>CAWUFW010001046.1:1370000-2740000 GCA_963921515.1 Calotriton arnoldi | reverse complement strand
TTTCCCCCTTATCAGAGGGTTTTATCAATATTCCGTCTTCTTTCTGTAATTTTGCCACAGTTTTATGTATTAGAGCTTTTTTAGGATTTATTTGTTTTTTCTTTTGATTTAGCTCATAATACAATAATTTCAGATCTTTTGTTACATTCTCACTAAAAATATCCAGATTATCTCTTGGCATCTGTGGTACAAATCTTGACTGTGGCCTGAATGGAGTATAATCCCCTCTTTTTAAGCTTAATGCCATAAACTCAGCTTGTTCGTTGCTTCCTGATATTTCATTCACGTTTTCAGAATTTTCCATGTCCATATTAGTGTCACCGGCTAATGTCATGAGGTCTGTCAGGATGGGTATATCATTGACGCTCAAGATATTCAATTCATGTTGAGGATCTACTACTATTTCTTGTCTTTGGGAGCTTTGGGAATCCCGATTACAATGCAACTTTATTAATTTAAGTTTCCGGGTAAATCGATACAAATCCATTCTGCAACTTGGATAATTAAAATCATTGTCACAAAATGAAAGTCCCAATTCTAGTACCGATTGTTCTTCCGCTGTTAGAGTTTATATATATATATATATATATATATTCACTGAAAAAACCATAGGTTTTAGGGACAGTTATAGTTAGTTGGACATTGCACTCGTACAAAACCCGTGAAATTCCCCCGTTATAGTTAGTCCAGCTAACTATAACTCGCGCCCCCGCAATGCACTGCTGATGACGTCACATATTACATCACTCATGACATGGTCAGTGACATCACTGATGACATCACTGATGACATCTCAAATGACATCACTGATGACATCACTGATGACATCATCCAGTGACTGTGGGTTTCTGTAAAGTTTATATATTTTTAATATATATAGGAAAAGACGTATTGAAGAATGAGTGGGTGTGTAAGTGTCTGTATGGATGATTTAGTAGGTGCGTGACTGACTCTATAAGTGAGTGATTTAACGTATCTTACTGAATGCATGGGTTAGTGACTAAACTGGATGAATGTCTGTATCCGTCTGTCTGTTGCTGTGTAAGTGGCTGCATGTGTTTGTGAATAGCTACATGAGTGTCTATATGAGTTATTGAATGCTTGTCTGAGTATCTGTATGGGTGCCTGAGTGTTTGTGTGGGAGGGGTGTGTGCAACTCTGTGCATAGATGTGTGAGTGGGTGATTCACTGGGTGGATGGTTTCAAGAGTGCATCTGTGATAGACTGTATGGGTGGGTAAGTGTGTGTAAGAGTGTGTTAGTGAGTGAATGTATGTCCCAGTGGTACATGTGTGAGTAACTACATATGTGAAAGGCAGTATATATGTGTGTTGGAGTATATAAATAGCTATAAGCGAGAGTGAGTGATTGTGATAGTGGCTGTATGGATGAGTGTGTGCTTGTATCAGTGATTGTATAAGAGCGTAAGAATGTGCTACTATTTGTATGAGTAAGTGAGCTGGTGTGTGTATAACTGTATAGGTGAGTAAATGGTAGTGTGTTTAATTATTTGCATGACTGACTAGGTGTGTGAGTACCTCTATGGATGAGTGGCGGTGTTTGAGTGTCTATAGGAGTATGAGTGCATATGATAGTCCTGTACTGAGTGACCGTAAGTATGAGTGACTGTACGGGTGAGTGAGTGGATGTGTGCGTAGACCTAAGAATCAGTGAGTGGGTATGTAGTTATTGGTGTTGGAGTGTCTATGGTTTTGCGAATGGCAGTCTGTAATTTAGAGTGGGTGTATCAAAGGTTATATTAGGGTGTGAGGAGGTGCATCAGATTATCACGTGGATGATGTCATCAGTGATGTCATTTGAGATGTCATCAGTGATGTCACTGACCATGTCATGAGTGATGTAATATGTGACGTCATCAGCAGTGCATTGCGGGGCGCGAGTTATAGTTAGCTGGACTAACTATAACGGGGAATTTCACGGGTTTTGTACGAGTGCAATGTCTAACTAACTATAACTGTCCCTAAAACCTATGGTTTTTTCAGTGAATTTCAAAGGTTTTTTAAATGCTAATTTGTAACTATAACGTCCCTGAAACCTATGGTTTTTTCTGTGAATTTCAAAGGTTTTTTAAATGCTAATTTGTAACTATAACATGTCTGAAACCTACAGTTTTTTCAGTGAATTTCAAAGGTTTTGTAAATGACAATTTTTAAATGTATTAATTGTTATATAAAAAATTCTCATACTGATTTCCAAATTTTTAGAAACAATTTTTTTTTACATATTTTATTTTTTAAATGACATTGTAATTACATTATACATTACATTACAAAAAATACTTTCTCAGAATGAATTACTTTAGTTTAATTACTTTGCACATAGGCAATAGACTTAAGTACAGTAGTTACAGTTGTTGCAATGGGCAACACATTTTCAAACACAATGCAACATTCAGCTCAATGTGAATTTCTAGTTAAATGCAATTAGTTACTTTATGGATTACTTTTCTAACCACATTACTGGATCCTAGATTCAGTCCTGGGACATCTCCTGTAAACAGTTGAGTAAAAGCGTTTTGGTTACAGTCGTGATTTTTAAGGAATATTATTGTACTTTTAAAAGTTCACACTTAGAAACTTTTTCTCATAGAATCACCAATGTTATCCTATGGAAGGAAATTCACTTAGAAGTTAAAAACTGTTATCGTTACTTTTTCTTACTCAGTGTTGGATCCTGGATCCAGCACTGGTGCATCTCCTGTAAACAGTTGAAAGAATGCGTTTAAGTCATACAGGCGATTTTATAGGAATATTTGTAAGTTTCGAAAATCGACACTTTGAAGACTTTTCTGCTGAAAACCAGACAATGGATTAGCCTATGGAAGGAAATTCAAGTTACCGGTAAGTACGGTTAAAATTACTTTTGAGGATCAGTACTGGGCTGAAAGATGCAGCACTGAGGTCTCTCCTGATAACAGGTGAGTAAATCGGAATTCGTATTTCGGCTGATTTTAGAGGAATATTTTAAAGTTCCAAAACTCCACACTTAGAAGAATTTCCAAGTGAAACCAGTCAATGTTAGCCTATGAAGGAAATTCAAGTTACCGGTAAGTACGGTTAAAATTACTTTTCAGGACCAGTACTGGGCTGAAAGATGCAGCACTGAGGTCTCTCCTGATAACAGGTGAGTAAATCAGAATTCGGATTTCGGCTGATTTTAGAGGAATATTTGTATGTTTCAAAAATCAACACTTAGAAACTTTTTCAGCAAAAAGCAGGCAATGATATCCTATGGAAGGAAATTCAAGTTACTGGTAAGTACGGTTAAAATTACTTTTGAGGATCAGTACTGGGCTGAAAGATGCAGCACTGAGGTCTCTCCTGATAACAGGTGAGTAAATCGGAATTCGTATTTCGGCTGATTTTAGAGGAATATTTTAAAGTTCCAAAACTCCACACTTAGAAGAATTTCCAAGTGAAACCAGTCAATGTTAGCCTATGGAAGGAAATTCAAGTTACCGGTAAGTACGGTTAAAATTACTTTTCAGGATTAGTACTGGGCTGAAAGATGCAGCACTGAGGTCTCTCCTGATAACAGGTGAGTAAATCAGAATTCGTATTTCGGCTGATTTTAGAGGAATATTTGCACAATGGTGAAGGGAGGGGCGGGGCCTGAGGTGACATCTGTGCAAACGCGCCCCGTGGCGCGTTTTAAGTTGGGGGATTAAGTCCCCTTGAATCATGAGGGTCCCTACGGGCCAACTAGCCCACCAGGAACCTCCAGTATGCGCCAGGGGGCTGCGTTGCAGAGACATTTACAGAGGCCACACCCCTTTTTACACCTCTCTGCAACGCAGCTCTGTGGCGCTTTCTGGACGTACCTGTTGGGCTAGTTGGCCCCCAGGGACCCTCAGGATTGAAGAGGATTTAATTCCCCATCTTAAAACGCGCCACGGGGCCTGTTTGCACACATGTCACCTGAAGCCCCGCCCCCTCCCTTCACCACTGTGCAAACGCGCCCCGTGGCGCGTTTTAAGTCGGGGGATTAACTCCCCTTGAATCCTGAGGGTCCCTGGGGTGCAACTAGCCCACCATATACCTCCAAAAGCGCCATAGAGCTGCGTTGCAGAGAGGTGTAAAAGGGGCGTGGCCTCTGTACACCTCTCTGCAAGGCAGCCCCCTGGCGCATACTGGAGGTTCCTGGTGGGCTAGTTGGCCCCAGGGACCCCCAGTATTCAAGGGGAATCGTTCCCCTCTGCAAACGCGCCAGGGCGCGTTTGCAGAGTGGTGAAGGAAGGGGCGGGGCCTACGGGCCCGATCGTTTTTTTTTTTTTTTTTTTTTTTTTCCCCCCTGAAGGGGGGCTGTGTGGCCCCCCCTTCCTTTTTCCTATTTTTAGGCCCTGGGGACCCCATCCCCCAGGGCCTTACCCCTTTTTTTTAAATTAAAATTAAAAAAAAAAAACGGGAAGGGGGCCGCGTGGCCCCCCTTCCCTGGGCCTGTATTGGCCCCGGGGACCCCATCCCCCGGGGCATGGCCTCTTTTTTTTTTATTTGGAGGGGGGCTGCGTGGCCCCCCTCCTCAGGCCATTTAAGGCCCCGGGGACCCCATCCCCCGGGCCGGCCTTGCACTTTTTTTTTTTTTTTTTTTTTTGTTACTTTGGGGAGGGGGCTGCGTGGCCCCCTCCGTGGCCTCTTATGGCCCCGGGGACCCCATCCCCCGGGGCCTGGCCTCTCGTTGGGGACTGTGGGGGGTCCCCAAACCCCCACAGTCCCGCCGGCTCCCCGTGTCCTACGGGAGCCGGCATTGCTTTACACATGGGGAGCAGCTAACATGCTGCTCCCCATGTGGAAAGCAATCGGCTTTGGATATTGGAAGAGAGAGCAGGTTTCCTGCTCTCTCTTCCAATATCCAAAGCAAGTTTGCAATGACAGGACGGGAGCCGCGAGGCTCCCGTCCTGTCATTGCAAACAGCAGTGTCCCGGGGGTAGGCACCCCGGGACACTGCAGGAGCCGGCCCTGGGGGGTGGTGGTCCCCAGGGCCATCAAGGGCTCCAGGAGGGGGGCCGCGCGGCCCCACTCCCTACATTTTGAAAGCCCCGGGGAGGTGGTGGTCCCCGGGGCTTGGGGGTCCAAAACGGACCCCCATTTTAATTTTCTTAGTGCCCCGGGGAGGTGGTGGTCCCCGGGGCGTGTGGGGGCTGGAGCCCCCCACACAGGTTTTTTTAAATAAAAAAGAAGCCCCGGGGAGGTGGCGGTCCCCGGGGCTGCGGGAGGGCTCAGAGCCCTCCCGCACCATTATACATAAAGCCCCGGGGGTGGTGGTCCCCGGGGCTTGGGGGCCCTTAGAGGCCCCCACACATAAAATTAACCCCCCCAGCATGCCCCCGGGACTTGGCCCACCCGGGGGCCAATTAACTATCGAAGCGCGGGAGACCGCGCTTCGATTTTTTCCGGCAGGGTTCGCGCTCCCTGAGCGCATCCTGCCGATTTAAAAAAAATAAAAAATAATTTTTTGCCCAGGGGGTCCTTGTGGGACCCCTGAGCAGACCTAGGGGGTCAGGGTGTTTCTACCCTGCCCCCTTTGTGCGCTTTGCGCACTTGTTTCTGTCCCTCGGTTCTACCGAGGACAAAATGGCTGCCAACACTTCCTGGTTTGGAGTGTTGACAGCCAATTAACATAAAGCTCGTGCTCGGGAGGATCCGCGGCCCTAGATATCACTATCTTTTTACTTTTGATTTTCTCAGCAACTACTGAACGGATTTACACCATTTAACAAAAGGGTTCTTTCTGAACCAAGAACTACCTCTTTGCCAAATTTGGTGTAATTCCGTTCAGCAGTTCGGGCTGTAGCCGTGTCTAAAGTTTCCTATGGAAAATTGCATGGGGAAAACGCGTTTTGGGACCCCCCTTTTTTCTCGGCCCCCGCTTGACGAATCCCCCCGAGACTTTCAGGGTAGGAGCGGACCGGAGCGGGCCATAAAGTTTGAAAATTTTGCGAAGATACGTCAACCGGCAAGAGAGTTATTTCAAATAGAATGTCGCGGATTTCCTATGGATAATAGGTTGTAACTATAACTATCTACTGGCGACCGCCAGTAGATAATATATATATATATATATATATATATATATATATATACTGAAAAAACCATAGGTTTTAGGGACAGTTATAGTTAGTTGGACATTGCACTCGTACAAAACCCGTGAAATTCCCCTGTTATAGTTAGTTCAGCTAACTATAACTCGCGCCCCGCAATGCACTGCTGATGACGTCACATATTACATCACTCATGACATGGTCAGTGACATCACTGATGACATCATCCAGTGACTGTGTGTTTCTGTAAAGTTTAAATATGTTTAATATATATAGGGAAAGGCGTATTGAAGAATGAGTGGGTGTATAAGTGTCTGAATGGATGATTTAGTACGTGAGTGACTGACTCTACAAGTGAGTGATTAAACGTATCTTACTGAATGCATGGGTTAGTGACTAAACTGTGTGAATGTCTGTATCCGTCTGTTTGTTGGTGTGTAAGTGGATGCATGGATTTGCGAATAGCTACATGAGTGTCTATATGGGTTATTGATTGGTTCTCTGAGTATCTGTATGGCTGCCTGAGTGTTTGTGTGGGTGGGGTGTGTGTGACTCTATACATAGATGTGTGAGTGGGTGATTCACTGGGTGCATGATTTCAAGAGTGCATCTGTGATGGACTGCTTGGGTGGGTGAGTGTGTGTATGGGTGTGTTAGTGAGTGAATGTATATCTCAGTGGTACATGTGCGAGTAACTACATATGTAAAAAGCAGTATATATGTGTGTTAGAGTATTTAAATGGCTATAAGTGAGAGTGTGTTATTGTGAGAGTGGCTGTATGGATGCGTGTGTGCTTGTATCAGTTATTGTATAAGAGCGTAAGAATGTGCTAGTATTTGTATGAGTAAGTGAGCTGGTGTGTGTATAACTGTATAGGTGAGTAAATGGGTGTGTGATTAATTTTTTGCATGACTGACTAGGTGTGTGAGTACCTCTATGGATGAGTGGCGGTGTGTGAGTATTTATATAGGTGTATGAGTGCATATGATAGTCCTGTACTGAGTGACTGTAAGTATGAGTGACTGTACAGGTGAGTGAGTGGATGTGTGTGTAGACCTAAGAATCAGTGAGTGGGTATGTAGTTTTTGGTGTTGGAGTGTCTATGGTTTTGAGAATGGCAGTCTGTAATTTAGAGTGGGTGTATCAAAAGTTATATTAGGGTGTGAGAAGATGCATGAAATTATCACATGGATGATGTCATCAGTGATGTCATTTGAGATGTCATCAGTGATGTCATCAGTGATGTCACTGACCATGTCATGAGTGATGTAATATGTGACGTCATCAGCAGTGCATTGCGGGCGCGAGTTATAGTTAGCTGAACTAACTATAACAGGGGAATTTCACGGGTTTTGTACGAGTGCAATGTCCAACTAACTATAACTGTCCCTAAAACCTATGGTTTTTTCAGTGAATTTCAAAGGTTTTTTAAATGCTAATTTCTAACTATAACTTGTCTGAAACCTATGGTTTTTTCAGTGAATTTCAAAGGTTTTTTAAATGCTAATTTCTAACTATAACGTGCCTGAAACCTATGGTTTTTTCAGTGAATTTCAAAGGTTTTTTAAATGCTAATTTCTAACTATAACGTGCCTGAAACCTATGGTTTTTTCAGTGAATTTCAAAGGTTTTTTAAATGCTAATTTCTAACTATAACGTGCCTGAAACCTATGATTTTTTAAGTGAATTTCAAAGGTTTTTTAAATGCTAGTTTCTAACTATGCCAACAGAGGTAGGACATGTGAAGAAAGAAGAAAAACGCACAGAAAGAAGCAAAAGATGTGCAGAAAGAACCAACAGAGGAGCAGAAAGAGGCCTTGTTGCAAAATCATCCTGTGCCCACAACTTTTTCAGACGGGTACTGGTGGTAACTGACTCTGACTAACCAGAGCCAGTGCGCGTTTGCACAGTGGTGAAGGGAGGGGGGCCTGAGGTGACATGTGTGCAAACGCGCCCCGTGGCGCGTTTTAAGTTGCGGGATTAAGTCCCCTTGAATCCTGAGGGTCCCTGGGGCCCAACTAGCCCCCCAGGTACCTACAGTTAGGACCACAGAGCTGAGTTGCAGAGAGGCGTTCCGAGGCCACGCACCTTTTTTCACCTCTCTGCAACGCAACTCTGTTGTGCTTACTGAAGGTACCTGGTGGGCTAGTTGGCCCCCAGGATTCAAAGGGAATTAACTCCCCAACTTAAAACGCACCACAGGGCGTGTTTGCGCACATGTCACCTGAGGCCCCGCCCCCTCCTTTCACCACTGTGCAAACGCGCCCCGTGGCGCGTTTTAAGTTGGGGGATTAGGTCACCTTGAATCCTGAGAGTCCCTGGGGCCCAACTAGCCCACCAGGTACTTCCAGTAAGCACCACAGGCCTGCGTTGCAACGCCTGTAACAAATTGTGCAGTTGTGTTTAGGTAGTGAAGAGGGTCGTGCTGGGGGTAGTGTTTTAGGGTTTAGGGTAGTGCAGTGGTGTTTGTGTAGTGTAGGGGGTCATGCTGGGGGTAGATTTAGGGTTTAGGGTAGTGCAGTGGTGTTTGGGTAGTGTAGGGAGTCGTGCTGGGGGAGTGTTTTAGGGTTTAGGGTAGTACAGTGGTGTTTGGGTAGTGTAGGGGGTCGTGCTGGGGTTAGTGTTTTAGGGTTTTAGGGTTTAGGGTAGTGCAGTGGTGTTTGGGTAGTGTAGGGGATACTGCTGGGGGTAGTGTTTTAGGGTTTAGGGTAGTGCAATGGTGTTTGGGTAGTGTAGGGGGTACTGCTGGGGGTAGTGTTTTAGGGTTTAGGGTAGTGCAGTGGTGTTTGGGTAGCGTAGGGGGTACTGCTGGGGGTAGTGTTTTATGGTTTAGGGTAGTGCAGTGGTGTTTGGGTAGTGTAGGGGTTCGTGCTGGGGGTAGTTTTTTAGGGTTTAGGGTAGTGCAGTGGTGTTTGTGTAGTGTAGGAGGTCGTGTTTTAGGGTTTAGGGTAGTGCAGTGGTCTTTGGGTAGTGTAGGGGGTTGTGCGGGGGGTAGTGTTTTAGGGTTTAGGGTAGTGCAGTGGTGTTTGGGTAGTGTAGGGGGTCGTGCTGGGGGTAGTGTTTCAGGGTTTAGGGCAGTGCAGTGGTGTTTGGGTAGTGTAGGGGGTCATGCTGGGGGTAGTGTTTTAGGGTTTAGGGCAGTGCAGTGGTGTTCGGGTAGTGTACTGGGTCGTGCTGGGGGGAGTGTTTTAGGGTTTAGGGCAGTGCAGTGGTGTTCGGGTAGTGTAGGGGGTCGTGCTGGGGTGAGTGTTTTAGGGTTTAGGGCAGTGCAGTGGTGTTCGGGTAGTGTAGGGGGTCGTGCTGGGGGTGAGTGTTTCTAGGGTTTAGGGCAGTGCAGTGGTGTTCGGGCAGTGTAGGGGGTCGTGCTGGGGGTGGTGTTTTAGGGTTTAGGGCAGTGCAGTGGTGTTCGGGCAGTGTAGGGGGTCGTGCTGGGGCTGGTGTTTCAGGGTTTAGGGCAGTGCAGTGGTGTTCAGGCAGTGTAGAGGGTCGTGCAGGGGCTGGTGTTTCAGGGTTTAGGGTAGTGCAGTGGTGTTCGGGCAGTGTAGGGGGTCGTGCTGGGGCTGGTGTTTCAGGGTTTAGGGCAGTGCAGTGGTGTTCGGGCAGTGTAGGGGGTCATGCTGGGGCTGGTGTTTCAGGGTTTAGGGCAGTGCAGTGGTGTTCGTGCAGTGTAGGTGGTCGTGCTGGGGCTGGTGTTTCAGGGTTTAGGGCAGTACAGTGGTGTTCGGGCAGTGTAGGGGGTCGTGCAGAGGGTGGTGTTTCAGGGTTTAGGGCAGTGCAGTGGTGTTCGGGCAGTGTAGGGGGTCGTGCAGGGGCTGGTGTTTCAGGGTTTAGGGCAGTGCAGTGGTGTTCGGGCAGTGTAGGGGGTTGTGCAGGGGGTGGTGTTTCAGGGTTTAGGGCAGTACAGTGGTGTTCGGGCAGTGTAGGGGGTCGTGCTGGGGGTGGTGTTTCAGGGTTTAGGGCAGTGCAGTGGTGTTCGGGCAGTGTAGGGGGTCGTGCTGGGGGTGGTGTTTCAGGGTTTAGGGCAGTGCAGTGGTGTTCGGGCAGTGTAGGGGGTCGTGCTGGGGCTGGTGTTTCAGGGTTTAGGGCAGTGCAGTGGTGTTCGGGCAGTGTAGGGGGTCGTGCTGGGGCTGGTGTTTCAGGGTTTAGGGCAGTGCAGTGGTGTTCGGGCAGTGTAGGGGGTCGTGCTGGGGCTGGTGTTTCAGGGTTTAGGGCAGTGCAGTGGTGTTCGGGCAGTGTAGGGGGTCTTGCTGGGGCTGGTGTTTCAGGGTTTAGGGCAGTGCAGTCGTGTTCGGGCAGTGTAGGCGGTCGTGCTGGGGCTGGTGTTTCAGGGTTTAGGGCAGTGCAGTGGTGTTCGGGCAGTGTAGGGGGTCGTGCTGGGGCTGGTGTTTCAGGGTTTAGGGCAGTGCAGTGGTGCTCGGGCAGTGTAGGGGGTTGTGCTGGGGGTGATGTTTCAGGGTTTAGGGCAGTGCAGTGGTGTTCGGGCAGTGTAGGGGGTCGTGCTGGGGGTGGTGTTTCAGGGTTTAGGGCAGTGCAGTGGTGTTCGGGCAGTGTAGGGGGTCGTGCTGGGGGTGGTGTTTCAGGGTTTTGGGCAGTGCAGTGGTGTTCGGGCAGTGTAGGGGGTCGTGCTGGGGGTGGTGTTTCAGGGTTTAGGGCAGTGCAGTGGTGTTCGGGCAGTGTAGGGGGTCGTGCTGGGGGTGGTGTTTCAGGGTTTAGGGCAGTGCAGTGGTGTTTGGGCAGTGTAGGGGGTCGTGCTGGGGGTGGTGTTTCAGGGTTTAGGGCAGTGGTGTTCGGGCAGTGTAGGTGGTCTTGCTGGGGGTGGTGTTTCAGGGTTTAGGGCAGTGCAGTGGTGTTCGGGCAGTGTAGGGGGTCTTGCTGGGGCTGGTGTTTCAGGGTTTAGGGCAGTGCAGTGGTGTTCGGGCAGTGTACGGGGTTGTGCTGGGGCTGGTGTTTCAGGGTTTAGGGCAGTGCAGTGGTGTTCGGGCAGTGTAGGGGGTCGTGCAGGGGCTGGTGTTTCAGGGTTTAGGGCAGTGCAGTGGTGTTCGGGCAGTGTAGGGGGTCATGCTGGGGGTGGTGTTTCAGGGTTTAGGGCAGTGCAGTGGTGTTCGGGCAGTGTAGGGGGTCGTGCTGGGGCTGGTGTTTCAGGGTTTAGGGCAGTGCAGTGGTGTTCGGGCAGTGTAGGGGGTCTTGCTGGGGGTGATGTTTCAGGGTTTAGGGCAGTGCAGTGGTGTTCGAGCAGTGTAGGGGGTCTTGCTGGGGGTAGTGTTTCAGGGTTTAGGGCACTGCAGTGGTGTTCGTGCAGTGTAGGGGGTCGTGCTGGGGATGGTGTTTCAGGGTTTAGGGCAGTGCAGTAGTGTTCGAGCAGTGTAGGGGGTTGTGCAGGGGGTGGTGTTTCAGGGTTTAGGGCAGTGCAGTGGTGTTCGGCCAGTGTAGGGGGTCATGCACGGGGTGGTGTTTCAGGGTTTAGGGCAGTGCAGTGGTGTTCGGGCAGTGTAGGGTGTTGTGCTGGGGCTGGTGTTTCAGGGTTCAGGGCGGTGCAGTGGTGTTCGGGCAGTGTAGGGGGTCGTGCTGGGGCTGGTGTTTCACGGTTGAGGGCAGTGCAGTGGTGTTCGGGCAGTGTAGGGGGTCGTGCTGGGGCTGGTGTTTCAGGGTTTAGGGCAGTGCATTGGTGCTCGGGCAGTGTAGGGGGTCGTGCTGGGGGTGATGTTTCAGGGTTTAGGGTAGTGCAGTGGTGCTCGGGCAGTGTAGGGGGTCGTGCAGGGGCTGGTGTTTCAAGGTTTAGGGCAGTGCAGTGGTGTTCGGGCAGTGTAGGGGGTCGTGCTGGGGCTGGTGTTTCAGGGTTTGGGCAGTGCAGTGGTGTTCGGGCAGTGTAGGGGGTCATGCTGGGGGTGTTGTTTCAGGGTTTAGGGCAGTGCAGTGGTGTTCGGGCAGTGTAGGGGGTCGTGCTGGGGGTGGTGTTTCAGGGTTTAGGCAGTGCAGTGGTGTTCGGGCAGTGTAGGGGTCTGTGCTGGGGCTGATGTTTCAGGGTTTAGGGCAGTGCAGTGGTGTTCGGGCAGTGTAGGGGTCTTGCTGGGGGTAGTGTTTCAGGGTTTAGGGCAGGGCAGTGGTGTTCGGGCAGTGTAGGGGGTCATGCTGGGGGTGGTGTTTCAGGGTTTAGGGCAGTGCAGTGGTGTTCGGGCAGTGTAGGGGGTCGTGAAGGGGTGGTGTTTCAGGGTTTAGGGCAGTGCAGTGGTGTTCGGGCAGTGTAGGGGGTCATGCTAGGGGTGGTGTTTCAGGGTTTAGGGCAGTGCAGTGATGTTCGGGCAGTGTAGGGGGTCATGCAGGGGGTAGTGTTTTAGGGTTTAGGGTAGTGCAGTGGTACTTGTGTAGTGTAGGGGGTCGTGCTGGGGGTAGCGTTTTAGGGTTTAGGGTAGTGCAGTGGTGTTTGTGTAGTGTAGGGGTCCTGTTTTAGGGTAGTGCAGTGGTGTTTGGGTAGTGTAGGGGATCGTGCTGGGGTAGTGTTTTAGGATTTAGGTTAGTGCTGTGGTGTTTGGGTAGTGTAGGGGTCGTGCTGGGGGTAGTGTTTTAGGGTTTAGGGTAGTGCAGTGGTGTTTGTGTAGTGTAGGGGGTCGTGCTGGGAGTAGTGTTTTAGGGTTTAGGGTAGTGCAGTGGTGCTTGTGTAGTGTAGGGGGTCGTGCTGGGGGTAGTGTTTTAGGGTTTAAGGTAGTGCAGTGGTGTTTTTGTAGTGTAGGGGGTCATGTTTTAAGATGCAATGCTCCAATACCTGACCAGTCTGCACTACATAAAACTACAAAAAAACTAAAAATAAAAAGTGTTTTGCACACTTTTGTCATTGGAGCTATATGTGGGCTACATCTGGGTAATATTTGTGCTACATTTGGGCTCTTTTTTCACTGGTGGCCATCTTGGAAGACTTCTTTGTTATGAAGTTTCCTAATTTCTTCATTTACTGCAGTCTCCTCAGTAGGAAATGCTTTGTTTTTTACTTTGATTCCATCAAGAAGGCATTCAGATGTGTCTCACATCTGCCATAAATTCAGAATGTTAGCACTCTAGTTGCTCATTAGATCACTGGAGTAAAGCTACTGCTCACCAGGGAGTTAACTGGTAGTCTGCTGCTGGTATTGAAAGTGATTGTTTCAGTCTGCATGTCAGAATTTTCTAATGAAATAGAAGAGGATTTGAGATCTCACTTAAAACATGCCCTAATTTTTCTTTCTGCAGCACTAACCATAATTTCTATGACAAAATGAACCCCATCATTTTGTTCCTTTTTAAATTAAATGTTTTAAGTGTTACCAGTTTATTCCAATCAAGATGGCTTCAGGTGTGCCATACTTTTGTCATAAGTAAGGCTGTTAGCACTCTAGTTGTTCTTTAGAACACTCTGGGAAGCTGCAGTAGAACACAAAGGCATCAACTGGCAGGCTGCTCCTGTTGAAATATAACAGGAAGATATTTGAGATCACACTTGAAACATGTCCTAATTTTTCTTTCTACAGCACTAACCATAATTTCTATGACAAAATGAACCCCATCATTTTGTTCCTTTTTAAATTAAATTGTTTAAGTGTTACCAGTTTATTCCAATCAAGATGGCTTCAGGTGTGCCATACTTTTGTCATAAGTAAGGCTGTTAGCACTCTAGTTGTTCTTTAGAACACTCTGGGAAGCTGCAGTAGAACACAAAGGAATCAACTGACAGTCTCTGCCCTTGTTGGATGTACATGTTTTACTGAGAATGTCAGACTTCATTCTCACATGAGTGAGAAAGATAATGTGAATTTACAGAAAATATGCTCTCATTTTAGCTTCTGGAGCACCTTCCAAACCTACATGGGACAAGCATGAGAAAATAGTGTTCTCTCAAACATGATTCATGATATCCCAGCAGAAGGTTTTTCACATGGTAAAATCACCTTAGAATACACCACAATTCCTAAAATTAGTATGGTACCATCAACAAATAAATTCTAATGTAACTAAAGCCTGTTATCACCCTTTATAGTTCTCCTTTTGGTGACCCTCAAAATCTTCTATTCACTACAATGCATTTCAATCAGGTACTATCATTTATATTGGTCCCAAGATGGCTGCCAGCAATTCCAGGATGAAGTGCTGACAGCCAATCAGATCTCACGATGACATGTGTGGTTAGGCTCCGCCCAGATATATATGTGACTTTACTTTTGATTTTCTCAGGAACTACTGAACGGATTTACACCATTTAAGCAAAAGGCACGACACTGAACCAAGGGCTACCTCTTTGCCAAATTTGGTGTAATTCCGTTCAGCAGTTCGGGCTGTGGCTGCGACTAAAGGTTCCTATGGAAAAATGAATGGGGAAAACGCGTTTTGGGACCCCCTTTTCTCGGCCCCGCTTGACGTATCACCCGAGACTTTCAGGATAGGAGCGGACCGGAGCGCCCCAACAAGTTGGAAACTTTCGCGAAGATTCGTCAACCGGCGCCAACGTTATTTCAAATAGAATGTCGCGGATTTCCTATGGATAATATGTTTTAACTATAACTATCTACTGGCGACCGCCAGTAGATAATATAAATATATATATATTGAAAAACAAAGGAACCTCGGTTCGAAGAGGCACACTGAAACTGGATCCTTAGTATTGGCAGAAGGAATCACTTCACTTTGGAGTTAAAATAAACAGGCCTTACGCGTTTCGGAGCTTCAAGTGCTCCTTGCTCACAGGCATTCCATGTCATGGCGCAGGTAAATGAAAGGAGCACTTCAGTCAGCATGCAATTTATTTTGCCTTGTAATGGACAACAGGTGAGTATCACAGGTGCGGCATGCTGGGACTTGTAGTTAGTACTTTGTTTTTCAAAATTAATTACGGCAGGCCAAGCCGTGAAGAGTGCACCGCCCTTGACCTGTGAGGGGCCACGGAGACAGAACTGTGTCAAGTCTCCTGGTGGTGAAACGGACGGCGAAATTGAGGAAGATCTGTAACTTCGGAGGCCCACTGGAGGGCTATATTAATAACAGAACAATAATGTTAAAGCGCAGGACACACTGTGTGAAATAATTCAAAATGAGGCACAGCAAAGCCTACTAAGGCAGAAGTACTAACTACAAGTCCCAGCATGCCGCACCTGTGATACTCACCTGTTGTCCATTACAAGGCAAAATAAATTGCATGCTGACTGAAGTGCTCCTTTCATTTACCTGCGCCATGACATGGAATGCCTGTGAGCAAGGAGCACTTGAAGCTCCGACGCGTAAGGCTTTTTATTTTAACTCCAAGTGAAGTGATTCCTTCTGCCAATACTAAGGATCCAGTTTCAGTGTTGCCTCTTGAACCGAGGTTCCTTTGTTTTCAAAGTTAATTACGGCAGGCCAAGCCGTGAAGAGTGCACCGCCCTTGACCTGTGAGGGGCCACGGAGACACGAGAACTGTGTCAAGTCTCCTGAGTGGTGAAACGGACGGCGAAATTGAGGAAGATCTGTAACCTGGAGGCCCACTGGAGGGCTATATTAATAACAGAACAATAATGTTAAAGCGTCAGGACACACTGTGTGAAATAATTCGAAATGAGCACAGCAAAGCCTACTAAGGCAAGAAGTACTAACTACAAGTCCCAGCATGCCGCACCTGTGATACTCACCTGTTGTCCATTACAAGGCAAAATAAATTGCATGCTGACTGAAGTGCTCCTTTCATTTACCTGCGCCATGACATGGAATGCCTGTGAGCAAGGAGCACTTGAAGCTCGAAACGCGTAAGAGCTTTTTATTTTTAACTCCAAAGTGAAGTGATTCCTTCTGCCAATACTAAGGATCCAGTTTCAGTGTGCCTCTTCGAACCGAGGATTCCTTTGTTTTTCAAAATATATATATATATATATATATATATATATATATATATATATATATATATATATATATATATATATATATATATCACCGACTGGCGGCCGTCAGTAGTGAGTTATAGTAGGACTTTGTTTCTATTCAAAAAGTGTTTTTCTTTTGCCAATATCTTTGGCGCCGTTTGTGAATCTTCGCAAAATTTTCCAAAGCGAATGGTTCACTCAGGTCAGCTCGTCTTGAAAGTTTCGGGTGATTTGTCAGCGAAGCCGAGAAAAAGGGGGTCCTAAAACCACGTTTTCTCCATGTTAATTTCCATAGGAATTTTGGAACAGGCTACAGCCGAACTGCTGAACAGAATTACACCAAATTTGGCAAAAAGGTAGCTCATGGTTCAGAAAGCGCCCTTTTTTTTTTTTTTTAAATGGTGTAAATCCGTTCAGTAGTTGCTGAAAATTCAAAAATAAAAATGTATGTATCTGAGCACCGAGGAGGATTTGCGAACCCTCCCGAGCACGAGCTTCATTCTGATTGGCTGCCAACACTCCAAGAACCAGAGTGTTGGCAGCCATCTTATGACTCGGTAAAGCCGAGTCACAGAAAACAGGAAAACAAAGATAAAAACAAGAAAGGGGCAGGGTAGAAACACCTGACCCTAGGCCTACTCAGGGGTCCCATAAGGAACCCCAGGCCCAAAAAGCATTTTTTAAAAAACAAATCGGCCGAATTCACGCTGGGTGCTAAATCCAGCGAGAATTTAAAAAAACAAAAGCACGAGGCTCCTGCGTTTCGTTTTGTATAAACCTCTGGGGGGGCAGGTCCCGGGGGCAATGCACAATTAATTAGAGGGGGCCTGCGGGGGCCCCTGCAGCCCCGGGGACCGCCACCTCCCCGGGGCTTAGTTAATTATATGCGGGGGCACGCGGCCCCCCGCAGCCCTGGGGCTTAAAAATAATTAAAGTAGTGTGGGGGGGCTCTTGCCCCTCCACACACTGCCCCGGGGACCGCCACCTCCCCAGGGCATCGTTAATTATGTGCAGGGGCCTCGCGGGCCCCCCCCAAGCCCCGGGGACCGCCACCTTCCCGGGGCTTCAAAATAATTAAAGAAGTGTGGGTGGGCTCCTGCCCCGCCCCACACTGCCCCGGGGACCACCACCTCCCCGGGGCAAACTTTAATTACGGATGGGGGTCCGTTGCGGACCCCCAGGCCCCAGGGACCACCACCTCCTGGAACTATTTTGACGATGGGAGGGGGGCAGCGCGGCGCCCCTCCTGGAGCCCTCGATGGCCCTGGGGCCAGCTCCTGCAATGTCCCAGGGTGCCCACCCCCGGGACATTGCCATTTGCTATGGCAGGGCGGGAGCACGGCTCCGCCCTGCCATAGCTAACACTGTTTTGCTTCTTGGAAGCGGGGTAGGAAACCTGCTCTGGCTTCCAGAAGCACGCAGAGTTGACTTTGCGCGAGGGAGCTGCATGTCAGCAGCTCCCCCTTGCCCAAAAGCAATGCCGGCTCCCGCAGGAGGAAGGGAGCCGGCAGGGACCACGGGGGCATTGGGGCTCCCCCCGCAGTCCCAAACGTGAGGGCCGGCCCGGGGGGATGGGGTCCCCGGGGCAAGAAGTGGCCCAGGAGGGGGGCCACTCGGCCCCCTCCCCTTTTTAATTTATAAAAAAAAAATAAGGGCGGCCCGGGGATGGGGTCCCCGGGGCGATAATTGACCTGAGGAGGGGGGCCATGCGGCCCCCCTCTAAAATTTATAATAAAGGCTGGCCAGGCCACAGGGGATGGGGTCCCCGGGGCCAGAAGTGGCCCAGGGAAGGGGGGCCATGCAACCCCCCTTCCCTAATAATAATTTTAAAAAAAATAATAAACAAGGCCATGCCCCGGGGGATAGGGTTCCCGGGGCCAAAATCAGCCTCGGGAAGGGGGCCTCCTGGCGCGTTCTAAGTTGGGGTATTAAGTCCCCTTGAATCCTGAGGGTCCCTGGGGGCCAACTAGCCCACCAGGTACCTCCAGTAAGCCCCACACAGTGGGTTTGCTGAGAGGTGGTCCGAGGCCACGCCCCTTTTTACACCACTCTGCAAACGTGCCTCTTGGCGCATTGCTGGTGGGGCGAAGAGGTCCTCTTGTGTCCTGAGGACCTCAGGACTAAAGTGGACTTCATCCCCCGGGCAGCAGTGCCCCAGGAGGCGCGTTTGCAGAGTGGTGTAAAAAGGGGGCGTGGCCTCGGACCACTCTCAGCAATCCAGCTGTGTAGGGCTTACTGGAGGTACCTGGTGGGCTAGTTGGCCCCCAGAGACCCTCAGGAGGCAAGGGGACTTAATCCCCCAACCCAGAATGCACCAGGAGGCATGTTTGCAGAGTGGTGGAGAAAGAGGGCATGGCCTGTGTCCACCTGTCAGCTATCCCACTATCTGGGGCATACTGGAGGTATCAGGTAGGCTAGTTGGCCCCCAAGGACCCCCAGCAATGAAGTGGACTTTAATCCCCATCCAAGAGCGCGCCAGGGAGCGCATTTGCAGAGTGGTGGGGAAAGGGGGCGTGGTCTGCAATGAGAACTTAGCAGTGCTGTTGTGTGGGACTTACTGGAGGTAATAGGAGGGTTAGTTGGCCCCCAAGGCCGTCCTTGGGGGCCAACTACCCCTCCTGTTACCTCCAGTAAGTCTCACACAGTGGTATTGGTAAGACATCTTCGGAGGTCACGCCCCCCTTTCTCCACTGCTCTGCAAATGCGCCTCCTGGCACACTACAGGTTGGGGGATGAAGTCCACTTTGCTCCTGAGGGACTTTGGGGGCCAAGAAGCCCTCCTGGTACCTCCTGTAAGTCCTATGCAGCGATATTCCTGAGCGCTGGTCGGAGGCCCAGCCCCCTTTCTCCACCTCTCTGCAAACACGACTACTGGTTAAAGAAGCATTTGCAATGTAATAGGTTTCACATTTGCGAGAGTTAGAGCTATAGGTGTTGTAAATGTAAAAGTGTTTTAATAATGTTTCTTGGAGTGGAGTGGATGTAGGTTGTGTGTAGTGGAATTATGTGGTATGATGTGCAGTGAAATTATGTGGATAGACTTTGATGTGGATAGAAAGTATGTGGTATTTAGTGTATAGGAATTATGTAGAGTGAGATTATGTGTTATGGAGAGTAATTATGGGGTATGGTAGTCTGTGTTGTGGAGTAGTAACCTCAGGTTTAGTCTTCCTCATTTCCATAGAAGCTAAACTATAAACTCAATGAGACAAAAAAAAGAAGGAACCACTGAGGAGCACTTCTGGACCTAGTCAGAGGTATGAGCAGGGCCACTGGAACTATGCGACTGTTTGGCTGCACTGACTTTTGCACAATTATACATTTTCCGCATTTGCCACATAATCCATCATCTGCTGCATAATCTGTAGATTTGAACAAAAAAAAAAACCTTGTTTCTAGCTCAAACATTACCAAAAATGCAGCGACAAGTGTTACAGCGTGGTGGAAGGCCGTTTGCAAACCTAGAATGGTCACCTGTTACTGATTGCTAAATGTGGGTATTAAATTGGTACGAATGGTGTGCAAACCACTCTTGCTTCTTTCTGCGCCTCTTTTGCCTCTTTCTGCATTTCTGTTGCTTCTTTCTGCCCCTTTCTTTCTTTTTCTGCACTTCTTTTGCCTTGTTCTGCTCATCTCTTCCACTTTCTGCACCTCTGCCTCTTTCTGCACCTGTTGCCTCTTTCTGCACCTCACTTGCCTCTTTCTGCACCCCTCTTCCCTCTTTCTTCACCTCTCTTGCCTCTTTCTGCACCCCTGTTCCCTCATTCTGCACCTTTCCTGCCTGTTTCTGCACCTCTCTTGCCTCTTTGCAGTTCTCTTCCTTCTTTCTGCACACCTCCTGCCTCTTTCTGTACCCCTCTTCCCTCTTTGTGCACCTCTTCTACCTCTGCACACCTCTTTCGGTTCTTTCTGCACTGCTCTCGCTTCTTTTTGCACCTCTTTTGCAAATTTCTGCATCCCTCTTGCCTCTTTCTGCACCCCTCCTCCCCATTTCTCCACCTCTCTTGCTTCTTTCTGCACTTCTCTTGCTTCTTTCTGCACTGCTCTTGCTTCTTTCTGCACCTTTCTTGCAAATTTCTTTATCCCTCATACCTCTTTCTGCACCCCTGTTCCCTCTTTCTGCACATTTCTTGCCTGTTTCTGCACCTCTCTTGCTTTTTTCTGCACTTCTCTTGCCTCTTTCTGCACTCCTCTTGCCTCTTTCAGCATCTCTGTTGCTTCTTTCTGCACTTATCTTGCTTCTTTCTGCACCCCTCTTGCCTCTTTCTGTACCTCTTTTGCCTCTTTGTGCACCTCTCCAGCCTCTTTCTGCAGTTTTCTTGCCTCTTTCTGTACCCCTCTTGTCTCTTTCTGCACCTCTGTTGGTTCTTTTTGCACTTCTCTTGCTCCTTTCTGCACCCCTCTTGCTTCTTTCTGCACCTCTCTTGCTTCTTTCTGCACCTCTCTTGCTTCTTTCTGCACCTCTCTTGCTTCTTTCTGCACCTCTCTTGCTTCTTTCTGCACCTCTCTTGCTTCTTTCTGCACCTCTCTTGCCTCTTTCTGCACACACAGGGCTTCTTTTTAACTGACCTCAGGCTCAGCAGTGCACACATGCAAGTGCAGAAAAGGGCTGCTGGCCTCTAAACTGCCATGCCCTATTATATGCTAGGAACTTAGAGGTAGTTTTAATCCCCCTGCCCTATAACGTACTAGGGCCTTACAGGGGAGGTCATGCCAATCACAGGGGTATCCCAACCCATAGTGTACCCTAGTGTATGTAGGTGTTTTCACTGTATTCTAATTGTCTTTCAGCATAGCACGCTCTCCGGGCCTGGTTAGGCAGAGCCCAGGGTCAGTCAGAGTTAGTTACCACCAGTACCAGTCAGCAAAAGGTTGGGAGGTGCCCAGGGCACAGGATGACTTTGCAACAAGGCCTCTTTCTGCACCTCTGTTGGTTCTTTCTGCACATTTCTTCCTCTTTCTGGACTTCTGTTGCCTCTTTCTGCATTTCTCTTGCTTCTTTCTGCTCCTTTCTTCCTCTTTCTGCAAATGTCCTACCTATGTAGGCATGTTATAGTTAGAAATTAGCATTTAAAAAACCTTTGCCATATATTGTAAGTAGAGCTTGGGGGTCAGTCACAATTGTGAATGTCTTCCCATATATGAACATGTGATAATGCTTGCATGCCCACACCATGGCTAGGCTCTCTTTCTCTGGTTGAGAGTATGCCCTTTCCACTTCTGTTAGGCTTCTGCTTGCATAGGCAACAATGCGCTTTGGTGAGTCGCACCCAGGCTTGTGCTGGGCTAGAATGGCTCCTAACTCCACCAGGCTAGTGTTCACCGTGAGCTCAGTGCAGAGGTAAGCATCAAAGTAATTGAGGTGATCCACAGCTGTGACACCATGCCAGATGTCCGGAAATGCCTGCTCACACCCTGGGGTCCAGATGAACAGTTGCCCTTGTTTGGTGAGTTCTCGGAGTGGGGTACTCACTGTGGCAAAATCTTTGATGTAGCAAGCGCAGTAGCTCGCTAACCCTAGACATGATCTCACTTCGGTAACATTCGCTGGGGCCCGTGCCGTGTGCAGTGTTTTGACTTTGCTCGGATCTGGCTGCATTCCCTTCTGGGAGAAAATGTGTCCAGAGAAGATGAGTTCCTCCTTCTCCAGCTCACATTTGTCTTCATTCAGTGTCAGTCCAGCTTTTTCCAGCTGACTGCATACTTCCCTTAGTGCTGTGTCATGCTCTTATTTCATGTGGCCGAATACCAGAAGGTCATCACTGTAGTTCAGACAGTTCTTTATGGGCTATATTACCCTCCTCACCATCTCCTGAAAAGTTTCAGCAGCAGATGACACACCAAAGCTAAGGCATATGTAGCAGAACAGTCCCAGGTGTGTGGAGAATGAGGTGATGTGGCGTGACTGAGGGTCAAGTTCCAACTGGTGGTAGCCTTTGAGGAGGTCTAATTTGGAGAACACGCAAATTCCATAGAGGCAGCTGATCATGTCATTCAAGTGGGGACCTGGTTGTCTTTCCCTTTCTATGGCTGTGTTCAGTAGATGCATGTCTACGAAGATGCATATTTTAATTTTGGTGTTTTTCCATCGGCACGGCAACAATGGGGGACACCCACAGAGTTGCCCTTTCAGCCGGTTCAATGATGTCCTGTGCCAGTGAGCTTTTGAGTTCTTCCTCCACCTGCGGTTGAAGGTATACTGGAACTCGGCAATGGTTCTGAGCTGCAGGTTTTATTGCTTCATTGATGTGAAGAGTGACCTGCTTGTCCTGTTGCTTTCCAAGCCATCTGAATAGTTCTGAGTAGTTCTTCAAGATGCCATGATGCTCTGACACATGGTATGTTATGGCCAGAAATCCCATTAGTTGTGCCGTCACATTGCTTAGCAAGCATGATGCTGGGATGTCTCCCCGTAAGGCATGTATCTCTTCTTGCACCGACGTGTTGTTGTATGTGAGCATCGCCACAAACATGCCTAGGTTCATTACCGGGCATTTTGCACCCCATGTGAAGATGTCACCCTGAATGGCGATAGTTGTGGCTTGGGGTTCATTTCGTCATACTCTGACGCACACATGATGTTGCATGTGGCTCTAATGTCGAGCACAAACAGTGCTGTATGACTCCCTATCCTGAGGTCCACCGTTGCTGTTTTCTTGATGTATTGTTGATCTATTAGCAGTATGTGTTCAGATTGTCTTTCTGACGCTGCACCTTATGCCATGAGGTACAGGCACTCATTGGTTTATCGTACTGGGTAGCATCTGAGTCCGTGGAGGGTCTGCGATTGCCTGTTTCCAAGTGTCTTGCATGATGACTCAAAGTGGCTCTTGATCTATCGAATCAACCTGTTTCTAGCCGTATGAATACGCCCCTACAAACACCCGCCAAATGATTGTCTCCATTGCATTTCCGTCCCTTCTGTCCCATGGCCGGACAGGTGCCAACATGTGGGTATGCCAATCGACATCAATAGCATGTTCTCTCATTCTTGGTCAGTGGCAGTGTTTGTTTGTCCCTGTTTCCTGCCATCCGATGGACCTGTTCCAGCATCCTTTTTCTGCCACCAGTGGTGGCTGGTGAAGTTTGAGAGTGGTGGGCTGGGCTTGTCCTTTGAGGGTTTGAGCATGTAGGGGGGCCTGCTACGGGGGCGTGGCATGGCATTTTCTGGGAGGCCAGTCATCATTTTCTGTGCCAATCTTATTTTAAAAAGTCTGATAAAATGATGCATTTCCCTGCACCACAGTTACGGCTGTCTTCACATTCACCATAAACAAGGGGACCACCTGTCCCATGTATTTTGCTCATTAGTGGCTGATTTATACAAAGTAAAACTAGAAAACATGGATTAATCAGGGCTTCCACAAACTAAATTGTGTGATCTTAGGCAAACATTTTGTCTCACCAAAGCTCTTTTCCATCATTTTCACGTATACAAGCACAGTCAATCAAATATGTGTGTTCAGAATGCCAGTTGTACAAAAACAATTTGGGGTGCCTTCAGGTCGAGTTCTGCAGTTGCTATATAAAAACTACAGAGAAATGCACAAAGAGGTAAAAACCAAAGCCTTAACACAAAGAAAATCTAATAGACACTCAATTACCGGCTGATTTGTAGGATGAAACCAGAAAACGTGGATAAATCAGAGCTTCCTTACTTAAACTGTGCAATCTTAGACACATTTTCATCTCACCCAAACTCTTCTGAAAACAAAAACATTAACACAAGAGTATGAAAGCACTTACAAATATGTGCATTCAGAAAACCAGTTATACAAAAAACATTATTGCATGCGTATAAATATGTGCGTGAATGCCAGGTTTACAAAAATCATTATGGTCACTGAAAGCACTTTCAAATGGGTGCGTGAATGCAAGTTATACAAAGACCATTAGCACTGCCTATGAAGCGAGTTCTAACAGTCGCTGTATAAAAACTAAAGAGAAATGCATAAAGAGGTAAAAACTAAACACAAGTCCTTGTCTAAGGTTTGCAGGGGCAGACGGAGCCATAAAATATTAACCTCTCGCCTCGTGGTCCACTGGGTTGGGGACTGCAGGGCACCATCTGGAGTCTCCAAACACCGTCCAGAGTCACATACACGTGTAGTGGCATCGGAACCACCTTAGCTCCATGCCGCCACGAGTCTGCTCCTAGCAGCTACAGTCAATTGTGCTGTGTCACATCATACTAGTGTGATACACCAGCACTAATCGTGCTCCTTACAAAATGCAGCGTGGGCAGCAGACACCTCGAGTCTGCGCAGTGTGTCTCAAAAAGGTTTGACGACAAACTACGCAGACTCGAGTTCTCGACCTCCTGCCTGCCTAAAGCCTTTACCCTGCCCTTTCCCAAATCGTCACAGGGTGAGACCAGGGTGGTCTCACCCTGGAAAGGGGAAAGGGTGGGAGTGACCATGCTCTCAATTCCATGAGTGACATGAAGCCCCAGCACTACGGGGCTTCAATCTAAAACGCCCAGAGATAATTTTATCCCGACGTCCTCAGGGGGTGGAGACTGGCCCTCAAGTTTATGTGTTTGCCCTGCTGATGACATCACAGGCCTCAGGGCTGTGAAATCATCAGCCCGGCAAATAGTGTAGACTTTGGGTCAGCCCAGGCCAGAAGTGTCACTCAGTCATTGACTCACACTGCGTGGCAAATTGGCAGTGTGCAGCAGTCCCGCCTCCTGGAAAGAAAGAAATATAATGCTGTGTGGGAACAACAACTTTGGTTTTATTTTAGAGATTGTGATGGGGGCAAAATAAAGGGGGCGGAGCCCCGACGCCCTAGACAAGAAACCGCCGCTGTCTGCCACTTTCCATATTGATGGTGAGCAATGTGGCCCTGGTGTCCATTCTCGCCATGCCCAGTATCTTGTCTAGTGTGTACGTTTCTTTTACGATCTTTGATTGAAATCCAACTGAATGGCACCTTTCAATAATACATAGTCTAATTGCATTCTCATTGTTAAATTTGTCAATTTTGCAATACGTTAATAGTTTCCGCATACAAGTTGTGAAATCATCAAGGGATTCACCGCTCTCTGGCATGCTGTGTTAAATGTGTACTGATCATAGTCAACATTCAGCTGTGAATCAAAACTATCTGTGAGACATTTGATTAAACTCTTGTACGTTGTTATTAACTCAGGTGGGAACGTTACAAGCAGATCCTCAACGTCATCACCCACGAAGTTGAGGAACAGGTCTCTAGGGTGTTTGTCCAGGTAATTTTTGCATATAGCTCGCCGATAATGTTGAAAACGCCTGATCCACTTTTCCCATCTAGTGCCCTTTGTCTGATAGTCAGAGAGGTCAAAGGGCAGAGGGGATTGAAAGATGGAGCTGGGGATGCTTTCTTCAGACATAGTATTGGTCTTAGTTCCATAGGCCTCTTATTGGCTCTTACACGCTTTGTTCGTTGTTAGAATGGGTTGCCTAACCTTGAAATGGCAACTCTCATTGACTTCTTTGGGTAGATCGTCACCCATCTGACCTTAAAATGGACGCCTTTGCTGGTTTCTATGGAGTTTCCGACTGAACTTACTCCAAGACAGCTGCTCCCATTGGTTTCAATGGGGCCTTGCCTGACTCCAAGATGGCCCCGAAGTCTTGTGAGATCTTGCAAGCCTTCCCGGTCATCTGGAGCAGCCGCAATGGTTTCTGAGGCGCTCCCTGGCCTGCGTTTGAACTGTATCGGCAGGCGCACTCACGCTGTGGCTTCTGGGGTGCCTTGATACGTTAGTAGAGTGAGCTTGCCAGTGCGCTCGCACGTGCTGTGTTATGGCTTTGTGGCTTTGTTCGTTTTCTGTCTCGTTCCTCATTAAGGATGCATGCATATGCTTGGACTGGTTGGTACTTGCTCACCTTTGTTGCCAGATGTCGTGTCCCTTGCCCCACAGCAGAAGAAACACATGAAGACAGGATGGTAGCGGTGACTGTTCTTTATTCTCCTGCTGGTCAGGTTTGGTACAGGGATGTGGCAGACCCCTTGCACACCTCCTGCCCTCGTGTCTGCATTCAGTATATGTCCCCTTCCACCCGAGTGCCCGCTGTACATCCTGCTCCGCCCCTGCTGCCCAGAAGCAGTGTCCGGTGTCCAGTGCGGTAACTAGTGTGTGCAGGGTCCTAGTGCTCTGCTGCATTCCGACACTGCGACAATAGCCGTCTCCAGGTGATGCAGAATAGTGCCGCTAACCTGTTGGCTTGAGCTCCAAGATTCAGCTACCCCAAACGTTTGCTTAGGAAGCTCCATCAGTGACCAATTCAGGAAAAGAGTGAAGTTAAGGAGTTTAAGACACTTAAAGCCTCCCTACAAGAGCACCATTATTGGCTGTGAAAAGACTGCACTAAGTAAGGCACTATGTTATGTTATGTTATGCTATGTTATAGGAACTTGTAAAGAACAGGTACACCATAAGGTTTCTTGGTGCTGAGACACAGGGAAGATTCACTGTATCCTGAGAGTGGTATTTACAGGTGGCGGTATTCCCATATTCCTCCGAGTTCTGGTTTCCGCGTCACAGTGCAGCTTTCCCATTCATTTAGAACTGGTATCGGCTTCATGGCGGTGCCAGTGCTTGCTGATTCACCATGTACATTCTGTCCAGAATTCCCTGCTTGAAATTTGAAAAATTACCCTGCTGTTTATAAATATTGAAACTATTGACTTCAATGGTCAGTTTCGAGATACCCAAGAATGTGAGTTTGCTTTTTCTCTAGTATTTCCATGTTTTCCTTTTTAAAAATGAAAATGGCTTTACAAACAACCATTGGCAAAGTCAATAGCTGACCACACACATTATAAAGGTGAGACCTATTGGCTTTACCCAGGCTTGTTTCTTGCCACACCAGGGCATTTTCTATGACTCTGGATCCCTTGCTACACCACAGGCACACCACACTTGGAGTGTCATCTACAGCACTGTGCCCCGACTAGGACCCAGCCTCAACGCTCCTCTGCATATTCAGAAGCATTTCCATCCTTGGACGCCCCCTCGGGCTCGTATCCGCATTCTCGTCTTTGGCGATGTCATGCTATCAGTCTCCCGTCACACGTCACACATCGAGCACTGTGCCTTGGCGACCGACTATCTGCCCCCATAACTGCTAGAAGCCGAGCTCATGGCGCGCGAGGGGACAAGGGCCCTCGAGGCGGTACTTACAACTTTAGCCAGTCTCAGACGGGTATAACGAGGCATCCATCTAGCAGAGTTAGGGGTGTTAGACCCCACACTGGCTGTCGAGATTTCCACCCAGCCCTTTCAGTCCTGCAGACTAGCTATGGGGTCACATTTCTCGATTAGAAAAGGTTTAATGATTCAACTACAGAATTATTGAAATATCGGCATGCAAAGAATTGCCCGACCCCAGGCATCACACGGGGGGCCCACAATCAGAGGGGTGGGCCCCACAATCAGAAGGGGTGGGGGTTCAGTAATAAACTAGCCAGTGCAAGTAAATGTTTCTGTAGAGCTTGTCAACACATGCGATAAACATATTGAGACGTCCAATATTAAAAACACGACGGGACTTCTGTAGGGGACATGGTGACCTAGCAGTGGGCATCAGCGTGCCACCCACATGCACCGACTGTTGGGGTCTCCGGCGCCACTCCCTCCCTGCACTCCCTCTCCACTGCTGACGTGTCCCTGGCGGCTCTGACGTCTTTCCTCGTCACCTCTCGACCTCCCTTCGACTCTTTTCACTCTCCCAACCGTCCCACTTCTATTTTCCATCTCCACCCCTCATCTCTTTTTCTTCATCCACTCCTCCCTTACCTCACTCGCTCTCTCCCACCAGTTCTTTTTCTCCCCCACCCTTACCCCACACACATTTTTATCTTTTCCCTCTCCATCTCTCTTACTTTCCCTTCACCATGTCTCGCCCACCCTGTCCATCTCCCCCTCCTCTCTCATGTCACCCCTTTACCTCACTACACTTTCTCTTCTGCTCCACCCATTACCCCCTTGCTCTCCTCGCCTCAGACGCCCCTCCTCCCCTCGAGTCTCCCCGTGTCCCTCCCACCCCTTATCTCTCACCTCCCTCCTTTACCTCCCTACACTTTCTCTTCTGCTCCCCCCCCATATCCCCCCTCCTCACGTCTCACCGGCCGTGTCCGCCCCCACCCCTCCATCCTCACCTCTGCGTCACCTGCACCTCCATGGGTTTGCTCCATGACTTGATCTCCTCTTCCGCCAGCCGCCCACCCCGCTGGGACACGATGTTGGTGAGGGTCTGCATCCCGCCGACTGGGAGGGCGGTGCCCCTCTCCCTGGTGCTAGCACCGACTGTCCGGCAGGACCGCTCCCAAGCAGGACTCCGCAGTGCTGCTCAGCGCAGGTGAACCCTAGCAACGCAGGCTGCTGGGCGGAGCCCCAGGGGCCTTCGCACACCTGAGCCGCTGCTCTAAGAGCTCCTAACGCGCAGCTAATCAGCGTGGAGGCGCTTCCAGGCCTCATTAACGGGCAGGTGTGGGCGCTCCCGGGAGACGCCCAGGATGGAGGCCTCCATGAGGGGGAACTGTCGTGTGCAGTGCGAGAGGAGGGCATGCACTGTCTGTGCCTCACTGCCTGGGGCACAAAAACACCAGAAAACCGAGGCAAACCCTACTACCAGTGCGTCACTGCCTGGGCCCACCACACACGGTCAGACTGGGACAAACACTCACTGTGTATCAGTGCCTGGGACACAGCATACACGGTCAGACTGGGACCAACACTACATCACTGGCTGGGACACACCACACACGGTCAGAGTGGGACAAACACTCACTGTGTATCACTGCCCGGGGCACAGCACACACGGTCAGATTGGGACAAACACTCACTGTGTATCACTGTCCGGGGCACAGCACACACGGTCAGATTGGGACAAACACTCACGGTGTATCACTGCCTGGGTCACAGCACACACGGTCAGACTGGGACAAACACTACCTGTGTATCACTGCCCGCGGCACAGCACACACGGTCAGACTGGGACAAACACTCACTGTGTATCACTGCCCGGGGCACAGCACACACGGTCAGATTGGGACAAACACTCACCTTGCGTCACTGCCTGGAGCACAAAAAACACCAGCAAACCGAGACAAACACTACCACTGCATCACTTCTTGGGGCCCACCACACATGGTCAGACTGAGGCAAACACCATCTGTGCATCACTGCCTCTGGCCCACCACACACGGTCCGATTGAGGCAAACACCATCTGTGCATCTCAGCCTGGAGCACATCACACACGGTCAGACTGGGACAAACACCACCCATGCATCGTCGCCTGGGAAACACCACACACGGTCAGACTGGGACAAACACTGTGCATCACTGCCTGAGGCACACCACACACGGTCAGACTGGGACAAACAGACTGTGCATCACTGTCTGAGGCACATCACACACTGTCAGACTGGGACAAACATTGTGCATCACTGCCTGAGGCACACCACACACGGTCAAACTGGGACAAACATTGTGCATCACTGCCTGAGGCCAACCACACACGGTCAGACTGGGACAAACACTACCCATGCATCACTGCCTGAGGCACACGGTCAGACTGGGACAAACACCGTGCATGCATCTCTGCCTGAGACACATCACACACAGTCAGACTGGGACAAACAGACCGTGCAACACGGCCTGGGGCACACCACACACGGTCAGACTGGGACAAACACCACCCGTGCATCACTGCCTGAGGCCCACCACACACGGTCAGACTGGGACAAACGCTGTGCATCACTGCCTGGGGCTCACCACACATGGTCAGACTGGGGTAAATACCACCTGTGCATCTCTGCCTGGGGCACATCACGCACGGTCAGACTGGGACAAACAGACCATGCATCACGGCCTGGGGCCCACAACACACGGTCAGTCTGAGACAAACAGACCATGCATCACTGTCAGAGGCACATCAAACACTGTCCTACTGGGACAAACACCACCTGTGCATCTCTGCCTGTGAAACACCACACACGGTCAGACTGGGACAAACATTGTGCATTACTGACTGAGGCACACTACACATGGTCAGAATGGGACAAACACTTGGCATCACTGCCTGAGGCACATCACACACGGTCAGACTGTAACAAACACCACTGCATGAAGCACACCACACACAGTCAGACTAGGACAAACACTGTGCATCACTGCCTGAGGCACATCATACATGGTCAGACTGGGACAAACACCACCTGTTCATCACTGCCTGGAGCACAACATTCACGGTCAGACTGGGACAAACACTGTGCATCACTGCCTGAGGCACACCACACACGGTCAGACTGGGACAAACACTGTGCATCACTGCCTGATGCACATCACACACGGTCAGACTGGGACAAACACCACCTGTGCATCACTGCCTGGAGCACATCACACATGGTCAGACTAAGACAAACACTCGCCCTGCATCACTGCCTGGGGCACACCACACACGGTCAGACTGGGGCAAACACCACCCGTGCATCTCTGCCCGAGGCACATCACACACGGTCAGACAGGAAAAAACACTGTGCATCACTGCCTGGGGCACACCACACACGGTCAGACAGGGGCAAACACCACCTGTGCATCTCTGCCTGGGGCACGCCACACATGGTCAGACTGGGACAAACACCACCTGTGCATCACTGCATGAAGCACACCACACACGGTCAGACTGGGACAAAAACTTGTCATCACTGCCTGAGGCACACCACACACGGTCAGACTGGGGCAAACACCACCTGTGCATCTCTGCCTGCGGCACGCCACACACGGTCAGACTGGGACAAACACTGTGCATCACTGCCTGAGGCACATCACACACGGTCAAACTGGGACAAACACCACCTGTGCATTACTGCCTGAGGCACACCACACACGGTCAGACTTGGACAAACACCACCTGTGCATCTCTGCCTGTGGCACGCCACACATGGTCAGACTGGGACAAACACTGTGCATCACTGCCTGAGGCACATCACACATGGTCAGACTGGGACAAACACCACCTGTGCATCACTGCCTGAGGCACACCACACACAGACAGACTGGGACAAACACTACCCCTGCATCACCGCTTGGGGCACACCACACATGGTCAGACTGAGACAAACACCACCTGTGCATCTCTGCCTGGGACTCACCACACACTGTCAGACTGAGACAAACACCATCTGTGCGTCACTGCCGGGGGCACACCACACACAGTCAGACTGGGACAAACACTGTGCATCACTGCCTGGGGCACACCACACACAGTCAGACTGGGACAAACACTGTGCATCACTGCCTGGGGCACACCACACAAGGTCAGACTGGGACAAACACCACCTGTGCATCTCTGCCTGGGGCCCACCACACATGGTCAGACTGGGACAAACATCACCCGTGCATCACTGTTTGGAGCACACCACACACGGTCAGACTGGGACAATCACTGTGCATCTCTCCCACGGGCCCACCACACACGGTCAGACTGAGACAAACAGACCGTGCATCACGGCCTGGGGCCCACCACACATGGTCAGACTGGGACAAACAGACCGTGCATCACTGCCTGGGGCACACCACACACGGTCAGACTGGGACAAACACTCACCCTGCATCACTGCCTGGGGCACACCACACATGGTCAGACTGGGACAAGCACCACCCGTGCATCACTGCCTGGGGCACGCCACACATGGTCAGACTGGGAGAAACACTGTGCATCACTGCCTGAGGCACATCACACATGGTCAGACTGGGACAAACACCACCTGTGCATCACTGCCTGAGGCACACCACACACAGACAGACTGGGACAAACACTACCCCTGCATCACCGCTTGGGGCACACCACACATGGTCAGACTGAGACAAACACCACCTGTGCATCTCTGCCTGGGACTCACCACACACTGTCAGACTGAGACAAACACCATCTGTGTGTCACTGCCGGGGGCACACCACACACAGTCAGACTGGGACAAACACTGTGCATCACTGCCTGGGGCACACCACACACAGTCAGACTGGGACAAACACTGTGCATCACTGCCTGGGGCACACCACACAAGGTCAGACTGGGACAAACACCACCTGTGCATCTCTGCCTTGGGCCCACCACACATGGTCAGACTGGGACAAACATCACCCGTGCATCACTGTCTGGAGCACACCACACACGGTCAGACTGGGACAATCACTGTGCATCTCTCCCACGGGCCCACCACACACGGTCAGACTGAGACAAACAGACCGTGCATCACGGCCTGGGGCCCACCACACATGGTCAGACTGGGACAAACAGACCATGCATCACTGCCTGGGGCACACCACACACGGTCAGACTGGGACAAACACTCACCCTGCATCACTGCCTGGGGCACACCACACATGGTCAGACTGGGACAAACACCACCTGTGCATCTCTGTCTGGGGCCCACCATACGCGGTCAGACTGGGACAAACACTGTGCATCTCTGCCTGAGGCACACCACACACGGTCAGACTGGGACAAACAGATCGTACATCACGGCCTGAGGCACACACACACGGTCAGACTGGGACAAACACCACCCATGCATCGCTGCCTGGGAAACACCACACACAGTCATACTGGGACAAACACTGTGCATCACTGCCTGAGGCACACCACACAAGGTCAGACTTGGACAAGCACTGTGCATCACTGTCCAGGACACAGCACACACGGTCAGACTGGGACAAACACTGTGCATAACTGCCTAAAGCAAACCACACACAGTCAGACTGGGACAAACACCACCTGTGTATCTCTGCCTGGAGCCCACCACACATGGTCAGACTGGGACAAACACTCACCCTGCATCACTGCCTGGGGCTAACCACACATGGTCAGACTCAGACAAACACCACCTGTGCATCATTGCCTGAGGAAAACCATACACGGTCAGACTGGGACAATCACTGTGCATCACTGTCTGTGGCACACCACACACAGTCAAACTAGGACAAACATCACATGTGCATAACTGCTTGAGTCACACCACACAAGGTACGACTCGGACAAACACTGTGCATCTCTGTCCAGGACACAGCACATACGGTCAGACTATGACAAACACTGTGCATAACTGCCTGAGGCACACCACACACGGTTAGACTGGGACAAATGTCACCTATGCATTACTGCCTGAGGCACACCACACACGGTCAGACTGGGAGAAACACTCGCTGTGCATTACTGCCTGAGGCACACCACACACGGTTAGACTGGGACAAATGTCACCTATGCATTACTGCCTGAGGCACACCACACACGGTCAGACTGGGAGAAACACTCGCTGTGCATTACTGCCTGAGGCACACCACACACGGTTAGACTGGGACAAATGTCACCTATGCATTACTGCCTGAGGCCCACCACACACGGTGAGACTCGGACAAACACTGTGCATCACTGTCTGGGACACAGCACACACGGTCAGACTGGGAGAAACACTCACTGTGCATTACTGCCTGAGGCACACCACACACGGTTAGACTGGGACAAATGTCACCTATGCATTACTGCCTGAGGCACACCACACAAGGTGAGACTCGGACAAACACTGTGCATCACTGTCTGGGACACAGCACACACGGTCAGACTGGGACAAACAGAACGTGCATCATGGCCTGGGGCACACCACACACTGTTAGACTGAGACAAACACCACCCGTGCATCCCTGTCTGGAGCACACCACACATGGTCATACTGGGAGAAACACTATGCATCACTGCCTGGGGCACACCACACACAGTCAGACTGGGACACTGTCATATTGTATCCTCGTAGCATCCTCGGGATCGATTTGTGGCTCAAGTGGGTCCACCCCTTGATAGCCTCAATTCTGAATGCTATAATAGCACAGAAGATTAAGGTGATCAAGTGAGGGAAGGAAAGGGAGGGAACAGCGGGGAAGGAGACCTGTAAAGAAAAAAGCAATACCATGAACCTTAATCACATTATATAATTCCTAACGTAAGAAGGACTTCTATCTTATTACCTGTAAATAATAATAAGTGTCCTGACCACTAAAGGACACACAAGGAAACGTTCATTCCTTTCCTAGTCAAGGGTTGTCGTAGAAGTATGCTGAAATAAAGAACTAATATCTTAGGAAACTGTATGTCGTAGATACCACCCTTCACTATTTAATATATACATTCATCAGAGATACTCTCATCATACCCACCAAAAATAATAGTATGCCACGCATCACAGGGGATGAATCCAATATGATCTCACAACCCCCCTGTTAGGGAAACAGTAAACAGAACAAAGTAAACACAGAATACTGCAACAATGGTTATATCATCAGTGGTTCAGAACAGCTTGTAGGGTTTTAACCATAATCTTTTCTTTTATCCAGCCAAATGCACTCCAAATAAGAAAGAACCCAGAGTACCTGAGGTAACTCCTAGCGCAAGGTTTTTCAGAATCAAATGTCTCGAGGTAGTTTGAAAATATGCCAGCAAACACTAAATAGCAGATTCAGTAGGAGGTATTGTTAAAGCACAAGAACCTGGATTACTCCTACACAGTAAGGAAATTCCAATTTCAGCCACTAGAGTTTGTTTATAGCAAATAATAAATACAGCAGGTAAAGCCACAAGATTCCCTCTTGCCTCCAGTTGGAATCCCCAGCCTTACCGCACCAGTCGAACGCTGTTCCTACGCAGCGTTTTCTGCCCCAATCTCAACACGGAAGCGTCTCTTATTTTCTTCCGGGCCGACGTGAGGACGCGCTTTCCTGCAGATGGACCACGGCGTTGAACCGCACATCCCATCCGCTCCTCGCTCGACTCCACCACCTGCACAGATCCCTTCCGACCTGAAGGTAGGAGAGGAGGGTGGCACGGGTCACGCAAATGGCAGCGTTACTCTCGGCCCCCTCCATGGCAGTACCGGTGTCCTTAACAGACACACACTGTGCATCACTGCCTGGGGCACACCACACATGGTCAGACTGGGATAAACACCACCCGTGCATCTCTGCCTGGGGCTCACCACACACGATCAGACTGGGAAAAACACTCACCGTGCATCTCTGCCTGGGGCCCACCGCACACGGTCAGACTGGGAGAAACACTCGCTGTGCATCACTGTCTGGGGCCCACCACACATGGTCAGACTGGGACAAACACTACCCATGCATCTCTGCCTGGGAAATACCACACACGGTCAGACTGGGACAAACACTGTTCATCACTGCCTGAGGCACACCACACACGGTCAGACTGGGACAAACAGCACCTGTGCATCATTGTCTGAGTAAAACCATACACGGTCAGACTGGGACAATCACTGTGCCTCACTGTCTGTGGCACACCACACACAGTCAAACTGGTACAAACACCACATGTGCATTACTGCCTGAGTCACACCACACAAGGTCAGACTCGGACAAACACTGTGCATCTCTGTCCAGGACACAGCACATACGGTCAGACTATGACAAACACTGTGCATAACTGCCTGAGGCACACCACACATGGTCAGACTCGGACAAACACTGTGCATCACTGTATGGGACACAGCACTCACGGTCAGACTATGACAAACACTGTGCATCACTGCCTGAGGCACACCACACACGGTTAGACTGAGACAAATGTCACCTATGCATTATTGCCTGAGGCACACCACACACGGTCAGACTGGGACAAACACCACCTGTGCATCACTGCCTGAGGCACACCACACACGGTCAGACTGGGAGAAACACTCGATGTGCATCACTGCCTGAGGCACACCACACACGGTCAGACTGGGACAAACACTGTGCATCTCTCCCACTGGCCCACCACACACAGTTAGACTGAGATACACTCTATCTGTGCCTCATGCTATGTCCCACCACACACTGTCAGTTTGGGGAGGGCAAAAAGAGACCCAGCCACAAAGTAATGTGGTGATGATGCAAATAGTGTCTCACCTAGGACCTAAAGTCTAGTGCAATATATTGGATGAAGAAGACTCACCCACATGATGTGACATGCTTCATCATCAGCTTCCTCACCGCACCCTGGTAAGATAATATTACCAGGGGGGACTCAAGTACCGCCTGAGGGAGTTCTTAATAAAAACACAGCTGGATAAAGGCGGGATCCAGAGAAGTATAAAAATACTTTGAGATAAACTTTAAGGAACTCTCTTTATTCAAACGTTCCTCAAGTACGGTTAAAAATAAATTGTTGGATAACTGTGGATACAATGGTCCAGCCACCCTGATTCAGCCAACATGTTTCTGGCCATTCCAGTGCCAAAAAGATCAAGTACATTCATTAGGGCTCAACTGATTTGTGCTCCAATAGTTATTCTTTATCACACATAAGTGGGATCATGGAATTTCCTACATCCATGCTGTTTATAGAAGTGATTCTAACTTAAGTCTGTTAGATTCTCATGATCTGGTCTGAGGAAAGACCCTTTGTAGTCACACTTTCGTCAAGAGCAGAGCCCTTCGGTATTACCTATTGCGCCTCTGAATTTCCAGCCTTCACCAAGGGATCCCGCTTTTATCCTTTATACTTTATCGCATTTAGCTTACCCGCTTCCATGGTCTCTGCAGATCCTCACACTTCTACTCACATCTGACTATATATAGTAGAACGTCTCCATGGTTCTCTATGGGGCCTGTAAGAAATTTGATTTTTGATTGAGAGGGGTGAAAACCATTCTCAAGCAACAACCACAATTCCTGTCGGGGGGAACTACAAGAGTCACTGAATTAACCTGTGCTTAACCCTGTAGTTGCTTGGCACAAAAGCAGTCAGGCTTAACTTAGAGGCACTGTTTTAAGTATTTGCAGCACAAAAACAGTAAAAAGGTGAATACACAACACAAGAGATATCCCACACCAGTTTAGAAGTATAGAGTAAAATGTAATAAATAAAATGAGACCAAAAAGAACATAAACCGAAACAGTAAAACCGTAGATATGCAGTATTAAAGGCTTAAGTGATAATAGCCATAAAAAGCAGAAAGCGCTAACTGTTAGTATCTGGTCACACTAGACCAGGGCAAAGTCACAAGTTCAGGCTGACCGCGATGGAGTGCGGACCCCATACAGGTTAGTCCTGCTGTAAAAGTTGCCTTCAAAGTCTGGCGCGCAGAGTTCAATACTTCAGGATTTCACAAGAGGAGCTCAAGTGATGCCAGCCAAGGGTCCAGGATCTGGGGAGGCACCTAATGGGATCAGGAACTCACTCCAGCAGAGGTCAGCAGGGCTCAGGCAGGGCCAGTTGCAGCAGGTCAGCTGGGCAGTTGCAGGAAAGCCTCTAGAGCTTATTGTGTACCTGTAACTCAGAACAGGAGGTCAGCAACCTGAACCTTTGAGTCACTCATGTTAGCTTTGGATGAGGGGAGCAGCTCCAGTCTTCCTTCTCAGAGAGCAGGGCAGGCCTCAAGCCGCAGGGCAGTCATTTGAAGACCAAGGCAGGCTTCAAACAGTAGGGCAGTCCTCTGGGGAACACAGCAAATCACAAGCAGCAGGGCAGTCCTCCTTCTTCTGCAATGTGTCCTCTTCCAGGAGTGTACTGATGAGTGGCTCAGGAGGTCCAATATTTATACCTGGTGCCACCCTTTGAAGTGGGGGAAACATCTGGTCCACCCCCACATCTGTTAAGTTTATTCCTTACCCTGACAAAGGCTCCCAGAGGTCTAGGGTGACAAAAGGTGATGTCATGTTCCTTTGTGAGTGTGCGGGAGGCAGCCCTTTGAAATGTAACTGGGGCAAGGAACAGCTCTGCCCCTCCGATCCTGGCAGAATAACCCTCTACCAGCCATACCCAGGTCCTGTTGTTCACTGCTTTGGCACAATACACATTCCTGAAGGAGGAGCAATTAACAGGCCCAGGCAGCTGGAAACTCATAGAAGGTCTTTGAAACTTTAAAGCAGGAAAATGCCAGCTTTCTAAATGAGGCATTTTCAAAATTGTAATCTAAAATGTGCCTTTACCTTTAAAGAGGATTTTAAATTATAATTCATTTGAGTTCAAACATGACATTTCTACCTGCTCCCAATCACAAAATAGCAATAACTAAATGAAATGAGGTAACCATATGTAATCCTATGGGAGAGGTAGGCCTTATAGTAGTGAAAAACAAATTTAGTCCTTTTTCACTACCAGCAAAACATGTCCTACTTTTTAAATACAATGCACCCTGCCCTATAGGCTGTTTAGGGCCTATTTTAGAGGTGGCTTATATGTATTTAAAAGGAAGGTTTACGCCTGGCAAAAGTTTTATTTTGCTAGGTCGAATTAGCCATTTAAAACTGCACTACGGGCTGTAAAAGCAGGCCTGAGACATGTTTTAAAAGGATATTTTTAATGGGTGGCACAATGAGTGCTCCTGGCCAGTAGTAGCATTTAATTTACAGGCCATGGGTGCCATGTACCATGTACGAGGGATTTACAAGTAAATGTACCATTCATGTGTAAGCCAGTTGTACCATGTTTTAGGGAGAGAGTACAAGCCCTTTAGCACTGGTTAGCAGTGTTAAAGTACCCAGAGTCCCAAAAGCCAACAAAAATGGGTTCAGAAACAGGATTGGTGGATGCAAAAGGTTTGGGGGGTGACCCTGCAGAGCGGGCCAAGTCTAACACGGCCCAAATGACTAGGGAAACAGGTCATATTAGGAAATGAATAGTAACACTCCATTGTGAGGGTTTTTGAGATGCACTTAAGAGCACCATTAGTTGGGCATTCCATCCTAAAAGGGTTCAACTATCTAATGTCTCATCACGCACATCCATTTCAGTAGATTAGAGCACACATTTGGTCCCAGTGAATTGCTGCAAGACTCATTTTGGGCTATGTAGGCAAGAAACATGTTGACTTCTTTATAGAACTCAGGGCTCATCACTCCCCTAGGGTTCACACTATTCTTTTAATCTTAGCATGGGCAACCACTGAGAATAAATAGAATATCTGGCTGCCCATAGCTTAGTTTAACTTAGTCCCTTTCAGAATCTACTGCACTTCTCCCTTACAGCATTAGAGTGTGGCATTAAGCCTTATTTGTGGTGTAATATCAGACTTAGGGCCAGATGCATCAACAATCCATTTTGCGATTTCCTAATTGCGAATTCTTGCGATTCGCAATTATAAAATCGTAAAATGGAATGCATGAAAGTGTGTTTAACACTTTCTGCGATTCCTAGGGGATTACAAATGACCTACCTCATGAATATTAATGAGGTAGGTCGTGATTTGCGACCCCCTAGGAATCGCAAAAATCACGGGGATGCTGGCCTGCTGGGGTCAGCAGACCACCATGTCCGTGATTGCTTTTAAATAAAGCAATCTTTTTTTTTGTAAAGCAGCCCGTTTTCCTTAAAGGAAAACGGAATGCTTTACAAAAGAGAAAATGAAAACCTTTCCTTTAATTTATTACGAGCAGGCAGAGGACCGTGGGACTACTGCCTGCTCCTAGAAAATGCATTTACAGACATTCACAAAGGGGAAGGGGTCCCTTGGGGACCCCTTCCCATTTGCGAATTGGTTACCACCTACTTGGAGTAGGTGGTAAAATGTGAATGTTTTGCGACCGCATTTCGGTCGCAAAACATTCATGCATACCGAAGCGATTCGGTATTAGGAAGGGACGCCTTAAACACGCCCCTTCCTAATAGCGAATCGCAAACCCATTTCGCGATTCGGTAACAGGTTACCGAATCGCAAAGTAGGGTTTGCTGCATCAGAAGAGCATTTTTTTGCATTCGCAAACGGACGATTCTGCGAATCGGCTGTTTGCGAAGGCAAAAAATGCTTGATGCATCTGGCCCATAGAGATTAAAACATCTCTGGCAAAGAGCCCCTTTGCTGGGCCCATTGGGTATTGCAGTGCCCCTCCTAATGAGGAGCATGACCCAATGATGAAGCATGCCACTTTGGTGGGTAGGGTCTGTGCATCCTAAAAAGGATGCCAAAGTGACATGTACGATCCACTTACTATAATGTAGTCTATTCAGACCAACGGAACTGCCACTCTCCTATTCCAAGAATTGTTTCCAATAAGCTGCAGCCAGCTTGTTACCATGGGTGCACCTATAAGTCAAGAATCACAGTATGCCGGGGCCAGCAGCAGACTCGCAAGCATAACAAACACTCACACTCTCACATACTCACACATTCTCACTGGCCTTCTCACATGCTCACACTGTATCACTCACTGTCTCAAACTGGCTCACTCACTCGTTCACAGGCTCATGCACATGCTCCCAGTGAGGCGATGGGTTCTGCCTATCAAATCCGCCCGCATTGTTTGCTTTTTGATCACCTGGTTTTTGACCTTATTACTGTGGGGGAGCCTCACAACTGGTGACTCACCCACGGTAAATGGACTGTGTGTGCTTACCACCAATGTCCGCCTTTTAAGATAAGGCTGCTGAGACGCAGCAAGGGTAAGGGGCACTTGGCTAGTTACACGCAAACACATGTACACACAAGTGTACACATGCCAGGGCTGCATGTGGGAGACTCCTGTCATGCGCAGCCGGGAAACTGCACACAGGTAGCCTGGCGCAGAGAGGACTCTGCAGGATTGGATATTGACCTGGGATAGGCCTCAAAATGTTAGTGTACACTCATAGGGAAAGTCAGTGTGGTTAACTGTCTTGTCTGCAGTAGCACTCCATTATACACATATGGGGAAGTCTGCCTTAGAGTGCATTTTTTCTTTGGCCTAGAGAGACCAGTGACGTATCGAACTGGGGTGTCTATATGCCAAGCCCATATACACGAGTTCCAAAAAGATATCTGTACAGCTTATGGTTCATCCAGGATTATCATATTTCTCTGGCTCAGCTCAGGATCATATCCCCAGGCCTTTTGTCACCCTGATGTGCCAAGTTAATTACATTTCTCTCCAGCAGCAGGAACAAAGGCCATCCCACACAAAGTGAGCAATTAACAGTACTTGGCTCAGCTCCCAAAGAGGAAAGGGGTGGGGATGAAGGATCTTCATCAATCAATCAGCTGGCACACTGTGCCAGGGATGGCCAGCCCAAGCACACTGAACAGAGGAGGAAGCCCAGACAGCTGGAGACAACCCAGTAGGGGGCTTCCCTTTGAAGTTTTAGTGGGAAAGGCCCTGGCAGTGATGTCTACTAGGATCGGAGTTGAGGGCCCCAAAGGAGATGTGATCAGTAGCTTCTGGGTGACGCCTTTTTGAATTGTGCCAGCGTGCTGTGCAGGATAGTTGGGACAGGCGATGTGCTGTGGCACCCAGGATAGGCCAGAGGTGCCTCGCTTCTGGAACCTTCCACCCCCACTTACAAGGTCTTGCTCAAGGGGGAGAGCTCTCTCTTCGTTGTGATTTTCGGCTGGATACTGGGACTGGAGGCTGCAGCTATCGTCAAGTGGAAGGAGGAACCCCCTGATATCCATCTGGACCAAGGACTCTGACTACAGTTGCCACTGGGACCTTGGGACTCTCCCCAGAGCAAGGGAAGCTGGTCTCTTTACGCACCCTAAGGACTAGTTGGGGGCAAAAAACTGGATTCTACACCAAAGGAGGAGAGAAGCCTCAAAGAAGGAAAAAGGAGAAAGGCTTGCGCAGGGAGCCAGGGGAACCAGCTCCCTGCAAAGTGCATTGCCAGGCAGACTAGGGAAAATTACACGATTTCACCCGATGGCCGCGTAAATAGGCCGGCGATTGAGCGCGTAATACCCCATACACTCTGGTCCCTGAATGGGACAGTGATCACGGACCATTGCATATTTAATAAAAATGTCTTTCAGACTCTTAGTTTGAGATAAAAACATTTAAGAAAGTGCCGATCGATTTGGGCTTACATTATCTGGAATTCCCTTTTGGATTGTGTGAACTATTTCTTTGCCCTGAAGAAGCCCGTAAGGGTGAAACGCATTGGCTGTTGTATATTTAATAAAGAATAAAAGGATCTACAAAACCATCTAGTGAAAGACTCACCATTTCTGTCATCGCTGTCGTTCATCATCTGTGGGATTTAAACCCTACGAATTCTTGCCCTTGTAACAATGCCTCTCTAAGTTTTTGTGTTTTCAGACTAGGGAAAGTGCTCCAGGTGGCTAGGACTCGCCCCCAGGAACACAGAGAGCCCAAGATAGAGCAAAACGTCTTAACGGAACCCGAGATGTCAGCAGGAGAAAGATGTGACCTGTGACCCTCCCTTTTATTGGAGCGCGTGGGGCTCTACTGTTGGAGTGATTCGTGCCCCCGGGGTGGGCCAGGGCCTGAGATCTGAGGAGGCCTGGGGACCCCAGGCCGGTTTATGGAATGGGGGCCCGGGACCCCCAACTCTGGGCCCACAAACGACCATGACAATGGGGTAGCACTGTCGAGCTTCCCCCAAAGGAGAAAGAAAAAGAGGCGGGCCCGGGATCCCAACTCCAGGCCCCGACAAGGAGGAGGAGAAAGGGCGAGGGTTGCTTCACTCCCTCATCTGTGGCAGGCCTGCTCCATTACCCATGCCCATGTCTTGGGGGATCAGGAGGCTGCCAAAAAGAGGCTGTACCCTGCCCACAGGAACAGGTAGGGAAGGAGAGACCGCCAAATCCCTCGCCCGCACAGAGGAGTGTGGGACATCCGGGGAGCCGGCCGGGGGCAGCAAGGTGTGGGCTTCCTTGGCTGCCCCCCAACAAAGGAGGTAGAGTGCTCCGGTGAGACAGAGCATTCCCCCCCAAAAAAAAGAAAAGGAAAGAAAGTGCATGCGCCGTGGCTTCAACAAAGAGAGCAGCAAGGGCGCTAATAAAATATGCATGCGCTTCCGGAAGAGTGCCCCATAATGCCTGTGGGGCCGGGAACTCACGAAGCAATTTCTGATGCTTGTGGTGGATCCAGAATGGTGGAGTCACCACCAATATGACAAAGAAAGACCTGAGAAGCTGCAGAAGTGCAGCAGCTCTCCCAATGAGACCCAAATAGTATTTGCACGAAGTACTAACCCTAAGTTTGTGGGGTCTACAAAAGAAGGATCAACACAGGATTTTCCTTAGGTTTCAAGCACTATCCAGGCTGGAGAATGTGCTCTACAGCTGGGAGTGTAGTGCCCTCTAGAGGCAAATTCTATGGCTGCAGTTATTCTGACCTAAAGGTATCTAAAAGAATGTTGTACAATGCCCTCTAGGGGCTAAGTCTATGGTAACATATTGTGTGTTCAAAATGTGGTGCTTTCTATGGGCTGTTTTTATGATTGCGTTTTCATGATTTGAGAGTATATAAAAAGCACACAGACACTTATGAAGTTCATTTTTAAATGCTTAATTGATATAATAATGTTGACACTGATTGATGATCAAAGTGCATAAGCTTTATTAACATTAATAAGTGCATTTACAGATGGTTAGTATTGATTATTGCATTTACTCCTAAAATGAAGATATCTTGACATGTGGTTTGTTGATCTTGAACCTTTGACCAAGTCAATAGACTTATCTGATGTTTTTATATGTCCCTTTAGGGTGTCAGAGGTGATTACACAATGTCATCAAAGGTATTTCCACTAGCCTTATGTATATTTGTAAATTACTTTGTAGTATTTAGTAGTGTGTGCGTAATAAATGTACTTTTGCTTTTTCTAAAGAAAAAGCACAGACTGGACAATAATTTAGTGAGTATAATTATAGCGTGCCAGCAAATGGTGATTACTATCCCACACCACCTCCCTTGAGTAGGCCGTGGACTGCTCTGCTCCACTACCCTGAGAGAGTCAAGCACTGCAACAGGGTGTTTGGTTCCCAGTGGAGAGCGAATGTGGACTTGTGCAGGTCACACAACTTATGGCCCGTTTCCTTACACGCCGACTGTCTGATAATGGCTCACTCACTGTCTCTCTCACTCACATGCTTATACTGTCTCACTCACTGGCTTACACACTGTTGAACACTGTTTCTGAAACTGTCTCTGTAAGAAATGGGTTATTGGTTGAACGGGATGTGAGCCCCACTCAGCCAACAACTACAATTCTTGTCAGGGTGAACCACAAAAGTCACTAAATTAACCTATGCTTAACCCGCTGGTAGCTAGGCACAAAGTAGTCAGGCTTAACTTAAAGGCAGTGTGTAAAGTATTTATGTAGCACACAAGCCATAATAAAATGAAAACACAACACAAGAAAAATCCCACATCAATATAGAACAAGCATTTGGAATGCAATAGGTCTCACATTTGCGAGAGTTTAAGCTATTGGCATTGTAAATGACAAAGCCTTTTATTTATGTTTTAAAAACCAAAACATAAATACAAGGCATTGTCATTTCCAATGCCAATAGCTCAAACTCGCGTAAATGCGAGACCTATTGCATTGCAAATGCTTGTTAAGTTTTGTTTTTTGGCTGTTTGTGGGCCTGTTTTATGATCCGGCGGTTTTTTCAGTTGATCTCTCTGATATAGCAACAAACATTGCCTGCAGCAAGCATAAATGCATGTAGTCTCTCGTCCCTTACAAAATGTAGTGGGTCTTTAGAATTTTATAACTGTCCTGATTTACAAATGTGTGCCGCGTTTTTTTATGTAGTTGATTAGCTAATGAGGGACACTTAATTGAGACCCGGGCCTACACTCTGACCCAGTCTGACCCTACTTACAGTCAAGTATTCATTCACGTAGGAATCTGCGATGGGTTATTTTCTCTCTGCAAGTTAGGAATCAATAACTGCTGTGAAACATGCACCACTGACCAAACCATTAATTCGATGCCTCTGCATTTTTCACAGTTGCGCTCAACGTTGTGTTACTTCACTCTACACCAAAGACTGATCAAAGAACATAAATGTGTTAGAAAGGCGGCATGCCATGAAGACAAATAAATACTAAGGCTGGTACTGTGCAGGTGGTGAAGAAGCGTTTAGTACGAGATTTGGAGAGGGGTGACGATCTGAAGAAAAACAGCCAAAGTGTGGATGCAAATAAAAGTGAGAACGGGAGTAATACTAAAATCGCATTATAAATCGAGAACGCATGTGGTTATTTTCATTCCCTCAGGACTAGATAATTATTTTAGAATAAGCATGCGGCAAAGTGCTGCCGAGTAGCTAGTTGGAAATACAACATCTCATAAAAAAACAAGCACTGGTCAATGCAGGAAAATATGCTACAGCCAATAGAACTGGAGGAAAAGTAAGTGACCCGCACCGTAGCCAATGAAAAGCCAGGAAAGAGAGGGGGCGGGATGTAAACCCGTTGCAGGCCTTACCTAAAAAACAAGCCCAATCCCCCTTAAAAGGAAGCCCAAACCAAGCAAATATCCTGCTAGAAAAAGCCCAACTGACGGTGGAGATCGAAGAGTGCAAAAAGCCTAATAAATAAAATACAAGCAAGGGAGCGGGGGCCACAGTGGGGGAGGCAGCAGTAAAAAAGGCAGCAGTAACACAACTGTGGCATTAAGAGGAGGTTGGAGGAAGAATGCTATATTTGAATGTAAGCAGCTAGGGCGCTGAAGCTAAACACAGACAAACAGTAACAGAGCAGGAAACCAAGAAAAAAATAGTCTCCCAAAGAACAGATAAAGAACCATAGCGGAATGAGACAGTACTAAGTCCCTGCTCTGTGGGAGGAACAGAAGAGAGAAAGGAGGGACAAAGAGGCAGGACTGACCACTAGCAAGCAAGGATTTTTAAAGGACACTGACATAGACAAATGAAAAGCAATGACAAGAAGGGGGATGGACTTGAAGCCCACAGACTGATTACAGCAGCTCTCGAAGAGACAGCGATTGCGCTGTCTAGCTCGACCTAAAAATAGAGCAAAATGTAATACATTATTTGACACGAAAATGACAAACATCCAATTAGTAGAACCAGAGATATTCAATTTGAAAGTTTTAAGTAAATATAATGCCTAAAAGCAGAGTGTGCCACTCATGGTCATCTGGTCATGCTAGACCAGGGAAAAGTCACAAGTTCAGGCTGACAACAATAGAGCGCAGATCGAATACAGAGACTATGTTAGTCCTGCTGAAAGAGTTACCTTCTCAAAGTCCGGTCAGAAGAGTTCTGTTCACGGTGGAGGAGGCTGCGAAGAGCAGGGAGAGGGTCACAGATAATCAGTGTTGTAGCAAGAAGAGCAGACCAGGAGGCATGGGGCATCGCCACTGTAGCTCGAGGAGCCGGTCGATGTCGCAGACAGCTATTGCTTTGTGTTGGTGATCCCCGCGGGCTGTCGTTGCTGTAGCGTGAAGTGCAGATCTATCGCTGCCGGTCATTGCTGGTGGTCGCTGCAGTGCAAATAGCAGGTATTCACCTGAGCTTTGCAATGCAAGGCATCGTAGGCGGCAGAGTCTCAGTGCAAAGGGGTCCATTTGTTGTCATGAAGAGCCCAAATTTCAGGATTCCACCTTTTCTTCTTGAGAGAAGCTCAGACTGATGCCAGCCAAAAGTCCAGTACCTGGGTGGTACCTCATGGGGATCAGGAATTCTCTCCAGCAGAGGCCAGCAGGGCTCAGGCAGGTCCACGCAGTTCATTTGCAGCAGGTCAGATGGGCAGTTGCAGGGAGACCTGTGGAGCTTATTCTGTCCCTGTAGCTCATACAGCAGGTCAGCCAACTCTACCCTTGGAGTCACTCAGGTTAGCCTGGGAAGAAGGTAAGCAGGCCCAGTATTACTTCTCACACAGCAAGGCGGTCCTCAACCTGAAGACCAGTCCTTCTTCTGTAATGTCAACAGGTCCAGGAGTGTTCTGATGAGTGGTTCTGGTGGTCCAATATTTATTCCTGGTTCCAGACTTTGAAGTGGGAGGATTCCCTATACTACCCCCGTATCTGGTTCTAGAAAGTTCTCCCCTTCCCCTGTCAAGGCTCCAAGAGGTCTGGGGTGACAAAAGACAGGGCAGCCCTTGTTAGAATCCTATGTTTGTGCAGGAGGCAAAGATCTTTGAAATGTAAGTGGAGCTGGGTACAGCTCCGTCCCCAGCTGTCCTGGCAGGATGGCCCATCTTGTCCACACTCAGTCCCCTTTGTGCCACTGTCTTGAAACAATGCACAAATTCGAACAGCAGAGTCAGTCACAGTCATGTGACCGTGGAACAAATGGTTGGGACAAGAAAATGCCAACTTTCTAATAGAGGTATTTTCAGATTTGTGACTTAAAACCTGACTTTACCATTATGGGGGGGGGGGGGGGTTAAATAACAATTCATTTGAGTGTAAACACCATATCTCTATCTGCTTCCAAACTAAAGTTATCACTTATTGTAGGAAGGTGGAATCTGACTATATGGTTGCCCCCATTTTTTTATGGTGTTTTGCTGGTTTATGACTTAGTTGGACTGGGATCCTGCTATTCAGGGCCCCAGTCTATCTGCTTTCTCTGTAAAAAGGTTTCCATGTGCCTTAGGCACATCTCTGATTGGAATCTGGAGTGCCCTTATAAGTCCCTAGTATATGGTATACTATGTACCAAGGGCATAGGTACCTCAGAGGCCTGCCAGGGGCTGCAGCATGTATTATGCCACCCCTGGAAGGCCATCCAAACTGACACCACAGGTCTGCTACTGCAGCCTGGGTAAGGTGGTGCATGCACCTCTTACTGTGATATAGGTTACCTATATCACTAAATACATACACACATATAAACCTATAAGTCACTCCTAAGGCAGGCCTTATCAATCCTAAAGGCAGAGTGCATGGTTCCTATGTGAGAGGGTGCCCCTGCATGAGCAGGGCCCCTCTGCAGCGTTCGGAGACCATCTCTGATGCTGTTTGTAGTGCAGCCTGACCATATACTCTTAAGCGCATTATATCCTCGCGGTAAAATGCTAACTTTGGAATGGCTGCACCTAAACATGTCGTGTTTGGTGTCAAACATCTTGGAATACTACCCCCCGTCAATCCTGGCGGCGGGGGTAGCATTCCACCCTTCTAGAGGGAAAGACATGTTAACTCTGGCTTACCCGGTAACTTCTTTCTGAAGCCCTGGCATCACAAAATGGATGCTGCTGCCACAGACACAAGTCTGGCCTCCTGCTGCTGGACGAAACTCCGGCAGGGGAGGCCTGGACAATAGGTTTCCTGTTGCAGGGAGGTGTGACCACCTCCCCAGACAGGATAATGTGTATTGGGGCTGGGTGGGTGCACTCTTAGAGTGCTTTGAAGTCCTGCACTGGGGGAGCAAAAGGCTCCTCTGTGCATATGCCAGTTCAAACCAGCTCAGGGGCTACCTGCCCCTGCTCTGTCGCGAAACTGGACAAAGGGAAGTGGGTGTAGCCACCCCTCCCTTGACCCTCTCATAGGTGGGGTCATAGAGTTAGTCCCTCCCTGTTTTACTGGTTAAAATGGGGAACCCTTGCCACAGCAAGATTAGATATCCCTGGACTAAACTTTGAAACTGAATCCTGGACCTTCGACGCTCTACATCACGATTAGAGGACTGAAGAATCTCCCTTGGGGTCAAGGAGTGACTCCCTGCTTGGCAGGCACCAAAACGATAACGACGGTCGCAAACTACGCCGCTCCCGCCGGAGTCCGAAGTCCCTGCAGCCCAAGAAGTGGATTTCCTGACTTCTCCAAGGCCATCGTGAGTCTCCAGCGAAGCTGAGGCAAGTGGACCCCACGAGTGACGAGGAACCGCGACCCCTGGGTACCGTGCACTATTGTCGAGTGCAACCTCTTCACAACGTTCTACGAATCTGTGCTTTGGACCACGTGTGGTCCCAACCTCCAGCAGGAAACCCTCCGAAGATCAGAGGCCTACACCGTCCTGAGTGACCGTGGGACCCTGTTGAGTGATTCCGCCCGAGGTGTCTTTGCGATCCCTTGCCAGCCAGCTCGTGGGTCCCCAGAAGACTTTCTAAAGAAACCAAAGGGCTCCCCTGGTTGCTCCAGGCCTGCCCTGACTTACCCTTGCTGGGTGAGTTCCCCAGACCTTGCTGGTCTGCACCATCGACGATCTTCAGCTACATCGAGACTTGCCGTTGCCAAGGCTTGTTGGGTCCAATCCGGTCGCCGACACCGCAGCACTCGACAGACATCGTGTACCAGCCCGAATCCTGCTCCTGGTCGCCGACAACGCCTCCTGGACCTCGTGGCTGCAGAAACGAGATGACCGTCAACGCACCTGAAGCACTCGACATCGGTGGGCATCTGTCCATCGCCTTCCTGGTCACTGGCTAGTGACCCAGACTCTGTCCCCTCTGCTTTCAGGTTCACCAGAACTCCGATCCACTCTTGGATCCACCCGGACACTTTTCTCTTGGCCGCCAGCAGCACTTTGCAGCAGATCGCCATTCGAAACGACGACGAAACCCGACCCCGAAAGGCACCTATGCACCCGGCTTCCCTGGGTGAGGTAACACGAGTACTCCGGTGCTCCCGTGGGTAGAGACTCTTCAAAGTCCTAGATCTCAAAGGGTTTTGTCCTAGTCCTCTTTAAAGTGTCCCTTTCCTCTATTTTCCCGATCCCGACTTTCTCCATAGAAGTTAACGGCGTATCGCGGTTGTGTATTTACACTGCACGCGTCTCCCGTGGGTCCCCTGTGTCACTACCTTGGGTGGTTCCTTGTGGTCCAAGCACTTCTAGAGGCTCTAGGCCTAGTGTCTAGTTCAGTCGTGGTTCGCATACCACTTTATTGGTATATGGTTTGGTACGCCCCTAGGGCCCAAACGTGTATTTGTGCTATTACTGTGATTTAAGATCTTATAACCTATGTATTTCGAACTCTAGCCTCATAAAGAGACTAGAGGGGTGTGTTTAGTAATAAATACATATATTTTGAATATATACCTGGTGTGGTGCTCTTTCATTTGGTCACTCAAGAGATTATAGACTGGTAAAACAAGCTGCTTTACATTCCTTCAAGACTTAGCCTGAAGGCTGCTCTCCATAGCTACCACTAGGATAGCTTTCAATAAGGTTGTCTTTAACCTACCTACCATAAGAGTCGATTTGGACTGGTGCAAGGTGCCCACTATAATTAGTGGACAGCATATGCCAGGCCAACTTCTCACATTGGTGTGCAGCGTGTGGGATTCCAGCTTGCTATTGTTTTACCAGATAATCTCAATTGAATTGATCAACTGAAAACCACTAAAGGTACCTAAGGTACATATAATTTAAGCTTAGAATAACAGTAAGTTCTACTGAACTTAGAGTTGTGTGTTAAGGGATAGCACAACCCTTTCTATAACTCAAGAGAGTTTAGTAGGCCACACTAGAGTAGGTAGTGCATACACCACACCACACTAGTAATGTCTTTAAAAGCAGGATCCAAAGATGCCTTGCAGGAAGCCATTGAGCTTCCACCCTCCAAGTATGACACACTCCCATTCTTGGAATTGAGAGCTTTGTGTAACGTGGAGGAAATTAAGGACAGGCCAAAGTCCCACCACCCAACACCTCCAGGAGTTGTTGGTGGCTTATGATCTTAGTAAGTCCTCAGAGACTGAAGGGGTAGGAGCAGAGGGTGGGCCAGCAGATGAGGAAGGGGCCAGGGGTACCACTACCCCCAGCCCCCTCTGAAACTGACCAGGAGGGTGACAATGACCCTGACCTGGAGAACCCAATCCCTTCTGGGGAAGATGAAGATGAGGATCTAGAGAACCACACCTTTGTCCCCCCAGGAAGGATTATGAGTGTGCTCAGAAAGTCTAGGTCTCCTTCTCAGGAGTCTAACCACTCTGGCACCTCAATAGGGAGCTCTGTCTCATCTCATAGGAGGGAATCCTCTCATGAGAGAAGAAAGAGACTGGTCCAGTATGAGGAAACTCAGCTGGAAATCAGAAGAAAGCAATTGGCTTTAGATAGGGAATCCCTAGATCTCCTTAGAGAGAGAAGAAAGTTGGGACTAGAGTCCCATGGTGGCAGCAATATCCCTACAGATAGGGAAAGGTCTTATGACCATAGAAACCTAAACAAGATTGTCCCTCCCTACCAGAGTGGGGATGACATCCACAAATGGATAACTGCTTTAGAGAGGGCCTGTAAAGTACAGAGGGTCCCTCAAGAGCAGTGGGCAGCAATCTTGTGGCTCTCCTTTGCTGACAAAGGTAGAGATAAGCTCCTCACTGTTAGAGAGGAGGATGCTGATAATTACAAGGTCTTGAAGAGTGCTCTTATTGATGGGTTTGGCCTAACCACTGAACAGTACAGGTTGAAGTTCAGAGACACCCAAAAAGCACAGACTCAAGACTGGGTTGATTTTGTAGATTGTGCTACAAAGGCTCTGGAAGGTTGGATACATGGCAACAAAGTGCATGACTTTTTAGGATTGTACAATTTGATTATGAGGGAGCAGATCCTTAATAATTGTCAAAACCAGCTTTTGCACCAGTATCTGGTGGACTCTGATCTGACCTCTCCCCAAGAATTGGGAAAGAAGGCAGACAAATGGGTCAGAACCAGAGTAAAAACTAGAAATCAGGGTGGTGACCAGAAGAAAGATTCTACTAAGTCCCAAGAGAAAGGTGGGGATAAATCTAAGGATAAGTCCCCTACAGGGCCCCAAAATTCCTCTTCTGGGGTGGGTCCCAAACTCCTTCCTCTCCTGAAAAGAAACCATATTGCCATGTCTGTAAAAAGCCTGGGCACTGGAAAACTGATCCCAGTTGCCCCAGGATTGGCAATAAAGAAAATGTTCCTCCCACAACTACTACCACCCCTCCTGGTACTACCAGTAGTAATCCTCCAGTTGGGAGTAGTGCACCCAAAAAGTTAGGTGCTTTTGCAAGAGGAACAGAGGTGGGCCCTAGTTTAGACAGGGACCCCTCAACAGACTCCTCTGACTCTGATGGTGGTATAGGATTTGCCACCTTTACCATGGGTCCCATAGCATTGGGCAGGTACAGACTGGAGCCAATGATTAATGGTCAGAAAGCTGTGGCATTTAGGGACACAGGGGCTAGTGTCACCATGGTGGCAGAGAAACTAGTCCCCCCTCACCAGCTTTTACCTGAGTTTAAATACCAGGTGACCAACATTGATGGTGTCAGAACAGATCACCCCATGGCCATAGTCAATCTCAGCTGGGAGGGGGTCACAGGCCCAAAAAGAGTGGCAGTGTCCCCAACCCTACCTGTAGATTGCCTGATGGGCAATGATTTGGAAATTTCAGCCTGGGCTGAAGTTGAACACCAAACCCATCTTAGGATGTTGGGCGTCCCTGCAAAGGTTAGTGGGGCTGTGATGGCCACAGCCCCAGCCCAAGAATTTGGAGAGATGGAGCCTGAAAGAATGGCCCACTCTCCCCCAAAAGAGAGCACAAGGGTTGAAGAAAAGTCTTCTTCCCCCAGACAGTAGGTAAGGGTCAGCCTCCTCAGGGAACTGACCCTACCCCTAGTGAAGGAACTGCCACAGAGGTAGTCAGGCCTGGCCTGGCCACACCCCTGATGGCAGAGGACCCTTCCAAGGTGGTACCCAGTCTGGAGCAGGTAACCTGCCCCTCTCTACCCTGCCTCAGTCAGCCCAGGGCTGCAGAGGTCAGGGAGGTCAGTGGACCCCCCGGACCCCCTGTCCAGAGGAAGCCCCCATCAGCAGATTAGGGGCACCCAGTCTAGTAGCCCTAGCCAGGTGAAAATTCCTCTACACACTGAGGGATCCCCCATACCTTTATGTAGGGACCTCCCCCAGAAGGACTCTGGTAGGCAAGGGCAAACCTGGGACCAGAAGGTTCCAAACCTGCCATGTCCCTCCAGTGTTCCATCCAAAGGGACCCAACCCCCAGCTGTAGGCAGCCAAAGGTTGACCCTTAGAGCAAAGTGCAACTCAGTCATGGAAAGACAGGCATACATGGTGACCAGTGATCTGAGGAAGCTGAGGCCAACATTCCTAGGGCCTCACTTCCCTACTCAGACACCTCACCAGCCTTGTACTTTACCTAAGCACACCAGAGGTAGTGATTCCCCATGGTGGAGACCCTCTCATACCCTTAGGGTGAGGGATTGCTTAGTGGACCATAACATAGGGGGCAACCATGCTAGTGCAGGTGCTTCCTTATATGGCCACTTAGTCAATATAGGCTCAACTGGCCAAGGTTAGCCTTATCTCCTTTCGTTTGGGGGGTTATGTAGGAAGGTGGAATCTGACTATATGGTTGCCCCCATTTTTTTATGGTGTTTTGCTGGTTTATGACTTAGTTGGACTGGGATCCTGCTATTCAGGGCCCCAGTCTATCTGCTTTCTCTGTAAAAGGTTTCCATGTGCCTTAGGCACATCTCTGATTGGAATCTGGAGTGCCCTTATAAGTCCCTAGTATATGGTATACTATGTACCAAGGGCATAGGTACTTCAGAGGCCTGCCAGGGGCTGCAGCATGTATTATGCCACCCCTGGAAGGCCATCCAAACTGACACCACAGGTCTGCTACTGCAGCCTGGGTAAGGTGGTGCATGCACCTCTTACTGTGATATAGGTTACCTATATCACTAAATACATACACACATATAAACCTATAAGTCACTCCTAAGGCAGGCCTTATCAATCCTAAAGGCAGAGTGCATGGTTCCTATGTGAGAGGGTGCCCCTGCATGAGCAGGGCCCCTCTGCAGCGTTCGGAGACCATCTCTGATGCTGTTTGTAGTGCAGCCTGACCATATACTCTTAAGCGCATTATATCCTCGCGGTAAAATGCTAACTTTGGAATGGCTGCACCTAAACATGTCGTGTTTGGTGTCAAACATCTTGGAATACTACCCCCCCATCAATCCTGGCGGCGGAGGTAGCATTCCACCCTTCTAGAGGGAAAGACATGTTAACTCTGGCTTACCCGGTAACTTCTTTCTGAAGCCCTGGCATCACAAAATGGATGCTGCTGCCACAGACACAAGTCTGGCCTCCTGCTGCTGGACGAAACTCCGGCAGGGGAGGCCTGGACAATAGGTTTCCTGTTGCAGGGAGGTGTGACCACCTCCCCAGACAGGATAATGTGTATTGGGGCTGGGTGGGTGCACTCTTAGAGTGCTTTGAAGTCCTGCACTGGGGGAGCAAAAGGCTCCTCTGTGCATATGCCAGTTCAAACCAGCTCAGGGGCTACCTGCCCCTGCTCTGGCGCGAAACTGGACAAAGGGAAGTGGGTGTAGCCACCCCTCCCTTGACCCTCTCATAGGTGGGGTCATAGAGTTAGTCCCTCCCTGTTTTACTGGTTAAAATGGGGAACCCTTGCCACAGCAAGATTAGATATCCCTGGACTAAACTTTGAAACTGAATCCTGGACCTTCGACGCTCTACATCACAATTAGAGGACTGAAGAATCTCCCTTGGGGTCAAGGAGTGACTCCCCTGCTTGGCAGGCACCAAAAACGATAACGACGGTCGCAAACTACGCCGCTCCCGCCGGAGTCCGAAGTCCCTGCAGCCCAAGAAGTGGATTTCCTGACTTCTCCAAGGCCATCGTGAGTCTCCAGCGAAGCTGAGGCAAGTGGACCCCACGAGTGACGAGGAACCGCGACCCCTGGGTACCGTGCACTATTGTCGAGTGCAACCCCTTCACAACGTTCTACGAACCTGTGCTTTGGACCACGTGTGGTCCCAACCTCCAGCAGGAAACCCCCGAAGATCAGAGGCCTACACCGTTCTGAGTGACCGTGGGCCCCTGTTGAGTGATTCCGCCCGAGGTGTCTTTGCGATCCCTTGCCAGCCAGCTCGTGGGTCCCCAGAAGACTTTATAAAGAAACCAAAGGGCTCCCCTGGTTGCTCCAGGCCTGCCCTGACTTACCCTCGCTGGGTGAGTTCCCCAGACCTTGCTGGTCTGCACCATCGACGATCTTCAGCTACATCGAGACTTGCCGTTGCCAAGGCTTGTTGGGTCCAATCCGGTCGCTGACACCGCAGCACTCGACAGACATCGTGTACCAGCCCGAATCCTGCTCCTGGTCGCCGACAACGCCTCCTGGACCTCGTGGCTGCAGAAACGAGACGACCGTCAACGCACCTGAAGCACTCGACATCGGTGGGCATCTGTCCATCGCCTTCCTGGTCACTGGCTAGTGACCCAGACTCTGTCCCCTCTGCTTTCAGGTTCACCAGAACTCCGATCCACTCTTGGATCCACCCGGACACTTTTCTCTTGGCCGCCAGCAGCACTTTGCAGCAGATCGCCATTCGAAACGACGACGAAACCCGACCCCGAAAGGCACCTATGCACCCGGCTTCCCTGGGTGAGGTAACACGAGTACTCCGGTGCTCCCGTGGGTAGAGACTCTTCAAAGTCCTAGATCTCAAAGGGTTTTGTCCTAGTCCTCTTTAAAGTGTCCCTTTCCTCTATTTTCCCGATCCCGACTTTCTCCATAGAAGTTAACGGCGTATCGCGGTTGTGTATTTACACTGCACGCGTCTCCCGTGGGTCCCCTGTGTCACTACCTTGGGTGGTTCCTTGTGGTCCAAGCACTTCTAGAGGCTCTAGGCCTAGTGTCTAGTTCAGTCGTGGTTCGCATACCACTTTATTGGTATATGGTTTGGTACGCCCCTAGGGCCCAAACGTGTATTTGTGCTATTACTGTGATTTAAGATCTTATAACCTATGTACTTCGAACTCTAGCCTCATAAAGAGACTAGAGGGGTGTGTTTAGTAATAAATACATATATTTTGAATATATACCTGGTGTGGTGCTCTTTCATTTGGTCACTCAAGAGATTATAGACTGGTAAAACAAGCTGCTTTACATTCCTTCAAGACTTAGCCTGAAGGCTGCTCTCCATAGCTACCACTAGGATAGCTTTCAATAAGGTTGTCTTTAACCTACCTACCATAAGAGTCGATTTGGACTGGTGCAAGGTGCCCACTATAATTAGTGGACAGCATATGCCAGGCCAACTTCTCACACTTATTAAATGTAATAAGGTACCCCCGTGTTAGTCAATGAGAGATATAGGCTTTGCCCTACTTATTAAATACAATGCACCCTGCCATATGAGCCTTGAGAGCCTACTGTACATGTGACTTATACGTAGCAAAAGGGAAGGTTTAGGCCAGGCAAAAGCTTTATTTTGCAGGTCGAAATGGCAATTTAAAACTGCACGACAGACTGCAGTGACAGGCCTGAGACATGTTTTAAAAGGCTACTTTGGTGGGTGGCACAATGAGTTCTGCAGGCCCACAAGTAGCATTTAATTTTCAGGCCCTGGGTACATGTAGTATTATTTACCAGGGATGTACAAATAAATTAAATGTGCCAATTAGGTGTAAGCCAATTTTACATTGTTTGAAGGAGAGAGCAGAGGCACTTTAGCACTCCTTATCAGTGGTAAAGAGCACAGAGAGTAGTGAAGGCAAAAACGTTAGGGCAATACCAATTCAAGGATGACAGCCCTAATAGTCTCCTTCACTCTGTGTCACACTCACTTTCACTCCCTGTCTCACTTTCATGCTTACACTCTCAATCACTCTCACTCACTCTCACTGTCTCACAAACATACTTTTACTAGCTCACTGTTTGACTGTCTGATATTGCCTCACTCACATGCTCATGCACTCTCATTTACATGCTCACACACTGCAACTCGTGCTCACACGCGGCATTACTCACATGTTCCTTTACTCACTGTCTCACTCTCATTCACTTTTGCACTCACTGGCACACTCATTCACCCATACACACTCTTACCACCAAGCACACACATATTTAACTTAGATGCAAGTTTTTACTTCCCCTCAACTGCCTATGTGGGTCCCACTTCAGCCCTTCAGCTGGCAGTGGTTCATTTCGATTCCTGCCTCAAGCACCAAAGCAGGAAGCTAAGAGTGGAACCTGTGCAGTGCCTCAGTCTAGATCTGTTATCACAGGGTCTCTGCTGATGCACTGCACAGCTTCAGCTTTCAGCCTCTTGTATTCTCATCCCACCCTTTCCTAAGTCGGTGATGAACCTGATGAGCTAGTGTCGTATAGTTCCTAAAAATACATAGGATCTGCGCATTTGTTGGACAACATAAACTAAGGGATTGGTGTCAAGACTGATTCCGGACACCCCCAAAGGATATGTTAGCCTACAGACCAGCTAGCTCACAGTGCCACTATAAGCACCTGAACCTTACCAAGGAGTGAATAGTTTCTGGCAACCACTGAACATGACAACCCTGACCCCTCAGGGATTGTGGAAACAGTACAGTACTTTTCGCTCAGTCACTCGTGCTCACTTAGTCTCAGAGAGATACACAGAATAAACGTTGGGGACGTTTTCAATAAGCATTTATTGAACCAGCGCCATTCTAGTATAAAACATATGTGCTGCAACAATCAGGAGACAGAAGCAAACATAAGAGATTACAAGAACCGAAAGCATAAACAGGAGATATATTTCTACCATGGAGCTAAAGCAATGAATATATGCAGGCATACATAAAACCCAGTAATCTTAGCGTACTCCTATGATGCGGACCCTATTTATTAAGTGTACCTAAATGTACCTAGCATGTATGTAGGTGTAAAGCCAAGAATCCTCTAGGAAAGAGCCAACCCTTACCTGATGGGAGAGAATGAAGGACCCCGTCTTGGTCACGAGTTGGACACCCCGCAAGGGATGTCAGACCACTGCGTGCTGGAGCTTCTGCATGCAGGGACCTCAGTGTCAGTGAGGAAGCATCTCCTCTGGTCACCCAGTGAAGGTGTGGTTCTTTTATACCAAAAGGGTACCCCCAGGGGTTCTACCTAGATTGATATGTTTTGGTTGCAATTATGTAAATCAGCCTGAATCAATAATTGCAATTATGCAAAGTAGGCCTGTCGTCCAAAAATGGCGATAGCGATGACTTTTGTACAGAGTTATCATACAAAGTGTGTTAATCCTGTTATGTACGTCATGTGCAGGGGAATAAGATATGATACTAAGAATTCTCATGCATAATAAATTAGGCTAGTTTCAAAGAAAACCACACAACATTTATACAGCACATAACTGGGTAAAAGGTCAGCGCTAGAACCGTTATGCATAGCAAGGTAGGACAAATATAGGTGAAAGGTCACTATACTTCTTAGGCATAACTTATGAAATATAACACTAGGAGAGGGTAGGGCGAAATGTTGATTGTATAGCCCCAGGGTCAGCAGGGTTAAGCCTAAAGCACCCGGGGTACTTATGCCAGTGATGCTGCACTGGGGAGGCACTGAGGCATCACTGGTGGCCATTGTGTGGTCACGCCTGCACCTGGCCAAGGTAGGGCCCATCACAGTGACGATGCCGACTCTCCGCCTAAATCACATCAAACTCCCCTCAGGCGGAGGGCTGCCAGCACATTGTTTTTCCATTCTCAGTGTCTCTTGAGATACATCCAGCTGCTGCTGCTTGCACTCTTCTAGTAAATTACAAATTTTTTAGCATGCTGATTTTCCAAGGAGTGTTACTAGCAGCATTATGCTAGTACCTGCATTGGCAAGGCTGTCTTTGCCCTCACATGTACTGGGCCGTTTAACCCATGAATGCCGTCACACAAGCAAGGCAGGTTAGGAGCTCCATTTTATTTTGCATTACACAAGTCTGCCAAGTGACACTATGACATATGATATCATCCGCCATTCCCGGCTTTTCAGCAAACAGTATGTTGTGTTATGGGGCTTGTAGTTTTGCCTTTAACACTTTGCACTGTGTGCTAAAAATCCCATCATGCAAAGTGCTGTCGGCTAAAACACCTGCATTGGCTGAAGGTGTTATACGTGACATGGAAAATCATGCCAGCTACATTTTAAAATTTAACAATGTTGTCTAGTCCACTTCAAAAACCGATTGTTTCACATGTAAAACACAAAGTAGATTATGCTCACATATTTTGTAAGGATTCACTCACATCATGCATTAAAACAAGCATTGGCAAATCGAATTGTTTTATCTTTTGTGTAGTAGAAAGTTTTATACAGAGCTACACAACACAATACAGGTACATCACGAACAGCAGCCATGTAACCTTCCCTAACACTGTAATTAAGTAAAGGCCAGGTGGCATTAGAAGAAGAAAAATCATGTGATTCACTCACAAGTTGAGAACAGGTGTAACAAAGGTAGCGAACACACAAAATAGGGAGTGAGAGGCACTGGAGGACTGTTTTACCATTTTCATAAATAGACATAAACATACAAAAAGTACAAAACTCCTGGCAGAAACAGCCAAACCTCTTATGGAATTACCATTTATTCAAGTACTCATTTAGGATGATGAACCCACACCTACCTAATGTTGTATGCTTCATCAGTGGGCTACACATCTGCTATTGGGAAGCATCTGAAAGTACTATTCTTCAATGGTTGTACAGTCTCCTAGTTATGGGTTTCCTAGTTTGAGTGTGTTTATGTCCCTTATGTCAAATGTCTACCTTTGTTAAAATGTCATACCTATTTTAAAATTATATGTGGGTGAGGCTAAAAACGTTTTTTACTGGTATCTCTCTACCACAAGATTAAAAATGGGAAGGTAAAGCAACAGACCATGCTCCTCTTTTCCATCAACATGTTTCGGTGCTCGTATATTTCCCCAGTGGTGTTCTGCATCTTCCTCAGGACCATAGGTATCTTACATCAATAATTGCAAAACAGTCCTTTAGTCAAATGGCATCTTTACGTCAGAAGGAGGAACAGGCAGGGCACATTTTCCCAAGGCCTACTACTTAAAGACGACCGTGAGGCACTATTGACAAGGTTGTTGGCACATGTAGCAGGTTTCACAGGGCGGGTCGCTGTAGTCATAGTTTGTTCTATGAAACAGTCCATGCCCTTGCTGCCAAACCATGGTCGCAACTGACTGGGTGTGGGCGGCGGGCATTCATTCATAGGCCTTGAGACCATGAGCCACAAGCCCAGCACCAAGGAATCTTAATAGGGCACTGGTCGTGAGACGGTGACAACTGGGTTCTGTAATTCTCCACAGCCCACATGTGTTGTATCCTGTCTTGAAAGCAGCGCCAAGCAGGATGAGGGAAACAGGTTTTAGCTCAGTGTGGACCTCCAGCACTGCTGCCAAGTGTTGCCGACTGCCACTCTATTTTAAGCTGATGTTGCAGGGATTCTGTGTAAACAGAACTGTGCCTGGGATCACAGAAAGTCAGAATGTAGGGACTGAATCACCATGCCACATCAGTCCTATGAACCCCAATCCAGATTAGCTCATAGTGCTTTATCTGCCCTTCTAACCTTCCCAGACTGACAGGTAAACTAGCACCCCAGAACACAATACTCAAGTCCCCTCAGCAAACCGTAAAAACAGATCATCACCTTTCGTTTTCTCATCATGCATGTCCATAATAAACAAAACAAAGACACAAGGACAGTTTACAATATTTATTGAAACTATTGTGCTCTATCATAAAACAACTGCGCTGCAACTAGAAAACATACGCATGCCAGCAAAATGAGTAATTAGCATTACAAGTAAACTATATACAATGAGAAGCCCTACCGTGTTGAAAGATATATATACCTCAGCCTATCCTCACTACGCGGGCACAGTGGTATATCATAGAACTCTGGGATTAGAGCCAAACCCCATACCTCCACTATTGTTAGGTAATCTGCATCTTAGGTTGCACAAGGCTGACGCGTTTGTCTCAGGACCTCTCCTCTGCGAGAATTCCCCTCTCTGTTTTCAAATGGCACGTCGCGGTATATATGATACGAGGAGTCTATTTGAAAACAGCAGATGTGAATGTATGTTGTGTCTAAATGCCAAGCTGCGTTGCCTACCGAGGACAGAAGACAGGGCACAGAGTTGTTTGACCTTGTATGAGATGTTCAGACAGAGTCCCGGAGAGAAGAACCAATAACAAAAACATGTGCAGTGTTTTGCTAAATAATATTGTGGGACAAAAATAAACACGCTGAGTGCAACGTGTGCAAAGAAAAGCAGCCTACAACTTGCAGCTAGACTAAAATAAGGGAGAACTAAGTGGGCCCTAAAGGGAACTCACGACACTGAGGTATGAACTTCTAAAGGAAAAGAAAGTGTATTTTGGATTATTTCTTATAAGCACAAAATAAAAAAATAAGCAAACCACCTCTGGACGATGGGTTTATTAATTACACAGGAGGCAAGTCAATTGTCTCGTTTCTCCTACATGAGCCTTTATCGTTACAAATTGAGCAACATTATGGTCTATTAAATTATATACAAGAGAGATTTTTGTATAGTGCACATCTTAACTTGAATTATTTCAAGGTGCTCATGAAAAAAGAGGCAGAGCCAAGTAAAATAATTGCCTGTGGTTACAGAATTTGGTTAAGCTGGGATTGAAACCAGGTTTCCTGATTAGACTTTGTGCAATTCACAATCAGGATAGGAAACGCATTCTGCCCCCATTCGGCCGTGATGACAATTTTATCAGTGATCAATGAGGAAAGAGTGAAAGAAAACAGACACTCAGAAAGCTCATAAACGTTTAACACATTTTGAATGCAAAAATATAGAGAGCAGCAAAGATATTCTTAATGCAAATCGTAATGCTGCACTTTGTTGTAGCAAATAATGCTAAATTGAATACAATGCAGGAAGCAGAGAGAAGAACACGCGCTTAAATCAAAACTGGAGATAGACACTAACAAGCTGGTGCTCTTCTTGTGGGAAGAATGCAGGAGCGGCTCGTGCAGGTAAGAGCGGTGGGGCCCGGTTGGGAAGGGATTCAACAGAGAACCACGAGGGAAAATTAAATAAATAATTAATTTTCCTCGTCGTTGAAGTTAGACGGTGCACGCGTTGCTGGTATCTACGCCTACTTTGTAGGCAACAATTTTGAATGGGTTTAGAGCTAATTGCTTTACTCCGATAAATAGGAGATTCCTTAGGGCCATGTACGCAGGTCTGTGGTGGTACGAGTGACCTAAAAGGTTTTACTTTTGTGGATTTGTATATCTATGCCTATAGATGTAGAAACACGAGAGATATTACTCATTCTTATTTCTCCCTCTGTTATGTCTCTTGTCCCCTCGTTCTTTTTAGTAAAATCCATGATTAACTTTGAGGAATTCCCTCGGATACAGAACTAGGGGTTCTGGCACCATCTCATCTCAACCTGAGGTGAGAGGATTATACTGTTATACTGGGACCGGCAGAGTCCTGAAGAAGGCCGGCGTGACCCCAATCGAGGGGCACAGACAAACGGCCGAAACATGTCGACTACCTGGCAGTAAGGAGGGGTGTAAGGAGCACATTACATCTCCCAATCACCACCATCCTTCACGTTTTTAATCCTGGCCGGAGGGCCCAGGAATAAAGTCATAGACACAGCGACACCTCTGAGCTAGTTTTAACTCACACCATACTGCACTTGCACTTCCGGCGTCCCCAGTCACTTTATAACTATTGTGTTTCTCTTTGTGTTGAATTGTCTTCCCCCACCCTAGTGCTCCACCCCAGGTGTTGGCTGCACCAGGGTGTTTTGTAGCAGCCCAATGATGAAGCATGTCACACAAATTGTGTGAGTGAGGGCAGTTTTAAGACACACAGCATGTGCCACCACGAGACACAGTCATTTTTCATGTTTTATTGCTCCCTACTCCTTCTGTATGGTATGGAAGCAAGCCTTGCCTTTGGGATCTGTGGCTATGGCTGCCGGTGGTCTTCTCATCAATACTGAAGATGCGGCTGCGAACATCATATCGAACGAGACGGCGCAGCACAACCAGACAGCTTAATGTACGAAAAGCCACTTTAATAGAACACGTATGCACATAAAACATCAAAATCCTAGACATAACCCTTCAGGGGCGTAACACAGGCCCCCGCAGCCCCCGCGGTGCGGGGGGCCCCCCAAGCTCCAGGGGGCCCCCTCAGCACAGCACTCTGGCTGCAGAGCTCCTGATCGAGCCCGGAGGGGGCCCCTCCACCTGCCTTGCAGGGAGGCCCCCTCAAGTTTTGTTACGCCAGTGTAACCCTTACATATGAATCAAAGTCCTCAGTAATACAAAACCATGCCTACAAATTCCCCAGCCCTTAAACCCTCTGAAAGGATCCCCCCTTCAAACATTCAAACCAACACAACCTTACTTCCGCACTGTCTGCTCATTGTAGATGTCACCACATCTCCTCTGCCACCCTCACCATAGTGGCCTAATGGCTGACCTTAAACAGAACCCCAACGGGCTTGACTTATGTACCCCCTGCAACAAGTGCAACTGCTATTTATCCTCCCACCCCCTGCAACTCAGGAAAGCCCAGACAAGAAGTTTTCCTGCCTCAACCCCCCAAACCAAGAGAAGCAAAAAACATGAACCACATAACTTCTCAACTAATTCCCTCACTATGGTCAACCTCAACTCCATCAAGTAACATTAGTTTTCTAGAAAAGATGGTTGCACTCCATTCTAGGGATGCAGAGTGTGATCCTCCTGGAAAAGGTCCGCATTTCTCTGTGCAGCACAAAAGACCCTCCTCTCTCTGTTCACCTTTGCTTTTGTTTTTCTACAGCACTAGGTTTTCTCGCTCCTCTACACATGCGCCTCTGAACCTGGTCCGTCCAGGTAACATATGCACTGGACCACACCGCCTCAATGTTTCCCAAATCCCCCTTCATGTCCATCAACCTTTCTATGCCATACAAGATCTCACTAGATTGCTCTCGCTGAGGGGAATTACCAGAAGGACTGGGAAGCCTTTGCGGTTAAAATAATTGCTAAACATGGCAACAAATGGCCCCAGAACATGCCAGTCCTTCCCCACCAAAAGATCAACTCTTTGTCTCCATTCAGGTCTAGCTGTTTGCCAAACGGTTTTGTCCAGCTTGCTAGCAGAGAAGTCCTTGGGAAATCGATACATTAGTGAGCCCATCCGAGAGAGACTTCTTCGAAAACAGTGTAATTCGGAAATAAACAAACATGACTTGCTTGACTATGTGCAGCAGAAATAATAACAGTAAATGTGACATCCATTTTAGACAGGATGGCGTCGAGGAGTAACCGAGGCCTAGTAAGCAAAAGGCAGGAAAATGCATCGTTTCAAAGGCAACAGCATCATATAAGTGTACACATGTGAATTTAAGTGTAAAGTATAGGGGGTGAGTGTTTGAAAAGTTTCAGCACTCCGCTCATCATTTTGTGTTTGCTATGTTCGCCTTAAGTGGCCAAAGTTTCTAAGGACCAAACAAGAGGTGCCCAAGGGACCAGCTATAGCTCCTCTTACATTTCCTAGGTCCTGACGGAGTGAGCCTGGACAGTCAACTGGAAAAAACACAAAATAAGCACTTGGGAGTGATGTTTCAAGAATGGTCTAGATGACCTTGATACTCATTCCTCACACACTGTGTGAGTTGCTGCAGCCCTTCCAGAGGAAAAAAGGTTTTACTGAAACGATTGAGGATTACGTATTTGCCTTGAAAAAAACTGAGTGCAACTTGTAGGTTTGGTGTATTACAAGACAAATATATTTGTGATTACATTTTTCTTCACACTAACAGTTCCAATTCACAAGGCCGGTTGTGGGTACATTTTGACACTCTCTTGAAAGATGTCATTGCTAAAGTAAAAAAATAAGAATTACAAGGAAACTATGAAAAAGCGTCATTAAAGAACATAAAGGAAAAGGAACAGTTAGTAAAGTCCACCCTACAAAGTGTCAGTTCAAAGAGTTTACGCAAGAGCTGATGACAATGTGCACAGGAATCAAAAACAGATGTTGAGGAGGAGCAGGGATTCCCTCGTATGTTGTTACAGATGTGGAAGTGGGGACCATTTAGCCTACAGCAAGTAGTGCCCCGCTGTCACCGATGATGCTTCAGCTGTGGCACCGTTGGGCATTTTGCAAGTGTTTGCAGCACAAGGTAAAGAGGCACAAAAGTGAAATGTGTGACTGATAGTGCTATGTAAACGCTGCCTGCAAGGGATGATTCAGCGGGGGCTAATTGTGTGATGGATGTTGAGAAGCGTGTGTTTGATTTAAGCATGTGTTGAGGAGCGTGTGTTTGATTTAAGCATGTGTTGAGGAGCGTGTGTTTGATTTAAGCATGTGTTGAGGAGCGTGTGTTTGATCTGAGGATCAAACCATTCTGTGAATTAAAACTGGGTGGGGTAACTTATTCATTGTTGCAGATTTGGGGTCCTCTTACACCATTGTCGATAAACTAGAATGGTCACATCATTTCAAGTTCAGATTTGGATATTTGTAAGGGGTTGAAACCATGGGACATACATCTGGAATGTTTTACAGGGGGGCCCATACTGATGGTGGGTACAGCACCTGGCATTAGAAACAGCACACACCTGGCTTAAAGCATGAACCTTAATGGCTTGTCACCCCCAGTCACTTGGATTCACCCTGGAATAGGAGGCAGGTTTTTGACTTTTTCAACCCCTGTATGTAAGAGATATGCCTGCATGGTAAGAACGGCGTATGTATTTGTCCATATGAGTAATTACACTAACAACCATTTGTATAGCACCTGCTCATTTATGTTTCTTTGTTTCATTTCTTTAATAGCGCTATTCATCCGAATGTGGGGTGTCATAGCGCTTTACACTGCACAGGTATGATACACAGGTAATGAATTATACAAGTGTGTAATTCAATATACAGGAAATAAGAGAGCAGACAATGAAGGTTACAACATTTAGAAGTCATGTATCATCCATAACAGTAGGTGTAGTATTCACTTATATTACTTCTTAGTTTAGTTTTCATTTAATCTGTAAGACCTATGTAAGCAGCTCTAGAATTAGAACGTGTTACTGCCTAGCTGCAAGGCTGCCTAGCGACCAGAGGCTCCAGTGTCAGTTGCTGCTGTGTGTCCTGTGGTTAGGACGCTCCTACCGTTTATCTTAAAATAAAGAAAGAACTTCATCTCTACTCTGCCTCCTGTGGTACATCATTACACTGGCGATGACCGGAAGTGGACGACACCCACGAGGATATTCAAGGATCTACAAAGAAACTCTACAACCCTACTCTCGCAAGACTTTGACACCAGACACCTGGTCGAATCAACTCTTAATCAAAAGCGAAGCGTCCTAACACAGATAAGTGCATCTCACCTAATTAAGGTACTGTGCTCGACTCAATACCGCGCCCTTGCCGCCTCTTTAAAGCCCAGCGCAAAGACATTTTCATACGCGTTATAGTTTTATAATCAAACGCTAGTGAGACCCTCTTGATTTCCCTCTTCGAAGGCAAGATCTACACAGCGCACGTTGTATATTGCTGTCTTTTACGTACTTCAATATTTAAAATGTACTTTTAATCAAGCGCTTGCAACGGCACGCTCACCTGCTGTATTTATTTAAATTTGACCTCGCACTGTGTGTTTGGCTGCTCGAGTCTCTTTGCATCACAGCCAGCCGCGTACTAGCGTCTTCATCACGCCTTCACGCTGCGCGTCACCCTGTGTCGTGTCCTAGCAACGCGTCACAATCAACTGCGTAGCAGCGCCTTCAACACGCCTTCACGCTGCAATTCAAGGTCTCCTTAGCAACCAGTTGACGCCATTCTTACGCGTCACAAAGGGATCTCTACAGCTTTTCAAGCCTGCTCTGCGCATACAAGCCTGCTCTACGCATTCATTAACGCGCTACTACAAATTGCTTGTTTTTCGTACAGCGCTGACAAGCACAGCACACAACTTTACAAGTCTGCAATCCATATTCTCAAAAACTCTGTTACGAGTTGCTTGTTGGTAAAAAACGCTGACAAGCACAGCAGTTTACTTATTTAATGCGCGTTTGTGTGTAATTATTACAACGATACCTGCGCATTTGTGTATCAACATTTCTTCAGTTTTCTTTTCTCCACGCTGATACACACAGCAATTTTAAATAATTCAAGTCTACTATTCGCTGATGCACACAGCTCAAGTTATTACTGTTTTATTCAAGGTGTGCTCACTACGCTGACACACACAGCAAACTTCTCTCAAATTATTTCACTTTGGTATTAACCCTGTGTCTCAACAGTAACAATTTTCTTTTTAGGTTAAAAGAAATAACAACTTTTCTTTCTAGGTTAAAAGAAACAGTTTAAATTTAACAAAGAACAAACCCTTACATCTGTCCCCAAAATGCAAAATGTAACATCTCCTCCCTTCTTTCTTTCAAATCCTGGTGACCCACTGTTGCGTTGGTCGAAATGGAAAAAAGTATTCCTCAATTATGCCAGGGTCTGTGGGGTATCTCTAAGCGCAGAGAGGAAATCTGCACTATTGTTGCATTGTTTGGGGTCAGAGGGCCAAGACGTGTTTGAACATCTCCCTGACTTAGACGATGGTGAATCTGACAACCTTAATGAATTTGAAATTTGTATAAAAAAACTAGACAAACATTATCTCCCAAAATTAAGCACCATATTAGAACGTTACCATTTCGGGAAGCGTGTACAAAAAGCAGATGAATCTGTTGAAACTTATATCACAGCCTTACGCAAGTTAGGTGCTTCTTGCAAATTTGAAGGGTCAGTGGAAGAACGCATACGTGACCAATTCATGCTTGGTTGTAATGTTGAAAAGATAAAAGATGAGCTTTGGCAAAAAGACGATCCGAAGCTTGATGAGGTGATTGTCTTAGCCAAGAGAATAGAACATTCCTTAGCTTGTGTGGAAGTAATAAAAAAGGAGAATGGGGTCGGGGAAGAGAAAGTACACTCTATCAACAAAACTCCCGCAAAACCTTTGTGGAAACACAATGAACCTGCTTGGAAAGGTCGTTCAGCTAATAATTTTCTTCTACTTCCAGATGGAAAGAAAATGTTAAATTTAAATGTTACCGTTGTGATCTTTTTGGTCATCTTGCAAATGACAAATCTTGTCCTGCCCTTTCTTCTAAGTGCCACAACTGCGGGAGGGTTGGTCACGTTGCTAAAGCTTGTAGAGCCCAAAAGTCTAAATCATATAAACGTGTCAAGGAGATCTTCTTCGAGAGTGATGACTCTGAACTTGAACATGATGATCTACATTGTGGAGAGATCTTGACATCCTGTGTTAACAACAAGTGCAAGGGGCCTGTTGATACTGTTCTTGTGAATGACTGTAACATTAGTATGCTCTTTGATTCAGGTGCTAAAATCTCTCTTATACCCAAAGATTTCTTTGATTTAAAACTACATGGTAAAGTGAAGGTATATAAGCCAGACATCAGACCTTTAGCATATGGAGGGCAACCCATAAAACTTTTTGGTTATTTTCTTGGGAATATTGAATATAAACAAAGGTTAACTGCTGGGAAAATTTACATATCATGCAGAGGGGACAGCATTATCAGCTGGTTTCACCAGGCTGACTTGGGAGTTTCACTTGTTCCTGGTGCTGATCCTTGCATTGTCTTGAGAGACATCTCCTCGCCTTCTTCCACAAAAATATTGATTCAGAACAAGTTTGCAAGGATGTCTCAAGTGTGAGTGATTCCAGCTCTAAACTACGAGCTGAATTCAAAGAGGTCTTTAACGAAAAGCTAGGTTGTCTCTCTAACTATGTTCACAAAATAATCCTAAAACCTGATTCTGTTCCTGTCACGTGCAAGGTACGAAACGTTCCTCTGGCTATGAAAGAATCCATGCGTTTAGAACTTGATAAATTAAAGCGTGATGGGATTATTGTTGAAACTGAGGCTAGTCAGTGGTTGGCCCCAGTTGTCCTTGCACGCAAGGCCTCAGGTGAAGTACGCTTATGTGTGGACTTACGTGCACTTAATCGTGCCGTTGTTGCGGACAGGTACCCTCTCCCCAACATCACAGAAATGCTGGCACAATTAAGAGATTCAAGTATTTTTTCCACACTAGACTTGCGTGCCGCCTATCATCAGGTTAAGATAGATCCTACTTCCATGGATCTGACTGCCTTTATTACTCCCTTTGGGACTTACAAGTTCACACGGCTTCCTTTCGGCTTAGTCTCTGCAGCCTCTGTTTTTCAGAGGGCTATGGAGGATGTGTTAAAAGGAATAGAGGGAGTGAAAATTTATCAAGACGACGTGTTGATTCATGGTTCTTCACAAGTTGAACATGATGCAAGATTGAGATGTGTTCTCGCACGATTTCGCATGAGAGGTTTAACTCTTCGTGAGAATAAATGTAAGTTTAACCTAGCTGAAATAGATTATCTTGGCCATCGTTTGACATGCAAAGGGGTCAAACCTAGGGAGCGTTTGGTAAAGACTATTGATGAACTACCCACTCCTCAATCAAGGGACGAACTTATACCTTTCCTAGGTATGGCTGAATACTATAACAAGTTCGTGCCACGTTTTGCCAGTCGTACTCACACTCTCAGGTCTCTCTTAAAAAAGGGGGTAAAGTTCTTATGGTCACCACAGTGCCAATTGGAGTTTGAAGAAATTAAGAGAGCACTCAATTCAGCTCCTTCCGCAAGGACTCTTTGACTGTTCTGCTGACTCTTTTTTGGTCACTGACGCAAGTTCTAAAGGTTTGGGAGCTGTTCTTAAACAAATTAAAGATGTGAAAGAGGAAACCATTATGTTTCTTTCGAGAGCTCTTGTTGGTCCTGAATTGCAATATTCTGTGATTGAAAAAGAAGCACTTTGTATTTTTTGGGCAATCAAAAAGCTTAAGAAGTTTCTCTGGGGCACCTCTTTCATCGTGCATTCAGATCACAAGCCACTTAAAGATTTATTTTGCAAGAAAGATTTAGATGCGGTTTCCTCTAGAATTTGTAGGTGGGTTAGAGCGCTCCAGGATTTTGATTTTGTTGTAAGGTATATCCCAGGGATTGACAACAAAGTCGCTGATTGTCTTTCACGTTTAATACCCAAAGACTCTACTTACCTTGACTCTGAAGACTCGTGGGAGATAGACAATTTCAAGGTGTGTGAGGTCGTGGAAGGTGTTGTATCTGAGATGGAATGGAGAGACTCCTTAAAAAATGACATGGTATTGCTCTAGGTTTGCAAGTTAGTGTCTAGTGGGTGGACGGGTATTAAGTCCTTGTCTGATGAGGTGCGGAAATTTTGGAATGTAAGACATGAACTTTCAGTGTACAACGATCTCTTGTGGAGAGGAATGCGCCTTGTTCCTCCGTTTGCTCTTCGCGAGAAAATCATCCATTTGGCACACGATGGTCACCAAGGTATCTCCAAAACCAAGGAGAGAGTCCGTTTGCACTTCTGGTGGCCAGGTGTTGACATTCTGGTTGAACGTTTGGTCAGAGACTGCTCTGAGTGTATGATGTCTGACAAAGTATGCAAAACTAGAACTCAACCTATGATTATTCGTGAACCTCCATCTAGGTGTTGGCAAAATGTTGCCCTTGATCTTTGGGTCCTGTCTCTTCCAAATCAGGTCAGTTTTACCTTTTGGTACTTATTGACATGTTCTCTAGGTGGCCAGAAGTAAAGGTTACTCAAGGTATTGAAACCTGAGATGTTATAACATTTTTAGAAAACATTTTCTACAGGGAGGGTCTCCTGAGACTCTCTTAACTGACAATGGGGTACAACTTGTCTCCAGAGAGATGGAGGACTTTTTAGAAAAAAAAAGGAATTATTCATAAACGGTGCTCTCTTTATCACCCAGAGTGTAATGGGATGGTTGAGAGATTCAACCGTGTCTTAAAAGAATCTATTCAGTCAGCCAAGGAGCAAGGTCGTGACTGGAGAAGCGCATTACTTGAGAAAGTCATGGCTTATCGCTTGACTCCTCACTCTACTACTGAGAAAGTTCCCTTTGAGTTGTTTAGGGGACGCACACTCAACACTCATTTATTTCAGTCTTGGATGAGAGGGAACGGGGCTGATATTGGTCTCTCTGAGGATCCTCAGTGGAGGTCTCTCCAAGATTCCAAGTCTAAAAAAATGAAAGCTAATTTTGATGCCAGACATGCAGTTGCTCGTACTGTAGTTAATATAGGGGACTGTGTGAGAGTACGATTTCCACAGAAAATTGGAAGTACTAAGTTTTCTACACCGCGTAAAGTTGTTAAGTTATTTCTCAATGCTGTTAAACTTGATGATGGCCGCATTTGGAATCTTAATAGAATTGCCCTCGTAAGTTCCTCTGCTCCACCTATTTCTCATACTCAACCTTCAAATTCAAAATGCATTCCTCCTCTGCGAAGGAGTACTCGTTCATACTCGACTCCTGTGAAACTTCATGATTATGTCTGTAATTAGGTGTATCAGATTTTGTTCACAAATTTGTGTTTGGGGGAAGGTGTGTAGTATTCACTTATATTACTTCTTAGTTTAGTTGTCATTTAATCTGTAAGACCTATGTAAGCAGCTCTAGAATTAGAACGTGTTACTGCCTAGCTGCAAGGCTGCCTAGCGACCAGAGGCTCCAGTGTCAGTTGCTGCTGTGTGTCCTGTGGTTAGGACGCTCCTACCTTTTATCTTAAAATAAAGAAAGAACTTCATCTCTACTCTGCCTCCTGTGATACCTCATTACAGTAGGCATTACATGTTCAGAGAGGGAGATCTGGAGAAATACAAGGTCGGAATTTAAAATGTGTGTGGGGTCTACAGAAGGCAGTGGTTGGGGTTGTCTGTATTAAAGTCTTTATTACTACCCAAATGAACACTTTTTAGCAACCTAGAGTAAAAAAACCTTTATGAAAAAACAATGTGTGTCTAAACATATGTCTTGCAGTTTGCATGTAGCTCCTTGATGTTAGTTCATAGCTCACTGTGCTGTAGTACAAAGATTGTAACGTTTGCCCTGAAGGTGGCTCAAGGATTTCTCTGACAAAAGCTGTAACCTACTGAGGTATTTAAACAGAATACAAGTCAGTGACGTGCATTTTACACGTGGGCCTTTGCAGCAGGTGCATTTACCCTCTATGCTATTTTATGAGGAATTAAGCCTGTGACTACACTGCACACAGTTCTCTCCAGCAAGTATATTAACCACCACCAGTTACCTTAATGTTATAGTATCCTGGAAACTGCTGGGTACACAAGGATCTCATTAGCAGATGTCTTAACCCAGGAAAAAAATTTAAAATGCCTGTCTGTGACCAATTAATTAAGACAGAACAAACTTACTGTCACATTTGCCACTGTTACCAATTTTATTAGGACAGAGTTAAGATAAAAATGTGTTTGTTGACTGTCAGAATCCTCTCTTATGGCTCCTCCCCTTGTGACTCCACCCATTATGGCTACCCCCAATTTCTGGGATCCTGGAATAAATAGATTCAATTTCACCACTGACCTTAACATTATTATAAATGAATGGGGAAATCATAATTACTTTGATTTTATTTTCAAAGTCTTCCTTTTGCAGTTTTCCAAATGTTGCCGTGTGCCCATACACAAAATCTCTCAATGAACAGAGACCATGAGTTACATATGATGAGGTTATTTTTTCATATTAAATGTTTTCGCATTTTATTGACATTAACATGTAAGAACGCACATCCTATCAACTGTGTAATATTCCTGTGTAGATTGCCTATGACTAATGTAGACCTGTGTTTAGTATGGCTAACTTTTGAAGCCATCTTGTTTCATCATCATAATAGCTTTATGTCGCTCAAAACAGATCATAAAAGCACAAATACAAATTTCCTTAAGAACAGTTAATACACGTTTTAATCTTATACATCCATATATATTACAAAACCCACCCAACTCCACTCCATACATTTTTGTGCGAGGGGAAAAAGCAACACATGATTCATGTAAAGTGTCAGTGCACCTAAATTTGAGTTCATAAGAGTTTCATAAAATTATCGACTCAAAACAATACATTAAAAACAGCTAAGATGAAAGTTTAATAATTACATATAAATATAAAACCCAGGTAAATAAGGAAAAGTTCTTACATGTATGTACGCTGTGACACTGTTGTTCCTGGTTTACGATGTTTTCTTTTGTGTGATTCGGTCACATGTATCTTTTATTCTTCACGGAACCTATTGTAAAATGTTGACATCTTTACCAATGCCATTCCATGTATATGATGTATTGTCCTGGCCGCTCCTGGGCTCATTTTGCCGGTCAACCATAAAATTTGCTGTGAAAAAAAAAATAAGGAAAAGTTCAAGTATTGCATTGGTAGATAAGGCAGGTAACCTTGTCTCTCTTTCATGCTCATCCTAACAATCCATGTCAATGGAAGCAGGAGTACACTTGGACCGCCAGAACCATACTGCCTGGAGGTATTTTGCAACAGCAAAGACCACCAACCTTGTGGAGTCAGTCCTAAGGGCATCCAAGTGCTTCCTTGTACCCAATTTCCTGCATAAAGCCAGTAGCCAAATCCTTTGCTGGTGGACCTTACGCAGGACAAAAAAAGAACAAATGTTCTATAGTTTCAGATGAGCCCCAACACACCGGGCACTCCATGTTTTTACATTTTTCATTATCCCATTTTGCACAGAACACCCTTGTAGGGAGAGTCCGGTACCTACATTGCAAAAGCAATTTTCGGGCCAAGGGTGGTGTAATCTTGTCAATTGCTCCTCATAATTGGGAAACATTTTAAAATTCATAAAATCAAGAGTTAAAGTACCTTCCAGATCAGCCCAAAATTCTTCCATCCCCAGCTTACGGAGCATATTTCTTACATTCACGAACACCTGTAGGTTTTGAGCACTGGACAAAGCCAATAGATCTTTAAGGGGTTCTCTATTCGCTTCTAGGTCAGGGGATGACCATATCCTATACCAGTAAAGCAAAGGCTTGAGAGCAACTTTCCAAGATATTTTCTTGAGCACCAAATCAAAAAATAGTGGGGTCAGAGGCATGCTTTTTGGGAGGGCAAACAACAGCCTGATGAATCTATTTTTTGTAGATGATAAAATATTGCAATTAGCATGGCCCCACATCTTTACATTGTACATTTCTATCACTGGGGTCGCTTTCTTGGAGTGTGTTTTATTAAAAGTCGTCAACAATCCTGACGTATAATAAGTCAATGACCAATCTGATTTGTGAATCTGCATGGACCAGTCCATAGTGGATGTTAATCGTATTCCTAAGTAGTCGAAATTAGGAACCTGCTCTATTGGGACTGTATCAACATACAGATTACAACTATACTTCTTGCTTCTTTCCGGGTGGAAAACCATAAATTTAGTTTTGGAACAATTCAGTTCTAGCCCCCGTTCATTACAAAAGGAATTGAAATCAACCAATAGCTGTTGAAGGCCCTTAAGTGATTTGGAGTGTTGTCTGCAAAAAGCAGCTCAGGCACTCTCCTGACCCCCACCCAGTGGTGTAGCTAGAGCTTTTGCCGCCCGGGCGGTCACTGAGTTTGCCGCCCAGTGATGGCCAGTGCTTGTAAGAGCGGGGAGGGGGGGCAGTCGACAGACGACAACAAGGGAAAATAACATTTAAAAAAAGAAAACTTGCCTTGTGCTCGCAGCTGCCCCCAAAAAAGTGCAGCCCGGGGCAGACCGCCCCCCTCCTAGCTATGTCACTGCCCCCACCCGGGGTGCATCACAGCCATCCCTGTGCAGGCGTTTCACCACATTATTGATAAAAAGTGAAAACAATTTGGTGAAAACAATGTGGGGACCAGGACACAGCCCTGCCTGACTCTCTCTCGAATGCTAATTGAGGGTGTGAGCGGCCCCTGTTCCCCCCACCGAAACCTGGCCTGATTCCATTTGTACAGATGTACTAAGATAGCCAATAGATTGGGGAGGAATACCCATCCTGTCCAATGTTGAGCACAGCATAGCCGTGCAGGACAAAGGCTGTATGCAAGTCAACAAAGGCAAAAAAAAAGTCAGCCCTTGTCGATTGCTACAGTCTTCCAGTAAAGGCAATTAAAACAGAAGACCTGGTCAACCATGCCCGTTCTACTTTTAATCCCTGCCTGGAATTCAGATAGAATATTATTCCCATCAGTCCAATCTTGGAGGTGCTTTAGAACTAGGTTGTAAAAGAGTGGGATGATTTCAGCTGAGCGGCAGGACATGGGGATCTGCATTTCCTTCAAAATAGAATTTTGAGAGATGATTAATGTAAGGTCATCAGACATATAGATTTGATTTGTAGAGCTCATTTGGAATCTGGTCATCTTGCTTCATATCACATGTGTATTTTTATTTCTAGGACAAACTGAACTCACAAGGTGTTGGATCGTGGGGCACCATTCGCCACACCAAGATAGGGACTTATTGAACTTCTGTTGCAAGATTGCACTAAGAGAGATTGGTGTTTGGTTGATTCTTTGTGCACAGGAGTAGACTGCACTAGTCAGATTTGTTTCCCACTGGTCAAGAAGTTCCTTTATGTGTTTGATAGTACCATGAGTGTGCTAGCCCCTATTGCCCTAGAGCAATTGTTGGTTCTATATTTCTTTAGGTAAACAGACAGAAGTTGTTATATTTTGATATTTTAGCTTACATAAAGCTGATCAGAGTGAAGCGAGAGCCGCTTTGGGGTGTGGCGCATTACGTCATTAGGTGTCGCACTGAGATTGATTGTGCAGCTAGTGTGACACGCTGGGTTTGTTTGTTACGTCATGGGGTGCCACGCTGCAAGTGGATAGTTTAGTGGTGTTACGCTAGGATTTGATGTTTGCGTTGCTGAATACATTCATTGTGATATCTTGGGACCTGCCAGTTATTTCAATTTTGCATTTACAAAATCTGTGCTTCTTGTGTAAAGAGCAAAAATAAAATTCTTTAAGAAAATAAGAGCTATGTTGAAAATGATGTGAGAATACCTGTTAGCGAGGGTGAAGATGCTCCTGCAGAGGGCACACATTACATCACCATTAGGGTCAGTTACACACTGGCATTTGTATCAAACAATAGAATGATCTCACAGTGAAGGAAGGGTGCCTGCCATTTCCCTCACATGCCACATTCAATGTGTGAATATATGAGAACCTAAGGCGAGTGCGCCCCCCAAGACCTGCTCAATATGAAGCTTTGAATGCATGAGAACGTGCTGTGCATGCGAAGGAGAAATATAAAAACCAAGCGTGAAATAAGATCTGTAGTTGGATGGAGGCAAGGCGGAGTGCGGTGCAGCACGGGCACAGACAGAATGTGATTGAGGGCATTAGGATGTATCCTATGATAGTGATGGAGGGGTCAGAAGGAAAGAAATCACACAAGGGAGGTGGGGATGAAAAGAGAGAGGATGAAAGCAACAGTGATACAGGTGATGAATGTTTGGATGATTTGCTAAATTCCTGACCAGCTGCATACAGTGCTGTTCATCAGCCTGGGGGAAATCAACAGCCCCTAATAGGAGCTGTAGGAGAAGGAACAAACATGGCTGCAAGTACCCTTGTTGACCAGAGTCCCCCAGAAGGAGGTTTACACCTTACCACACCAGATCCATCAGTAGGAGCTACTATTACTATTATCATTACAACCACAGGTGCATCTGTTGTCACCACAACTCCTAGTGCATCTGATACTTAAGGGTCTAAGGTCACTCGCTCTTTTGAACTCGCTTTCTAGCAACTTGCGGAGCTCCTGGGAAAGGGCTCCTTCAATCTTATTTCACGCTGCTTCACGCTGTTTGCTGCTTTAATGCGCATAGTACGCTAGGTACTTAGCTATTGAGCGCCTGGGAAAGGGCTCAGAAGTTTTAAATTGTCACTTGTGTACCGTTTTTAAAAAATGTTTTAAACCACTTTGACACTTCCAAACCCCGCTGCACAAACCCACCTGTTGTTCCTTGTGTCCCTCCTCGTTCCACCGCGGATTGTTCCGTTTGTGTGGAGGGAGGTGACACCCACCAGAAGTGAACTTAGCAGTTACACCGGAAACCAGAAGGAGGTCAGCAGTCTAGCTGCCCACCTCTCTATAAAAACACATGCCTGCGCCGACGCGCAGCGGACGCGCGCAGCGGGTGCGCCGCTGGCGCGCCAAAGGTGCGCCTAAGGCAAGCTCGTCTGCGCCAGTCCGCGCCTGTACGTCGCCAGGAGCAGGAACCCCTGCCGGTTCAGCCCTAAATCCCACTAATTCCACAAAAAGGATAGATGCTCGCCACACCTACTCCAGTCAAGACCTGATAAAGATTAAATAAAAAAGAGTACCAGTAGTCATACTGGGAACTCCATATGCCCCACGTCCTTAGAAGTAGTTGGACCTATCTCATGTCGATCTTGCAGATTCCAAAGTATGAAACATATAGGCTCTCCTCAGATCCCCCACAACATTGGAGGCTGGAACTGTTTCTTGGCTAATGTTAGATCGTTGCCAAAACACGCCATCAACATATGGGATCTACTATCCTCCACACGTCCTCACTTAGGGTTTCTGACAGAAACCTGGACTAAATCCAACTCCAACCCCGCAATAGCAGTGGCTCTTCCAGAGGGATATTGCATACAAAAACTGGATAGACCGCTTAGAATGGGGGGGGGGGGTTTAGCCATCGTATATAGAGATCACATCAAAATTTCCATCCTAGACCAAATTTGCAATGACATACTGGAGGCACTAGTTTTTAGAATTGATTTACACTCACGACTCAGCTGGAAAGGAGCCCTAGTATATCGCCCTCCGGGACCACTCTCTAACTTCACCTCACAACTCATGGAACTCATCTCCCCACATGTTATCTCAGTCAGGAATTTTGTACTTCTTGGTGATTTCAACGTGCACAGCGAAAATGCCGACAACCAAGAGGCTGCCTCACTTCTGTCAGATCTGTCCACACTCAATCTTAACAGAATAAATAATGAGCCCACTCATCTAGCAGGACATACACTAGATTTAATCCTAACCAACTCCCCCAACATCTCCTGCGGGGCTACCTGCCCCTTGACTTGGTCAGACCACTCTGTGATTGAGTTCAGTATTAGCGGTCCCAAGGAACACACCGTTCCTATACCACTCGCCAAAAGAAGCTATAGACAGTGGCATAAAATAACGCCCACACAGTTCCAAGATACTTTCACCCTACCACGAAACCTGGAATTAGACAGTGTAGAGCAGCATTTAGCCTCCTTTAATACCAGCTTGCTATCTATCATTGACCACCTAGCCCCCCTGAAACAGTGCCCTACCATTAATAAACGCCAGCAGGCAACATGGTACTCAGCCTCCCTCCGGACCGAAAAAAGTCAGTGTAAAAAACTTGAACGTCAGTGGCGCCACTCTCACGACCCACTAGACAAAGACAGATTCAATCATGCACTGACTCAGTATCACAAAAACTTGAAAGACGCCCGCAAAACACATATTGCCTCTCAACTTGAACATGAAGGAAATACTCCGAGAACTCTCTACCAGATTTTTAAAACTTTTACTAATCCCAAGGCCTGCGATGTTGAGGCTGCTCCATCTCAAGCCCTGTGTGACAATATAGCTAACCACCTAACCCACAGAAATTGATATGATTTACGACAAAATCATTTCGGCTAAGAGCTCTCAGATAGGCCCTAAGATTGACCCCCTACCTGCCATCCCTTATGTTACTACTCTGGAGAACTTCCCGACACTTACACCGGAGGAGACAGAAGCTCTTCTTAAATCGGTTAAATCAGGGTCTCAATCAGACCTCATCCCTGCCAGAACTGCCTCAATACTATCCAAGAAACTAGCCGGACCCATCTGTTCTATCTTAAATAGCTCCATGAAGGAAGGCACTCTCCCACCAGAATGGAAAGCCGCACAAATTCTGCCTATCAGGAAAAACCCCAAAATCCCTACGGAGGATGTTTCCAACTATTGCCCAATCTCTCTGCTCCCTCTACAGAGTAAACTCCTAGAAAAGCACATTAACACGTACCTGTCCGAAATCATTGAATCCTCAAACTGTTTGGATGCCTCTCAATCTGGATTCCGACCCAGACATAGTACGGAGACCGCGCTGGTGGAAGTTACTGATAACATCAGAGCGCTGCTGGACAGCGGTTGAGCGGTAATCTTGGTGCTGCTCGACTTGTCCGCAGCGTTTGATACCATCTCCCACCAGACTCTACTCGGGAGACTGAAGGACATAGGCCTTAAAGGGAATGCCCTGAAATGGATGGATAACTTTCTGTCCGAAAGAACTCAAACCATTCACCTTGGCCCCTTCCGCTCACAGACCACCAAGGTGACCAAGGGAGTACCACAGGGCTCCTGTCTGAGCCCTACTCTTTTCAATGTTTATGTTACCCCTTTGGCAAGACTACTGAGAAAGCTGGGATTCTGTCCTATATCCTACGCTGACGATACCCAACTTCTCCTTTCCTTCGACAAAACTAATTCCAACATCCAGACCACCTTTGCGGAGGGTATGAAAAGCTATTGCGGACTGGATGAAGGATAATTTCCTCCAACTAAATGCAGGAAAGTCAGAAATAAAGCTATTTGGAGAAGCAACGGTTAGATGGTCCCCTAGCTGGTGGCCGGAGGTCCTAGGCTCTGCCCCAAATCCAAAACAGGTGGTAAAAAACCTGGGTGTCAGAATACACCAGAAACTTTCACTGGGGGAACATATCTCCACAACAGCGGGAGCCTGCTTTCACAGTCTCAGTCTTCTTAGAAGAGTTTTCCCCTTTCTACCTCTCTCCACTCGGAAGACCTTGGTACAGGCACTGGTATTGAGCCGTCTGGACTACTGCAATGCTCTACTGATTGCAGCTAATGAAAGCTCTCTGAACAAATTGCAGGTAGTCCAGAACACGGCGGCCCGCCTGGTGGCCAATGCCCCCCCCAGAACCGAGTCTCTCCCCCTTCTTCATAAACTGCACTGGCTACCAGTGCGAAAGAGGATCAAATTTAAGATCTATTGTATGGCTTACAAAGCCTTAAACAACTTAGGTCCCAACTACCTAAAAGACAAATTCGTCAGGTACCTGCCCTCCAGACCTCTTCGTTCCGAATCCAAAGCATTGCTCCATATCCCGCGCTTCAAAAAAGCACGTATGGGTGGCAAAGCCTTCTATCACCTGGCCCCACTATACTGGAATCAACTCCCCATCCACTTACGACAATGCACTGACTATCTGAGGTTTAGAAAGATGTTAAAAGCGACTCTATTCTAATTTGTATCCCCTTGGATGCCTATAGCAGTCCGAGCGCGGAGATACCCTGATGGGGTGATTCGGGCGCTTTATAAATAAATAAAATAAAATAAATAAATACTGGAACTACACTAGATTTGGGAGCACGATCTCATATAGGAGAAGTACCTCCTATAATTGCCTTTTGTTGGTGCTGACGCAGATTCAGTCACAAATTCAAGAAAAAGAGCCATCTGATATAGACTTGGTTGTTTTAAGATTAAAGGCAGAACTTGGCATGCTTGCAAAGGGAAATCTTGAGCTAGATTTCATATATGGTGTTGGGACTGAAAAGTCCTCTCCATGGCAATGGGCATACTTCCCCTGCCCTGAGTGCCCAAATTTGCTGATGTCTGGATCCCTAATGCTGATTTTTGTTGTTATATGCAAACACGGATCGTGTGTGTGCACCATGAAATTGGCCTGTCTCACGGATTGTGGTCTCACGGATTGTGGTCTTGTTGGACTGGGTGGGGTGACCAAAGTGCTACCCTCATAGTGCTTGAAGGCTACTGCCTTCACCAGGAGTTAAGCAGCATGAGCACGGTGGTGGCAGCATACCGTCTAGTGATCAGTAGGAATGAACAGGTCCTTTTTAACCTGGGTCACTGGAGTGAGGCTTACAGGCTCACTCAATTTTTAAGTTTCCGATGCTGTGTGCTTAACTCACCCTTGGCCTACATCGTTTTTTGCGCAGTGCAGAAGTGGTGTATCTGTGCTGAGTATATCTGTGCCTAGGAAGGGTACAATACAGGGACAATGCAGTACTGAGCAGTGTGTGTGGTGAGTGCATGTGCTGGGTGTATGTGTGCCCATGAGTGGTACAATACATGGAGGGTGTAGTGCTGTGCCGTACATGCATGGTAAATGCATCTGCTCGATGTATATGTGCCCATGAGTGGTACAGTACATAAAGGATGCAGTGCTCAGCAGTGCGTGCATGATGAATGCATGTGCTGGATGTATTTGTGCCTACCAGTGGTACAGTACATGGAGGATACAGTACTGTGCAGTGTGTGTAGGTTGTATGCCTATGGATGAAACAATACATGGAGGGCCCTGGGTTCCATTTTGGGAGACCCATGCCTGCATGTTGAAACATGGAGACAAGGTAGAGAGATCCCTCCAGATAGATTTGTTTATTTCTGTATTCCTGTAAGCTGGGTGGGACACACACTGTACATGGGTGAGCCAGACTTCCCCTGTACACTTCAAAGAATGCTCTTTGATTTAGTGAGAGGTCACGAGGAAGGGGCCTGGGCTCATCTTAAGAATGAGATGGAGCTGATAAGAGAATCGTAAAGATTGGGGCTGGGGTCCTGGTCTAACCTTTTGGTGCACATATCACTGTGGCTGACATCCAGGAGTGAATTCTAGTCACTTCCATGGCCAACATTTGGAGCCGCAGAGAACATCCGGTAGCTTCTAGAGCACAGCCGCGAGTGAGGGACTTTGCACCGACTGAGTGCAACCACCTGCACTGCGTGCAGCAGACTCACCTGAACTCAGCTGCAGCTGCTTCAAGCACCCGCGGAAGGGGCACACTCAGGAACTCCAGACGGTTCTACGCCTGGCAGTGCGAGTAAGCCTGATTTCCGGCAGGCCGGCCCGGGGAAACTCGCTGCTACTTAGCGCAGAAGCGCTGGAATACTATTGACTTTAACTTAGAGTCAAAGTGGACTCTTGGGACTCGGACTGCTAGTGGGGCATACCATGGATGTTACCAACAGTGAAAGGGGAATAACCACTATTGCTAACGCGAGGAGGGAGTGGGGCAGGGAATCGCCAAAGAAACAATAGAGCCCCAACCTCAGGGGAACTGTGTTATTGTTTGTGAATATCCTATTTTTCCTTTGTGCTGGGAGCATTAGAAAATAAAATACTTCTCTTTTTTCTTAAATGTGAGCATTTGTCTGGACAATGATTTATTGCTGCTGCTGTGTGCATTTTGAGTTGTGAGAACGCGTTCATTATCCTGTGTCCACACCACCCCCTAACCCCCAAGGAGCCTTGGACTGCTCAGACTACGCATACCCTCAGCGTCAAGTGCAGAAGGGGTACTTGGCCCAGTTACTCAGTATCCATTGAAAGTTGGGACCCAGGGCATGAGGAGTAAGAAGCCTCAACCCCCATGGTTGGTCCCAGTAACCCATGCATGCCCCGTGGCCCTCTGAAAGGGGTTCTGTCACATGGGTATAATGAAGACGATCTTAAGTGCTTGAGTAGGAAAGCTACAAGATGTCCAAACTATCTAAATGAACACACAAGGGACACTAGCCACAACTTAATTTCTTTATTTTAATCCACAATCATCGTTTGAAAAGGCCAACATGTGTTTCTCGATATTCATCGCTTCATCAAGGCCATAGGGAACACATGATCATTGACAACAAAATAAACAAAACATATAATCAGACATTACGTCTCCCCAATTAGATTCAAATTACACGGCACCTCAATTCATTCTTAAGTATACCTTCTCAAACTCAGAAACAACTTTATCCTGAAAGTCTATAAATCAAGAGCAACACTGTCTTGTGGATATTGACCCAGGACACCGCCAGAAGGCACAAATAGTTACGACAGGAAAATGACAACTTTCTAAAAGTGGTATTTTCAGAATTGTGACTTAAAATCCTACTTTACCATTAAAGAGGATTTTAAATTACAATTCATTAGAGTCAAATCATTACATCTCCACCTGCTCCCAAACCAAAGTTAGCACTTCTTAAATGTAATAAGGTAGCTCAGTGTTAGTCAATGAGAGAGATAGGCCTTTCAATACTGAAAAACAATTTTTAAGGTTTGTCAACAAAGGACATGAAAAACTTAAATCTATATGTCCTACTTTTTAAATACCATGCGCCATGCCCTAGGAACTTTTAGGGCCTGCTTAGGGGTGACTTGTAAGTATTCAAAAGGAAGGTTTAGGCCTGGCAAAAGGTTTATTTTGTTAGGTTGAATTGGCAGTTTAAAACTGTGCTACAGGCTGCAATGGGAGGTCTGAGACATGTTTTAAAGGGTTACTGAGTGCTACAGGCCCCCTAGTAGCATTTAATTTACAGGCCCAGGGTACATGTAATACCATATGCTAGGGAACTACAAATAAATAAAATGTGCCAATCAGGTGTAGGCCACTTTTACCACGCTTTAGAGCACAAGACCTTTAGCACTGTTTAGCAGTGGTAAAGTGCACAGAGTCCTGAAGCCAACAAAAACAACTTCAGCAAAGCAGGACTAGTAAAGGCAAAATGTTTGGGGGTGACCTTGCAGAGCGGGACAGGTCCTACACCATGCAGCTGGGTTCTGGTCCAGTACATTGACTACCACTTGTCTGAGAGGGGAAACAAGGTGTTACCTAAAACGTTACAGTACTATCATATAAAGGTTCTTATATGGAACACCACATTGAGAAAGGAGCTAGGAAAGTTTCCCAAGAGCTTATATCTCTACAGTCCTGAGAATGAACCCTCCCCCCTAACGACACAGAGAACAGTCACGTTGTTTCTGGGAATGGTGGCCTACTGTTGTCAGTGAATTCCCAACATTCACCAAGTGCCAAAACCTGTACAGAGACTTTCACACAATGATGTGTTTGATCCACTACCCTGGGACAATGAATACACAAGTGTCTTCCTAGTACACAGAGAGAAACTTTGTCGCGCACCAGCCCTAGGAATGCCTAATTACTAGAAGCATTTTGTGTTATGTCATGAGTGTGACGGGTGCTCGTTGCCTGTTTTGACACAGACATATGGTGAAGCCAAACAGCTAGTCGCTTATTTCTTTGCTACACTTGATCCAGCCAGAGCACTTCCTAGATGCCTAAAGGCAGTGGTGTCAGTATCCAGCAGAGCAAGGACATTGTTATGGGCTACTGGCTTATTGTAATTGTTCTTGCAACACAAAAAGATGATGAACAGAATGCTGAACATTGTCAAACATTCACCCCCAGTCATAGATCTGGGTTTAATCCATTGTTATTTTGCTCACCACGCCATTCCAGTTTAGAGCCAGCCATATGGAAATCAGTCTTGAACCTGCTCCCCATGGGAACAGTTAAGCCCGAAATGCCAGGCCAGGTACTCCCTGGAACGGAAAACAAGCATCCTGGGACCGGTTTCAGTGTAACACCCCTCATCAGCCAGGGTAGCTTGAAACCGGTGACGTAGCGAGCATGGGACCCACAAGCAAGGGAATTGTCAGCTCCTGTAGCTCTAGTCCACTCTGATGATACCTCGGAGTTGGTACGATGCACAAAAGGGGTCCACCTCTTGATCGTCTCAATTCTGTTTGCTCTTATAGCACAGAAGGTTGATATGATCAAGCGTGGGAAGGAAAGGATGGGGACAGCAGGGAGGGAGACCTGAAAGACGAAGAAGAAACAATCAGTACTATGCTCAACTATAAAGAAGTACCACTTCATAAGATCATGCTATACCTTCTGTTTATGTACCTGTAAAGGAAAAGAAAACACCATCTTCTAGACTTCTTAGAACGATATACTACTATTGACGGCTCCATGAACAATAGTAGTAACTGTGAATCTGCATAACAAAGAGGAAGTTACTATCAACTCAATTGTGGCTCTATAGAATCAACGTTATGCTACTTCATTTCATACCCACCATTAAACGTGCCTTTTTGCACATCACAGGGGATGGCATCACCAATCCCTTATAGACCCTTGTTATATAAGGCATAAAGTAATAAACATAAATGATTCAGTGAATTAGAAACATCATAGCAGACCATATCGTGATATCTTGAATTCATTAGCATTCCTCAGGTACGTATAGATAGCACAGTAAACACAAATAAATCATGGATCCTAAACGCCATAGAATATGCAATAGTTATCTTCTAGGGAATTTAGAAATGACTCCCGCCGTTACTTCACGGCTATGTCAAACGGAAAAGTAATTAGCTCTCCTGCCGGTTCTCAACCCGGCTTCGGCTAGCCACAAAGGAACCAGGCCGTTTCTCAACACGGCTTCTTCTGCGTTGTATTAATCAGTGCCAGTAATTAAGCTGTTTCCCTCACGGCAGGAAATTACCAGACTGCCCAAGTCAAAAGGCAAAAGCTCCGCAACCTCCACTGACTGAATGGGAGGTGAGAAGTGAAGGAAACCCTCCAACAAAAGTCGCAGAGTATCTGCGAGTAGAATACCAAACACAAGGTTTTTCTGCAAGGAACTCAGAACCGGTGCCGAAGCACCCTTACCCGACCAGAGTGAAGGAGAGAGCGCTCCGCTTCCGAACCTCCGACATCACGCTAGCAGTGGAATAATCTGCAGCGTCTCTCTGAACCAGCAAAGCTTAAATGCCCGCCCCTTCCGGAAGCACGTCCTTCTGGTGCAACCTCTGCCCCGGAAGTGCTACTGGGTATGCTGGGAGCTGTAGTTTGCTATTCCACAAGCGAACACGGTTTGGACCTGGCAACGTTCCGCGTAGGTAGGAGAATCGTAACAGTACATCCCTCCCCAGGAGAACGTTGTCAGGGTTTAGGCTTAGTGGGATTTGCAGCTTGAAACCTCTGTACTAATCTTGGGGTGTGCACTCCAGTAGCTGGCTCCCATGAGTCTTCTTCCGGCCCGTACCCCTTCCATGAAATCAGGTACCACAATCTGCTACCTCTTTTCTTTGAGTCAATGATAGCCTGCACCTCGTATTCCGGTTCTGGATCTACCCAAACCGGTGTGGTTGGTTTCCGTACTGGAGTAAAGAGGGTTTAACCAATGAGACGTGGAATACAGGATGCATTCTCATGTGTTTGGGTAAGGCAAGTTTCACAGTTTTTTTTAGTTTTTTTTTTAGCATTTCTTTATTTCAATAAAACCAAAAGAAATACAAACATTATCAGCGTACATAATGCAGTATTGTCTGTTCCATTTCATTACATTTCCATTACCTGACCACATAAAGGAGAAACAGAGGTCCTGTAGTTATTTTCACTATAAGAGGAGAAAGGAACGTGCTTCGGTTACTGTTTCTCGTTGTCAGAATTACATTCCCGCATCTTAATTTCCATTGACTAACAATCTGCAATCCCGAACAATAAAAATAAACTCCCCCTCTACCGGTTTTATGTCAGATGGTATCCCCAATCCTTATGTATTTTAATCCATTAGGTATTTTATGTTCATGTTTCCTAGCTATGTGTAGCCATTGCACTGTGGTGTTCCTCTTCCAACTGTTCAGATTGAGTCTGCGCTGCCGTCTCTTCTATCTCTTGTACCATTGCCCCCCCAGCCATCAGTATCTCTGGAAGCTTATCGTCTTTCCTAGTATTTCTCATGTGGTCTTCCTCCGCCATTGCCCATTCTTTTAAATCCTTCTTCCACTTTTCTAACTGTGGGCCCAGCGAGGTCAACCAGTGGATTGCTATTCTCCTCTTGGCTATAATAAGTCCCAATATCAAAAATCGTCTGCTAGTCTTACGTTTGGGATTCTTAGGGATCAACCCTAGGATACAGGATTTTATCTCTGGAGCTATCTTCCATCCTGTTATTCTGTGCAGCTGTTCCAGAACTCCGGCCCAATATATTTGTATTCTTTGGCAGTGCCATATCATGTGTACAAAGTCTGCTTGAATATGTTGGCATCGGGGACATTTGGGGTCTCTGGATGTGTTTATCACGTGGAGTCTCCTAAGTGAAAGGTAAGTCATATGGACTATGTTATATTGTATTTGTTTAAATCTATTGCATAGTGATACTGTACGGACATTTTCATGGATTTTCCCCCATTCTTTCGTTGTTATTATGTGTTCACTGACCTCTTGCCACTTTTCTTCTACTTTCAAGGGATTCATCGTTTTGTCTACTCTCAGTGCCCTGTATAAATGAGAAACAAGTTTCCGGCCACCCGCCATTGCAATTATGGTGACCAATGTATGCATATGCTCCGGGGCTTCTGGAAATGTCGGCCAAAGTTGCCGAGCTGTAGCTGCTATCTTGGCATACTGTAGGAATTGTCCCATCCCCAAGCTGAATGTGTCCATTGCATCCTGATAGGTAATAAACCTATTCCCTGGGTATAGGTCCGACATCATCAGACAACCCCCCTCCTTCCATTTCCCAGTTGACATTGTTTGTTCTATTTGAGCAAATTGTGGTATAACCCAGATAACTGCATCTGGTGCATAAGGCACTCTTCTAAGGATTCGTTTAGTCGTTCTATCCCATATTTTGGCCATTAGTCCTATTAAAGGAGGATATAATTCCAGGTGCGGCTTATTCGTCCAGAGAAGCGCTCCCAATTGTCTCTCAAAATAAGTACCCTCTAAGAGGGATCGCTCCCACGAGGGGTCCGTATCTAGCCATGCGATGGCATGCTGCAATTGGGCCGCCAAGTAGTATAGCTCTAAGTCTGGAATTTCTAGACCTCCCTTACCCCACTGTCGTTTCATCACCTCCAAGCTTACCCTACATCTCTTTCCATTCCACAGCAGCTGGGTGAGAAGGACATCTATCTCTTTGAAAACTCAATGTGGAATTTCATGGAAGGAACCCTGCATTGTGTACAGACATCTAGGGAGTATCACCATCTTGATTAAGGCGATTTTTCCCATCAGGGATAGTTTGAGGGTATTCCAGAACTTTATACTCCCTTGCAAACCTTTTAGAATCCTACCCATATTATAGTCGTAAAAGGTGTCTTTATCTCTAGCAACTCGTATCCCGAGGTAACGCACCGAGTCTAATTCCCAGGTAAGACCCATCTCAGGGGACCGGGACATCTCTCCCCCCTCTATCTTGTTTATCGGATATAGTTGTGATTTTTGCTTATTAATGTGCAACCCGGAAGCCCCGGCAAACCTATCCAATGCATGAAGCAATATGGGGATCGAATGGGACGGGCGTCGCAAATAGATCAATGCGTCGTCCGGATATAATGAAACTATATGTTCGGTTTGGCCAATCTTAATACCTTGACCCTGCAGCTCCATCCTAAGGTGACATGCCAGTGGCTCCATTGTGAGGGCAAACAACAAAGGGGACAATGGGCATCCCTGATGCGTGCCCCTTTGCAGCATCATCACATCCAACACAAATCGTCTCGTCCGGACTCTCGCCATAGGTCTAGCATAAAGTAATTTGACCCATTTTACAAACCCAGCCCCTAGTCCCATTTTCAATAGCACCTGCCAGAGAAAGTCCCATCGGACTGAGTCGAATGCTTGTTCGATATCCAGAAACGCCAGTGTGCTTTCCTCTGCTTCTTCTCCAAGAGTCTGCATTATATGCACGAGTCTGCAAATGTTCTGCAGCGTATTCCTTCCAGGTATGAACCCTGACTGATCCACATGTATCAGCCGTGGAAGATAGGGAAGCAGCCTACTCGCCAATACCTGGCTTATGATTTTAAGGTCCGCATTTAGCATAGAGATGGGGCTGTAGGAGGTCGGGGTCGACGGGTCCTTCCCGGGTTTGGGGATCATCACAATTAATGCTTCACGCATTGAAACTGGCAATTCCCCCTCTCCTCCGCCTCTGTAATTACCTCCAACAACCTGGGGGTCACCTGCTCACTATAAGTTTTATAAAATTCGGCTGTCAGGCCGTCCATACCCGGGGATTTGGCCGTACGCAACCGGGATATTGCCGTTTTTATTTCCTTCCCACTAATAAGGCTCCCTAGTATTTCCTGATCGTCAGTATCCAGGCTGGGTATCCCAATATCCATTAGGTAAGTTTGAATGGTCTGGGTAGGTGTGGGGTTGGGGGACTCCGAGTATATTGTATTTAGGTGGGTTGCAAATGCCTTATTAATCTCATGCTGTGTGTAAACCACTCGTTGCTGGTCATTTCTAATTGACAGGATCGGGTGTGGTTGTGTCTCCATACTGATTAAACGTGCCAGTAGACGGCCCGCTTTGTCCCCTTCTATATACCATTTCTTCCTGCTCCTATTCCTATTATACTTGCCTAGGGTATCCCACAGTTCCCCTATCTTTTGTCGCTGTGCTGTCCATTTAGTAAGTCCCTCAGCGTCTATGAGGAGTGCTGTTTCTAGAATGGCCAACTGTTGCTCCTGACGCTTCAAATCCTGCTCAAGCACTTTTTCAACTCCAGTCTCAGTAGACATACATGCCCCCCTTAACACTTCCCCACTCAGGGCCCCGGATCCGGGTCCGACCGACCCCCGAGGCTTCCTGCAGTTTACCCGCGAGGGGCCGGGGCCGCCATTTAGGAGCAGGTAGGCCGCCTCGGCACTGGGAGTTGCAGACTCTCCGGGTGAAGCTACTTTGCCATACGGGGGTTCCCTTGCCAACAGGGCCCCTGCTTCAGGTTTCAGCGTCTTCCAGGGCCTTGTCTATATTAGGCTCGAGGGGCAGGCGCCGCCATTATGAGGTCAGGCAGGCCGCCTCTCCCCCGGAGTCTCACTCAGCTGTTCCTACGCCGGCGAAGTCCGATCACCTGCCGCTTCTAGATCCTGTTACGCAGGGGGTCTTCCGACACTGTTTTCCCCCGGGTTGATTCCGTTCCACCAGGATTTACGAAGGATAATGTCGTCTGGGGCAGGAGCTCCGACACAACACGTCTAGCCGGCCATACTGTTAGGCCACGCCCCGGCGAGTTTCACAGTTACGGGATTTACCACCTTAATGATTTTGTAGGGACCGATATACCTAGGATTGAATACACTATATTTCTTGAAGTGTATATTCCTGGTAGACAACCAAACCCCATCCCCTACCTTGTAGTGGGGTTCCTTTCTACGATGTTTGTCGGCTTGTTTTTTATACTTGTCTTTAGCCTTTCTGATGTTTGTTTGAGTGATTCTCATAAGCCTTTGATTGCGTTTCACCCTTGTCTATACTTCAGGTATTTTATGTCCTCCTCCGGGATGTATCAGGGGTAAGAAAACGAGGATGAAAACCATAGGTACAATAAAAAGGGGCCAACTTGGTGGTGCTATGTTGCGCACTGTTATACGCCACTTCTGCTATGCAAAGCCATTCCACCCAAGCTTCTGTGTTGCAGTTCACATAACATTTTAGATACTGTTTTAGTGTCTGATTAAGACATTCTGTCTGTCCATCCGTCTGGGGATGGAAGCTCGTGGACATGGTAGATGAGACCTGTAATGCAGAACACCATACTCTCCAGAATTGTGCCGTGAACTGTGTTTCCCTGTCTGAGATGATGACTCTAGGAAGTCCATGCAATCTCACAATGTGTTTAAGTAACAGTTGTGCTATTTGTCCTGATGTTGGGGTATCAACACAAGCTATAAAATGCCCCATCTTGGTCAGGCTGTCTACTACCACAAGAATTGAGGTGCATCCTTGGTCTTTAGGCAATCCGACAATGAAATCCAAGGAGATATGTTCCCAAGGTATTCCAGGCGTGGGTAATGGACGGAGTAAACCATAAGGCCTTCCTCTATCTGGCTTTCCTTGCATGCATATCTCGCACTGTCGGATCATTCTTTGTACATCATTTCTTAATGACGGCCACCAAAACTGTCTTAAATCCGGTCTACTGTTTTTTCCACTCTGTTATGTCCGGAAAAGGGTGCTGAATGACACCACTGCAGGACTTCCTGTCTAAGTTCCTTTGTAGGAACCAACAATTGTGTTCCTCGGATGGGCAAACCTTCTCTTACTTTCCATTCTTTATTACTTATCAACAAGGTTTTCCATTTAGGGGCTTTCATAGCTTGTGCAACCTAGGCCTGGGCGATGAACTTCGCTCCGTTCGCGGAGTTTTCTGCACTCCGTGGCGCTCACGGAGTGCAGAAAACTCTGCTTCGCGATGTGCAGCAGAGTTTTTTTCCCACTCGCGATCGCGAACGGTAAGTTCGCGATCGCGAACGGTAAGTTCGCGAGTGCGAGCTGCGCTCGGGTAGAATTTCTACCCGAGCGGCAGGAATACCTACACAAACTGCAGTTCCCACTGCACTCCGCCACGCGCGGAACTTCGCAGAGTTTTTTTGTAACTTCGCGGAGTTCCGCGTAGCAAAACTCAGCGAACTACGTCCAGGCCTAGGAACTGGTCGGTCTGTAACACACAGAGAGCCTGTTGAGGATTGATGATGGAATGTGTGGTTAGTTCTTTAGAGGTTTGAGTAGTCTCCTGTCTAGTGAGGGCGTCTGCTTTCTTGTTGTCACTTCCTGGTCTATAGGTAAGTATAAACTGAAACTCCTCAAAAAACAGCATCCACCTTAACTGTCTAGGAGATAGAAGGCGAGCGGATGTCATAAACTGTAAGTTCCTGTGATCGGCATATACAGTAGTTGTGTGTTTTGCCCCCATGAGGTAATGTCTCCATTCTTTGAAGGTATCTCTGATTGCTAGGAGCTCTTTCTCTGCTATGGTATAGTGTATCTCAGCGTCATTTAACTTTCTGGACATATAAGCGATAGGATGAAGTAATCCGTTCTCTATATCTCGTTGAGAGAGAACCGCTCCGATAGCCACCTCCGAGGCGTCTGCTTCTACCAGATACGGCATTTCCGAATCTGGATGTGCAAGGATAGGAGCGGAGGTAAAGGCTTCTTTCAATTTAACAAACGTCTGGTTTGCCTGTTCAGTCCAACCAAACTGTACCTTCTTTCTGAGCAGCTTAGTGATAGGGGCGACCATGTTTGAAAATTGGTTAATGAACCTGCGATAAAAATTCGCGAAGCCCAAGAAACATTGGACATCACGAACTTTGGCAGGCACTGGCCAGTTCTGGACAGCCGTGATCTTCCTTCCTGCCATCTCTTGTCCTTGGGCCGACAACATTACCCCTAGAAACTCAACTTGATCAACATGAAACTCACATTTACTAAGCTTACAGAAAAGGTGGTTATTCCTCAAAGCTGTTAACACCTTTCCTACATGTTGACTGTGCTCTTTAAGATTGGGAGAATAAACCAAAATGTCATCAATATATACTATGTCTAACAAATCCAAATATTCCCTTAAGACATCACTGAGGAAGTATTGAAACGCAGCAGGGGCATTACATAACCCGAATGGCATCACTTGATACTCAAATAATCCGTATCTTGTGCGAAAAGCGGTCTTCCATTCATCCCCGCGTCTCATTCGTACGAGATGGTATGACCCCTTCAGATCTAGCTTCGTGAATATCACTGCCTCTTTAACTTGATCTAAGAGTACCGAGATCAAAGGTAGGGGATATCTGTTTTTCACGGTTACTTTATTAAGGGAGCGGAAGTCAATACAAGTCCTTAACTCTCCATTAGCTTTTGGGATAAAAGAGAGTGGAGATGCAGCTGGGGACTTGGAAGGGCGTATAAACCCATTAGCTTGATACTTCTCTAGATATTCTCGTAGATGGGTGTTTTCAGTCTCTGACAGTGCATAAACTCTCCCACAAGGAACCACTGCTCTTGGGATCAAGTCAATTTGACAATCGTACTGTCGATGTGGTGGAAGGATCTCAGCTTGCTTTTCGCTAAACACATCCATGTATTCTCTGTAAACAACTGGTAACTCTATGTCTTTTTCAGCAGCTGTGGCTATAGCATGTCCTAAAGTGAGATACTGTACAGGACTGACTGCAGTTATTCAACATTTTTGTTCACAAAAAGGAGAGTCAAATAGCATACTCCTTTCCTTCCAATCAATAGTAGGGTTATGTTTAGTCAACCAAGGCAACCCCAAAATCAACCCATACAAGGGTGCCTTGGTGATATTAAAAGACAATACTTCACGATGGTCTTTTTGACAAACTACTTCTATTTCTGAAGTTTGAAAACAAATGGGCCCTGAGGCAAGATCTCTACCATCTACAGTCAACACTGTTTCTAGATGTTCTTTAGCGATTTGAGGGATTCCCAATTTCTGCACTAAATCGACATCAATAAATATCCCAGTAGCACCTGAGTCTATGAGAGCGCTCACGACTTGAGGTATGGAGTTAATGACTAGTCGAATCTCCAAATAGAAGTGGTCTTTCTTTTCTATGACTGAAGGTATTTCTTTATGGCCCACGGCATTTCCTTCTCTATCCCCTGGGCCCTTTCGTTTTCCTTTTTCTGAACTGCCACAGGAGCAGCCTTCATATGACTGCCTTCCTTAGACCTTGGTTTAGACAAGCATTCTTTCCCAAAATGTCCCTTTTTTCCGCAATACATGCAGAGGCCCTGTTTTCTTCTTTGATCTCTTTCCTCTGATGTTAAAAAAGCTCTTACTGTTCTTATTTCCATAGGTTCAGTTGCTGAACTAGAAGTACCAAACGAATTGCGGGATCTTTCGAATTTAGGTGGAGGGCGTTCATATCTCCTACGTTCTCCTTTCCTCTCCCCTAAACGATAATCTAATCGCATAGCCAGATTGATTAAATCTATGCAGGTCTTGGGTTGCGGATCTATTTGAGCTATTACATCTTTTAACTCATCTTTGAGTCCGTGGTGGAATATAGCTGTCTGCTTCTCTTCAGGCCAATTAGTTTCTGCCACTAACCTCTGAAAAGTGTTTACGTATACCAATAGTTCTTTACTACCTTGTTTTGTAACGCGGCTGTCTCTGCTCTTGAGGCTGCTAACTCGGTTTGGACAATCTGTAAAGCTGCTAATACATCGTCTAAAGTGGCCATCTATTTTGTGCCTCGACCCAACTGGGGGTAATGTTATAAGAAGGCAGATTATTCTGTCAGCTCCTGTAGCTCTAGTACACTCTGATGATACCTCGGAGTTGGTACGATGCATAAAAGGGGTCCACCTCTTGATCGTCTCAATTCTGTTTGCTATTATAGCACAGAAGGTTGATATGATCAAGCGAGGGAAGGAAAGTATGGGGACAGCAGGGAGGGAGACCTGAAAGACGAAGAAGAAACAATCAGTACTATGCTCAACTATAAAGAAGTACCACTTCATAAGATCATGCTATACCTTCTGTTTATGTACCTGTAAAGGAAAAGAAAACACCATCTTCTAGACTTCTTAGAACGATATACTACTATTGACGGCTCCATGAACAATAGTAGTAACTGTGAATCTGCATAACAAAGAGGAAGTTACTATCAACTCAATTGTGGCTCTATAGAATCAACGTTATGCTACTTCATTTCATACCCACCATTAAACGTGCCTTTTTACACATCACAGGGGATGGCATCACCAATCCCTTATAGACCCTTGTTATATAAGGCATAAAGTAATAAACATAAATGATTCAGTGAATTAGAAACATCATAGCAGACCATATCTGTGATATCTTGAATTCATTAGCATTCCTCAGGTACGTATAGATAGCACAGTAAACACAAATAAATCATGGATCCTAAACGCCATAGAATATGCAATAGTTATCTTCTATGGAATCCAGAAATGACTCCCGCCGTTACTTCACGGCTATGTCAAACGGAAAAGTAATTAGCTCTCCTGCCGGTTCTCAACCCGGCTTCGGCTAGCCACAAAGGAACCAAACCAGGCCGTTTCTCAACACGGCTTCGTCTGCGTTGTATTAATCAGGGCCAGTAAATAAGCCGTTTCCCTCACGGCAGAAAATGACCAGACTGCCCAAGTCAAAAGGCAAAATCTCTGCAACCTCCACTGACTGAATGGGAGGTGAGAAGCGAAGGAAACCCTCCAACAGAAGTCGCAGAGTATCTGCGAGTAGAATACCAAAAACAAGGTTTTTCTGCAAGGAACTCAAAACCGGTGCCGAAGCACCCTTACCCGACCAGAGTGAAGGAGAGAGCGCTCCGCTTCCAAACCTCCGACATCACGCTAGCAGTGGAATAATCTGCAGCGTCTCTCTGAACCGGCAAAGCTTAAATGCCCGCCCCTTCTGGAAGCTCGTCCTTCTGGTGCAACCTCTACCCCAGAAGTGCTACTGGGCATGCTGGGAGCTGTAGTTTGCTATTCCACAAGTGAACACGGTTTGGACCTGGCAACGTTCCGCGTAGGTAGGAGAATCGTAACAGGTATGCCCAGATGTAGGTCCCTTGCTTGCAATGCCACTGGATTCAAGCTAGCCTGGCTGATGAGGGGTGATACCCCAGAACCAGTCCCAGGATGCTTGTTTCGGGTCCAGGGAGGACCTGGCCTGGCTGTTCATGTTGTACTGTTCCCATGAGGAGCAGGGTCAAGACTAATTTGCATATGGCTGGGTCCAAACTTGGGTGGCATAGTGAGCAAAAGAACGATGTATTAAACCCAGATCTCTTGACTGCGGGTGAGTGGTTGAAAAGTTTCAGCCCTCCGTCCATCATCTTGTTGTTTTTGGTATGTTCGCCTTAAGTGGCCATGGGTATGGTCAGACGTGGGTCCCTTGCTTGCTGTGCTCCTGGATTCAAGCTAGCCTGGCTGATGAGGGTTGATACCCCAAAACCGGTCCCAGGATGCTTGTTTCCGGTCCAGGGCGGACCTGGCCTGGCAGTTCGGGCTGTTTGTTTCCGTGAGGAGCAGTGCCAAGTGAGAAAAAGAACAATGGATTAAAGCCAGATCTCTTGACTGAGGGTGAGTGGTTGAAAAGTTTCAGCACTCCGTCCATCATCTTTTTTTTTTTATTGTAATGGTTCCACATTCAGTTCAGATCTTGTTGACCCACACTTGAACACAGTACGTAGCAAACAGCAGACTCCCTAAATATGAACAAGTGATTTTGGCCTGTGAGAATGTATCTCTAAAACATTGTAAAGTACTAAATCCTACTACAATTTTGCGACCTCCAGAGATGATTCAGATGATGATGAGAATCGCCCTTGACTGTCTCGACATTACTGAATTTTTACCAAGCCAAGACCCGACATTCGAGACGTCCCCATGTAAGAGCTTGATTTTACTTTGTTTATGGGCGGCTCTTGTTTAAGAGATGGATGAGGAGTTTCGAAAGCAGCTTATGCTGTGTGCACTTTAGAAATCGTTGTGAAACCCTCCTATTTGTGCAATGTAACTTCCGCGCAGGTGGCTGAACTGATCGGTCTTATTTGAGCATGTTGCGTTCCAACAGCCTGAGTGTCATCATTTACACTGATAGTTTTGGTGTGGTCCATGATTTTGGACAGTTGTGGTCACAGAGAGGTTTATTGACTTCCTCTAGTTCGCCCATAAGAAACGGTCCAAATGTCATGGATTTGCTTGAAGGACTGCAATTGCCTACAGAAGTAGCTATTGTAAAATGTGCAGCACACAGGAGTGGATGGGATTTTGTGACCGTTGGAAGCCGCTAAGCAGATGAAATGGCATGGTACTGCACTCATGAGTCCTCCACATTCAATCAAGAAGACCCATGTGAATCTGAATATGACACTGTTCCAAACATGTTGTTAAGCACAATTTTATACTTGGAAAGAGTTAAGGAGATTACAAGATGAAGCCCCAGAGACAGAGAAGGAAAAGTGGGTGAGGTCTGGAGGTGTAAAGAGTCAAGATGAGGTCTGGATTTCATTAGATGAAAGACCTGTTTTACTTCACGTAATGTTGTCCCCTGTGGTTAGGCATTTCCACAGTCCCATTCATACAGGGAAGATGCTATGATCCGTCTCTGTAAGACATACTGGTATAATCCCCATTTCCGTATCACTGCAGAGAGTTTGTTTCACAGGTGCATCACTTTCTAACAGTTAAGTTGAGGCAGGAGGACTTTCGTGACCATGAGTCACATAGTTAGATCAGGTGATCCTTTTAACCATATGCAATTGGATTGCGTGGAAATACCCATCTGCAATGGACTCTGCTATATCTCTGTGGTAGTCTGTTTTCCTGTCGGCTAGAAGCATGGCTGACTTGGAGGTGTGACAATCTCATGGTGGCCAAATTATTACTGAGAAAATTGAGTCCTCAGTTCAGCCAACCAATTTCTCTGGAGTCAGATCCAGGCAGTCATTTCATAAATGAAGATATGAAAATGTTGTGTGTGGCTTTATAGAGATTTACAGCGATTCAGAGATTTCACTGTAGCTACAGACTAGAAGCGTCCAGAGTGGTGGAGCAGGTCAATGGGATGCTAAAATCTCAACGACACAAGGTGTGCGCTTCTACCTCTCTGAAATGGCCAGAGGCCCTTCCCTTATTTCTGATGAGCCTCTGAAGAAATCCTGATCGGAGGACGGGACTCTCTTCCCATGAACTCTTGTTGGGGAGAGTTATAAGACTTAGTGCGGTGCTAGCAGCTGCACTTGTGAATATAACAGATGATATGATTTTTGACTACTGCAAAGGATTGGCTGATGTGGTGCATTCTGTCTCTCACCAGGTTGACTTGACGACTCCACTTCCAAGACAAGAACACTGTCATGACCTAAGTCCAGGAGATTGGGTCCTGGTGAAAAAACACTTCAGAAAGTCATGCCTCAAGCCCCGCTTGCGAGGCCCTTTCCAGTTCATCCAAGTGACGAACGCTGCTGTGAAGTGTGGGGGTCAGCTGAATTGGATACATGTCTCCCACATCAAGAGAGTGAGACAAGCTGGCGAAGAAGTGGTGACAACTACCACTGATTCTCAGAGTCAAACTCCAGTACAGAATGAACGTTCAGCGGTAGGAGAAGGATTGCATACAAGAGCCTCAAAGTTGAGTTAAGACAAGTGCACAGCCTGTGGTGAATGAGCTAAGAGTAACCACATTGAATTATGTCACAGAGTGTGCACCATGAATTGGAAGAAAGCACAAGTACTTTGGCTGGTAGTGTGCAAAGACGAGAGAAGTGGCCGAAACGTGGTGAGAGTCTGAGAGCTATTGTGTCAGAGGAATGGATCCCAGAAACGATCAAAGAAATGGAGCCAATTGAACAATGTGACAGTGAGCAGTTAAAACACAGATCATAGAGGCAAAGAGTGAATAATCAAAGGTATTCCGCTCCTGAGTGGACTTACTCTGCTGAGAGCGAGCCTAATCTGAGAGCTTGTGAGACTGAGAATCATTATAGTGTTTTTGAAAAAAGCCAGCCCATGAATAGTGTTATCACAATGAAGATTCGTAGATTTTTTTGATTGACTGAATTCAATTGACCTATGCCCAGGCACTGAAGTTTCATATTTGTATCCTGAGTAGTCACTGAATATATTAGGTCCATAGATTCCAGTAGAAGAGTAGGTTTTTGCCCCTTTAATGTATCCAGCTGTAGACTGTAGGTTTCTAGTCCTGAAGTCAACTGAACTAACAGGCTTGCACTGAAAACTAACAGTAGGTTTTGGCAGTTTGCACAGTAGAATCAAGTAATAGATTTTAGATATTTATTTATTTTTCTTTCTTTTCTTACTTGATAGAAACTATGGTGTCAACTACACCCAAAAGTTTCAGAGTGCTAACAATAGTAGTAGTGTTTGCCATATTCATATTTATGATTGGTTTACTGGTGGGTCTTAACTCTTCTGTCGAATGTGCCTCATCCAAAATTAAACCTGAGTTAACATTTTTAGAGGCGGAATACAGATTTAACAGGAAGATTTTACACAAAAATAGTTCTGAGAGAAATTATTCTAATAACGTTTTCTTTAGGTTTTTACTCAAATATTCCAAAGTTGTGGGATTGAGAGATTGCTATGTATGTACTTATTTACTGTGTCAATCACAGCTGGTGTGACGTATCACCTCTTACCATTGACATATACCCTTTTTTATCAACAAGGTCACTTTGAATGTTATTTTTCTAACTTTGATTTGCTTTAAGATGATGTGCTTATGTACACAAATATACATTCTAATTCTGGAGCCACATCTGTGGAGAGAATGGGTCATTATAGCTTATCACACCAATTAATGTGACGAACTTGCTTAATGCTCAGGCTACAAGTAAACTGAGCAGGCCTAAAAAGGATAGTATAGAGGAACAGGATGAAAAGAGGGCTGAAACCGTGCAGGTTTAAAGAAAGGAGTAAAGGTGGGTTGGGAAAAGGAATAAGAAATGATGAAAGAGTCAGGAAAATATTCAAAACCAAATTTGGACTTACAGAAGAAAGGAAAGGTGTGTTTCAAGAGATAAAAAGAGCAGGGTGATAGGCCTTAGATGATAGGTTGGAGTGAATGTGTACAAAGATTAGAAGTTATTGGTGAGCTGTTATTGCAGTTTATTATGAGTGAGGGGAAAATAGTTCTTTTTAAGTTCCATCAAACTTTTATTTACCTTTAGTGTTTCTTAAGGAGTACCATGTAGATGACATGGATGATAAGGGGATAGTGACTCATGGAAGAACTAAACATGCTTTGCAGTTAGTAGGTGATATATTTGGTGCTATGATTCTTTCTGTAGACATAGTTTTATATGATTTGATAATCAGAAAGTTGTCTACCCTGGTAGATCATCTTGCTAATAACACAGCTGGAGCTTTAACCGCTATAAATACTGAGCTTATGGCTACACGTGCAATAGTTTTGATTTGAAGAACATACTTGCTTTAGATAACTTACTCGCAAAAAAGGGCAGGGTCTGCTGCATGCTACGTCTCCAGCAATGCTGCAAATATACTACAAACACAAGTAACGAAATTAACAAGTTGTAACTAACTTAGATGCTTCTCATGAAGTAAAGGATTTGGAGAAGACAGGTGCCTGGGAAGCAATAGGGAAAGGCATTTCTAAGATTTGTGAGTGGTTTATTGATTTTGGTAAAGATTGATAAAGAAAATACTAACTCCAATGCTAATCACTGTATAATGTGTGATATGTCTATTTCTTTTTTATAAGAAGAGTAAAAAATCATAACTGTGAAGGGTGGGTCAAGATGCCATGGAGAAAAGTGGCTGGCCGAATCAAGAGGGAAAAAAAGAAACTTGACGATCCATGAAGTAGAATTTATGACAAATTAAAGGATTTATAGGAATCTAGGCGCAAGCTGGAAAGTCGACAGGGGAGATTTGAAAGCTATGTGGGTGTAATTTGTGGTAACTCCAAGAGTCACCAGAGGGAGGAATGATGGGGTTATTTTTTCATACTAAATGTTTTCGCATTTTATCAACATTAAAATGTAAGCACGCAAATGCTATTAACTGTAAATTATTCCTGTCCTATTTATTACAGCTAACCTTTGGGAGCCATCTTGTTTCTTATTCTGTGTATTTTTATTTCCAGAAGGTGAACTCACAATTAACAAATGTGATTTGTCTTTGCCTACTTTCTCATGTGAAATGTTTTTGTTAATGTGATAACTGCAGAATGTTTTAATTAGTTCCTACAGTACACCTTCAGAGTACAGGCAAGTTCACTATATCTCGTTATGTTGCAGATAACTGCAAGTCTGAAGGACGTTTAGAGAAGCTTCATTGTGTAAAATCCTGAGAAACTAATGAGCCTAGATTGTATCTGCGTGCTTTAACTTAATAGGAGTGTTTTATGGGAATCATGTTTAGGTGTAGCAAATGTTAGCATTGTGTGATTTAAGCTAGTGCAGACCAGAACTTTGCCAGGACACGAATTTACATGTTTTTGTTCACTTTGAGGCAACTTAGAGCAGACAGAGTAAAGTGCTCTCTTTAAAGGAGAACTGATTTCCTTAACCTTTTCCTTTGAGACAACTTTATGCTAATTTTTCCTCTTACTTATGTGACTTTGATTGATTTGAACATCATATTTACCGCATGCATTCATTTATTGATTGACACTAATTTGATGGTTTTGAATTTGTAAATCTTTCAACCAATAATAAACCTGTATGGTTCGAAACGTAACCACTCTCTGTCTTCCTTATGGAGCTTAATGTGCTTCACATCATTTAAATGTATTGAAGACCAGCCTCAGTTGTGGATTTTGATTCATCAGATAGCGCTTTATGGGCCCCAAACTTGTACGAAAAAAGCGCTAACACACATGCAGTCTGTCAGCCATACAATACCAAGCCAAAGTTTATGAACGGCGGCTATGAGGGAGATTAAAAGGACAATAATGAATTGTCCCCACAATTATACAAGAGTGAATCAAGTTTTAATGAAGAGAAAGCCAAAATAAGAACGCTGTTTGCTTAAAAATGAGTATCTTCTTCCTAACACTGGATTTTTTGTAAGTATCAGAATTAAAATTGGTTGCAGACTCATTTATGGTCTCTCATTTTCCCTGCCATGCCCCAACTTTGTTTTAAACAACGTTTTCTTTTTTGAAACCATTAATTGCGTCCCCATATTGTAAAAGTATAAGCAACAATAAATGGCTGCCTCTGTAAAACATGCACTTATGCATGGCAACATTTTAGATCAGGAAAGTGGAAGATTCTGAAAACAAATCTGACGAATGTAAACTCCTCACTGACGTCTATTGAAGTAGAGGCAACTTCAGGTGGGAGACAGCAAAAATAAAACCATTTTTAGGTTGGGCCTGAAGGCAGCGCGCATGCGCTGTCGTTTGGCAATGACCTATTGTATTTAAAAAAAACTCTCTAAAAAGAGGCTTTAAGCCCACCCATTAGAAACCATTCCTTGGCGTCCTTATCACTTTTCTTTGCTGGCCTTTAATTCGTAAGCACTTTGCAAGGTGTCACGTACTGCGTGACTTCCTTGTGCGTGTGGAGCATGGACTATGTACAGATTGATTTAACTTAATTAGTGTCCGTCCAGTGCTCCCACTGTAAATTGAGGTACTATTTTTTTTTGTTGCCTTTTTATATAGCGTGGTGAACACAACCTGAACCGAAAAGTATTAGGCGCTTTACATGAGAACCAGTTTCATTATATAAGTTCACATTCATGTTTTTGATGCCAGGAGATTAAGTGATTTCCCCAGAATCACAGGATGTTGAGATGAAGCTGCATGTGTTTTTTTAACCGAAGCCCATTGTTTCAATTGTGGAACCAATAATGCACCACTGTGGGTGGGCTTCAGGCTCTGCTGGTTTCAGTCAGCAGCAGTAAACATGCTACCTGTGTACTTTTGCTGTTTCCATTACAAATTCTGACATGGAAACTGTGTTGCACTGGCTGAAAAACAGGCAGGCATCCTGTTGGTAGGACCACCTGGTCATTTCATACAGTTTAAAACTGTTATCAAGAATGCAGCCCATTTGCATGTTCTACAGTTACCGTTGATGCTTTCTAATTGACCCCACTCTACTAAAATGTACCTCAACCTACCCCACTCCAATCTACCCCACCCCAATCTACACCACTCTACCCAGCTCCACCCCACTACACTCTACCCTAATGTAGCCCACCCCAATCTACCCCACTCCACCCTATCCCAATCTACACAACTCCAACCTAACCCAATCTACCTCACTCCAATCTACCCCACTCCACTACAATCTACCCTACTCCACCCCAATCTAACCCACTCCACTCTAGCCCAGTCCAATCTACTCCAACTACCCCACTCAAATCTACGCCACTCTACCCCGATCTACCCCAATCTATTCCACAAGCTACCCCATTCTACCCCACTCCACCACACTCTACAACAATCTACATACATGCCAACATTTTAGAACAGGAAAGTGGGAGATTTTGCAAACAAATTGAGGGAATTGATTTTATCCATTGACTTCTATTGCAGCAAAGGCAATTTCAGGCAGGAGACAGCCAAAATAAAATCATTTTTGAGCTTCAAAAATTGGGAGTTGCCCGCCTGACACGGGTCTATTTGAATGTATAAATCTACCCCAAACTAACCCTATCTACCCCACTCCAGCCCAATCTCCCCCAATCAGCCCCACTCCTTTATACTCCAATCAGAGCCGGACTGGGAACGCAGACCAGCCCTGGCAATTCAGTTGGACTGGAGGGGGGGGCAGGATGGCGGAGGCTAGGCATGGAGACGGCCCTGACCCCAATTCAACCCATCCCCCCCACTAACTTTTAGCCATGCTGAACAGCAGCAACACTGGTGTACGACATGGCTAAAACACATTGCCAAAGTGTTGGGTTGCACTGTTTCGCTTCCCCCCTCTATTATCCCCTTTAGGTCCCGTCCCCCACCACGCATGTCCCTGCCCTCGCGCTAGCCCTATGATGCCATCAGCTGGCATTCTAGAATGCCAGCTGACAGTTTAGACCGAGTTGACAGTTGACAGTTTATTGGGTCCTGGCTAGTACCTGCACAGCGCGCTCCTGTCTGAATGGTGTGTTGTACCTATTTACTTAATAAATACTTACTGCAAGTTAAGAATGGCTATGGAGACTTCTTAACATTTATGGCGACGAGCGGAACTGAACAACACACCAAGGAACCCACGTGAAAAGAAGGAAGCGTTAACCTTCTAAGGAATCCTGAAAGAAGATTACAGACACGGAAACAAAGGAGGAAAGCGAGGGAGATGAAGCTTTATTGAAAGAAGGCTGTGAATGTGCAGCTCAGCAACGGTATAGAAAGATTTGGAAGAGCGTTGGCAGCGTACGGAGGAAAAAAAGCCACAAGGACATCAGCTACAAAAGGAAAAGTGAGTTGCGCTGATTTAAAATAAGAAAGAGACCTTGAACTTACTGAGGGGAGCAGTTTCGCCGGAATTGAAGTTTGGGGAAGTTCTCCTCACAAGTGTGTGGCGCATCAACCGTCCTGCCGACGTGATGACGTAGCACGTAGTGGGCGCCATCTTTAATGCAGGAGTCAGCGGTCTAGTCTTTCAAAAGACGCACAGGAAACGTGCGTGAGATAATCTAAAAATAAACTCTTCCGGCAGCTACCTCGTAGCGCACATCATCGGATCATCCTTTCGTGTCAGCGTGGAAGAAGAAACTGCACGGGAGGGTGAGGAGGATGGATACAAAAGCGGAAGAAAATTAAACAAGTGAGATTCTTTTAGAAGTGAAATTAAAAAACAATAAGCTTTGCAGTTGGTGAGAGGAATACATTAGAAGGGACTTTGTTTAGAGGTTCTCACTCCACACCTCATTATGGCTTCTGGAAACAAGTACAATTTACAGCCCCCGCAATCATTTTTAGCAGGATCTGGTGAACCGCAAATAAAATGGGAGGAATGGAGGGAGTTCTTTAATAACTATATATCCACCTTTGATAATGCAGAAGAACCACTGGCAGCAGATGAAAAGACAAAAATCCTACTGCATTGCTTGGGGGCGGGAGGACTTAAGGTGTATAATAGCATTAACAAGAAGGTACGAGTGGGTGAAGATGGTAATGTTTTTACTAATGCCATGGATGACCTGGATAGTTATTATAAGCCAACTGTCTGTGTGGCTGTTAACCGATATAAATTTTACCGATGAAAACAGGGGAAAGAGGAGAGTATAGAGGATTACGTTTCTACCCTTAAGAACTTAGCACTCACATGCAAATTTGAGAATATGCACGATGATTTTATAAGAGATCAAATAGTAATGTGTGCAGCGAATCCTAATATACAGGACGCGTTGTGGGCTAAAGGTGAGAAACCATTCCAGGAAGTGATTGAGATAGTAAAAAGGGCAGAAATGACTGGAAGATGCGCAAAAGCTGTACTTAATGAGACTAAAATAAAACAAGAAGAACCCAGTTTGGTAGCGAAAATAAGTGGAAGTAAAAAGAAGCACATGGTTAACAAAAGCAGAGTCACGGATGAGACTGGGTATAAAGGGGAAGTAAAAACATTTGCGCAATTTAAATGTTACCGTTGCGGTAGCAACAGACATTTGGCTAATGACTGGAAATGTCCTGCACGCAATAGTAAATGTACACAATGCGGACTTGTGGGGCATTTTCAAAAAGCGTGTCAGAGGAAAGTGAGAGCGAAAGTAAAATTGGTTGAAGTAAATGAGGAACAGGAGCAGGATTCATCTGACGAATCAGAGTACAACTTGTGTGTACTTAATGTAACTGAAGAATGTGAAAATGAGGAACAAGAGAGAGGTAACAAGAAGAAAACTATGTGCATGGTGGCCATTGGAGGGGTGAGCATTGAGATAGTCGCTGATTCAGGATCACCCTGTACAATCATCAACAGAAAAGTATGGAGGGAGAAATTCCAAGAAACACTAGGCAAGGTCATGGAAACACCTGATATAACCCTCAGAACATTCACGGGGGAACCCATTGAGCTTGTAGGTTGTAGGGAACTTAAGTTTGCATTTAAGGACAGAGCAACTATCAGCAAATTATACATCTCTGCCACGGGTCCCTCTGTACTAGGATGGAAAGACCAGGGAAAATTAGGGATCACACTTAATCCCAACAGTTCGTAACCCGTTCTGGTTATGCAACAGGACAAGGTTTGTGCGTCCAACATTCCGGACAGGTTCAAAAAAGTGTTTAACGGCACCATAGGGAAGTTGAAAGGATTTCAACATAAAATAAAACTAAAAGATAATGCTGTCCCGAGCATACACAAGGTAAGACACATTCCGTTAACTATCAGGGAGGAGGTCAAGATGGAAATTAATGAATTACTAGGTGCGGGCATCATAGAACCCACGGAATCATCTGAGTGGGTCGCACCCTTGGTCGTCGCACGCAAGCCCAACGGCAAGTTGAGGTTATGCATAGACTTACGCGACCTCAACAAGAGTATCCTTGTAGACCAGTACCCCCTCCCTAAAATAAATGAGATGCTCTCCCTGACAAAAGACATGAACATTTTCTCTACTATAGACCTCGCTGCAGCGTACCATCAGGTCCCTCTGCATCCTGAAAGCAGGCACCTCACCACCTTCATTTCACCATTTGGGTGTTACAGGTTCAAGAGGGTACCCTTTGGGTTAGCTTCAGCAGCGGGACTGTTCCAGAGACTCATGCAGGAACTTTTTAAAGGGGTCAAAAAGGTGCTCATCTTTCAGGATGACATCCTAGTAATGGGAAAAGACCAGGCGGACCACGACCAAAGGTTGCTGAATGTACTTAATATCTTGGAAAGGTGTGGCATGACTGCAGATTACAGAAAATGCAGGTTCGCAGAAAAAACAGTCACATACCTGGGACATGAAATCACACCTGAAGGAATAAAGCCAAAGAAAGAATTACTCAAAGCAATCTGGGGTGCTCCGGTTCCACAGAACAAAGAGGAACTAAGAGCATTTTTGGGTCTGGTGGAGTTCTACTCAAAGTTCGTGAGAAACTTTTCAACAAAAACTTATAACATAAGACAACTTTTAAAATCAAGAAACAAGTTTGAGTGGTCACAATGTTGCAACGAGAGTTTTAATGCACTAAAAAAAGAAATTTGTGAGGCACCTCCCCTGCAAGGCTACGACACAAGTCTCAACAGCATTGTCACCACGGATGCTAGCGGAAGAGGAATAGGAGCAGTCCTTACACAAGCTGAAAGAAATGGAAAGGAGGTTACCATCGCATTTGCATCCCGCTCACTCACGCCCACTGAGGAAAGATACTCAGTCATTGAGCGAGAAGCATTAGCTTGTGTGTGGGGCATGGAATACTTCCGGCAGTACATTTGGGGAACAAGGGTCACGTTAAGAAGCGACCACAAACCACTCACAAAGGTACTCACTGTTAAAGGATTATATAATGCGTCTCCTAGACTGGCGCGAATGTCCGTAAGACTATTAGACTACAATTACGATGTGCAGTACCTGCCAGGAGCTAAAAATGTGGTTGCAGACTTCTTAAGTAGATTACCCCTACCTGACTATGGGGATTTAGGAGAAAAGGAGGATGAATTTTGTGTGGCAAGCATCAATGAGGAGTTCCCCAGCATACACAGAGAGGTTTGGATGAGTGCATATCAAAAAGATGAAACCCTAAAGGAAGTACACAAACTTATTGTCGATGGTTGGCCTAGCAAGAAGTTCATAAAAAAAGAGTTGAGACCATACTGGGAACTCAGAAATGAATTGTCAGCAGAAGGTGAACTCATTTTGAGACAGGGGAAGGTTATACCTCCAGTTACGCTAAGGGAAAGACTCCTGGAAATTTGCCATGAGGGACACCTGGGCATCAACAAAACTAAACAAAGGATAAAATGTTGGTATTGGTGGCCAGGCTGTGACTTAGAAATAGAAAGAACAGTAAGGAATTGTGTGCAGTGTGAAAACTCAGATAAAAGTCAGGTCACACTTAGACCCACTCTGCAACTGTTGGACTGTCCGGGCATGCCCTGGGAGAGAGTGGGCATAGACATTATGGGACCCATACGGTACCAGGGGGAACAGGTGTACATTACGGTCATAGTGGACCACTTTTCAAAGTGGCCAGAGATCAAGGTAAGCCGCAAGATTGAGGCACAGGACATAATCGCGTTGCTTGACAGAGTTTTCACGAGGGAAGGCATACCCAAAACTATAGTCAGCGACAACGGCAGCCAGTTCACCTCTATGAGTTTCAAAAAGTTCGTGGAAAGGAATGGTATAAAACACAAAACCACGTTGGTGTATCATCCCGCAGGAAACGGAGCTGTGGAACGTTTTAACAGGGTGATAAAAGGCACCATACAACCAGCCAATAACAATGGGCTATGTTGGAAGAAAGAAGTGAACAAAATGATTTGGGCATACAGAATAACACCAGGGGAGAGTACACACTTCAGCCCTTTCGAACTTATGAGAGGAAGAACACCATTGTCGAAAGATAATGTGGGGTGGCTCAAAACATCTAGGAGAGTGGAGTGGTCAGCGGACATGGTGAGAAAGAGTATCCAAGAAGTACAAGAGGCATGCAAGGAGAGATTTAATGCCAAACACAGGTGTAAAGAAATCAACATCAAAGAAGGAGACAGAGTAAGGGTGAAAAGAAGCGGACTCATTGAAAAAGGACAGAGTAGATTTACCATGCCATTGGTTGTGGAGAAAGTTTTTTGTAACTCTGCCCTTCTCAGTGATGGTAGGGTTTGGCATGCCTCCGCCCTCTCGACTTGTACCAGAACGGATGGTGGCATAAGTGTAGGTGCAAAGAAACAGGGCAGTGTCAGACTAGCGAACAACGGTGCACTTGACAACAGCAATAAGAAGGACAACTTATACTGGTTGCTTAATGCAGGGTCTGGTTCGGATGAAGAAGGGTACGATACAACGGTGCAATCCCAAACCAAGGAAAATAATGTTGGAGCAGATAAGGAATTCATTGAGTCGATTGGAGAATACAAAGACATTAGCACTAGTAATTCGGTAGAATGTCCGGGTGCGGAGAGTGATAGCCGCTCGGAGGAAGAACGGGATCCAGAGGAAGATACGGAGAATGAGGGAGAAAAAGCGATGGAAGCAGGCAGTACCAGTAGATATGGTTGCAGCGTTGTAAAACCCAGCAAGTACAAAGACTTTGTTTGTGAATAACTTTCTTTGCCCAGCGTGCATTCACCGCTTCATCTGTTCGAGACTTTTCCTTTCCTTGACTTCCTTCGGGAAGGAGATGTGTTGGGTTGCACTGTTTCGCTTCCCCCCTCTATTATCCCCTTTAGGTCCCGTCCCCCACCACGCGCGTCCCTGCCCTCGCGCTAGCCCTATGATGTCATGAGCTGGCATTCTAGAATGCCAGCTGACAGTTTAGACCGACTTGACAGTTGACAGTTTATTGGGTCCTGGCTAGCTACCTGCACAGCGCGCTCCTGTCTGAATGGTGTGTTGTACCTATTTACTTAATAAATACTTACTGCAAGTTAAGAATGGCTATGGAGTCTTCTTAACACAAAGACAGGTAATAGTTCTGCATAGGTTAGACCTATTGGCTTTGCCAATGTTTGTTTTCTTAAGAATTCAGGTGTCTCCCGTCAGAGGCAGGTTTATTTGCCTGTGTGCACGATTTGTCCAAATTGTCGCACTAAAAGCAAGCCAAGTGATTGAGCAGACTGACTAAGTCTCTACACAGCTTGGTTTTACAAAGGAACATTAGAAACAGAAACCAGGCCCCCCGGGACGCAGTGCCTTTCTCAGTACCCCCGGGGTGTTCCTAAGAGTAGAAAGTCGTTTCTCCCCGCTTTCCTTCGTCTCCACCCTTACGCACCTGGCGACGTGACGTCACGGGTGAGACCACGCCCCCTGGAGGGGAAAGATTGCCTGGGGCCAAGATGGCGAAGGACGGAGGCGAGTCTGCGAGGGTTTGAGGAGGTGGCAGCAGGCGACCCAGGGCCCCTGATGACGGGAGCGAGGGGAGGACAGAGCCCCGCCCTCCATAGCACCAAGAGTCTCCGGGAGCATACAAGGGCAGAGCACACGGTGAGTAGCGGGGCGAGGTGTGCGTGGATAGCCTGGGATTGTGGCCAATGCAGCTCCGCCCTTGATAGCAGGACCTCCCGCGGAGGAGGCAGCGCTGCCCCGCCCGGCACTCCCCGCTCCGCTGACAGACAGCCCTGCTCCCTCCGGGGCTGTCAGCAGGTGTCGGAGCGCATAGCACTGCTGTCTCCAGCGCCTAGCAACCGCAGCTAGCACTGCCCTCTACAGCACTGCAGCGTCCATCTGCACTGCCCCCTCAACCACTGCTGTCTACAGCACTGCAGCACCTTGCACTGCTGTCTCCAGCGCCTAGCAACGCGCCACCTACCACTGCCCTCTACAGCACTGCAGTGTCGAGCACGATTGCTTTCTGCACTGCCCCCTCAACCACTGCTGTCTACAGGACTCCGCTGCTCTGTACTGCACTGCAGCACCTAGTTCTGCTGTCTCCAGCGCCTAGCAACGCACCACCCAGCGCTGCAGCGTCGAGCACTAGCGCCTTCTGCACTGTCCCCTCAGCCACAGCTCTATACAGAACTGCACTGCTGCCTCCTGCACTGTCCCCTCAGCTCTATACAGAACTGCACTGCTGCCTCATGCACTGTCCCCTTAGCCACAACTCCATACAGAACTGCACTGCTGCCTCCTGCACTGTCCCCTTAGCCACAGCTCCATACAGAACTGCACTGCTGCCTCCTGCACTGTCCCCTTAGCCACAGCTCTAAACAGAACTGCTCTGCTTTCTCCTGCACCGCCCCCCAGCCACTGCTCTGTACAGCACTTAGTACTGCTGTCTCCATGGCCTAGCAACGCACCACCTAGCACTGCAGCGTTGAGCACTAGTGCCTTCTGCACTGTCCCCTTCACCATTGCTGTTTACTGGACTGCACTGCTGCCTTCTGCACCTTCCCCTCAGCCACTGCTCTGTACAGCACTGCAGCACCTGGCATTGCTGTTTCCAGCGCTAGCAACGCACCACCTAGCACTGCAGTGTCAAGCACTAGTGCCTTCTGCACCGCTCCTCAACCACCGCTGCCTCCTGCACCGTCACCGCAGCCACAGCTCTCTACAGCACTGCAGCACCTAGCACTGCTCCCTACTGCACGCCCCCTCTGCCACTGCTCTGTACAGCACTACCAGAAAAACAAAGTACAGGAGTAAACCCGTTAACTGGATTGGATCTCTGCTGCCCTGGATAGCTCTGCTCCCCGTATCCAGGTCAAGCTTGCCCCTGGATCCATTGGAACCCCTCCTGAATCACCTACACTAGCCTACCAGCACTACTCTGAATTTAGTGACCGTTGTCCTGATGATGACCTGGAATTGAACAGGTCGAAACGCCGTCGACTACTCAGCACAGAACTTTGGCGCTGTTATGGTCAATCAATTCAGCCTGAATCGAAATACTTACTTTGTACATATCTGCATTGTATCATTGACCACATAATTACTTGCTCTTATCTTTCCGCCGTTCACGCTGGTTTTTCACCCCAGTGTCACTGCGCCGTTCACCGTCACTAGCACGTTCAGTGCACACTTGTGTGGTATGGTCACTGTATATAAAACTGTACTGTAGTGCTGTTACAACTACTTACAAATATTACTTTATACCTTACGAAATCCCGTTGTGGTCTCCCTTTCTTCTTTTTTTTTTTTTTTTTCCCCCCTTCCTGTGATTTACACTATCGTTATAATTGTCCTCCCTAATGACTACCAGTTGAGACATTGTTGCTTTGTTACTGTACAGCACCTAGCACTGCTGTCTCAAGCGCCTAGCAACACACCACCTATCACTGCCCTCTACAGCACTGCAGCATCGAGTACTAGTGCCTCCTTCACCGTCCCCTCAGCCACTGCTAACTGCAGCACCTACCACTTCTTGCTCCTACACCATCCCCATAGCCACTGCTCTCTACAGGACTGCTCTGCTGACTCCTACACGGTCCCCTCAGCCGCTGCTCTGTACAGAACTGCAGCACCTATTACTGCTGTCTCCAGAACTGCACTGCTGCCTCCTGCACCTTCCTCTCAGCCACTGCAAGCTGCAACACCTAGCACTACTCGCTCCTGCACCATCCCCTCAGCCACTGCTGTTTACAGGACTGCTCTGCTGCCCTCTACACCGTCCCCTCAGCCACTGCTCTGTACAGCACTGCAGCGTCGAGCCCTGCTCTCTCCTGCACTGTCACCTCAACCACTGCTCTGTACAGCGCTTTAGCACCTAGCACTGCTCCCTCCTACATGTCCCCTCAGCCACTGATCTGTACAGCACTGAGCACTGCTCCCTCCTGCATGTCCCCTCAGCCACTGCTCTGTACAGCACTGAGCACTGCTCCCTCCTGCATGTCCCCTCAGCCACTGCTCTGTACAGCACTGAGCACTGCTCCCTCCTGCATGTCCCCTCAGCCACTGCTCTGTACAGCACTGAGCACTGCTCCCTCCTGCATGTCCCCTCAGCCACTGCTCTGTACAGCACTGAGCACTGCTCCCCCCTACACGTCCCCTCAGCCACTGCTCTGTACAGCATTGCAGCATCCAGCACTGCTGCCTCCTGCACCATCATCGCAGCCACTGCTCTGTACAGCACTGGAGCACCCCTGATTCCTGCACCGTCACCTCAGTCACTGCTCTGTACAGCACTGCAGCACCTAGCACTGCGGTCTCAGCGCTTAGCAACACACCACCTAGCACTGCCCTCTACAGCACTCCAGCGTCGAGCGCTAGTGCCTTCTGCACCTGCCCCCTACACCGTCCCCTCAGCCACTACTCTGTACAGCACTGCAGCGTTGAGCCCTGCTCCCTCCTGCACTGTTTCCTCAACCATTGCTCCCACCTGCACGCCCCCTCAGTCACTGCTCTGTACAGCACTGCAGCGCATAGCACTGCTCTGTAGAACTCTATACCCGGGCACTGACCTGTCATCAAGTGTTGAGGCACTGGTGTCTCAAGCATCTAGCAACCCCCACCTACCACTGTCCTCTACAGCATCAAACCCTGCTCCCTCCTGCACTGTCACCTCAACCACTTATCTGTACAGCACTGCTCTGTAGAACGCTACACTCGAGCACTGGCCTGTCATCAAGCGTTGGAGCACTGGTGTCTCTAGCAACGCACCAACTACCACGGTCATCCATAGTGTGGCAACATCAAACGCTGCATTCTCCTACACCGTCCCCTCAAACACTGCTGTCTACAGGACTGCTCTGCTTCCTCCTGCACGTCCTCTCAGCCACTGCTCTGTACACCACTGCAGCACCTAGCACTGCTGCCTTCTGCACAGTCACCTCAACCACTCCTCTGTACAGCACTGCAGCACCCCCTGAGTGCCGCGCCCAGGGCGTCAGCCCCCTGAGTGCCGCGCCCAGGGCGTCAGCCCCCCTGAGTGCCGCGCCCAGGGCGTCAGCCCCCTGAGTGCCGCGCCCAGGGCGTCAGCCCCCCTGAGTGCCGCGCCCAGGGCGTCAGCCCCCTGAGTGCCGCGCCCAGGCGTCAGCCCCCGAGTGCCGCGCCCAGGGCGTCAGCCCCCGAGTGCCACGCCCAGGGCGTCCAGCCCCCCTGAGTGCCACGCCCAGGGCGTCCGCCCCCCTGAGTGCCACGCCCAGGGCGTCCGCCCCCCCTGAGTGCCACGCCCAGGGCGTCCGCCCCCCTGAGTGCCACGCCCAGGGCGTCCGCCACGCCCAGGGCGTCCGCCCCCCCTGAGTGCCACGCCCAGGCGTCCGCCCCCCCGAGTGCCACGCCCAGGGCGTCCGCCCCCCCGAGTGCCACGCCCAGGGCGTCCGGCCCCCCCCTGAGTGCCACGCCCAGGGCGTCCGCCCCCCTGAGTGCCACGCCCAGGGCGTCCGCCCCCCCTGAGTGCCACGCCCAGGCGTCCGCCCCCCTGAGTGCCACGCCCAGGGCGTCCGCCCCCCTGAGTGCCACGCCCAGGGCGTCCGCCCCCCCTGAGTGCCACGCCCAGGGCGTCCGCCCCCCCTGAGTGCCACGCCCAGGGCGTCCGCCCCCCCTGAGTGCCACGCCCAGGGCGTCCGCCCCCCCCCTGAGTGCCACGCCCAGGGCGTCCGCCCCCCCTGAGTGCCACGCCCAGGGCGTCCGCCCCCCCTGAGTGCCACGCCCAGGGCGTCCGCCCCCTGAGTGCCACGCCCAGGGCGTCCGCCCCCTGAGTGCCACGCCCAGGGCGTCCGCCCCCCTGAGTGCCACGCCCAGGGCGTCCGCCCCCCTGAGTGCCACGCCCAGGGCGTCCGCCCCCCCTGAGTGCCACGCCCAGGGCGTCCGCCCCCCCTGAGTGCCACGCCCAGGGCGTCCGCCCCCCCCTGAGTGCCACGCCCAGGGCGTCCGCCCCCCTGAGTGCCACGCCCAGGGCGTCCGCCCCCCCCTGAGTGCCACGCCCAGGGCGTCCGCCCCCCCCTGAGTGCCACGCCCAGGGCGTCCGCCCCCCTGAGTGCCACGCCCAGGGCGTCCGCCCCCCCCTGAGTGCCACGCCCAGGGCGTCCGCCCCCCTGAGTGCCACGCCCAGGGCGTCCGCCCCCCCCCTGAGTGCCACGCCCAGGCGTCCGCCCCCCCCTGAGTGCCACGCCCAGGGCGTCCGCCCCCCTGAGTGCCACGCCCAGGGCGTCCGCCCCCCCCTGAGTGCCACGCCCAGGGCGTCCGCCCCCCCCCTGAGTGCCACGCCCAGGGCGTCCGCCCCCCCTGAGTGCCACGCCCAGGGCGTCCGCCCCCCTGAGTGCCACGCCCAGGGCGTCCGCCCCCCTGAGTGCCACGCCCAGGGCGTCCGCCCCCCTGAGTGCCACGCCCAGGGCGTCCGCCCCCCTGAGTGCCACGCCCAGGGCGTCCGCCCCCCCTGAGTGCCACGCCCAGGGCGTCCGCCCCCCTGAGTGCCACGCCCAGGGCGTCCGCCCCCCTGAGTGCCACGCCCAGGGCGTCCGCCCCCCTGAGTGCCACGCCCAGGGCGTCCGCCCCCCTGAGTGCCACGCCCAGGGCGTCCGCCCCCCTGAGTGCCACGCCCAGGGCGTCCGCCCCCCCTGAGTGCCACGCCCAGGGCGTCCGCCCCCCTGAGTGCCACGCCCAGGCGTCCGCCCCCCCTGAGTGCCACGCCCAGGGCGTCCGCCCCCCTGAGTGCCACGCCCAGGGCGTCCGCCCCCCTGAGTGCCACGCCCAGGGCGTCCGCCCCCCTGAGTGCCACGCCCAGGGCGTCCGCCCCCCTGAGTGCCACGCCCAGGGCGTCCGCCCCCCTGAGTGCCGCGCCCAGGGCGTCCGCCCCCCCTGAGTGCCGCGCCCAGGGCGTCCGCCCCCCTGAGTGCCGCGCCCAGGGCGTCCGCCCCCCTGAGTGCCGCGCCCAGGGCGTCCGCCCCCCTGAGTGCCGCGCCCAGGCGTCCGCCCCCCTGAGTGCCGCGCCCAGGGCGTCCGCCCCCCCCTGAGTGCCGCGCCCAGGGCGTCCGCCCCCCCCTGAGTGCCGCGCCCAGGGCGTCCGCCCCCCCCCTGAGTGCCGCGCCCAGGGCGTCCGCCCCCCCTGAGTGCCGCGCCCAGGGCGTCCGCCCCCCCCTGAGTGCCGCGCCCAGGCGTCCGCCCCCCTGAGTGCCGCGCCCAGGCGTCCGCCCCTGAGTGCCGCGCCCAGGGCGTCCGCCCCCCCTGAGTGCCGCGCCCAGGCGTCCGCCCCCCCTGAGTGCCGCGCCCAGGCGTCCGCCCCCCTGAGTGCCGCGCCCGGGCGTCCGCCCCCCCTGAGTGCCGCGCCCAGGCGTCCGCCCCCCCTGAGTGCCGCGCCCAGGGCGTCCGCCCCCCCTGAGTGCCGCGCCCAGGGCGTCCGCCCCCCTGAGTGCCGCGCCCAGGGCGTCCGCCCCCCCCCCGAGTGCCGCGCCCAGGGCGTCCGCCCCCCCCCCCCGAGTGCCGCGCCCAGGGCGTCCGCCCCCCTGAGTGCCGCGCCCAGGGCGTCCGCCCCCCTGAGTGCCGCGCCCAGGCGTCCGCCCCCTGAGTGCCGCGCCCAGGGCGTCCGCCCCCCCTGAGTGCCGCGCCCAGGGCGTCCGCCCCCTGAGTGCCGCGCCCAGGGCGTCCGCCCCCCCCTGAGTGCCGCGCCCAGGGCGTCCGCCCCCTGAGTGCCGCGCCCAGGCGTCCGCCCCCCTGAGTGCCGCGCCCAGGGCGTCCGCCCCCCTGAGTGCCGCGCCCAGGGCGTCCGCCCCCCCCCTGAGTGCCGCGCCCAGGGCGTCCGCCCCCTGAGTGCCGCGCCCAGGGCGTCCGCCCCCCCTGAGTGCCGCGCCCAGGCGTCCGCCCCCTGAGTGCCGCGCCCAGGGCGTCCGCCCCCCCTGAGTGCCGCGCCCAGGGCGTCCGCCCCCCTGAGTGCCGCGCCCAGGGCGTCCGCCCCCTGAGTGCCGCGCCCAGGCGTCCGCCCCCCTGAGTGCCGCGCCCAGGGCGTCCGCCCCCCTGAGTGCCGCGCCCAGGGCGTCCGCCCCCCTGAGTGCCGCGCCCAGGCGTCCGCCCCCCTGAGTGCCGCGCCCAGGCGTCCGCCCCCCGAGTGCCGCGCCCAGGCGTCCGCCCCCCTGAGTGCCGCGCCCAGGGCGTCCGCCCCCCTGAGTGCCGCGCCCAGGGCGTCCGCCCCCCCCCGAGTGCCGCGCCCAGGGCGTCCGCCCCCCGAGTGCCGCGCCCAGGGCGTCCGCCCCCCTGAGTGCCGCGCCCAGGCGTCAGCCCCCCCGAGTGCCGCGCCCAGGGCGTCAGCCCCCCGAGTGCCGCGCCCAGGGCGTCAGCCCCCCGAGTGCCGCGCCCAGGGCGTCAGCCCCCGAGTGCCGCGCCCAGGCGTCCAGCCCCCCCGAGTGCCGCGCCCAGGGCGTCCGCCCCCCGAGTGCCGCGCCCAGGCGTCCGCCCCCCCGAGTGCCGCGCCCAGGGCGTCCAGCCCCCCCGAGTGCCGCGCCCAGGCGTCAGCCCCCGAGTGCCGCGCCCAGGCGTCAGCCCCCCCGAGTGCCGCGCCCAGGGCGTCAGCGCCCCCCCGAGTGCCGCGCCCAGGGCGTCCGCCCCCCCCGAGTGCCGCGCCCAGGGCGTCCAGCCCCCCGAGTGCCGCGCCCAGGGCGTCCAGCCCCCCCGAGTGCCGCGCCCAGGGCGTCAGCCCCCCCCGAGTGCCGCGCCCAGGCGTCCAGCCCCCCGAGTGCCGCGCCCAGGGCGTCCGCGCCCCCCCGAGTGCCGCGCCCAGGGCGTCCAGCCCCCTGAGTGCCGCGCCCAGGGCGTCCAGCCCCCGAGTGCCGCGCCCAGGCGTGCCCAGTCCCCCCCCGAGTGCCGCGCCCAGGGCGTCAGCCCCCCGAGTGCCGCGCCCAGGGCGTCCAGCCCCCCGAGTGCCGCGCCCAGGGCGTCCGCCCCCTGAGTGCCGCGCCCAGGCGTCCAGCCCCCGAGTGCCGCGCCCAGGGCGTCCGCCCCCGAGTGCCGCGCCCAGGCGTCAGCCCCAGTGCCGCCGGGCGTCCGCCCCAGTGCCGCGCCCAGGCGTCGCCCCCGAGTGCCGCGCCCAGGCGTCCGCCCCCCGAGTGCCGCGCCCAGGGCGTCCGCCCCCGAGTGCCGCGCCCAGGCGTCCGCCCCCAGTGCCGCGCCCAGGCGTCCGCCCCCGAGTGCCGCGCCCAGGCGTCCGCCCCCCGAGTGCCGCGCCCAGGGCGTCCGCCCCGAGTGCCGCGCCCAGGGCGTCCGCCCCCGAGTGCCGCGCCCAGGCGTCCGCCCCCGAGTGCCGCGCCCAGGCGTCCGCCCCGAGTGCCGCGCCCAGGGCGTCCGCCCCCGAGTGCCGCGCCCAGGCGTCCGCCCCCGAGTGCCGCGCCCAGGCGTCCGCCCCCCGAGTGCCGCGCCCAGGCGTCCGCCCCCGAGTGCCGCGCCCAGGGCGTCCGCCCCCCAGTGCCGCGCCCAGGCGTCCGCCCCCCGAGTGCCGCGCCCAGGGCGTCCGCCCCCGAGTGCCGCGCCCAGGCGTCCGCCCCCGAGTGCCGCGCCCAGGCGTCCGCCCCCCCCGAGTGCCGCGCCCAGGCGTCCGCCCCCGAGTGCCGCGCCCAGGCGTCCGCCCCCGAGTGCCGCGCCCAGGCGTCCGCCCCCCCGAGTGCCGCGCCCAGGGCGTCCGCCCCCGAGTGCCGCGCCCAGGGCGTCCGCCCCCGAGTGCCGCGCCCAGGCGTCCGCCCCCCGAGTGCCGCGCCCAGGCGTCCGCCCCCGAGTGCCGCGCCCAGGCGTCCGCCCCCCGAGTGCCCGCGCCCAGGGCGTCCGCCCCCGAGTGCCGCGCCCAGGGCGTCCGCCCCCGAGTGCCGCGCCCAGGGCGTCCGCCCCCGGGTGCCGCGCCCAGGGCGTCCGCCCCCGAGTGCCGCGCCCAGGCGTCCGCCCCCCGGGTGCCGCGCCCAGGCGTCCGCCCCCCGAGTGCCGCGCCCAGGGCGTCCGCCCCCGAGTGCCGCGCCCAGGGCGTCCGCCCCCGAGTGCCGCGCCCAGGCGTCCGCCCCCCGAGTGCCGCGCCCAGGCGTCCGCCCCCCGAGTGCCGCGGCCAGGCGTCCGCCCCCGAGTGCCGCGGCCAGGGCGTCCGCCCCCGAGTGCCGCGCCCAGTGCGTCCGCCCCCCCGAGTGCCGCGCCCAGGCGTCCGCCCCCCGAGTGCCGCGCCCAGGGCGTCCGCCCCCGAGTGCCGCGCCCAGGGCGTCCGCCCCCCCCGAGTGCCGCGCCCAGGGCGTCCGCCCCCCCGAGTGCCGCGCCCAGGCGTCCGCCCCCCGAGTGCCACGCCCAGGCGTCCGCCCCCGAGTGCCGCGCCCAGGCGTCCGCCCCCGAGTGCCGCGCCCAGGGCGTCCGCCCCCGAGTGCCGCGCCCAGGCGTCCGCCCCCCTCTGTGCCGCGTCCAGGGCGTCCGGCCCCCTCTGTGCCGATTCCAGGGCGTCGGACCCCCTCGGTGGCGATTCCAGGGCGTCCGACCCCCACAGTACCGCGCCCAGGGCGTCCGCCCCCGAGTGCCGCGCCCAGGCGTCCGCCCCCGAGTGCCGCGCCCAGGCGTCCGCCCCCGAGTGCCGCGGCCAGGGCGTCCGCCCCCGAGTGCCGCGGCCAGGCGTCCGCCCCCGAGTGCCGTGCCCAGGCGTCCGCCCCCGAGTGCCGCGCCCAGGGCGTCCGCCCCCCGAGTGCCGCGGCCAGGCGTCCGCCCCCGAGTGCCGCGCCCAGGTCGTCCGCCCCCGAGTGCCGCGCCCAGGCGTCCGCCCCCCGAGTGCCACGCCCAGGGCGTCCGCCCCCGAGTGCCGCGCCCAGGGCGTCCGCCCCCCGAGTGCCGCGCCCAGGGCGTCCGCCCCCCTCTGTGCCGCGTCCAGGGCGTCCGGCCCCCCCTCTGTGCCGATTCCAGGGCGTCGGACCCCCTCGGTGGCGATTCCAGGGCGTCCGACCCCCACAGTACCTCGTCCAGGGCGTCCGACCGCCTCGGTGGCGATTCCAGGGCTCCAGCCCCGCTCGGTGGCGATTCCAGGACGTCAGCCGCCCTCGGTTCCATGTCCAGGGCTGCGCCCCTCCTCTCAGAGCTGCGTCCAGTGCTGCGCCCCCCCCCCCTCTGAGCCGCGACCAGTGCTGCGCCCCCCTTGGAGCTGCGTCCAGGGCTGTGCTCCTCCCATCAGAGCCACGTCCAGGTCTGCGCCATCCCTCAGAGCCACGTCCAGGGTTGCGGCCCTCCTCAGAGCCGCTTCCAGGACTGTGCCACTCAAGTGCTGCGTCCAGGGCTGTGCACTCCACCCCCCTCACCTCCAGTGTCGCGTCCAGGGTGCGCCCTTCCTCCAGTGTCGCCTCCAGGGTGCGCCCTTCCTCCAGTGTCGCCTCCAGAGGGTGCGCCCTTCCTCCAGTGTCGCCTCCAGAGGGTGCGCCCTTCCTCCAGTGTCGCCTCCAGAGGGTGCGCCCTTCCTCCAGTGTCGCCTCCAGAGGGTGCGCCCTTCCTCCAGTGTCGCCTCCAGAGGGTGCGCCCTTCCTCCAGTGTCGCCTCCAGAGGGTGCGCCCTTCCTCCAGTCTCGCGTCCAGAGGGTGCGCCCTTCCTCCAGTCTCGCGTCCAGAGGGTGCGCCCTTCCCTCCAGTCTCGCGTCCAGAGGGTGCGCCCTTCCCTCCAGTCTCGCGTCCAGAGGGTGCGCCCTTCCCTCCAGTCTCGCGTCCAGAGGGTGCGCCCTTCCCTCCAGTCTCGCGTCCAGAGGGTGCGCCCTTCCCTCCAGTCTCGCGTCCAGAGGGTGCGCCCTTCCCTCCAGTCTCGCGTCCAGAGGGTGCGCCCTTCCCTCCAGTCTCGCGTCCAGAGGGTGCGCCCTTCCCTCCAGTCTCGCGTCCAGAGGGTGCGCCCTTCCCTCCAGTCTCGCGTCCAGAGGGTGCGCCCTTCCCTCCAGTCTCGCGTCCAGAGGGTGCGCCCTTCCCTCCAGTCTCGCGTCCAGAGGGTGCGCCCTTCCCTCCAGTCTCGCGTCCAGAGGGTGCGCCCTTCCCTCCAGTGTCGCCTCCAGAGGGTGCGCCCTTCCTCCAGTGTCGCCTCCAGAGGGTGCGCCCTTCCTCCAGTGTCGCCTCCAGAGGGTGCGCCCTTCCTCCAGTCTGGCCTCCAGAGGGTGCGCCCTTCCTCCAGTCTGGCGTCCAGAGGGTGCGCCCTTCCTCCAGTCTCGCGTCCAGAGGGTGCGCCCTTCCTCCAGTGTCGCCTCCAGAGGGTGCGCCCTTCCTCCAGTGTCGCCTCCAGAGGGTGCGCCCTTCCTCCAGTCTGGCCTCCAGAGGGTGCGCCCTTCCTCCAGTCTCGCGTCCAGAGGGTGCGCCCTTCCTCCAGTCTCGCGTCCAGAGGGTGCGCCCTTCCCTCCAGTCTCGCGTCCAGAGGGTGCGCCCTTCCCTCCAGTCTCGCGTCCAGAGGGTGCGCCCTTCCCTCCAGTCTCGCGTCCAGAGGGTGCGCCCTTCCCTCCAGTCTCGCGTCCAGAGGGTGCGCCCTTCCCTCCAGTCTCGCGTCCAGAGGGTGCGCCCTTCCCTCCAGTCTCGCGTCCAGAGGGTGCGCCCTTCCCTCCAGTCTCGCGTCCAGAGGGTGCGCCCTTCCCTCCAGTCTCGCGTCCAGAGGGTGCGCCCTTCCCTCCAGTCTCGCGTCCAGAGGGTGCGCCCTTCCCTCCAGTCTCGCGTCCAGAGGGTGCGCCCTTCCCTCCAGTCTCGCGTCCAGAGGGTGCGCCCTTCCCTCCAGTCTCGCGTCCAGAGGGTGCGCCCTTCCCTCCAGTCTCGCGTCCAGAGGGTGCGCCCTTCCCTCCAGTCTCGCGTCCAGAGGTGCGCCCTTCCCTCCAGTCTCGCGTCCAGAGGGTGCGCCTTTCCCTCCAGTCTCGCGTCCAGAGGGTGCGCCCTTCCCTCCAGTCTCGCGTCCAGAGGGTGCGCCCTTCCCTCCAGTCTCGCGTCCAGAGGGTGCGCCCTTCCCTCCAGTCTCGCGTCCAGAGGGTGCGCCCTTCCCTCCAGTCTCGCGTCCAGAGGGTGCGCCCTTTCCTCCAGTCTCGCGTCCAGAGGGTGCGCCCTTCCCTCCAGTCTCGCGTCCAGAGGGTGCGCCCTTCCCTCCAGTCTCGCGTCCAGAGGGTGCGCCCTTCCCTCCAGTCTGGCGTCCAGAGGGTGCGCCCTTCCCTCCAGTCTGGCGTCCAGAGGGTGCGCCCTTCCCTCCAGTCTGGCGTCCAGAGGGTGCGCCCTTCCCTCCAGTCTGGCGTCCAGAGGGTGCGCCCTTCCCTCCAGTCTGGCGTCCAGAGGGTGCGCCCTTCCCTCCAGTCTGGCGTCCAGAGGGTGCGCCCTTCCCTCCAGTCTGGCGTCCAGAGGGTGCGCCCTTCCCTCCAGTCTGGCGTCCAGAGGGTGCGCCCTTCCCTCCAGTCTGGCGTCCAGAGGGTGCGCCCTTCCCTCCCGTCTCGCGTCCAGAGGGTGCGCCCTTCCCTCCAGTCTCGCGTCCACAGGGTGCGCCCTTCCCTCCAGTCTCGCGTCCACAGGGTGCGCCCTTCCCTCCAGTCTCGCGTCCACAGGGTGCGCCCTTCCCTCCAGTCTCGCCCGACCCTCCAGTCTCGCGTCCACAGGGTGCGCCCGACCCTCCAGTCTCGCGTCCACAGGGTGCGCCCTTCAGGTGCGCCAGGTGCGCCCGACCCTCCAGTCTCGCGTCCAGAGGGTGCGGTGCGCCCGACCCTCCAGTCTCGCGTCCAGAGGGTGCGCGTGCCCACCCTCCAGTGACATGTCCAGGGCTGCACTCTTTCTTTAGTGTTGTGTCCAGGAATGCACCCTCCCGTGCCGTGTCCTGCGCTGCACCCTCCATTGTGTATCTTTGCTCACTGTACTTTCGAATCACAGCATGAACTCTTACCCCGTTCAGTAATACTGTTACACTAAATCATACAGGACTGCCATCTTCCCTGCTTCGCCCAGCGCTGCTTTCTATTCGACTGTATGGTGGGAGGGAGTTATTAATGATGCATAATAGACTGTTACCAGTGCAATGAGTGGGAACAAGTGTGTTTTTTTTTTTTTTTTTTTTAACCGGTTGTCAGAACCTGAATACCGTGAAACTTGGGGCCAGCTGAACAGCGAGTAAGTGCATCCGGATCTCTGCACTGGTGGAATAAGGTGGCACCCTTACCCAATTCCAAACCCCATCTTGGCGTCTCCTGTTCCCACTCTGCCAGCACCAGGAGTCTGCTGTGATTGAGCGGCTATGCACACAAACAGAGGTTGTCATGTATGTGCCCTGCTAGAGAACATTGTGAAAAAGAATAAACGTTTAACTGTAGCCTAGATAACAAATGAACATGCTTTAGTTGGTGTAGTCCTCAGTAAGCAGAGTGATGTGTTGGTGCTGCCAGGCAGAAGATGCAGGGTTTGTTGTCAGCGCAGGTTATGCAGGAGATTCTAGTTTTCTTCGTAACAGGCAGAATATGCAGGGTTTGTTGATGAGAAGATGCAGCTTGCTGGTAAGTGTCAAGAGAATGCTGTTTGGAGGTGGGAATTGGAAGATGCTGTTTTTGGTTCGCTTCAGAGGTTGCTGTGTTTTGTAGGAGTCAGAGAGTGTTGTTTGGTTGAGGGTCAGAGGGTGCTGGTTGGTGGTGGGGAATAAAGGATTCTGTTAGGTCGATAGTCCGAGGATGCTGTGTTTGGTTGAGGGCCAGAGGATGCTTAAACCGTTCGGTAGACCTGTGGTGGACCACAGAATCACTGTGGCATATGATTCTTGGAAAAGTTCAGACTGCTTGTTAGGGGGCCTTTTATTTAGGAGTTATAGCTCATTGTTGAGGGCAGTAATATTTTTTAAAGGCACCCTAACTCGCGTTTGCAGCTCGGGCCTACAGGGAGTCGAGGGCCTTTAACAACAGTTATTGCCCAAGTCAGAAGGGCTCTAAGGCTTTTAGAACATTCTGCCCATTGATGTGAACATTCTACCAGCTCTTATGGGCCCTGAGTCACTTCATTATCTTCAATAGGGATCTAACCATGCCAGTGGTCTAATAATTATATTTGATGGTTCATTGAACTAACCCTTTACTGCAGAGACTGGAGTTTAACTTAAAGCTTCCATCAGGTTTCTATCGGGGAGGTTCCACTCATATGTACTGTAATGTATCCCTTTGTGGTGATTTTAATTAATCAGGCAATAAAATGTATTATTATTATTATTACTACTCATACTCCCTTTCAGACGATGTCGATGAAATGAGACTCTCAGAGTTTGGAAACTGCGCCTAGATCCGATTCAAATGACGCAGAGTATGTAAGTGTAGCCATCACTGTAGGTGGTTTTATGTGGTGGTGTCCAGGTCTTGCTATAACAAGCATTTACAATGCAATAGGTCTCGCAATGACATTGTTTTGAGCTATTGGCATTGAACATTTTTTTTTTTTTTTTTTTCTCCCCTTAGTGAAGCATTAATCAAGTAATGGCGTTGTAAATGACAATGTCTTTTACCCCCTGTTGACAATGTTCAATTGTACATCCAATCAGACGGAGCGGAGGAGGACATTGTGTTTGGGGCCAGTGAAGGCTGAGAAGCAGTGATGCGAGTGCAGTGCACCAGGAACATGAGACGCCCTCAGTTTAACACCTTGAAGCCCTGGTGCACTGCGGACACACCGGTCTAGTCGGGCGACTCTCTGGCCAGGATCTTGTTTGAAACGGAGGGTGGGGCAGCCGGCTGGACGGGATATTCAGGTCGGTACGCTCACTCGAGGAAGTAGGAGTAATTCAGCGCTCGGAGCAGATCTTGGTGCTGATATATATCCGCCCAAGCTCGTGCGTGAGATGTGCTAGCCTGAAGGCCGAGTCTGGGCACGGCTGCGGGCACGGCTGCCAAGTGGCGCATTGCTTAGCAACACCTTCAGGTAGTCCAGACTTTGGGAAGCAGCAGACTGGTTCACAGAAGTCCTCTGACTCCTCTGGGATACCCGGGGTCCTGAGGGAGCCCCCTGAATCCTGAGGGGCACACGCCCCCCAAAGATCTCTTTAGTGATCGGGCTCTGTGCGTTCTGTGTAAGCCAGCGCTACCTTTTACTTAACCCCTCGCCGAGGCACTAGGCAAACTATGAATAAAGACCTATAAACAAAACTCCGCTCCGAGCACATGCACCCGTCGATGGAACGGTTTAGTACACAGATCTATGTATTCAGCCACCTACAACCAAACCTCAACCACGGGCTCTGAAAGGCAAGTCCACTCGGTGCCAACCCGAGGGCCGGGCAGCGAAGGTTTCAGAGTGTTAGCCCCAGGTTACAGGAGACTCGAGCTGGGTTGTTAACGGGAAAACTTTTAAATCGATATCTGAAGCATGAACTGCTGACTCAGCCCTGCGAGGATCTGATACAGTCACCCGACGTTTGCTCACAAAACTCTGAAGCGAAGCTCGCCTCAAGGCGCTATGCTTCTGTTAAAGATGCGTCTCGCCCGATGGGTCAGGGCTCTCGCAGCAGTCGGATATAAGTGGAAACATTATCCAGCTATTTTGATCATTTAACACGTGTTCATTCAAAAATGACACCCCCCCCCATTATAAAAAAAAACCCAACACATAGGGTTCATAAAAATGAAAACTGCACTTTCAGCAGATTACATTCAAGATGTCATTTCCTGACAGTTGATGCTTTTCTTTTGCATGGGAGCAGAGGAACACTTTTATTAGCACTGTTTCTTCTACCTCCTACACTAAGATACTTAGTATATCGATAATCAGTGTGTTTCATGTAAAAGAAACAGGCCTCAGTGTACACTCTTTTTCTTTTAAAAGGTGTGCTTCTCTTGTCTATTTCCCAATTAAGTTTTAAACTCGGTCGATTGGGGAGGGGTCCCCGGTCCTTCTGTGTTCACAGTCACACAGGACCTTTGGAAGCAATACTTTATATTAAAGGCAAGACATCCGAAGTAACACTGTACAATTCGTATTTAAGATTGATATGTCTCATCCAAACGGCATTTAAGGTTCAATATAAGGGACCTTAAAATGAGATGCAAGGTGTTTTGGGTTTTACTGAACTGTAAACTCCCTCTGGGGAGCAGTTTTGGAACAGCACTTGTAGGTTAAACGGGAATTTGCATAAACTGTGAAATTAAACATTTTCCTCACAAGGAAGGAATCGTTATTTCCCCCATGCTCAACTTGTAACTATGAAAAGTTCATTTCATGTTTCCCGGAATCCTGCGGCAGACAAACGTTCACCATAAGCGGTCGTTAACCTATCTCTGTATTTACTGTCTCAGCTTGTCTGGAAGGATCACATTTTCAGTTCTTGTTTCCAGGAACTACAGTTCCCAGAATGCAGTGGCAAAGATGCTAAACAGCAAGTGCCAGGTGTTGCTTCACAAATCACGACCTAAGAAAGCCCTGCTCCCCTGTCCAAGGCTCTAAGTTGGCATAGCTGTGCTAGCGCCCCTAGCTGGTCGAAAGCTGCTGCCATTGCCCAAAGGCTGGAAGAGGCATGCACTGCGTATCGGTCTCAAGCCACTGGTCTCATGAAGAGACAGCTTTGAAGGCCTTTAATGATCTTCATGTGCTCCGAGGGGGGGAGGGGGTACGCTGAAGTGAGGAGACCTCAGTGTGCAGGGTAGTGCCTGCAGACTTTCTTATCTTTAGGGGGGGGCATCTGTTTCTAATTTGCATGGCCTCGCTAATGCCATGCTAATTAGAAACAGATGGCCCCCCCCTAAAGATAAGAAAGTGCTTCAAGATAGCCGTGAAGCAGACGACCCAGTCCGGATGGGTCGGCCGAAAGGGAGAAAGGGCAGTGGCCAAAAAGCATCATTTTCAATGGGAAGCCAGCGTTTAGCATAAACGCTGACGCGACCCAATGAAAATGATGGGCGGAGCTTCAAGTCCCCTTCTGAAATCTCCTTGATCACAAGAGGTCTCGCAGAGCGAGCAGCGCGTTGCGCTGCAACGCTACGCGAGACCTAAAAAGCATAGAGAATATTCTTAAAAAGCATAGAGAATATTCTTAAATGCCTGCCTCAAATTGATGACGAATATGACTTATCAGGTGAGGACACAGATCAAGGTGCACTGCTAACCAGACACATGCTGGAAACCTTCCCTCCACTCTCCCAGGAAACTCTTTTGACTCTGCTATCCTCGGTGAAAAGTGGGTCTCCTAGGGATCCGGCACCTATGAACGTTCTGGTAAGGGTTGCCCCGATAATTGCCCCTGTCATTACGGATGTAATTAATGCGTCACTAAGTACAGGAATAGTTCCCTGCAATTGGAAAAGGGCTGTGGTAAAGACACTTTTGAAAAAACCCAACCTGGACCCAGGGGACTTGGGTAACTATCACCCCATCTCCTTGCTTCCTGGGATGGCCAAGCTCGCTGAGAAGTATGTCAATCATACCCTCTCCAATTTTATTGAATCCCACAATTTGCTCCACCCCTCCCAAACGGGATTTCGACCACGACAAGGCACGGAAACCGCCTTGTTAGCGGTAGTAGAAGAAAGTAGAAAGATTCTGGACTCAGGAGGGGCATCCGCCATCATACTCCTTGACTTGAGCGCAGCATTTGATACGGTGAATCACCGTATCTTGAATCACCGTCTTAGAAAGTCGGGAGTTACTGACACCGCACTGCAGTGGCTGCACTCCTTCCTGGAAGGCAGATCCTTCCATATATTTGAAGGTGAGATGGCCTCCAAACCGCTGCCCCTGCGGTGTGGTGTACCTCAAGGCTCCTCTCTGAGCCCGACTCTTTTTAATGTGTATATGGACCCAATAGCGGCTATTGTAGCCCCCTTTGGAATCCATATGGTGACTTACGCCGACGACACCCAGTTGGTCGTTGCGCTTAATCAAGCTAAGCAGCTATCTCGAGACCTCTACTCATGCCTGGAGGAAGTTTCTAAGTGGATGGGGGCGTCCCACCTTAAATTCAATGGAGACAAAACAGAGATCATGATCCTGGGTAATCCCTCCAACGTCTCATTGAGTACTATGTGGCTAGCATGTATGGGACCAGTCCCAACTCCCAAGAGCGAGATAAAGAGCCTGGGCATTTGGCTAGACCAGAATCTGACTTTTAAGGTGCAAGCTAGGAAGACGGTGGCAACGTGTTATGGACTGCTTAGAACGGCCCGCAAGGTGCTTCCTCTTCTTCCCACCCCCCCCCCCAAGCTAAAAAAACATTAGTCCAATCTTTGATACTTTCACGGATAGACTACGGAAATGCACTCTACTTAGGGGCCCCACTGGCAGTAACCATGAAACTGCAAACGGTCCAAAACTGTGCGGCTAGACTACTACTTGGAATATCTAATCGCCTCTCTGCGAAACCGGCCCTTTGCGACCTTCACTGGCTCCCAGTGAAGGAAAGAATCAGCTTTAAGGCCCTCTGTATCGTCCACAAGTCTCTGCAAGGGAACGGGTCTACCTTAATCTCGACAATATTTCGCCGTTACAAGGCTAACAGGGAATTGCGCTCGGATGAACTTCACTTGGTGGAGGTCCCAAGGATCAAGAGGGCGAGAAGTGGCGGCCGACTTTTCTCACACAACGCGGCCAAACTTTGGAACGCACTACCACTTCATCTACGCAGGGAACCCAGCCACCCTGCCTTCCGAAGGCAACTAAAAACTCTGCTGTTCCCCTGAGTATTTCTGTTAGTAGTCACTGGTCTAGCCTAGCGCTGGGAGGCCCCCGGGTAGCCATGCGCTGTATAAGTGCCCTTTTCATTCATTCATTCATTCATTCATTCATGTGGTGGTGTAGGCTATGTGTCTCGAGCTCATCTTGTATACCTTGGAGTTCTACATGGATGCTTCAGAATCTCTGAGTTTAAAGCGGTGGCTTGTCTGTTTCACGCAGATGTCCGCAGCTGATACATTAAGAAACTGAGCTGTCTTGCTAGTTGAAGGCCGAATTAGCGAAATGCTGCTACAAGCTTGTATTTACTTAGCCTGACTTTTTGAAGGCCCTTCCGTAGACGTCGCACCTGCTGGCTCCCCTCCTGGCTGCTTTTCTACGCGCTGTGCCGCAAGTTTTGTTTCCCATCATTGGGTTGAAATTATCCCCCCAGTGTCTGTGTCTAGGGAGACAGGCTGGCAGCTGTTTTACCAATAGTACAATGGATTGTGACTCTTGTAACTTCTATTACGCTGCCAGATGTGGAGGGCTTACATGCACGCTGGCAGGTGTTATCATGCCTATTCTAGTGTGAACATGACTAGTGGTTACTCATTTCCGACATGAACTCACAAGGATTCTTTTGCATTTTAACTGAGCACCGGGGACTTCATCCCATGCACAATACAACTCATGCAGCGGCTGAATTAGTCAACTTCTTTTTAGGTCTCGCCTGAGCCAGCGCATGCGTTGCTCTGGCGAGAGTTTTAGTAAGCGGGTTTTGGAAGTGCAAACAGCAGTGGCTTTTGCTGGCGACCAGCTTGCGTTCACGCGAGCGTGCACGCGCGATCAGGCGCCATATGGCTTCCCTCGCCATCTGGCTTCCCTCGCGATTACTTTCACTTTCACGGCCGTGTCAGTTTCACGGCCGCGCGGCCATTGCTTGTTTTTGAGAATGCTAATGAAACTATTCAACTGGTTTCTAACTGCTCCAGAACCGCAAGAGATAATGGGATCTGCCCAAGATCACACAGTCTAGGCATGCGTGGATGCCAGGATTAGACTTTCGAGTTCTTCTATTTGTTAAAGAGAATGTCATTCCAGTTCATGTTCAATTAAACATTTAGTTGATTTACGTTGCTAGATGGGGTGATTGGTCTTGATCGCTTACAAGCTTCTTTGAAAGGTCGTAGCATTTTACATGTAATATACAGCCAGTGGTTGTTTTATACATGGTATATTTTTACCAATTTGGAAGAGTATTGTCTAAGTAAAATTATTATTGTAATCTAGCTTCACAGACAATGCATTTGCCCTTTTTCACAGTGCTTTCTGTTTTGCAGTTGAGTAAGAAACGAGCACTCTAGATTTACCCGAATTATACATATTAAGCTTTGAAGGATAAAACCCAAAGCCAGCCCTGCCGAAATTTTAACACACATGTCCAGTTGATGTTTGTACACTGTCATCATATGGTCCTGTGTCGTGGCAGTTCCAATCAGCCCGCTCTGGCTTGTCAGGACAACACTAATGTGAAAGTGAAACTACAGCTCCACGCGTTTAGTGTTGTTAAAAAACACAATCTCCGCATCATGTGGGTGTGGTGGCGGGGGAGGGGAGACTTGTCTCAAAGCTGGAGTTTACACTCTTTCTATGCAGTCCCCAAGTTTGTCAGTCATAGCTTCTATGTCATGCAGATTTAATGTGATTGTAATGTATTTGTAGGAATAGTCTCTGTATTTTATATCCTTCCCACTGGGAGTGGGGAACAGATACTGCATCGTGGAAATTTATAATCAAACCAGGAGTCTCCAGCATAATGTTTTATTCCTTAAACTGAGTAACCTTAGCTGCTATTAAAGCGCAGTTCAGTTCGTTTTTGGCTCCATGAAAATGCTCTGTTATACTATAGATGTTGTTGTTGTTACTAACACTATCAGGCGGTTAGCACTGATCATCTGCTTTTGCAGCAAAACATGGGGGAGGAGGCCGCTGTGCCTGGTGAGTTTTAAATGACCACCAAAAACCACAGTTGGCATTCACTGTCCTCCTCCTTCCCATAACATTCATTCCCCCCTCTGACACTCCTCCCTTTCAAGGTGCCCCGGCTTTTGCATTTACTTTTTGCGACCCATTTTAGGTCTGGCATTAGCCAAGACCTTTTGATTTTACTAATGCAATATTTAACCTATAGGGGTTTCCAACCCGCTTTCTTCATCCATTTCTCTATTATTGTGTCAGTCACATTTTTGTTTGGCCCACTACATGCCACAGTGGTTCAACCCACTTAAAACATTGGCTAACTTTGCTGTAAGTGAAAGTATTCTCTTTCCCTCAGTGCCATGGGCTACTAAGGCAATGTGTGATTTTGAGACTAAAAACCATTTTTCTGTTCAGCCAAATACTTTTTTTATAAGGGCAATTGCCCTCCCCCGACAATAAAGTTTCATAAAATACAGAAATAGAACATAGCAAGCATTGACAAAGTCAAATGGCTCGTAGCCAAAGCCAGACCCATTGGCTTTGCCAAGGCTTTTTTTACGTGTGGCTTGACAGTACAGCTCGCTGCTTACCTTTTGTTACCAATTCTTTCAAACACAAACGGAGAAGACTTTCGCTATGACAAAAGGAGTATTTTTCTGTCATCTCATGCTATTTATTGGCTGTTCGAGGTATTCCACCCCCTATGGAGTGTTTGTTTTGCAAGGGAATATTCTACATCTAAATAGTACAATGACTCATGGCACGTTAAATCCTTTAACTCATAGATGGACTGAATACAGAGAGCATGTTTTTTGTTTGTGTTTTTTCACAGCAGCAGGCTTTTCAAAAACAATTTTAGTTGGGACTGAGATTTTAAGCCAGACTTATTGACTTTGCAAATGGCATTTCTTTTCTTCTTCAAATGTCTGGCTAGCAAAAACCAGATTAGCAATTGTTCCTGTACCTCGCATGCAGTGTCAGCCAGAGTAGAGATCCCCGGGTTCGAAAAAACAAGAGTTTTAGTTGGTTAATAAAACAACCTGCAGTGCAAACATGACAATATCTCAGTTCTAAAGTTTCCTATGGCCTGGTGTTACTCGCTCAGTCCATGTTTTTTTTCGTATTCGTGGACTTCTTGTAAAAACTAAGTTTATGAGATTGTGCAGGCCACTGATGTCATAATGCTCCAGTCCTTGCTTTTCTTCTCCACATCAAGCATTGTCACTCTTGTTTGCTGCTTCCTAATTGATCAGCACATGCTGGCTTCACTTCATCTTCTTTCCTGGAGCATGGACCAACTTCTGATTGATTTAGCTTGATTATTGTCCTTTCACTGTCTATTCATTGTTTGTGCTGTGATCCAGACACTATTTGCTTTATTTGCTTCTTCCCCTCTCACCCTTTGGTCCGGTTTTTCTTCCCCTCCCGCCCCTGGCTACTGTTGCTTTTTGCCCCTCCCACGCCCCTGTGCTGCTGTTGCTTCTTCCCCTTCCACCCCCAATCCTGCCTTCTCTCCCACTACTGTGCTCCTGTTTCTTCTATCCCTCCTGGCTTGTTTTGCTGTTGCTTCTTCCCCATTTTTTCTTCCCCTTTGAACCTCAACCCCAGTTGTTTGTGTTGATTTCCCCCCCACCTGACATAACATAAAAAGTGTTATGACATGGCCAGTCCTGGCCATGTCAATGAACTTTTTTCCCCCTCCCGTTCCCACCCTCCCTCACTTGCACTTCCCCCTCCCTCCCATTGTCTGTCTTGCCCACTCCCACCCACCACAAGAAAACAAAGCACCATGATGCAGCCAGTGCTAGTTTTCATTAACATGCCTATGGTATTGCTCTGTGAACGGTAGATCAATATCAAACTGTTTATAGCTACAGTAAAAGACCACAGTAAAGAGAACACCTGTCTGTTTTTCACACACCCTCGCCACACACATTCAAACACATTACACTGTATTACAATAACAACTACACCGAAACATATAATAAAGGCGAGACCTATTGGCTTTGCCAATGCTTGTTTTGAATGGTTGTTATCATCTTAACCTAAATTTGTTAAGTTTCACCACGCCGGCTGTCGTGCCTGCTAAAAAGGTATGGTTTTATTATCTGTGCGCTGAGTTGTAGGTGGTTAATGCATTGTGATGAGGAGTTCTTCAAAGAGTTCAGTCTTTAACTCTTTCCTACATTGGAGCAGCGTTAGTGCGGTCGTTATGGATACGAGCATGTTGTTCTAGATCCTGGGTGCATAGATGGAAAAGGTCTCTGCCTTGAGTTCTTTTTTGAATTTTTCTTTTTTTAACTTTTGTTAGTCTGCAGTGTGTAATGCCCTTGCTACAGGTGCTCAGAGAGCCACCAAATATGGTGAGCTTGTCTGCAAGATAAGCAGGGTTGATGGTTGTGATGGCTATGATGCCACTGGTTATAGTGCGGTTTGACAGTGCAGCTGTCGCTAGACAATTATGTGAGCATCACTAGAGAGTGGCTTCGGCTCCACCCACATGTTGGGAGTCAGGAGTACATGTTTTGATTGGGAAGAAGTTGTGTTTCTTCAAAAAGTGCTTCACGCTGCTGTGATTGTTCAGTTTATTTATCCAGCTGCGTGAGCTTGAACTTTTAAGAGCAGCCACGTGACACTGTAATCTTATTAAAATGTCTTAGATAACTTATGGTGTTTTTATTTGGCGGCAGCAGCACAGATGGGAGGAGGCACTCCTTAACCTATGTGGATTTTTAGGTCTGGCTTGACAGTGGAACTGTCACCTGACACTTTAACCTACATCAAATTTATTGTACAGTTTTTTGCTTCCACACAAATACATACCTATCCATTCTTATGCTATCTACTTGTAATGCTTCACATTACTATACAACAGGTCTTTAAATCCAGACCTATTGGCATTGCAAATGCTTGTTTTTTAAGATTATGAGGGCCGAACAAGGAAAGCCAATGAAGTTTTATCAGGATGGGGGTGAGTAGCTTTTATGCAAAGCAGAAATGTACAGACCTAAAACTAAACTTATAGTCCCAAAACTGAACCACAGACCCATCACACAAAGTAAAAACTTGCTTGGCGAGGTCGGACGGTGCCATGTTTATTTGGGAGCTGGAGGATAAAGCATCAGGTACTAAAATCATCAAAAATGATATACTTTAAATGTGCAAATAGCTCTTCATATACTTCTTACACATAATAAAGTGACGAGAGGGCGGATGATGGTGCTTTTTAGGTCTCGCCTAGCGCTGGAGCGCGCATGCACTTCTCGCTCTGCGAGGCTTATTGTCATCGAGTAGATTTCAGACTGGGACTTGAAGCCCCGCCCATCATTCCCATTGGCTGGTGTCATCATTTATGCTAAACGCTGGCCTCAGATTGAAAGTGAGGCTTTTTTGTTACCGCCCTGTCTCCTTTTGGTACGGCCCATCCGGACTGGATTGTTTGCTTGCGGCGTTATACTGTCTCCTTCAATTACTGGGTAAGCACTTTTTTTTTTCATTCGCGCACTGGCGACAGCTTGTTGTTGTTGTTTCAAGTTACTATCTAGACAAGGCTCACCACGCTTTCCTTTTCAATATAGGGGGCATACGTTATTTTTTTTAACAGCGCTGTTCTTTTCACAATCGCTATTGTATGTTCTACAATCCACGTTGTATCTCGCGAAGACTCGTTTCTCCAAAGATTAATGTTCTGAATTGTCACAGCTAGGCCTCTGCTCGCCCTCTAATGTCATTTGTCCTGCTCTTGTGTTAGAGAGCTCTGAAAAAATGTCGCTGGCAGGGTGTACGTTTCCTCGATGACGAAATGTGATATTTGTTTGGTGTTTGTTGCGTAGCACTTGGGTGTTGTTTTCGTGCTATTGTTCCAGGGTTCACCAATTAAAGGACTTGAGCTGAGCAGTCCAGAGCCCTGTGAAGCCGATATATTTTATGACGTGTGTGTTTCTGCCCAGCTGGCTGCAGCGTCTCAGTGATGAGATTGTTATCACGCAGTATTGATGCTTCGTAGCTTCTGCGGTCGGAAGCCGTTCACACACAGTGTATCAGTTGCTAATGAAACTTTAAACTGCCCGTCCTAATCGCCCCGCTTCCTCCTCCCACCCATCTCTCCATCACCTCCGATTTGCAGAGTTTGCAGCTGCTCTGGCGTGCTGAAGACTGCGTCCTGGTGACAATTGAGCGATGGTGCTGACCAGAGACCCCACCAAAAGGGAACCTTTGTCTTTCCCCGACCCTCGAGAGAGGACCCTCCGGGCTCTTTCGGTTTAACATTGCCTCAGAGCCTTTTTACTCTCCTGAGTGGACTCTGTACTTTGGAATGCACAGCAGCGCAAAAATCGTTACTATCTGCTTACAAGACTGCGTCTGTTCTCGCTCTCTCAGCACATCATGTTTATGAGCAAAAAACATTCGGCACACTGTGCTTCCGCCACGCGTCAACCCGCACTCACCTCACCCAACGTGCCACATACGGCCATAGGTCTCGCGTTTACGTGAGTTTAAGCTATTGGCATTGTAAATAACAATGCCTTTTATTTATGTTTTAAAAACGAAAACAAAAATAAAAGGCATTGTCATTTGCAATGTCAATAGCTCAAACTCGCGTAAATGCGAGACCTATTGCATTGCAAATGCTTGTTTAGAGTGCATTCTATAGAAAGGTATCAACAAATGCTCATTGGAGGGAGGTGTTATCAGAATTCTAGTTTCTGTGTCAATATCATCTTTACCTTTTCTTAAGGAAGCTTCATTTAATGGGTTGGATCTTTTGATCTTTCTTATTGCCTTAAAGATGATCAGAGTTCTGTGTATTTTGGGATGTGTAATAGGAAGACATAGTGATTTTTGTTTCGTGTTTCATATTTATTATCCCTAGTTTTCTTGAATTATGCCTCAAGGAAAGCAGTACTTTCATTCTTGCTGTTGGGGAAGGCAAATAGATGTTCTTCGCTGATTCCCTTCCCTGAAGATTTTAAACAGCTTGCTGGTTTGTTTTCAAGTATCTGTTAATTTGTATGGTGCAGTAGGCCTTCTGAGTCCTCTGTACTAGCATTTGGTATCGTCTCCTGAGGGATCCCCAGTGGGCTTTTAAAGATTCATTGCTTGCTTTCAGCTTTTTTCAAGAGTTGTCCTACTTTCTTTTTTGCATTATTTCGAATCTTTTTATTTGTAATTGCATTTATATAGCGCTTACTACCCCTGACGAGGCGTCGAAGCGCTTTTTCGGCGAGCAGCACGCTACTCCGGAACCCATAAAGGATTAGTGGTGAATTAGTATAGTGAAAATATGAAAGTAATTTGAGTGGTGGATATGTTAGTCAGTTATTTGGATTGAGAAGGATAGTGGGTGGATAGAAGAGGGGAAAAAGTTTGCATTTATATAGTGCTTGCTACCCTTGATGGGGTGTTGAAGCGCTTTTTCGTCGAGTAGCATGCTACTTCGGAACCCAGAAAGTGTTAGTGGTGAATTTGTATAGTGAAATAGGAAAGTAATTTGAGTGTTGGATATGTTAGTTATTTGGATTGAGAAGGATAGTGAAGGGATAGAGAAGGGAAAAGGGTTTGCATTTATATAGCGCTTGCTACCCCTGTTGGGGGGGGGGTTGAAGTGTTTTTTTTCGGCGACAAGCACACTATTCTGAAACCCGTACAGTGTTAGTGGTAAATTAGTATAGTGAAATATGAAAGTAGTTTGAGTGGTGGATATGTTAGTCAGTTATTTGGATTGAGAAGGATAGCCAAAGGGTAGAAGAGGTAAAAAGGTTTGCATTTGTATAGCGCTTGCTATCCCTGATGAGATGTTGAAGTGCCTTTTCGGCGAGTAGCACGCTACTCTGGAACCCATAAAGGATTAGTGGTGAATTAGTATAGTGAAATATGAAATTAATTTGAGTGGTGGACATGTTAGTCTGTTATTTGGATTGAAAAGTATAGTGGAGGGTTAGAAGGGAAGGATTTAAAAATTTTTTTTTTTTTTTTTGTAGCTTATAGCAGTAGGAGGAGGCTTGGGATGAGTAAAAGGGAGGTGAAGGGGGATGAGTAAAAGGGAGGTGACTGGGGATGAGTAAAAGGGAGGTGAAGGGGGATGAGTAAAAGGGAGGTGGAGGGGGAAGAGTCAGAGGGGAGGGTTTAGAAAGGCTTGTTTTGGGGGATCAGAATAGTAAAAAGAGGTATTAGATGCAAAGAGGGGTGGAGTAGGGAAGAGTCTTGAAAGGGTTATTTTGGGGAACATAGTGGTATGGGGATGGGATGAATGAGGGAGTGGAGGTAGAGGATATATTGATAGAGGTATAGGGTGAGAAATAGGGTAGTAGAGTAGTAGAGTAGTAGAAAGAGGTTTGAGATGAGTCGGAGAGTTGAGCTGGAGGATATATTGAGAGTGGTATAGGTTGAAAATAGGGTAGTGCATTGGATATGCTGAGTTAGAAGAAAAGTAATAAATAAGTAAAAGTAACAAATATATAGATCCAAAAGTAATAAAGATATAGATCCATAAGTACATAGAAGGTATATAGATGCATAAAGGAAGGTAGCATATGTAGATTAAAGGTGCACTAAATAAACTCTAGCTTACAAGCGTTGTTGTACTTCAAATTAGTTTTATTAATTTTTATATACATATATATTTGTTTTGTAGATTAATAGTGAAGCAATTGTAGATAAATAGTTATGATAAAAAGATTGTTATTTATGCGGTCACTTATATACATGTTAAAAACATAGAATAATGTAACTATCAGTAATATATACATTTGTTAAGCAGAACTAATGAATATATATAATAATTTTGTTAAACATAAGTATTCTACGTGTTTATACAAAGCAATACACATATATAGGTACATATCTATAGTACAAATAAATGCTTATATACAAAGAGATATGCTGTATATTTATCTGTTTGCGTATGGTGGTTATGTGGGGAAGAGCCGATTCTTGAGTCTTTTTCTGAAGATCAGATGGTTATCTGCGGATCTTATGTTGGGGGTAAAGAGTTCCACAGTTTGGCTGTTTGAACAGAGAAGGATGTGCCACCCATGGGTTTTTTCTTGTTTCTTGGTATTTTGAGGCGAGGTGCCACTCTATAGCGGAGGTTCCTTTGTTGAATGTGTTTGGTGATTTTATTCCTGATGAAAAGCGGTCCCGTTCCATGTATCGCTTTGTGAGTGGTACAAAGCAGCTTGAACGTGGATCTTCTGGCAACTGGTAACCAATGCAGGGCTTTCAAGAGAGGGGAGATGTGGTCTCCCAGTTTTATACGTAAGAGTAGTCTGGCAGTCGAGTTCGGAATCCATTGTAGTCTTTTCATGGTCGTAAAAGGTGATCCATGGTAGAGGCTATTGGCGTAATCGAGTATGGACAAAACAAGGGAGATGGTAGCCTGGGCTTTGTGTGGAAATCCCAAATGGGGGAAGATTCGTCGCAGAGTTTTATAGTAACCAAGCTTGATCTTGCTAGTTTGTCCACTTGGGCATTCATTGATCGCTTTGAGTCCATGGTCATTCCGAGGTTTCTTACTTCCTTCGATACTTTAGGCAGTGTTCCCAGATCATCAGGCCACATGGCGAGTTGGTCATAATGTTTCCAATTGCCACACATGAGTATTTCCGTTTTGGAAGCATTCAATTTGAGATGGCTACACGTCATCCATTGATCCACAGCTCTGAAACAGCGGAAAATTGGTGAGTTTCCAAAATCTTCGGGGCATTGCAGTTGAAGGAATATTTGCGTGTAATCTGCATAGTTATAGCACATGAGGTGAAATTGATTGATCAGTGCCGGTAATTACTTCATGTAAATGTTGAAAAGCATGGGCGAGATGATAGAGCCTTGAGGGACCCCTGCTTTTGTGAAGTACGGTTTGGACGGGAAAGGTAGGGTATGATTAGTTCTGTTGCAAAGGTAGAACCCGATCCAGTCTAGAGCAGTCCCCTCCATGCCAGCTTTGTGGAGTCTTTGTATCAGAGTGTCATGGTCAACTGTGTCAAAGGCAGCCGAGAGGTCCAAGAGAAGTAGCATAGCAACCCTGTTGCAGTTAACTGTGTTCTTCAGGTCATCCCAGATGGCAAGGAGGGCAGACTCTGTGCCTCTTTCTGGACGGAATCCCATTTGGAAGTCTGAATGTATGGCATTCTCTTCAATGAATTGTGACATCTGTGCGAAAGCTGCTCTTTCTATCAGTTTGCCCAGGAAAGGTCCATTTGAAATCAGTCTGTAGTTGTCAGGGTTCAGCTGGTCCAAGTTTGTTTTCTTCAGTAATGGGCGCATGTATGACTTTTTGAGTTCTTCTGGAAATATTCCAGTAGTTAAGGAGTTGTTGAGGATTCTCCTTACTGGAGTGGCAGCAGAGGAGGTTAGAAGAATTGTCTTGAAGGTTTGCGGTGGCACGGGTCAGAAGGGCTGCCGGCAGGCCTTCTTGCTTTGACCAGGTCCATAAATTCATTGTGTGAAATGTGTTAGAAGGAACGGAGAGGCTGGGTTAGAGTATTCTTGGATTGTAACTTTGTAAAAGGGTTAGTGCTGATGCTTTGTCTCTGTTTTAAGTATGAGTCCAATTTGTCTGCTTTGTCCATGTAATGATTTGCCAGTATGTCTGTGAACTCTTGAGTAACGGGATGAGCTGCTTCTAGGCAATTTGGTTTACAAAATTCATTGAGAATTTTATAGAGTTCTTATTTTGCACATTTAGCATTTTGAATTCTGTCTGAATGGTATTTTTTCTTCGCTTTTTGATAGCCGACTTGTACAATCTGTTAATTTTCTGTAGGTGAAGTTTGTCTTGGTTGGCTTTTGTTTTGAGCAAAGCACGTTACAGCTTTCTAGTTTGTTGTTTTATCTCTTTTATCTCTGTATTTCTTCAAGGTGCTTGTTTTCCTTTGTTCTGTTGTGTGGTTTTGAGTGGTATCAGGATATCAAAAGCTTCCTGTAGCCACTCCTATAGTTTTTGAACAGAATTTACTGTTCCTAGATCTCTACTGGATGTTAGTTGTGTTTCTAAGTGTTCCAAATTGAGTTTGTTTCACGGCCGATAGGTGGATGCACGTAAGGTGGTTTTAGGTGCGTTGCTTGGTGTTGTTTTTTGTTGGAAGGCAAGCAAATGGTGGTTTGACCATGTGACTGAAGTCATTGTTTGAAAGGTAACTAGTTCTGTATTTGCAAAAATGACATCTAGGATGTGTCCAGCGAAGTGTGTGGGTTCGTGGACGATCTGATACAGGTTCAGTGCTTCTAGGCCAGCGATGATTGTTTTCGGATGGGGCATATTTGGTTTGTCAAACCAAATGTTGAGGTCACCCAGAACGCATAGGTTGGAGTGTAATTTTATCAGGTTTGAAACCATGTCTAGAAGTGCGTCTGGGAAAGTTGCCTTGCTAGGTGGAGGTCTGTAAAGGAGCAGGAAGTTACAAGAGGAAGACTGAGTAGGATTGCATCTGGCGAAAAGGGCCTCACAATCTTTTATGGATCAGGCAACAAGAATCATAATTGCTATATATATTTAGTTTGTTTGTTGTCTTTCGGCAATAGTCGCTGTGTGGGTCTCTAATCCATACAATCCTAGAGGAGTGGAATATGTAGCACTATATATTATAACAGATATTCCTTGACTTAGCTTGTGGCCAATCTACCCATCTATACTCTCCTGATCGGAATGATCCACCCATTTTCCCCATACCCCTTCGTGTCTGTGAGGGCAGACTCTGGCCTTGTATATTGGAATTTCCATATGCGGCATCTGCCCATTCCATGTTTCCATTGAATCAAGCTGGTGGGTGACTCTTGCCTCCAATTCTGAGCTATTGCTCTCTTGGCCAGTCTTGGCCCTAGTCGCAGTAGGATCTTCTCAGCTCTTATGAAGCCCTCGTCCTTTAGTATGTTTGAGAGTGGTAGCTTCAGATTAGGATCTGAAATTCTCCTCCCTGAAGGGTATATGATAGGGGTAGTTGCAGACTGTGTGGAGGAAGTACCTTATCTCAGCACAGCATTGCAGACATTCTAGTGCTGGGCCCCTTTGGAAGTGCCGTAGCCACTTGGGAGTTAAGTATAGCCTGTTTTTAGGTCGAGCCTCGAGTAGCGCGCAAGCGCTGCTAGGCGAAGACTTTAAGTAAGGGGGTTTCAGAAGCAGTCCAAACGCTCGTGCGTCGTGGCTGGCCTTTTTCGGGCGGTTACCCGCGCGGCAGACATGTGTTTCCAATGATCGTGCCCAGACGCGTGCGCGATAATTGTAAACACATGCCGGCAAAAGGCCATGACGCACGAGCGTCTGGTCAGCTGAGCAGGCTGCCGCGCTCGCTCACCCTCGCCCCCGCTCCTCTCGTCTCCCGCTCCTCTCTTGTTCTATTTATTTTGTTGGTTGCGCGAGAAAAGTCCCCTCTGAAAAAACAGGAACTGTGCGCCGTCATTAGCATGCTCCCCGGGCTTGTTTAAAAGTTGACCGCGGGAGCGAGCAGGGACGAGCACGCAATCCATTCCTTTTCATTTTCAGGGCTGTGTGTCTCTTCGGCATTGATGTTATGTAGCGTGCACTTTGTAGTGCCCCTGGGGCACAAGCAGGGACTGACTACAGTGCTCCTGAATTAGCACAATGTCTTACGGTCCCCCAGGGGTACAAGCAGGCATCCACTCCGGTGTGCCTTTCTTGTTTCACCCTTCTTGTAACAAACACTACCGTACGAGAAGGAAGCCTTTTACTGGCTCACTAAGAGTTTGTGGAGCCTTCTTGAAAACAGATTGCGGGAATGCTTGGAGCCCACGTCTGCCGAACCGACACTCCTGTGTGCGGCCGCACTCCCGCCTCTGCGATGAAGGAACGAACGGCTGCAGCGCAGCGTACGTGAATGGTAAGTGGGTGATCACCATCGCACGAACCCCGTTCAGCCCTCTTTAAGCGTAAACAAATGTAGATGTTGGGGGGACGTGTTGTGTTCATTGGGCAGCCTGCGGGGGAGGGGAAGAGGGCGGGTGCTACCATTTTGCAGACATTGCACCCGGGATGTCCCAGACAATCCTGACACTCAGGGACTTGCCTTGCCAGGGGTGATGACTTCCCTTGTAAACTCCCGGCTCGTGAGGGGGAGATGGGCTCGCAAGACGGCTTTACCACTGTTTGAAAATACTGCGTATTTCACTTGGAGAGCAGGGGTTGTTTTTATTTCCCACAGTCTCTGCAGTCGCATTTAGGCGGCTCTTCCATTCTGCATGGCTGTAGGGGGCAATGTATAGCGTGCCTCCACTATTCGCTGTCCCTCCTTCTCCAGGAGTATCCCTTTTCCATCCTTACATATGTCCCCTTCTATCCCGGATATCGCCCCTTCAGTTGTCAAACGTGTATTATTCCAAAGTGTACTGGTCCCAATTTACACATTTGCCTTCACTTGCATTCCGGGCTTTAAGTGGGCCGCACTGGCAGTTCTAAACAAGCATTGGCATAGCCAATAGGTCTCGCCTTTAGGACCTTATAAGTATTTAGTTATGCAGCACAATATCCTTGGTGCAACAACATCAACTGTTGCATAGGTCAACACTTATAAGGTCCCAAAGGCGAGACCTATTGGCTATGCCAATGCTTGTTTTTCTCAGCATTTACAATTTTTATTTTTATTCTTTCCAATTGTGGTGGTATGGCAAAGATGGCGTATCACCTTGGAGGCATTTCTTTTTTTTTAAATTCTTTTTATTGAATACAGGTTTAACTTGCGATAATACGGTTACAGAATAAAAGATTGTTGTACAGTCATGCTTCATAGTACATTCAGACTCTTCCGTTAAGGCTATACAGTTATTACATTGATATTGTGGTGAATTGATTGACATGGTTCTGCACCCTTGTAAGTTAACTGGTGTCCGTTGCTGACTCATCCGGAGGTGGAATACAGATGTTCCCTCTATAATTGTTCCACTTTCCCCATACCCGTTCCCACTTTTTGGGGCACCCTCGATGTACATATGCCGCTTTCTCCGCCACCATAGCTCCGTCCATATCTCCACACCATTCTCGGTACGTCGGAGTGGTCTGCGCTCCCCAGTGTTTGGCAATGTTGCGTTTGGCGAACATCATACCAAGCGTCGCCCAGTCTTGAGCCGCATGGTTGAGGTCTGTTGGTTCCCAGATGTTTAAGAGACATCTCTTGGGCTCCGGTGTGACGGTAACTCCGCTAACTTGTGTAATTGTATCCATAATTGTTCCCCAGTATGTCGATATCTTTGGGCATTCCACAGTGTATGATAGAAGGTACCGACCGCCCCGCATTCTCTCAAGCAGAGTTGGCTATCAGTCTTCCCTATCTTATACAGGGTTACTCTTGTGTAGTAGATGCGATGGAGTATCTTCAACTGTACTAACCTTAAGTTTGAGGTTATCGCCACTTCCCGTGGGGACGTGAGTGCCTCCTGCCAGTCAGTCTTGTCTAGTTTCTCCCACCTCAGCCTGCCATTTTTCGCAAAGAGGTTTTGTGGGGTCCGGTTGGTTGTTGATGATCTTACGGTAAGTTAGGGAAATAGCCTTCTTGTCTATATACTCTGTTAGGAGCCTATCCTCTAATGGGAAGGCCTCAGGGAGTATAGTACCTGTTGGGATGGCTGTTGTAAGTGCATGTCTAATCTGAGTGTATCTAAATATTTCTGTGGGCGCCATCTCATACTGATCTTGGAGTTGAGTAAAGGCAGTGACTTCTCCCTTACTCCAGAGATCTCCCACTTTTGAGATTCCGATGGAGTCCCATTGTTTAAAGCCTTTGCTGGTACTGAGCATGCCCAACCTTTGAGTCTCCCAAAGCGGAGTCAATTGTGTTATGATACCGTGCCATCCTAGTTTTGTAAGTGCTATGTGTCAAATTTGAACTGTGTGCGCAGTTGGTCCCATTTAAGGGTGTTTTTCTGGTTTTGTTGTAAAGTGCTCTCATTACTCCTCCCTCTCCCAGGCTATATCTGTCCGCACGGAATGCCGGTTCCGTTTGGGGGGCATGATGCCACTGATTGAGTACGGTCAACTGGGAGGCCCAGTAGTAAGTTTGTATATTCGGGAGGGCGATTCCGCCGTCATACCATCCCTTTACCAATTTATTCATGGCTATGCAGGCTGGTTTTCCATCCCAAAGAAGGTTACTCACTTCTGCCTCAATCGCCTTGAAGTAGGTTAATGGAACTGGAAATGGGGTATTTTGAAGGGCATAGAGAAATCTGGGGAGCGCCATCATCTTGAAAAGTGCGGCTCTTCTGAGCAGCGTCAATGGTAGGGATTGCCAATGCTTTGTATCTTGGCGGAGTCTTCTCAGGGGTGCTAGGAGATTTTTTTTCTATAAATTCCCCAGGTAGGGGTGTGATGTAGATTCCCAAGTATTTAAAGCTCCCTTCTGCAATTTGCACTCTACATCCCATCGGTAGCTGTGGTGGGGGACCGTGTAGGACATATAGAATAGATTTATTCCAGTTAATAGTGTACCCGGAGAACCTACCATATATTTCACAAATATCCAGGATCCTGTTAAGTGAGCGCATGGGGGATGCCATGTATAACAGCACATCATCCACATACAGGGATATGCGGTCTTCCCATCCCTCCGCCCATCGGAGTCCACGAATGATCGGGTCTCTCCTTATCCAGGCTGCCAGCGGCTCTAGTACTAGGAAGAATAAGAGCGGTGATAGGGGGCAGCCTTGACGCGTTCCGCGCCCCAAGGGAAGTCAGCAGAGATTCGGCCGTTTACCACTACATGTGCTAGGGGTTTTGTGTAAAGCAACTGGATCCAGGCGCAAAATTTGGGACCGAAACCCATAATTTTAAGGACAGCAAAAAGGAAGGGCCACTCCACCATATCGAAGGCCATACGCGCGTCCAATGATAGGATGACGGCTTCTTCTTGGATAGTGGGGATGCGAGCTACTACTGTTACATCGCTCTTCCTGACGACGACGCTGCACCTCTACGTCACGCAACGTGCATTGCGTCATTGCGTTGCGTGGCGTGCCGCCATATTGTTATTGGGACTTGCCTGATCTTGATCTACGTCGATGCGCATGACTGCGCACTAAGTTCCTCTCGTTAACTAGAAGTTTTCAAGTACGCGTCGATACACACGACGGTGTATCATTAAGGATTTGCATATCACGCCGATATGCATGGCGTTAAAGGATTTTAACTATATGTACATAGAAAATGTTGCATATCACGCCGATATGCATGGCGTTAAAGGATTTTAACTATATGTACATAGAAAATGTTGCATATCGCGCCGATGTGCACGGCTGTTAGTTACCTTCAACAGTTGCCTTGATTAACTTCTAAAGTTACCGCAATTGGTCCTATAGCACCATATAACGCTTTATGTTCTATTTATGCTATACTTGGAAGTCCTTGCTACTATTCTCTCCTAATTATTTTACCCATTTCTACTAGCATTTGCTTGAGATTGTATATTTTGTATTTCATTCTCTAGTTCCTTATAACTGTGTTATTATTATCATAAAGGGGAACCATGCAGTTTGAACCCCCTGCCAAGTTTTTGCAAATGAAAGGGGATCCCCCGATTCCTTGGTCTAGATAGAAGGAGGAGTTTTTAACCTACATGAAGGCCATCGATGGGGATAGGATGGGGAATGAAAGAGAAAAAAATATTCTTCTCCATTGTTTGGGATCCGAGGGTCAATCTGTGTTCAGGACTCTACCAGTTGTCCAAGGTGAATTGAGAACTTTTATTGAAGCGTTAATGCGTATGGAGACTAGGTTTAAGCCCACAACCAGTATAGCGCTCAATAGATATAAGTTCTACACGCGCTCACAAAAAGAATCGGAATCTTTTGACGATTTTTTAACTGCCCTTAGATCACTTGTTGTTTCGTGTAATTTTGGAATTATATCCGACGAGATGATCAGAGATCAGATAATTGTTATTGTTAGAAGCAAAAAAACGCAAGAACAATTGTGTGTTTTAGGAAACCCAAACTTGCATGATACAATCGCCCCTGCTAAAGCTTTTGAGCCGTCCGAAAGATGGATGAAAACCATTGAGGAAGTGAGTTCTAAGGGTGACCAAAGTATTGATGATGTGTGTGCTGTGAGTACCACTCGCAAATTTCCTCAGCCAGGAAAAAACAATGACAAAAATATTGTGTGTTATAGATGTGGGAGTTTTGCTCATGTAGCTTCCTTTAAATTTTGCCCCGCTATAGGTAAAGAATGTATTAAATTTGGAAGAGTATGACATTTTGCTAGAGCCTGTAAGGATGATAAGAAGAGAGTGATCAACAAAGGGAAGATTTTTCCCACGAGAAATAGTGAAGTCTCGTGTGTGAGATGTGCGTGCGTTAGTGATGATGATTCTACGAAGGAAAATGGGATCGTTGTATCTATTACAGATGTTTGTGCACTCGAGGGTGAAGTCTTGAAATCTCCAAAATGTATTGTCCGATTCTTAAATGAAGAACTGGAACTTATGGCAGACTCAGGTTCTCCATGGTCGATTGTTACAGAGAACTATTTTAATGAGAAATTTAGTAATTCTGTGTCTATCGATGATCTGTGTCCCTCTGATGTTATTGCTCAGAGTTTTAACGGTTCTACCATCGACCTCATGGGGTATATTGCTTCAGACATTTCGTTCAAGGAGAGAACTGCTTTCATAAAGTTATATGTAGCAAAAAACGGGGTGAACGTGTTAGGGTGGAGGGACCAGTGGAGACTAGGGATTATAATGAATCCCCGCAGCAAAGAACCTGTTTTGATTGTTGAAGACAGTACTGATGTTAAACTCATGGAGGATGAGTTTCCTGTAGTTTTCTCCAAAAAATTAGGAAAACTCAAGGGTTTCACCCATCTCATTAAACTCAAACAGGGTGCATCTCCGGTCAAGCAAAGACTTAGGAACGTTCCCATTAATGTGAGGGAGGAGTTGGGTGATGCTTTAAAAGAAATGTTGGAAGGGGGTGTGATTGAAGAAGTGGAGTCATCAGAATGGGTTTCTCCGATTGTCTCAGCATGGAAGCCTGATAAATCGTTCAGTTTATGCATTGACCTCAGGGCTTTGAATGCTAACATTCTGGTTGACTGTCATCCATTGCCCAATATCAACGAAGTTGTAAGCATGCTGGGAGGTGCCACGATCTTCTCTACTCTCGATCTGCGCTCCGCATAGCACCAAATTGAACTGGCCAAGGAGTCACGCCACATGACTGCTTTTATTACACCCCAGGGATTATTTTAGTTCAAAAGAATGCCCTTTGGGCTGGCGTCGGCGGCCTCCGTCTTCCAGAGGTCGATGTGTCATCTTTTCAAAGACATGCAGTAATTTGTGAAGTGCTTCCAAGATGACATTCTTATATTTTCACGCGATAAAAATGTACATACGGATCATCTCAGAAAGGTGTGTGAAGTCCTTAAGGAGAATGGTTTGACCCTCAAAAAGAACAAGTGTAAACTGTATCAAGATTCTGTTGAATATTTAGGACACACCTTATCTAAAGAGGGTGTTGTGCCCAAAAGGTCTCTCATTGATGCCATCTTGAAGGCACCAGCTCCTGACTGTAAGGATAAACTTCTTTCTTTTTCAGGTCTCTGTGAATATTATAGTAAATTCATTATAAATTTTGCTTCCAAAATGGAACCCTTAAGAGAACTCACTAGGAAAAATGTTGAATTTGTGTGGGGGGAAAAGCAACAAAAGGCTTTTGAAAACATCAAGGCTGAGATGGTAGCTGCTCCCACGTTAAAACCTTACTGCATGAATAAGTTGTGCATACTCACTGTAGATGCGATTCTTTATGGCTTGGGAGGGGTTTTATTGCAGAGTGCTGGGAAGGAAGAATGGAACGTAGCGTTTGCCTCCCGTACTCTTATTCTCACAGAGAGTCGTTATGCTGTAATCGAAAGGGAACTGTTAGCCTGCATGTGGGCAGTGGAACATTTCAGTAACTATTTGGGATGCACGTTTCGTTTTGAGGACAGATCACAAGCCCTTAGTGTTAATTTTGTCTCCCGGAGGGGGTCTCAGTGCTACTACCCGCATAGCTAGACTTATGTCTCGTTTACAGGAATACAGTTTTGCAGTGGAATATGTCCCTGGAAAAGTCAACGTTACTGCTGATTGTCTGTCCAGACTCCCTTGCGGTTCGAATGATATGAGTGATGATGAGGAGGTCATTGCCAACATTTGTGAAGTAGTGTCCGGTAAATTTAGTTCTATTTCTGAAACCATGTGGAGGAATGCCATGGAAAGAGATGATGTACTTCTTAAAGTCATTGACTATACCACGAAAGGTTGGCCCCCAAAAAATGAAATCTCTGCGGAATTGTATCCTTTTTGGAAAATGTCTAATGAATTTGTTATAGAAGGAGATCTCCGTTTCAGGGAAGGGAAATGCATTCCGCCTTTGTCTCTTCGTGATCACATTTTGTCTATAGCTCACGAAAGTCATCTGGGAATGTCCTCCATGAAGAGGTTGATAAGATCTGTTTTTTGGTGGCCTGATTTAGACAGGTTTGTAGACCGGATTGTGAGAGAATGCTCTGAGTGTGTAAATAATGAAAAGATGTTAAGATGTGATCCTGCTCCTCTTATTCCTGTAGAATGGCCTAAATTTCCATGGGAAAAAGTCGGTTTTGACATTGCTGGTCCTTTTAATTTCTTGCCTCAAGATTGTAGATTTGCATTGGTGATGGTTGACTATCACTCCAAATGGCCTGAGGTTAAGCTGGTACGGCATGTTAATTCTGAGACTGTTATTGTGTTTTTCAAGGAAGTTTTTGCCCGTCAAGGTTACCCAGAAGTCCTTATCACCGACAATGGAGTACAGATGAAATCTCGCAAAATGGCTGATTTCCTCTAATTTTTTAATATTCGTCATGTCACCACTGCTTTGTATGAACCTCAGGGAAATGGCCAGGTGGAAAGATATAATAGGGTTTTGAAACAAGAAATCCTGTGGGCACGCAATTTTGGGGCTCAGTGGAGGACAAGTTAAGAGAGAAGGTATGGCTATACGTATAACTCCTCATTCCACTACAGAGGTTTCTCCTTTCCAGTTATTAAAAGGGAGGGAGCCTGTTTCGAAGTTGTGCCCATGGTGGTTTAAGAAAAAGAATGTTAGGAATGCTAACAATTCCGTTGTCGACAGAGAGAATGTGGCCCTTAAGGTGAAAGAAAAGCAAGAGAGATGTAAACTATATTATGATGTTCGGATGAAAGTGAAACAACCTCAATTGGTTGTTGGTGACTGGGTCGGGATACGTAAACCAGGTATTTTCCTTAAAGGTGAAACAAAATTTGGAAGACCCATCAAAGTTGTTAAGATCAATCGCAACAGCGTTGTCACCCAAGATGGCAAGGTATGGAATGTCAGGAGGGTAGCCAAATGTGTAAATGTTCCTTCTTGATTTTGCCACATGTGTAAACGTTCTTTATTGATTTTCCTGAGGGGGGAAATGTGTTACATCGCATGTATTTTCCTTGTCTTTTTTTCCCTTGTCCCTTTCCCTTTCAGTCTCTTGTGTTCTTTCAATTCTGGCACCTGCCATTTACTGGGCAGTGATTCCACTTAGAATTGGAATCCACAGATTGTGTTCCTGCCTCCACTCCGGACGGTACTGTGCCTTATGGATTAAACCTACTTAATACTTTTTCTGGATTCCTGCTTCATTTTCTGTATTTTACAACTACGCTGTGTAGGCGTCTCAGATTGAGTGCCGTATTTCTTCCCGGCATGAATCCTGATTGGTCTGGGTGTACTAATTTGGTAAGATGGGGTGTCAGCCTAGCAGCCAGTGTTTTAGCCAGTATTTTTGCCTCTGCATTAAGAAAGGATATGGGCTGGTATGACGCGTAGTCCTGGGCAGTTTTTTCGGGTTTTTGAATAGCTACTATTGTCGCCATTCGTTGGTCCCTGAGGAGTTCTCCTGCGTCCAGGCTGGCTACATACATGTTTAACAGGTGCGGTGTAAGTGTAGTTGCTGTTTTTTTGTAGAGTTCAATGGGTATGCCATTAGGTCCTAGGGCTTTCCCTGATTGTATGGCGCGTATGGCCAATGCTAATTCTTCTGCTGTAAGGTCTGTCTCAAGGATCTGGGTGTCCTCCGGTGCAAGCGTGGGCATCCGGATATCTTTGAGGAATGCCTGTGCCTCCTCGAACGTGGCTGTGGTTGTCGGGGTGTAAATCTTTTCATAGTGTGCCGCCAGTGTGTTTACTATCATTTGTGGGTCCGTTATGGTGTCTCCATTATCTAGTTGTAGCTGTGTCACCCAACGACTAGCTCGTTCTCGCTTATCTAGCCAGGCCAGAATTTTACCCGCTTTATCCCTGACCTCATATACTTTATGTTGAGTGGCTATGAGTCTGGCTTTTGCGTCCTCCCACGTGTAATCTCTCTATATTCCTGCTTTTTCAAGTTTAGTTTGTGGGTATTGACTGCATTGGGATTCAGGGCGTGTGTTGCTTCCGCTTGGCGCACTTCGTGCTCTAGAGCTTCTACTTGTTTCTGTTTTTCTTTTCTTGTGGCCCGTAATTAATGAAATGGCCTTGCCTCGAAGAACTGACTTGTATGCTTCCCAGAGGATTGTCGGGGAGGTTACCAAGTGTTCATTTTCCCTGAAATACTGTTGTGTAGTTTTGGTTAGACCTTTCCAGATCTTGGGATCTTTTAAAAATCCAGGATATATTGGGATGATACGTCGCTGGATTGTAACATGATGCGTATATTTAACCAATACAGGGGAATGATGGGAGATGCCTCTAGGTAGGTGGGTTGCCCCTTCTAGCTTCCCCAGACTATCTGCCAACGTAAGGTTTAGTCTATTCTAGAGAGGCTATTATGTGCCCCAGAATGAAAGGTGTACTGCCGTTCTAAAGGAAATCGGGAACGCCAAACATCTATGAGGCCCAGCGCCTCAAGGAAATCTGCAAATCGGGAGTTCGTGCTGCGTTGGTCCCTAGGGCACTTGCGGTCGAGCGTGTCATCTAGAGTGGCGTTGAAGTCTCCACCTATGATGAGTTCCCCCTCTGGGAGTTGAGGTGAATTCGGAGTGTGCCACCATCCGGAAACCCCATCTGTCTAGGGCCTTACATGCTGATCCCACTAAATGTGTCTCTTGAATCAGGGCCACTGCCGGTGTCTGACGTTTAAGGTATTGCAGGACTAGTCCTCTCTTTATTTTGTCTCACAAGCCCTTAACATTCCATGAGAGAAGTGATAAGGGTGCGCCAGCTGTAGGGAGGGGTCATTGGTGTAGTTGTCACCATGTCAAGTAGCGCTGTTGCCCTTGTCATATATTGTAACTATGAAATAGGAGTTTGTAAGATACTGTAATAGAAGCATTGTGTGGAAGCGTTGAGTTCGAACCGTAAACTGTTTCAAACATACAAAATAAAGTAAATAAAAACCAATTATCTTTTCCCCCCTACCCACCCTCCTCCCTGCATGACGGACTTAGAACTACCCGCCTCCCCAACTGCGCAGAGTGCTTAGTTCCCATCCCTGGTACCTTTATGGGGGAGAGTCTCCCGTTTACCCCTCCCATGCATCCCAATTTCTGTGATATACATTGTTGGCAAACTCATAGTCTCTGATGCATTGCACTTAAAATGCGGTAAGAGCAAACTGAATCAGCATTAACTTTTGTCTAATGATTGTCTTTTGCTATCTCGGCCGTCTTGAGTGATGTGCCTTCTTCACTGTCCCCAAAACTGTGTTTCCAAGGCGTTGTTTCTTCATTGTAGATCTATATGTATTTTGTCCGTTCAATTGCGTGTTTTTATCGCTAAACATTCACTCTGGTATCTAATGTCTGTGAGGGACCTCTCACTCTCCTCCGCTCGCCTGTGAGGATCTTTCCCCTGATCTTGCCTCTTCCGACTTCGCTGGTGTCTCGTCTTGTGAGCGTTGGCTGTATTTCCTGCCAGTTCGTCCGGAGCTCGAGGCTCGGCGCCATCCCTCAAGCCATTCTCGGGCCTCCTCAGGCGTCGTAAAAAACCACGCTTTTCCCTCAGCCTCTACTCTTAATTTCGCCGGGAATAACATTGAGTACTTGAGTTCACGGTTCCTCAGCTCCTTATTTAATTCAAGAAATCCGCGGCGCTGTTTTGTCACTGCCGCCGTATAGTCCGGAAAGATTGTTATAGTACTGTGTTCAAGACGCAGTGGAGGGGCCACCCGGGCCGTCTGTAGAATCAAGTCGCGATCGTGGAAATTAAAAATGCGAGCTAGTATGGTTCTCGGGGGGGGGGGCCTGGTCTGGGTTTTCCACCTGGTACGCGGTGAGCCCTTTCTATTGAAAAATAGACCTCGTGGCTGCAACTGATTCTTGATGAGGCCCTCGACAAATATGTCTAGTGCTGTTCCCCCTGTATTTTCTGGTACGCCAATGATTCTAATGTTATTTCGCCTCGAACGGCCTTACTGATCATCGAGTTTGGCGGCCATTATCTTATTGTCTGCCTCGAGTTGACGCACTTGTTTCTTGAGAGCGGTCGTGCCGTTAGAGAGGGTTGTTGTGATTGCTTCAATCTCCGCTACTCTAGTAGTCATTTTTTAAAAATCTGCACGGATTAATGAGAGTTCCACCGAGACCGAACCTATTCGTGAATCTAAGGAGGTATGTACGTTATTCAAGGTAGTCAAAATGTCCTGCAACGTGACTTCTGGTCCCTCCGTTGTTGTAGGGCCCGCCGCTTGGGTGGTGTCGTGTTCTGTCAGTTCTGGTGGAGCCTTGGTACAGGCATATTTGTCTAGCTTTGTTTGATGCGTGCCACACTGGCCTCTGCCCCCCATCGCAACAAGTCTCCGCTAATTTTACGTTGACTGTAGTGGGTCTGGGGTAGTACTCACCGCTGCCTGCCTGTGTGTCGCGTAGTCACACGCGGCCTGTCTGGTTTTCCGCCCCAGACCTATCGTAGTGTTATCTTGCCACCAGTGGAGAGGGTGACCAGGGGGCTCCTCGCTCAGTCTCTTCCTGTAATCTGCCCAGTGCTGCTGTGGTTCTTGTGTTGGTTTCGACTTGTATGCGCGCTATTAGGCCTTGTCATCCGAGAAACTGCTGCTGTGCTCTTGTTTAGGCTCTCTGGTTGTAGCCCAGCACCCTGTGTCCTCAAGCTCTTCGCCTGCATGGAATATCCGGCTTCTCCGGTGCCACTGCCCTCTAGTTTTGATGCGCTCGCACCTTCTGTAGCGGCTCCCTCGCGGTTACCTTAATGCAGGGCTTTACCTTTAGATTATGTGCCGCGATGCAGCCTGCGCTCAGTGTCTATTAAGGGTGCACTGAGTGGGGGAGTACTTCCCACGACACCGGGGAGCCCTTAAAGCGGATCAGTCCTTCGTGGTGTCTGTGTTTGGCCGGCGCGCGGTCACGTTGGCTCTTTATGCCCTTCTGGGATTCTGCTGTTTCTCATCCAGCTTCGCCGCGTCCGGCCGCTCCAAATCTGCCCCCGCAGCGTCCCACTGACCTTTTCTTGGCGTCACAGATCTCCACTGGGCAGCCGCCGTCTCAGGTCTGCTTAATCTTGCCTCCGTGCCCTGGGCCCACTGCTCACATGATACTCGGCATCGGCCGCACTCGGGGCGCCGGCTGTAAGTCGTAACGCAGGCCGCGCCTCTTCTCCTCCTCGACTCTGTCTCGTCGGCCTTTGATTAAGAGTTGACTCCGCAGCGTCCCGCTGACCTCTCTCCGTCGCTACGGATCTTCGCTGGGCGACCGCCGTCTCCGGTTCGGCTTGATCTTGCCTCCGTGCCCTTGGTTCCCGGCCCTCACTATGTTCGGCTTTGGTTGTACTCCAGTCCCCGGCTGCAATTCGCGGTGTAGGCCGCACCTCTTCACCTCGATGCTATCTCGCAGGATTTCGGTATGTGGGGTTTAAAGCAAGTATTGCGGATTCCCACCCAGTTCCGACGCTCTGCGCTTTACTTTTTGGGAGTCTATGCCGACAAAGCCGGAGTGGCGAAACTCGTCTGTCAGTGCTGAGGGAGGTTCTGCACGAATAAAAATTTATGCACGAATTCTCGAGAGTGCTCTTCTTTGTCTGCTGCTGTGTTTGCATATGTAGTCACCACCGCTTGAGAAGGCTCCCAGGGCGTGTGGAGCGGCGGCGGTGACTCCTGTTGTTTGTGTGTATATATCATGTTGGGGGCTGATGCACATCAGGCCACACTCTTCAACCTAGGACCCGCCCCCTCACCTTCCCCACGACCATTCTTCCACCTGGGAAAAGATGAGAGGATTCACCCACATTGTGCCTCCCAGAGAGATGGGACAGCAAGCCCACTGGATGCCAGGGATATATGTATATTTTTTAATGATATGGGTCTGGTCGATCCTGACGTCAGGCCGCGTACTTCTGCCCCCCCCTAGGTGCCTGAACATCCCCCATCACCACAGCAAGAGAGAGGAAGTCGGTGCACTGGTACTGTGCTGAGAGTGCGCATGCCTGCTGGGAGGAGCATTGCTGCAGCAGAAAACCAGCGTGCATTGTTTCTGAAGATCATGGGGAGGGGCCCAGGGAGCTGGACATGATACAATCACTCACACACAAAGACCTCGTTGAAAAGCTCTGCTGGTTGCCATTGTTTCCCAGCTTCCACACGTCTCGTCGAGTGGATGGAGCAATTAGCAGCACAATGTGGCCTGCCTGGGCTCTGCTTGACCAGGGTTCTTTGTGTACAGAGATGGCAGGGCTGGGCATCCGGCTGCGGACACTGGCCCTTCAGTGCTGAGTGAAGAGGGCTGTGCTCCTGCTGGACCTCTTCAAAGACTACTAGAACAAAGGAAGATAATGAACTCTGCTGGGTCATGGCAGCCTCCAGCCTCACAGACCGCACACTGCCTCCATTGTGGGGAGCACAGTTTCTGTAGTAAGTGCTCTTTGAATAGGCTGTCACGTGGAAGGCGAAAGCCCGGAGATGCCAGTCTGACCACAATGCTTTTAACTGAATACTGCAGCACTTAAGTCAGGACCACAGATCCTAATGGAGCACTTGCCTCACTTCTTGGAAATACTAAGCAGCAATACACTGCATTACTTTGGTGGGTTAAATGCCTGCTGCACAGATCTTTGTGCAACCTGGAGCTCACAGGTATGCATTCCACTGGGCCCTCCTCCAGATGTTTATCTGATGCAAGCATCAGCTATTGTTTATTTATTTATTTGTTACCTCTTAGACCCCCTAACCACTGACCTCCCCCCCCCCCGCAACCCAAGGCTGAGCGTTTTTTTAATGTTTGGGGCACATAACTTATTTCCCATTAAAGCTATGAAGGCCAGATTTGTGTACTTTCTTTTTCCACATGTTGGGTATACTAAAGGTACACAGGGTGTGCTGACTCCCTTAAAGGGAACCGAGGAAATAGCCCAAACGGTTTTTTTTGGGGGGGAAGGGGAAGAATGTCAAAAATGTTGTGCAAAAAAGCACATATTTTGTTCTAAAAATGGTAATGAACAAGAGGTTTGCTGAGCTAAGATCACATCCTTCTGATGTATAGAAAATTATTACCATGGCTTTGAAATGGTTAATAGCAAGCCCTAATCATTGGCCCGGTGAAACATACAGTTAAAATGTGCTTTAAATTGTTAATTATTATTATGTGGGGGCAAGAAAGGGCACAGTTAGCAATTAGAGTATTTCTTTCATGTAGTGCTGGCATTAAGTGAGACATTACTCATTTACTCATTTAATGAGTGACTAGTAAGGACTTGCTTCCAAACGCATACACACCACCAGGTTTCCTTTTTTACTGGTCTCCTAGACTCATGGACTCATTGGTTTGTTGTCAGTTAAGCACACCTTGTATTATATGTGCACTGTATGCTGGTATATATTGTTCCTGCAGCTGAGTTTCTCCTTCAGGCAGTCTTCCTGTTGTCGAGGTGCCCTCTGCTCCCCTGCTTCAGCTGGCCAGGTAGACTCCTTTCCAAAGCAGCCCCAGGTCACTGCTCCAGCAAGTAACTGCAGACATTTAGGTGATGCCCCCTCCCCTCTGGGAGGCTGCTGTTAGTGACACTAGCCATGGAGCTTAAGAGTTTCTGCCTGTTACCTTTACGGTCAGTGAGAAATCCTGCAGTCTTTTGAGGATCTGTTAAGCTCTTTCTTTTAGTCCTTTTCCAGATAGGACATGTTGATTCTATTGGTCAGTGTTCTGAAGCCAGTTTGAGGCAGTTCACTTAGTTTGTGTCCCTCCTTCCCAGGGCAGAGACACAGACTCAAAAGCACAATGAGGAGGGAATCCCTCACTCCTGACAGCCTTCAGCCTATAGGAGTAGTAAAAAGTAGGCCATGACAGAAGAGTTCATCCTGCACTACAAAGCAGACCGCTGTCCACACCTCACCAAACCCTTCATCTATTCTGATGTGAATGCTTAACAAGGAGCAATCAGACAGGCCACTTCTGAAAGCTCACTGCTACATTTCTATTGGAAGCTTCGTCTCTATTCTTCACAGCCCACTGGATGATGCTTCACAAAAGCTTCAGGATTGTCAGCAGCACACTTTGCTTGCTTGACAGGTAGTTACAGAGCATCCATCTTGTGCAATGCTTTACCAAGTTCTATCAAAATGCATCACACTGGTCTCATAACCGTACAGTCCCTTGCAGTACTGATTCCTAAAGCCAGCCAGGTAAAACGGATCCTCCTTGGACACATTGCATTAACCGAAGATGTCTGCCCAGTCATGGAACTTTAGCTGAACTTTGCAGAGCGAAGCCTGTTGGCTTCTCACTCGCTACGAGTGGCAGGAAAAAGGCCTGTCTTGTACTAGAGATTCAAAAACGGCACGCTGCCAACACCCCTAAGCATCTGTGAATTGGTGCATGCACGGTAGTCTCATGTAAAATGCAAGGCACATTTGATTCCCCACTCCAGACCACAGAGCCTCATTGGACACAAAAAATCTGAAACACCACAGTTGCTTGCAGTTGGGTACTCGGGGCTTGCGGAACCATGCAGGGGACCTTCCATTCCCCCCCCAACCCCCCTCTAGACCAGAGCCTCACTGGACACTAAACATCAGAAATACCGTGGTTACTTCCGGTCAGGTAACTCAGGGCTGGCATTCCCAGTCACAGAACCATGCAAGGGACCTTCCATTCTTCCCCCCCTCCAGACCAGAGCCTCACTGCAAACTCAAAATCAGAAATACCGTGGTTACTCGCAGTTGGGTAACTCAGTGCAGGCATTCCCAGTCACAGAACCATGCAAGGGACCTTTTATTCCCAGCACCTCTTATTCTGTAAAGAGAACCAGTACTTTTTGTATTGCCTGGACACTTAAAATATTTTGCTCCATCTTGACAATGCTGTCTACACTGCTGGAGGGAGGCAAGTGTGGGCATGTGTGTGTGTCCAATAAGAACATGAGTCTGAATCTGCATTAGGAGGGTATACAGGGAGGGGGCCAGGTCAATCTTGGTGTAGTAACAATACAGTCCGTGGCAGCAATTGTCAAGGTAAGTGGGGGGATCCCTGTGGCCTCTTGGACACAGGAACCCTGATGGAGGCTGGCTGGAACCTGAAATCAGTGGGAGGCCCGCGCAGTGCTATAAGTCTTTGGGACAAAGGGGCAGACGGTGATTACAGGGGCATGGAAGAGCATCTTGGGGCTTCTGCTGGGTCATAGTCCCTCCAGGCTGTGCCGACGCTGCCATGCAGCAGGATTGCTGTGGCAGATGGGCTGTGGAGCGAGAGCAGGGGAAACACTACAACGTAAGCTGTGGCCCTGACATTATCAAGAGCAGCTCCTCTAAGTGGTCCTTTAGGTAATTGCTAAATTGTCCCAAGCTTACTAGTAATTCTATTTGCTTTTTCTTCTCTCCAAGCAGCAGAATGCTATTCATCCTTGGCTCTGTAGTCTGATCTGACTGCCAGGGGGGCAGCCTGACCAGTTCCTCTTCCGCGCTCTCCAGAGCCCACTAATGATCATCAGTTTGAGACTTCCCACTCTACCTTGAAACTTTTCAGCCCCTGTTATCTGGTTTTGCACGATGGATACTGGTCATCAGCATTGTCCTTTCGAAGGACCAGGTTGTACGTGCTGCAGAGGCTAAAACGTTGAGAGAGTACTGCAAGGCTGAACTTGCTCAGGATACGTCTAGGGAAAGCAGCTCAATCCCATGTTGAAGCATCGGCTGCAAGTGGAGGGTCAGCAGGAAAGGAACCTTTGTGGTTACAAACCCAGAGAAGGCCCAGTTGATCCATCCATCGGTCATAATCATGGGGAACACAGTGGTAAGATTTCCTTTCATCATCTCGGTCACCACTGTCATAAGGTACTTGGCAGTGACCTTCCTCTTTGTCTTCTTCAAACATCCAGTCTCCGCATTGTTGAAGTTCTGCTTCCTCATCACAAAGGCCTCCTTAGGGATGTACCATCCATTCTACCACAAGCAGCTGTTTTGGGAGTAAGATCTGGCTGCCAGGAAGGCCTCCAGCTCCACTTTCTTATCATAGTGCACTAGCTGGGTTCTGTAGTGTCGGATAAGTTTCACAAAAAAGTAATGAAGACTATAGGCAATACCACTCTGAGCCACATACTGGAGTGCTGGATCAGTTTGACGGCCACCATGATGAGTTTGTCTGCATTTTCTAATGCAGCTCCAATATCTTCCTTATCCAAGATCATGGCCTTGATGCTATTGCCCTCCCCAAAATCCTGGTTCTGCTCATCCTTTGTACCACTATTGAAAACTGTTGGAGATGGGGGGAGGTAGCAGGTGCTTCCCTCGTATACAAGTTGTCCTTTTATGTGAACTGATAACGTCCGGATTTCAGTTCCTCGCTATGGCGATTACAAACAAAACATGTAGCCACTGAGGCTGAGTATCTACTACTGTCCGTTGACCAGGAAAATAGTTTTGTTAATGATTACATTGATTACTCATCTCCTGTTGTAGTTTTCTTGTGAGATTTTAACTTCCTCTGAGTAAGATTTGCACACTAACTCCCTCCTCAACTCCTTCCTGTCATTCAAAATCGTTCTACAGCACTTTACCTTCTGTATCCACAGTGGCCACACGCTGTTCTCTAACCATCTCAAATTGGATTATTCATTATTTCTTAATCCTGCAGTTAACAAACCCTTCCCCTGTTAAACTGTAAACAGAACTGGTAAGAACTAGAGAACTCAAATTCATTAGTAAAAAAGGGCCAGCGATAACTCAATTTACTTTGTACAGCTACAAAAGGAGTGAAATGGTGACTACTCCAAGCTAATAAGACACGATAATGATGAGATCTCCAGCATCATGGACAAACTGGCTCCCTCCACCTCCAGCTTGAAAAAATTCCAAGAAACCTAATATTGGTGCAGTGGGCAGTGGTGACATAAATTGAATGAAACCCTAGGAGCCTCCTTCTGCCCACCTCAAGTGTGCAGAAAAAACATGCACTTTATACTGTGTGAAAGGCTTTTTCCAGGCCATTTGTTTACCCCCCCACCTCCCACCCTAGATCCACTGTTTTGTCCTGCGACTAGGTTTGTGTCAGCAAGACCACACAATTTTTTTTTAATAAATGTTAAGTTCATGGTGTGTTTTATATGCTTTGTGCCACTTGCCATGTCTTCCTTCTTTGAAGTTGTGGTCTCCCGGCTAAAAGGATCCCGAGTTGGCAAGATTCTTAAAGGTGCTTTGAAAATTTAAATCCCCTGGATACCTTTGATCAGTCCCCACCACCCTCCTGTAATCTGCACTGTTTGCAGATAGCCAACACCACAGGGAATGTCAGCCAGAGTTTGAAGACCACATGCTTGGTACTAATATGAAACGCAGAAGGCAGATTCACTCCTCGGTACAGTGCGAATTTAGATTTCTGTGTTTCTTTAGGTTTCTTCCATGCTACTTTCTTGGTTCTAGCTGCAATATAGACACAAAAGGGTCATGTTTCAAGGCACCCGAGAGAGAACTTATGTCAAGAAACACTGATCAGCTCATAGGTTGGATGTGTTTGGTTTTCTGGTCAATGCTACTCCCTGTCTTAGGTGAGGTGCAGCTGAACACTTTGTGTTCAGCTTGGAGTCGCGGGGTGTCTGCTAATGGCTGTGTTCCATTGGAATTCCTCTGTGTGCACTGAAATGTGTTTGTGTGTTCAGTTTCTATATGTTGTCATATTCTGCCTGTGTGCCCTGTTACAGACGTTCATGATGTCTTCCCTCTCTTTCGGGCACGCTAATGATTTCAGCTAAGGGTTTGTGTGGACAGCAAGATGAGTGCTTTCAACCCACGGAATTGGGCAAAGTCTGGAGAAGCTACCATACTGTAGCCATTCTCTTTGAGTTACATCCTATCCTTAAATCTATTTTTGAGTAAATATCTCAGTTGCTCTGGGGCATACAGCTTGTTCCGAAGCTGGCAACAGTTTTCTATAATGAATTTTGTTGCCAGCACCAATACACCGGCCTTTTCCCTCTTTTTGCCCTCTTTAGGACATGCACCATGGGAGCTTTTTTCACTTGTACTCCTGCTTGCAGTTGGCCTCTGTCATTCCCCAGTAGCACAATCCGTGATGATTTGGGGATTTCTAAGTTCATCTTTCCATAAACCCCATCCAAATCGTTCACATGGTCTTGAGTCTTCTCCTGAGTGTGTCCACAGTTTGTATCCCATGCTGAGGACTTGTGGGCAAGAATCAGTACATTTCCAGTAGCCCCTCACAGGTCAAGTAACTCAGTAAGGTTGCTAGCCCCACTAGGTCTTCGCTTGAACTTTAGTTTTCAGTAGTAGTAAAATGCATCTTTTGGTAATTGGCCGTTTTTTAAAATAAATTTTCAACTCATGGGTATTGAGTCCTCAAAGATATTGCATACTTACTCTTTAAGTGGAACACAGTCGTGCTGGGGCAGAATCTGTCCTGTTTTAGGGTGCGTGGGATGTGACTTATCGCTTCAACTTTTCCATTCTTATGGAGGCAAGACTGCCACATGAATGGATATAACTCCTTCCTCTCCGAGGTTATTCTGGCCTGTCACTGACAGTGCAAAGTGCTGCTAACATTTAAGAATCACTGCTCTGATTTGTGCTTGAATTTGAACCAGCACTGCTAGCCTTTTGGGGCTGTCACTGCATGCGAGTGACACTTCCCCTGGTTTTCATAGGTAAACCACATATGGAACTCATTCTTCTTCAACCTTGGTACTGAGTGTGCCATACATAAGAGGGGGCCATTTGGCTGCTATGTGAATGATTGTTTCCCAGTCCTTCCAACCTCTCCCATAGGCTGGTAGGAAGAGGCAGTGCAACATGCCTTCCCCACATTTCATTGGCAGAAAAGGCTTTTAAAGTACTGAAGAAATGAAACTCCATTTCCATGTTTTTTCCTTTATCGAGTTGATTACTTTACTGTCTGCGGTGGTTGTGTGAAGGCGTCTACGTGCTTGACTAATATAATGATGCACTGGCCAGTGTGAGCCCCCAGACCTTCGGGCCATAGGAAACGGCAGCACCAATTTTGGATTCATGGTCAGTAAGTGACTTTGCAGTTTCCTCCAACAATAATGTAAGTGCATGTAGGGTGGTGTCTGTTAGTACTGATTCATCAGGATACATTGGGAGCGGATGGACTTTTCCTTTCCTGGGTTCTTGAGATATCATCTGTACCTTTTACCAGAGCATAGATTGAGAAGGGACCAGTGAGCGTCCATGGTTGCCTCTTCTTTACTGCGCTGACCGGGAGTCCTAAATCCATTTGGGTTCTGGTTCCTCCGTATGAACTCCCGATTGTAGGTCTTACTGTTGGACCCAGAGTTGTGTGATGCACTTTGACCCATAGCCTTGTCTTGTGAAGAGTGTCCAAAGCTTTGCTGTTGCCCATGAAAGCCAGATACAGCAACAGGTCTTCTCCAGCAGGGATGTGAGACAAAGAGCTCATTGATTCTAGCATTGTTAAATTACCCTCCTCCAGCCAGCCTTTGAGATCTAGCAATATTTCTGCATTTATTTCTGATCAATATCAATTCGGCTTATGGGGCGATAATTATTTTTTCAGGTTTGCTTGTGCACGCTGCTTCTATTGTTTTTAATTCTGTGTGTGCACAGCTTCTCTCTGGTGAAATTCTTGCTTTTTGGGTTTGGTTTTTAATACATTAGGTGTTTGCTTTTTAATTCTGTGTGCGCACAGCTTCTCTCTGATGAAATTCCTGCTTCTTGTGTTTTTTTTTTTTAAATACATTGTGTTTGTGCATGTCTCAGTATGTGCTCTACGTCCATATTCTAGCCCTTTGGTGGTGGTTGCCCAAGTGCTGTATGGGGAAACGTGTGACAAGTCAAACCCAGATAGCATCGTTTGAATCACAAAAACGTGACCAAAGGGCACAAAATGGAGAAGTGGGCGCCCAGCAGCAGTTTTGCCTTCGCCTCTCTACCATGTGGCGCTCTCTCTGAGAGTGCCCTTGTAGCTGGTATAAAAGGCATACTCCGTCTGTGGTTGGTGACAATCCGTAACTGCATCAAACGTGTGACTCCTTGTTTCAGGAAGGTGCTTATCTGAGAGCCCTCTGCACCAGACCCAGCTAAGATGACATCATGTTCCTTCCCCCTACTCCACTCCAGCTCTTCCCAGACTGGTTGATAAGGCGGCTTGAATTGTGCTGTTCCCACCACTAAGCACCGATGGGAGACACACTGAAAAGAGAGACTACCTAATGCAGGTCACAGAAGAAGGGAAGGGTGCTTATTCAGGCACTCTAAGGAAGATTAGAAAGCTGCTGCTCTGGCTCCAGATTGCTAACTTTCTACTTGTGGTCTAACAGATGAGATCTCTCTACCTAAAGCCCTGGGTCCATAGACCCCAAGAACCAGAAGGTCTGTATGCGTAGTGAGAAGAGGGTGAACAAAGGTCCATTTGAAGTTTCTTCAGTGCCACCCAAGTACAAATAATTTCCAGGTCGTCCTCCGCAAACTGTGGTTAAAAAGACCAGGGCACGAGCTAAAATGAGTGAAGTGCCCTCTGGGGTAGTCTTCCCATAAGAGTAAGTAGGTGCGTGCCGTGGCAGATATTAGATTTAAGGATCAAGACATTCCATGGCTGGGGGTTCACTAGTATCATATTCTAGTTAAGGAGATCCTGGTTATCGCAACATGAGTTTCCTCCCGGGAGCTTCATTTGGTTCCCCATGGCAACGGTTGCTATAAAGATGTGCCCTACTTTTGGCTCTCCTTGGCACCTATTGCCATTGATACCCAGCATATACTCTCATGGTCCATTGTTTATGGACTACTGTGAGAACAAGAAGCAGCGTGGTCATATTTGGACGTTCAGCGAGTTGGTTAAAGTAAATAAGTGTGCAGCGGTCTCGGCAAACCTTTAGATGTTTTCAACGCCATCAGGCTTTCGAGTGGTATTACAAACATTTTCTGGCTACTACCAAAATTGCATTACAATAGTCATCATTTTTTTTTTTCTTTTTTCTAGTGTGCATAGTTTTAAAATCTTGTTTTTCTCTGTATGATGTTTGTATAACATCAATAGTTGTCCATAATATCTTTGTGTAGATGGTGACAAAGTCAACTTGAAAATACTTGGTTTGTCTAAATTGCTTTTTTACAGAATGGCATATATGTGGCCCATTAGTTAACTCTGTCCCAATTTGAATTCACAGTTGTTCAGAATTATGAGACTTTAAGCCACTTACTTCTCTCAAATCCCCAGCAACTTTATATTTTTTGTAGTGCGCTCAGAGACCCACTGTGCAGCTGCGGGCTTGGTTTGAAGACAGATTAGTAATTCTGTCAGATGTATTTTGCTTGGGAGAGGCTGAGCTGGAAGAAACGTCCGCTGTAAATTGATGAAATACTGATGCAGGAATACAGATGAGATGAGCATGTTCGATTGGGGTCTCGGAGATTAGGTCACTCCATGACTTCTGCAAGTCTACCGAATCCTGCAATTCTACCTACCCCCAGAAGATTCCCCTACCAGTGTTGCACGAAAATATAAACGGGTTATGAATGGTGCACAGACCCCTCTGAAATCACGGAAGGAAAGGTTCTGACTTTTGTTGTGGAATGGCCGGAAGAAAGGAGATGAATGAGTCCAACCTATGGGAGAGGGAATCCCTTGGCGTAGACCAAAGAAGGTGTGATGTTCTTGGGTGCTCTTCAGTCTGCACACCATAGCACAGACAGACTTGCCCCCAAATGCATTGCTGGTTCATCAGGCAGCGTTTTGAAGGGACAATTCGGAGGTGCAGGCACCTTCCCATTCTTGTGCGCTTTGAATGTGTGGGATAAAGAAGCGGAAACAGGAAGGAGTATCTGTTGTGCTTCCTGCTTTTGTGACACTGTTTTTTATGGGCAGTGGCGAGACCATAGCCTTAAAAGGGCATGGTAACAGCAGGCTTCCGACTGTGGAGCCTCTCAAAGTCCAAGTCATTGGCTTTAGTTCCTCTTCCGCGCTCTCCAGAGTCCACTAATGATCGTCAGTTTGAGACTTCCCACTCTACCTTGAAACTTTTCAGCCCCTGTTATCTGGTTTTGCATGATGGATACTGGTCATCAGCATTGTCCTTTCGAAGGACCAGGTTGTACGTGCTGCCGAGGCTAAAACGTTGAGAGAGTACTGCAAGGCTGAACTTGCTCAGGATACATCTAGGGAAAGCAGCTCAATCCCATGTTGAAGCATCGGCTGCAAGTGGAGGGTCAGCAGGAAAGGAACCTTTGTGGTCACAAACCCAGAGAAGGCCCAGTCGATCCATCCATCGATCAGGATGATGGGGAACACAGTGGTAAGATTTCCTTTCATCATCTCGGTCACCACTGTCATAAGGTACTTGGCAGTGACCTTCCTCTTTGTTTTCTTGAAACGTCCAGTCTCCGCATTGTTGAAGTACTGCTTCCTCATCACAAAGGCCTCCTTGGGGATGTACCATCCATTCTAACACAAGCAGCTGTTTTGGGAGTAAGATCTGGCTGCCAGGAAGGCCTCCAGCTCCACTTTCTTATCACAGTGCAGTATCTGGGTTCTGTAGTGTCGGATAAGTTCCACAAAAAAGGTAATGAAGACTATAGGCAATACCACTCTGAGCCACATACTGGAGTGCTGGATCAGTTTGACGGCCCCTATGATGCCTTTTCACTCAACTGCTACCACTGGACTATACAGCAATCGTCACAGTCTGCAGCCTAGTACTAGAAGCAAACTTTACCACTGCCCTTTCACCCAGCTGATGGCCCCTGTCCCAAGTGACTCACACAATAATGCCCTAAACGTGGGCAGTTAAAGCTGTTGTGCCACAGCCCTTGGCCCTTTGGTTTTGTTAAAATGGATTTATCTGCTTTTCCGCTTCTTTAGGGTGACAACTACTCTTTACTCCATCTTCAACTTCCCTGCATTTCCCTTTATTTTTTCATGGACTAGGTTTACCCCTGTATGCCGTCCCTTGATCTTGTCTTCTTTCTCTCCTTTCCCCTGCCTGCATCCTCCATGTTCGCTCCCACGTCATTCTCCATTTGAACTGCTTGTGTCAAGGGTTTTCTAGCTCTTTTACTCCCAACCCTATCGCAGTAACTCTTACTGTCTTCCCGCAGTGTCTTTTTCTAACATCTACTCTCCTTGCATCTTTTTTGTCTTTTGGCTCCTGTCCTGTTATTCCTTTCTGCGCAAGTAACAGTAGAAATAGGAAACAGGTCACTGTAATCCATTCCTTTTGGCCTATCTTGTCGATTTTCCTTTTCCATTTCTTAATTTTGTTGCACAGACCTCCATATACATTTTTTGTGTTGATTGGAAGTTTTATGTACATTTTACTGAATTTAATTTTGAATCCAGACAATCAATTTTATACCTGTTCATTTGATTTTTTGGTCCAGTCAAATGTGACTTTTCCTTGGGTACCACATTAGTGTGCCTCATCCCACCAACTGCAGTCTTTATCAATTAAATAAACTAGTGACCCTCATTGACCCGCTTCAGTATCAGTTCTGCCCTTGGTACATGAATGTTCCAGTGCTGTCCCTCATGTCGCTCTCAGAGCCAGGGATTTGTAGTATGAGAGCATCAGCTGGGGACTTTTAGCAGTAGCACTTGTTCTCTCGGTAAGACGGTAGGGTACTAGTATGCACTTGCAGTCTGTTTTAAACTCCGAAGATAATGCATTCTGGTGTTTCCTTTCTTGTATTTGTTTTGCTGGCCCCTATATAACACACCTATAAAAGCAAAAAAGTGATGGGTGGAATGCTTGAATTAATCTCAACCGTTGGTAATTACGCGGGCCGCGTTCCAGTCAATCGGGGTTTTTACCCACTTATTAGTTTATGACACTGTATTCCAATATGTTATGACCTGCATTCCCTACCCCCGTTTACCATTCCCCCTCTACCTCTTCACTCCGCATAAGACATGTGTACGCGCTAATAATTCTCACATTATTGTGTAATCTCATGTTTTTTTTTTTCTTTTCTTTTCTCCTATGTCTATACTTGTCTATGTAATTATGGACCCTGTAACTCACTGATCCTCATGTAAAGCGCTCTGATACCTCCGGGTCTAGCCAGCGCTATATAAAACTTTGCAAATAAAACTTTGCAAATAAAATAAATAAATAGGTACAGTCCGGCTTGAACTGCTAGGCCCCGCCCCTCCACAAGAGAACACGATCAACCACAGACATATTGTAGCAAAACAAAGTCTGCATATAACTGGTCTCTGTTTAGAGTGACACAGTGGGTAGAAAAAAGTTAGACCCGAATGCGGTTCAGAGCGATCTCTAGTGGCCGAGATGTAGTCAAACATTCATTGTATTACTTTGTTTGTTATATTATATTTAGCAGAAACCAATTGTCTGAGAGATCTCCTGTCATTAGCGGGCCTCAGATCGGTTGCGCCGCAAACCTCTTAAGTCACCAAGCTGCTTAAATTGTGGTGGCCAGACTAAGCTTAAGACTCATGTATCGAAGAATGGAGAGATCAGGGATTGTAGTTCAGAACAGGTAGAAACTAAAATCATAAAAAACAACATTTGGTTAATTAAAAAACAAAACAAAACTAATTTAACTGGGGCACCCCCTTAGAGTGTTTTATTTAAGCAAACCTGGGATCAGAAATATGGTGGATGATATATGCATGCAGTGAAATGACAAAAAACTTGAAAATAGAAAAAGGTCTAATTGGTGAGCTGCCATTAGTAGTGACATTGCTGCCTGTGGGTGGACCTAGGTTAGGCAGGGCCATGTGTAGGCAAAAATGTGTCTTGTTCTCATTGGGGTGTCTGCACTGTGCACTATTGTGCCTTTCAGTCCAGGGCCAGATATAGCAGGCTCCTTCTCCACTTTGATTGGTTACTCTCTTCTCCTTTGTTTCATGAGTAAAAAGCTAGATCATTTCTGAAAAGAATGAAAGGTGTTAATGGTGAAGCAATCCTCCTTTTCCTCCCACGTACTACATACCTGTCCGCACCCGTTCGGGGGTCACGGGGCAGCATGGGTTTCTGGGTCCTAACTGTGGTTGAACACCTTTTACCAGTGCTGTCTGGGGCCTCTCTACTATAATCCTGCAGCCTGAATACCAAGTACATTCCTTAGCATTTGACCATAAGTTGTAGCAAGGCAAGCAGTCCAAGGCTTCTCGGAGTTTGTGTTGGGGCAGAGACTCCGAACTCAACAGTTATGCAGCCGACACAATAATGATTGTCCAGCCCAGTGCTTCTTTTTGTTAAATAGAGAAGTACCTTAATGCACAATGTGGCACAAAGACACAATCAAGGCAGAAGCTTCTAAACTTGCACTACTGGGATTTCGAGACCGAAACTAATCCGGTGTATCGTAAGCTCTGGTGCAGGCCCACTATGAAATGTGTGAGTAGATTCCTTGGTTCTGTCACCTGTAGGTAGGTCAGTCCCTACAAATGTCCCAGCACTGAGTCTTCGAAGGTATGGCTTTGTCCCAACCCAGTTTAGTGCATTGCATGAGGCTTTTGTGAGACGTCAACAGTTTCTAGCTGTACATGGGAATTGATGCTTCGATGTGATGAGGATGTGTCTGGGGTTCTTGAGTTGGATGTGGGGCAGCCTGCCTTCTTCAGTTCTCTCAGCTCGCCATGCATTGATATGCAGCTTTAGTAGCTGCTTTTGTTCTACCTGGGGACTCCGCTGGCGTGGGTGCATGTTGCGTGGACACCCTGCTGGTCGCCAGTCAGCACCAGGTACTTGGCAATGACGTCCCATGGAGGGGGGATCAGAGCGGTTGCTCTTACCTGCTGATGTTGGTGGTCATGGTTACTCCTAACTGTAGGTGTCTCTGGTCTCAGTGACTTGTAACTATAGATGTCCCAGTCGCTCACTGCTGCAGGTGCTTCAGGTTACAGGCGCTCGTCGCTGCAGAATACTCGGGCGGATCGCCACATCCGCGGTCTCATGATGAACAGGTTACTTGAGGTTAGGTTGGGGAGGCTTGAAGACCCTTTCCAAGTCTGTGCTGGTGATGCTCCCCGTCAGCAGTGCTTGAGGCTGCCACTGTGCTGTTCGGCACCGGCTGGGCTGCTTCTTGCTGCTTCACTGTGGGGGCCTTGTGCTCCTTCCCTCCTTTCAGCGGGCCAACCGCTCCAAGGTGTCAGACAGACCAACAGCTCCTCTCAGAAATATTTCAGGCTTCAGGTGATGTGATGATGCGTCATCTCTTCTGGGAGACTGGCTGTATAACACACCAACCTTAAATCTCATGATGTGTGTTTGAGTGTGACCGCAATGAAGAAACTGAAATCAAGTGGGAAACTGTGGCCCTCACTTTTTAAGTCCTCTTTCTGACCGGTAATGCTGATTCCACTCTCAAATTGTCTATTCCAGCTCCATAGAACAGACTTTGGGCCTGATTTAGAAGTCGGTGGAGGGAATACTCCGTCACTAACGTGATGGATATCCCGTCCGCCGTATTACGATCCGCATAGGATAGCATGTGATCGTAGTAAGGCGGATGGGATATTCATCAGATTTGTGACCGTGTGTTCCCCTCCGCTGACTTCTAAATCAGGCCCTTAGTCTATGTATCTGGTAACGGTCTTCTCAGCAAGAAGTGACAAGAGGTGCCTCCAACTGGAGCATCCACAACACAACCAGCAGCACAATCAAGTGTGTAGCTCTGCACCTGTCTGTCAACTGCGCTTTTGGGTGAAGCAGTTGGGGAAGACAAAAGGTTTGAATGTTTATGAACTATACACAATGCACAGTGGCAAAAAGTACAAGGTACATACAAAAACTAGCCCCACTATATACCAGTCCGAAATCTCAGGTGAGCTACCAGATCACCAAGAAGATTTCCACTCATCTACGGGCGCATCTGAAAACTAAAACTGTAACAACTCGGTCTAGAATATGACTGGATCTCAGTATTATTGGCAGTGAGTGATGAATATCGGCCATGGTTCAGGCTTCGTAGTCACGTGTGATCCTTGTACGCCATAAGTTGTGAAGGAGCCATAAGGCAGCACACAGCACTTTGTAAAACATCTAAATATTTAAAGAGAGAAATACATATAACTGGACATAATCCAATATGGTGTGTCGCAAACAGACCAGACTAGGCTGTGAGGGTGGTAGGAAAGGGAAGCATTGCCTCTTGGGAGTCAGAGGTGTAGGTGGCGCTGTGCTCACACGGTGCTGCAAGACATCTGCAAAGTGGAGGTAGTACGTGCAAACCGAACACAAACAAGGGGCACTCAGTGGATAGGTCTTAGAGCTCTTGAGGGCTGTTCCAGATGAGATCAGTCCGGTGCCGGATATATAATTGGCACAAATGCCTTGAGCTGGGAGAGCCATTCTAGATGGAACATTGCTTTAGATGAATTTTTAGTTGAGTGGAAAGGCAACAATTGCTCATCTCTGCAGCAATCCCTCGTTTCTGGTAACTGAGAAGAGCCGCATCCACGGGCAACGAGCCACAGCTTTTCAAAAATAGTCGCCAGCAGCGGGATGCTGCCCTGGCATGTTGTTCCAGACGAGTGGTAGGCTCAAAATAAAGCCACATGGAACAGAGTTAGTAAACGGTGACGGTGTCTGGCTCATGCCAAAAGCTCTGACTCAAAAACTGGCTCCACAAAAGCTGTTCTTACAGCTGCACAGCAGCCAATTAATTTTTTTTGCACAGCTTGAGGGATGGAGGGCCCAGAATCCTACAGGGAAACATATACTGGGGTCAAGCAAGGCTCCCTTCCTCGTCTTTTTGTGGCTTTGTGTTTGACTCTGCACCTAGTTTCTTGTAAGTGCAGCTTTCCACAAATATTCTAGGGCAGTTTGTAAACTAGCCTCAGATCCTAGTTTCTGGACATTGATGTTGTCTCCAAATTTTCTAGCATTGTAGCTGGAATGGTAAATTAGCCTTGGAGGAAACCGGCTCAGCAGTATCATCGGCATCTGGGCCCCAGCTACCTGGATGTTGAGCTTGGCATCTTATCCCTACCGTCCATTGACTACTCTGTGTGCACTACTGCACTGTACGTAATACTGTATGATTATCTCAAACGGCAGTCCGCCATCTGGGGGTTATGCTTTTTTAGCTGCATTCTCAAGAGTAGACCCAGAGAAAGGACTGCTTGCATGTGAGAGAAATGTGCCTTTCTTCACCTTTGCCTGTCTGTCAAACCCTTTAGTTCATTTCCTACTTTTCATGGGAATTTCTATCAATAAGTGAGCATGAAGAACAGGCGAGTTGGAAAGTTATGCTCCTGTGGCTCCCCTTCTACGTGGAAGCTTTCCTGTAAAAGGAGAATATTTAGTTCTCCAATTATATCCTTTTTTTTGCCATGCAGCGGTCACCTCGACTGACCCCTCTGGGCTCACTGTGCAGCCACAGTATCCCAGGTGTGCTGGTGACCATCCCACCAGAGCAGGAGCTGTAGGGCTGGCTTCCTCCTTTTGGTGTAAGTCCTAGGCAGATATTTTGGTTGAAAAGAACGTTCTCATCAAAATCCTGTTCATCGTTTTCCATCCTCCTGGAGGACGGAGCAACAGCGTGCAGGTTTGTACTAAAACTTCAATGTCGTTGAATCTGTGATTGCTTCTTTGGTGGGATGGTCCGCTCCTCTAAATGTACTCTGCTCTGAGGTTCTTCCAGGGGTTCTGTTAGATGCACAGCCCTGTGGTAACCTGCTGCTGTTGTGAACCCTCCAGCTGTTAACACATCTTACCTGTCTACAGCGGACATGGTCTTTGCCACCTAGAGTGGTTTCCATCAACACTTGGATTCTAAGTTAATAGAGATGATATGCTGATGATGCACGTCTTTTGTCAGCACCTTACTTGGCCTCTTGCTTCTCTAAATTAACCCTCTTTCATTCATTTGTCATCATTGTGAGGTTCACTGATTGTTTTGTAATTAGAGCGGGCTTCTTCTAAATAGGTATGTACATTTCACTGCTTTGGATAGTCTTGTTAGAAATGTAGCATTAAACTACTTTTTCAGTTTTCTGTTTCTCTGCTGAGATCTACTTGATCATTTTACTAAATATTCAGCACTGCTTTTAATTTAGAGATTATGGGCCAGATGTACAAACATTACGAATACCGATATCCAAATTGCCATTCTCTCCGAATCGCAATTAGGAAATCGGTATTTCTGAGTATAAAATTCTCTTGAGTTTAATTAGCGATTCCTAGTGGGTCGCATATATACTTACCTCATGCATATTAATGAGGTGGGTCGCCCATTAGGAATCGCAGCCATCACAGGGATGGCGGCCTGCTGAGGTCAGCAGACCACCATGTCTGTGATTGCTTTTTAAAAAAGCAATCTCTTTTCTTTTTAAATGGAGCCTGTTTTCCTTGAATAAAAAACAGGATGCGTTGAAAAAGGAAAAAATGAAACTTTGCAGTTTTATTTCTTTAATATTCTCAAAGGAGAAGGGGTCCCTAAGGGACCCCTTCCCCAATGCGAGTGGGTTACCACCAGTTTTAAACTGGTGGAAAAGTATTACTGTTTTGCGACCATTCCATACCATTCTGATTTGGTATTTGGAAGGGACGCACCTTCCAAATACTGAATCGGTATTTGGTAGCAAACGCAAAATTCGATTTGGTAACAAGTTACCGAATCACAATTTGCCTTTTGTACATTGTAAAAGCTTTTTTGCAAACAGGCCGTTTGCGACCACATAAAAGATTTGTACATCTGGCCGTAGATCTTCACAGTGTTAGGGGGGAAATTACAGTCACCACAAAATAATTTTAAAATATGTACGGGTGCACTGACTAGAAAACATGCCAGTTGTAGGTATGCCTACTCTGATTGCATTCAGACCCCAAGCGACAAGGTGCACCTCCACAGCAGACCCCAGTTTGGGCAGTGGGTCAGAAGACAAACGCACCCACTCACTAGACCCTGCAGAGACACCCAAGTACATATCAGCCTCACTTGCGTTTAGATGACTCGTCACAAGGGTCACCCTCTTACCCTGTCTGTAGGGTAGAGCCTGCTACACTCCTTCATGCCCACAACATCCCTCCGAGGAGCCCCTGCCGTTTGGACAAGCACGAACCGCGAACCAACGGTGCCCCAAAGCGGTAAGAAACCATGTGGCATAAGGTAACATTATGTGCATCAGATAAATGCCTGTGTACCACTTTTTAAAATGTAGGCTGCCTCCTGTTCCATTACATGGTGCCCTGTGCTCTGGATGGTTGGTGCCCGTATCTGCTAAGCATGCTCGTGTGGGCCTGTTCTTTGGGTGCTGTCTTGATGAGAGTGAAGGCACATTGTCATTGTTGCTTAGCTACCCGAATAGAATAGATGAACTGTCAGCAGGGCTTTTTACCTTTGAAGAATGTGATGTTAGCGGCATTAGCTGCTGCTGTTGGCTGTGTTCATGCCTCGTGTACGTTACCACCTCTGGAGTCCCTGGTTACGTGATGTTAGCGGCATTTACTGCTGCTGGTGGCTGTGTTCATGCCTCGTGTACATTACCACCTCTGGAGTCCCTGGTTACGTGACGTTCGCGCCATTAGCTGTTGCTATTGGCTGTGTTCATGCCTCGTGTACGTTACCACCTCTGGAGTCCCTGGTTACGTGATATTAGCGGCATTAGCTGCTGCTATTGGCTGTGTTCATGCCTCGTGTACATTACCACCTCTGGAGTCCCTGGTTAAGTGATGTTAGCGGCATTAGCTGCTGCTATTGGCTGTGTTCATGCCTCGTGTACGCTACCACCTCTGGAGTCCCTGGTTACGTGATGTTAGCGGCATTAGCTGTTTCTATTGGCTGTGTTCATGCTTCGTGTACACTACCACCTCTGGAGTCCCTGGTTACGTGATGTTAGCGGCATTAGCTGCTGCTGTTGGCTGTGTTCATGCCTCGTGTACGTTACCACCTCTGGAGTCCCTGGTTACGTGATGTTAGCGGCATTAGCTGCTGCTGTTGGCTGTGTTCATGCCTCGTGTACGTTACCACCTCTGGAGTCCCTGGTTAAGTGATGTTAGCGGCATTAGCTGCTGCTGTTGGCTGTGTTCATGCCTCGTGTACGCTACCACCTCTGGAGTCCCTGGTTACCTGATGTTAGCGCCATTAGCTGTTGCTATTGGCTGTGTTCATGCCTCGTGTACACTACCACCTCTGGAGTCCCTGGTTACATGATATTAGCAGCATTAGCTGCTATGTTGGCTGTGTTCATGCCTCGTGTACACTACCACCTCTGGAGTCCCTGGTTACATGATATTAGCAGCATTAGCTGCTATGTTGGCTGTGTTCATGCCTCGTGTACACTACCACCTCTGGAGTCCCTGGTTACATGATATTAGCAGCATTAGCTGCTATGTTGGATGTGTTCCGCCTTGTATAAATACAACCTCTGGAGTCCCTGGTTATGTGATGGTAGCGGCACTAGCTGTTGCTGCTGGCTGTGTTCATGCCTCGTGCACATTACTACCTCTGGAGTCCCTGGTTACGTGAAGTTGGCGTCATTAGCTGTTTCTATTGGCTGTGTTCATGCTTCGTGCACATTACCACCTCTGGAGCCCCGGGTTACGTATGCTTTAGGCCCCAGAGGGTTCTGAACATGGCAACACGTCTGGTGTCAGGATGCTGCCTCCTCATTACTATATAAACTCTTCTCCAAGGATCTGTGCAGCCTACATTAATGAGGAGATATCCAGTTCACCTAATTGTGTGCATTTATGTCCGCAACCGCAGCCCTACTGCCCACTCCTGAATGTATAACACAAAGTATATACAGTTTATATTCCTTGGAATGTAAAACATCAGTGACCAAACCGTAAATGTAAAATGTAAAGGTGTAGAACATTCTAATGAGTGTCGAGGGCAGTCTAAACAAGGGATGCATTCAAAAGAACAGGTTTTCTTATCCGAATAGGGCTCCTATTCCTGAGCATCAGGGTAACTACATACAGCACAGGTAGAGAGGCCTGTACCCCGCTGCTGGGGCAGGCGTTGATTGCTAGACAGTGTCCGTGGTGGGCACTGTTCTTACCACCGGTGTGCCAGGGCCTCGGGTGCCTATGCGCTCCAGTTGGATCACCAAGTTACTCAATTTGTACTCTTGACTCTCAAGAGTCGCCACCAGACAAGGTTTGATCCTGGTTTGGTTCCTCACACACTGTATGATATTACACTCTCAATCCAGTCAGAAATATATCTTTTCAAAATAGGGATTTTATTTACATGTTCGAAGGATCCTCAGTGAAATAGTAAGAAACCACATGAACAGACTCTCCTAGCTCCTTCTGGGGCTGAGATACAATCTCGAATTATAGGGCTAAGACACTATAGTTTGTGTATCCTTTGTGTTAGCCGAATGGCACCATCCTGTACTTTTCAGGGCGTTCAGGAGTGGGCAGTAGGAGTGCGATTATGGTCATAAATGCGCACAGTGCGATGAACACGGGCTCTGTGGACAATATCTCAGTCTGGGGGCAATCAACGAGAAGAATAAAGCACCGCCTTTCTCATCATCCAGTGTTTGTGTAGAGCTGGAGACCCAAAGAGACCAGTCGATGTGGAATACCGATAACTTGCTCCTTGCTCGAGCAGAAAGCGCTGCAATGCTTCCTTGAACCGTAGTAGCTACTCCCAGTGTAACTGGTATTCCCCAAAGTGCTGGCCTGGACTCCTTTCTGTGTTTGCATTCCCATGTATGCTTGTGTTGGGAAAGAAGACGCTGTCCTTCTGAAGAGGGAAACTAGAGTTGTGGCATGTGTGTGAGATTGCTTTAATTAATCCGTGCGAGTGCTGCCTGGAGGATAGGTCTTGAAGCAGAGACATGCCGCAGGGAATGGAGTCTTCACGCAGCAGGTCCTGGCCGGCACATCGTAGTGTGATTGTGCTGGACCTTCACCACTGATGAGAGAAGCTGAAAATTCATTGAGGGCAGTCTAGCTTCATTCTCCCCTGCATGCTGCCGGACTTTAGGTAACCACATGCTATTTCCCTGCCATTTGCAATAAGAAATGTGTAAATATTGCTAATCTTGCCAAGGCCCGTCTTAATTATCGTACGGAAAGGGATCTTTATTGCATGATCCCCCTCTCTTCCCCCCCCCCCCAGATTTTTAACTGATGCTGCTGTGCTTTTGACTCTGAAGTGCACTGGCCTCTGCTGACCAGGCCCTAGTGTATGTGCTCTGCCCCCTAAAACCAATATGTGCAATCCCTATTACCTGATTGGCATATTTACCTTAACCTATAAGTCCCTAGTATGTGGTACAAAGTGTCCCCAGGTCTAGTAAGTTAAATGCCACCAGTGGACTGCAGCACTTCTTGTGCCACCACTGCAGTGACAAGGTGAGAACATGACTCGAGCCCTGCTGTTGCAGCCTTGTTGGGCAGCTTTTAAACTGCCAGTTCGACCTGGCAAAAGAAACCCTTATGCCAAGCCTAATCCTTCATTTTTAGGTCGAGCCTAGCGCAGCGCATGCGCTGCTCTAGGAGAGGGCCTCTTGGAATCACTCCAGCTTCCAAGAGACTTCTCCATGTGGGTCGGCCTCCTCCCACACATTCCATTGGCCTTTGCGTGTGGCTTTCTCTAATGAAAGCACTGCAAATGGCCAAAGACGGGTGCATGTCCCACCTTTCCTCAAAACTTTCACTCCCATGGCCTAGGGGTCTCGGGAGCGAGCAGCGGCGCGCATTGTGCCAGCTGCATTCCTCCCTGGATCAGGTTACTAATTAACCCAGCGCGGTCGCTTTCACTTTCGCGACCGCGCTTGTTAATATTTATGAGTCACCCCAAGGGAAGGCCTTGGTCGCTCATTAGGCAGGGTGCTAAATATTAAAAGCAAGAATGTCTTTCTTTTATATTTTACACATCTTGACAGTGAACACTCAGAATTGTCATTTTCACTGTAGCAAAGCCGGTGGCTCCATTAGCTAATATGGGGTTTCACTAAACCACACGCTAAGTGCTAACTTCCATTTGGCACCACTGAATATACGAACTACAAGGTATCAAATTAATTGTAATATTAAACCCTACTTATTGCTGAAGTCCGATTTAAAGTGACTTTTATTGCAAAGGTGACTTTAGAAAGTGACCACTTTCTTGCCCCAAAGTTCTTGTAGCCGTTTCTGATAAACTACAACAGTTGTCACCTGAGACAGCCTGCTGCCCTCCTGCCAACAGGTGTGATGTGCTCCCAAAAATGGGAAACAAAAGGACTATTGGTGGGAGGAGGTGTGACCTCTTCCAGCAGAACGCAAAAGAAACAATTGATGGACGGAATGCTGCACAATGCAAACATTCACCCCCAGTCACAAGGATCTCGGTTAGATCCATCATTCTTTTGCTCACCACACCACCCCAGTTTGGACCCAGCCATATGCAAATCAGTCTTGACCCTGTTCCTTGTGGGAACAGTCCAGCCCGAACTGCCAAGCCAGGTCCTCCCTGGACCGGAAACAAGCATCCTGGGACCGGTTTCAGGGCATCACCCTTCATCAGCCAGGCTAGCTTGAATCCAGTGGTGTAGTGAGCACGGGACCCACGTCTGGGCATACCCAGACATGCGTAACATGGTTGGATGTATATGTTGGTTCAGTACTATTTTATACACACACTTTTCGGAACAATAGCAGCTATGCTGCATTTTCCATTTTCCGGTATGTAACTTCTTACACTTCATGGCGTTTCACGGCGTTTTTTTGTTTTACCAGTGCGCGGCGTTTATTGTAATGTAGAACGTTTTCCATCTTTATGGCGCTTTCAATTTTACAAACAGCGGCACAACGTTCTTTATAAAAACGTTTTCCATCTTTATGGCGCTTTCACTTTTACAAACAGTGGCGCAACGTTCTTCAATATGGTACTTCTTACATTTTCGCTGCGCTTTCGCGTTACTAAGCCGCGGCGTTCATTGTTTGATATGCGAGTTTCTAGTTTGCCATGCCGCATTCACTTTAACAAACTGCGGCGCTGCGTTCTCCCATATGGGAGTTCTTAAGTTTTTACAGCGCTTTCACATTAACAGACCGTAGCGTTTATGCTCTGGTACATAACTTGTTAGATCTCCATGGCGCATTTAGTTTAACGAACCTCGGCGTTTCATTTTTCGATATGTGCCTTTTTAGATTTACATGTCACTTTCACTTTCACAAATCGCGGCCTTTTATTCTTTGGTGTGTGACTTCTTCAATTTTCATGGCGCTTGTATTTTACCGCATCTCGCCGAAAAGCTTTTTTGTAGCGGCCTGTTAGATCTTCATGCCGCTTTCACTTTACCAAGCCGCGGCGCTTCATTTTGGGTTTGTGGCTTCTTGGACCTTTATAGCGCTTTCGCTTTACCAACACCAGGCATTGTATCAAGTCGACTCATGCTACAGTTCTGGCTGGTGTTCTACGGTGTGTGGCTTCTTCCTTTTTCATGGCGCTTCCATTTTAACACATCACGGCGACTAACTTTTTTGTAGCGGCCTCTTAGATCTTCTTGCCGCTTTCACTTACCCAAACCGCAGCGCTTCATTTTGGGTTTGTGGCTTCTTGGATCTTTATAGCGCTTTTGCTTTACCAACATCAGGCACTGTATCAAGTCAACTCATGCTACAGTTATGGCTGGTGTTCTCCCTCACCTACCTATATACAGCGCTCTATAAATTATCAGTGAAATTAGCACTATAGCATATATAAAGAAAATACCTCTCATACTACCCATGGGGAAACCAACAGAGGCAACATCTGACCAATCGTTACCGGTCGCTTCTGCAATGTTTTACAGCCAGCAATGTATAAAAGGGGGTTCTTGTGTGCGCGTGATGTTCTATGCTCCATGTGTGCATGCGCTCCATACTAACCAGGGGGAACAGTTAAAGGCCGCATCTGCCCGTTATTTCCTGGTTGTTTTTGCGTTCGCTCTCTGCTGTGTGCCTGCTTCCATCTTCATGGCACGCCCACTTCAGCACATCGCGGCGGTTTATTCTTTTTTAAGTGCCTTTTTAGATCTTCTTGGCGCTTTTACTTGCCCAAATCGCAGCGTTCCATTTTGGGTGTGTAGCTTCTTAAATTTTCATAGCGCTTTCGCTGTTACAACATTAGGCCATTGTTTCAGGTCAACTCATGGAACAGTTCTGGCTGGTGTTTTCTCTTACGTGCCTATATGCAGCGCTCTCAAAACCTGCAGGGATATTAGCGCTATAGCATATATTAATATAATTTCTCCCACTACACACAGAGAAACAGACAGAGGCGACATCTGCCAATTGTTACCGGTCGCTTCTGCAATGTTTTACAGACAGCAATGTACAAAGAGGTGTACTTGTGTGCGCCTGATGTGCTGTGCCACATGTGTGCATACAAAAACATATAAAGATATTGTAATTGCAATGCCAATAACTAACTCTAACAAATGCGAGACCTGTTGCATTGCAAATGCTTGTTTCCTTTACATTCAGCCGCACTGCTGTGCAACATGGCTGAAAAGACATAGACATGGGTGATCTCGTATAGGCAAGACATTTTGGCTTTGCCACTGCTTTTTTTTTTTTTTTAAAGCAACCCATGTTTCTTAAAGGAACTGGTGTTCCTTTAAAAAAAAAATTAAAAACACATTTGGCAATACATGAAGAGCGAACAGGCAGTTGTCCTCTGGACACTATCTGCTCCTCCCACCCCCAAAACTAACTGCCTTCACACCAAGGTCGCCTGAAAGTATTCACCTTCCTCTTTGGGAATCAGTTACCACCTCATTTAAGGTATTGGTAGCAGATCGATGGTTTGTGACTGCGATTGCGGTAAAAAACTATTGATGCATTCCATTGCATCCCGCAATTGGGAGGGATCGCCACTTTCATGCTCCGTCCTAATTGTGATTTGGACTGGATCAGAAAACTTATTTTGTGAGTCGGAAAGATGAGTTTCGTAAAAAGCAGAAAAAGTCAATTTTGCATTCCAAACCTTGTTGTCATGCAAATTGCAGTTTTCAATCACAAAATGGTTTTGTGCCTCTTAACCTAAATTCCTGAACATCGAAGTTCTGCTCTTGCTTGGATCCATCTCTTAAGAAAATACCCAAAGTTGGGATCGCACCTCTCCCCCTCTATCACTTTGTCTCGAGCCTTATCCATGAAGCTTATAGGGCTTTACAACCTTAATGGGCAATGTTGACCATCCAACTAAAAGACCATCATCCAGGCAGTCCTGACCTGGCCACGATGGTCAGCAGGGTAGACCTCTCCCAACATGAAACTTGTGCCAGTGGGTGTCATTAACGCTTGCAGCTTTCCTCCGTAGAGCTTGTAGGGGCCCCAAAATGCCCAACAAGCAACATGTTTTATTCTGCCCTGACCCCTAAGTAATGGTTGAATCTTACCTTCTAATCTCTACATCCCAATCGTCTATGTGGTCTGATCCTGGGCAGACCACCAGTAGTCTAAACAGGGGGATATTTGGAAGACTTTGAGAGGCCTGACTGCCCATATTGAGCTGCGTGTGAATAATGTGTGCTTATCTTATTCGCGGTGTGCTTTGTTGAGAGGTTTCCATGTGAGTGTCATCGAGTCAGAAGAAGAAGGTTCTTCAGTAACCCGGGTGCCCACCAAAGCAGACCACAACCACATTTTGGAAGCGTTCTATGTTTCTGGTATTATTCATTAAACTACCTAGTAACCTTGGATTAGCTCTGTTGGCAGTAAATCTCAACACAGCTCATTGAGAAGACTTAATTGCTTCTGGGTCAGTGAATTCTCTTCCAATACTGAATTTGTTCCAGATCAAAATGTTAATTGGTTGTAGCTGCACTTCCTGATCCGAATTGAAGTGTTACTTTTGTAGCCTGTGTTTGGCAGCTCTTCGGTGTCGGTGATCTGATCTCTTTAACTGTCCTGTTGAGAGTCTGCAGCGGCCGCTGTAGAATGTGCTGCCTCCTTCACACCGCCCATCCATTGCTCGTTTTGAAAGAAGCTGATCTTTTTTTGCTTTAGGAACACTCTGTAACATCCCCATTTGATGTCTTGAGGAGGACACTAGGATCCTATCGACTCATTTCTCCCAGGACAGTGGACACCACTTCCTGTTCCAGGGACTGAACAGGAAGTGTAGGAAGTGGCAGGGCATTCCAGTGTGGCTGTCTCCACCCAGGCACAGACAGCCTGGTGGAGACAGGCTCCCCCAGAAGTACAATAACAAGTAACAGAGAGGGCTCTTAAAGAGGAGGGTAGAGCCACAATGTGTGTCCATATTATCAGTCCACCCTACACTCCATACACAACACAAAGCGGGGTCCAGTCCTCAACCAGTGGTGAATTAGAGCACAGACTGGGCACGAGATCCACCAGAACTGTGGGGTGCTGTGGACCTCCCCATACCCTGTGCTTGGGGAGACAGGCCAGAGAACCCGCAGACACCCATTGCCGTTCCATATGAATCGACGCGGGTCCAAAGCTGTGACAGGATGAGAGTGGGCCTTTTCTCTAGTAAAGAATACACAACTGGAATGGATTCTTTACTACTTGGTGTAACGCATCCGTATAAATCAACTCTGTGCGCCCGTCTCTGTGCACCCCTTAAACCTGCCTGGTCTCAGGGCTGGCACTATGCCAGGCACCTTTTGGGACGAGTATACCTGGGGCCACTATAGAGGGGGGTACCACATCACATTGACATGAGACCATTATGCCCATGAAGCTCGGTGGCGAGAGCTGGTCCTGTGCCACGTTACACAGCGGGTTAGCACCAGAAGCTTGAGCTGTGCCTGCCTGCGACACTGGTCCTGGTGGTCAGTGTGGCCCTGCCCCTCTGGAGGTCAGTTCAGACAGACCTCCATGAATGCATGAAGTGGATGAGTGCTAGGTACGCAGCGGCACCCCAGTACTCCAAGGCCTCGACATGCACATGTGCAGCTCTTGTGCATCTGTTTGTGAGCACAGCTCTGCATAAACTGTCTCTCATGCTATGCAACAGACCTGAGTATTCCGAGATGCTCACAGATATGGCTGACCGAGCTTCTAAGCACTGCTCTGGGTGATGTTATTAAGCCATCATGTAATGACATTGTGCATTAATCTGAAAGCATTGCTGCTTTGTGCACAGCCTCAGTCACTCCATCCCCTCTGCTGCAACTACTCACGGGCCGGAGCCATATGTGAAATGGTATCCTCTGGTCATAACCGACCAAATACCTCACATGACCCACCTTTGGGAGTCTCTGTCCGGGTAAGGTGCTCACCCCTTCCATGCAGCTTTTGTGTGTATTTAGTTGCGAGCTCAGCTCTAGGTTGATGTTGAATCATTTTGTATCTCTTTAGTTGTAACTGACTCTTTGTGATGCGTCTGAGTCGTGTTTGGTTTTAAGCACAGCTCTGGTGGATGCCTATAGTTTGTATTTGGTTGTAAACACAGCTCTGGGTGATGCCTGTAGTATGTGTTCTGTTGTAAGCACAACTTTGGGTGATGCCTGTAGTTTGTATTTGGCTGTAAGCACAGCTTTGGGTGATGCCTGTAGTTGGTTGTATGGATATTAGGGATACAATGGTTCAATGGGGCAGTTAGTCCTGTATAAGCATCTAAAAGAGCGGAGCTCTTCATAAGGAATTACTTATTTGTATTTTTACATTTAGAGCCTAAGTTTAACAATTAAGTTTAGACAGGCAAGTATAATGCAGGGCAACAAATATTGATTTATTTGCAATTATTTTATTCATTGATTTTATTAATTGCAGCATATTGTCTTTTTTGTTTTTTGTCTCTTTTTTTATGGTAATTATCACGATCCAGTGCTCACACAAAAGTGATTAAAAAAAAGTGCTTGAGTGGGTGAAGAAACATTAAAACATGCATCTAAAAAAAAAACACTAAGCTCCTTTCGTAATTTTATATAATGAAGTAAGGAGTTAGGTGGGTCGACGGTGGGTCATTTAGTTGAGATCATCATCATCAGGACAGGTGAGTGAGCACCTGGAATCTTCGAGAGGGGCCAGAGCCGTAGTTTATCAGAGTCAAGTCGATGGGTGCAGAATTTTTTTGATGATCCGCGGAGTGTATCCGTGGTGCACAGCACAAATGACAGCTGGATATTCGTATATACTAGTCAGTGAGCTGAAAACCGATTTCCATGCTGAATGTTGCGTTGCGTTATATAAGGTGCCCCGTGGGACGCCGTCCGAAATTAGCCGATAGCAATCTCAATCCTTGGTTATGGGTTGCGTAATTTCAAATGTGTTGTGGGGAACCAAGTGAGTTTAAGGACCCTCGACGTGGAGTTTTCAATTTGCTTAAATTTTTCTTAAAGGTTAGGATTTAGGCGAAGTAATTTCCTTAGTCCGGTTGTGCCGACGCTCCGACGGCTGGGAACTGAATCTGCACTCATATGTAGTTGGTTGTAAGCACAACTTTGGGTGATGCCTGTAGTTTGTATTTGTAAGCACAGCTGTGGGTGATGCTTGTAGTTTGTGTTCTGCTGCATGCAGAGCTCTGGGTGATACCTGTAGTTTGTGTTCTGCTGTAAGAACAGCTCTGCGTGATGCCTGTAGTTTGTGTTCTGCTGTAAGAACAGCTCTGCGTGATGCCTGTAGTTTGTATGTAGTTGTAAGCACAGCTCTGGGTGATGCCTGTAGTTTGTATTTGGTTGTAAGCACAGCTCTGGGTGATGCCTGTAGTTTGTATGTTATCGTAAGCACAGCTCTGGGTGATGCCTGTAGTTTGTATGTTATCGTAAGCACAGCTCTGGGTGATGCCTGTAGTTTGTATTTGGTTTTAAGCACAGCTCTGGGTGATGCCTGTAGTTTGTATTTGGTTTTAAGCACAGCTCTGGGTGATGCCTGTAGTTTGTATTTGGTTGTAAGCACAGCTCTGGGTGATGCCTGTAGTTTGTATTTGGTTTTAAGCACAGCTCTGGGTGATGCCTGTTGTTTGTATGTTATCGTAAGCACAGCTCTGGGTGATGCCTGTAGTTTGTATTTGGTTTTAAGCACAGCTCTGGGTGATATTCTCTAACTGTAGGGTTTTTGGTGATCTAGGAAGTGTGGCGCTCTGCCGTGTGTGCATACAGTGTTCAGTAGTGTTTAATAGATACAGTGCAACCAGGTTAGGGGAAACACCCTATAACCCCTGTATGTGTGTAGGAGAGATCCTGCACAAAGCTAAAAAGACAAAGTCCTGGGCACACGTTTTTCGATTATAAAATGAAAGTTCATTCAATTAAATGCACTTGAAGAAATGTCATTGAGGTCCAAATGAGTAAGTTCTTTGTCTTTATTCTTTGTTACACCGAAAAGCAACCAGCCAACACCTGTTTCGCACACAATGGGAGATTGTCCCGCGACTTCTTCAGGACTGGGATTGATACAAAAGGTAATGTGAACACAAAAACTGTGTTGTTATTGCATGCTGGAGAGTCCAACCGTGACGAAACACGTGTTGGCTGGTTGCTTTTCGGTGTAACAAAGAATAAAGACAAAGATCTTACTCATTTGGACCTCAATTACATTTCTTCAAGTGCATTTAATTGAATGAACTTTCATTTTATAATCGAAAAACGTGTGCCCAGGACTTTGGTTTTACAGCTCTGGGTGATGCCTGTAGTTTGTATTTGGTTGTAAGCACAGCTCTGGGTGATGCCTGTAGTTTGTATTTGGTTTTAAGCACAGCTCTGGGTGATGCCTGTAGTTTGTATTTGGTTGTAAGCACAGCTCTGGGTGATGCCTGTAGTTTGTATTTGGTTGTAAGCACAGCTCTGGGTGATGCCTGTAGTTTGTATATAATCGTAATCACAGCTCTGGTTGATGCCTGTAGTTTGTAGTTGGTTGTAGGCACAGCTCTGGGTGATGCCTGTAGTTTGTATTTGGTTGTAAGCACAGCTCTGGGTGATGCCTGTAGTTTGTGTTCTGTTGTAATCACAGCTCTGGTTGATGCCTGAAGTTTGTATTTGGTTGTAAGCACAGCTCTGGGTGATGCTGTAGTTTGTGTGCCATTGTAAGCACAGCTCTGGGTGCTTCTTGTAGTTTGTGTTCTGCTGTAAGCACAGCTCTGGGTGATTCTTGTAGTTTGTGTTCTGCTGTAAGCACAGCTCTGGGTGATGCTGTAGTTTGTGTTCTGCTGTAAGCACAGCTCTGGGTGATGCTGTAGTTTGTGTTCTGTTGTAGGCACAGCTCTGGGTGATGCCTGTAGTTTGTATTTGGTTGTAAGCACAGCTCTGGGTGATTCCTGTAGTTTGTGTTCTGTTGTAATCACAGCTCTGGTTGATGCCTGTAGTTTGTATTTGGTTGTAAGCACAGCTCTGGGTGATGCTGTAGTTTGTGTTCCATTGTAAGCACAGCTCTGGGTGATTCTTGTAGTTTGTGTTCTGCTGTAAGCACAGCTCTGGGTGATTCTTGTAGTTTGTGTTCTGCTGTAAGCACAGCTCTGGGTGATGCTTGTAGTTCATGTTCTGTTGTAAGCACAGCTCTGGGTGATGTGCTCGTCAGGCGGTGCACCCTTCAGTGGCGAGCTCAGCTCTGATTGTGCCATGGTTGTGTGGAAGCAGTCAGTACAGGTGTCTTCTGGTTCTCTGTGCCACCTGCTGCTGCTTGTGGCAGCTGCAGTATCAACTGTCCGAGCCTCTGGGGCTGGCACTGTATGTTGTATGATTGCTCCGGATAGCCGCATGCCTCGCATCACACGGAGCGTCAAGTGGTCCGCCGCCTCTGGGGGCTGCATTGATCGGCCTGTAAACACAGTGCTATTTATAGCTGCAGACGAGGAAGCGATGCTGCTTCAGTCCAGGAGCACAAGAAAGAACAGGGGAACCCTACTCACTAAGGAACCAGGGTAATAGTTATGTAGGAAAAACAATGGTTCCTGTGGAATAATCTACTATGAGGTTATGATACATAAGCACAATCGTGATATAGAGGGTTAGATAATGGCAGAGCGCGAAGGAACCACTAACTCACCGATTCCAGTGTAGTATATTTTATGGATTTTTAAACAATAAAGTTAGGAGTAAACATTATACATCAAAACAACATTTGTGCATAGTGTCCCAAGTGACAAAGGGAACCTAAACCTAAGTGACAACGTGAATATTAAATACAAGGTTTCCACAGTTTGTACAAGTCGACCATTATCAAAATGATTCCATGTGAACAGCAGCTATATACAATGATATGGGCTGGGGAAATGGTTCGCTTCTTCCGTTTGTCGACGGCGTTTTGACCCTCAAAACAATGTGGGGTCTCTTCAGGACTATTGATGAAGGGACATCTGAATATATGGTTGCGCAGCCTTGTGAAAATGATGTGCCACATGTGAAGAAAAGAGGAAAAGGTTTACTCACATGAGGACCCGTCCGGGTACTCTATGTGAGGACAGGCTGTCAATCCAATGGGGTATGTAGGTGGGCCAGAGGGGCTCAATTAGTTTTACGCCAAAGCCGTAGCGTTGTAGAATCCCTTTGTGGATTAACAGTGACAATGCACTGAAAGTATTTCTCGGTAGCTAGGGGTCGCGTAACTAGTTTGGTTGTAAGCACAGCTCTGGGTGATGCTGTAGTTTGTGTTCCATTGTAAGCACAGCTGTGGGTGATTCTTGTAGTTTGTGTTCTGCTGTAAGCACAGCTCTGGGTGATTCTAGTAGTTTGTGTTCTGCTGTAAGCACAGCTCTGGGTGATGCTTGTAGTTCATGTTCTGTTGTAAGCACAGCTCTGGGTGATGTGCTAGTCATGCGGTGCACCCTTCAGTGGCGAGCTCAGCTCTGATTGTGCCATGGTTGTGTGGAAGCAGTCAGTACAGGTGTCTTCTGGTTCTCTGTGCCACCTGCTGCTGCTTGTGGCAGCTGCAGTATCAACTGTCCGAGCCTCTGGGGCTGTCACTGTACGTTGTATGATTGCTCCGGATAGCCGCAGGCCTCGCATCACACGGAGCGTCATGTGGTCCGCCGCCTCTGGGGGCTGCATTGATCGGCCTGTAAACACAGTGCTATTTATAGATACAGACGAGGAAGCGATGCTGCTTCAGTCCAGGAGCACAGCCGGAGGGTCAGTCACTCACAGGGGGTGAGGTGCGAGCTGATGTCCTGCACAGAGTGTGAGTGAGGCAAGCCCTCCTCACCGGGGTGTCAGTCACAGGGGGTGAGGTGCGAGCTGGTGTCCTACACAGACTGTAAGGCGAGCCCTCCTCCCGGGGTGTCAGTCACTCACGGGGGGGGTGAGGTGCGAGATGGTGTACTGCACAGACGGTGAGGCGATCCCTCCCTGCTCCCCCCCACCCCCTTCCCCCGCCAGTCACTCACAGGGGGTGAGGTGCGAGCTGGTGTCCTGCACAGAGGGTGAGTGAGGCAAGCCCTCCTCACCGGGGTGTCAGTCACAGGGGGTGAGGTGCGAGCTGGTGTCCTACACAGACTGTAAGGCGAGCCCTCCTCCCGGGGTGTCAGTCACTCACGGGGGGTGAGGTGCGAGATGGTGTACTGCACAGACGGTGAGGCGATCCCTCCCTGCTCCCCCCCCCCCCCCGCCAGTCACTCACAGGGGGTGAGGTGGGAGCTGGTGTCCTGCACAGAGGGTGAGGCGATCCCTCCCCTCTGCCCCCCACCCCCTGCCAGTCACTCACAGGGGGTGAGGTGCGAGCTGGTGCCCTACACAGACAGTGAGGCGAGCCCTCCTCCCGGGGTGTCACTCACAGGGGGTGAGGTGCGAGCTGGTGTCCTGCACAGAGGGTGAGGCGAGCCCTCTCCCCCAACCCCCCCGCTGCCAGTCACTCACAGGGGGTGAGGTGCGAGCTGGTGTCCTGCACAGAGGGTGAGGCGAGCCCCCCCTCCCCCGGGGTGTCAGTCACTCACAGGGAGTGACGTGCGAGCTACGCTGATAACTCTACGCTGGCTTCTTATTGAAGCCAGGTCAATATATGACAGCTTGTATCACCCATAAAGCCATTCATAATTCCACCCCTTGCTATCTAGCTAACAAACTCGAAATTTCAGGTGGATTAAGACCCTCACGTAATGCTAAAACCTACTGCTCGAACCTCCGACTTTCAAAAGGGAAAGGCTTATGGTGCAATCTTTCACAGTAGTGCGACCAGAATTTGGAACTCACTTCCTCCATACCTCCACACTACCACCTCTTTCGCATCTTCATAAATGACCTTAAAACCCTTCTCTTCCAAAGACACTGCTACCAATAATTCTCTGACTCTGACTGTTTCATGTTCCTCACTGGAGAACTAGTTTGTCCTTCCGCTTCAGCTGTGGAATATGTACTTTTAAAACCCTAATGGCTCCAACTTCAGTTTGCAATGTGTCATTTTCAGTGAATCTATATTTTGTAAATATGTAACCATCACTCTGCGTAACTCTAATAGTTATACGTTTTGTCACCTCCACCTTGTTACCTGTGATGTCTGATCAAATGTACTTTGTTCTACTGTAATGCGCTCTGATGGCTCTGGGTAAAGTACGTGCTATATAAAAAAAAGTATAGCTAAATAAACAGAGGGTGAGACGACCCTCCTCCCCGGGGTGCCCCAGCCCCCTTCAGCGGTGTCTGGAGCTTCCGCATTTCAGTGAATCCCTCGTATTGTTAAAGCAAAGCGGTACTACCACGAACACACGCTTCAGAAACCGTTGCAGCGAAGAGGCACATCTCTTATCCGTGGTTCCTTGCATTGAAATTTTAATAAACGGTGTTTTTGTTGCCTCGGGTGTGTAAGCCCAGAGTGTACAGTTTGCTGTCCTGTCACCCTGCTGAATGGTGCTTACCTTATTGTTCTCGGAAGGATGAGAGACAGCGTGATCTTCTAAGTTCTAACCTGTGGGTTACGCCCACATCTCTGAAGCGTTTATTTGTCTCCTTATTTTTGTGTTTTAACCATGTTGGCCACTGCCCCTTAACCTCGAGTTTGATTTAATGAACCAGTCGGGCCTCAGGAACTTTTTAACACCCTCCCCTTCGCCGAAGTACACATCCGCCAAAAAACCTTCTAAGTGGTCTCCAGAGGGGGTTCAAATCCAATGGCGGCCGGCACAGATCTGGGGTGGGGGGCGAGGGGTTAAGAGGGTGTAAAAAAATACTTACCTCCTCCCAGGCGCGCAACGCCCATTAGGCTCAAAGGGCTTCAGCCTTTCTGGGCAGGTGGTGGGATGAGTGCCATGGAAGGCCTCTCAGGGCGGGCGGTGGGAGGAGTCTGTACCATGTTGTGCCTTTCTGGGCAGGTGGTGGGATGAGTGTGCACTTTATGTGGGCAGGCGGAGAGATGAGTCAGATGGGTAAGGCCTCTCAGGCACACTGTGGAATGAGTGCAATGTAAGGCCTCTCTGGCAGGTGGTGGGATGAGTCAGTGCAGTGTAAGGCCTCTCTGGCAGGCGGTGGGATGAATCAATGCTGTGCAATGCCTCTCTGGCAGGCGGTGGGATGAGTCTCTGCCTTGTAAGGCCACTCTGGCAGGCGGTGGGATGAGCCTGTGCTGTGTAAGGCCTCTCTGGGATGGCGGAGGGATGAGTCTGTTCTGTGTAAGACGTCTCTGGCAGGCGGTGGGATGAGTCTGTGCTGTGTAAGGCATCCCTGGCAGGCAGTGGGATGAGTCAGTGCTGTGTAAGGCCTCTCTGGCAGGCGGGGGGGATGAGTTCGTGCTCTGTACGGTCTCTCTGGGCTAGTGGAGGGATGAGTCCATCCTGTGTAAGGCCTCTCTGGGCAGGTGCTGGGATGAGTCAGTGCTGTGTAAGGCCTCTCTGGGCAAGCGCTGGGATGAGTCAGTGCTGTGTGAGGCATCCCTGGAAGGCGGTGGGATGAGTCTGTGCTGTGTAAGGCCTCTCTGGCAGGCGGTGGGATGAGTCCGTGCTGTGTACGGTCTCTCTGGGCTAGTGGAGGGATGAGTCCATGCTGTGTTAGACCTCTCTGGCAGGCGGTAGGATGAGTCAGTGCTGTGTGAGGCATCCCTGGAAGGCGGTGGGATGAGTCCGTGCTGTGAAAGGCCTCTCTGGCAGGCGGTGGGATGAGTCCGTGCTGTGAAAGGCCTCTCTGGCAGGCGGTGGGATGAGTCTGTGCTGTGTAAGGCCTCTCTGGCAGGTGGTGGGATGAGTCAGTGCTGTGTAAGGCCTCTCTGGCAGGCGGTGGGATGAGTCCGTGCTGTGTAAGGTCTCTCTGGCAGGCGGTGGGATGAGTCCGTGCTGTGTAAGGTCTCTCTGGCAGGCGGTGGAATGTGTCAGTGCTGTGTAAGGCCTCTCTGGCAGGCAGTGGGATGAGTCAGTGCTGTGTAAGGCCTCTCTGGGCTGGCGGAGGGATGAGCCAGTGCCATGTAAGTGGATGCCATGTTTGCGCAATCCTCCCTTCCGGATTGCCACTCCCCAGTCCAGGGTGCAGGCAGAGCATGGCATCGGGTCCGCCTTTTGTGTGGGTGAAGTCTGGGCTCGGACTCTTGGCCGCAGTGACGAGGTCAGACCGGACAGAAGAGGGCTGCACACCCATCCGGAAGTAGAGGCAGGAGGGCACGGTTCAGGTACGGACTGACACCCCCCCCCCCCTCCCCACACGCCCCATGACGCCCATCCTCCTGTGGGTATCACGCATATTAGAGGTTGTGGGGGACTTCGAGAATGGACTGCTGTGTGCTTCTGCCTGTTATGTGACATGCTGTGGGCAGGAAAGTAGTTTGTTAAAAGCGCAGTTTGTCTGCTGTTATTCGTGAACCAGTCCCGAAAACGCTTTGGCTGCTTTTTTTAAAATTTTTATTTAAATATTCCAAATTGGACTTAGATGAATACATGTATCCTGGACTTTTTCAAACCTCTCATATGAAGAATACACAAGCTGCGCTCATATTTTGGTCTCGTGTACAAAAAGTGTATCAATGTACTGAAATTGGCCATCGACAAGAGACCATAATAATGATCGAAAACGGTTTATGGCTGGACCAGGCTTTCTTAAAGATACTGTAATTAGGATACATTTGCATACAAAGCAAGATTTGCAGGACTTTGTCCTAGCCACAAATTGGATAATAACCCATCAGGATATTGATCCAGTACAAAAAGGCGTCCCCTTGCCTGCGCGCTCCTTCGCCACGCAGTGCTTAATTTGTAAAAGAAAAATAAGTGCCAGGGCCCTCGTCAGGAGACCACTGCAGCTTGCACCAGACATTGCCCCCGCCAGCGCTGCTGATGACAGTGCCAACAACTGTTAACCATCACACCCCTACAGTTGTGACAATTCGGACTATTCCAGGCCCCCAAAGCTATAAGACTGCAGGTAATAGTCATTTTTAATGTATATTGAATTAATAATTGACTGTTCTTGTGGCCATCTCTAAAATAGCCAGACAGCGCCACCATGTGGCAGGCTGCCACAAGCACAGGTGTTGACAATTAGGTGCCGAGCTCCGGAAACCACCTGCTTAAATTAAACCCTGCGGCCACGTGATTCTTCAGTCTCCTCTGAACATTTGAGATCTGAAGCTCCTATCACCAACGTGTATAGTCCTCCTCTGTACACCTTTCAGAAGTGCGTGTGCACGAGGGATAGTTGGTATGCTGAGAGTCAACGCGTCATATAGTTTGCTGGGTAGGAAAGGGGCTGGAATCGGTTTGGACAGTTTTGGGGACCTGTTTAAATGTTTGGCGTCTGCGCGGCTCCTCTAACGTGTGTTGGTTTGCACATGAGTGGCCATTGTTGGATTTGTAGCTCTTTTTTTGCAAGTTGTACACCCATTGCAAACCATCTGATAGAGCCCCCATCCCAGCGCGTCTGTTAGAGACAGTATGATGGAGCCCTGCCCCAGCGCACCCATTAGATACGGTATCATGGAGCCCTGCCCAGCGCACCTGTTAGACACAGTATCAAGGATCCCTGCCCCAGCGCAGCTGTTAGATACGGTATCATGGAGCCCTGCCCCAGCGCACCTGTTAGATGTGGTGTCGTGGAGCCCTGCCCAGCGCACCTGTTAGATACGGTATCATGGAGCCCTGCCACAGCGCACCTGTTAGATACGGTATCATGGAGCCCTGCCACAGCGCACCTGTTAGATACGGTATCACGGAGTCCTGCCCCAGCACACCTGTTAGACACAGTATCAAGGAGCCCTGCCCCAGCGCACCTGTTAGATACGGTATCATGGAGCCCTGCCCCAGCGCACCTGTTAGATATGTTATCGGGAAGTTTATAAAAAATCCTTTGCTCATTATCACAGTAATATTAGGAAAGCGGGGAAAAGTTTTTTATTTCTCAGCAACTTGATAGAGCTGGCAATTCCTCTAAGGAACTTTTTAAAATTCTGAATTCCTTCATCAATCCTCAGGCCTGTACTATCAACACTCCCCCTTCGCAAATACTTTGCGATCAGATTGCTGATCACTTAGAGGATAAAGTAAATTTAATCTACAATAGTCTGGCAAATTTGACTCACCGAATTAACTTGGAGCCCACTTATGTCGGTAGTAAGCAAACTTGCACTCTCGAAGTTTGCTCTATTTAACGTAGAGTCCGCTCAACTTGCTCTGAAAGCTGCTAAATCAGGTTTTCCTCAGGACCCTATCCCAGCAAAGAGAGCAGCCTTGCTGTCTCAGCAATTGGCTCCGCCCATTTGCTCCTTGTTGAATCTTTCTTTGAGTTCGGGCGCAATTCCAGCCGAGTGGAAAGCGGCTCAGGTTATTCCGATCCCGAAAAAAAATAACCTTCCTACTACAGATGTTTCCAACTATCGTCCTATATCACTCCTTCCCTGGGCTAGCAAAATAATAGAAAGTAATATCAATAAACACCTGATGAATCACCTTGAGTCTAATAGGATCCTAGATTCATCTCAGTCAGGCTTCAGACCAATGCACAGCACCTAAACCGCACTCTTGGCTGTGACAGACCATATTAGAAGCTGCCAAGACAAAAACCTTCCATCTATGCTTATGCTATTAGACCTGTCTGCGACCTTCGATACGATATCTCATCCAAGACTGATACGGAGACTGGAGGAGATAGGTATCCAGGGCCTGGTGCTACAGTGGTTCAGAAACTATCTGTCTGACCGAACTCAGACCATTCATCTGGGACCTTTTCGATCACGCACCATGATAATAAACAAAGAGTGCCTCAGGGCTCTTGTTTGAGACCCACACTGTTTAACATATATGTCACTCCCCTTGCAAACTTCATAAGAGCCCATGGTTTTACACCTATCTCATACGCGGACGATACCAAACTTCTGTTAACCTTTGATAAAGACCCGTCCGAGACGAGAAAGCATTTCACTGAAGGCATGAAAGCTATTACAGCCTGGATGGCTGCTCACTCTATAGAACTAAATGGGGGTAAAACTGAAATGATGCTTTTCGGTGCTGCTCAATTGTTATGGTCTCCTGAGTGGTGGCCGCTTGAATTAGGATCACCACCTACTCCAAAATCTTCTGTGAAAAATGTAGGTATAAAACTTGATCAGAAGTTAACCATGAAAGACCAAGTGACATCCACCACTGGCTCCTGCTTTCATGTTATGAGGCTACTACGAAGAGCCTTTCCAATGCTCCCATTGGCAGTACGCAAGCCCCTAGTCCAGGCACTGGTGATTAGCCGCCTGGACTATGGAAATGCTCTCCTGGTGGCAGTTAACGAGTCCCTCCTGGACAAGCTCCAGGTAGTTCAAAATACAGCGGCTCATCTAATTCACAATCTACCAGCGATATCTGCCTCGGTCCCTTTATTACGTGCACTACACTGGTTGCTAGTGCGGAAACGTATCGCCTTCAAAATCTGTTGCCTAGTGCACAAAGCGCTCAATGGCAATGTACCTAGCTACTTGAAGGAAAAACGTATCCTCTATCGGCCTGTAAGGTCTTTGAGATCAACGAATAAGTCTCTTCTTACTATACCACGCATTAAGAGAACACGTTCAGGTGGCCGTGCTTTTTCTTTTCTAGCCCCCCCATCTTTGGAACAAACTTCCCCTACACCTACGAGAATGCACTGCCCATTACAATTTTAGGAAATTATTAAAAACTGAATTATTTTAATCTTTTAGGCTCTTTCGCCTGCATTTCTGATCCACGCCGCGCCGAGATATCCCTTCGGGGATGATTCATGCGCGTTACAAATTAATAATATCATGGAGCCCTGCGCCAGCGCACCTGTTAGATACGGTATCATGGACCCTGCCCCAGCGCACCTGTTAGATGTGGTGTCATGGAGTCCTGCCGCAGCGCACCTGTTAGATACGGTTTCAAGTAGCCCTGCCCCAGCGCACTTGTTTGATACAGTATCATGGAGCCCTGTCCCAGTGCACCTGTTAGAGACGGTATCATGGAGCCCTGCCAGTATCATGGAGCCCTGCCCAGCGCACCTGTTAAATACGGTGTCATGGAGCCCTGCCCCAGCGCACCTGTTGAATACGGTATCATGGAGCCCTGCCCCAGCGCACCTGTTGAATACGGTATCATGGAGCCCTGCCCCAGCGCACCTGTTGAATACGGTATCATGGAGCCCTGCCCCAGCGCACCTGTTAGAACGGTATCATGGAGCCCTGCCCCAGCGCACCTGTTAGATACGGTATCATGGAGCCTTGTCCCAGCTCACCCGTTGGTTACGGTATCATGGGCCCTGGCCCACCGCACCTGTTAGTTACTGTATCATGGAAGCCTGCCCCAGCACAAGCGTTGGTTACGGTATCATGGAGTCCTGGCCCACTGCACCTGTTAGATACGGTATCGTGGAGCACTGCTCCAGCGCACCCTTTAGATACTATATCAAGGAGTCTGCCCCAGCGCACCTGTTAGATACGCTATCATGGAGCCCTGCCCCAGCGCACATGTTAGAATCGGTATCATGGAGCCCTGCCCCAGCGCACCTGTTAGATACACTATCATGGAGCCCTGCCCCAGCGCACCTGTTAGATACGGTATCATGGAGCCATGTCCCAGCTCACCCGTTGGTTACGGTATCATGGGGCCCTGGCCCACCGCACCTGTTAGTTACTGTATCATGGAAGCCTGCCCCAGCACACGCGTTGGTTACGGTATCATGGAGCCCTGGCCCACCGCACCTGTTAGATACAGTATCACGGAGCCCTGCCCCAGCACACCTGTTAGAGACAGTATGATGGAGCCCTGCCCCAGCGCACCTGTTGGTTACAGTATCATGGAGCCCTGCCACAGCGCACCTGTTAGATACGGTATCATGGAGCCCTGGACCACCGCACCTGTTAGATACAGTATCATGGAGCCCTGCCCCAGCACACCTGTTAGATACGGTATCATGGAGCCCTGGCCCACTGCACCTGTTAGATACTGTATCATGGAGCCCTGCCCCAGTGCATCTGTTAGATACGGTATCACGAAGTCCTGCCCCAGCGCATCCATTAGATACGGTATCATGGAGCCCTGCCCCAGTGCACCTGTTAGATACGGTATCACGGAGCCCTGCCCCAGTGCACCCATTAGATACTGTATCAGGGAGCCCTGCCCCAGCGCACCTGTTAGATGTGGTGTCATGGAGCCCTGCCCCAGCGCACCTGTTAGATACGGTATCATGGAGCCCTGCCCCAGCACACCTGTTATGTACTGTATCATGGAGCCCTGCCCAAGCGCATTTGTTGGTTACGGTATCATGGAGCCCTGCCCCAGCACACCTGTTAGAGACAGTATGATGGAGCCCTGCCCCAGCGCACCTGTTGGTTACAGTATCATGGAGCCCTGCCACAGCGCACCTGTTGGTTACGGTATCATGGAGCCCTGGCCCACCGCACCTGTTAGTTACTGTAGCATGGAGTCCTGCCCCAGCGCACCTGTTAGATATGTTATCATGGAGCCCTGCCCCAGCGCACCTGTTTGATACTGTATTATTAAGCCCTGCCCCAGCGCACCTGTTAGATACGTTATCATGGAGCCCCGCCCCAGCACACCTGTTAGAGACAGTATCATGGAGCCATGGCCCACCGCACCTGTTAGATACAGTATCATGGAGCCCTGCCCCAGCACACTTGTTAGATACTGTATCATGGAGCCCTGCCCCAGCGCATCTGTTAGATACGGTATCATGAAGTCCTGCCCAGCACACCCATTAGATACGGTATCATGGAGCCCTGCCCCACCGCACCTGTGAGATGTGGTGTCATGGAGCCCTGCCGCAGCGCACCTGTTAGATACTGTATTATGGAGCTCTGCCCCAGCGCACCATTTAGATACGGTATCATGGAGCCCTGCCCCAGCACACCTGTTAGATATGGTATCATGGAGCCCTGCTCCAGCGCACTCTTTAGATACGTATCCAGGAGCAAGGAGGCCTTTAGATATGGTATCATGGAGCCCTGCCCCAGCGCACGTATTGGATACAGTATCGTGAACCTCTGCCCCAGCGCACCTGTTGGATACGGTATCATGGAGCCTGCCCCAAGGCACCTGTTAGATACGGTATCATGGAGCCCTGCCGCAGCACATATGTTGGATATGGTATCCTAGAGCCCTCGCCCAGCGCACCAGTTAGATACTTTATGATAGAGCCCTGCACTATCCCACCCCATCTATACGGCATCTTAGAGCCCTGCACCAGCGCATCCATTGCATACTAGATTCTAGAGCCGTGCCCCAGCGCATCGAATGGATACGGTATCATAAAGCCGTACCCCAGCGCACCCATTAGATATGGTATTATATAGCCCTGAACCAGCGCACCCGATTGATGTAGTATAGAGTCCTGATGCACGGCAACCTTGGATACAGTGTCATGGAGCCCTGTCCTAGCACACCAGTTATTTAATGTATCATGGATCCCTCCATTATTGCATCCATTGGATACGGTATCCTAAACCTCTCTCCCAGGGTCCCTTTGGATATAGAGCCCTCCCTTAGTGCACCCGTTGGATATAGTATCATAGAGCCGTCCCTCAATACATTTGTTGGATATGCTAGCATAGAGCCCTCTCTTAGCCTGCCCGTTGGATATGGTATCATAGAGCCCTCCCTCAGTGCACCCGTTGAATACGTATCCCAAAGCCTTCCCTTAGCACACCTTTGTATACGGTATCATAGAGCCCTCCCTCAGTGCACCAGTTGGATATGATGTCATAGAGCTCTCCCTCAGTGCACCTGTTGAGTATGCTATCAGAGAGCCCTCCCTCAGCACACCCGTTGGATATGATATCATAGAGTCCTCCCTCAACACACCCATTGGATATGATATCATAGATCCCTCCCTCAGCACACCCAATGGATATGATATCATAGATCCCTCCCTCAGCACACCCATTGGATATGATGTCATAGAGCCCTCCCTCAGCACACCCGTTGGATATGATATCATAGAGTCCTCCCTCAACACACCCATTGGATATGATATCATAGATCCCTCCCTCAGCACACCCAATGGATATGATATCATAGATCCCTCCCTCAGCACACCCATTGGATATGATATCATAGATCCCTCCCTCAGCACACCCGTTGGATATGGTATGATAAAGCTCTCCCTCAGCACACCCGTTGGATATGGTGGCATAGAGCTATCCCTCAGCATGCCCGTTGGATATGAGAGCCCTCCCTCAGGGTACCCATTGGGTATGATATCATAAAGCCCTCCCTCAGGGTACCCGTTGGGTATGATATCATAGAGCCCTCTTCAACGCACCTGTTGGATATGGTATCATAGAGCCCTCCCTCAGCACACTCGTTGGGTATGATATCATAGAGCTCTCCCTCAGCGTAACCGTTGGATATGAGAGCCCTCCCTCAGCACACCTGTTGGATATGGTATCCTAGAGCCCTCCCTTAGCACACCTTTGGCACCTTTGGCTATCATAGAGCCCTCCCTTAGTACACCAGTTGGATACGGTATGATAAAGCTCTCCCTTAGTACACCAGTTGGATACGGTATGATAAAGCTCTCCCTCAGCACACCCGTTGGATATGAGAGCCCTCCCTCAGCGTACCCGCTGGATATGATATCATAGAGCTCTCCCTCAGCGTAACCGTTGGATATGAGAGCCCTCCCTCAGCGTACCCTCTGGATATGATATCATAGAGCCCTCCCTCAGCACACCAGTTGAATACGGTATCTTCCTTGGGGCCTCGTTGAATACGGTATCCTAAATTTCTGTCCCAAGGGCCTCCTTTGCATACAGTTTTTTTGCCTTGTTTTAGCACACCTTTTGGATACAGTGTCATTCAGTCCTGTGAAACTAAACAACAATAACATTGCGTATGTTCGTTACAGCTGAACATGCGAGTGGCTCTCTGTAATCTATAAAGAGAAATTATCTAAATCAATAACACGTATAAGAAAAGATAAATAGAAGAAAAGGGTAGAGAGAGTAAGAAGTAATAAAGACATGTAGAGAGGAGGCCAGGCCTCTTTTTATTCAGTATGTTTCCCTTGGTATTACATGCACACTGGTCACTGAGAGAAGGTCACCCAGATCTCATCAGATTTTTTGAGTAAGATGGACATGCCAAGCGTATGGCAGTAGAGTAGTTTCTTCCAATCACAAAATACATTTCCCATGACTGGATGTTTGATATGTCAGCGTGATCAAGTCTTTCACCTATGCTGGGGGTCAGAAGATGACCGACTGTAGCTGTCCTGGTGATACGATATCCATAGATACGATGTTGAACTCCCATCCACACAAGATGCATACTAGACTGAAGAATTCCAACTTATCAATGAAATTAATGGCTAATACTAACAATACAGTAATTGGTTGTAATCCTCTTTTCAGCATTAAAGCCTTTTTACTGGTACAGGCTCAACCCTACTAATGAGTACGCCGCTTTCCACTTCCAGCAAGGGATCAGATTTTTCCATGTCCCTCTACTGGAGAGGGTTGTCCAGGGTGGGATGACTATGGTAGTACAGCCTCTGCTAGGACTGTTGTACACCAGTTTCTGGAGAGCATTAATGGATTACCATGGACCATTGTGCTAAGTGGCTTCATGTAGAGATTGAAGAAATGTGGCGAAGGGATTGAGCCTTTTGAGGTACTGACTGACGTGTTCAGCTGTTGGTATGTGGAAGAATTATAATGATTCATACCTTTTGTGTGGCCCATTTAGGAAACTGTTTGGTTGTGAGGCATCATTTCTTTGGTTGTGTCTAAAATTAGGTGTTCCTTTTTTCCTGACTTTGAAGTGTGAGGCTGAAATTGGTGGCACACAAGGAAGAATCTGCTGTAAAGAAAGGTGCACTTCCCTTTGCTACTGGTTGTCTGAATAGAGCTCGCTCTCTGATGGCTGTTCGTCTGTATTACTTCAGCTCCACGGTGTCTGTCGGATTAGTGGTGAACTCTACGTCAGGGGGAATCCTCCCACCCTCTCACTTCTCCATTCAGGCTTGAAATCCTATGAGATCAGAAAGGCTTGTAGGCACTTCAGGACCGCTTACAATTACTTCTCAGCCCTTACAGACCCACATTACCTTAAATTGTACTAAGCCACTCAAAGCAAGGTGTTGAGACGGGATTACTGGGCCCTGAACGTTAACCCCCTGAGGTTGCAAACAGCATGGTCTTCATCTCAAATCCTCTTTATCCGAGCTCATCGGCTTTAGGCCGGAGAGGGGGAGAGTATTTCAATGCCAGCAGTGATACGAGACATGCTAAATGAAGCACCGTCTGCTATAGTTTTGTTTCCCTTTCTCTGCCATTAAACATGAAAGGCTATTGTAGGGTGGAAATCCGGAAGCCCTCGTCTGCTGTGCAAAAAGACACCAAGCATCGTGGAAACTGTGTCGCACTCTGCAGACATCCTTTGCACTGCAAGATCCCTGATCAAACCCTCGTCTGCTGTGCGAGAAGACACCGAACATCTTGGTAACCATGTTGCCCTCTGCAGAAAGCCTTTGCATTGTGGGATCCCTGATCCAACCCTCGTCTGCTATGCAAGAAGACACCTAGCATCTTGGAAACCATGTTGCCCTTTGCAGAAAGCCTTGGCTCTGTGGGATCCCTGATCCAACCCTTGTCGGCTGTGCAAGAAGACACCTAGCATCTTGGAAACCATGTTGCCCTTTGCAGAAAGCCTTTGCACTGCGGGATCCCTTATCCAACACTCGTCTGCTGTGTAAAGAGACACTGAGCATCTTGGTAACCATGTTGCCCTCTGCAGAAAGCCTTTGCACTGTGGGATCCCTGATCCAACCCTTGTCTGCTGTGCAAGAAGACACCTAGCATCTTGGAAACCATGTTGCCCTTTGCAGAAAGCCTTTGCACTGCGGGATCCCTGATCCAACCCTTGTCTGCTGTGCAAGAAGACACCTAGCATCCTGGAAACCATGTTGCCCTTTGCAGAAAGCCTTGGCTCTGTGGGATCCCTGATCCAACCCTTGTCTGCTGTGCAAGAAGACACCTAGCATCCTGGAAACCATGTTGCCCTTTGCAGAAAGCCTTGGCTCTGTGGGATCCCTGATCCAACCCTTGTCTGCTGTGCAAGAAGACACCTAGCATCTTGGAAACCATGTTGCCCTTTGCAGAAAGCCTTTGCACTGCGGGATCCCTGATCCAACCCTTGTCTGCTGTGCAAGAAGACACCTAGCATCCTGGAAACCATGTTGCCCTTTGCAGAAAGCCTTGGCTCTGTGGGATCCCTGATCCAACCCTTGTCTGCTGTGCAAGAAGACACCTAGCATCCTGGAAACCATGTTGCCCTTTGCAGAAAGCCTTGGCTCTGTGGGATCCCTGATCCAACCCTTGTCTGCTGTGCAAGAAGACACCTAGCATCTTGGAAACCATGTAGCCCTTTGCAGAAAGCCTTGGCTCTGTGGAATCCCTGATCCAACCCTTGTCTGCTGTGCAAGAAGACACCTAGCATCTTGGAAACCATGTTGCCCTTTGCAGAAAGCCTTTGCACTGCGGGATCCCTTATCCAACACTCGTCTGCTGTGTAAAGAGACACTGAGCATCTTGGAAACCATGTTGCCCTTTACAGAAAGCCTTTGCACTGTGGGATCCCTGATCCAACACTCGTCTGCTGTGCAAGAAGACACCTAGCATCCTGGAGACCATGTTGCCCTTTGCAGAAAGCCTTGGCACTGTGGGATCCTTGATCCAACCCTTGTCTGCTGTGCGACTGTACAAGAAGACACCTAGCATCTTGGAAACCATGTTGCCCTTTACAGAAAGCCTTTGCACTGTGGGATCCCTGATCCAACACTCGTCTGCTGTGTAAAGAGACACTGAGCATCTTGGTAACCATGTCGCCCTCTGCAGAAAGCCTTTGCACTGTGGGATCCCTCGTCCTGGAAAGGGATTGACCTTAAAAAGTGACCAGTGCCCTTGAGTGATGAATATTACTGTCCTCAGTCGGGTGAGTTGAGCAGTCATGGACCGGTGCTGCAATTGCCTTGGATTAAACCCTGCATCTTGCCCCTCAAGCTAATGTGGTAGCAGTGCTCACCCACCTGTCTGCTATGGACACATTACTGTTCTCAGTCAAACTCAGTGAGCATCACACAGACATTGTGCTTCTGACATTGATGTTTCAGCAGTTGAAGGGCAGGGATGCATCACAAGTGGTGACATTCAGAAGAAATAATGATAAACCGTATTTGAGCAAAAGTAATGTATGGGGCTAACAGGGTGATAATTAACTTTGTTCTTGCTTAGCTGGTTGTAGTAAACCAGCACTGGCAAAGTCAATAGGTCTCGTCTTGAAAAACTATTACCCTTGCTGGTGCTTTGTGTCAATGATGCACAGCATCAGCAAAAAAAAAAAAAAAAAGGTGTGATGACATAAACACATGCATGGTTCGGTAACTGTCATGACACCACTGGCGTCAGTGTCATTCCTTGTGCTTGTGCATGCATGATGCCGTGCATGGCTGCATCAACACGCATGCACCTAAAGGATGATCCGGGCACTATTTTATTTATTTCATTTACAATTCCAGGGTGGCAAAGGCTACTTGGAGCAGTGAAATAAAATATTTTCTTTTGCAATAGGGCTTTTTGAAAAGGGAGCAGCCACTGAAAAATTGGTGAAAAAATTGCATCCGGATGAGCGGCATGGGGGTGGGAACAATTGAGAAGTGGGAAGGGAAGCAAGGGAGCAGCTTGAGGTGAGTGCGGTGGGGAGAAAATTAATTTAAGAGAAGAAAAAAAAACTCATGTCAAGGAAGAAATTGACCCTCCGGCTGGGGTGTAGACGTAGCAAGTCTGAATGGATGGGTTCGATATTTGAGGGGAGAAAGCAGGAAGCCAGAGAGAACAAGATAACACATGCACGCTCATGAAGCGCTTAAATACAAAAGTAGCTCCACAAAAGTGAAAGGTGGAAGGATACAAGTCAACCAGTGAAAATGATGGTAAAGAAGCTGTGGTCCATGGGAAGCACGAGCACAAGAGGAAGGAAAATCATATAAATAAAAGCGAATGAGAGTGACAAAGTCAACCAATGGTGAACAGTGTCCTGTAAGGTTCTGGCATGGTCCACGAGAGTTCTTTAAAAAGTGTTATAAGAGAGAACTAAAAAGAGTGTGTTTTGGAAGGCGATGGAGACTTCAGTCTAGCCCACCTTTTGTTTCAATGAACAAGGAGTGCGCGGAGGAGGCATATAAAAGAGGGTGCCGGCAGGCAGACAGAGAGTTTAGAGAAGACGGAGCATGGGCAGAAGGGAGATACGGGCAGGTGAGGTGAATGAGGAGCGCACAAGGGAAGACTGGTCTGGCGAAAGGAAGCTACGACAGGGTGGCGGGGGAGGGAAACGAGTGTACATTGCAAGGTGGGAGAGGCTGGAGGGAACCGAGGGGAAGAACAGAGCGAGCCAAACAAGGAAGAGCCATCAGCGGTGGACCAAGAGGGCAATAGTTGTAAGGTAGTCCCTCATACAGTTCAGTGCAAGCACTTGAGGGAAGGTGGAAGCTAAGCCCGCATGGTCAGTAGCATTAAGTGATAGCTAAGAATTCCAATAGGCTGAACCAAAACAGAATTGGAAAAAGTCTCAAGCCATTGGCTGAAATATTTTGGTTAAAGAAACTCAATGATTTGAAAGTGGTGGACCCAAAATCCACCCTATGTATATTGTAAACAATATGTCTGTTTGACTGCTGCACAGGCATTAGAACAGACTCAAAATAAATGTATGCTTATTCTTGTATATGTGCTTGGATCTAAATCGATACCGTCTACTGTCTAGCTGAATGAAGTGCATTATGCGCTATAGGTATTAAAATCATTCTGACGCCTGAAGACCCTTTATGTGCAGGCTTCCAGGTATCTCTTTTGGTAGCCGGGGCAACATGTGGGCCTTGTTTTTCATTTACGTGCTCAGTTTCTTGCTGAGTGGGCCATTTGGCTCCTGCAAGATTCCTGAATGTCCGATCACCTGAATTCATCTGTCCGTGCCAGGTGCTGCCAGATCATGTCTTTTTTCTTACTCTCCTAATGGACTAAAGGTAGAGCCGCTTTCCTTGCATGCAGGGCCCATGGCACTCTGGCCACACCACTGGGATCTGGCGGGGCAAGGATTTTGGAGAGTCGAGTAATGTATGTCCATGTAAATTTGAGAATGGCCAAGAGAGTCGTAATATATTTTGGATATTCCGTCGGTAATGGGATGTGACTTTAGCACAGAAATGTTTGTTTTGCTTTATGACTCTCCTGCGTCCTACTTCACACACCTTATATCATTAGTGGTATGCTTGTTCGCTGAATATAACTGTTTACCTTTTACCATGTGCACCTTGGATCTTGTCTTGATGTCTTGTATGCATCACCCTAAGTTCACAGTGTTATCTGTCATGATACTTCCAGAGTAGGTAGGATCTGCTGTCTCCAACAGGAGAAGGTCTGGGTATGGGAGCCACTGTATGCAGGGTGTGAGGGAGAACACCCACATTGAGTATCGAGAAGCATTGGCAAAGCTGATCCGTCTCGCCCTTGGGACTTATTGGTTTGCCAGTGGTGTTTAGTGATGCTATGCAGCATGGATAAAGCAGACCCCAGTGCGCCCCCCACCCCCCCAAAAAAAATAGCTGCACTAATCAAGCATGCACAATGGGATGTCACAGGTCGTTGTTGGGTGGAAGCAACCTGGAGGGCATGGAAGGGCTGAAGCAACACGGAGAGCACCGGTGGGGAAGCAACACAGATGGTGAGGAGAGACTGAAGCAACACGGAGGGTGTGGTTGAGGGCAAGAAGCACATAGGGTGGGGAAAAACTGCATAATGGGAAGGAGGGAGCAAGGTGGAGCACGGAGGGAAAGTGAGGGTAGAAGTGCACAGGCGAGAAAGCAACAGGGGAGAAGCACATGAGGGAAGCGCAAGATGTAGGGGAGCAGTGCAAGAGAGCAATAGCTACTCTGAGCGCAGCAGAGGGCGGGAAGAGATGCACATGAGGGAAGCGCAAGATGTAGGGGAGCGGGGCTAGAGAGAGAGAGCTACTTTGAGCGCAGGAGGGGGCAGGAAGAGATGCACATGAGGGAAGCGCAAGATGTAGGGGAGCAGTGCAAGAGAGCAATAGCTACTCTGAGCGCAGCAGAGGGCGGGAAGAGATGCACATGAGGGAAGCGGAAGATGTAGGGGAGCGGGGCTAGAGAGAGAGAGCTACTTTGAGCACAGCAGAGAGGAGGGAAGAGATGCACATGAGGGAAGCGCAAGATGTAGGGGAGCGGGGCTAGAGAGAGAGAGCTACTTTGAGCACAGCAGAGAGGAGGGAAGAGATGCACATGAGGGAAGCGCAAGATGTAGGGGAGCGGGGCTAGAGAGAGAGAGAGCTACTTTGAGCACAGCAGAGAGGAGTGAAGAGATGCACATGAGGGAAGCACAACATGTAGGGGAGCAGTGCAAGAGAGCAATAGCTACTCTGAGCGCAGCAGAGGGCGGGAAGAGATGCACATGAGGGAAGCGCAAGATGTAGGGGAGCAGTACAAGAGAGCAATAGCTACTCTGAGCGCAGCAGAGGGCGGGAAGAGATGCACATGAGGGAAGTGCAAGATGTAGGGGAGCGGGGCTAGAGAGAGAGCTACTTTGAGCACAGCAGAGAGGAGTGAAGAGATGCTCATGAGTGAAGCACAAGATGTAGGGGAGCAGTGCAAGAGAGCAATAGCTACTCTGAGCGCAGCAGAGGGCGGGAAGAGATGCACATGAGGGAAGCGTAAGATGTAGGGGAGCGGGGCTAGAGAGAGAGAGAGCAACTTTGAGCACAGCAGAGAGGAGGGAAGAGATGTACATGAGGGAAGCACAAGATGTAGGGGAGCGGTGCAAGAGAGAGCGAGCTACTCTGAGCGCATCAGAGGAGGGGAGAGATGCACATGAGGAAAGCGCAAGATGTAGGGGAGCGGGGCTAGAGAGAGAGCTACTTTGAGCACAGCAGAGAGGAGGGAAGAGATGTACATGAGGGAAGCGCAAGATGTAGGGGAGCGGGGCTAGAGAGAAAGCTACTTTGAGCACAGCAGAGGGCGGGAAGAGATGCACATGAGGGAAGCGCAAGATGTAGGGGAGCGGGGCTAGAGAGAGAGAGCTACTTTGAGCACAGCAGAGAGGAGGGAAGAGATGCACATGAGGGAAGCGCAAGATGTAGGGGAGCAGTGCAAGAGAGCAATAGCTACTCTGAGCGCAGCAGAGGGTGGGAAGAGATGCACATGAGGGAAGTGCAAGATGTAGGGGAGCAGTGCAAGAGAGCAATAGCTACTCTGAGCGCAGCAGAGGGCGGGAAGAGATGCACGAGGGAAACCGCTGGAAAACACAAGCGCACTCATGAAGTGCTTAACCAAAAAAGAAAAAAGTAGTGCCTGAAAAGTAAGCAGTGGAAGGACACAATTATTAAGACCAGGCTCCAGGAGAAGGACAAACACGAAGAGAAAGGAAAGCTAACACAAGCTAAAGGTTAAAAAGCAAGCAAATGAAAGTAACAATGAAGCCAGCCAGTGGCAGGCTCTAAACCCTCTGCACGCTGACAATAGGTGTTTTCAAAAACAGCCTGTGATGTCTGGTGTGCGAGACCTAAAAATGTGTATGTTAAAATTGATGCCCTGTACCAATTACAGACCTGGAGGTTGGGGTGGCGTAAGGGGGTCACAAGTTGAACATTGGCTGCAATGCATTTCGAAAGACCTGCTGATGTCCGAAAAATGTATTCTAAACTTTAGCTTTCACTTGTTAGAAAGACATGAAAGATGCAGAAAAGGAGACATGGAACTTTATTTCAGTTAGCTAGCAATTGGGTAGCAAAACCTGATTTTATTATTCCCTCTCATACACAAGGATTGCTGCTTCTTGTTCAGTCAAAATATGGGCTCTCTTCGAGAGCAGGATTCTAGTAGAAGGCCTCCAGATATTGCTCTTGAAAGCAGAAATGGGCACTGGAAGACACTCACTCACTCTCACACTCACTCTCACTCCACCACACATACTCACACTCCACCACACACACACACACACTCCAACACCACACACTCACTCACTTACCTCCCCCTCCTATCTAAGCTGCATATCTTTGTGTTCTGGCACTTCTTGCAGTGCATTTTAATTACATCTCAACGAAGTAAAAAAGTATATTTAGCATGAATAGTAAATAAAAAATACAGGCAGCTTTTCTCCCAGATAAACCAGACAGGGCGTTTTTAAACTCTCCATTCATATTGTGCTTTTGGATGTGCCACTGCTGATGCGTGATCTCAGCTGAGCTGATGTTTTCATTTCCCAGGAATGCAGAGCAAATGGTGCTCCACTGAGGCTCTCTGTACACAGTGTGAGGCATATGCAGCTGACCCTTGAAATAGCCGGGCTGCATTCCCGGGGCGGGGCAGATGTTGCGCTTCTTAAGTGTTTCTCATTAGCGGGATCAAGTAGGTCCCTGGAGGCTGTCATGTGAGGAGCTTGGGGAGAGTGGGGGAATGAAGGAGGGTAAAACGCACACTGAAAGAGCAAGAAAACGCATACTGTCCCTAGGCAGTGCTGAAGCAAAAAGAAAAAGAAGTCCTCTAAATGTGAGCAGTGGAAGGATACAAGTCGGGGTGGTAGAGAGTCTGCGATCCAGGTGAGGGACAAACACAATAAGAGGAAGGCAAGCCATCTAATAAAAAGCAAGCAAATGAGAGTGACAATCAAGCCGGCCAATGGTACGCAGTGGGTGGGCTGTAAGCCCACTGCATGTTCTTGGTAAGCCTCAATAGGCCTTTTGCAACTAGAGAGGTTATGCTGGATGATAGGCAAGACCTAAAAATGAACTTAGCGTAGTAGAGTTGGAGCTGAGCCTCAAAAATATTTCCCATAGTTTAACTCTAAAGAACATTGCCCATCACTTCAGTTAAATTGTATTTTACGATGTGGTGGTGTGTTTTACATTACATTGTATAGCACTGCGTACCGGGGCGTAGCTTAGTCATTTAGATGCGGGGTGTGAATCTCAAATGTCCCCTCTAAAAAAGCAGTGGCTGCAGGGTGGACGGGCGAGATGGCCAAGGTTGGGAATCGACTGTTTCCATGAAGCACAGGGTCAGTACTGATTTGCACTGGGAGGGCCTGTGTCTAGAGTGGCCAGTGGGTGAAAGCGATGGGTCGGAATGCTACCCCGAGCGATTGCCACTGGTTGGACTGTTTGGAAGCATTCAGCTCTCACCTTTTGGGTGTTTGATTGCCAGCAGTATGTCTGGAAACTTGAGACTGACACAGCTTTCCAAGCCTACTACTGACAGTGTTTGTGAATTTCAAAAAGCAGCACATGTGCATCCACCCAATGAGTACTTCTGTGGGTGCAGATTCATCATGTTTTTGGGAAACCAGTCACTATATGGGCTTAATTCACAAAGGCAACTTACACTTGCGAGTAATTTACACTTTTGAGTTGACTAATTTTGGGCTATTCACAAAATCCAAGTGTGAATTTACTCAAAGTTTAACTTACACGTCACCACCAAATTGAAGGCCCTGAGGGCTATTCAGAAACTGCATGTTATAGTATGTTTTAAACGTACTACAAAATGCGATTCACAAACTGCACTTTCAAAGCACTACTTACAATAATAGTACTTTATAAGTGCAGTTTGTGAATAGCGTTTGTATTATGGTTGTATGGCTATTGTAGTACTACAAGATGCACTACAAAAGGCAGTTTGTGAATAGGCCCTGGGCCCTTCATGTACATCCTAAAGAAGTCTTGTAAACCCTAAACATGGCCTAGATTCTTATTACAGATGGAGCAACATTATAGGCTAAGAAATCAAACATAAGAGGTGCTTGTACAGCGCCCATCCTGAACTCAAGTATTTAAAAGCGCGCTCATATTTTATAATAAAGTCAAAGGAGGCTCTGACAGAATCGTTTGCCTCGGATCACACAATTTGGGCTAGCAGGGAAGCCGGTTTTGATTACAGATTATCTGGTTTCACATTTTGGAATTCAGCCACCAGATGTATATCTCGGTCTCTCTTTTTTCTGGCAACGGTCACTGTTTTGTATTTTATTCTTGGCACGGGATGAAAAAACGAAACACAGAAATAGCAGACCCTACTCGGTGCTCCTGACCCAACTACTAGGCCAAGAATGCATTTATTCGGGCGGTGTCACACCCCAAATATCCCCCTTGAAGCTGTGCCCCTGCTGAGTCCCTGGGTGGCATAATGTAAACAAAGTGGCCAGGTGTAAGAAGGAAAGTCTGCAGCGGCCCTCCTAGCCTGGGTTTCTTTGAAAGTCTGAAGCGGCCCTCCTAGCCTGGGTTTCTTTGAAAGTCTGAAGCGGCCCTCCTAGCCTGGGTTTCTTTGACAGTCTGCAGCGGCCCTCCTAGCCTGGGTTTCTTTGAAAGTCTGAAGCGGCCCTCCTAGCCTGGGTTTCTTTGAAAGTCTGAAGCGGCCCTCCTAGCCTGGGTTTCTTTGAAAGTCTGCAGCGGTGCTCCTAGCCTGGGTTTCTTTGAAAGTCTGCAGCGGCCCTCCTAGCCTGGGTTTCTTTGAAAGTCTGAAGCGGCCCTCCTAGCCTGGGTTTCTTTGAAAGTCTGCAGCAGCCCTCCTAGCCTGGGTTTCTTTGAAAGTCTGAAGCGGCCCTCCTAGCCTGTGGTTCTTTGAAAGTGTGAAGCGGCCCTCCTAGCCTGGGTTTCTTTGAAAGTCTGCAGCGGCCCTCCTAGCCTGGGTTTCTTTGAAAGTCTGCAGCGGCCCTCCTAGCCTGGGGTTCTTTGAAAGTGTGAAGCGGCCCTCCTAGCCTGGGTTTCTTTGAAAGTGTGAAGCGGCCCTCCTAGCCTGGGTTTCTTTGGTTTATATTTCCTGCTTGGTTAGCTGCACAGTTGCTTGTCAGCTCGTGCTCTCTGACCCCAGAAACATCACAGGTGCCAGCCATCCTTGACTGCTCAGCTGTGCCGTCTGGCTGGGGGTTATAGACACCCACAGCGCCTTCCTTTCTTAATCTCATAGGAATCCTCTCCCTTGACTGCCTGTGGGGACTCTGCGTGCTCCGTTGCAGTATCCTGTAGTTTATGGCACAGCTCCACCAACCGCACACCCTGGATAAAATACATTGTGTGGTCAGAAAGTGCTTGTCCTCCTCCTCTGCAGTCACTGCCAGCATCTTGTGTGAGCTTATAAGGAGCTGTATGGCTTGTGCTTGGAATCCAGTTGTTGCCAGGGCGGGAAGGAGGCCTGTGAGAGGCCACCTGCCTCAAGTTGCTGACCACCTCAGACTCCTCCCCGACGCTTCCCTAAGAAGAACCAGCCCCAGTCCCTGCCTCCCGTGCTTTGAAATGCTACATCCTGAAGTCCTTCTAGGACCTGCAGAGATCTGTGGGTTCCAGGCTGCTAGCCCCCTTCAGCTGGGACCAGCCTGTGATGAATTCTGCCTCGGCCCCAACCTCAAGCGCATGCATGTTTGTGATAAATACTTGCCTGGTGACCTGAAGCCACCCTTCTGCATTTTAAGTAGCAGGGTGCTTTATATATATAAAAAAAAAAAAACATTATGCTGCATTGCTTTTGCAAAAACTTAACTTCTTTTGCTCTACATCACAGCCTTCTGCCACTGAGTTCTGAGTCCGGAACTTACTGCAAAATTACTCAGCAGCCAGGTCCTAACATTTTTATGTTCTTGCTTGACAGTGTATTCATAAGCCGAACTATTGGCATTGCAAATGCTTCTTTTTTTATTTTTGTAACCATGATGCGCTGCAGCCGATATGCTCTACAGCATGGCTGAAAACATTGGCAACATCAATGGGTCTCATAGGCGAGACCTATTGGCTTTGCTAGGGTTTGTTATTTTTAGTATCCCAGATGGATACAGTTGTCCGATTCAGGACTGCCATTGACCGGTGGTGTGTGGACGTGTGTGTGCGACTGTGCAGGGTTAGTCGAAATTTTTTTAATGTCGGTTTAGTAATCAGTATCCCATCTACTCGGATCACCATTCTCTTCATGGGTGAACCCCTGGCTCTCCCCTACAGCGCCCAGAAGACTAGCGCTGAATGCGCAGTGGTGATCTATCTCTGTAAATGGCGCTTGCTGTCTCCGAGTGACCTTGGAGAAGGCAAACCTAACGGCGCTTAGTGACCAGTGTGTCAATTTTTTTTTTAAATCGGATTATAAGAACCATATGTTTCGCCTGTTGTACACTGTAAAATGGCTTGTTTCCCATGATCTGCTCTGTAGCCTAATATAAGAAGGATTTCCCCTTCCTATATTTAAACTTTGAGGCAATAAGGTCTTGAACAGCTTGAACTGTACCGAAAGGTTCAGGTGTCAACAGCACAATAGTCGTGCCTCATAGCCTCTTGGCTTTGCCACCGGAGCCCTCCGCAAACACTTGAGCACTGCATTGTTCGTTTACAAGCCCCAACTGAAGACTTGACGCAAACATAACCACTTCTAGCGCCGAGGATGTGCCTCAAGGTGCTAGAATCTGCCTGCTGGTTCTAGCTTCCAGTCGTGAGGCCTGTGACTCGGGGGTGTTGGGCCCCTCAGTGGGCAGGGAAGGGGCAGCTTGGAATCAGCACACAAGGAAGGGAGGCTGGCAGAGTCCCCTCTGGGCAGAGAAGGGGCAGCTGAGGCTGGCAGAGTCTCCTCGGTGGGCAGGGAAGGGGCAGCTTGGAATCAGCACAGAAGAGAGGGAGGCTGGCAGAGTCCCCTCAGTGGGCAGGGAAGGGGCAGCTGAGGCTGGCAGGGTCCCCTCAGTGGGCAGGGAAGGGGCAGCTTGGAATCAGCACACAAGGAAGGGAGGCTGGCAGAGTCCCCTCAGTGGGCAGCGAAGGGGCAGCTGAGGCTTGCAAAGTCCCCTCAGTGGGCAGGGAAGGGGCAGCTGAGACTGGCAGAGTCCCCTCAGTGGGCAGGGAAGGGGCAGCTGAGGCTGGCAGAGTCCCCTCAGTGGGCGGGGAAGGGGCAGCTGAGGCTGCCAGAGTCTCCTCTGTGGGCAGGGAAGGGGCAGCTTGGACTCAGCGCACGAGAGGGAGGCTGGCAGAGTCCCCTCAGTGGGCAGGGAAGGGGCAGCTGAGGCTGGCAGAGTCTCCTCTGTGGGCAGGGAAGGGGCAGCTTGGAATCAGCACACAAGGGAGGCTGGCAGAGTCCCCTCAGTGGGCAGGGAAGGGGCAGCTTGGAATCAGCACACAAGAGAGGGAGGCTGGCAGAGTCCCCTCAGTGGGCAGGGAAGGGGCAGCTGAGGCTGGCAGAGTCCCCTCAGTGGGCAGGGAAGGGACAGCTGAGGCTGGCAGAGTCTTCTCGGTGGGCAGGGAAGGGGCAGCTTGGAATCAGCACACAACGACGGGAGGCTGGCAGAGTCCCCTCAGTGGGCAGGGATGGGGCAGCTTGGACTCAGCACACAGGAAAGGGAGGCTGGCAGAGTCCCCCTCAGTGGGCAGGGAAGGGGCAGCTGAGGCTGGCAGAGTCTTCTCGGTGGGCAGGGAAGGGGCAGCTTGGAATCGGCACACAAGGAAGGGAGGCTGGCAGAGTCCCCTCAGTGGGCAGGGATGGGACAGCTTGGACTCAGCACACAGGAAAGGGAGGCTGGCAGAGTCCCCTCAGTGGGCAGGGATGGGGCAGCTTGGACTCAGCACACAGGAGAGGGAGGCTGGCAGAGTCCCCTCAGTGGGCAGGGAAGGGGCAGCTGAGGCTGGCAGAGTCTTCTCGGTGGGCAGGGAAGGGGCAGCTTGGAATCGGCACACAAGGAAGGGAGGCTGGCAGAGTCCCCTCAGTGGGCAGGAATGGGGCAGCTTGGACTCAGCACACAGGAAAGGGAGGCTGGCAGAGTCCCCTCAGTGGGCACGGAAGGGGCAGCTGAGGCTGGCCGAGTCCCCTCAGTGGGTAGAGGACGGGCAGCTTGGAATCCGCACACAAGAGAGGGTGGCTGGCAGAGTCCCCTCAGTGGGCAGGGAAGGGGCAGCTTGGAATCAGCACACAAGAAAGGGAGGCTGGCAGAGTCCCCTAAGTGGGTAGAGGACGGGCAGCTTGGAATCAGCACACAAGAGAGGGTGGGCTGGCAGAGTCCCCTCAGTGGGCAGGGAAGGGGCAGCTGAGGCTGGCAGAGCCCCCTCAGTGGGCAGCGAAGGGGCAGCCTGTATCTCCTGTGTGCCTGCCCAAGGTCACACTGGCCTTTGTTCACAATCTCGCTGCAGCCTCCTCTCAGACAATGGCTGCCAGCTTGTGTTAAACACGTGACAAGAGCAAACAGTCTGTTAATGAACTCCGAAACCTTTCAGGGCAAAACCAGCAGATGATGGCACCACAGGTGCCTCGGAGTTCAGAGGGGGGCAGGAGGGTTGCAGAACAGGGGCCTGGAGAGGTACAGGTGACTGCATTCAGATGATAGTGCACTGGTCGAGCGGCGCGTGTCTTCCACCTCGAACAGCTGCAGGCCGCGTCTGTGTGAGGCGTCCACACTTCAAATGGAAAACAGAAGTGCAGATACTCGGTAAATGGTGCTGTAAACTGGGGGGAGGGGTTAGGGCGGGGCTCAGGTCCGGGCAGTTCATGAGGTCAAGGGATTCTCTGCGTGCAGCGGTCCATGATGGTGCAGAGACAATCCTGCCCACTGTAGAGTAGTCTGTCTGCGCCGCCCAGATGGGCTGACAGTGAAGACTGTGTAAGTGTGTGGTGTACACCTTACTTTGTATTCCACATATTTGTTTGTATAGGGTTCTATCTCTATGGGCTCGTGAGCTAGCGAGCCATAGAATGTGTCGCTGGTAACGGAGTTCCATTCTAGGGCAGTCAGTTGGTGTTGGTGCCCTGGAGTGGAAGCCGTGTTACCTGGCGCTTGCCTGTTTCTGTTATTATCCTCTTGGGAATAAACATCTCTAAAGCGAACCTGTGTCCTCCGATCACAACAATTGGCGACGATCTCAAGACGGAACCTCTTTAAGATACAGTTTATTTTTTTTTATTATTACGGGAAAAAAAAGCCATTCTAAGGACTTCGGATCAAGGGACAGAGAAGTGCAAGAATCCCTGGAAGTCAGCGAAGACTTCGGATCAAAGGGACGGAGAAGTGCAAGTATCCCTGGAAGTCAGCGACCTTTCCTTCACATCGGGAAGAGCTATTCAGGAAATCTGGAAGCGGTAAGGTTACCTCGTAACTTGTGATGACAGTTGGGAATCGCCATCGGCCGCGTTGTTCAAGCGGAGGCGCAATTCCAAGTTCGAGTGTTGCTGGTGGACGTCAAAGGGCATACGGAATGGCACTGCACACGTGGTGATGTCATCGCGCAAAGGCACGCTGCGTGACCTTGCGTAGCGGCCATTTTGGAAAAGTTTTTTTTTTCTTTCGTATTGAAATTTGAAGCACAAGAGTAAAACAGCTCCTAGGGTGACGGAGTCGTGTTAACTCTTGCAACGAGGGATTTCAACGATCGGGCACATATTTTATGGGTTTGCAGGCCAGAAACAGGTGAGAGAGTCGGGACACGACCTTTTTTTTTAAAATAATCGGGCAGTTTCGGGAATTCATCACTCGAGATTGGGCCTCGATTTTTGTATTGTTGATTTTATTCCCTGATGGGAGAAGGGGATCAAAGTGCTAGTAGAGTGGAGCAAACCATGGCTCAACAAAACTTCACCATCAGTTCTCCACATCCTTTTTGGGCAACAGGATCACAGCCAGGTATAAAGTGGTTAGAGTGGAAGGAGTATTTCGTAAACTACATTTGTGCTGTGGATGAGGCAGGTACTATGAAACCTGAACAAAAGAAGAGAATACTTCTCCATTCTCTAGGACCTGTGGGGTTAAAAACGTACACTCGCATGCCAAAAATTACTGATACCACTATAGATGTTTTTGAGTGTGCGCTGAAAGACATGGATAAATATTTTGCACCAAAGGTATGCATAGGCGTAACAAGGCACAGATTTTTTCAAAGGAAGCAAAATAAGGATGAACTTGTAGATGAATGGCTGGATGACTTGAAAAAGCTAGCAATTGACTGCAAGTTTGGGGAACTACACGATGAATTGATACGGGACCAGTTGGTCATGCATAATAATAATTCATCTTTACAAGACCGTTTATGGGTTAATGGTGATGCACCTCTTGAAGACCTTTTAGCAATTATGAGGAAGTCAGAAATGTCGGGAAGGTGCGCCATTGCAGTGAAAGACTCAGAGACTGACTCTGTAAAAGTTCAGAGTGGTGTGTTTAAGTTACACAATTGGGAGAATAATCAGACGCAGCGATCTGCAGGACGTGGGTGGAACCAACCACAAAGAATCTTGGGTAGAGAAAGGAAACCTGAAGAGAGAAGGTGTTATCGTTGTGACAGTAAAGAACATATGGCATTTAGCAAACTCTGCCCTGCCTTAAAAAAGAAATGTGGCATATGTGGTTTATTTGGCCATTTTAGCAAAATGTGCCGCAGAAGGAGTAATGTGAAATATGTGTGGGATGAGGAGCAGGATACGGTACAGGATTTGGATGTAGAGGAGAATTGCATTAAGAGTCTACGAGGAAATTTTGTTTTAAATGTGAGGGATGATTCCATGAAAGGGAAACCTATATGTGAGTTATCCTTAGGTGGGGTCAAGATAAATGTTTATGCTGATTCAGGGTCACCATATACCATTGTGAATGAAGAAATTTGGAAAACGAAATTTATGGGTAAAATTGGGCATCATTTGAATGTGACAGACGTGAATCCGGTAAGTTTCACTGGAGAAAAAATTGATATGCTGGGATTCAGATGGCTCACTTTTCTTTTTAAAGGAAGGTCAGCCAGGGGTAAATTATATGTGTCTAAGGTTGGGCCATCTGTATTGGGTTGGTTAGATCAAAAAAATTTGCACATCATACTAGACCCTAACAGTGATGAAAAAGTGCTTATTATGGATGAAACAACCAAATTAGGTGAGATGTTATCTAATAAATTTCCAGGGGTTTTTGGAAAGGATTTGGGGGCACTGAAGGGGTTTGAACACAGAATTGTACTCAAGAGCGATGCTGAACCTAAAGTGCACAAAGTGAGACCCATCCCTATGTTAATAAGAGAGGAAGTAAACATGGAAATACAGGGTTTATTAACCAGAGGGGTCATTGAAGAGATAGACACCTCAGAGTGGATTTCTCCGGTTGTGGTCGCACGAAAACCAAACGGAAAAATCCGTCTGTGTGTGGATTTACGCCATCTAAATAATATTGTTATAGAAAGATTTCCACTGCCCAAAATTAATGAAATGGTGTCATCTTTAAGGGGCGCAACTTGGTTTTCTACCATAGACCTTTCCACGGCATATCATCAGGTCGTGCTAGAGCCAGATTCTAGGAAGCTTACGGCCTTTATTACGCCCTTTGGGTGCTTCCAGTTTACACGCATGCCGTTTGGCCTGGCATCGGCCGCTGCTGTGTTTCAGCGTTTGATGCACAGACTTTTTGGAGAAATGAAGGGCGTGTGTTTCTTTCAAGATGACATCTTGATTGCGGCCAGTGGAAAAGGGGAACATGACACTATTCTTGATGGGGTTTTGGGAGCACTACAAGGTGCGGGTTTAACAGTGGAACTCTCCAAATGCAAGTTTGCGCAAAGAAGTGTTTCATACTTAGGGCACATTATCAGTGAGGATGGTGTGAAGCCTAAGCCTTCACTTGTAAATACCATCGTTGGATCACCCGCTCCCGTCTCCAAAGAAGAAGTTAGATCATTTCTAGGTATGGCGGAGTATTGTGCTAAATTTATTCAGAATTTTGCAGGGAAAGTTCACAACATACGCACCCTTCTTAAGAAAAACGTAAAATTTGTATGGTCAGTGGAATGTGAGAGAGAATTTGCATTGATTAAAACTGAGTTACAACGCGTAAATGCTCTGAGTAGCTTTGACCCCAATTTAGAATGTATGCTCACTACTGATGCAAGTGACAAAGGGTTAGGTGCTGTCCTGTCGCAAAAGGGAGAGACGGTAAGGAGAAAATCATTTTATTTGCATCCAGGGCCTTATCCCCTGCAGAAAGCAGGTACCCAATCATTGAAAGAGAAGCTTTGGCATGTGCATGGGCATTAGAGCATTTTCGCGCATTTGTTTGGGGGAAACCGGTAGTTGTTCGTACTGACCATCGACCTTTAGTACATATTCTCACCACAGAGGGTAGTGTGGGAGCTTCTGCCAGGCTTGCCAGAATCTCAATGAGAATGAAAGAGTATATTTATAAAATCATATTTGTTCCTGGTAAAGACAATGTTGTAGCTGATTGTTTGTCTAGGCTACCTACTCCCTTGGAAGAGTGTGTGGATGACCCATGGGGTGATTTCAGTATAGCTTTCATTCATGATTCAGGTACACCAGCTATCACGAAAATGGAATGGGCAAATGAGCAACTTAAGGACAGTGAATTGGAAAGAGTTTCAGGTTACATGTGCAGAGGTTGGCCGAAGAAACACAACATCACGGGAGATTTGAAGTCTTTCTGGGACGTACGCATGGAGTTGTCTCTGGATAGGGATTTGGTGTTGAGAGGGGACAGGATTATTCCACCGAAAAGTTTACGCAACAAGGTGTTACAACTTTGCCATGAGGGCCACTTTGGGATCGTCAGGACTAAAATGATGGTTAAAGGTACCTTTTGGTGGCCAGGGGTTGATAGTGATGCCGAGAAGTTCGTGAAAGGATGTTCTGTATGCTGTTCTGCGGATAAATCTTTTAAAACCTTGAGACCCCCAATGAGTGAGGGGTTAATTCCCAGTCTTCCTTGGGAGACTATTGCGGTTGACATTTTTGGACCTGTAGGGGATTTAAAAGAGTATGGAATTGTAGCTATTGACCTTTTCACTAAGTGGCCTATTGTTAAGGTTGTGGATAGAGTAGACACACAGGTTGTACTACAGTTTTTGGACAACGTTTTTATGCAAGAAGGTCTGCCTGTATGCGTTTTAAGTGACAATGGTGTACAGTTTGTGTCGAAAAAGGCTAAAGAATATTTTGAGAGGTGCGGTGTCAAACATAAAACTACTTCATTGTACAATCCTAGTGGGAATGGCACGGTTGAGCGCTTCAACAGAGTGATTAAAGGAGTCATTCAGGCAGCCATGAATAAAAGGTTGGACTGGAAATTAGAAGTACAGAAAGCAGTTTGGGCTTACAGAGTTACGACACAAACCACCACAGGGTTATCTCCTTTCGTCATGATGAGAGGGAGGACACCAAGATGTAAGTTTAGCCCAGGGTGGCTTTTAGAAGGCAGAGTACAGCATTGGTCCTCTTCTGATGTAAAAAGGAATTTAGAGTCTGTTCATAAGAAAAGTAAAGAGTATTACGATGGTTCTCATGGCACAAAGCATGTTCAAGTTATGGTGGGTGATTGGGTTCGCATCAAAAAACCATTTAAGGTTCCGAAAGGTGAAAGCCAATTTGAGACACCGCAACAAGTGGATGAGGTCCTACGCAATTCCATTAGAGTCAAGGATGGTAGGGTTTGGAATCTCAAGAATGTGGCTCTTGATAATAATCATCAATCTGTGGAGGGCACTCAAGAGTCGCTTCATCCATCCAATTTTGAGTGGGTTGAAGACTATTTTAATAATAGTGCTATCCAATCACATTTGGGTTCTGATGGTCAACTGACTTCAGGTATCTCCGCCTCTCAGGGTGAGGAGGCAATGGAGTCTAGCCTTTCCACCACTAGCTCAACTCCTAATGTTTCTGCTTCTTCTTTAAGGGGTGGTGAAGGGCCTTCCAGTGCTGGTAATTTTAATAGTGTTGAGCCTATTCATGATGCTTCCAACACTGGTGGGGACACCAGCTACTACGGGAGGAGAAGGAGGGTCCTTCCTGGTTGGCTTAAGGAATATGTTATGTGACATTGTACATTTTTCAGTGGAATGTTGTTAGCATAGGGTACTGTTACTTATGATGTTATGGTTATGTTTTTTTTATTTTATTTTTTTGTTTCCTTCCTTTTACACCGTTCCTTTTCCCTCCTTGGTCATACCCTCTACCTTTCTACTTCTTCCGGAGAGGGGGATGTGTGGTGTACACCTTACTTTGTATTCCACATATTTGTTTGTATAGGGTTCTATCTCTATGGGCTCGTGAGCTAGCGAGCCATAGAATGTGTCGCTGGTAACGGAGTTCCATTCTAGGGCAGTCAGTTGGTGTTGGTGCCCTGGAGTGGAAGCCGTGTTACCTGGCGCTTGCCTGTTTCTGTTATTGTCCTCTTGGGAATAAACATCTCTAAAGCGAACCTGTGTCCTCCGATCACAACAAAGTGTTCATTCAGCGAGGGATGCTCTGCTAGTGATTGTACAATCGGTCTGTTGCAGAGCAGACAATTCGACAACCCTTTGACAGTATGCACACTCCGAGCTCTCTGCTGGTTCTGGCTGGCCGGCCCTTCTGTACCGCTGCCCCTGCTCCCAGGGGTGTCCGAAAGATGCGAAAAGCCTTCAAGTTCTGGCCTCTGTGGGCAGGAGAGCTCCGCGCTTCACGCACGGCTCGTGCCCTCCGTAGTCTCTTCCACACCTGTGCTTTGTTAATGCATCTAACTACTGTCACTGGAGGCGTTGAGCCTCTCCTGAAATCGGTGTCTTTGTTAAGCCGGGGGAAATAAGTCATCATTCCTTAACTGTTGTTTTCAAGAAAGACTCTTTTGTTTAAACTTGATTAAACATTTAATAATGTTCATCTATTTCACACAATGTTGCGATGTAGCTGCTGAAAGAATTAAACACAACGTATTAATCTTTGGTGTAAAACAGGAGACAGAAAGAACCCTATTTATTGGCTGAATTGCACGATGTGTGACCAGAAAACCTGGGATCAATCCCGGCTTCCCTGCTTGAGCAAATTGTGTGATCCCATGCAGTTACTTTATTTCACCGTGCCTCGTTTTCCTCCATCATCACATTTTAGAGTGGAGCACTGACTTGCCTCTTGGTTCGCGTATATGGCATTGCCATGAGGGCGATGGGAGTCATAATTATTATAATAAACCCCACTAAAGCTGAAATTGAATTATGAATAGTCGCCTCCACATTTATACCCCAAGTGTGAATGGCTCGACTTTTAGACAAGACACAGCCTGTGGGTCCTGGAGTGTGAGGGCACTGGAGCTGTGTGAGGGACAGGATGGTGGTACGGTGCTCACAAGCCGGCTGGCACCCTGCGTAGGGTGACCAGATTCTCAAAACAAAAAACGGGGACAGTTCATATACATAGAAGTAGGACTACAGTTTGCAGTAACGGTCGACATAAAACTAGGACTATTTGACAGCTGTCATAGACATGGAAAAGGGACTAAAATGACAGCCGCCTCCACAGACACAGATGAAGAATTGCAGACAAATCATATGTGTGACACAGACTTAGCCGAGAGAGACGTCGAGGTTTCAGTGACCGTCACCCGGGTGACCCGCTAATTGCACGGTGTGATATCCTTACTTGGTGACACTCATGGCTCCCTGTGGATTGCAAAGTATGACTCACTGCACAGCCTGGACAACACGGCCTGGAGGCGCGGATTGAGCAGCAAACCCGAATTGCCGGGGCACGCAGTGGCTCGCGGCCTGAGCCTACCAGTGCCTGCAGCCTGGCCAGCCTTGGCAGAGTGTGTTACAGCCCAAGTAAGTTTAAGTTTTAAGCCTGGGTGCCAATGGCAGCGCGCGATCAGGCAGCTGCAGCGCCTGCGGTGTTACTTAAAACGGTGAAATGGGTTGCAAGACTGGCGCCGCGTGAAGTGTGTTTTATGTTGTTAGGGCCTCTCTGACATAGGTTTCCTGTTGGGCCAGGTCACTCACATGACGTCAGAGAGTGGCCCGAGTCCTGATGTTCTCCTGACTTCAGTTTGCAGGGAAGGAGGGGGGCACCGCAAAGGCTGGCAATCTTTATGTTGTTTCTCTGCTGGCCTATCCAACAACAGTAGCCACCAGAGTGTTGTTAGCAGGACCTCGCACATCCTGTTTGGGCTGGGTCCCACCTTGGAGAGAGGCCCTGGACTGAGTGATGCTCTCTGCGCAGCATCATTAATTATGAGGGAGGAACCAGAGGGTCCAGTATAAGTCAGCAAAGGCTGAAGGTACAGGCCTCAAAAAACAAACAACCACAAAAAAATAAAAAACTGCTCCTGACTTAGTGTGCAGAGAGAGCCTTGATTTAATATGTTGCAAGGGAGTTTCCTGATATTTGTACGATTCTAAGTATATTTACTTAGACATGAGTATAAATGAAAGTTGTTTAACCATTATTTATTACGCTTTGCAGCAGCTAACGTAGAGTTTCTAGTTGCTCAAATGGGTGTCATATCTGATATTTATAAGTTTCCCTCATTTTAATATCTTGATTTTGCTCGCAAGATAGTGCCACTCATAGTCGTTAAAATGTCACTCATAATTACTCTGAAATTATGAAAATGTCACACACAAAAATCTGAAACCTTGGCAGCTATGCATGTAACATTACACCTACAACAAGCCAGGACTATTCGCTTTGTCAGTTGTTCTTAGCTGCATAAGATAAATAAGCAACAAACTTGGGCTTCGTTGTACATAACATTGAAAATGCTTCAGTTCTGGGATGATGAGACTGTGAAAGAACTATAACGAGTCTCTTTGAAGGCAGTGAAGGGTGGTATTGCTGCAGCAGTAAGATTGTTTTTCATCCTGAGGGCAAAAATGGACATCCCAATAGAGACCCATCTCAGCACCTGTGCTAAGTAAGCAGAGAAATGTCCCGGTTTTTAAATAGTGTTTCAGTGCGAGACACTATTTAAAAAACGGGACATTTCTCCGTTTAACCCGGGCACTGCACAAAAACCGGGACATTTCTGTAATTGGGAGCAAAGTGTGGGGACACGGGGACACTGCTCCGAAAACAGGGACCGTCCGGGGAAAACCGGGACGTCTGGTCACCCTAACCCTGCGTGAAATCACGGGCGGCACGAGCACAGACTGGGAGAGAGCAGAGGTGGGCACTGACGCACACAGGTGGCACACGTACCAGTCTGCCATGTCCCTCGGCCCGCCCCAGCTGGACAAAATCGGTCAGTGGGCAGCGACAGGTGAGGGTAGGCTGGCACTGCGGCACACGGGTCTGCAGAGCGTTGGTGTGAGCAACATGTCTGCTCCCAGTGCAGGCTCTGAAGCGCCCAGCCCCTCAGAGACCTGTGGCGCTGCTTGCAGTGGGGGAGGGGGACAGGAACATCAGGGCTCGAGTCGGGGGTACAGGCGGGTAGACGGTGTCCCCCCATTATTTTCACTGGGTGGACAGCGTCCTCCCTGTCAAGATGTGTGTGTCCCAGTGACATGTCCCAGGGTCATTTTCCGACACAAGGACTCATTCAGCAGCGGCTGCAGTTAACTGCTTTCTGTTGTGATTCCAGCGTGCAGTCAGGCAGGTGGAGGCTTTTTTAGGTCTCGCCTAGCGACGCAGCGCGAAGCGCTGTCGCTAGCGAGATCTATTGTTGTCGACTTCAGTTTGGAAGGGGGACAGGAGATGTGCACGCTCACGGCGTGTCTATTAGCTTGTTGTGGCTTTGGTGCGGAAGGGAGACAAAACATGTGCGCGCCCGGACAGCCGATGTGCACGCTCACGGCGTGTGCATCAGCTTGGGCCCGGACAGTACATGGGCACGCGCACGGCGTCTTTCAGCTTGCGGCGTATTGTAAGGTTTTCGTAAGCAGCGCAGCATGTTGCCTTCAACTTTAACAATGGCAGCCCTCCTTTCTTTCCCCGCCATTGTTAAGATAAAGGTGGCATACTGCGCTGCTTAAGAAAAAAATACAATATTGAAAAAATATATTTTTACGAGCCGCGCCTTTCTTTTCTTCGGCGCCGTTGGTTCGCCCCCTAGGTGGCTGGAATGAATGTATGTAGCGCCTCTGGGCCTGCTGCCTTTCAGCAGTAGCTCTGGCTGCTGTCCTGTGCCGGGTGGTGTTCCTCAGTGCTGCGCCTCTAGATGGCCCTGGACGCGCCTGTCACCATCTCTCGTTCGTGCCCCTGGGCGGGGCTTCTGTGTACTGCCCCCGGGGTAGACCTTGCTCTGCGCGCTCATCCCCTGCCCGCGCCTCCCCCAGGGCCGGTGGGCAGCAGGCACCCGGGACGCTGGCAGCGTGGAATGTCGGGGGAGCCGCGGAGCAGTGAGGCGGTGCCAAGGGAAGGAATGCGGTAGCACTCGATGTACCGTGGCCTCTGAACCATGGAAGAGGGAGGAAGCGGAGCCACATACCTGACAACACTGGGCAGGGCCCGACCACCACAGGCTGGGTGACCTCCCCCCACCCCCTCCCAGCCCCGCACACACGAGCACCCACAATGCTGTCACGGTCTGCAGTTACAATCCGATGCCATCATACCCGCACACTGACAACCACACTGTCTCCAAAACCATGCCACCCTTCACACAGACACTCCTACACAACTGTCAACGATAACCTCGACATACACTGACACCGAAGCACCTTTCCCCCTTCCACTCAGGCACTGCAACCTGCCAACTCCCACAATGACACCCGCACGCTGGCGCCCCCCTGACTACTTCCTACACGCAGACACCCCACTCTGGTACACCAAGCCATTGCTCACACGAAATCACGAATAGCACTGACAGACTCTCATACACTGACTGCCCACACTTCTACACCATTGCCATAGTATCCCTCACCCAACCATCACTGACAGCCCAGGCAACGCCCTTCCCCCTCACACTCCTCACACACTGAGCCACCCGACCCTGTCACTGCACACCGACAAACCCCACCTTCACACCTCCCTATCACTGACGCACCCACACTGACAGGCTCCCCAGACTAGCAACCTGTCACCTGTGACCCTGCCACCCGTCAGTACTCCGCTCGCCGGATGACACCCTCACCATGCCTCCCTACTCTATGAAACACCGATGCTTCTCTCACCGACCCCCCTACAGACACTGATGCCCTGACGCTCCACGCGCCATACTGTGTATTATCTCATCGAAATGTGTAAAACACCTGGGCACCGAGCAGATTGTTTTCACTTTGCCCGTTTTGAATTAAATCGGTTTATCTTCATAGTATTTTCGCATCATGCAAAAGCATGTTATGAGAGCAGAAGAACGCGAGCAGCAGTGAGGGATCACTTTCCGGACTCCATATACAAGGCAGTATGACCTGCGTTCCTAGAGCCAGGCGGGTCTGATCAGGGGTGTCTCTTGGTCACTACGATTGGGGGGGATGTGGGCTTCAGGTTTTCCAACAATCACTTCGGATGGAATGTTAAAATACATAATACAAACAAGCAGGGCTTATGAGAGGGGCTTTAGGAGCAGTGTTAAGGGAGAATAATACAGATTGGTGGGGATGCTAGATGAGAAAAAACACAATATTTTTTTAAATTGCCAATATTTTCGAAGACTTTCAAACCAGAGAGGGTGTGTGCATTTTTGTCTGTGTGTATGCAAAAATTCCTTGTGAAATCCGACAGACACCTCACCATACCCGACTGAAAGCACCTGTACTAAACTATTCACCAGAAAATACATCAATTATGGGTTTGTAACACCCCAAACACCCCCCTGAAGCTACGTCCCTGATCATGATTCTGGAAACAGGCAGGTCCTAATGCCCATCCCAGCTCTAGGCGGCCACCAATGAGGCCCACGCTCTCCGCGAGCACGTTCACATAGAGAGAAGGCGCTCCCAGGAGTGTGGGCAGGTGGTTGTCCACTCTGAAGCAGCAGAAGCCCAACTCCTGGAGGTACTAATAAGCCACCAGAAAATACTTTGCAGAATCCACCCTGGACAGACAGAGGTGCAACCCCAGAGGGGTAGTTAAGCCCGGTTCTAAGGTTCTAATTGGCACCTCCCCCAGTTTCGGGTCGAAATGTTGAAAATCTCCACTTTCTCAGTCTGGACTGAATATATTATTCACAGAGAGACAATATTAATTCAAGCAATCGCCTCTATGCTATGGATGTAAATGTAGCATTTATGCGAGTTTGAGCTATTGACATTGCAAATAACAATGCCTTTTATTTTTGTTTTCGTTTTAAAAACATAAATAAAAGGCATTGTCATTTACAATGCCATTAGCTTAAACTCGGGTAACTGCGAGACCGATTGCATTGCAAATGCTTGTTATATTCACCTCCAGCTGGGCCAAAGATGAGGCCTGCTTTAGAGGGCCATCAGACCTCCTTTTGTTCCAGTATAATCCTGTCTTGCTTGGAGCTATCTGGAGCCTTGCACCTAGATTCCAATGCAATTGAGGGAAACAGTCACACAGCATGTTAGCACTTTACAAGTACTTAAGAGAAAGTACCTTTTGGAGGCAGGCTCTGTGTATGAGAGATGTGCATGCACTGTAAGAATGTCAGTTATTTGTTACACAAATAACAATTTAAATACCACTGATTTAAAAAAAAAATATATATATATATATATATATATATTTTATTTATTTTTCTAGCGCTGATCATTCCAATCTAGGGTGTCGAGCGCTGTACGTCACTTGCACACATTATACATTGACAATAAATCATACAAGTGTGTAAATCAAGTACAGGATTTTTGCATAAGACAATGAAGGTTACAAGATGTAGGAGTCGCATATCACCCTTCCTAACTCACTGTGCTATATTAGAAGGATTGTGGTTTAAGAATTGCAAGTAACAAAAAGATATGTGTTCAAAGCAGTAACCCACTTGCCAATCTACATAAAATAACAAGCATTTGCAATGCAATAGGTCTTGCATTACTGATAGTTTGAGGTATTGGTGTTGCAAATAATAATGCAACGCCAATAGCTCATACTTTCAGTATTGCGAGACCTAGTGCATTGCAAATGATTGCATAGTGAGCCAGGGACCAGCAATGTATGTCTCAGTGCAGTACCGCAAGCTGCTCCTAGAGCTCCCTAGTGAGCAAGGCACCAGCACTGCATGTCTAGGTGTAGTACCGCAGGCTGCTCCTAGAGGTCCCTAGTGAGCAAGGCACCAGCACTGCTAGTCTAGGTGCTGCACCGCAAGCTGCTCCTAGAGGTCTCTAGTGAGCATCATAAACTTTGAAGATATGGTAAATCCACCCTACCCATAATGCATTGCATGCAAGACAGTACCACGAGTACATTCAAATAGCTATGTCCATATTTACAATTAGTAGCTTTGAAATGTGACAAAAGAATTATATTAATTCCGGATTAGGTTGTACTCTAAGTGGCGCTGATGAAGGGAAATTGATAGAAAGTCTAATATAAATGTGAGATGTGTAGGTGCAGTACTGATGATGAAGCCTTGTAGCAGACCTGTTTCTGATCTTAACAAAGCTCAGGGGTAGCCTGCAATGGATACATTGCCTGGGCTCACTCTCTAGATCTAAATGTGGGCAGATAGCCTTATTGTCTACCGGGTAAAGGGCCAGTAGTTCATTTCTGGAGTATTTCAGTCCAGACCCCCTCCCCCCCCCTCTGGGAGGACACCGGCAGGAGTTATGGCCCTCGGCCCGGTCCAGGCGCGGACGGGCGCAGACGGGCTTGCCTTAGGCGCACCAGCGGCGCGTCCACTCAGGCATCTCCCTAAGTAGGTGGTAGCGGGAGGAAACTACACCGTGCCCCACCCGGAAATGACTGCCGAGCACCCGACGTGACAGGAAGGGTGTGCCCGGTCTGTGATGTCCTCCGCGCAATCGGCACCAGCTGTGGCGGAACAGGGCTTAGACCGGGACCCTAAGCCAGGGCTTAGGCGCTCCCCGACCCTGCACACGTTCAGGAAGGACCTCAAGACCTGGCTCTTCGACTGATCCGGAGCTGCACACCCCCCCCTTCCCCCCCGCCCGCCCCAAGCACCTTGAGACCCTCACGGGTGAGTAGCACGCTATATAAACCCCTGATTGATTGATTGAATCTATCAGGTGGGATACAGGTGCCCCAGGAGTGTTTGAAGCACCGAAGCGAACCAAAGGAAGGTAAAAGCAATTATTAAAAAGTTAAACCGATGCAGCTGCTCCTAGAGACAGGCTGGGATAACAAACAAGTAACCATCTTAAAAAGTTGGCTTTAAAAATATGTTGGGTAAGAGAGGACGCCACTCTAAGCTGCGATACCCAAAGCAGCAGCGGCAACTTTACCACCGGAGTGGTGATATGTAAATAGGGATGTATGATTCATACAAGAACACACTTATATGAAAAGAAACATGATGAGTCCAAAACACGGACTAAGGTATAGATAGTGCAGAATGGCGGTGTAAGTTAGAAACCTGACCGCAGTATCTGCAGCCAGGAGGGGACCAGCTGATGATGTAGGATGATGTCCTGAGGTGGCTTGATGAAAGTGTGTGTCATGTCAGGTGTGCTATGACGTCACACCCTGACGTGGAGAGAATGGCCTGGTATTGGGACAGCGCGTTGTGACCATCGGTGTGGCTCGGAGGTACTCAGTTGCCCTTGCCCGCTTCTGGGCTAGCCCATGGTGGAAGGGATCGCCATGAAGACTGAGCCGGTGTCAAGGAGAAGCCGTTGCAGATACATTGAACCATTTGGGTGATGGTCACATCCTTGTGCACCTGCGCAGTTTGTAGCCTGTGGCATTCGAGGCTGCTCTTCTGTAAAACACAGCTGCTGATAGTAAGGGTGTTCTAGCGTGTTGGGAGGACGTCCTGGTAGGAAGTGCAGTGGTAGGGATGTAGGTCCAGATGTATGTATGTATGGGTTTAACCCATGCTTTGCCTATGGGAAAAAGCTTTATAACATATGCCCCTTAGTTCTGGTGACTTCGCAGTACTCATTTGGGACAACGCCTGGAGTCGGTCACTCCGAATCACTGGTTCTATCCACAGCCGTATAGAGGCGTGTTGTAATCCTCTGTCAGTGGGTTAGATTGCTGAGAGGGCACTTCAGTGTGTCTTCGTTCTTCTGCTGGCGCGTGGTCATGATTGCACTCAAGGGTGGTGCTGCCAGGCAGTATTTAAAAGTGCAGTTTGTTACTGATTCTTTCAAATAGCGCCTTTAAAGGCACTTGACTTAAGTAAGAACGCCTAAACAGACAGTGAAGGGTACAACGTGGGAGTGAGGCAGGAGCTCAGCCTCGTATAAAACCCTCGTTAAATGTTGAAGTTAGCTCTGCCCATCCGAAGACTTGGAAAAGTGGCACAAACTGCTCTTCTTGGCTGCATCCTAAGTTAAGTGGACTCTGAGACAGCCGGAAACGGTTGGATTGTTGTTCAGCCTGGAGAACTTGAGATTTGGCTGGAGAAAGAGATGCTAATAACCTCATTTATTGTCCACATTGCTGTCGGTCCTTAACTGATCTTAATTGCACTTTGTCCTCTATGTCGATGTCGCGTGCTTGGTTACCAACCTCCGCGGAGGGAAGTAGCACCCAAGGCATTCTTGAAATTTAAGTGTGAAGGTTGTGCAGGTAGAAGTCACAGTCCACCTGGGAGTGCCAGTGTCGCATTTATCCTTGGCTGATCCCTCATTTCTGTCTTCGATTCTCAGATTGGCTGGTAGCTTGGAAGGAGGTGTTTTATGTCAGGGCAGTCACCTGCCTCGCGGTGACTACAAAGATGACTCTTACTAAAGCAAGTCAATAAAAGGACAGTAGCAACCTGAGCAAAGTTCACAATTCTACTGAGAAGGTGGGCGGCACAGCAGAGTTAGTGACAACCCTGCTCCTTGTGCATGTCATAACCATCCCCTCCAGCCTGATCCGCCTTGCTGTGGTTAGCAGCTGTCTGCTGGCTTTTTGTGGCGGACCCAGGTTTAGGGCTAGCACGTGACTCCAGGTCATGCGGACACTGCCCTTCCAGTCCTGGTCTTCTTGTTACAAGTCAGGGCTTTCAGGTGTGAGTGTCCAGCTGGCTCAATTTAAATAAACCCAGACTACAACTCCCAGAATGCTCTGATGTGATAATGAAAGGACTGAGAATCACATTAAGTCAAATAGTAATTCTATAGAAGATGTCTGGGAGTGTTGACATATGAATATGATGCAAGCATGCATGGTGTTTTGGAATTGTCATCCTTCTTTAAGGAATACGCCACGGTGGTGATGGTCGAGTGACGGAGACCAGTGATACAGTCTGGCAAGCATCCTGCTTCGCTGGACCATATCAAGCAACGCCGTTATGTGATTCTTCACCCTGGTCGCCTCTTTCTGTCCATTCACATCCTCCTTGTCCAGTCACAAGGTAAGGTGCAGATAATGCCACCTGAGTCTACACAATTACAGACATGCTGCAGGCAACTGTTTCCCCAAGTCAGAGTCTGCATGAAGGTGACTAACATGAGCCCTGCTGAAGACTCCAACAAATGAAAGAAAGCAATTGTGAAAAGGCCGCAACGTCGTCATGTGTTAGGGCGATTCGGAAAAAGGCTTGCGGAGGTTCCAACATGTCTCCCAGTGGATACCGGGACTTCTAAACCAAAGGCCTCTGCAATCCTTTTCGCATAGGATCCTAGGTCTTCTAATCTTTGCAGCACTAGAGGGTGCCCAACAGGCTCCTCTCCTCTGTCGTATAAAGTTTCCCTAAGCTTACTTTCTCACTAAGTAGTAAGTGACCTTTTGGGCAAAGCTGTTATCAAAATTATTTGCTAGTATTTTAACTAGAAGAGTTACCAAAGCCTGCCTAGCTTGCAAACATTTGTACCCATATATGTCCAAACATTGGCAAAGCAAATAGTTTCACCTTTTTGACCTATTGGCGCTGCCAATGTTTTTTGCCAATGCTATGTAGCATCTTCAAAAAGAAAAGCTTTTTGCAGATACAGTGCATCATCAGAAATAAAAGTACAATAATGTGTATGTGCATTTGTGTGTGTACGCGTTATGATGGCTTAGTGTGATAACAAATATGCGCATAAATCGGCACCCATCCAGCATGACACAGCAGCCATGTTTATTTGTATTTACCATTTAAAGATGGCAGACGTCACCTAAGGCATAAATGAAAAAAAAGTTTTTTAGCATGCACAAAAGTGTGTTTCAAAAATAGAGCAGTCCCCACAGCAAATGGCAGTTGTGGGGCCCCTCCTAAATATTGTACATTTTAAAAAACGGGTGGGGCGCAATGGAGGGGCAGGTGTTGGAGATGTCAGAAAGAGCAATAGGCAGTGGGCGGGAGAGCATCAGAGGCGCTTGAGGTGAGGGAAGAATAGGAAAGAAATTCCTGGGTGGGAAACCAGTGGGCGGGCTGGAGGTTGTGGGAGGGAGAAAAAAAACGGAACGTGCAGGTGAGGAATGTTCGAGGGGTGTACTTGAAGGGTGGGTATTTGAATGAGAGAAGTAGCACACGAGGGGAAAGGTCAACTCTCATGTTGCCCTGAAAGAAAAAGAAAAAATGTAGTTCCCTGAATGTAGGAAATTGGGTTACTGCTTGAGGGGGTGAACCCCTACTCAAGCAAAACAACAGTTCCTGTCAGGCTGAAACACAAGCAGTACCCCAAATTAGCATGTGCTCAACCCTCTGGTAGCTTGGCACAGAGCAGTCAGGCTTAACTTAGAGGCAATGTGTAAAGTATTTATGCAGCACTTCCAACAATAAAAAAGCGAAAGCAGACAAAAAGAAAATCCCACACCGATTTAGAACAATAGAGTAAAATTGAATAAATTATTTGACACCAAAATGTCAAAAATCCAATCAGTAGATGTGGAGATTTGCATTTTGAAAGATTTAGGTAGCAATAGTGCTTAAAAGCACAAAGTGCCACTCGTGGTTATCTGGTTGTGAGAGGCTGGGTGAAACTCACAAGTTCAGGCCTACTGCAATCGATACACCCGGATACGGGGACCAGGTTAGTCCATCTGAAAGAGTTACCTTCTAAAATCCAGTGCGAATAGGTCCGTTAGCGGTAAAGGGGGCCGTGATGAGCAGGGAGAGCATCGCGGATGGTCATTGCTGTAGCGCAAAAAGCAGGCCGGGTGTCGTGGACAGTCGTTGCTGAAGATTCGCGTTTGCGGTCACCGCGGGCTGTTGATGCTGTAGCACGAAGTGCAGATCTCGTGTTGGCAGTCGTCGCTAGTGGACACTGTAGTGCAAAGAGTCTGGTTCACCGGAGCTTCACAGTGGTGGGTGGCACGATCTTGGCGCAAACAGGCCAGTTTGTAGTCATGACAAGCCTAAAACCTCAGGATTTCTCCTTTTCTTGAAGGGGGAGCTCAACTGATGCCACAGCAAGGGTCCAGGATCTGAGGGGCAACTGTTGGGGATCAGGAACTTACTCCAGCAGAGTAAGTTCCTGCAGAGGGCTCGGGCAGGTCCAGTTGCAGGTACTGGCAGCAGGTCAGGTGGGCACATGCAGGTAGGCCTCTGGAGCTTGTTTTGTCCCTGTACCTCAGAACAAGAGGTCAGTCAGCTGACCCTTGGAGTCACTTCAGCCTGGGTTGAAGGGTGCAGGTCCAGTCTTCCTTCTCAGCCAGGATAGCAGCAGAGTAGCACTCCTTCTTGCATCAGAGCAGCACAGCAGTCCTGAGGCTTCCATGAGTCAAGAGGTGTATCGAAGAGTTGGGTCTGAGGGTCCATTATTTATCCTTGGTGCCAGCTTTGAAGTAGAAGAAGCTTGTAGAATTTTCTACCCCAAGAGGAATTTTCTGCCTCCCTGCCGTGGCTCCAGCTTGTCTGGGGGCACATACAGTTGTGTGAAACCCTTTGTGAGTGTGCTGAGGCAGAGCCTTTGTGATGTGTAAGCATGGTAGGTGACTGCTGCTCTCCTATCAAGTCTGAGGTGGCCCATCCTGCCAACACCTATTCTCCCTCTGTCTCACTCCGGGAGCAATGCACAAAGACCAACTGGCAGCTACACCTAGTTATGTGACCCAGGATACAGGCTGGAGGCCCCCAATTGTTAGGACAAGAAAATGCAAACTCTCTAAAAGTGGCATTTTCAGAATTGTGACTTAAAATCCAACTTTACTTTTAAAGAGTGTTTTAAATTACAATTCTTTAGATGACAAACTCGACATTCCTACTTGCTCTCAATTGAAAGCTATTACTTATTAAATGTAATACGGTAACCCCATGTTATCCTATGGGAGAGGTAGGCCTTGCAATAGTGAAAAACAAATGTAAGAGTTTTTCACTACCAGGACATGTAAAAGTTAAAAGTACCTATCCAGCTTTTTAAATACACTGCACCCTGTTCTTTGTGTGGTCTAAGGCCTACCTTAGGGGGGACTTACATGTATTAAAAAGGAAAGTTTAAGCCTGCAAAAGGTTTATTTTGCTAGGTCAATTGGCAGTTTAAACTGCACACACAGGCTGCAATGACCGGTGTGAGGCATGTTTAAAAGGCTACTTCAGTGGGCTGCACAATCGGTGCTGCAAGTCCACTAGCAGCTTTTATTTTACAGGCCCTGGATACATGTAGTACCACTTCACTAGGGTCTTACAAGTAAATAAATCTGCCAATTGGGTGTAAGCCAGTTTTACCATATTTAAGGGAGAGAGCACAAGCACTTTAGCACTGATTAGCAGTGATAAAGTGTGCAGAGTCCTAAAGCCAACAAAAGCGTGTTCAGAAAACAGGAGGGTGAAGACAAAATGTTTGGGGATGACCCTGCGAAAAGGGCCAAGTTCAACACTGGGAATACTGGAAGGATACAATGGTAAAGAAGCCATACTCCACGGGAAGGCAAACACAAGAGGAGGAAAGAAAGCAGGCAAATAAGAATCAAGCAAGGGATAGTGACAAGGAAGCAACCATGATAACCTCTAAAACCACATCGCACTGTGCTCACTGTAATTTTGTATCTATGGTCCACAAAAGGTCTTTCAACAACAGCTGTCTATAAGTGAGACCTAAAAAGGGTGTAGAAAAGATCCCAAAAATGTAATGTCTTGTAGGTTTCTTAAACGTAAAGGGGGGTATTTTTGCTAAATACTTTATGCGGTATATTGAAGACTAGCTTGACCGACACCAGAGTTTATCTTGGCAGGAAGTGGACTTTAGAGCTCCCAATGTGTGTGATGGTTTGATAGTTCTATCAGAGACACCTGACAATGTGGTAAGACCGTGAAGAGGCGATTTATATTGCTACTTCGTATATGTTTTAGCCCTGCATTTGATTGGGTGAGCAGGCACATCTTTTGGAACAAATTGAGGATTCTGGGTCCGCATCCCTGGATATTGGAAGTTGTATAGAAATGACACAGCAGTACGCGAGTTCAGCTTCAAATTTGGAGCAGCCATTATTTCACCAGGACATTTTACATGTCAGCAATCTTAAACAGGGCTGCACACTTGCTACTGCTTTATTTAACGTATATGTAGCGGATCTGTTCCCGATCCTGTAAAAAGTCCACAGTTTACCTCCTAAAATTGGGGTGGGAGTACTTTGATAATAACTTATGTTCATGACCTACCATTAATGGGTAGACCAGCAATTGGGCACCTGTGGCTGCTAGACTCCTTATCAGATTACTGTTCAAATAACAGCTTAGCATTGAATTTGCAGTCAATGATGGGCTTCACAGCCTCAGTATCTGACATACCTGTTCGAAAGGTACTTGACACAACATAGTCTATTTTGACGTACTGTGCAGTAAGTTGTAGTGGAAAAAATGGTGACAACTTGAACAGGATAGAATGCTCAGAATTAAGGAAAATCTTAAAAATTATACAGGACACCTCCGGTGACATTATACGATTGAAATGTGGGAAATTCCTTGTTGAGAAACTGTGATAAAGCAATGTTCATATACTATTTTTAGGCCACGCCTATCTGACAGCACAAGCTGTCTGGTTGTGAAAGACCTAGTGTGATCTTAAAGTGGGCGTACAGCCTGCCCATTGCGTACCATTGGCTGGCTTTATTGTCGCTATCGTTAGCTCGCTTCTTTCTGCATGCTTGCCTTCCTCTTGTCTTTGTCCTGTTCTGGCCTCTTTATGATCCTTTTATTTGGGGGACTTTTATCCTTCCACTGCTCACATTTAGGGCGACTACTCTCTCTTTTGGATTCACCACTCCACCAGAGGGGATGTGTTTTCTAGCTATCTCCATCATCTCCCGCCCCCTCCCTGTAATTTTGTCACCCCATGCTGTATGGCCACCCCACCCCCCCGCCCCCAGCTTGTCAGTTAAACACTGCAACAGGGATATTTTTGGTGGGGTGTGACTGAAGAGAAACTTTAAGGGTTGTTTATCGCCTGCATTCCTCTTGGTGGTAAAAGCACAAGCTTTGGCACACACAGGCTTTTATGGTTCTGGGCAAAGTGTCATCTGCTGCACCCACTCAGCTGGCATCTGAGGCAGGTATCTGAGGCAGGTGTACGTAGCGTGGCATCTCATGTGGAGACCCGTAAATCTGTTCCTTGAGATACTACAAAGGGCTGAATCCTGTGGAAAGTAAGTTAGGCCTTGGCAAGCGTTTCCTTAATTTGCATAACACTACTGTAAGAATAGGTCATGTATATGGTCCCTATTATGGAATGAATTGCGGGGAACTAATACTCGCCGAATTGCATTGTACGAAATAAGCCTCTTAAAAGAATTCAACATGAATGATGGATGTAATGAATTTAGCATAACTTTATCAACATTCAAAAGTGAGAGATTTGCTGCAGGAAGGATTTAGAAAAAAGCAAGTATTTCTAAATCAATGACAATATTAATTCTGTGGATGAACCTCGAAGATATACAAAGGAGTTTCTTAACCCGGCACTGTTGTATACGTTTTAAGGTTTAGATTTAATTATAGGAATAGATCTGTGTGAGGTGAGATGGGGGCGATAAGCTGTGCATCATCAAAAGTACATCTTAATATATGTAGTCTCCGTGAAATGGGCCTGGAGTCAATTTTACGCTTTCTATTTCTGTGTCCCAGACTTTTAGATTCAAGCAAATTTGAAAGACGTATTTAAAATGGGTTGGCGTGCATACCCAGGACGCTGCTAATTTTACATAATTGATGTGGGAAAATAATGCATTGTGTGTTACACCAATTAAGTTTGGGGGCCATTTGAATAGCCTACTAGGCCAGAAAAATTCACTTAGATGACCTTTGTAATTTTTGTTTTGCAAATGAAGATTCTATTTTAGCTGGTAATGTGGTGGTAAAGAGAGGAGCCCGTTGAGGGAAGCACTTGGATGGTTCCTCTGCTCTGTCAACATAAGGCATTATAGCTTAAAGGACAATATCCTCCTGACTTTAGAGATCGGTGACAGATTACTAAATTGTTTGTACTAAGCTAATATATGGTAAATATTAGTAGGGGTTTTAGTTTCTGTAAAACATTATACTAAGTATAGTATTTACTTCTGGATTTTAAAGTCCTATCAAAGAAGTTAGGCAGAAACGTAGTTGTCTTACATATACACTAAATGCGTTGATTAACAAGATGTTTTAGTTGTTGCACCCATCGGGTCACACATTCTCATTTTATTCTGTTATGGCAATTGAGTTATGGTGAATTGTCGGATTTTAAAAGTTTGACATAAGCAAGACTGGTGTGTTGTACTTATTTGGGATAAGGATGGATTGATTGCTTTCCCATTCCCCTTAACTTACAGACTGTTAAGCGAGTCTTCAATAACCTGTAAATGTGTGACTTGAATGTTGTAGGTTAAATTGGTGACGAGATGGTAACCTCTTTTTCTACATCCACATCTTGAGGGGGTCTCATTGGCTTTGCCTGTTCTTTGTCAACGAGAGTTCTGGCTCTGCCCAGACTCATATGACTGTGACATGCTGGCTCTGCCTCAGTGAAGAGCGATGAAGGGAAATCTAAGGGAAAAGAGGGGTGGACACAGGCAGGTGGTAAATTCAAGGTCCCATGTAACACATCACGCAGCAATGAATGGGCGGATGTGTAAACCCAAAGGTCCGGTTCCTTGCTGAGGCCACCATTTCCTCAGCCAGCTACTATGTTAGCTATTCAATGATAACGCTGAGAAACTGAAAAAGAGGGCACAAAATGCCAGTCTTCATATTAACCGCAAAATATCACTCCACATATAACAGTCTTGAGGTTGCATTGTACATTAGTGTTGTTTCTTCTCCTACTCACTCTCAGATGTCAGTAGGTGCTCAAGATCTTAGGTGCACACCATATCAATGCGTCCCCATCTAGACTAGAGAGAGGAGGAATTCTATCCAGTCACGTTGTATTAGTGAGGGAGCTGGCCCTCAAGCAGACCTGGGATGACGCGCCTCACTATCAGTATCTAAGAGAAGGGTTTGATAGAGCATGAGCAGCTACGCTGCAGGCCTGGGATGACGGGTCTCATCATCAGCATCACAGAGAAGGATTTGATATCGCGTGAGCAGGTACGCTGCTGGCCTGGGATGACGGGTCTCATCATCAGTATCCCAGAGAAGGATTTGAGATAGCATGAGCAAGTACGCTGCTGGCCTGGGATGACGGGTCTCATCAATATCACAGAGAAGAATTTGATAGAGCATGAGCAGGTACGCTGCTGGCCTGGGATGACCGGTCTAATCATCAGTATCACAGAGAAGGGTTTGCTAGAGCGTGAGCAGGTACACTGCCTGCCTGGGATGACGGGTCTCATCATCAGTATTCCAGAGAAGGATTTGAGAGAGCATGAGCAAGTACGCTGCTGGGATGACGGGTCTCATCAATATCACAGAGAAGAATTTGATAGAGCATGAGCAGGTACGCTGCTGGCCTGGGATGACCGGTCTAATCATCAGTATCACAGAGAAGGGTTTGCTAGAGCGTGAGCAGGTACACTGCCTGCCTGGGATGACGGGTCTCATCATCAGTATTCCAGAGAAGGATTTGAGAGAGCATGAGCAAGTACGCTGCTGGCCTGGGATGACATGTCTCATCAGTATCACAGAGAAGGATCTGATAGAGCATGAGCAAGTAGGCTGCTGGCCTGGGATGACGGGTCTCATCAATATCACAGAGAAGGATTTGATAGAGCATGAGCAGGTACGCTGAGGAATAGGCTCTTCTGAGCTGGCACTTGCAGACTAGCTAAATATTTTGAGGTCCAGGATGAATCCATTCATAGAGAGGCATTAAAGATGTGGGTGTTCTATATATTATGCTAAAAAGGCACAAAGGGGGATGCCCTGCACACAAGACATGGCCTCTTTGTTGGAGCAATATAGGAAAGGCTGCAGTTTCAGTCTTCCTAGATTACTGAACAGATTATCCATGATGCCGTGTGTGTGTAGCTCAGCCAGGCCTGTAGTCCTGAAACTATAATGGCAAAAGCTAAACTTTAAGTACCAGAAAGCCAAGAACAAAACAAGACTGGATGAGCTACTCACAGCTGACAGTCAAGTATCTAGTCTTAGTTCTATTTTCTGTTTTTCCATAGATTTGCAGCCTTGGCCTGGGTACACAGGAGCTAAAATAAAATCTGTGTATGCTCTTATAAATTGTAGGAAAGCTAAGATTTTTTCCCCATATTTTTCTGCGCATGTATTAAACGTTGACCGTTTTTTGTACATTGTGCCTGCTAAAGTGGAAAAAAATGTATCCTATACATGTGTAATCCTAAATATTAAGAACAACTGGAACGTGTCTGCCTGCAAGGTTTAACTGAATTCTCATAAACCTATATCCATAACCCATCATCCTGTTGGGCAACAGAGTGGATATTCCTGCACTCCCAAGCCCTTCTGTTTTAGAACCTGCAAGGCCTAGCTGCCTGGGGTGATACCTATTTTAATTATGGAATTGTTTGATAAAAATGCAAAAATGAAGAAATGCATTGATTATAAAGATAAATGTACTTGCAATTCTGAAGAAGCTATTATGAAGGATCCCATAATGAAGAAAAGTCTTGATATTAACCATAACCCTGACGCTTTCCCTGATAGTGTCCACTGGCCTTAAACACATCTCTACCCTCAAAGTGACCAAGCTCTAAACCCAGCACTTTTCGAGAGCCCAATCTAATCCTAAACATGGGTATAGCCAATAACCTAAACTAAATTGAACCATGACTCAAATCCACATTCCTAGCCTGAAACTGAACCTTTTACTGGCCTCAACCCTAATCCTTCAAAGAGCTCTGATCTTGTTCCTTCACAAACCCTGGTCCTGCAATATCAAATGGCAAAAGCCATGCAGTATCAAAATTATTAAAGAGGGGAAAAAACCCTTTCTTATCTTTAATGAATTTTCTTCAGGGTTACTCAAAATATCAAATCTTCATTCTATTTACTTCATACTGTATTTCTTCATAATAACTTTCCTATTTTTCTAGAGTGCCCTTGCCTCTGTTTTCTAAGAGTGAGGGAAGTTGACTCATTAAAATAAATGGATGTCTTAACCAGAGTCCCAGTGCAACGCTCCTGAAGGCCTAGCTCGATATGTGCTGTCCTTGGTGTATTAGTGGCAGGAGGAGCCAGGAGGCATTGGATAAGGAACCGGGTTAAGCTTCACTAAGAAAAGTCCTTTTGTTTCAATCACAGTAAGTATGTGCCTTTGATATGCAGAATATTTTGGCACCCTCTCAGTGTAGGTTGTGCTCCAGTGGAGAAGTCCCCAATCCTGTAATGTTGCAACTATGTCCAGAAACCATGCAGATGTTCATCATGGCTTTTGGGGCGGGAATGTCGCCTACCCTGGTGTAAAGTTGTCTTCCCATGCCCTGAGTACCTGACTGCATGTATCTGATATATCTGGCTTTTGGTATGTGGTCCTAGCCTCACACTAATCGTATATGTGTATAGAGGTTTAAGCCTGCCCCTTGACATGAGTGAGGTCCTGAACCTGTCCCGGACCTGGAGGGGTCCACTAATTGTGCTCTTATTTCACTGACAGTGGACCACTGTGCCGGTCATTGTTTTGGCACATAGAGCAGTGGTGGCACCATACCTTGTGTGGAAATATTTTTTTGACATTCCTAAAGTTGGAGGGAGCAGACCTAGACACTGAAGTGGGGAGAGAGGGGGGACAAGGCACCTTAAGGGTGGAACTGCAGTCTCTATTGTTTATAGTGAAAGGGTATCCCTTAGGTTAGGCCAGCTTTGGGCTTTCCCCTGATCAGTCTTCACTGTGGCTGATGACAGCTAGGTGCAGAAAGGTCACTCCTGTTTGGGCCTCTGTTGTGGATGGAGATTATCCTGCTGTGAGAAGCATCGCTTTACACAAAGGCTGTGTCTAGAGAGCAGCTTGGAAGGACACTTGAAACCACAAAACATTGTTCTGAAAGCTCAGACAGTAGGTCCAAATCTCTTGTCTGCTTTTACCGTATAAAAGTGTGACTGACCTACTTGTGGTAAAAGTTCTCTTTGACCAAGGAAGGAAGTGCTCTGCAGAGTACTCCGAGTACTTCTTTGCAGCCAGGGCTGGTGTCTGCATGACATCCAGTTTATTAGGGATGAGAAGATATCTCCTCCAGTCTTGCCTTGCTGAAAGAAGATATTTATCGGACGTGAGATGTCTAGAAGCATACCTGCCTGCTGAGAGAGGAAAGGAGCCTGCCAACCTTGCAGGAGGTGTGACTGTCAAGGAAGAGCCAGAATCCATGTGACCCTCGTCCTGGAAGGACCTGTAAATGAAAGGAAGATGGAGGAGAGCGATCTACGTTGCCCAGGAGTGGGCGGGTATCAGAATCTCCTGGTTGAAGTTCCAGGCAGGAACTGTGGAATCGCGGCTGCTCAGTGATGCTATACCAAGAACTGTGGCTGAATCTGGCCGCTGTGACTCAAACAAGCATAACTGTGGCTTATTCTGTGCAGCTGTGACCATGGTACATTTTCTGCCACTGTGACCTAGAGACTGTTGTGGCTACCCTGTGCCATTACACCATGACTTAGCCCCCAGAAGCGGCATTCCAGTGAAAGTCTAGCACCCAGTTGCAGGCAGTAGTGCAGCTGTGGTGAGATCCGCCCCCATGGGGCTTCTGTGATTCAAAGCTATCTGAATCTTCAACCCGGTGGGGCCTCCACTGTCGGCTTCCAACGCTGCTCTGGACAGAGACATTTCTGCAGCGGAAGATGCCCTTGTCTGACCTAAAGAGTGCGCACTCTCCCAGAAGTAGGAGCGAGGCTCTGCACTGCTGGCCCAAGCCATAAGCTTCCTGGCATGCACAAAGGTGAAAATACAGAGACTCTCTTTGAAATGTGATAAACTAGGCCTATTGAGCATACTAGAAGGGGTTATTCTGCACTTGAGCCTTTATTCATGCCACCATAGCAATTCCTGCCAGAAGGGAACAACCACCAAGAGCAGAAGTCAGGAGGAACCCAGGAGGGGAGGAATAGGATAGCAAATCGATGTGCAGCCAGCCCACCACCTAGTTAACTTACTTTTGCTTTCTCGTGATTACTTGTTTCGTGGTCCGTTTTGGTGTGTAATAAACTACTTTTTTCTTTTTTAAAGTAAACCACTGGGTTGGACAGTGAGTTATTGTGCTGCTGTGTGACTGTTGTGTTCTGTCCGTAGGCACCCACACACTACTTCCCCGAGAAGCATGTGACTGCTCTCCATTGCTACCACTGAGAGTCGAGCCCTGGATTGGATAGTCTGTTGTTGTTGTGCTGGGTGATTGTTGCGTTCTGAGCTCGAGCAACCCACACTACCTCCCTGAAAAGCCTGTAACTGCTCACCATCGCTCCCACTGAGACTCAGTTGCTGAAAGGGTTGGCCCAGTTTGCAGAGCCACAGAAGGATGGATCCAGGGACATCCGAAGCAAATAACCCCAAGCCTGAGAGTTGAGACCCAGTAGTCTTCCCCATGGACCCTGATTGGGGTCTGACAATGGTCAATGCCCTCGCTAAACTTGTTGGAGGGTTTCAGGGTGGAGCATTTGTATCCAGGAAATCCAGTGCTATCAGTTTATGCGTTTCCGGGTGAAGCCTCCAGAGGAAAAGGAAACAATTCATCAGTCACCCAGGGCGGGGGCCGTCACTGTCTGACCCATATCGCAGATAAGGCACATCCTATAATTCTTGCCAGCGTGTCCGCTGCGAGCCTGTAACTTGATGGCTCCTTGCTCTATTGCAGCTAGTTTGTGTCCGACTCGGTGCCTGCAGCTTGGACATTTTTCTGTTCCATTGCACCATGGGCTGCAACTGGGCTTCTAATGAGCCGTGAAAACTGGGCTCAGAAACAAGTGCATACATTGTCGATTGAAGACGGTGAGTGGGTCTTGAAGGATCTGAGTCAGAATTTGGTACCTCCAGCTAGGAGCTTTATTGATGGGTGTGTCGTGTGCCCACGTCTGGTGTTGGCTGCTCGCTGCGCTGCTTGCTGAGTAGCATACAAGTCTACATCTTCATGGTCCCATGAGAAACCATAGAGCACAAAATATGCTCAGCCAGAGCGCAACCTTTCTCCAATACCTCCCTACAGAAATGACGTCCTGAATTAAATTCTTAAATCCAGTCACGGGCAAGGGCTTGATAGTGGGGTTAAACACAGGGCGAAACATGTTTACTTATGCAAGACCTAGAATCTGTATTTTGATATACTTTTCACATACTACCCCCTACACAATGCGTGTTAAAGAGTATAAATATGTTTGAACATCCCAGAGAGAGGTTAAAACGGCATCAAAAGCGTAACTTAACTGCAGTGCCCAGATGTAGCTGAGGGTTAAATGTGGAGTATTTGTGTGAGGTGTGGAACGTGGCATATGTGTGATTGGAGACGATTGCCACAGGACTGAGCAAGAATGGACCAAGAGCCACATGCTGCTGGCTGCCCCATGTCCATTCTTGTCCAGTTTCACCACATGCTGCCGGCTGCCCCATGTCCATTCTTGTCCAGTTTCAACACATGCTGCTGGCTGCCCCATGTCCATTCTTGTCCAGTTTCACCACATGCTGCCCCATGTCCATACTTGTCCAGTTTCACCACACGCTCCTGGCCGCCCCTGTTCCGTTCTTGTCCAGTTTCACCACATGCTGCTGGCTGCCCCTGATCCATTCTTGTCCAGTTTCACCACAGGCTGCTGGCTGCCCCATGTCCATTCTTGTCCAGTTTCCCCACAAGCTGCCGGCCGCCCCTGATCCATTCTTGTCCAGTTTCACCACATGCTGCCAGCTGCCACAGGTCCATTCTTGTCCAGTTTCACCATATGCTGCCGACCGCCCCAGGTCCATTCTTGTCTATTTTCACCACATACTGCCGACTGCCCCTGGTCCATTCTTGTCTAGTTTCACCACATGCTGAAGGCCGCCCCATATCCATTCTTGTCCATTTTCACTACATGCAGCCGACCGCCCCATATCCATTCTTGTCCACGTTCACCACATGCTGCTGGCTGCCCCTGATCCATTCTTGTCCAGTTTCACCACATGCTGCCGGCTGACCCTGATCCATTCTTGTCCAGTTTCACCACATGCTGCCCCTGATCCATTCTTGTCCAGTTTCACCACATGCTGCCGGATGCCCCTGATCCATTCTTGTCCAGTTTCACCACATGCTGCCGACCGCCGCTGGTCTATTCTTGTCCAGTTTCACCACATGCTGCTGGCTGCCCCTGTTCCATTCTTGTCCAGTTTCACCACACGCTGCCGGCTGCCCCTGATCCATTCTTGTCCAGTTTCACCACATGCTGCCGGCTGCCCATGGTCCATTTTTGTCCAGTTTCACCACATGCTGCCGGCTGCCCCAGGCCCATTCTTGTCCAGTTTCACCATATGCTTCCGACCGCCCCTGGTCCATTCTTGTCTATTTTCACCACATGCTGCCGACCGCCCCTGGTCCATTCTTGTCCAGTTTCACCACATGCTGCAGACCGCCCCATATCCATTCTTGTCCATTTTCACTACATGCTGCCGGCTGCCCCTGATCCATTCTTGTCCACTTTCACCACATGCTGCTGGCTGCCCCTGATCCATTCTTGTCCAGTTTCACCACATGCTGCCGGCTGCCCCATATCCATTCTTGTCCAGTTTCACCACATGCTGCCGGCTGCCCCTGATCCATTCTTGTCCAGTTTCACCACATGCTGCCGGCTGCCCCATATCCATTCTTGTCCAGTTTCACCACATGCTGCCGGCTGCCCCTGATCCATTCTTGTCCAGTTTCACCACATGCTGCCGGCTGCCCCTGATCCATTCTTGTCCAGTTTCACCACATGCTGCCGGATGCCCCTGATCCATTCTTGTCCAGTTTCACCACATGCTTCCGGCTGCCCCTGATCCATTCTTGTCCAGTTTCACCACATGCTGCCGACCGCCCCAGATCCATTATTGTCCAGTTTCACCACATGCTTCCGGCTGCCCCTGGTCCATTCTTGTCCAGTTTCACAACATGCTGCTGGATGCCCCTGATCCATTCTTGTCCAGTTTCACCACATGCTTCCGGCTGCCCCATATCCATTCTTGTCCAGTTTCACCATATGCTGCCGACCGCCCCTGAGCCATTCTTGCCCAGTTTCACCACATGCTGCCGGCTGCCCCATATCCATTCTTGTCCAGTTTCACCACATGCTGCCGGCTGCCCCATATCCATTCTTGTCCAGTTTCACCACATGCTTCTGACCGCCCCTTGTCCAGTTTCACCACATGCTGCCGGCTGCCCCGGAAGCATTCTTGTCCAGTTTCACCACATGCTGCCGACCGTCCCGGATCCATTCTTGTCCGCTATCAAGCACTTGCCCTCGACTTGGATTTAAGGATTTAATTCTGGTTGACATTTCTGTAGGAGGTATTGGAGAAAGGTTGCGCTCTGGCAGTGCATATTTTGGATCTGATGTTTTTGCGCCCTATGGACAGTGAGTAGTTCAGGGCACACCAGTGATGAAGTGACTGGTCTAGAGGACTCGTGTGGGGGCAGTAACTAGTCCAGAGCACACCAATGATGAAGTGACTCGTCTGGAGGACTGAGTTGGGCCTATAACTAATCCAGAAAACACAAATGATTTAATGACTCGTCTAGAGGACTGAGTTGGGCCTGTAACTAGTCCAGAGCACACCAATGATGAAGTGACTTGTCTAGAGGACCCAGGTGGGACAGCGACTAGTTCAGAACACACCAGTGATGAAGTGACTGATCTATTGGATCCAGGAGGGGCAGTGACTAGTCCACAGCACACCAATAATGAAATGGCTGGTCTAGAGGACCCAGGTGGTGCCAGTAACTAGTCCAGAGCACGCCAATTATGAAGTGCCTCGTCTGGAGGACCCAGGTGGGGCAGTGGCTAGTCTAGGGCACACCAATGATGAAGTGACTGATCTACAGGACCCGATTTGGGGCAGTAACTGGTCCAGAGCACACCAATGATGAAGTGACTCGTCTAGAAGACCTAGGTGGGAGAGCGAGTAGTTCAGGACACACCAGTGATAAAGTGACTGGTCTAGAAGACCCAAGTGGGGGCAGTAACTAGTCCCGAGCACACCAATGATGAAGTGACTTGTCTAGAGGACCCAGGTGGGACAGCGACTAGTTCAGAACACACCAGTGATGAAGTGACTGATCTATTGGATCCAGGAGGGGCAGTGACTAGTCCACAGCACACCAATAATGAAATGGCTGGTCTAGAGGACCCAGGTGGAGCCAGTAACTAGTCCAGAGCACGCCAATTATGAAGTGCCTCGTCTGGAGGACCCAGGTGGGGCAGTGGCTAGTCTAGGGCACACCAATGATGAAGTGACTGATCTACAGGACCCGATTTGGGGCAGTAACTGGTCCAGAGCACACCAATGATGAAGTGACTCGTCTAGAAGACCTAGGTGGGAGAGCGAGTAGTTCAGGACACACCAGTGATAAAGTGACTGGTCTAGAAGACCCAAGTGGGGGCAGTAACTAGTCCCGAGCACACCAATGATGAAGTGACTGGTCTAGAGGACCCAGGTGGTGCCAGTAACAAGTCCAGAGCACACCAATAATGAAATGACTAGTTCAGGGAACACCAGTGATTAAATGACTAACCTAGATGACCCCGGTGGTGTAAGGACTAGTTTATTTGCGCGAACATGACCCTTTCGGGTATCAGAGCGCTGTACAACATGGTGGCAAGCAGATAACAAGCATTGGCGTAGCCAATAGGTCTCGCCTTTGGGACCTTAAAAGTGTTTAGCCAGAGCAATTGCCTTTGCCAATTTCTTAAAGCTATGGTGTAGAGCATTGTGGCTGCTGTGCAGCATGTTGAAAAGTTTTAATAAAAAAGTGTTATAAACATTTGTTACGTTATAAATATATAACCAAGAAGACAATATGTACAATTGAACAACCCTATCAAAAAAGAATGAACATAAAAAAAGACTTAGTCTTTTTTCTCCTGGTCATGCTGGCAACTTCTTCCTGCCTGTTGTAATGCTTTTTTGTTATTGTTTATTTTTGTTATGGAGGTAGGTGGGTTGGGGGTGGGTGGACATAAACTACGGGATGGTGGAAGTTGGCAAACAGTACCTGAATTACCACACGAGCAGCGGACAGATTTTAGGGGAGAATCAACAGATTCCAGATACCAAGGGCAGACTGCGGTGGTGCTGAGGTGGTGGTGTGCTGATGTGGAGGTGATGCTGAGGTGGTTGTGTGCTGATGCGGAGGTGATGCTGAATGATACTTAGGTGGTGCTGAGTGATGCTGTGGTGCTGAGTCATGCTGAGGTGGTGGTGCTGCTGCACTGGTGCTCAGGTGGTACTGAGTAATGCTGAGTTGGTGCTGAATTGCTGCTGCGTTAGTGCTGAATTGCTGCTGCGTTAGTGCTGAATTGCTGCTGAGGTGGGATTGCGCTTGTGGTGGTGCTGCGCTGGTGTTAATGGGGTGCTGTGCTGATGCTAAGATGGTGTGTGCTGGTGCTGAGGTGGTGTGTGCTGGTGCTGAGGTGGTGGTGCTGAAAGCGCAACTAAATAACATCCCAGTTTTTCAAACATTTGTGAATCAATTTGCGAGCCCAATGCTTCTGTAACTGTTAGCGAGCACCCATTTTTTAAAGGAATAACATACATTAATCCCTGGTGGCACATGTATGAAAAAGCGCTTTGCTTTTCAAAGCACAGAACGCAGCGCAGTCACTCTAGCTCCAGCATGTTTTGGTTCTCCAGACCTTCTCACAGTTAAAAGGGCCACATGGGTAGCACACATTTCATAGTTTAAGGCCCCTTCACAGCACTGTTTTTGCAACAGCTGCTGCTTTCACAAAACCTTAACCCTGCTGTGTGGCTGTGTCTGGGGAAAATACTCGGTCGCCATGGAGATCGCCTTCACACACAGCCCTTTCCTCAATTTTTGCAGGGTTGGCTTTCAGCCTCGGTCACATTCCTCCCGACAGCCGGCATCAGGGGCTTGGCCCACCTCGAACTTAATTACTGGCCCTGATTAAGGAAAGCACAGGAACTTGAAGTAATTATTGCGGCTATCAGATCATTCGTCCTCCAACACACCTGATGATAGTGCTTTGGCAAAGTTAATCTCAGAGAAGAAAAATGTCATCAGTTTCCAGACATTTCTTGTTTTTTGCTCTTTTTGTTTCAGAAGTTCCTCTTGTCTGCCACGTAGAGAGAGGAGCCAGGTGTCCCGCTTTTACTAAATTTAGATTAATTATTGTCCCGAAAGCATGGGTATCGCATTATGTCTGATGGTTTTGAAAGCTGCAGGAACTCTCTATAGCATCGCTCATTGGAAAGCCGAGCTTTGTCAAGCGTTCATGAACTGTTTTTATTGCCTCTCAAGCTATAAGAAAATACATGTCAAGCTATCGGAGCTCTTTCCAAAACCATACCGATGAAACCATGTCAAATGTCATTGTTCCGGCGACTTTATAACAAATCAAGGGAAACCGTGCCAAACAATGTCTATAACAGCAGTGCCAGTGACTGCAAGGGTTATTTTGCTTTTAACAAGACACTTTCAACTGAGTTTGTATCACAACAATGATAAAGAGACATAAAAATCTTTTTTTGCAGAACTGACCCCTTGATCTAGCTCCGGTCTGCAAGGAAACTATTAGCAGGGGATTTTAGATCTCCGAAGCCTATGGTGAAGAAATCTGGCAGCAAGCAGCTTAACTGCAGATAAAACTGCACGGGAGAGTGTCCACTGACCCTTCGGAGATGGGGGGGGAAGGCCTTTGGTTGAGCCAGGGAGTTTCCGATTTCATGCCCAGGTGGCTGCTGGAGGAGCGCCGGAGGAACTACTGCTGCTGCTATATGTGTAGGAGCAGCGGGCAACAGTAGTGCCCCAGGACAGGGCCGCAAGCATGGCGCTGGGAGGCCGAGGGCCACATGAGAGAGACAACACGGACAACGGGAGGGGGGCGGGACCAGAGACAACACGGACAACGGGAGGGGGGCGGGACCAGAAACACGGAAACAAAATAAGTCTAGTAATCCATAGGAAACAAAACAAACGAAAGTGAAAGTGCCAGGATGTCGAGCCGGCAAGGCAACCGCGAGCAGGCTAATGTAAACAAGCGCGCGCGTGTCCCTAATTACAAACAGATGGCCCCTGCGCGCCGCTGCTCGCTCCCGCAAGGTGGATGCCGCCACATGCACGAGTGTGTGGAAAAGAGCAGACCAATTTCTAAAGGTCATCTCCTAGAGTAGCGCATGCGCGCGCTGCACTAGGCTCGACCTAAAAATGGCACACCAGTGATTAAATGACTAGCCTAGATGACCCAGGTGGTGCAAGGACTAGTTCTGGGCACACCAGTGATTAAATGACTAGCCTAGATTACCCAGGTGGTGCAAGGACTAGTTCAGGGCACACCGGTGAGTAAATGACTAGCCTAGATGACCCAGGTGGTGCAAGGACTAGTTCAGGGCACACCAGTGATTAAATGACTAGCCTAGATGACCCATGTGGGGAGTGACTGATCCTGAGCAGAGCAATAGTTAAGTGACTCGCCTAGGTAGCAATGACTACTCCTGAGCACGCCTACGACTTGTCCAGAGGAACATTGTTGACAGTGATTACCCCAGAGCACACTTACAATAAAATAGCTTGTCATGGTGACTTGTGTGTCAAGACGACACGTTTAAAGAACACAATTAATGAAATGACCCGGCTTGAGAAAAGACTAATCTAAGAGATCTTAATGCGGGAAATTAATAGTCAAAGAATCAAAATGGAGAAATGACAAGTTAGAAGACAGGTTGGACCTGGCAGTGAACTGACTGCTGCAGTGCACTGAACTGGGGAACTGCTAGTGCAGTGCACCACGACTGCTGGACACAGTGCACTCAGTGCGGAAACAATGCACACAACACTGGTGAATGAGTGATGTAAACGAATTGAGAACGAGTGAAGTACACACGCAGGAAACGACTGGGCATGCGCACACCTTTGGACGCTCAGGTGCTGCGAAGCTCTTTATAAACGTGTATTCCAATGAAATCGCGTTTAAATCTGTGGTGAGGGTAGCAGCAGCAAACCCCCAGACTTTTAGCGTTTGAAACACTCCGGAGCAGTTCTGTTTCTGGCCCCCCCTTACCTGAACATAAATCCGGGCTGCGTGTTGTACCGGTGCCAGTCTGGGCACTGCCACGGCTTCGCTTTTCCTGATTTCTCATTGTAGCAGTTTGGTCTTGCAAAAAAAGTCTCGTTTGATTTAAAATAGGGTGCGTTCCAAGTGCATAGAAAGCTGACCGCTCAGTAGTCACTTGGTTAGAACCGTCTTTCAGTGTGTTTGCTCTGTGCTGCTGTTTGGGAGTGGCGGTGTGGCGCGTTTCTCGATTTCCGATCTCTTTTAAATCCAGTAAGGGAAAGGGGCCCTAACGTTGTGTCCAGCGTGGGTCCGTGAGGGCCGGATCCATAACTTTAGGGACACTTGCATGAGATAAATCTAAAATAACGAATATACGCAGTTAGAGGATAACTTGACAATGTGGGACGGAGCAGGCAATGCCAGACCTGCGTCAGACCTCCCCGCGCATCTGTGCATGCTGGTTAGTGTGTCTGATTGTAGGTACAGTTGCTGTTCAGAAGGTCCCTTTGGCACCAGCTGGGCCGCGGTTTAGGCCTTGGTCGATGACCTTTGGGGTCACAGTATCCCATGTTAACAAAGGTGGGTTTTAGCCGGTGCTGATTTTCATCTGTCCGCGCCAAGCATGCTGGCTGGGACTTGTAGGCCAATACCGCTGATGGGAGCAGTGAAACTAGGAATCCCAGCATTCCTTGTGCTGAAATCCAAGCAGTGCCTGGAAGCCACCCATGTTTATCGCGGATGCCTTAAGGTGTGTGCTATGTCGCGATAGTTTTGTATTCAGAGCTCTCTGCTTCACTGGAGTGCACAGTTGCGTGACGTTTTCCGTGGTAGCTGGTGACCCGTGGAGGGAGACGCATGGGTGCCACCCCCGAGAAGTGGGGTGAACCTTTAGTCGTTACTGGTTGGTTTGCGCATGGGGCATCTGGGGTTGGGTGAATCACCCCCTTCGCGCCCTCTAGAGATGGCTACATACAGCCAGGGGGCACAAGTGCGACGCCCAGCTGTCGGCGTTTGGAGATGGCTACACACGGCCAGGGGTGCGCAGTGCGGCGCCCAGCTGTTGGGGTCTGGACATGTCTTCACACAGCCAGAGGTGCGCACCTCGCGTTGTGCCCAGGTGTCGCCCTTGGAGATGGTTACATACAACTGGAGGTACTCGCTCTGCGGTGCCCGGGTCGTGCCCATGGGTGATGGCTACTTACAGCCAGAGGTGCACCCTGCGGTTCTCAGGTGTGGCGACAGGTGAGCAGCAGCCAGAGGGGCTCGCCCTGCGGTGTCCAGATATCGCCCCTCCTGGAAATGACTACATGTACAACTAGGTGTGCTCGCCCTGCGGGGTCCTGGTCGGCCGAGGCCGCTGCAGGTAAGAGCGGAGGGGCCAGGTGAAGGGGGATTTCGAGAGACGATCACGAGGGGAAATTAAATAAATAATTAATTTTCCCTCGCAGTCGTCTCTCGAAATCCTCCATCACCCGGCCCCACCGCTCCTACCTGCCGCGGCTGGCCCAGGTGTGGGCGAGAGGTGGGCATCAGCCAGAGGTGCCCAGGTGTGGGGAGAGTTGGGCAGCAGCCAGAGGTGCCCCGGTGTGGGCATCAGCCAGAGGTGCTCAGGTGTGGATAGAGGTGGGCATCAGCCAGAGGTGCCCAGGTGTGTGGAGAGGTGGGCAGCAGCCAGAGGTGCCCTGATGTGGGGAGAGGTGGGCAGCAGCCAGAGGTGCCCTGATGTGGGGAGAGGTGGGCAGCAGCCCCAGGTGCTCAGGTGTGGGGAGAGGTGGGCAGCAGCAGCCCAGGTGTGCGGAGAGGTGGGCACCAGCCCGAAGTGTCCAGGTGTGGGGAGAGGTGGGCAGCAGCTCGAGGTGCCCAGGTGTGGGGATAGGTGGGCAGCAGCCCGAGGTGCCCAGGTATTGGGAGAGGTGGGCAGCAGCCAGAGGTGCCCAGGTGTGGGCAGCACCCAGAGGTGCGTGCCCTGTGCCTCCCAGGTGTGGGGTGAGGTGGGCAGCAGCCAGAGGTGCCCAGGTGTGGGGAGAGGTGCCCAGGTGTGGGGAGAGGTGGGCAGCAGCCAGAGGTGCCCAGGTGTGGGGAGAGGTGAGCAGCAGCCCGAGGTGCCCAGGTGTGGGGAGAGGTGGGCAGCAGCCCGAGGTGCCCTGATGTGGGGAGAAGTGGGCAGCAGCCAGCCCTAGGTGCTCAGGTATGGGGAGAGGTGGGCAGCAGCAGCCCTAGGTGCCCAGGCATGGGGAGAGGTGGGCAGCAGCAGCCCAGGTGTGGGGAGAGGTGGGCAGCAGCCCGAGGCACCCAGGTGTGGGGAGAGGTGGGCATCAGCCAGAGGTGCCCAGGTGTGGGCATCAGCCAGAGGTGCCCAGGTGTGGGGAGAGGTGGGCAGCAGCCAGAGGTGCCCAGGTGTGGGCATCAGCCAGAGGTGCCCAGGTGTGGGGAGAGGTTGGCAGCAGCCAGAGGTGCCCTGATGTGGGGAGAGGTGGGCAGCAGCCCGAGGTGCTCAGGTGTGGGGAGAGGTGGGCAGCAGCAGCCCAGGTGTGCGGAGAGGTGGGCACCAGCCCGATGTGTCCAGGTGTGGGGAGAGGTGGGCAGCAGCTCGAGGTGCCCAGGTGTGGGGAGAGGTGGGCAGCAGCCCGAGGTGCCCAGGTATTGGGAGAGGTGGGCAGCAGCCAGAGGTGCCCAGGTGTGGGCAGCACCCAGAGGTGCGTGCCCTGTGCCTCCCAGGTGTGGGGTGAGGTGGGCAGCAGCCAGAGGTGCCCAGGTGTGGGGAGAGGTGCCCAGCAGCCCGAGGTGCCCAGGTGTGGGGAGAGGTGGGCAGCAGCCAGAGGTGCCCAGGTGTGGGGAGAGGTGAGCAGCAGCCCGAGGTGCCCAGGTGTGGGGAGAGGTGGGCAGCAGCCCGAGGTGCCCTGATGTGGGGAGAAGTGGGCAGCAGCCAGCCCTGGGTGCTCAGGTATGGGGAGAGGTGGGCAGCAGCAGCCCTAGGTGCCCAGGAATGGGGAGAGGTGGGCAGCAGCAGCCCAGGTGTGGGGAGAGGTGGGCAGCAGCCCGAGGTGCCCAGGTGTGGGGAGAGGTGGGCAGCAACTCGAGGTGCCCAGGTGTGGGGAGAGGTGGGCAGCAGCCCGAGGTGCCCTGGTATTGGGAGAGGTGGGCAGCAGCAGTCCGAGGTGCCCAGGTGTGGGGAGAGGTGGGCAGCAGCAGCCCGAGGAGCCCAGGTGTGGGGAGAGGTGGGCAGCGGCAGCCCGAGGTGCCCAGGTGTGGGGAGAGGTGGGCAGCGGCAGCCAGACTCCCATCCTTACGGCTTTGTGTTGCTGCGGGGCACGGCAGTGACCGCAAGGCTGCAACGCGTGCTGCCATTGGACAGCATCGGCAGGGCGGGCCAATCAGGGCGGTGCTCTCATGCGAGTCCTGCTGGAGCTGTCCTCGGTGAGCATGTCCTCTGCGAGAGGAAACAGGGGTGGGACTGGCAGCTGGCACCCCTGCCAGACAGGTGAGAGCGAGGGTGGGGTGGCATGGCATGTCCGCTGCGAGAGGGAGCAGGGGTTGGACTGGCAGCTGGCACCCCTGCCAGACCGGTGAGAGCGAGGGTGGGGTGGCATGGCATGTCCGCTGCGAGAGGGAGCAGGGGTTGGACTGGCAGCTGGCACCCCTGCCAGACCTGTGAGAGCGAGGGTGGGGTGGCATGGCATGTCCGCTGCGAGAGGGAGCAGGGGTTGGACTGGCAGCTGGCACCCCTGCCAGACAGGTGAGAGCGAGGGGGTGGCATGTCCTCTGCGAGAGGAAACAGGGGTGGGACTGGCACCCCTGCCAGACAGGTGAGAGCGAGGGTGGGGTGGCATGACATGTCCGCTGCGAGCGGGAGCAGGGGTTGGACTGGCAGCTGGCACCCCTGCCAGACAGGTGAGAGCGAGGGGGTGGCATGTCCTCTGCGAGAGGAAACAGGGGTGGGACTGGCACCCCTGCCAGACAGGTGAGAGCGAGGGTGGAGTGGCATGTCCTCTGCGAGAGGGAGCAGGGGTGGGACTGGCAGCTAGCACCCCTGCCAGACAGGTGAGAGGGAGGGGGTGGCATGGCATGTCCTCTGCGGGAGTTAGCAGGGGTGGGACTGGCACCCTGCCAGACAGGTGAGGGGGCATGGCATCTGGTAGCAGGGGATTGCAGCTGGCACCCCTGCCAGACAAGTGAGAGGGAGGAGAGTGGCATGTCTTCTGCGAGATGCAGCTGGGAGTAGGGATGGGACTGGCAGATGGCACCCCTGCCAGACAGGTGAGGGGGGCATGGCACCTGGGAAACGGGGATCGGGATGACACCCCTGCCAGGCAGGTGAGAAGGAGGCACGGCATGTCCTGAGTGAGGTGCTCCCCGGGAGCAGGCGCGGCACTGGCAGGCTAAGGGGAGGGCGCATGGCATGTCCTCTGTGAGAGGCAGCAGGGGTAGGACTGGCATGCTGGCATCCCTGCAAGGCAGGTGAGGGGGGGCATGTCCTTTGTGAGTGTAGGGATGGGACTGGCATAGTGCAGGCTGGCACCCCTGCAAGGCAGGTGAGAGGAAGGGGGTGGCATAGCATGTCTTCTGCGAGACGCAGCTGGACAGCAGGGGTGGTACTGGCATAGTGCAGGCTGGCACCCCTGCAAGGCAAGTGGGGGGGGGGGCATGGCATGTCCTCTGCGAGAGGTAGCGAGAGCACGGGGTTGGACTTGCATGCTGCAGACTGGCACCCTTGTCAGACAGGTAAGACTGGAGGGAGTTTAGGGGCACGGGTTCAAGAGGTACCTGGAGAGCAGGAGCTGGGTCTGGCTGGCACTGCAGCCGGGCACTTGAGACCGGAGGGGGGGGTGTGGGGGGGGGGTTTGCCATGTCGTTTGCGAGAAGCTGTGGCCTGCAGACTGCAGGTTTACACGTGGCTACACCGTGGGCAGATCCCACCCCTGCCACGCAGGACGGGCTGGTTGGAGGGGGGCAGAGCAGGTCCCCTGAGAGGAACAGATACAACCCCCGTCACGCCGCAGAGACTGGGGCGCAGGGCACGTCCTCTGCGAGAGGCAGGTGCAGACCAGAGGTGCGGTTAGCAGACTTTAGATTGACACCTCTGCAGGCAGGTAAGACCAGGGGGTGTCCCTTGGGATGGATACCTCGCTCCTATACCAGGCAGGCGAGATTGGTGGTAGGGCGGAAGGCAGGGCGTGTCGTCCGCGAGAGGAAGCTGGGGAGATGAAGTCGATACTAGCAGACTTTAGACTGGCACCACTGCCACGCAGGTGAGACTGAGGGAATGCAGAGATGCAAGGCCTGCCCTCTGCCAGGGACAGCTGGAGAACAGAAGGTGCTGCTGGCACCCACGCCAGGCAGGAGAGATGGGGAGAGAGGGGCAGAGCATGCCCTCTGCGAGGGATCGCCTGAGAGCAGGGGATGGAGCTGGTAAGCTCCAGGTTGGCACTTCTGCCAGGCAGGTGACGCTGGGGCAGGATATGTGCTCTGTAAGACGCAGGAATCGGCCAGCTGCAGCTTCTGCGCGTGGGGCGGGTGACACCCTGCCAGGCGGGTAACACTCAGGGTCAGAGCACGTTCTCTGCGTGAATTAAGGGCTGGGCCGTCAGGTCACAGGCTGACACGAGGCCTCGTCTGAGGCAGCGTGCAGCCCTGGCAGGAAAGGGAGATTGGGGGATGTAGAGGGGCGCGGCATGTGAGAGGCCGCCGTAGAGCAGTGGGCGAGGAAGCAGGCTGGTACCTCTTCCAGGCAGGTGAGTGTTTGGGTGGGAGGAAGGAAGGGGACCAGGCATGTCCAAGGTGGGAGGCAGCTGAAGAGGAGGGAGTGACACCGGCAGGCTGCAGGCTCACACGGGCCTGGGTGGCTGTCACCTGTGCCGGCTGCTTGTCAGGTAAAGCTGCGGTGGGAGGGTGCCAAGTTTGAGTCTGAATGGAGTGGGGGGTCGGGGTGGTGCTATTCCTGGAGACAGTGGGCCCGACCTTCCACATAGGGTTGGCGAAGGTTAGTTCTCAGGGATGTTAGGACAGCGCCTAGATGCACTGTTAGGGTTGTTTGTTCTATAGAAAATGATTTGAAAGAATCAGGTTGGAAGGTATGGGGTTTTCTGGGGGTGAGTGGGATGACATCAAGAAGGGATTTGCCTTTCAAGAGATGAAGGGGGGTTACAGGGTATCAGGTGTGGTATTTGTGTAAGCAGGCACCCACGATGCCCACTTTTGAGTGGTGGGAGGCACCAGGTATGACTTTCAAGGGAGTCAGGTTAGCATTGTATCGAATGTCGAGTTTGTATAGCAGCGGGTCGCAAAGGAAGGTGTGTGCATGATTCTGTTTTGGGATGGGAAGGGGTCGGTCACCAGGGATGGGAATTCTGTGGTGGATTAGAGGGGTTTCCTATTGTAAACCCCTCGGGTAGGTAGGTAGGTAGGCCGGGTCTGGTAGCTTAGTGACTAATGTGTCCACTGCGGCGGCCTGTGTTTGACCTAATGCTCACAGGTTAACTCATCCTTTCATCCTTCTGAGGTCAACAAAATGAGAACCTTTATGTTGGGTAACAAACATGTTATTCAGCACCAAGATACCCTTCTGGGTGAACGTGCGCTTTACAAATACACGTGTTGTGGTGTGGTAGGTCCTCAAAGGGAAAATAACACATAAGGAGGATACGCTTGACAGGGAGAGCAGTCAGTAGATGTGTTACTCTGCTGTTCAGGGGCAGTATATACCGTTAATATCATAGCTAATGGGACCCTGAGCCATCACTCATCCTAGGGTGGTGTGGTTCATCACAGTGCCCGCTTCTCACTCGTAGAAAGGTAAAAGGGCTAACAAGGGAGTTTTTAACCAAACTACTTATAAAAAAGACTGCTCTGACTTGTACCGAACAGACACGTGATTTCTTCAGTCGGAGGCGCTCTGCTAAATTGAATGATGGTCATGATTGTATTACCAATCTGTGTACCTCAACTAATTGATTGCTGGATACTGTATTCCATGCGTACCAAACAGACTTCGTTTGGGGTCCCTTATTACACTTCCTTCTGAATCAATGTTGTCCTGAGGATGGTCTCGCGGATTCATTTCAATTGAGACCGAAACGTCAATGACACACGTCCATCTGTCCTTCTTTACAAATTGTTTCTCTTCACTTATGGACTATTCCTGCTTCAGTGAAGATCAATACTATATATCTGTGAGAGTGGACACATGTTTATCTGTTTCTGACTGTGATCGTTCAGTGTTCATGTATTCTTGGCAAAGGCTTGCTGTGTACCCCTTTATTTTCTGTTTTCCTTAACTCTACATTGTTTTTTTTAACCACATTACGATATACGCCTGCTTTATTACTTTTTTTCATGTGCTATTCGTATGATGTCTTCTTTGGACATTGCTTAGAATAATACGATTTTGCACTCTGTTACTAATCATTTATACAATTGAGTTGTCAGTAAATCTTTTTGTAAGTAGTTTGGTTAGCCCTTTTACCTTTCTATAACCTTGCAAGCTCGGAAGGGGTTATTGTGTTCCCATTTTTTTTGTTTCTGGCTTCTCACTCGTGCCATCATTCTCTGATCGGATTGGGCTTTACCTCCAAGATGAGCGAGTACTTGAGATTAAGATGATGTAAGCGATCACTGTGCTTACTCTCACAGCAATGTGACTTGAGATGTCATCGGTGACGTCATTGAGCATGTCATGAGTGACCCACCGAAGCGCATTGACGAATACTCCGGACCCATTTCTTGTCTCCCGTTAAGGCGTTATTTGAAATGAGAATTAATATATATTCAACGCTATAAGAACGAGTTATTAATCACAGTAGATGAATGCGCTCTGGATGTAACCTCCTGTTGTCCATGTATTGATTTTTTTAACGTTCATACTATATTAATCTTTTTTTAAAATCTCAAATGTTCTATTTTTGAATGTCTTTGTTTATTAGTGTTATTGCGCAGTTAGCGTACGCTCTGTATGCTCTGTTGTATTGAGCGCCCTGAAACACTCCGGACAGTTGTAGTTGTTTCCTTACGCTCCCGCTGACAGCTCATGATAAAGGAATCTCGGGCCTGGAGCCCGGGAACCGTAATAACCCTAATAGTGGTGCCTGCGGACAGGGGTGGGGTTAAAGAAGCGCTGTGTTATGAAGCGGGGTTTGCACCCCGAGGGAGGTCGGTGGCTGTTTAGGGCGTCCCGAGGGAGGTGGTTGTTTAGGGCGTCACATGTATGGCTGGCTGGCGCGCCCTCGTGTTTTGTGCTCTCGGATTTCCACATCCCTCTACCACAAACGGTTTCCCTTTTGGCTGCTGCTTCCCGTTTGGTTTCGTTGCTTTGTTTTCTTGGCCTGTCAGCCGCGTGCCTCTTTCTGTGCTTGCTTCAACGGTGACGATAAATCAATGACGACGAACTGGCAGAGAGAGACACTCTGATCTGTGGCTTCTGGCCCATAATTCAAGTTTACCCGAAACAGGATCCTGCATGGGCAGCAGCAGGCCTTGTAGTTCAGAGCTCGGAGAGCTGACTCGTGGCTTCATCCTTCCATCTGCGAACAGGCCAGGAACCCAGGCAGGCTTTAAGTGGGGCGGGTCCTTCCCGGACTCACACCCAACAGTAAATAAAACTTGTTGAAACGGGTCCCTTCCGCCCCAAATTCATACCCTGAACTTTAAAGGTAAAAACACTGATATACTTCTGAACAATGACGTTAAAAAAGATTAGGGTGATCCAGGTCAGCGATTTTGTTCCAGTTTACATTTCACATCTTTCACTCACTCTTACATTGCCTTCAATATTTGTTCTTTCCAGGATCTTGAGTCTCTGCAGGTTTTTTACAGGCAACGTATTATGTGGGGCGAGTACCTCCAGCCACCTCATTGAGTGGGCATGCATCTACAAGGCTGCCACTCTGTTTTATGGATTGTCAGCAGCATGGCATCTAAAATGTGGTTATTATTATGCATTAGTTACTAACCCTGGGTCCCAGCATGGCTGTGGGGCTTCATTTAGTGCAGAATTACTCAGTCTCGATTTATCCTTCTGTGAGTTATAAAAGGCGCCCTCGGTATTCGTACCCGTGACTTCAGATACTGCTCACGCGTGTGCAGTAAAGGCTTCGCTCTCAATGTTCACATTGATACACAAGGGTTCTGGGGTACTTTCCACTGTCCCAAGCGGCCACGTCACGGACACTGATTATTGGGCAGTGCCCCCTGCCAGTCACCATTCCTGTCCTGGATTGGCTCACGCCGCCCTGGCCAGGGAGGGTCTGTGGGGCCTTGATCCTCTCTTCGGGGCGAGGGTATTTGAGTCATTGAAGCTACTTTGGTCCCTCTTATGGAGGTTTGACCTGTAATGGTGCTTGCACCTTTAATGATGAGCACACTGTATCTTATACATACCTCAGAGAGGCTGTAGTCCAGCCCTGCTCCAGACATTGGCTTCTTTAGTGCAGCAACCTTCGTTCACTGGCTTGAGGCATTGTCAATCACATCTTAAATTAATTTGCAGGAGGAGTTTCATCTTACCAACCTTCTATTGGCCTTCTCGGTGTATAATATCGCCCCCATTGGACTGCATGAGGGACTACTGTAGATATGAGATCGTGTTATCGTCAAACATTTAATTCTGTACCTCACCCATGCATTGCTTGCATAAAGCAATCCTGTTTTACTTGTTTTGCACTGCAACAGTCATTTTATTGCTTTTGTCAGCACTCGTGTCAATATCTAATATTTTGGCTTTGCCAATGCATCTTTTTTTTTTCTAAACTGTATTTTCCACTTATTGATTAATTGGCCTGTAAAAGATGGTTTCGGGTTTCCTTTAAAAATATGTAAAAAAACAAACAGCAAAGCCACCTTACATCCTTCGTTGTATTTCGGCATTGAGACCAATCTATGGGCCTTATTTCACTTGCCTGTGTCACGTGTGCCAAATTAGCACAAGTCATGTTTCTAGCCTGATTTAGTTCTCTTCATCTCATAAATAGGTAGGTGTTTCACCAGATTATTGGGACTCCGCAGCCCTTGAGAGAGATACTATGTCTGAGTTGATGTGCACTAGACCACCTGGGTGGGCTTCATGCACCCATTCCAGTGTTGTGCTATAAACTTAAATTCTGAAAAGCAGAAGCTCTTCTGCTCGAGTTTTCAAAATTCACACAAGATACGAAACCTCCTCTTGTTTGATTGAGTTCTAAGTTATTAGAAATCCATCTCTTTTGCCACGAAAACGAGGAATGCATGGTGCCATCTATCTCTTCTGAATAAAGTTAAACCCTTGCTACCCGAACTGACTTGGGAGCAGCGGTGCAAGCCCGGGTCCTTTTCCATTTAGATTAAGTAAAGCTCTGTTCAGCATCAGCACCTGACCGAAACCATACTGGCACCCCTAAAAGCATTCTGCGCTTCAAGGGTTTGTAGTTGACCCCACACAATCTCAGCTTTGAAGAAACTACTTTGGCTCCACCTCCAAGCCAGCATCATATTTTGGCTCCTCCTCCAAGCCAGCATCATATGTAAGACCAACACCCCTGCGTAGTCGTTGGGAAAATAACCACCTCAGGTGGGCAGCTCCATACTACTAAGCGGGACATTGCCATACTGTAGGCGAAGAAAAGATCAAAAAGGAAGCCATCACCTTCTGTGTACCCCTTGCTTACATTGTGCACACCTTGCCTGCGTTGGGCACACTCTCCCTTGCGTTCTCCACACCGTCCCTTGCGTTCTGCATACCCTTGCTTGCGTTCTGCACACCTCGCTCATGCTCTGCACAACTCGCTCATGCTCTGCACACCTCACTCGTGTTCTGCACACTTTGCTCACATTCTGCACACCCTCACTCGCATTCTGCACACCCTCGCTTGCATTCTGCACACCCTCGCTCGCATTCTGCACACCCTCGCTCGCATTCTGCACACCCTCGCTCGCATTCTGCACACCCTCGCTCGCATTCTGCACACCCTCGCTCGCATTCTGCACACCCTCGCTCGCGTTATGCATACCCTCGCTTGCATTTTGCACACCCTCGCTTGCATTCTGCACACCCTCGCTTGCATTCTGCACACCCTCGCTTGCATTTTGCACACCCTCGCTTGCATTCTGCACACCCTCGCTCGCGTTCTGAACACCCTCACTTGCGTTCTGCACACCCTCACTTGCATTCTGCACACCCTCACTTGCATTCTGCACACCCTCGCTTGCATTCTGCACACCCTCGCTTGCATTCTGCACACCCTCGCTTGCATTTTGCACACCCTCGCTTGCATTCTGCACACCTTTGATCGCTTTCTGCACATCCTTGCTCGCCTTCTGCACACTATCTGCTTCAGTCACTCCTCACACCCTCGCTCACATCCTGCATACCCTCGCTGATGTTCTGCACACCGTCACTCACGTTCTACACACCCTTGCTTGCATTCTGCATACCCTCGCTCACATTCTGCACACCCTGGCTCGCGTTCTGCACACCCTCGCTCGCGTTCTGCACACCCTCGCTCGCATTCTGCACACCCTCGCTTGCATTCTGCACACCCTCGTTCACGTTATGCACACCATCTGCTTCACTTACTCCTCACACTATTGCTCACATCCTGCATACCCTCGCTCGCGTTCTGCACACCGTCACTCACTCGCTCTTCACGCCCTCGCTTGCATTCTGCACACCCTTGCTTGCATTCTGCACACCCTCGCTTGCATTCTGAACACCTTGCTCTCGTTCTGCACACCATCAACTTCAGTTTCTCATCACAGCCTCGCTCGTGTTCTGCACACCTTCGCTCACGTTCTGCACACCTTCGCTCGCGTTCTGCACACCATCGAGTTCTGCACACCATCTGCTTCAGTCACTCCTCACACCCTCGCTCACATCCTGCACACCTTGGCTCACATCCTGCACACCCTTGTTCGCGTTCTGCACACCTCACTTGCATTCTGCACACCCTGCCAGACCGACTTCAGAAGATTGGCATCAGAGACAAGACTTGGAAGTGGTTGAAATCCATCTTAGAGGATAGGAGGCAAGAGGTTTGGTAATCTCCCTATTCCTCTGGTAGCCAAAATGTCTCGGTCGGGGTCCCTCAGGGCTCGACTCTTAGCCCCACATTATTTAATATTTACATGACTCTGCTCGCTGAATTGGTTGAGTCGTTTGGGGCCAATATAATCTCTTATGCCAGCGGTACCCAGATTGTTTTCTTCTTGACAACGGGGTGCCAGTTGAACAAGATGCTATTAAACCATGCCTCTCAGCCATTTTCAACTAGATGAGCTTCTTCCAGCTGATGTGCAATACCGAGAAGACTGAGGTGCTCAGTGTGGGACATCATTTTGACCTCAAGTTGGAAGTGCTCTGGCCAGATGGGGCAACTCCACCCAATAGGCAAGTGGAAACAGTTAATAACCTGGGTATGAAATTTGATAATAAATTGTCCTTTCATAATCAAATTAATTCTGTGGTAGGAAAATGTTTCGGCATACCAAGCATGGTCAAGAAATTCCTGCACTTCCTGTCAGTCCCAATAAGGACTACAGTGGTCTTGGCATTGGTCATGTCCAGGCTGGACTTTGCCAATGCCTTATACGTACGCTTGCAGCAATATTTTGTGAGGAAACTTCAAACAGTACAAAATCCTGCCGCTAGGCTCGCTCTTAGTCTACTTAGAAGGGAGCACATTTCTTCACAATTTGCACTGGGTTCGTTTACACATGCGGATTCTTTTTAAGACTTCTCTTCTGGTGCACAGAGCGCCACACCACTCAGGACCAGACTATTTGTCCTCTAGGATTTCCTAATACAACCCTTTGAGAAAGCGGCGCTCCTGCAACAATCACTTGGCCACGATTCCAGGAGTCCGCCTCGCAAAAGCTAGCGGACGGTCTTTCTCTCTTTTGGGACCAGTGGGCTGGAACAATCTTCATTTAGAACTCGGGCTTATTGAGGATGAAGGACTGTTTAGGAAGATGCTTAAAACCTGGTTCGTTGTCCAGTAAACCACTTGCTCGCTCTTATCTTGGCCTTTACTGCCCTGACAGCGCCAGGACGCTTTATTGAATAGCTGCTCGCTTTAGAAATCCCATTTAACATAACATAACCCTTGCTTGCGTTGTGCACCCCTTGCTTGCGTTGTGCACCCCTTGCTTGCGTTGTGCACCCCTTGCTTGCGTTGTGCACCCCTTGCTTACGTTGTGCACCCCTTGCCTGCGTTGTGCACACCTTGCCTGCGTTGTGCACACCTTGCCTGCGTTGTGCACACCTTGCCTGCGTTGTGCACACCTTGCCTGCGTTGTGCACACCTTGCCTGCGTTGTGCACACCTTGCCTGCGTTGTGCACACTCTCCCTTGCGTTCTCCACACCGTCCCTTGCCTTCTGCATACCCTTGCTTGCGTTCTGCACACCTTGCTCATGCTCTGCACACCTCGCTCATGTTCTGCACACCTCACTCGTGTTCTGCACACTTTGCCCGCATTCTGCACACCTCACTCGTGTTTTGCACACCATGCTCGCGTTCTGGACACAATCGGCTTCAGTCATTCATCACTCTCGCTCACGTTCTACAGATGCTCATTTTCTATATTTCCTTGCGTTCTGCACATAATCAGCTTCAGTCATTTTTCACTCTTGCTCACGTTCTGCACACCCTTGATTGCGTTCTGTGCACCCTAGCGTTCTGCACAGCCTTGTGTTCTGCACACCATCGTGTTCAGTCACTCATCACACCCTTGATCTCAGTCTGCACATCATCGGCTGCGGTCACTCCTCACACCCTGCCCTGCATTCTGCGCACCCCTGCCCTGCGTTCTGCGCACCCCTGCCCTGCGTTCTGCGCACCCCTGCCCTGCGTTCTGCGCACCCCTGCCCTGCGTTCTGCGCACCCCTGCCCTGCGTTCTGCGCACCCCTGCCCTGCGTTCTGCGCACCCCTGCCCTGCGTTCTGCGCACCCCTGCCCTGCGTTCTGCGCTGCCCTGCGTTCTGCGCACCCCTGCCCTGCGTTCTGCGCACCCCTGCCCGCGTTCTGCGCACCCCTGCCCGCGTTCTGCGCACCCTTGCCTGCGTTCTGCGCACCCTTGCCTGCGTTCTGCGCACCCTTGCCTGCGTTCTGCGCACCCTTGCCTGCGTTCTGCGCACCCTTGCCTGCGTTCTGCGCACCCCTGCCTGCGTTCTGCGCACCCTTGCTTGCGTTCTGCGCACCCTTGCCTGCGTTCTGCGCACCCCTGCCTGCGTTCTGCGCACCCCTGCCTGCGTTCTGCGCACCCCTGCCTGCGTTTTGCGCAGCACCCCTGCCTGCGTTCTGCGCACCACCCCTGCCTGCGTTCTGCGCACCCCTGCCTGCGTTCTGCGCACCCCTGCCTGCGTTCTGCGCACCCCTGCCTGCGTTCTGCGCACCCCTGCCTGCGTTCTGCGCACCCCTGCCTGCGTTCTGCGCACCCCTGCCCGCGTTCTGCGCACCCCCGATTGCGTTCTGTGTACCCCGATAGCATTCTACGTGCCCTGCTCCCATTCTGCCCGCTCCTGCTCTGCGCACCCTTGCTTGCTTTCTACGCACCCTTGCTTGCTTTCTACGCACCCATGCGTGCTTTCTACGCACCCTTGCTTGCGTTCTGCGCTCCCTTGCTTGCGTTCTGCGCTCCCTTGCTTGCGTTCTGCGCTCGCTTGCGTTCTGCGCACCCTTGCTCGCGTTCTACGCACCCTTGCTCGCGTTCTGCGCACCCTTGCTCGCGTTCTGCGCACCCTTGCTCGCGTTCTGCGCACCCTTGCTCGCGTTCTGCGCACCCTCAGCCATGCTCTGGAATAGGTTTGCCCCCATGCTGCACATTTTCAGCCATGCAATGCACAGCCTTAGGCATGCTCTCCTACCTCGTCAGTGCTTCACGTACACCGGACTACAGTGGTGGTGGTTGAGGTATGCAGGTTCAGTGTTGTGGAGGGCTTTGTAGGTGTGCGTGAGGAGCTTGAAGGTGATATTTTGTTGAGCAGGATTCAGTGAAGGTCTCTCAGGTGATTGGAGATGTGGCTGTGGCGGGGGATGTCCAGGTTAAGTCTGGCTGAGGCGTTTTGGATGCTCTGCAATTTCTTTTGGAGTTTTTCGGTGGCGCCGGTGTAGAGTGCATTGCCATAGTCGCGATTGCTGCTGAAGCACGCCTGGGTGACCTTCTCCTGGACCTGGTCGGGATCCACTTGAAAACCTTCTAAAGCAGGCAGCGTGTACGGAAGCAGGAGGATGAGGCGGCGTTGATTTGGCGGTTCATTGAGACCGAGGAGTTGAGAATGATGCCGAGGTTGCGTGCGTGGTCGGTGAGTGTGGGGGGGGGGGGCGTTCCGAGCGCTGTGGGTCACCAGGAGTCGGCGGAGGGAGTGGTGCTCAGGATGAGGACTTCGGTTTTGTCGGAGTTGAGGCAGCTGTCCTTCATCCATGCGGCGACTGCCTTCATCTGGTTGTGAAAGTTGCTTTTAGCGGCTGTAGGTTTGTCGGTGAGGGAGTGAATCAGCTGGGTGTCGTCGGTGTAGGAGACGATGCGGAGTCCATGGTTTCCGACTATGGCTGCAAGCAGAGCATGTAGATGATGAAGAGGGTGGGGCTCAGAGAGGAGCCCTTAGGAACTCCGCAGCTGATCTCTGTAGGTTCTGAGGAGAATGGTGGGAGATTCACTCTCTGGGTTCAGCCGGTGAGGAAGGAGAGGATCCACTCTAAGGCTTTGCCGCGGTTGTGGAGTCTTGTGTAGAGGGTGTGGTGGGAGACCGTGTCGAAGGCAGAGAGGTCCAGGAGAATGAGGGCTGTGGTTTCGCCTCGGTCGAGGAGAGTTCGGATGTCCTCTGTTGCGACGAGGAGTGTAGTCTCGGTGCTGTGGTTGCTTCTGAAGCCTGATTGGGTGGGGTCCAAGGTGTGGTTTGTTTCGATGAATTTGGTGAGTTGGGCGTTGATGGCCTTCTCGATGGCTTTGGCTGACAAGGGGAGCAGAGAGATGTGTCTGTAATTCTTGAGGTCCGTCGGGTCAGCAGAGGGTTTTTTCGGCAGGGTGTTGACCTCTGCGTGTTTCCAGTCTTCAGGGAAGGTGGCGGACTTAATGGAGCAGTTGATGGTGCAGCAGAGTTCGGGGGCGATGGTGGCGCCAGCTCGGTTGAAAATGTGGTGGGGCATGGGTCAGAGGGGCTCCAGAGTGGAAGGTTTTCATGATCCTTAGGGTGTCGTCAGTGGTGAGGGTGGTCCAGTTGAGCAGGGTCGGCTGGGATCTGGAGCATTTGAGTATGGTGGTTGCGGGTGGGTTCAGAGCTTGTTACTCTTTATTTTTCTGGTGGGGTACTAAAAATACATCTTTAACTCACCTGCACTTAGTAGTGTCTTAAACTGTAGGCCTGTAACCTACTCAGAGCTCGGGTTCCCACGAGTAGCAGTTCTGAGAAGGATGGAAGGACCCCTTGCAGCTCTACGAGCAGCCACTGTGGGTGAGGGGTCGCATGTACTAGTGGCAGTGGTACAGGACGCGTCCCAGCCCCTCTCAGAGGCTCGGCCTGACCTTTCCAGTCCCTCGGCCTCTATCCACTGCATCTAGCTGGATTCCAGAGTCATCAAGGCCGCGGCGTACGGAAGGAGCCCAGCCTCTGAGGCAGGAGCCAGCACTGCCCTGCCAGAGCCATGGCGGCCTCTGGGGCAGGAGCCAGCACTGCCCTGCCAGAACCATGGCGGCCTCTGGGTCAGGAGCCAGCAATACCCTGCCAGAGTCAAGGCGGCCTCTGGGTCAGGAGCCAGCGCTCCCATGCCAGAGCCATGGCGGCCTCTGGGGCAGGAGCCTGCACTCCCCTGCCACAGCCATGGCGGCCTTCGAGGCAGGAGCCAGCGCTTCCCTGCCAGAGCCATGGCGGCCTCCGAGGCAGGAGCCTGCTCTCCCCTGTCAGAGCCATGACGGCCTCCGAGGCAGAAGCCTGCGCTCCCCTGCCAGAGCCATGGCGGCCTCCGAGGCAGGAGCCAGCGCTCCCCTGCCAGAGCCATGCCGGCCTCCGAGGCAGGAGCCAGCGCTCCCCTGCCAGAGCCATGCCGGCCTCCGAGGCAGGAGCCTGCACTCCCATGCCAGAACCATGTTGGCCTCCGAGTCAGGAGCCAGCGCTCCTCTGCCAGAGCCATGGCAGCCTCCGAGGCAGGAGCCAGCGCTTCCCTGCTAGAACAATGGCGGCCTTCGAGGCAGAAGCCAGCACTCCCCTGCCAGAGACATGGCGGCATCCGAGGCAGGAGCCAGCACTCCCCTGCCAGCGCCATGGCCGCCTCCAAGGCAGGAGCCAGCGCTCCCCTGCCAGAGCCATGGCGACCCCTGAGGCAGGAGCCTGCACTCCCCTGCCAGAGCCATGGTGGCCTCCGAGGCAGGAGCTAGCGCTCCCCTGCCAGAGCAATGGTGCACCTGAGGCAGGAGCCTGCACTCCCCTGCCAGAGCCATGGCGGCCCCTGAGGCAGGAGCCAGCACTCCCCGGCAGGAGCCTGCACTCCCCTGCCAGAGCCATGGCGGCCTCCGAGGCAAGAGCCAGCACTCCCCCGCCAGAGCCATGGCGACCCCTGAGGCAGGAGCCAGCGCTCCCCTGCCAGACTGCCATGGCGGCCTCCGAGGCAGGAGCCAGCGCTCCCCTGCCAGACTGCCATGGCGGCCTCCGAGGCAGGAGCCAGCGCTCCCCTGCCAGACTGCCATGGCGGCCTCCGTGGCAGGAGCCAGCGCTTCCCTGCCAGACTACCATGGCGGCCCCCGAGGGAGGAGCCAGCACTCCCATGCCAGAGCCATGGCGGCCTCTGAGGCAGGAGCCGGTGCTCCCCTGCCAGAGCCATAGCGGCCTCCGAGGCAGGAGCCGGCGCTCCCCTGCCAGAGCCTTGGGGGCTTCCCGGGCAGGAGCCGGCGCTCCCCTGCCAGAGCCATGGCGGTCTCCGAGGCAGGAGCCGGCACTCCCCTGCCAGAGCCATGGCGGCCTCCAGGGCAGGAGCCGGCGCTCCCTTGCCAGAGCCATGGCAGCCTTTTGAGGCAGGAGCCGGCGCTCCCCTGCCAGAGCCATGGCGGCCTTTCGAGGTAGGAGCCAGCGCTCCCCTGCCAGAGCCATGGCGGCCTCCGAGGCAGGAGCCAGCACTCCCCCACCAGAGCCATTGTGGCCTCCGAGGCAGGAGCTAGCGCTCCCCTGCCAGAGCCATGGTGCACCTGAGGCAGGAGCTAGCGCTCCCCTGCCAGAGCAATGGTGCACCTGAGGCAGGAGCCTGCACTCCCCTGCCAGAGCCATGGCGGCCCCTGAGGCAGGAGCCAGCACTCCCCGGCAGGAGCCTGCACTCCCCGGCAGGAGCCTGCACTCCCCGGCAGGAGCCTGCACTCCCCTGCTAGAGCCATGGCGGCCTCCGAGGCAAGAGCCAGCACTCCCCCCGCCAGAGCCATGGCGACCCCTGAGGCAGGAGCCTGCACTCCCCTGCCATGGCGACCCATGAGGCAGGAGCCAGCGCTCCCCTGCCAGACTGCCATGGTGGCCCCAGAGGCAGGAGCCAGCAATCCCATGCCAGAGCCATGGCGGCCTCCGAGGCAGGAGCCGGCGCTCCCCTGCCAGAGCCAAGCGGCCTCCGAGGCAGGAGCCAGCGCTCCCCTGCCAGAGACATGGTGAATGAATGCATATTAGCCTTCTAAAGCGCGAACTTTGCCCGGAGGCGTCAAGGCGCTGCGTAAAGGGCCAACAGACAAGAATGCGTAGGGCTCACAGAGATGAGTGGGAAAAGAGCCAAGTCTTCAGGGCCTTACGGAAGAAAGAGTGAGACTCCAGTCCAGAGATTGAAGAAGGAAGGGAATTCCAGAGTTTGGCCGCAGCAAGGGAGAAGGCTCTACCCCCCCCCATCTTACTGTCTTAAACCTCGGAACTACCAGCAGATTTTTACTGGCAGATCTTAACTGCTTAATAGGAACATATCTTCGAAAGAGCCCTTTAATGCCTTCCGACCCAGTGTTATAAAAAGCCTTGTGAGCGAGACAAAGGGTTTTAAACAGGATTCTCCGGCCAAGAGGGAGCCAATGCAGCTTACTGATAATAGTCGAAACAGAAAGGTGTTTGGGAAGGCACATCACCAACCTGGCAGCAGCGTTCTGCACCAGCTGTAGTCGATGAACGAGTCCCTTGTTGATACCCAGGTAAAGAGCATTGCCATAGTCCAATCTGGACAACACAAGGGCAACAACTGCCTGCTTTCGGGAGGAAAAAGAAAGAAATTGAGAAACCTTCCTGAGAATCCCAATAATCCAAAGCAGGTGGACACCTTTCTACTGATCTGGGGGCCCAAGGAAAGGGAATTATCAACTATAATGCCGAGATTTTTTGCGATGGACCCGGGGCACTGGCCAAGCGTATCAGGGCCACCATGCCTCTGACCAGATGTCCTGTTGGTTTCCAAAGATCAAAACCTCAGTTTTGTCCCCGTTGAGTCTGAGATAGTTCTCTACCATCCAGGAGGCCACTGCCTGCATGCAGTTTTTAAAATTAGTTGCCGATGCTTCTATGCTGTTAGTAATAGACACCATAATTTGGGTGTCATCAGCATAAGATAGCACCTCCAGCCCAAAGGATCTTACGACCCCGGCTAGAGGGGCAACATAAATGTTAAAAAGGGTCGGGCTCAATGAGGAGCCCTGAGGGACTCCACATAACAACTGATGGGTAGCTGAGTAGAATTGATCCATTCTAACTATTTGTGACCGGTCCGTAAGGAATGAGGTAAGCAAGCTCAGGGCAACGCCCCTGACCCCCATTTCCTTAAGCCTGCCCACCAGTCTCAAAGGAGAAATGGTATCGAAGGCCGCTGTTGGGTCCAGAAGGATCAGTAGTGTTGTATGACCAGCATCAACCTGACATCGGATGTTGTTAATTCCCGAGGTTAACGCCGTCTCAGTGCTGTGCTCACTTCTGAAACCATGCTGCGAGCCACCGAGCAGCTGATGTTCCTCTAAATAGGAACGGAGGTAATAATTCAAATGTTTCTCCAGAATTTTTGCTGGGACAGGTAATAGAGAGATGGGCCGATAATTTTTTAACTCAGCGGAGTCCAGAGAGGGCATTTTTAAAAGGGGTTTAACCACCGCAGTTTTCCAGGAAATGGGGTACTGCCCAGATGCAATAACCGTGTAAAGTATTGAGGTCAGGTGAGGGACAATAACTTCCCTTCCTAGTTTCAAAATCTTCAAAGGACAGGACTCTAACGGGGAACCAGACTTGATTCCACTTAACAAATGATCCGTGTCCTCTTGCCGTAGAGGAGGGAAGGTAAGTAGATTTACTGCATTCACAATGGTTACAGGAGGGCCCGAAAAGGAGGGGTGTGTGGGAGGACCTACTTTGATTGCCTCAGCGTTGAGGAGTTCCAGGGAAGAATATATTTCTGTGATCTTAGATCAGAAAAAACTCGCCATTCTATCACAGAGGTCCTGGGAGATGTCAGTGTAAGTTGGGGCTAAGGGGCCGAGAGAGACTTAATTACATTAAAAAGTTCCCTTGAAGACCTCAAAGATTCTGTCACTTTGGAATAGAATAGTACTTTTTCCTCTGTAATGGCACTTTTATATTCCCTTAGTCTTAGTTTGTGCAGATCTCTTTCGGTTGGATTGAGATCCAGGCGCCATATCCTTTCTTGATGCCGGCATACTTGCCTAAGTTTCCTCAGTCTTTCTGAGAACCAAGGGGCAGAAGGCTTTTTTCTAGCCGCATTATGCTCCTTAAGAGGGGCAAGGAGGTCCAAAGCTGCTAAAAGACAGTTGGAAAACTCTGTGTCTGCCAAATTGGCATCCAAATGAGGAAGCCATTGATGGCTATTGAGCATGTTAAGAAGAGCCTCTTTATTAATAAGACTGAGGTTTCTCTTCTTCTTCATCCTCTTCTTATTGTTAGGAGCTACATGGGATACCGAAATTTGAAGCTTGAAGGGAATAGCGTAGTGGTCAGACCAGGAGAGTTGAATAGGTTCCTCAACCCTAATCCGGGAATCGTTGGAGCCAGCGCTCCCCTGCCAGAGCCATGGTGCACCTGAGGCAGGAGCCAGCACTCCCCTGCCAGAGCCATGGCGGCCTCCGAGGCAGTAGCCAGCGCTCCCATGCCACAGCCATGGCGGCTTCCGAGGCAGGAGCCTGCGCTCCCCTGCTTGAGCCATGGCGGCCTCCGAGGCAGGTGCCAGCGCTCCCCTCCCAGAGCCATGGCGGCCTCCGAGGCAGGAGCCTGCGCTCCCCTGCTTGAGCCATGGTGCACCTGAGGCAGGAGCCAGCGCTCCCCTGCCAGAGCCATGGCGGCCTACGAGGCAGGAGCCTGCACTCCCCTACCAGAGCCATGGCGCCTCCGAGGCAGGAGCCTGCACTCCCCTGCCAGAGCCATGGGGGCCTCCGAGGCAGGAGCCAGCGCTCCCCTGCTTGAGCCATGGCGGCCTCCGAGGCAGGTGCCAGCGCTCCCCTGCCAGCGCTCCCCTGCCAGAGCCATGGTGCACCTGAGGCAGGAGCCAGCACTCCCATGCCAGAGCAATGGCGGCCTCGGAAGCAGGAGCCTGCACTCCCATGCCAGAGCCATGGCGGCCTCTGGGGCAGGAGCCAGCTCTCCCATGCCAGAACCATGGCGGCTTCCGAGGCAGGAGCCTGCGCTCCCCTGCTTGAGCCATGGCGGCCTCCGAGGCAGGAGCCTGCGCTCCCCTGCTTGAGCCATTGCGGCCTCCGAGGCAGGAGCCTGTGCTCCCCTGCCAGAGCTATGGCGGCCTCCGAGGCAGGAGCCAGTGCTCCCCTGCCAGAGCCATGGTGCACCTGAGGCAGGAGCCAGCACTCTCCTTCCAGAGCCATGGCGGCCTCTGGTGCAGGAGCCAGCATTCCCCTGCCAGAGCCATGGCGGCCTCCGAGGCAGGAGTCTGCACTCCCCCGCCAGAGCCATGGCGGCCTCTGAGGCACAGGAGCCAGCCCTCCCCCGCCAGAGCCATGGTGGCCTCCAAGGCAGGAGCCAGCACTCCCCTGCCAGAGCCATGGCGGGCTCCAAGGCAGGAGCCAGCGCTCCCCTGCCAGAGCCATGGCGGCCTCCGGGGCAGGAGCCAGCTCTCTCCTGTGCCAGATCCATGGCGGCTTCCGAAGCAGGAGCCTGCGCTCCCCTGCTTGAGCCATGGCGGCCTCCGAGGCAGGAGCCAGCGCTTCCCTGCCAGAGCCATGGCAGCCTCCGAGGCAGGAGCCTGCACTCCCCTGCCAGAGCCATGGCGGCCTCCGAGGCAGGAACCAGCACTCCCCTGCCAGAGCCATGGCAGCCTCCGAGGCAGGAACCAGCACTCCCCTGCCAGAGCCATGGTGCACCTGAGGCAGGAGCCAGCACTCCCCTGCCAGAGCCATGGCGGCCTACGAGGCAGGAGCCTGCACTCCCCTACCAGAGCCATGGCGCCTCCGAGGCAACAGCCTGCGCTCCCCTGCCAGAGCCATGGCAGCCTCCGAGGCAGGAGCCAGTGCTCCCCTGCCAGAGCCATGGCGGCCTCCGAGGCAGGAGCCTGCGCTCCCCCTGCTTGAGACATGGCGGCCTCCGAGGCAGGAGCCAGTGCTCCCCTGCCAGAGCCATGGTGCACCCTAAGGCAGGAGCCAGCACTCTCCTTCCAGAGCCATGGCGGCCTCTGGGGCAGGAGCCAGCACTCCCCTGCCAGAGCCATGGCGGCCTCTGAGGCAGGAGTCTGCACTCCCCCGCCAGAGCCATGGCGGCCTCTGAGGCACAGGAGCCAGCACTCCCCTGCTAGAGCCATGGCGGCCTCTGAGGCAGGAGCCAGCGCTCCCCTGCCAGAGCCATGGCGGCCTCCGGGGCTGGCGCCAGCTCTCTCCTGTGCCAGATCCATGGCGGCTTCCGAGGCATGAGCCTGCGCTCCCCTGCTTGAGCCATGACGGCCTCCGAGGCAGGATCATGCGCTCCCCTGCTTAATCCATGGCGGCCTCCGAGGCAGGAGCCAGCGCTCACCTGCTTGAGCCAGGGCGGCCTCCGAGGCAGGAGCCAGCGCTTCCTTGCCAGAGCCATGGCGGCCTCCGAGGCAGGAGCCAACGCTCCCCTGCCAGAGCCATGGTGGCCTCCGAGGCAGGAACCAGCACTCCCCTGCCAGAGCCATGGTGCACCTGAGGCAGGAGCCAGCACTCCCCTGCCAGAGCCATGGCGGCCTCCGAGGCAGGAGCCTGCGCTCCCCTGCCAGAGCCATGGCAGCCTCCGAGGCAGGAGCCAGTGCTCCCCCGCCCGAGCCATGGCGGCCTCCGGGGCAGGAGCCAGCACTCCCCTGCCAGAGCCATAGTGCAGCTGAGGCAGGAGCCGGCGCTCCCCCGCCAGAGCCAATGCGGCCTCCTAGGGAGGAGCCAGCACTCCTCCCCCTTCCCCCCCCCAGAGCCATGGCGGCCTCCGAGGCAGGAGCCAGCACTCCCCTCCCCCCCCCCCAGAGCCATGGCGGCCTCCGAGGCAGGAGCCAGCACTCCCCTGCCAGAGCCATGGCGGCCTCCGAGGCAGGAGCCTGCGCTCCCCTGCCAGAGCCATGGCGGCCTCCGAGGCAGGAGCCAGTGCTCCTCTGCCAGAGCCATGGTGCACCTGAGGCAGGAGCCTGCGCTCCCCTGCTTGAGCCATGGCGGCCTCTGAGGCAGGAGCTTGACGCTCCCCTGCTTGAGCCATGGCGGCCTCTGAGGCAGGAGCTTGACGCTCCCCTGCTTGAGCCATGGCGGCCTCCGAGGCAGGAGCCTGCGCTCACCTGCTTGAGCCATAGCGGCCTCCGAGGCAGGAGCCTGCGCTCCCCTGCCAGAGCCATGGTGCACCTGAGGCAGGAACCAGCACTCCCCTGCCAGAGCCATGGTGCACCTGAGGCAGGAGCCAGCACTCCCCTGCCAGAGCCATGGCGGCCTACGAGGCAGGAGCCTTCACTCCCCTACCAGAGCCATGGCGCCTCCGAGGCAGGAGCCTGCACTCCCCTGCCAGAGCCATGGGGGCCTCCGAGGCAGGAGCCAGCGCTCCCCTGCCAGAGCCATGGCGGCCTCCGAGGTAGGAGCCAGCTCTCCCCTGCCAGAGCCATGGTGCACCTGAGGCAGGAGCCAGCACTCCCCTGCCAGAGCCATGGCGGCCTCTGAGGCAGGAGCCAGCGCTCCCATGCCAGAGCAATGGCGGCCTCGGAAGCAGGAGCCTGCACTCCCATGCCAGAGCCATGGCGGCCTCTGGGGCAGGAGCCAGCTCTCCCATGCCAGAACCATGGCGGCTTCCGAGGCAGGAGCCTGCGCTCCCCTGCTTGAGCGATGGCGGCCTCCGAGGCAGGAGCCAGTGCTCCCCTGCCAGAGCCATGGTGCACCTGAGGCAGGAGCCAGCACTCTCCTTCCAGAGCCATGGCGGCCTCTGGTGCAGGAGCCAGCACTCCCCTGCCAAGCCATGGCGGCCTCTGAGGCAGGAGCCAGCATTCCCCTGCCAGAGCCAAGGCGGCCTCCGAGGCAGGAGTCTGCACTCCCCCGCCAGAGCCATGGCGGCCTCTGAGGCACAGGAGCCAGCCCTCCCCCGCCAGAGCCATGGTGGCCTCCAAGGCAGGAGCCAGCACTCCCCTGCCAGAGCCATGGCGGGCTCCAAGGCAGGAGCCAGCGCTCCCCTGCCAGAGCCATGGCGGCCTCCGGGGCAGGAGCCAGCTCTCTCCTGTGCCAGATCCATGGCGGCTTCCGAAGCAGGAGCCTGCGCTCCCCTGCTTGAGCCATGGCGGCCTCCGAGGCAGGAGCCAGCACTCACCTGCCAGAGCCATGGCGGCCTCCGAGGCAGGATCCAGCGCTTCCCTGCCAGAGCCATGGCAGCCTCCGAGGCAGGAGCCTGCACTCCCCTGCCAGAGCCATGGCGGCCTCCGAGGCAGGAACCAGCACTCCCCTGCCAGAGCCATGGCAGCCTCCGAGGCAGGAACCAGCACTCCCCTGCCAGAGCCATGGTGCACCTGAGGCAGGAGCCAGCACTCCCCTGCCAGAGCCATGGCGGCCTACGAGGCAGGAGCCTGCACTCCCCTACCAGAGCCATGGCGCCTCCGAGGCAACAGCCTGCGCTCCCCTGCCAGAGCCATGGCAGCCTCCGAGGCAGGAGCCAGTGCTCCCCTGCAAGAGCCATGGCGGCCTCCGAGGCAGGAGCCTGCGCTCCCCCTGCTTGAGACATGGCGGCCTCCGAGGCAGGAGCCAGTGCTCCCCTGCCAGAGCCATGGCGGCCTCTGGGGCAGGAGCCAGCACTCTCCTTCCAGAGCCATGGCGGCCTCTGGGGCAGGAGCCAGCACTCCCCTGCCAGAGCCATGGCGGCCTCTGAGGCAGGAGTCTGCACTCCCCCGCCAGAGCCATGGCGGCCTCTGAGGCACAGGAGCCAGCACTCCCCTGCTAGAGCCATGGCGGCCTCTGAGGCAGGAGCCAGCGCTCCCCTGCCAGAGCCATGGCGGCCTCCGGGGCAGGCGCCAGCTCTCTCCTGTGCCAGATCCATGGCGGCTTCCGAGGCAGGAGCCTGCGCTCCCCTGCTTGAGCCATGACGGCCTCCGAGGCAGGATCCTGCGCTCCCCTGCTTGAGCCATGGCGGCCTCCGAGGCAGGAGCCAGCGCTCACCTGCTTGAGCCAGGGCGGCCTCCGAGGCAGGAGCCAGCGCTTCCTTGCCAGAGCCATGACGGCCTCCGAGGCAGGAGCCAACGCTCCCCTGCCAGAGCCATGGTGGCCTCCGAGGCAGGAGCCAGCGCTTCCTTGCCAGAGCCATGGCGGCCTCCGAGGCAGGAGCCAGCGCTCCCCTGCCAGAGCCATGGCGGCCTCCGAAGCAGGAGCCAGCGCTCCCCTGCCAGAGCCATGGCGGCCTACGAGGCAGGAGCCTACACTCGCCTACCAGAGCCATGGCGCCTCCGAGGCAGGAGCCTGCGCTCCCCTGCCAGAGCCATGGCGCCTCCGAGGCAGGAACCAGCACTCCCCTGCCAGAGCCATGGTGCACCTGAGGCAGGAGCCAGCACTCCCCTGCCAGAGCCATGGCGGCCTCCGAGGCAGGAGCCAGTGCTCCCCTGCCAGAGCCATGGTGCACCTGAGGTAGAGCCTGCGCTCCCCTGCTTGAGCCATGGCGGCCTCCGAGGTACGAGCCTGCGCTCCCCTGCCAGAGCCATGGTGCACCTGAGGCAAGAGCCAGCCCTCCCCTGCCAAAACCATGGGGGCCTCCGAGGCAGGAGCCAGCACTCCCCCGCCCGAGCCATGGCGGCCTCCGGGGCAGGAGCCATCACTCCCCCGCCCGAGCCATGGCGGCCTCCGGGGCAGGAGCCAGCACTCCCCTGCCAGAGCCATAGTGCAGCTGAGGCAGGAGCCGGCGCTCCCCCGCCAGAGCCAATGCGGCCTCCTAGGGAGGAGCCAGCACTCCCCCGAGCCATGGCGGCCTCCGAGGCAGGAGTCTGCACTCCCCGCCAGAGCCATGGCGGCCTCTGAGGCACAGGATCTAGCCCTCCCCCGCCAGAGCCATGGCGGCCTCCAAGGCAGGAGCCAGTCCTCCCCTGCTAGAGCCATGGCGGCCTCCGAGGCAGGCGCCAGCTCTCTCCTGTGCCAGATCCATGGCGGCTTCCGAGGCCTGCGCTCCCCTGCTTGAGCCATGGCGGCCTCCGAGGTAGGAGCCTGCGCTCCCCTGCTTGAGCCATGGCGGCCTCCAAGGAAGGAGCCAGCACTCACCTGCCAGAGCCAGGGCGGCCTCCGAGGCAGGAGCCAGCGCTTCCTTGCCAGAGCCATGGCGGCCTCCGAGGCAGGAGCCAGCGCTCCCCTGCCAGAGCCATGGCGGCCTCCGAAGCAGGAGCCAGCGCTCCCCTGCCAGAGCCATGGCGGCCTACGAGGCAGGAGCCTACACTCGCCTACCAGAGCCATGGCGCCTCCGAGGCAGGAGCCTGCGCTCCCCTGCCAGAGCCATGGCGCCTCCGAGGCAGGAGCCTGCGCTCCCCTGCCAGAGCCATGGCGGCCTCCGAGGCAGGAGCCAGTGCTCCTCTGCCAGAGCCATGGTGCACCTGAGGCAGGAGCCTGCACTCCCTGCCAGAGCCATGGGGGCCTCCGAGGCAGGAGCCTGCACTCCCCTGCCAGAGCCATGGGGGCCTCCGAGGCAGGAGCCTGCACTCCCCTGCCAGAGCCATGGCGGCCTCCGAGGCAGGAGTCTGCACTCCCCTGCTTGAGCCATGGCGGCCTCCGAGGCAGGAGCCAGAGCTCCACTGCCAGAGCCATGGCGGCCTCCGAGGCAGGAGCCAGCACTCCCCTGCCAGAGCCATGACGACCTCCGAGGCAGGAGCCAGCGCTCCCCTGCCAGAACCATGGTGCAGCTGAGGCAGGAGCCGGCGCTCCCCCGCCAGAGCCATGGCGGCCTCCGAGGGAGGAGCCGGCGCTCCCCCGCCAGAGCCAATGCGGCCTCCTAGGGAGGAGCCAGCACCCCCCCGCCAGAGCCGTGGCGGCCTCCGAGGCAGGAGCCTGCATTCCCCTGCCAGAGACCATAGCGGCTTCCGAGGCAGGAGCCAGCGCTCCCCCGCCAGAGCCATGGCAGCCTCCGAGACAGGAGCCAGCACTCCCCTGCCAGGGCCATGGTGCACCTGAGGCAGGAGCCACCACTACCCCGCCAGAGCCATGGCGGCCTCCGAGGCAGGAGCCTGCGCTCCCCTGCTTGAGCCATGGCGGCCTCCGAGGCAGGAGCCTGCGCTCCCCTGCTTGAGCCATGGCGGCCTCCGAGGCAGGAGCCAGCGCTCACCTGCCAGAGCCAGGGCGGTCTCCGAGGCAGGAGCCAGCGCTCCCTTGCCAGAGTGTAAAGAGTTGTACTATTGTTCTCAGTGTTTTATCTTTACTGTCTATAAAGTTTGTTCTCATTCTACGTGATGTAATTGGAACTTACTAGGTCACTGTTCCAGAGATTCTAGATCTTTAGTTAAGCTATGTCATATTACTTGCTGTATGCCTGCGGGAGCTGTCGTGGGTCTGTACTACTGGAATAAAGAACTCTTCTAAAGAAACCATTTAAGGCTTTCTCATCTTTACTAGAAGCCCACTTCCTACACAGAGCCATGGCGGCCTCCGAGGCAGGAGCCAGAGCTCCCTTGCCAGAGCCATGGCGGCCTCCGAGGCAGGAGCCAGCACTCCCCTGCCAGAGCCATGACGACCTCCGAGGCAGGAGCCAGCGCTCCCCTGCCAGAGCCATGACGACCTCCGAGGCAGGAGCCAGCGCTCCCTTGCCAGAGCCATGGCGGCCTCCGAGGCAGGAGCCAGAGCTCCCCTGCCAGAGCCATGGCGGCCTTGAGGGAGTGAGAGGAAAAACTGCCCGGGAGGGGCTGAATGAATCGACTCATCTTCCAGGACATGCCATGGAGGGGCCTGGTGTGCGTCGGGTCACGCACTCCGCGTGTTTACTTTGGCCATTCCTGCCATGCCCGGAGAGGGCGCCTATTGTATGTTAATGTCCAGGGCTGGCCGGAGGAGCAGCTCCCGCTCCGTGCCTGGATTTGGAATGCCGGAGGATTAAGGGGAGGGAGCGAGAAAGAGTGCGGATCCGCGGGGAGGGACGGGTGGATGGGACGGGGAGGGCTGGGAGGGAAAGCCAGCGAAGCCATAAATCAGTAAATAACGGAGATTAAACCTTTCCATATGCTCTTTAACAGGGTACAGACGCTGCGTGCATGAAGCAGGCAGTGCACACAGCAGGCGCGCGATCAGTGACCCTAGCACCGAGGGAGGCCCATGAACAGATGGGCAGAGGCGGCAGTGCAGACACTGGGGGCACAGAGGGCACTGCGCTGCTGCAGTCAGTGCACACAGTGACCCTGGCACCGAGGGAGGCCCATGAACAGATGGGCAGAGGCGGCAGTGCAGACACTTGGGGCACAGAGGGCACTGCGCTGCTGCAGGCATGCGATCAGGGAACCTGGTACCGAGGAGACAAAAGGACAGGTGGGCATCAGTGGCAGAGGAGACACAAGACCTACTGCACAAGTGAGGATAAGGCAAAGAGAACTGCTGGACTACTGCAGACATGGAGGTAATGCGTGGACAGAGGGAACCATTCCCTTACTGCACATCGGGCAGGGGATGCTGCACGCTTGGAGGGCAGGAACAGGGGGAACTACTGGGCTGCTGCACACATTGAGGAAAGGGAGGGCTGACAAGAGAAAGAGAGAGGGGGAAAGGTGGGCTGGAAGGAACGGCCAGGGAGTTCCTCTCAGGTGAAGGGTACGGAGGCCCTGACAGGGTCCACGGATTGGACTTCGGAAGGCATGAGGCACGTGTCTGCACTCAGTCAGATCACTAGCCTCAGTGTGAGCTGTGACTGAGCTCCCACATAGGACCTTTGTATTTTAGGGATCCCTGGCTCACCTTTGATAGACTGGTACAAGCAGCAGAGAGAGGAGGCCACAAACCGCAGCAGCAATGCATTCGATGTAAGAAACTTGGAAGGTGCAAACCAAGTCAGATGAAAGGCAACACATGTAATAGAATCAGACAAACTTTAAGGAAATGGAAAAAATGAATGAAAATGATAACGAAAACAAAAACGGGCCGTAGGAAAGCATTGGAACTAGGCATTTAATGTTACCTCTCCGAAACAAAAAATGGTGAGACAAAATGTCCTTAATGCGGGTGTTTTTGTTTTTTTATATAAGGGCCAACATTTTCCCACAAGTTCTGGTAGTGGCATTGACGTGGAGAAAGTTCCCAAACATTAACCCCTGGGCACCTGCCTTGTGGCAGGCTATCCTCTGTGTAGCAGCTCCTTGCCGCATGTTCGTCTAGTTGTCTCCTGGCCCCTGATGCCACCCTCGGTCTCCAGGGCTTGTCTCCAGAGTGACCAGGGGCTCCGGGAGTAGGGACGGTCTGTGAAAACCCAATCGCAACACTCCGCTCTCATCTGGGATTTAATATGCCTCTTCTGTGCCCATCCCTTTAAAGTGGCACCTGGCTGGCTCAGCTTCATGGATCTTTGAATCAAGTGTGATCCCAACGCAAAAAGTGTTTGCCATTGGAGTCCACTCAGCTGAGCTCTTGGAGAAAGTGTCATAACTCATCGCTGCTATAATAATATGCGGTAAAGGAAATCTAATCCTATATTTTCAAACAACTTTACCTATCCGTGGTCAATTTGATTTTGAGTGTTATGTTTCAAAAGTTAAAAAATAAATAATGCGGATAGAGGCTGCTGTAGTGGAGAGGCTGTAACATATGCAATTATAAAACTACATGCTCTGTTCTAAGACGATAGGGGGTGTTAGAACCGGGGTCTCCAGTTGGCCAGGGCCTGTGCCCTCATCCAAGTAGGGACCACCGATTCCGACAAGGTAGCTTGGCGCGAGGCAGGTAGGCACGCCCGAGGCTTTGTGTGAAGTAGTTGTGCAGCACACTCCCACCCTGACACAGTGAAGCACACACAATAAGGAGACACCACTCCAGTTTCACTTATGAAAACGAGTATCTTTATCTACTTCTTGTGAGGGTTGGTAACGTAGGGTTCTCACAGTATGCAGGGTAAATGGTTGGTTGTGTCCTCAAGTCAGTTCAGGCAACATTTCTTATGCAGACATAGATTCAATGCAGGCAACAATTTTCAGGGAGATATGTCTATGCAAGACGAGCAACAACTCTAGGCAGATATATATTCAACGCAGGCAACATGTTTGATGCAGTTAACATTTCTTAGGCAGGGATTCCCTACAGGTAATCATTCTGGGGCACATATTCAGTACAAGTAATCAGCCTTATGCAGATATTCACTACAGGGTCTCATGCTTAGGTAAATATTCACTACAGGTTCAGAGGGGGCCTCTCAGCAGGGGCGCATGTCCCAGACAGTGTCTACTGGTGTCTGAGGGTGTTTGACCCGGTATTCCGGCCCCAGGGCTATCCCCGCTGTCCGTGGGGAGGGGCCTCCGCGTGGGCGTAGGCCCCGGACCTCCCCGACTCACCGTTCTAGTCCTGGGGGAAATTTCAGGCCTCGTAGCCGCGCCGGCCCTGGCAGGCTCAGGCCGCCTCCTCCCCAGTCAGCCCGCTTCTTCCTACACCCGGGACTTAGACTGGGGAAGGCGGAATATCTCCCTGCTCCTGCCGGCCCCTCTGCTTCTTGAGACCCGGTCGGGGAAGGTCAGGGGCTCCAGCTCTCCTCGGTGCCTCTCTCTCCGATGCCTGGGCGGGCTCTGGGCTTCCTGCTCGACTCGGGGCCCGGGAACCAATCCGAGCGCAGCTTCCTGGGGGCGCGGCCGATGACGTGGATGGCGCCCTGGTTACCAGGCAACGCTCTCCGCGCGCTCGGCGCGGCCCTGGCAGTAACCGTGGCGGCCCTCCCTTCGCTTCAGGGGCCGCGGCGGTGATCGGGACCACAGCGTCTTCCTTCTTAGCGGCGCCTGGGCTGCGGCGGTGATTTTGGCCACAGCGTTCCTTCTTAGCAGCGCCTGAGCCGCGGCGATGATCTCGGGCTCACAGCAGCGCGCTAACACAGCGCTTAGAATTAGCTGAGAGTTCTGGGCATTCATCGCTTCGCCGAATTAGCGCTGGGGTGCACTGGCAGGTTTTGGGGCTCACAGCGCTTGGGGACCATGGCGAGCTCCGATAGTACAGCGCTTAGCTGGCACAGCGCTTTACAGTACCTCAAGGGGGGCCTCCAGCAGCTGCACAGCGCTTCCCAGTCTCTGCGCTGGTAATGGATGGCAGGTATTAGTTGCAGGGGAAGAGATTATGGTAGTCCTGGGCAGGCACACTGGAGCTGGCGTCCCTGGTGCCCCTCACACAGGGCAAGGTCAGCAGGCAGGCAGGGTAACTCATCTGACTTGGGGCAGTAGGTCCTAGGATCAGTCAGCCTCAGTAGTGTAGCAATCCCCCTAGCTCAGCAGCCTTCACTCCAGCGGAGGGTCCCCAGGTCCAGTGGTGCAACTACCTTGTCAGGTTTCCCTCCCTTGCTTTTATACCCCTTTTATGACCCTTCAAAAAGGCGGCGAGTTCTGGCGCCAACCTGGGGGGGTTGGAAGGTTCTAGAGGAATCTGGGGACTCTGTGGTGTCTGTCTATGGTGACAAGAGGCGGGGCGGTCAGGGTTACAGTAGCATTAAGTCCCAGCCTTATCCCAACTACTAGTGCGCAGATAGGACAGTGGCCTCACCGCAGTAGCAGGGGCCTGTGGCAACCATGTTAGGAGAGAGCACCTGCACCTCAGCACTGTTGAGCAGCGGTAAGGCGCCCATAGTCCTATGTCCAACAAAAATGGTGGTTAGTAACGAGGCAAAAAGGGGAAAAAAATGTAGGGGAAGACCACCCTATGGCTGACGGGTCTAACACGCGTCTCCCCCCAGCCGAAAGTGGGGAGAGCTACCCAACCTCTAGGGAGTTCTCGTCACTAAGGCGGAAGAACCTAGAGAGACCGTCAGCGTTGGTGTGGTCTACTCCAGGTCGGTGTTCCACCCGGAAGTCCATACCCTGGAGGGAAATGGACCACCTCAACAATTTAGGGTTTTCACCCCTCATTTGCATGAGCCAACAAAGGGGCCGGTGGTCGGTCTGAATCAGGAAGTGAGAGCCAAAGAGGTATGGCCTCAGCTTCTTCAAGGCCCAGACCACAGCAAAGGCTTCTCGCTCGATAGTACTCCACCGTTGTTCCCGGGGGAGTAGCCTCCTGGATATGAAGGCCACAGGCTGGTCCAGGCCCTCCTCGTTGAGCTGCGAGAGTACTGCCCCAATGCCATGTTCAGAGGCGTCCGTTTGAACAATAAATTCCTTGCTGAAGTCCGGAGCCCTAAGCACCAGAGCAGTGCACACAGCTTGCTTGAGGGAATCGAAAGCTTTCTGGCAAGCTTCAGTCCAAATCACTTTTCTCGGTTGCTTCTTGGAAGTTAGTTCGGTCAAGGGGGCCACAATGGTGCCATAGCCCTTGACAAACCGGCGGTAGTAACCCGTGAGGCCCAGTAAAACCCTGACCTCCGTCTGGGTTTTGGGGGGCTCCCAGGCTAGGATGGTCTCGATCTTGGCCTGGAGGGGATGCACCTTACCCCCGCCCACCAGGTGTCCCAAGTAGACGACAGATCCCTGTCCGATCTGGCATTTGCTGGCCTTGATGGTCAGGCCGGCCCGCTGCAGGGCCTGCAGCACCTCCTGGAGATGCTCCAGATGGTCCTCCCAGCTGCTGCTGAAGACAGCTATGTCATCCAGGTAGGCAGCAGAGAAGGCCTCTAGGCCAGAAAGCACCTGGTTTACCAACCGCTGAAAGGTGGCAGGAGCGTTTTTCAATCCAAAGAGCATCACTCTAAATTGGAAGTGGCCCTCTGGGGTGGAGAACGCAGTCTTCTCCTTGGCTCCGTCCGTCAGGGCGATCTGCCAGTATCCTGACGTGAGGTCAAAGGTACTTAAGTATCGGGCAGCGCCCAGCCGATCAATGAGCTCATCCGCCCTAGGGATGGGATGAGCGTCCGTCTTGGTCACAGAATTTAGTCCTCGGTAATCCACACAGAACCGAAGTTCAGGTGTGGTGCCCGGTGGGGCCGTTTTAGGTACCAACACCACCGGACTGGCCCAGGGGCTACTTGAAGGTTCGATCACCCCCAACTCCAACATCTTAGCGACCTCACTCTGGATGCTGGCCTTCACCTTATCTGACAGCCTGTAAGATTTGGTTTTAACATCATGGGTACACAGGTGGGCAATTCCAGGGGTGAGGGAGAACAGCGAAGAGTACTGCTCCAATACCTGGCGGCAGTCCCTCTGTTGCTCAAAGGTCAAGGACGGGGAGAGAACCACTCCCTCCACCGATCCGTCTTTCTCTTGGGACGCCAGAAGGTCCGGAAGAGGCTCGCTCTCCTCCTCCTCTCTCCCATCTGTCACCATCAAGAGGGTAAGCTCAGACCTCTCATGGTGCTGCTTGAGGCGGTTGACATGCAACACCCGGTGGGGTTGCCTTGGGGTCCTAAGATCCACCAAGTAAGTGGTCTGGCCCTTCTTTTCCAAAATCTCGTACGGGCCAGACCACCGGTCCTGGAGGGCGCTAAGCTCTCCGGGCTCCATGACCCACACCTTCTGTCCAGTATCCAGTTCCACAGGATGGGCATTCCGGTCATACCACTCTTTCATGACCGCCTGGCTGGCCTCCAAGTTGTCAAATGCCTCTTTCCACAGCTTTGCCATCTGGCTGCGGAACGCCAACATGTAGCTCACCACATCTTGGGGAAGCCTCCTAGGAGACTTCTCCCACCCCTCCTTCACCAGGCTGAGAGGTCCCCTGACAGGGTGCCCGTACAGCAGCTCAAAGGGGCTGAAGCCCATCCCCTTCTGCGGCACCTCTCGGTAAGAAAACAGGCAGGGCAAGAGGACGTCCCACTTCTTACTTAGGTCCTCAGGCAGACTCCTGATCATTCCTTTCAGGGTCTTGTTAAAACGCTCGACAAGCCCGTTGGTCTGGGGGTGGTAAGGGGTGGAGAACTTGTAAGTCACCCCACACTCCTTCCACATGGCCTGCATATAGGCGGACATAAAGTTGGTGCCCCTGTCCGACACCACGACCCTGGGGAAACCCACCCAGGTGAAAATCCCCATCAGGGCCCGCGCCACCTCAGGTGCAGTGATGGTCCTCAGAGGGATAGCCTCCGGGTACCGGGTGGCGTGGTCCACCAGAACCAGGATGAACCGGTGTCCAGAAGAGGTCGGCGGATCCATAGGCCCGACAATGTCGATGCCCACCCGCTCAAAGGGGGTACCAGCGACCGGTAGTGGTTCCAGGGGGACCTTCAACTTGGTCCCGGTCTTCCCACTCGTTTGGCAGGTCATGCAAGTCTTGCAAAAGGCATCAGAGGCAATCCTCATCCTGGGCCAATAGAAGTGTGAGACCAGACGAGCAAAAGTCTTATCTTGGCCCAAGTGTCCCGCCAGGGGGATCTCATGCGCTAATTCCAACAAAAAGGCCCGATAGCATTGGGGGACCACTAAGGCCCTTGATGACCCATGCACCGGAGCCTTGGGCTCACTGTAAAGGAGGCCATCCTCCCAGTAAATGTGGTAATTTCCAGTAGCATTTCCGGCTGCTTGGGCTTCGGCCTGTCGCCGCATGCCCTCAAGGGTGGGGCACTCCTTCTGTGCCCGACAGAATTCCTCCCGGGTAGGCCCTCCTTCCACTTGCCACTCTGCAGGGGTTGGCAAGTCCCCCACGGGAACAACGTCACCCTCCGTGGACTCCGGTGCGACCGCAGCGGGTGCCCCATCCATCTCACGGGGTGCGTTCTCCAAGGAGTTTTCCTGGTCAGCAGTGGGCTGGGCCATTGTCCCAGGCTACAGCCCTGGTTGACTCCCTCGCGGGGCAGCCATGGACCGTGTGATCGCACAGGTCCATTCTGGTAGTCCCAGCATCTCTGCGTGTGCTTTGAACTCTACCTCCTTCCAGGCAGTATGCTCAAGATCGTTTCCCAACAAACAGTCGACTGGCATGGCAGGGCTCACCGCAACTCTCAAAAGGCCTGAAACCCCTCCCCACTCAAAGGGAACTTGAGCCACGGGGTAGTGACCCACACTGTTGTCAGCCATCACAACCGGGTGGAATACATCAGGAATCACTTGCTCCGGGGACACCAGCTGTCTCCTTACCATCGTCATGCTGGCACCTGTGTCCCTCAGAGCCTCCACCCCTTGCCCGTTGACAAGGACCCTCTGCCTGTACTTGGCAGTATTTGAGGGTACCTGGGTCTGTGGAACCATCTCCCTGTCCCCCAGGGATACTAGGGTCAATCCTGCCCACTCACCCCCCTTATCTAGGGACAACTCCTCCCCCAGCGCTACACTCGCCACCACGGGGTTCTTACCTCCAGTAGGGGCTGGGGTCCTTTTACGACACTGGGGATCCCCCTTGTAGTGTCCAACCTCCCCGCACTCATAGCACCGGACAGCTTTGGGCTGCTGAATTCTGTCAGGATAAGTAGGCTTTTGGTAACCAGATTGGGGCTGGGATTCAAACCCTCTCCCTTGCGGTCTGTTTTGGGGGCCTTTGGAGAATTCCTTCTTTTTATCTCCCCCCTCTCTCTTCTGGGGGAAACCCTGTCCACCCTTCTGGGGGTCCCCCCCGGATCCCTTGTTGGACACCCTGGTACTGATCCAGGTATCCGCCTCCTCCGCAAGTTCCCTCAGGTCGGTCAACTTGCGGTCAACCAGGTGTTGGCGCAGCTCTGGAAAACATTATCTAGAAGGTGCTCTCTTAAAAACAAATCGTACAGCCCTCCATAATCAGTCACCTCGCTGCCCCGCACCCAACCCTCCAATGCTTTGCGGGCGTAGTCCAGGAAATCTACCCAGTTCTGTGTGGGAAGTTTGTGGCTATTTCTAAACTTCTGTCTATACTTCTCAGGAGTAAGACCAAACTTCTTAAGTAACACTTCCCTCATAACGGAATAGTTGGTCTGATCTGCCTTGTCTAGTGTCAGGAGTGTGTCCCTCCCCACCGGAGGCATGTACCTGTACAGGCTACCGCCCCCAATAACTCTCGGGGACCCCATGGGCTGTTAAGGACACCTCATAGGCCGCTAGCCACTTGTCGATATCGTCCCCCACATTGAAACTGGCCACAACATCTTTGGGCATGTAGAACCTAGACTCCCGTGAAGCTTCAGTAGGTACGCTGCCACCATTTGCGTTGCTGGTAGCCCCTATTTGTAGGGCTTTGATTTCCAGCTCCTTCAGGCTAAGCTCATGGACAAGTTTTCTTTCCTCCATAGCCAACCTCTTCTCTTCACGCTCCTTCTCTAACCTGGCAAGCTCCAGTTTAAGTTGTCTCTCCTCCCTCCTGTCCTCGAACTCCTCTGCAGACAAACTCCTTACTGAGACACTACTGCCTGCCCTGGAACGCCTTCCTGGCAATACATTATCACTGGGATCTATATTCAGTAGGTCCAGCTCTCCTGGAGCGTCCCGCTCTACCTGCCCCTCGTCCCCCCTCCCTTCCGGGTGGCCAATGTCCATGCTCTCAAGGTTTTTTGAAGCTCCTCTCTTTTGGCGCCTCGCTTGAAGAACACCCCTTTCCCCTGGCAGAACTCCCTAAGCTGCGCCACCGTGTACGTTTCCAGGTTGGCCAGCTCGAATTCCATCTTGCTAGGTAGGGCCTCGGACAATTTCAGGGAAAACCACTAGGATGTATGTAACAGGCTTAACACAAGAGCACTTACAATCAGGGAGAATTTTGAGCTTGCATTACATCAGGTGTCAGATTGTGGCGCACCCTGAGTCACTGTAGGGTGATGCACAAGCACAAGTCCTCATCCCACCGCTGAACACCAATGTTAGAACCGGGGTCTCCAGTTGGCCAGGGCCTGCGCCCTCGTCCAAGTAGGGACCACCGATTCCGACAAGGTAGCTTGGCTCGAGGCAGGTAGGCACACCCGAGGCTTTGTGTGAAGTAGTTGTGCAACACACTCCCACCCTGACACAGTGAAGCACACACAATAAGGAGACACCACTCCAGTTTCACTTATGAAAACGAGTATCTTTATCTACTTCTTGTGAGGGTTGGTAACGTAGGGTTCTCACAGTATGCAGGGTAAATGGTTGGTTGTGTCCTCAAGTCAGTTCAGGCAACATTTCTTATGCAGACATAGATTCAATGCAGGCAACAATTTTCAGGGAGATATGTCTATGCAAGACAAGCAACAACTCTAGGCAGATATATATTCAACGCAGGCAACATGTTTGATGCAGTTAACATTTCTTAGGCAGAGATTCCCTACAGGTAATCATTCTGGGGCACATATTCAGTACAAGTAATCAGCCTTATGCAGATATTCACTACAGGGTCTCATGCTTAGGTAAATATTCACTACAGGTTCAGAGGGGGCCTCTCAGCAGGGGCGCATGTCCCAGACAGTGTCTACTGGTGTCTGAGGGTGTTTGACCCGGTATTCCGGCCCCAGGAGCCCCCAGGGCTATCCCCGCTGTCTGTGGGGAGGGGCCTCCGTGTGGGTGTAGGCCCCGGACCTCCCCGACTCACCGTTCTAGTCCTGGGGGAAATTTCAGGCCTCGTAGCCGCGCCAGCCCTGGCAGGCTCAGGCCGCCTCCTCCCCAGTCAGCCCGCTCCTTCCTACACCCGGGACTTAGACTGGGGAAGGCGGAATATCTCCCTGCTCCCGCCGGCCCCTCCGCTTCTTGAGACCCGGTCGGGGAAGGTCAGGGGCTCCAGCTCTCCTCGGTGCCTCTCTCTCCGATGCCTGGGCGGGCTCCGGGCTTCCTGCTCGACTCGGGACCCGGGAACCAATCCGAGCGCGGCTTCCTGTGGGCGCGGCCGATGACGTGGATGGCGCCCCGGTTACCAGGCAACGCTCTCCTTCGCAATCTCGGCTCGGCGCGGCCCTGGCAGTAACCGCGGCGGCCCTCCCTTCGCTTCAGGGGCTGCGGCGGTGATCGGAACCACAGCGTCTTCCTTCTTAGCAGCGCCTGGGCTGCAGCAGTGATTTTGGCCACAGCGTTCCTTCTTAGCGGCGCCTGAGCTGCGGCGATGATCTCGGGCTCACAGCAGCGCGCTAACACAGCGCTTAGAATTACTTGCAGTGTTTAGGCTACCCAGCGCTACACTGACACAGCGCTTAACATTAGCTGAGAGTTCTGGGCATTCATCGCTTCGCCGAATTAGCGCTGGGGTGCACTGGCAGGTTTTGGGGCTCACAGGCTTGGGGACCATGGCGAGCTCCGATAGTACAGCGCTTAGCTGGCACAGCGCTTTACAGTACCTCAAGGGGGGCCCCCAGCAGCTGCACAGCGCTTCCCAGTCTCTGCGCTGGTAATGGATGGCAGGTATTAGTTGCAGGGGAAGAGATTATGGTAGTCCTGGGCAGGCACACTGGAGCTGGCGTCCCTGGTGCCCCTCACACAGGGCAAGGTCAGCAGGCAGGCAGGGTAACTCATCTGACTTGGGGCAGCAGGTCCTAGGATCAGTCAGCCTCAGTAGTGTAGCAATCCCCCTAGCTCAGCAGCCTTCACTCCAGCGGAGGGTCCCCAGGTCCAGTGGTGCAACTACCTTGTCAGGTTTCCCTCCTTTGCTTTTATACCCTAGGTCAGGTGACCCTTCAAAAAGGCGGCGAGTTCTGGCGCCAACCTGGGGGGGTTGGAAGGTTCTAGAGGAATCTGGGGACTCTGTGGTGTCTGTCTATGGTGACAAGAGGCGGGGCGGTCAGGGTTACAGTAGCATTAAGTCCCAGCCTTATCCCAACCACTAGTGCGCAGATAGGACAGTGGCCTCACCGCAGTAGCAGGGGCCTGTGGCAACCATGTTGTTCGGAGAGAGCACCTGCACCTCAGCACTGTTCAGCAGCGGTAAGGCGCCCAGAGTCCTATGTCCAACAAAAATGGCGGTTAGTAACGAGGCAAAAAGGGGAAAAAAAATGTAGGGGAAGACCACCCTAGGGCTGACAGGTCTAACACGGGGACATATATTTCCTTCACTCCTTCCCCCATGTCTGCACTCTGTACGACTGACTGCATCAGATTCGTGCTGACAGCAGCCGTACAAGAGTGACGGATATGGTAGTTTGGAAAACATACATAGCTGTGGTTTTAAATAGTATGTGTGGCTTGACGCCACTGAAAAAGTCAAAATACCAAATGTTCTGGAACAAACTAATCCGGGGGGAATCGCTGTATAAATATATTTCCATACAGAGGTAACCCAGAACCGTCGAGAAGTGGATCACGACAGGCATGAGGGAGGGAGAGCTGGAGAGGGAGGTAGGGCTGGGCTGACCACATGCTGCAAACTGTGGTTGGGTGTGGACCCTGGCAGGAGCACGTCCTCAGTCCCTATGAGTGAAAGCAGCACTTATGGCATATCTGGCATGTGTTTGAATCCTCCCAGTAGCCACAGAGAGGTAGAGTTTGACCCCCAGGAAGCAGTTAAGGAAGAGGGTGTGTTCTGTAATGTGCTTGAAGGCCGCTGAAACCAATCAGCTCTTCAGACTGGAATAATGAGTGAATATTAAGTTATGTATCAAGCACTGAAGACTATTGTGCTGAATGGAGAGCACTACAGACTGCAGCCCTCCATAGCAGGTCAGTCTTTGTTTGCACTGCCCACTAGTGGTCGGCAGGCCTGCTCCGGTGAGTGAGAGGAGTTCAGTCTGAGTGAGCACATTACCCTGGAGGAAGAGGCAGAGAGTGAGGGCTAGGGCAGGTACTAGTTCCTTCAGTATTCAGATTAGTTACTGTAGTGTGTGTTGGGACGGAAAGGTCCTCTACATGGTAATTGACGTGCACCCCCGCCCTGAGTGCCCAACGGTACTGATGTCTGGGCCTCTAAGCTGGTTTTTGTTGTTGTAGGCAAACGCGGATAATGCAGGTGCACCATGACATAGGCCAGTCTCACGGATTGCGGTCTTGTTGGGCTGGATCTGCGCCCTAAGCGCTACCCTCATAGTGGTGGAAGGTTACTACCTTCACCAGAAGTTAAGCAGCACGGCACAGTAGTGGCAGAATACCGTGTAGTGATCAGTAGAAGTGAAGAGGTCCTTTTTAACCTGTGGCACTGGATTGAGGCCTACAGACTCACTCGCTTTTAAAATGTTCTGCTGCTGTGTGCTTCACTCACCCCTGGCCTACATCAGATTGGTGTGAAGTGCAGTGCAAAAGTGGTGTACCTGCAATGAGTGTATGTGTACCTGGGGTGGGTGTCATACAGGGATAATGCAGTACTGAGTGGTGTGCACATGGTGTATGCATGTGCTGGAGGTGCATATGTCTGAGTGGTACAGTACCTGAAGGAGGTAGTGCTGTGGAGTGAGTGCAGGTTAAGTGCATGTGTTGGTTGTATGTGTACCAGTGAGTGGTTAAATACATGAAGGTGCAGTGTGTATGTTAAATGCACATGCTGGATGTATGTGTGCCTGTGACTGGTACAGTACATGGGTGATACAGTACTGTGCAGTGTATGTAATGCACTGGGTGTATGTGTGTTTTTGGATGGTACAATACATGGAGGGCCCATACTGTAAGTTGGAAAAGTGTTTCCTTCACTCCATCCTACTTTATGCTACTAAACTGAACTTCTGCTTACAACAGTTCGTTTCTTAAAATGATAGTTATAGAAATCTTAGAATAAAAATGTGCCTGGTTTCCATTTTGGGAGACCCAGGCCTGCATAGTGACACATGGAGTGGAGGTAGAGACAGGTTTGTGAGTTGCTGCATTCCTGTAACCTGGGTGGGGCACATGCTGGGGCGGGGCCGACCAGGCTCCCATGGCCTGTGTTGTGGGACCATCTGCTGCGGAGACATCCCAGCTGTGACAGATGGCTTTTCAAGTGGAAAGGAAACACAGAAGTAGATACTTCAAAGAAAGCAGAACCCTGACATTCTTCAAAGCCCCAACCCTAAATCGCATTTGGTGTCTTAAAATGGACTATAAGAAGGGGAGTTTGAGACCCCAAAAATTGTCATCTGCCAAATAGCCAGACGGGCTGTGTAAAGAGTGGAAGCTCTGCAAGGCTTCTGCCTGTGACCAGGACTGATGGCCGAGGCCTGCTGGTCTCCCTGCTGGGCCTCACTCATGGAATCAAAGACTACCTGCCCTAGAGCAGCAGTGCCTGCCTGCATTCAGAGATCAGTGTGCCCTGTGAGGAACAGGAGAGGTAGCAAGGTCTAGTGGGGAGCCCTGTCGAATGGACTCCCTGTGTGAGGTATGAGGAAATTGCTACTGCACCAATTGGGTTGTTGCCTGTGTGCTGGACTGAGTCGGCGACCCCGGTATGCCATGAGAGGACCGCAGTTAAGATAGCCAAGGATTAGACTGCCGTGCTGTAAGGGCTGAAGCCTTGTGCGGTAACGTTGCAGCGACCACATATGCCAGAAGGGGCCACCGTGGTAAAGGCTGCCGTGTGGTAAGTGCCAAAGCTTTGTGTGGCAGCTGAGCGGCAAGAGGGGCTGCTGGGAATACTTGTGTGTTGTTGATCCGGCTGGAGCCTGTAGAATGCGAGTGGTGGTGACCTTGTAGGTCACCAGCTGCAGCCAGGACTGTGACTGGTCCTACCCCTTTGAGCAAGCAAGGACACCCTGGGAGCATCGTTATGCAAGTTCGGGATCGAGGACCGGAGCGTTGGAATCACTGCCCTACTGAGAGCATGAAGACACTTACCCGCAAGGAAGAGTGCAGGAAACCTCTGATCGCTGCTGGAGTGTGACTGCTAAGGAGAGTGCAGCCTCTGAGTCAATGTGCATCTGACTCACATGATAGAGACCTGAGTGGCTACGAGTGCCCGCAGACAGGGCGCACTTCAGGACTGCACACTTCACTCCTACTGGAGTAGGTAAGACTTTTTTCGGGCTGATCGGTCCTGGGGAAATTCACTGCTGAAGGGAGTGAAACAGGGAATTGCTATTAAAACACTGAAGCCTCGCCCTCAAGGTTGTGTTGTTTGTGAATGTCGTATTTTTCCTTTGTGGGGTTAGCGGTAGAAATAAACTACTTCTCTTTTTTTCATAAAAGTGAATATTTGGCTGGACATTGATATATTGCTGCTGCTCCGCGCATTTGGAGTTGTGAGTCCCTGTGCCCCTGTTCACTAATCTGTATTCACTCCCCCAGCGCCCCCCCCACCTCTCCCCCAGGGACCCTTGGACTGCTCGACCACGTTTACCATTGAAAGTCAAGTGCATAAGGAGAAGTTGGCCCAATTGCTCAGAATTCATAGTAGGCCAGGCACTGGGACACCAGGAGTGAAAGGCGCCTCAACCTACATGGTTGGGCCCAGTAGCCCCTGCATGCGACGTGGTTCCTGAAAGGGGTTCTGACAGTGTCTCTCTCTCTCTCCCCCCCCACACCCCTTCTTCTGACATATGTGGTTGCTGCAGTGTTTCCGTGCAGTCTTCGGCTCTTACCGCACAGCAGTCTTTACCACGGTTTTTTCCATCCTGGCATATGGGGTAGTTGCAGAGTTACCGCACAAGGCTTCAGCCCTTAACGCACAGCAGTCTTTTCCACGGCTTTCTTAACGGCTGTCCTCTCCTGGCCTATTTGGGAGCTGACTCAATCCCTCTCTCCCTCTGTCCCTCCCTTCGCCTCCTCCTCCCCTCTTTCCTCTCTTCCTATAGCTTTGAGCACCTTCTTTGAGCTCCCATAGAGAGTCTACAGGAAAGGGCAGAAACAGGGTTGTAAAAGTTGCAAATCTTTTTGAGAGTCACTTGTGCAAATAAAATTTTCAATGGTCAGTTCTAAAATACATTTGTACTGCAAGAGACAAATTGCCAAGCAATTCTGGACGACCTAGCCCAAATGGAACAATTTAGCCAAAACTCAAGCACCTTCCCCCAAAAAGCACGTTAGTTGTCAAGTTCAACAAGTGTAATGTGGTTGCAGGTCTGATTGAATTTGAGCATGATTAGAACAAGGTGCAGACACCCGAAATAATGACAACAAAAGGAACACTGAAAAAGCCACGGATCTAATGCACCGGGACACAAACAAAACTCGAAATAGGCAGATGCGCACTCCTAATAGATCACCTCATACTCAGAGAGAAATCGAAGTTCTTCAAATACAAGCGGGCAATATGTCACATGACCTTCTAAACGCACTGCAAGTTATGGAAAAAATACTAGAAATCACTGTAAGCACTCACTCCAAAGTCGAGCTCATTCAAAAATCAGTGCATGATCTTCAAGGAAAGAGTAAAGAGACAGCCATGCCATTATCAAATAGGCATAGTCGACCATACAAAAATCTTAAATATTTATCGGATGATGAAACCAAAACCCTACTCCGGTCATATGAGTCTAAAGCCAGCAGCAGAGGTGAGGAAATTAGATCAGTCCCGATCGATGCAAATAGAACGTCCTGGCCTAAGAACAGAAAACCCAACCTTAACAACCTAAAACAAGTCCAGCTAACCGCCAGTACTCAAGAGATGAACTCTAGTAGCTCGGGGAAACCACTGCTATGCCTACTGCTCAACTGTCGGTCCGCAGCAAAACATGCCTCAGACATCGCTGACCTCATCATTAGCCAGGAAGCTGACGTGACAATCTTAACAGAAACATGGCTTACGGAATCTTCTTCCCCATTCATGGATCTACTGGTGCCCCCTCATTATAACATTGTGAGATTAGACAGACTAAAAAAGACAGGAGGCGGTATAGCATGCATATTCCGATCTGATATCGAGGTCAGCCAAATACAATCCGACCCTCTTGAATCCTGTGAATACCTCGGTCTCGGTATAAGAACTGCCGATAATCAAAGGTGCAACTTGCATGCGCTCTACCACCCACCAGGCAATAATGCCACTTTCATAGACCAGTTAATGGAGATCATCACGGCTAACTCTAACAGTCACACTAATAACATATTCCTAGGTGACTTTAATTTACATTGGGACGACAATAATGACAAACAGGTCAACGCACTTAAAAACTTTTTAACAGATCTAAGCCTTACTCAAGCCTGCACACAGCCAACACACTCGAAAGGGGCAACCATAGACTGGGTAATCTCGAGAGTCAAAGATATTACAATCCACTCAATTGTTCCTTGCGATTGGTCGGATCACCATGCCATAACCTTCCTGATACCCACCATAAACAGGGGTGTGGAATTTTTGAAAAAAATTACTTGTCCAAGGGACAAAGTGCTACAGAAATCTTCTTGTCCTGTAATAAAATCCACTTGTCCCCTTTACTACCCAAATCATTTAGCTGCTGCTTTTACTAATCGGTTACACCCTCCTAAGTAAACTTGCCCTCTGCTTCTGCCCATCAGTAGTAAGCAACCACACAAATTCCTTTACAGCAACCTATAAGCTTCCACATTCCTCTCACTATAAAGGCTAAACACATCCCATTTCCTCTCAATTACAGTCCATAACCCTTCCATTGACTCATCATAGGCTCCATCCCATCACCCTTTGCTTCTGTTCCTTCACACTATAAGCTTTCATGTTACCCATTTCTCTCAATACAGACAGAATAGGGTTATCCCTCCTCTCATTACAGGCCACAGGTTCCATGCCCTATTCATCCACTACACAGAATACAGGTTTCATGCTTGGCCCATTTGTCTCCAACTCACTCCATGTTCTATGCCCCTAGGGAGAGTAGTGCTGTGGCTCGTGAGCATGTAGCTTAAAAGACACTGGTGGCAGATTTACTAGCCAGGAGAAAAGAGACAGATGGTGGTTGCAGTGAGTTCACAGAGTGGAAATATGTGGGACCCGAGTTGGAGATTGGGGGGGTGAGGGCTACAGTGATGAAGTAGTGTACAAGAATGCAAGGAAGTGTGCAAAGAGGATGCTGGGAAGAGAGGTGGTCAGGGTTGTAGAACAGGAGTTGAGGCGCTAAGCAGAGAGTGAGCGGCAGAAGGAAAGATGAATGTGACGAGAAGGGACTATAGCCACAAGCAACTGAAAGATACAAGACAGACGGGAGGCATCTGTAAGATTATGGGGTTCACTTTTCTTAGCAAGTAGGCAGGGGTTGGTTTATTCCAGGCAGAAAGGGCAATTTGGTTTAACCCCCAATATTCTGGTTTAGAGAAGCATCTTTCACACCTGACGGCAGTAGGCCAACGCCCTGGGAGGCTGAGGAAAGCAGAATAAACAGGAAACACAACAAAAGGGGGCCTCAGAAACATAAAACCCAATAACCTACATATATTTAAGGCAAATAACCTCAAAATCAAGACACAGTCAATACGCACAGTGTAACAGACACGCTCTGAACTTGATTATTCTAGGCGTAAGTACCAAAAATGCAAACTGAAATTGAAAATGCAAAATATCTCCCTGCATATTTTGTGTACTCACTGTAAATTGCAGATCCTAGCACATGACTATAATATAATACAATGCACACTTTTTGCAGCTTTAATTATAGTTGATTAATCAGCATGCACTATTTTGAAATCATTTCATGTGTCCTGGGGTGGCTCACGATAGACTTGTTGCTAGCCGAATAGTCCCACTTAAGCGCAGAAGCTGCTGGCTTCCTGCTTGGCCCAGTAGTTGATTTCAAATGTTTATCCCCCTTCCAATGGATTAAACGTTTAACCGTGGTGCTCTCATCCTCAGGGGAGCTACTGCTGCTATTCTCTGAGACTGCAGAGCTTGTAACTGCCACTTCATCTTCAGGCCCAGAAGCCTCTGAAACATCAGATAATGAAAATAACCTGTCCCCACAATCAAGAGAATCAACAGGTACCTTAAGCCCACCTGTGGCATCCTTACAGTTAATTTTCCGTGAGCCAGGAATATAATTCCTGTCTGAGCCATTGTCGAGCTGAGCAATATACGTAGAGGGAACAGTAAGACTGACTAGCCAAGCCAGGGACTGCATATAAATATGAGTTTTACCCCTTTACCCCTCCCTCAGAGCCAGAGACTAGAGTCAAACCTAGCTAAAGTGGTTATAATTACGGGGGCGGGGCTGAGCCGACGAGGGGTTTAGTGCAGGCGCCGCTGCAAAATGCAATGTTGAGTCAGGATTAGAAGTAGTAGTAGTAATAACATGAGGGGCCGTCACAACATAATACACACTGACCTGAGACTTGCATGTAGAGGAGGGAAGACAGGGTGACTCACTTTGCAGTGTACCCTCTTTAGTGACGACTTGTGTGCTGCTTTCTGCTCCTCCAGTGTGAATCCCCTCGATGTTCCCAGTGGATGTAACCGCCGCTCCGGGCTGACCCGTAGATTGACCAGCTTGCCGGTTGCAAAAGTCATTGGGGAGAGGCGCGCTCGCAACACCAGCACCAGCTGTAGTCAGTAGTTGGTTCTGGCCACCAGTCACAATAAAGAAATCCTCAATGGAAGGCTGCGGTCCAGAGCCTTAGTACATGCCAGTCAGACCAGTGCTACTCAGTTTCCCCAGATTCTTAGCATTATGCCGCCAGTGGCGTAGCTGGGCACTTTGCCGCCCGTGGCGGTCTCTGCCTTTCCCACCCCACGGCTGCGCTGAAAAGGGGGCTGCTCGCGATGATTTCTCATGTGAGAGCGGGGCGCAGCCCCGCTATGCCGTTGCATGCCGCAGCTCCATTTTCCTTATGCCGGGTTTCAGTCTCCCCAGGCCCTGGCCGATGCCCTCATGTACTCCTCACGTGTGCAGACAGCAGAGACCCTCCTCCAACCGGTACCGGGTTTTACGCGACGGCTTCGGCGGGATTGTAGAGAGTGGCTCCTTCTGGTCGTCATTTGGTCTGCAGAGCGGAAAACTTCCGAAGTGCTGATAATCAGCATTTGAGCTGCCGGGCCTGCCAAGCCCGCCAGTAACACAGAGTCTGCCATTTAACTCCCACAGCCAATCACTCGCTAGAGCCCAGTCATGGGCTTATAGCCAGTCAGAGACCTCCAAAGGTTCTCTGGCTTTCTGCTAACATTTTTGATTGGGTGTGAGCCCCAGAGTGCTCACAGATCGTTTATTATTTATGTAATTTAATGTCTACTTGTCCGTCGGACAAAATAGACAGTAAATCTTCTTGCCCGTCATAAAAATCAACATGGTTCGGGCGTCGGGCGATATGATTCCCCCACCCCTGATAAAAAAGAACAAGACCACGCAACCTGTCAAACTTAAAAAGTGGACACGGGACACCAAAGACCCTAGTATTGAGCTACTAGTAGCAAGATGTGAGAAGGATCTAAATCCGCCTAACAACTTGCTGAACGTTAACGAACTCACTGATCACTACACTACGGCAATGACGAATATAGTCAACTCCACCATGCCACTAAAACTGAAAAGAGTCTCGGAAAAAGATAAAAATCCATGGTTTAATGGGACACTGAATGAAGACAGGCGGAAGCTGAGACTCGCAGAAAGAAAATGGAGACAGCACCCATCATCCCCCAGCTAAAAACTCTCAGAAAAATCAGAAATGAGTACAACAAAAGTGTCCTCAATTCCAAAAAGGAATTTTTTAGATCGGAACTGGATAACGCCAAAAACAGACCACGGAAACTCTTCGAGATGTTAAAACAACAATCCAATAAGTTGGCCAAATCTGCCCAAGAAGCAACTAAAACTCAACTGAGCTGCGAGGAATTTTCAACATTCTTCACAGACCAGGCCAACACGCTAGAAAGAGAGCTCAGGATGGCAGCCGACAACCTCTCTAGCCAACTACCACCACAAAACGATGCTACCACGAAAAACGATCATGATGGGTCGAAAAATAAAGCACAATAATCAACCTTCGAGTTATATGACCAGTATACCATTGCCAAAACTCTCTCGGATATCAAACCAAATAACCGCTACAATGACCCCCTCTAAATGCCTAAAAAGAATCAACCATATCGTCGTCCCAATATGGACTAAAATAATCAATGCCTCACTATCTCAAGGGGTCCTACCAGAGTGCCTAAAAACGGGTCAAGTCCTCCCCATCATCAAAAAACCTACAGCGGACCCGGCAGGCCCAAATAACTTTCGCCCAGTAACCAATATTTCATTACTTGCCAAACTAATTGAAAAATGTGTGCAAAATCAACTGAGCAACCACATCACTAATTTCAATCTGCTGGACGACTGCCAATCGGGATTCAGACCAGGCCACAGTACGGAAACAGCAATCTTACATATAGTGGATGATGCGCTACAGGCTCTAGATCACAATCAAACATGTCTACTAGTCCTTCTTGACCTGTCGTCTGCATTTGACACGGTAAATCATGAAATATTGCTAGCCCGGCTTCAAGACAGAATGGGACTATCTGGAAATGTTCTGAAATGGTTTGAATCCTTCCTTCAGAACAGAACACAAAGATTCCTGGTCAACCAGACGCTATCCCCATCGTGCCCGAATTCGATTGGAGTCCCTCAAGGATCAACACTATCTCCATCACTATTCAACCTATATGTCGAACCCCTTGCTGTAATTCTCTGAGACGCAAACCTATCCTATCACATGTACGCAGGTGACACTCAGATCTACATCAAGATCGCGTCACTGGAAGACATCAAGACAATGAATGAGGCCTTAAAAGTGTCATTACAATGGTTAACAAGCAATCATCTGAAATTAAATGCACAAAAAACGGAATTCCTATTAATATCACCGCCAAAGAACCCCACTAATGTGAAGGAATGGACCAAACTGATCACAGCGCTAAACTGCACCCCTACCCTAGTTGACTCGACGAAATCACTGGGAATCACGCTTGATAAGAACCTAGACATGAAAGCCCACATCAAATCAATGGCAAAAAGTGCCCGGTTTCACCTGAACTATATTAGGAAAGTGAAACCACTCATTACTACGGCGGACCTCCAATTGGCAGTCCAGTCCTTAGTTATTTCAAGGATTGAATACGGATGTACAACACTAACAGGTCTATCAAAAATTTCATCAAACACCAGGGTGACCGAAGTCACAAGGGGCAGAGAGAACACCTTAAGGGGGTACAACCTCCCGTTTTATAACACCTGAAACACAACAAGTACTCCCTTAGAAAAACATACATATAAAAAACTATTAACAAGATGGTAATCTGGAGAAACCCGAGATGAAAGCTATACTACCAATCTAAGGATGGTAGGAAAGGAAGCAAGTCCAGGAGTAAATAGCTCGTTCAGTTCAACTCATAAGGAGCAGCTATCTGCCCTTATATAAAAATAGTATAGGGTCTTTTCCCGTTACTTTATTCCAGGGGTTACTTTTACCGATACCCTGAAGAAAGTCCTGCACCCATCGGGGCGTTTAGTGACTGAAACATGTCGGCACAAGGGTCTTAGGACCATAACACTCCTGAAGATCCTTGGTTGGTAAACATATTTTAATAACGCGGTAGAGGTCCAAGAATAAAGGGAAACTGGGACTTCACTGAGTTTTTTATCTTTATTCCCCTGGTCTTTATATATTCTAAGAGCTCCCTGAAATACTGATCGAGCCCACCCCTGACTTTTAGGCGACAGGGTGACCCGATGATGAAGCATGACACCACTAGGGTGTGTGAGGGTAAATAAAACCAAAAGGACTTGCTTCCTTTCCTACCATCCTTGTTGAGTACTTGTTGTGTTTCAGCTATCAAAAATTTCCACAGCACCACTAAAAGCCTGTCTCAATGCGGCCGCAAGACTCATCACAGGGTCTAGAAAATACGACCATATCTCCCCACACCTGAAAGCATTAAACTGGCTACCATACGAAGCCAGAATTCAACTTAAGCTGGCATATATTACCCACAAAGCGCTCCACTACAAAACACCAAGGTACTTAGTCCAGAAAATTGAGCTATCGGGGGAAAGCAGACCAGCCAGGAGTGCAAGAGAGCTGTTGTTAAAACCACCCATCTTTCGGAAGAAGAAAACGTATGACAGCATTCTCCGGAGAGGCCCCCAGAATTTGGAATTCACTCCCTCCAAACATTAGAAAAATTCCAAACACGGCAACATTCAAGAGGGAAGCGAAGACCTTCCTAATGAGCAAGTTCCTTCCTTAGGCAAGTCTGTTCATCATCGGCATCGTGATCATAGTCCGATCAGCTATGGATACATCATGCACAAAATAACCACAAAGACACCAAAACTAACCGAAGACTGTTGCCAGCTAGAGCTGATGTAGGTGTTACCTCTACAGATCAACAACGAATGTATAGATAAAATCACCAGTTAAGCTGCGAATACTTCTTTATCTGTACAGTACTACTCTGGAGTTTTGATGTAAAACATACGGAAAGTACACATCGGAACCATTTGTAAAGTAATATTGTTACACATTTGTACACTAAACAGATCCTAAAATTGTTATTGTTGAAACTATTAAGAAAGACGTACCGGAATCTTATATATATTAATGCTGCTATACTCGGTGTACTCTAAACTGTACCTCATGGAACTGTGAAGCGCTCTGATACCCTTGGGTCACGTTTGCGCTATATAAAACTCTATAAATAAAATAAACTCTTGTCCACAGGTGGCCCGGGCTTAGTGTAGGTGTTGGAAACGAGGCAGTATCTGTGAGGCATGCACAAACAACATGTCTACATTTGTCCTTTACTGGGAACCAAACACCCCATTGTAGTGCTTGACTCTCAGAGGGTAGCGTTGCAGAGCAGTCCAAGGCTTACTCAAGGGAGGTGGTGTGGGCTAGTAATCGCCATTTACCAGTATGCAGAAATAACACTCAATAAATGATTGTCCAGTCTATACTTTTCTTTATAAAAAAGGAAGAGTATATTTATTACACACACACACACACACTACTCAGTACCATGCAACAATTTACAAATACACATAAGCTGTTGGAATTACTTTGTGACTTTGCATAATATTCTCACCCCTCTGGAAAAGGGGGAGGGGGGTCTAGTGCCACCACTCCCATGTATGCACTTCATCTTGCCCCCAAATGCAGTGAGTTACCCATAGCCCGGGGCGAGGGCCCCTCCTACTGGCACCATCCCAGGGGCGGCCCTCCCCAGTACCACAACCAACAAGCATTTAAAATGGGAACACCTGCCATGGTGACACATAACCCTGACTGAGCATCTCATACTGACCATACAGTATACACCTCTACATTTTAGTGGCTAACAGTCTGGGTTGTTCTTCACCTAACGCAGTAGCAAGAATACATGTTTAGGCATCACTTAGAAGGACAGTACTTATCACATCTGGTATCATTTATAATGCAATGCAATTAAAGCCCCTAAAAGGCGTCACAGTTATAATCACAGGATTAAGCATGTACAACCAGGCACCCTAGCAGTAATGCCTAGCAACCTAACCCCACTTTGCTTATAATTTCAACATTACACATGTGATTTCCAGTCCCCAAATAAACAACACCATGCAAATGCACCACTTGTGCAATTGCACCCCTTCACCTCTAGGCGATGTCTCTCCAAGGCATCCCCAGTTCAGCCCTTCACGCCTTGGTGCAGTCCCAAACACCCACACCCAGCTGCAGAACTAAAGTTCCAGCCACAGGTTGGTATTGAAGAATGGCTGAGCCCTTGAGGGGTTGTCTCCTTTAAGTCCCCGTCCCCCCCCCTCTTCACCGTGGGGCCCAGAGTTGGGGTTCCCGGGCCCCATATGGCAATCTTCACAGGGAGCGCGACGGCGCTCCCCGACTTCTGCCTTGTCTTTGGGGCCCGGAGTTGGGGTCCTGGGCCCCAGGGAAATCTTCAGGGGAGCGCGACAGCGCTCCCTGGCTTCCGCCTTGTCATCGGGGCCCGGAGTTGGGGTCCCGGGCCCCTCGGAAATCTTTACGGGGAGAGCGCGACGGCGCTCCCCGGCTTGTCTTTTCCCGGTTGGGGGGGAAGTGCGACGACACTCCCCCACTCCTCCTCACTGCAGTCACCAGGGCCCGGAGTTGTGGATCCTTTCCCCCGGAGGTCTCTTCGCGGGGGGCGCGACGGCGTTCCCTGGCTTCTGGTGTCGGGGGCCAGGGTGGGCTCCTGGCAACCCCTTTGGGGCAATTTCAAGGGGAGCGCAACGGCGCTCCCTGACTTTACTTCCTTCTGGGGCAGCCCCTGGGACCTGACCCTGCCGCGGGGCACCTCCAAGACTGGCGGCGGAGCCCCATGTGCCTCGTCGTCTGTCAGGGTAGAGGTCAAAGGTCGCCTACCTTCTGGGGGCATATCTCAGCCCCCAGGGGACCAATTTTCACCATTTTGGCCTCTTCTTGCTCCTGGTGGCAGGTCCTAGCTAGCTGGAGCACTTTTCACCACCCTCCTGGCCTCCAGGAGGGAGGGTTTGGCAAGGAGCTGTCTTCACTGGCTCCCTGCGCCAGCCTTTCACATGGCTCTCCTTCTGGGCCTCTCCTCTCCTTGCGCTGAGGCCCAGGCTTCTCCTCACTGGCCCTGGACTTTCTCCAAGGTGCGGTCCAGGGTCCTAGGACAGTCAGCGGGTTCCTCCTTCCAACTGCCCATAGCGCCATGCTCCAGCACCAGTCTTCCTCAGCAAGACCACATCCCAGAGAGCTCCTCTTCCTGAGCAAGACCTTTTAAAAGAATTTTGAGGGGGCTGGCAGGAAGGCACTTCTGTCCTATCCTGCAGCGACACATCACCTCTCTGCCTTGGCTCCCTCCTTCCTGCACAGGCCTTTGGGATACTGCAAAATGGCGTCGTCCAGGGGTCTCATGCCACATGGTCTCTGAAAAGCCCCCTTGCTGCCTTCATGACCTGGAGCAGGCCTGGTGCCTGGCACACGGTGACAGCTGCTGATGGATAACCTGCAGCTCCACCCCCATCTCTCCCTCTTGGAGAGAAGACCTTTGCCCTTGGAATGCTTGCAGTGAAGGGCTAGGCCTCTGAGGCTACAGCTTGGGGAGGAAGATCATTAATCCAGCCTGGTAGGGTCACACCCAGCCAGGCTCTGGCTATGAGCTAAGTCAGAGGAATATGACATTTCTGGATGCCCCATAAGCAGTACAGATAAGGCCTTGGACTCAGAAGAATACTTCTTTTTACTCTTCTTACAGTGTACTTTGGTGCGTGTCTGGAATTTGTAGGCCCTAGGGAAGTGAAACCACCCCATGTGGTCCCCATCCTCATAGGAGAGTAATGGAGTGTTCCTACCGTGAAAACAGTAAAGCACAATGACTTTCCCTTCCTTGTGTCACCCCATATTATAAAGCCTATTCCATGTCACCACACAACTCTGCATAATTCCGGCCACACCATTCTATCTGTACCTGCTCCTGGGCTGCGCACGACAGGAATCTCCCCCGCGCAGCCCTTACACGTGTGCACACGTGTCTACATGTAACCAGTCCGGTGCCCCTTACTCCGGCTGCAGCGCAGCGGCCTTCTCTCACAAGGTGGACACCGATGCAATCCACATGCAGTCTCTTTCATCATGAGTTCAATGTGGGTGAGTCCCAGCTTATGAGGCTCTCCCACTGTAAGAGCTCAAAAATTAGGTGTTCAAAAAGCGAAAAATCTGGGCGACTCAGATAGGCCGAACCACCTTCTAACAGAAGGATATCACATTGTTGGGATATAGGTCAACAGAATGATTGAGCGCCTGCAGCTAACCTTCCATAGACCTCTAAGATGCAAATTGCACATAATTCCCTGGCTAAGGACAGAAGGGGGTATGACCTGCCGGCTATGGGGCCTCGCAACAGAAAATCTGGTCCATACCATCTGCCTTGGCAAGTGTACTCTAGACATGTGGCAAAAATGGCATCGCCCACTATGGAACCTACAAGGGGAGCACACCTGCAGTGAAGCCATTTTGGCCTGCCTTAACTCTTCAGATCAGAGATCAATCTCCCGAACCGTAAAGTGCATTCATGGTGTAGAGAGGACCCTAAAAAAGGCAGCAGGTGCACAATCACCTTTGGACACAAATCGACCCACCCCTCCAGCTGCTTGACCCCCAGCCTTCCCCAACACGAAAACGGACTCTTTTAAAATGTGGGTCAACACTAGCAAACAATACTAAATCACAACAAAGTGTGTGATCACATGCATGTAGCTTCTTTACCACTAGTACTTTTGACTACCATTTTTTAAATTATGTTTTATGATACTGTAGACTTTTATTCATATTTTTTGCACATTGCATAGGTTTTTATGACGTATCGTTTTTTACCCGGACTCTTGCACATTGTAGGGATTTTAATGAATCCAACAATGAAGATTGGTTTGATTTAGTGTAGGATACTACATTGTTGGGATATGGGTCAACAGACTGATTGTGAGCTGCCAGCAGCTGACCCCCCAAGGGCACAGTCTGACCTCTAAGATGCAGACTGACTGTGCTGGGGGAGGGGTCTGTGGCTCCCCCTGGTAGCTTGGCTCAAGCAGCAGTGCATCCCTCAGAGTATCGTAACTAGCCAAAGCAACAACACGGTTAGGAAATATTGCATTCAAAAACCCAGATCAAGATATTTTTCTTATCACTTTTTTGTCTTATTAACGGTCTTAAAAATTAGGAAAATCGGATGTATGGATCGAAAATTATAGTAAGCACTGATTGGAAAACCTATTGGTAAAATCAGATTTTTTCAAAAGTTATTTGATTAAAGCGTGATCCAAAGTTCTTATTTGGGAATAGACTCTGCAGCTTGTCTTTAGAAAACATGCACTTTTAAAAGCACTTTTTTTATATTGTAAGTTGGAAAAGTGTTTCCTCCACTCCATCCTGCTTTGTAGCACTACACTGAAGTTCTGCTTACAGCAGTTTATTTATTAAAATGATGCCTGTAGCAATCTCAGAGTAAAAGCGGTGTCTGTTCAATGCTGTCGAGCTGCTCAGAGAGCTGCTCAGAGGTCGAAAACACTAGAGGCTTTCAAGGATAAAATCAGAACAGCACAGGCGGGGGCTGAAGGCACTGTCTGACTTCATGCCATCCAACATCATCCCCGGGAGTGCGCCTGGAAAGCTGGAGGAGGCGCAGGTGTCCAGGGAGGGTCGAAAGCCATTCCCAGCAGGCCTAGTTCCTATACCAGAGCACAATGCACAGGGGAAGTCGGGTCCACTGTCCAAACCCAATTTGTTTTCCTCCATAGGCAAAATATGTTTCACGCCCATTAAATCTAGGGTTCATCTTTTCTCCGTCCCGCCCTGGAAGAGGAGAGTCCCCAGCCCTGTGCTGTAGTAAATATCCAACCATTTCCAGGGAGGAAGGTGTGGACCCAGAGCACATAAATGCCAAAAAACAAAACACACAGGGTTGTGGGTGTTCCCGTTCTTCCAAGGCACACCACGCCTTGGAACACCCCCTTTCCGCCCCTGTGTAGGATTTATTGCATGGTGGAAAGCACCTCCCTCATAACGGCTTTACGCCTGCCAGTACTTTGTAAATTTGTTTTAAAATATGTTTACCATCGAATTTACCTTTGTGAATAGGGCTCTAAGTATTCCAAGTGGAAAGCTGCAGTGGAAGCCCAACGAGTGATGGATTCCCTCTCACTTGGCATCGAACAAAGCCTCCCTCTGAGGCCATCTTCTTATTACTGCTCCTTTCAGGAGGGAACAGAATGATGAGCAAGGCCTCAGCTCAGTCCTGCAATCCATGACTCCCCGTGGCCCCCACTAAAGTCCCACACAAACTGAGTGGCGAGACTGACCAGCGGCCCATCCAGAGCCCTGCCTTTCTGGGCTGGCAGCAGGAAGTAATGCATGCCTCTGCACAGAGCCTTGGTTTATCCATCCCTCCTCTGGTACCCATGTGAATCATGGGGAGGCCAAGCCGCACGTGTCCCCGCATCAATCAATTAATCATGGGTTTGTAAGCGCAGCTCCTAATCAGTAAGGGCCTCAAGGTCCTGGGGGGGGGGGAGGAGGAGGAGTGCAGCTCTTGGGTATTTATGGTGATTTGCCGAAGAGCCAGGTCTTGAGGCCCTTCAAGAACTTGGCGAGTGTTGGTGTCTGCCGGAGGTGGAGAGGGAGGGAGTTGCATACCTTGGCCGCGAGGAAGGAGAAGGAGCGTCCTCCCGTCCTGGTCTTCTTGATGTGCGGCATCGTCGCAAGAGAGAGTTGGGCTGATCGGAGGGATCTTTGGGGTGCGTGGAACGAGAGGTGGTGGTTCATGTAGGTGGGTCCGGTGTTGTGGAGGGTTTTGTGGGCGTGGGTGAGAAGCTTGAAGGTGATTCTCTTCTCGACAGGGAGCCAGTGTAGTGTCCGCATGTGTTGGCTGATGTGGCAGTGGCGTGGTAGGTTGAGGACCAGTCTGGCAGTGGCGTTCTGGAGTTTGCGGGTGAGGTTCTTGTTGATCCCAGCGTAGAGTACGTTGCCATAGTCCAGTCTGCTGCTGATGAGGGCGTGGGTGACGGTTTTGCAGTGCTCAAGGGGAATCCAGTTGAAGGTCTTTCGGAGGAGGCGGAAGGTGTGGTAGCAGGAAGAGTTGACGGTGTTGATCTGGCGGTCCATTTTGAGTTTGGAGTCCAGGATGATCCCAAGGTTTCGTGTGTGGTCCGTGGGGAAGGGAGGGTTCCCTAGGGTAGGGGGCCACCAGGTGGCGTTCCAGGCTTTGGGGTGAGGGCCCATGATGAGTACTTCGGTTTTGTCCATGTTGAGTGGAAGGCAGCTGTTCTTCATCCACCTGGCGACTGCTTCCATTCAAAGTTGTGTTTGGAGATGTTGGATTTGTTGGGTAGGAAGAGGATGAGTTTGCTGTCGTCTGCGTATGATACAATGTTGTATCCGTGCAAAAGCAGTTCTTTTTCAGCCTATCTTCTTACAGCAAGTCAAGAGGTCAGTATCTAGTCCTGCAAAAGAAACAATTGATGGACGGAATACTGGACAATGCAAACATTCACCCCCAGTCACAAGGATCTGGGTTAAATCCATCATTCTTTTGCTCACCACACCACCCCAGTTTGGACCCAGCCATATGCAAATCAGTCTTGACCCTGTTCCTTGTGGGAACAGTCCAGCCCGAACTGCCAAGCCAGGTCCTCCCTGGACCAGAAACAAGCATCCTAGGACCGGTTTCAGGGCATCACCCTTCTTCAGCCAGGCTAGCTTGAATCCAGTGGTGTAGTGAGCACGGGACCCACGTCTGGGCATACCCTTCCCACTTAGGGCGACAAATGCAAAAGAAACAATTGATGGACGGAATGCTGGACAATGCAAACATTCACCCCCAGTCACAAGGATCTGGGTTAAATACATCATTCTTTTGCTCACCACACCACCCCAGTTTGGACCCAGCCATATGCAAATCAGTCTTGACCCTGTTCCTTGTGGGAACAGTCCAGCCCGAACTGCCAAGCCAGGTCCTCCCTGGACCAGAAACAAGCATCCTAGGACCGGTTTCAGGGCATCACCCTTCTTCAGCCAGGCTAGCTTGAATCCAGTGGTGTAGTGAGCACGGGACCCACGTCTGGGCATACCCATCCCTCCTCTGGTACCCATGTGAATCATGGGGAGGCCAAGCCGCACGTGTCCCCGCATCAATCAATTAATCATGGGTTTGTAAGCGCAGCTCCTAATCAGTAAGGGTCTCAAGGTCCTGGGGGGGAGGGGGGGAGGAGGAGGAGTGCAGCTCTTGGGTATTTATGGTGATTTGCCGAAGAGCCAGGTCTTGAGGCCCTTCAAGAACTTGGCGAGTGTTGGTGTCTGCCGGAGGTGGAGAGGGAGGGAGTTGCATACCTTGGCCGCGAGGAAGGAGAAGGATCGTCCTCCCGTCCTGGTCTTCTTGATGCGCGGCATCGTCGCAAGAGAGAGTTGGGCTGATCGGAGGGATCTTTGGGGTGCGTGGAACGAGAGGTGGTGGTTCATGTAGGTGGGTCCGGTGTTGTGGAGGGTTTTGTGGGCATGGGTGAGAAGCTTGAAGGTGATTCTCTTCTCGACAGGGAGCCAGTGTAGTGTCCGCATGTGTTGGCTGATGTGGCAGTGGCGTGGTAGGTTGAGGACCAGTCTGGCGGTGGCGTTCTGGAGTTTGCGGGTGAGGTTCTTGTTGATCCCAGCGTAGAGTACGTTGCCATAGTCCAGTCTGCTGCTGATGAGGGCGTGGGTGACGGTTTTGCAATGCTCAAGGGGAATCCAGTTGAAGGTCTTTCGGAGGAGGCGGAAGGTGTGGTAGCAGGAAGAGTTGACGGTGTTGATCTGGCGGTCCATTTTGAGTTTGGAGTCCAGGATGATCCCAAGGTTGCGTGTGTGGTCCGTGGGGAAGGGAGGGTTCCCTAGGGTAGGGGGCCACCAGGTGGCGTTCCAGGCTTTGGGGTGAGGGCCCATGATGAGTACTTCGGTTTTGTCCATGTTGAGTGGAAGGCAGCTGTTCTTCATCCACCTGGCGACTGCTTCCATTCAAAGTTGTGTTTGGAGATGTTGGATTTGTTGGATAGGAAGAGGATGAGTTTGGTGTCGTCTGCGTATGATACAATGTTGTATCCGTGCAAAAGCAGTACTTTTTCAGCCTATCTTCTTACAGCAAGTCAAGAGGTCAGTATCTAGTCCTGGCCACATGTCCTAACACAAATATGTGATGTTGTCAAATTAAAAGTTGTACTGTGAATAAACATTGGCAAAGCCAATAGTTGTTGACTTTGAGACCTATTGGCTTTGCCAGTGACACCTAGACGTGCAGTGCAGCATGGTAAAAAATTATTTTTAAAAAGTTGCAATCACATGGCTGCATTATTTTGGAGGCATGCACATGGTTTAGTACACATGCATGCCTACGAAATAACGTGCACCATTTTTTAAATGTACCAATCTGAGATGGATTGGTATATATAATTAAAGAAAGAAATAATAGGGCAGCACTTCTAAAGAGGACGGGCTGGCAGCAATTTGCTGCCTGGTCCTTCACTTAACAAAATTAATAAAAAAGACAGCAGGTGGGAGTAGGGAGAAGCAGCACTCAAGGAGAAGCACATGGACAAGAAAGCAACGCAGAGGAAGCACCAGTAGCAGCCCGTGGTGGGAGTGCTGCCGGGCGGTGACGTGGGGCGGGGGAGGGGCAGGGAGGGGGGTAGTAAAGTACGGAATACGGCCGAATAGAGGTAAGTAAACATATAAATAAATAAAACGAATTTCGTTGCGCGCGCTGCATCGCATTTGGCGATGCAAGAGAAAGCGCAACACAGGGGGTGGGGGAGAAACACATGGTGAAGAGAGAGCAAGACGGAGTGAGACAGAGAGAGAGAAAAGCACATGAGGGAGACAGCTGTAAAACACATACACTCTCATGAAGTGCTTAACCAAAAAGAACAGTAGTGCCTGAAAAGTAAGTAGGGGAAGAACACACATAATAAAGAATTTGCTTAAAGGGAGTGACAAACACTAGAAAAAGAAGGAAAGTAAACAAGCCAACGAATAAGAAGCAAGCAAATAAGAGTGGTAAGCAACGGGTGGACTCTAATTCCACTGTACACTGACCGTAAGTCTTCTCTCAAACAAGACAGCTCGCTCTGTCTGGTAGGCGAGACCAAAACATGCTGACATGATATTCAAGATTCACAGGGCCTGGAGGGAAAGGAAAGTCATTAGCAGTCGACTGCAGTATTTTCAGCAATTTGCACATTACTGAGCGGGAGTGGTTTGTGTGACAACAGGAAAGCGTGAGATGTGAGCGAGGCGCTGGGGGGGAGGGGGTGCTGGTGGCTGAGCTGTGAGTAACACCGGGTGATGGAGGGGGCTGGGTGCTACTCACAGACCACTATCGAAGTGTGTGTCATGCAGCCGCTTGCGTACAGGGAAAGCCTGCCTAAGCTGCTAGGAATGATAAAAGTAGCTGGTGACGTGCTTGTTACAGTATACCGTTAATGGCTTCTATCACAGGGAGGAAGATGAGGCTCTTTGGATTCAGTAGAGAAGCCTTGAGGCCTTCTTCACTCTTCCTTTCTGATTGCTTTTGCTTCTTGTCCTATCAGTAAATTTAAGACGTGAAATCAGTGAATTTGCCTGCGTCTTCCTAGAGGCTGTGGTCTACGTATACTCTACATACACACATGTACCTTCTTTTACCAAAGGTACCTGTGGTTGTCTGTACCTTCGGAGAGCCCCTTCCCATGCCTTAACGTAGACACATGTATGTATTTTACCAAGATGCCTGCTGTTGCCCGTGCCTTTGGACATCCCCCTCCCATGCCCTCACGTCGACACATGTACCGTCTTTTACCAAGATGCCTGCGGTTGTCCGTGCCTTCGGAGAGCCCCTTCCCATGCCTTCACGTAGACACATGTACCGTCTTTTACCAAGATGTCTGCGGTTGTCCGTGCCTTCGGAGAGCCCCTTCCCATGCCCTCACGTAGACACATGTACCGTCTTTTACCAAGATGCCTGCGGTTGTCTGTGCCTTCGGAGATCCCCCTCCCATGCCCTCACGTCGACACATGTACCGTCTTTTACCAAGATCCCAGCGGTTGTCCGTGCCTTCAGAGAGCTTCTTCCCATGCCCTCACGTAGACACATGTACCGTCTTTTACCAAAATGCCTGCGGTTGTCAATGCCTTTCGAAGATCCCCCTCCCATGCCCTCACGTGGACGTCGACACATGTACCATCTTTTACCAAGATCCCAGCGGTTGTCAGTGCCTTCGGAGAGCCCCTTCCCATGCCCTCACGTAGACACATGTACCGTCTTTTACCAAGATACCTACGGTTGACTGTGCCTTCGGAGAGCCCCCTTCTATGCCCTCACGTAGACACATGTACTGTCTTTTACCAAGATGCCTGCGGTTGTCCGTGCCTTCAGAGAGCTCCTTCCCATGCCCTCACTTAGACACATGTACCGTCTTTTACCAAGATGCCTGCGGTTGTCCGTGCCTTCGGAGAGCCCCTTCCCATGCCCTCACATAGACACATGTACCGTCTTTTACCAAGATGCCTGCGCTTGTCCGTGCCTTCGGAGAGCCCCTTCCCATGCCTTCACATCGACACATGTACCGTCTTTTACCAAGATGCCTGTGGTTGTCATTGTTTTCTGAGAGCCACTTCCCATGCCCTCATGAAGACACATGCACCTCCTTTTACCAAGATGCCTATGTTTGTCAGTGCCTTCGGAGAGCCCCTTCCCATGCCTTCACATAGACACATGTACCGTCTTTTACCAAGATGCCTGCGGTTGTCCGTGCCTTCGGAGAGCCCCTTCCCATGCCTTCACATAGACACATGTACCGTCTTTTACCAAGAATAACTGCGGTTGTCCGTGCCTTCGGAGATCCCCTTCCCATGCCCTCACGTGACACATGTGCCGTCTTTTACCAAGATGCCTGCGGTTGTCCGTGCCTTCAGAGAACCCCTTCCCATGCCCTCACGTGACACATTTGCCGTCTTTTACCAAGATACCTGTGGTTGTCCGTGCCTTCGGAGAGCTCCTTCCCATGCCCTCACGTAGACACATATATTATCTTTTACCAAAGGTACCTGCGGTTGCCAATACCCTCACAGAGCTCCTTCCCATGCCCTCACGTCGACACATGTACCGTCTTTTACCAAGATGTCTGCGGATGTCCGTGCCTTCGGAGATTCCCTTCCCATTCCCTCACATCGACACATGTACCGTCTTTTACCAAGATACCTGCGGTTGTCCGTGCCTTCGGAGAGCTCCTTCCCATGCCCTCACATCGACACATGTACCGTCTTTTACCAAGATGCCTGTGGTTGTCCGTGCCTTCGGAGAGCCCCTTCCCATGCCCTCACGTAGACACATGTACCGTCTTTTACCAAGATGCCTGCGGTTGTCCGTGCCTTCGGAGAGCTCCTTCCCATGCCCTCACGTAGACACATGTACCGTCTTTTACCAAGATGCCTGCGGTTGTCCGTGCCTTCGGAGAGCTCCTTCCCATGCCCTCACGTAGACACATATATCATCTTTTACCAAAGCTTCCTGCGGTTGTCCGTGCCTCTGGAGACGCCCTTGTGTTGCACATCATCCTAGAGGATCCTGCTTGTCGGCTCCAACCCATACACCGCTGCTTACCAGGCTAACCTAAATCTGCTGTTTTTTACAACCTCCGGTGTCCTGATTAGTCCAGTCCTTACAAAGTGCTACTGACGTTTTATGCCTTCCTCGAGAAGCATCACGGTCCTTCCTGCTGCCTCTGCATAGCCCTATACTCTCCCAGAAATCCCTGTTTGTTCCTCTTCCCAGTGACTGCTGTATACCCATTGACTCTGACATAATTCTGTGTCTGCATCCACATGTAGACCATTCTCGAACTGTCCTCCTTGAGGCGCTTCTGCCAGCGATCTGCTTTTGATGCTTTTTTACCCACATCCCATCACTAGCATCAATTTGATCCCACTAACTTGCTTTCCACTAGCCTTTGGCCATTCACATTTCCACTCCATTGACAGTGCTTGATAGGCAATGATTTACCGTTATGCCTTACACAGTACTGCGTGCACCCAGTATGGTAATTTGCATCTTAACTAATCCCACACATATTCCCATCGTACCCACCTGTACATCCTTGCGCTCTTCGTGCAAACTCTTTGCTCCTATGTTTAATCCACTTTGAAGTCTCTGCTTCTGATCAGCAGAATTTGTGTAGCTAGTTGAACTGTGAGATATCTTGGATCGCACTCTGCGCATCTGCACATTGCTGAATTCTGTGACCTCTGGCTGCAATTGCACAGGTGTTGCATCAGGTGAGGCTATCCTTGTGCTTTGTCTGCAAACGGTTTGCTGATATGGGTGTTCTGGCATTGAGCCCTCTGCTTCTGTTCTTCTGCACTCCTAGGTGGCCAAATGGATTGCACGACACGCGTCTGCGAATTCTTGGATTCTGTAGAATTGTGCCCTTGATGTTCGTGGTACTCATGTTATTTTCAGATGAGCACCTATTGACCAAGACCGTGTTGTACAGTCAATAGACTTGTGGGTTTACAAGCGCAATCCTCTCGGTGTCTCATTGTGATGTTTGAGAACCTCAGTGTGTGGGACACCAGTTCTGCCTCTTGACTGCTAGGTCTGTTGGCTGCACCAAGGGGCATGTGGAGAGTTGTACTGGTCCCAGGTATTACCAGCAAGCTGGTGGAAGACCCATGCTGCATCCGGGACTTGTGCTGTGTCTACCCAGGTGCATTGAATATCGTAGTGACTAACAGATCTGATTACTTTGCCGTGTTTGTCCATCATTGTGGTTGAGACCTTAGCATGCAGATATAGTAACTCAACCCTGTTTCGCCCACAGCTGTTGGAACCCTCTTTCAGCTAAGGAAAGGAATAGAAAAATGTACTTGAGCATTACCTTTTGTAAAAGACTTTTCTGGAATTGAAAGAAGGCCCTGAAGCACTTTTTGGGTGGTGAAATGAGTTTTTCGGACATTTTTTTAAACACATAAAAACGTATAATGACGATTAGATTGGGACCACCATGACTGTTGGAATCTACATTTAGGGAAAGTTTAGGAGAGTTTAGGCGAACAGCGACTCCATGGACATCATATCACGGTCCTAAGACCCTTTCTTGTCTGTCATTTTGGGGGAAGATGATCAGGTGATAACTTGATGATGTAGTATAGTAGGTATAAATTTCAGGAATGGTCTCTGACATAATAGGGCCTTTACGTGCAAGAGACTCTGGCAACTGCGCATGAGTTTGACAAACTACCCACACCTTAAATTCCCCAAGCTGTTCCTTCAGGGTTACAAGGAGCTTGTAGTAACTAGAAGATAGAAGTCCAAGGAAGGAGTCCTTTGGGAAGCTTGTGAGGTAGGAAAATAGAAGGGATGATGGAAAGTGCAGCCTTTTAGGACACCAGTTGAAACGCCTGTAACACTGCTCTAGCTTACAGGCTGCTGTTACATCTTCTGATCTAGTAGATACACCTGCCCCTGAATTTAGTATTGGTGTTTATTCTCTCGATGGTGTGGCTGCTACCCAGGCATTGTTGGGTGGGCCTCTTGTGGTAGTCAGCGACTCTCAAACACTCTTTACATTGTTGCTTCTGCTACTGAGATGAAAACCATTTTGGGCTGGCGGGTTTACAGGCATCTTTGCACCGTGAATTGTTTTCCTATGTATTGTCTCGTCATTGGCTAGTGTTATTTCAGGCTATGAATCCATGGCTGGTAGATCATGGACGAAAGCTAGTTATCGATCCAGTGTACATAATGGCTTTCCCATTGTGAATACTCTCCATGAATCCCCACCACCAACAGCAACCCTAAGTTACATGGATATTAGTTTTTAGTCACTGCGAGATTGTGCCTGGCGGATGGTGTTCCCCATGGGGCATCTGGTGAAAAGAGTGGATGGGGGGGGACTGCCCCGCGCTCCTTTTGGTACTCCTCTTTGTATAAAGTGATCTGAGGTTATCCCAGTGGAGGGCAGTAGATTGACAAGTGTTTGCTTGGAGAAGGGAAGAACTGTTGCTAATGAGTCAATAACTTTAGACTCTCCTTTTCCCCATGCCATGTTTGATTGTAATTCTTGTCTCCAAACAGCCTTATTGTGTACAGTATAACGTTCACATATAAGTAGAGTAGACTTTGGGTCAAACAGCTTCAACTGTTGGCTTATTGTGTTCTTCCTATTACAACCATTGGCTTCAGACATAGTCAATCACATTTTACATCAGCCAACAGGCGATTGTCTCTCTCATCTCATGCCTTGTGTTCTCTTGCCTCCTATCAAGTGTGCTTGCATTGCAGTGCGTTAGGGTTCTTTCTTGGCTGTGCTCTCCCCCAGCCTCTGAACTCAGTCTTTGCTACCCCCTGTAGTTACTACTTCATTTATGTGAGGGCTTCCTGCTGTTGCCGCCTCCTCTTCCTGCCCTACCCGCGGAGACCTCTGCTTTTGTACCACCCTCTGCCGTTAACTCTCAGTCCCCTGCTTTTGCCCTCCTCTCTTAGCTTGGGATTTTTTCCATATCCCACTGGTATTGCACAATCATTTGTAAAGGCAATTGTGTTGGGCGGCCGTGGTGAAAGGGTACTTTATAATACTTTTACCTTTCCAAGATGGCTGGAAAGGGCTCCGTCTGCTGTTAACTCTCAGGCCCTGCTTTTGCCCCTCCTCTCCCGGCTTTAGAATCTTTTTGTATCCCACTGGTAGTGCAAACACATGTTGAAATTGTACTTTTTAATACTTGTACCTTTCCAACATGGCTGTCACATTGCAGGTAGATGCAGGGTATCGGAACTTTGAGGGGCATCTTGGAATGATGAAAGTATTAAAAAAAAATCAAGATCACATGTGGACATGTTTTAGCAACGATAATAGTGGCACATGACAGACGGCCAAATAAAAAAAAAGAATTGACAACACCAATTCACCAGACGAAGGTTTGGTATTTATGTGTAAAATGCCATGTATTGAGTAGGTGAATGGGCGGCACATGGTAGGCTCGCTTGAGTCTGGCCAGTAGCACCTCTATTGCAGAGCGAAAGCTAGCGACAGTAATCTTTGTGACTTACCTTGAAGTACCTAACACGATCTGGGGGAACAGGGCGGCCATGTAGCTCTTGACAGACATATGTTGCAGCTCTTCATTTTGCAAAGTATGGAAGCAGTTTAGATTATTGTGTTTGAGAACAGGAAGGTGTCCATGCTTCATGTCTTCATCGCCTCACTCGTGTAGTATCAGTCCGCTGGAGCAGCTGTTCCTTCTCGCCCTCTCTGCCCAGTTCTCTATATTTTATCACTATTCTTTTCCTCACCCTCTTCCTTTTTCTCATATTAATAATCACCCACGCTTGATTCGTGGGAGAGTCTTATTGTGTGTTTTTGAAGTGTGTAACTTCATTCTCTTGTATGTACAGCGCACTGACACCACCTCGTAGTGCATAAATAAATAAAGCAGGTAATGTGAGTAGAGTACAGCCGTGGCAGCCTGGATAGTTGTGTAAACACACTGCACACTTGATGAACAGGTCTCACGGCCTCCAACTCCTTCATCACCTTTGTCTTGCGTGACGTAACTGGTCACGCGCAGACTCCAGATAAAGGAGCAAACGCCTGAGTATTATCGAGCCATGGATGAAAATGGCTGTCTGACCATTGGGCGTGGCCAGAGCAAGGGAATGCAGGAAGGTGCAGTGGCACCAGTCATACAGTGAAAAAGTAAATATGGGTGTTCTGGAACCCACTGCTTGATTTGTTAATCACTTTTGCTTTCCTCCGCAAGCGCCAAGAATAATACAATTTTATATTACTGCGCGTGTCTTTGTGCCCCAACCGATGCAGGCTGCGGTATTCCCTTAATCTATTGTGCTCAACGCATGTTACTCTAAGGGTGATTTGGCACGAGTGCTCCACATAGAGTAGCAAAGCAAGATATGCCTCTCTTCGCCTTGTTGGAGAGCAGCAGGCAGTACCAAGATGAATGTTTCCAAGTGTTACTGTCAACTGTTAAAGTGGAAAAAATGTGGCAAAAGTTGCATTGGATGATTCTGGGATTTGTTGAAGGGTCAACCGCTGGCCAACAGTAGTCTGAGTGGGACTTCCCCTCAAGTCGCTGATGCTGGAGGCAGCGAGACTGACCAGGGCATGTGTTTAGAGGGGTTGCGATGTTGCCTGTGAGGACCACAGACTACTCCAAAAAATTCCAATGAAGCAGATGCTGTGTCCATCTCTGAAGGTCCTTGGTGATCTCCAGGAAGATGGAACTTCAGTGGTTTATACAGGAGATTTCTGAAGTGCCGGCATTGGCAGTAAAGGCTGTACTTTAAGACACCCTCTAATGGCCCTCAAGAGACCGACCGCTCGGAGATAGATGGGAAGTGCAGGGTCTTATTCCCTCATAAGGTCTGTAGATGTTTACAGATTTTTGAAATTCATTTATATTGGGGCACTTTGGCATTAGCTAGGAAATAGCTTCAAAAGCGGCACTTTCTATCTTATTCATACCAAAATGTAGCCCATCCAATACCGGGAGAGACTTGATGGCTCAGCCATGAACCAGTCACTGAAAACAAGCAACATTTGTACCATTCGCTACAGACTCCCCTGGGTGCTCCACTGTGTGTATTCCAGAGAAGTTAACATTAACTTCACCAACATGGTGTATCTTGAGACTGGTTAACCGGACTGTCTAGAATCAAGATCAGAGAGAGGGAGATGGTTAGCTCTGATCAGGTAGAGTAAGAAAGAAGCCCTCGCAATGTCCTCAGATTCCCTTTTGTAATGTCCAGGTTCCCGTGTAGGAGCTTCCTACAAGGATTCCGTCACCTCGTGTAATTTCTTTTATAGTGGCTCGGCTCTCGGTTATTGTTCCGTGGACAGTGTAGAGCGCAGTATTACACTATCTAAGTACTGAACGTGCTCTGTGCCCACGTAGGCTCAGATCAATGCTGCCCAACCTCAAAAGCTTAATTTCTTTATGTTGCGGCCAAAGGCTGAGATCTCCTGCAGTCTGTCAGAATTTACTGTAACTCCTTGGCACTCCACTTCCTAACGAGGCTGTGGTCGCCCACCTTCACAGTGACACTATACAGTCAGCTCGCTAACAGGCAGACGCGGCTCCAACCAATGCTCATAGTCTTGATGACGGTGCCCAGTGAGTCTGCCCCCAGCTGACTGACTTGGATATGATCATTACTGAGGGAACAGAGGCGCAGACGTCATGTCACTTGTGAAGGGAGTATCAAAAACCAGTAGCTATGCCATTTTTAGGTCTCGCCTGAGCCAGCGCATGCGTTGCTCTGCGAGACATTTAGTAAGTGGGTTATCAAAGTGCTACCACACGCTTTTGCTGGCCTCAAGCTTGCGGTTACGCGCATGCACGCGCGCAGCCGCCATCTGGCTTTCTGTTATGGCTCATTAAGCCTTACAGCGCGCGAATCACTTTTACTACCCCCTCCCTTCTCCCCCTCCCTCCTTGTTAACTTTCGCGTGTTTTTTTTTTTAATTTTCTTTTTGCGCGCGCACACAACTCCCGGTCGCGGCCGCATGTCTTTTGACGATGTTGCAGAGGGTCCCTATGCTGTACAGCACCACCAAAAGCATTTGGCAGAGCCAGTAGGTTCCTTAATTCGCACGCGCCTCTCCTGCTCGGGCAGCCATTTCAGCTCCATGCCCCAATCGCCGCGCTCATTCTCCCCATCCTGTTGATGTTTTCACGTTTCCACTTTCTTCTAACCAAAGAGAGACAGAAGGCAGACAGAGAACGCCTATAGGCAGAAACCAGGCAACAAGTTAAAAGCTTCCTCAAATAGATATGGATGCTCATATTTTTAGCATTTCTTTTTATTAGGTCTGGCTTATCAGTGCAGCCGTGTCAACCTGCTCTTACTATTTAAAAAAACTAACTCAGAGTGCACTTTGGCTCAGTCAGTCTCTTAACTGATGCTATTGGCTGTTTGGTGTATCAGTCCTCCTTCTACGGAGTGCCTCGTGAATGAGGGACTATTTTAAATCTGAAAAAATGCTTTCCATCATCACACTTTTTTACAATAATTCCTTATTACCCATATTCTATAGAAAACGCAATCCTTTTTTGATGTTTTTTTGTTTTTCCAGTGTTCGCAAAGACATTATGTCTGGCTTATGCATGTGGTGTGAGACCCTGGCTTTGAGTGAAACTCAGTTTCGGTCATGAAAAACAATGCCCTGCAGTGTAGTGGTATGTGGCATATATACACGACTTCTTTTAATGCCACTGCACAGAGTACATGAAAAATGCTAAGTTACAATATAGAAATATTTGGTAGGTTGTGAGCACATTTTAGGAGCGTAAAAGTGCGATGATGTCTGTGATGATGTCACGCCCATCACCAATGACAACAAGCATTGGCATAGCCAATAGGTCTCGCCTTTGGGACCTTATAAGTGCTTAGCCATGCAACAGTTGATGTTGTTGCACCAAGGATATTGTGCTGCATAACTAAATACTTATAAGGTCCCAAAAGCGAGACCTATTGGCTATGCCAATGCTTGTTGTGTATTGTGATCACAAAGCTCTGTTGCACGTGTGTATGAGAACTGTATAAGAAGTGGATACGGGTGTATGGCTGCTGCACGCCTTTCGTACTGTGTTGTGTGCATGACGGTAAGGTTGTTTGTTCACTTTTACCTCAAAAGGCCTGCTCCGCTTAAAACAGAAGAGTACCAGCACTTCGCAGAAGGACCTTTATTATTCAACACGAGTAGGTTAGCACTTATGCACAAGGTTTCTATACCTTTCATTGAACAGTAGAACAAATTCCTAGCAGGTTTGATACACTTTTAATTATTCAATATGTGTGCTTAACAGAGGTGCCTCGGATTGAGTGGGCAAAGAGACCTTAGCCCCCGAATAGATATGACTCCCCACTGACATGGTGCACACGGAGCACCGCTCGGAACCTGGGTCATGCGCAACACGTGACCTGTAACAGGCGTGTGCATCCATGCCATATTGAAGGCCCCTGGGATTCGAACCAGGGTGATCTTTTTGTGAGGAAGTGTTCCCAGGATGTGAATGTTGCACCTTCTAGGGTGACCTCCATCCACGGATCTCTAATCCCGCGGTTCTGCTGCTTCCATCTGATGGGTGGCTACAATCTCCAGCTTTGACGAGAGGCCCTTGTGTTGGGTGGATTGGGTAATTTCTGCCTTTGATTAGAGTGTGAACTGCCCCTTATATGCACTGCAGACGTCCATCCTGTGGGCTGTGGAAGTTGGCCCTGGCCTTTTCCACTGTGCTTCGCTGTATCTTTCAGATGGAAGTGGTTCTGTTGTTGTTTTATTTTATTTAGTTTTAACTTTGGCCTGTTGCTTGCAGCCTCAGGCACACAACCATTTCCACCTCACTCTATTTTGTGTTCTCATCTTTTTCTTCAGCACTTCTTAGAGTGCTGGCTGCACTGTCGGTGTTGGCAAAGAGCCTGGTATGATGGTTTACTGCCCTTCTGCGTGCTGCCCGCTTCCTGGCAACAGGTTTCCTTGGCAGCCTCTGCCCTGCGTCAGTGGGCCTCTAGGATGTTTTCCCACTTGTAGCCTGGACAATCCCAGCTTATTCAAGTGTGGTAGTCACAACACTGATGAGCACACAGCACCTTCCACCGCCTCACACTCTGCTTCCACCTCAGGCAGTGAATGCTCAGGCAGATCGGCTACTCCACTGAGTTATATGTTACTTTATAGGCGCAGCTGTTGCCTGTAAGACCAACGTCCTGGTGCTATGAGAGGGATATACTATTAGGCATCAGTTTCAATGGCGGCTGCTACCGACCAGGGATGGTGGGGCGGGGGGTGCCGGGGGAGGGATGAAGGAGGAGGAGGAGGGGAAATAATAAAAACAAAAGGACTTAACTTTTTACCGCTGCCTCTTCTTTCTCCATCCTCCTCTCTGCACGGCAGGAAGCACACAGACTCCCAGAATCCCCTGCTTAATCACAGCACTGCCTTAGCAGTGTTGTGATTGGTCTGAGCGCCGTGGTTCGGCGCTCAGGCAGGGGCTGGCAGGCTGTGCATGTTCTCCACCCAGGCTGTGATGCAGCCTGGGTGGAGAACATGCAAAGTGCGCAAGACGCTTTGGCCGACCTGAGATGGCTGGCCAAAGCGTCATGCAGTAGTGGCTGCTACCGACCAGGAGTGGTGGGGCTGGGGGACGAAGGGAGGGGGGAAATAATAAAAACAAAAGGAATTACCTTTTTACCGCTGCCTCTTCTTTCTCCGTCCTCCTCTCTGCGTGGCAGGAAGCACACAGACTCCCAGAATCCCCTGGCCAATCACAAGGCTGCCTTAGCAGGGGCTGGCAGGCTGTGCATGTTCTCCTGATGCAGTCTGGGTGGAGAACATGCAAAGTGCGCATGACGCTTTGGCCACTTTGGCCATCCCAAGAAGGACGGCCAAAGCATCATGCGCACTTTAGGTGTTGCCACCATTCCTCCCCCAGTGACGCGCGGGAAGCCTAACCTACCCGACCCTACCCTACCCGCCTGGCTTTAGCTGCAAGCTGAATGCAAAAAACAAAATGATAATAACGAACGTTATTATCATTTTATTTTTTGTATTCAGCTTGCAGCTGAAGCAGTGGGGCGACGCCACTGCTCAGTTTTGTGCAAAGAGCCAGGTCTTGAGCTCCTTTCTGAAGTTGGCAGGTCAGATGCGTTTTTGGTACCCAGAGGAAGTGAGCTCGAAGATTCTGCCAGGTAGAAGGACCTTCCCCAGAGCAAGAGCAGGGGAAACGGGGCTGGACCAACAAGCTGTAGGGAGAGGAGCGAAGAGAGCGCGAAGGCTTCTATTGTGTGAACATGTCCTGAGATAGGAGCGCCCTTAGGGGTTTTAAAACCAGGCAGCGTGATATAAAGATAAGACGCACGCTCAAAGGGATCAATGCAACTTCTTAAGATGGAGGGACACGGAGGCGCAAGGGTGACTCGGGCTGCCCAGGTTTAAAGTGTTTGAAGGCGCCAAACCGGACATACAGGGTGTCGTAAGTATAAAGAGCTGTCATAGTCCAAGCGTGAGGCTGTTAGTGCAGGAGTGACTGTCTCACCCAGAGGAAGAAGAGCCTGGGCTTTAGAAACCTCCTGGTGAGAGCGGAGCAGACTTCTGCAGCCTGATTGGTTTGGGCTGCAAATGGCAATGTGTGGTCAAAGAGAGGAGAGATTTCTGCTGTAGAAACTAGAGCAGTCAGAAGTCCCAGTTCAGAGGGCCACTGGGTGGAATACCATGTAGAAGGTTGTTTGCCAAATAGGATGATTTTGTTTTTTCTTTGTTCAGTTTAAGGCAGTTAGCGGCAAATCCAGGCTGCCTGTGAAGCCACGCGAGATTTAAAGACTGATCGGCGGCACTAGGGTTGGCCGAGGTTAGGAGAATGATTCAGTATTGAAGCCAAATGAGGAAGAGATGTAAATGTTGAACTATATGGGGCTTATCGCAGAATGCCGATGACCCCCGCAGGTGATCGCAGTGATTGAGGATTGAACGGAGGGAGAGAGACTATTTGCGACCTATCACTGAGAAATGAGGCGAGACCATGAAATCCTGCCTGCAGATGCCAAGCTCAGAGAGCCTGGTGATCACAGTGGAATGGGACACCATATCAGAAGCGACAGACCACTCCAGTAGGACCAAGGCTGTGCTGCTGCCAAGGTCCATGATTATCCTGAGTTTGTCAGAGACACAGAACAGCACGTTTCATGTGCTTTAGGAGAGCGTAAACCAGATTGAGAATGGTCCAGAAGATCATGATTGCCCAGATATTGTGCAAGTTGCATATTACCATGCTTCTTCAATATCTTGGAAGGGTATGGGAAACATGAAATGTTGAAATGGGATGATACTGGCTAAAGATGCTAAGGTCTGCAGTGGGGTCCTTAAGACAGGAGATGACCACGGCCTGTGTGCATGTTGATGGGACAGTGGCGGTCTCAAGGGAAAGGTTTTATAGCTTCACAAAGGGAGGACCCCCAACATCAGGGGCTAGAGTAAGGCTACAAGGGGGACAAGGGTGTTTGGGGGAGCCCGACTTCACTGAAGAGAGGAGCACATGGTAGTGGTCATGTTCCGTGGGGAGGAATGCAGTGAGAGAGGAGCCTCGAGTGCAGGTAATAGGCAGTTAATGCAGGGTAGAGACCTTAAAAGGTGGCTGAACAGAAACATTAGCCTAAATGATAACAGTTGTAATGGAAAAGAAGGCCGAGGTCATTACAGAGGTCTTGTGAGGGGGCTGTAGATTTGCTGAGTGAAAGGGGTTGAAGGAACAGTTTAACAATGAAGAAACCTTTGTGCAAAGAGTTAGCAGAGAATATTCTGATGGAATAATAGTGCTTGGAGCAGCACAAGTATGTTGTTGTAGAGAGGCGCTGGAAACTAGTTTAGCTGCTCTGCTGTGGGATTTACGCCAGAGGCCTTGACGTTTTTTACAGTGCTTCTTAATGACGCAAAGTTCATCCATGTGCCAAGGTGCTTGGGCTTGATACGACGAGAATGAGGAGGTTTGAGGGGGTCCAAGGTGTCACAGGCCGTAGTAAGCGAGGAATTGAAGGAGTTTGCTAGAGCTATTGGATTGGTAGACAAATTAAGGGGGTTGTTTGCCAGGGCAACGCAGAGATTTGTTTATGTATTACACTTCCACAGTGTCGCGTCAAAGCACTTTAACACACATTTATCAGGGAAACATCAAAAGTTAAAGGTAATAAACCTGTAAAGGTAGACCAAAGGGGCATTTGGTGGACCTGCAACATGCGATTACATCATGAAACGGTTTCAGGTGTCTTTTAAGATTCCAAGATATGGGCGGGCTATTGCAGAGTTAGGTACATCTTTCAGCATGCAAAGGGTGCTGAATTGTCTTGTACTTTCATTTAGAGGGAAGAGCTGAAAATATTCAATACTAAGTGGTAGGCCTGGATGTCGTGATATGCAGTTAACGTGAAATATTTCTACAATATACCGCTGTAGATCCTCTGAAGTTTCTAGAGACCAGTGGAAAGACTGAAGATGTGCCTTGCACTTGGCTTTGAAAAAGTTTAAAGCCGGAGATTCATTCTTTGATCTCGCTGGACAGCATGCTATCTACAAGTTCTTTAAGATATACATAGAGTGGACTTTGACTTTGTCCAGAAGAGCATTACCCTCACTTCATGCCATTGGCTGTTTGGTGTTTTTTCCTGTCTCTTTAGAGGGCTTGCATTGCAGTGTATTAAGTACAAGTTTGTATCTCAAAAGTTCAGTGCAGCTTCACACAGGAAATAAATTAGCTTATAGATGCAGCAAACTATCCGTTTTCTTTATTTCATATCAGACAGCAGAAGTGGAGTATTTGTAGAAGCAGCACGAGTTCCTACATACATGCATACACACATAGCACAAGCAATAGTAGTGAAAACACCCGTACACCCCTCCACCTCGTGGAGGCTTCTAGAACATTTGTACAGTATTGTATACTGATAAAACTATATAGTGTACAATGTCTGGAAATCGAGTTTCCTCAAATATTTGTCATTTGCACATAACCAAGTAGTGTTCTGATTTGTTTTGCTCCTATTTAAATCTTTGTTTGCATCACACTTCTGAATTACAACAAAAGTTTCCATAATTCCTGATATATTTTGAAATACTTGTACTATTCATTTACAAGCTGTTTAAATGTGTGTTAGAAAGAAAGTCTGACATCTTACAGCCTTTTGTTTCACAATGATTGTCCGACCGCTCACTTGACAAAAACCTCTAACTGTAGTAAGAGAAAGAAAAGTAAGCACCATTTTCAAGGACAAGATGAGAAACAATTAGTAAAAAGATAAACTGACATTTGACCTCTGTCCTTGAACAGACCGCAAATGTGTCCAGATTAAAACAAGATTTAATTGCTCATTTACTTTCTGAATGAACAGAACACCTGCTCCTTCCAGCTGAAGTTCCCTGGTCAGAAAGGATGAGTAGGTGCTAAATATAGCTCGACCTGATAAAATCTGACTCGCTATAGCGAGTGGGCGAGTAGATTGTTGCATTCATATGTCCAGGGGCCATAGTTTTGTACTACAGTGTTTACCCAAGGTCCCTGCCGACTCTCTGGTTCCCTTGTTATGTAGAAACATTAATTGACCATAAGGCGTAGTGATATGGATTCACTTAACTTCAGACGATTTTGTTCCGCTCAGGACTTCATCTTAGAATGGCAGAAAGAGATTTGGTTGATGGAGAATTGGTCACCGTAAAGTTAGAAACGAAGCTGCAAGAAAGCAAAAAAAAGGTTGATGTTTTACTTCATGTTTGTGGATTAAAGGGGATGGCAGTCTCATGTACATGTTGAATAGAAGTGGAGCTTTAGTAGATCTCAAAGGCACCCTACAGTGTGATATGGCTTCTATAGACAGTGACAGGGTTATTCAGCTGTTTCTGAAATGGCCGCCTTCCGAGGAAGGAATTAGCGAATTCATGAATCGACCCTCTAATGCACAAATCGTGGACGAGTTTCTCAATTGGAATCTTGTGATCGATGATACTGAATGATGCTAATATGTGGAGTAGAATTACAGCCCCATTCTAGGGGTATTCAGCAAGTTGTGTTTTTCTTTAGCCATGGCAGTTTTAGTATGCCTTTCACATATATGCAGTTAGCTGTGTTTGTGGCATTTACAGCCCTATCTGTAGAAACCCTGATATGACAATAAGGTGATTATTGAGTCAAAAGGCAGGAGGAGCTGCATTAAGCTGTGGAAAAAAAATTGGTATGAATGGAATTTGCGGGACTACTGACTTTGTGGCTGTGGAGTAGGCAGGTAGTTTAAGAGTTTCCTAAATAAAAGGGTTTACACTCCTCCTGCTGAACTATCTTACCATTGATTAATTGGCTGCAAGTAACACTGTCTGAAATTATAGCAAATTCAATCCACCAAATGAGTTCTGAAAACCAAAACAAAATAAGTTGACATCTTTGCAGTCTTTCAAATTAATGTTAGCATAGTAACATCATCTTCCTAGTTTCCCAGTTAATAATGCTCAGTTTCGTTTGATGGTTATATGTAATAATGCTCTTAGTTACGCTAAACTTAAACCTTCTTTGCAGCAAAAAATCTGTCTTTAGAAGATGGTATAAGAATATTTCTTTGGTATCTGGTCCTAAGTTTTGTTGCGAGTTGTGTAATTAAGGGCCGGATTTAGAGTTTCGTGGATGGGTTACTCCATCACAAATGTGATGGATATCTCATCCGCCGTATTACCAGTGCATCGTATCCAATTGCACTTGTAATATGGTGGATGGGAGAGTTGTCCAATATCCCAATCAGCCAGACTCTTAAATCAGGCCTCAAATCTAACTGTTTAGATATTATTGAAGCCTCAGTGATTCCGTCATAGTTTTGGACACCCTTACATTTTAATTCTGGGGAACAGTGTACACTCTGTTTCTTTGCATGAAAGTAGAGGACTGGGAGAGACAAAAATATTTCGGAAACTCAACTTAAGTCTTTAGACTTGTTTATACACATTCTTGAACACGAAACATATTCAGAATTTAGATAAGGTGTGACTTGCCCTTAATAATTTCCTGACTCAGAGAGTAGCGTATTGTTTATAAAGCAGCCCACGCATTCTTAGGGGGAGCTGGAGACAGGGCAGGAACACCTCTTACTAACAGAAGTAAAAAAATCAGAACCCTTAAATCAACAGTCCCTATGAACAATCAAGTGATGGAAATGGTAGAAGATAAAGATAACAGTGGGGTTTTTGCACCTTTAACATTAATAGTTATATACTGATATCTGTCCCCCTTCTGCAAGAGACTTAATTTCTTATTTTGTTTACATCAACCTAAGATGGATTATGAATCAGTGATTGTGATATAGATAACTAAATAAAGGGTTCATTCTGCTACTGAGTTAATTGATGTCACACACAGCTTATGGTCTAGGTGGTTTTCTTTCTGAACTTTGTTGTGGGTTCCTAATATTCTTATTCCAAATCTAGGGAAATTCTACTATACTAGACTGTTATATGGGATTAAGCCCACATGTATGGAAAACGCAATGATAACCTTTAGACTGAAATCAGGCACAGATGGTAATTGTCCCTTTACGCAGGGCTTTAAGTGGGAAAAAAAAACCTGGGGGTGCTCTAAAAGGGGCGGGGCAAACCTCTTAAAGGGGTGTGGCCTATCCGAGTAGGGGCGTGGTCTAAATCAAGATAACTTGTAACTTCCTGGTGCTGTTAGGGCTGGGGCGTGGCTTTAAAAGTGCTTCACTGGTTTCACATTCTCAAGTTGAAGCCTCTTTCAAGTAAGCTGCTGATACTTCCAGCTACAACTCCCATCTCAGGGGCAGACACTCTGATCACAGCGCAGAGACTGCAGACACGGACACCCTCACACTACAGGGGCTTGTACTAGGAACCAGAGCTGATAGGAGACCCCATGCCAAGAATGACACTTTCAGCCTGTTCTGACCTTTAAGCGCACATTGCTTTGCATTCTGGGACTTGTAGTTTTGCTTTACCATTCAAACCCAGCGTGCAAGTACAGCGCCGTAAAAGGCCAAGACTGTAAAAAGGTGTCACTAATCAGAGCTGATGCAGACCTCATGATGGTGGCGCTCACAGCAAACAATCAGACACTCCCGGCGCACAGGCAGACACTCCTTGCTGTGCTGCGTTCGCTCCCACCTCCTGATGCCTCTGTTTTACCTGTTAAGTTAGTTTTATTCCTAGCGCCAAGGTGTCCTCTTAGGTGAACGTTACATTTTCACAAATGTGTTCCATTCCCTTCCACTCACAGCACACACTCCGGCACCCCAAGATGCAGACCCCCCGCCCCCCAGTACAGACCCGGACATTCGTGTGTCTCCTGCAGACACCCCAAGTACAGGCTCAAACATTGTAGGGTCATCTGCCTACATGCAGTGGCATAACACATAATCATGATTCATGCCCCTCCCCCACCAGCAGAATGTAAAGAGGGCCAATGGACGTTCGGGAGGCACCTAAAAGATGCCTCAGGTGCTTGACCTACACACCTGCAGGCACCCCCAGTACAGCTTCGTATGTTCCCAGGTAAACTGTTGACACTCCCAGCTGAGATACAAACAGTCCGAGGTCGTAAACTGATAATCTCAGCTCCGCTGCAGACACTCCATGCTCTCCTAGGTTAAAGGCAGACAGTCCCTTCTCTGCTGCAGACACTCTCAGTGCAGGTACAGCAGCCAGTGAAGGTGGGAGGGCGTGTAAGGAAGGAGGGACAGACACTCCCACTTCACAAACAGGGAGAAACGAAACTTAACTTCACCACTCCCTCTCGGGCAGGAACATGGCTGCAACAAACCAGCTCCGGAGCCAAAAGGATGAGACCACGTGCTACATATGTCTGGAATATTTCACGGACCCGTGTTTGTGGAGTGTGGGCACACTTTCTGTCTGTCCTGTATCACTCGGTGCCGGGAGGGGCTGCAGACAGACTTCCCTGTCCTCAGTGCAGGGAAATATCTCAAAGTAAAGCATGCTCTCACTGTAGTCCAAGAAATAAAAAAGAAAACGGACTACCTTTGTAAGGCCCAAAAATAGAGCCCGATAGAGACCCGTTTCGAGGCCCCCTGAAAATAACTGCCGGTGCTCAGACCCGGACAGACCCGGCCCACTTAAAGCCCTGCCTTTACGTACAGACCCATTTCTCTTCTAAACTGCGAAAATCTTTGCTCAAGTACTAACAATATGCTTGGACAGGGTGATTTCAAAGATGACTGATGCCTCCCAGGGGGTTTCGTTAAAAGTTTAGACGTAAATATTGGAACTCTTGTCAACCTCATCAATAGGAATAGTGACATCCCTTTGGCAACTGTTTACCTTGTTAGAGGTAACGCAAGAATGTCGGTTCTCACTTCCTTTTACGAATATTCTCACAACTACGTATTCCCAACATCAAAGCTCAAATATCGGCCAATGGATTTCTGTCAGATTTCCCTTTAGAGTTTATCACTCACCAGAGTCGGGGTCTTCAACCTGTGCTATTTAATTTGACCTTAGAATTATTACCTACCGGCATCTATAATTATAGGCATATGTCGGAAGTAAGGCATTTTGAGTCTGAATGTAAATGCTAATAAATGTGAAAAGTGGGTCAAATGTCCAGTGGACTAGTGCATCCCTTGCAGAGATCCGTGTGTAACTTGAAAAGTCACAGATTGTAATCCTCGCTGACTACCCAGTCTCTTATAATTCCAAAGTAGATACTTTAAGTACTGTAAGCTCGGTCAATAATTAACTTTTATTATCAGCACCCAGAAATCAGGTGATTTGTTTTATATACGTGTAGTTATTATTATTATTAATTGTTATTATTGTAATTATATTTTTGATCTTGTGCAGACGATGTTGTTCTGTTGCTGTCAGAGCCTGAAACATCGTAGGGGTGAGGTTGAAAATCACCCATGCTTAGAGTAAAACATTTGGGTTCACACTAAACCAGCGTAAAGCAGTGGTGTTCCCAGTCAGCCAGTCTTATTTCGAGAATCCTATCGATAGGTGAGTTTTGAAGTGGTTGGCGTATCAAAGAAATTGAAGATTAACAATAATTTTAGAAGATTCAAACTTGAAATAAAGCGGTCTCAGAGACGGATCAAAATACTTAAAGGTGGTAACTTTCAGGTTTGTTGCTTTGGGTAAGGAAAGGCATGTCCTTCCATTACATGGGGTATGTCTTTCCCAGTTTGCTGCTTTCTGTCTCGATTTGAGGTTTGTGGGTATCCAGGCTTTTTGCCTCATTGAAAAAAGCCTGTCAATAAAGAGGTGGGGGGGTTTGGATTTCTTGACATTGTTTTATAAGCTTCAGCTTTTATGCTGTGTCGTCTAGTCTTGGTCTGCATTGGTGCGAACCACAGCCTGACCTTTAGTTAGTTGCTGGTTTTGATCTAGACCAGTTTAAAGACAATTTCTCTGTTTGTGGCAAGTACTTGTGTTAAGCTGATATGCCAAGAAGTGTTTGTTCACTACACCAGATCTGTGGTAATTCTATTTGGTACATTCTGTTTGATTCCCACCATGATGTGAGCAATACATTGGATTATGTTCACAAACATTAGAGGTCTAATCAAAGAGTGATTATCTTATTTCTGATATCTTTAGCAAAGAGGGTTTTTTTGGCAGTGTATGTGATACTGTCCTCACGCTAGTGATGGTTTAGGGGATGTAAGGCTGTTGAAGCACTACTAAGATTAACTACTTGTTCGTTTGTATGTTAAGCGTCTTAATATGGTGGTAGCTGGACCCATACTTCCAGAATAGACTAATGTTAATGCATTTGCATTGAAAGAGTTTGTTTGGTGTGGAGTTGCAGCGGTCGGTGTATCGGTTGGCGGCACAACCATGGGGGTGAATTAGTGTTCTTTGTTTTACTATATTGTGTCCATATGGAGTACTACAGGAGTTAGTATGTATGTAAGCGTGTTACAACAGTCATGTGGCTGGTGACAGTCTTGGTTATATTCTAGCATGTTCTAAATAAATAATGTCATTTTAGAGTATTGGAGTACATTCAAGTCTATTCCGTGATCTTATTCTTTTTTAAATGTTGCTGCTGTGCATTAAAATTGTTTATATGATTTTAGTTAAACCTGAAGGGGGTAAAGGTGCATACGGAAATGTTATACTGCTGTATGAAGAAAATGGTATTATAAAATATTTTTACAAACATTTCCAGATGTGCAGTGTGTTCACATAACCAGTTTTGTAGGCAACAAGTGTGCAAGGGTCCTCCACCCCTTGAATAGAGTGCTTTGAATTATCACAGATGTAAAATGGTCTGCCTCCAAGCTGAGCGTTGAGAATTCACTAAAGTGCTTGCCATGTTGGGTTTCCCACTTCTTTAGATGACTCTACTTTACCCTTGCCTGAACCTCTCACTGATGATAAGTGCTTCTTCAAATTATCAGGTCCTTTCAACAACTAGTTGATTTGCCACACAATGTTGAATTATCCATCAGCAAGCTCATGTGCAAACTGATCTCTCGCCAACTGTAGTGGGTCCAGAGAACACTCAGAGTAATGGCTGCATGCATCTCTGTAGCTCCCCATTACTGATTGAGAATGAGAGAAATTAGCATCCCTTCTCACTGTTATCAATGACCAATCCAGCCGAGATGGACATCGACAATATTTCACTACTCAAGAACACAACCTCTTCTCAGGTGTTGTTTACAAGACCCTCTCACCTTGTTCCCATCAGGGCTGCATCACTTTTCAGCTCCATTTGCTCACTACTGATTGCTGTAGGACCTTTCTGCAGACAATATACCTACATTTCTCTTCACACACAAGTGCAGGCACATGTATTTCTCCTCCTTGCTTTATCTCTTTCCCAGCACCTAGTAGCAAACATGTCCTGACCAGTCCTGAATGAATCGCTCACATGCTCACACTGTTGGTCAGGCATCAAGGAAGACTTTCATGTCTTTCTGCTTGTTGTCTCTTTGAAACTTGCTTAAGAATATCCGTGAAAGGAAATGTGCTTGGGGTGCTGAAGAGTGGGCCATATCCTGTTGTCTACAGTGCAGGCACGAGCATGCAAATATTTGTATACGTGTCCATACGCTGCCAAGTACCAGATCCTACGCATTAATGTTTTTATGGAGATACAATGAGCAAGGAACTTAAAATGTCAGTTGCATGTTTCACAAATGCCTGTCTGTTCTGGAAAAATATACTGATGACAGCCATTTAGCAGTGTTGACTTTAGAAGGGCTGTTTATCTGGTTTTCCCTATGAGAAGAATTTGCTACTGAATTTACTAATGCACCGTGTGACGGTTTACTTATCTGTTTAGGATGTTGAATGCAGCAGTGATGGGCAGATCCTAACTATCATTTGTCTTCCATTCTCCACAGTTCAGGTACTTGGAAAGCCAGCACTGGAAGTGCTTTCGGGCATGATGAAACTTCCTGCAGTTCTGCTGTCTAGAAGCACCAAGCTGAAGATGTAAACACTAAAGCCTCCACGGCTGTTGATCTCAGCCTTTCTTGGCTTTACTGCTGTGATAGTCTTCCACCGCCCCGCACCCATGTCCTCCAATCATTACCCGTTGCGACCCTTCTCGCCATACCTTCATCCTCATCTGTGACATTGGCCCCTCCCCAATCGGCGAGGATGAGCTGGCTGAGTAAGTTGAATCCACGGGGAGCAGCTAACAAGGCCCATCGGAATGCCAGCCTCCAGCCGCAAGTCACTGCTGACCCAGAGACTTGTCTCATGGTCTTCAAAAACCACTGGGCTCAGGTAAGTGACTCAGAAGAGGGTCTAAGTGGAGGATCCAAGTGGAGGTCCAAGCCATGATGCAAGAGCTTCCTGTTTGTTAGTTTTAAGAAGTTGGATGTCAAGGCTACCTGCTTTGAAAAGATTCACAGTTTCACGAGGTGAATGAAAATGTATTTGTAAACATCTTGTTGAAACGGTGTCAATGCTATATTTATTTTTCTAGTTTTGTGCTGACGTTTAGATGTCTATGAACATTATAACAATTTTCTTAAACAGAGCGGCTGGAAATACTTGTGGCATTCCGTTTGCTAGAACCTGCTTTCCTTGTGAGCTCTATCCTGTTCTTATCTTACGTACACATCCTGTTGATTACCCCGGTCCTTAAGAGAGTTTCACTTAAAATGCAGAGTTTGATTGTATTGATGTGGGCTTTACCAACTATCCTAGTTGAGTTTAACAAGCTTTGCTCATTTTATATGCTCACAAAAATATTTGCTGGCATTGGTTTCTGCTTTGAACCCCATTGATTCTCCTTTTATACTAGGTCTTGCCGACAGCCAGCTAATAGCGGTCTGTTTTTGAAAGACCTCTTGTAAGCCATAACAAAAACTCACAGCGGGCTTAGAGCCAGCCCATTGCTCATCACTGGCTGGCATTCCTGTCGGTCTCATTTGCTTGCTTCTTGTTTTTTGCTTTACTTCCTGTTCTTGTGTTTGTTTTACTCCCACTGAGCATAGCTTCTTTACCATCTGTTTGGTTGGATGTTTTTTATTTTTTCACGACTCTCATCCGAAAACTACTTTTTTTTTTTTAGCACTTAATGGAGTGCATGTGTTTTTCTTGCTCTCTCCCGACGTGTGCTGCTTCCCCCTCACATCTCTGCCCCATGCTCTCTCTCCATGTTGCTCCCCACTCTTCTCCAAGATTTTCTGTGAAAGCACAGCAACAAGTATGTTTTTGCCGGAGTTTGACAGAAGATTGTTTTATCTCCTTCATTCCACATGTTGCATGGACGTCCATGCCCTGGCACACAAGGGCATCACTTGTGGCACCAGAGAAGTGTGAGCTGCTGCACTCACTTCAGCTGGAGTTGTCCCTTCTCCCATAGGCCCATAAATCCACTCCCTGGACTGCTGCAGGGCACTGTTTGTTCCAGTTCAGTGTTGTGTGGAAAGCAAATCAGCCTTAGCAAGCATGTTCCTTCAATTTTTGACAGTTGTGCATTCAAGTCCCCAGACAGCTGTATGTTCTTTTAAGTAACTACAACCTAGTATTTGAAAAATAAACCATGCCAGTTATTAAAATTGAAAAATTTAATTCATTGCTCAGTTTGGAAATACCTTGAGGTTTGTGTTTACTGTGCCTCCAGTATTTAGATTTTGTTTTCTTTTCCTTTTAGTTTTAAACAATGCTTAGTTGAGCAAATAGCTTGTCCTCGCTTTATAAATGTGAGATCTGTTGGCTTTGCCAATGCTTGTATTAGATATGGAATGAATAATATGGAAAGGTAGCCAGGGGCTGTGTCGTGTGTGGTTTTGGTACCAAACAGAGGATTTTGAAATCAATCCTGTTTGACAGGTAGTGGAATGATATTAATGCTAGGGTGATCTTGCCTGAAACGTTCAAGCCTCAAACGTGTTGGTGGCAAAGTGTGTGTTCTTCCTAGTTTACTCAGGCTTTGGTGGGATGCCCCCATAATCTCCATTGCAGTAACTGACGTGTGAGAGAGTCCTTGCTAGGAAAAGAATGATCTGATATAGAGTTTGCTTGCAGTAGTGGTACTATTGTACGGAGATTTAAAATCATGTTCTTGGTCATGGAGTTAACTCGAATGGTCAAAGATAATTCAGTGTTGAAGAGAGTTTTTGACTGAATTAGAAGGGATAGATGGAGAGCCCAGGGAGTGAGGCAAGCTAATTGCAAGCATCTTAGGTGTGTCAGGGCCAGTGAGAAAGATCTCAGTTTGTGACCCATTATGTCAAAACCAATTGCCTGTTATTCATTTTGCACGTTTGAGTCAATTGTGCACTTTATATCTGTTTTCTGATTGTGGTCATCCATGTCAAAGACAACAGGGAGTGCAAGGAAAATCAAAGCACTGCTTTGCCGGTTGTCCCTGCCCTAGAGGAATTCTTCCAGTCCTCCTCGGACATGTTTTCCAGCAGCGATCAGCCACCTTTGTAAAGAAATGGGAGCCAAGCTGGGCCCTGCACATGGAAGTCTAAGCTCCATCCTCGTGATACTATCATACCACTTATTGGTGCTTCACCATCGGGTTCAGACGTGTACCAATGGGGCTTCCGGATTCAACGTAGTCCACATTTACGCTTTCGATCCTCACAGTTTTCCATCCACCCCCATCTGAGAGAAAGACTTGTTACAACAAGTATTGGCATTATGGAAATGCCCTGAGCGCCACACTAAATATCCCTGAGCCGATCTCCACAGGTTGCAGGGACAAAGAGCTGAAGAAACCGTGAATATCTTCGGAGAACCAGAAACCCTTGGTGCCAAGGAGGAAGAAGACATCAAGTCTTTTGGCGTTCCTGCTCACCAACCCAGTCCAGAGCTCATCGACTCCAGCGCATCCAACGCCGATGTAGACTAGGAAGTAGTTCCACCAACTTAGGCTGAGTCCGGGCCTCGCAGTAAGCCCACACCCAGACTTGTGAGTATCGTTAAAGCCAGAGCACATCAGAAATCTAATAAGAGAGAACACTCTGAGCTAAAGCACCGCTTTCAAGAGAGTCAGAATTCCAGCTCTGTGCACAAGAAACAACCATCTGCCGTGCCTCCACCACCTTCGGCTCTGGTCAGCATCAGGGGAAGGCATCCGAGCCAAAAAAGAAATCCACCAAAGCATGCCAACTCACATCACCCTTCAAATCTGAAGACACATTCCAGCCTTGACACCATTCGAAGCCGAAGAGGCACCATTCATGCCTGCACCTTCTTCAGCATCGAAAAAAGCATCAACATTGAGACCTGCTTCCACAGGCTACTCAGACAACTCCGAGGCAATCCTCAAAAAACTGCAAGAAAATCTCGTCGACAAACAAAAGCGGCTATTCCTTAATCTGTGCATGAGGAAAATTACAGCAAAAACCGCCCCCAATGCCCTGGATACTGCAGACACCCTCCCAAGGAAAAGGAGATTTGCCTTTGAAGAAGAACTTGCTCCACGCACTCCCTCAAAGGTCAAACCAGCCCCAAAGTGGTTCAAGCACACAACTACTAGCCCTCCTCCTTTTACTTCTTCTCCATCACCACCACCTCCTCAAGTGCCCTTTTCACCTTTGCCATGCTCACCTCAGGGGTCCCCACATCATGCTCAGACCAGGCAGCCCACACCTCCCTATAGAGGATTATGATGATTCCTCCTATCCTTACCATAGGGACAACCCATGGGAGGATTATGATATTGACCCACTGGGGAATCGCGATTTAGATCACGTCCCTATAAGGGCTCTTCCCTCCTATCACGTATCATGGGGCAATACAGCGTGCAGCTGCCTACCACAAGGGAGATAATGCACATCCTACCCGAGGAGGAAGCCTTCCTCTTCAAAACACTCTTGAAATCAGAGCACTCCATGCAAATTCTTCCAGTGCTCAATGGGATGCTGAAGACAGCTCTGACATCTTTGCAGCGCCAGTCAGGTGCTAGGGTGGTTACAACAAGAGTAGAAAAGAAATTCAAGACCTCTCTGTCTGATCCCATGTAAATTAGGCAACATGTGTCCCCTGGCTCTGGTGGTGCATGCTGGCCCTAAGCAGGCCTCTGCGCAAGCCACAGGTGATGCCCCGCCACCTGATAAAGAGAGTAAGCAAGGACATTGCTGCAGCGCGCAACATGGTAGCAGTTGGGCGGCCCTTGCCAGTTCTGTAGGCCTCGCGCGCTATAACAGAGCTCGGAGGGACGAGGTGAAGTAGCACATCCAGCATCTTCTGGAACAATTCAGGAAGAGGGGGGGGGACCATCTCCAGCGCCACTAAACACAGCGCTCTTGATGCTGCTAACACTGCGCTGCTGCAGGGATGTGAACATCTCCATCGTACTCAGCCGTCACTCATGGCTTCACATATCAGGCTTCAAGCCTGAAGTCCAGCAGCATTGCATTAACCTGCCATTCAGTGGGGAACAGGTTGATGAGATGCTCAGAAAAATGTAAAAGAACATTGATAATGCAAAGGCAATGGATGCTCTGCAGACACCAGCTTCCTGGGGGTCCATTTGAAACAGGATCAGGCCAGCCTCAGTTATACCGGAGGTACCAGCAGGCTGACCACCATAAAGAGAGCAAAGGGGCTGATTCTGGGGCAGCAACTCCAACAAGGGCAAAGGAAGAAGAGCTGCCGGCAAGGTCACCTTTACTTCCTAGCACTGACTAGCCCGGCATTCCCGCAGATCACTTAACATCTTTCAGGAGGAGGCTACAAGATTTCCTCCCATGCTGTAAGGAAATCAGCTTAGGCAAGTGGGTGCTCATGTTAATCGAAAATGAATGTGGTTATTGCCTGGAGCTTCCCTCATCCTCCCCTGTTCACACACCCTCACCCTGAACACCTCCATCTTCTGCATGCAGAGGTTCAGGCACTCCTCCTCAAATGGGCCATAGAGCTAGTACCTTCTCAGCATCAAGGCTCAGGAGCTTACTCCCTGTACTTCCTCATCCTCAAGAAGGGCCATCCTTGACCTCTGGCTCATCAACAGGTACATCCCTTCAGTACATTTCCATGACAACCGTACAGGATGTTATTCTACTAATGGCAACTTAATGACCCCGCTAGCTCTGGAGGAATCCTTCTTCCATATACCCATCTAATCTGCTCACCGTTGCTACCTTTGCTTCGTTGTAAGTGGACAACACTAACAATTCAAGGTTCTGTCCTTTGGGGTTACTACGGCCCCAAAGTGTGTTTACAAAATGCTTAGCTGTGGTAGCAGCTTACCTCAGAAGGGCGGGCATACATGTCTTTCCATATCTAGACAATTGGCTGTTCAAGAGTGCGGGCACACACACAAGCTGCTATTCTTCTGCTTCACAGCTTGGGGTTCACAATAAACACTACCAAGTCTCGCCTCAAGCTCTTCCAAATGTAGCCCTTCCCAGGACCAGTTCTCAATCCCACTGCAGGCAAGGCATGTCCTAATCACCAAAGAGTGCTGGCTTTCAGGCAGCTGCTGCCTCTTTTTCAGCCACATCGTTGTCATCCAGTAAGAACCGTAATGCGCCTATTAGCGGTCATGGCCTGTTGCAGAAATGCCTCTCAGCACAGTGGTCATGAGGGGAGGGTTATCTACAGTATCTAGTGTTCATAAGCACTCCTAGCTCTCTCCAGTGATGGGACAGTCTGTAGCAGGGCAGGTCCTTCCTGGCCCCTATTCCACAAGTGACCGTCACCGCGAACATGTCTTTCGTTGGCCGGGGATACACCTCCGAAACATGACCTTTCATGGTGTTTGGTTGCCTCAAAAACAGGTTTTCCATTTCATTTACCTGGAACTTCTTTCCACTCGCTTAGACCTCAAAGCCTTCTTTCAGAACATTCAGGGCAAAGTAGTGCTCATAAAAGCAGACAAAATGTACTGTCTGCAGAAACAGGGCGGAGCTCACTCACAACGGGTCTCAGCGATGGTGCAGAATATTATTCATCTGGCAATTCACCATTACAATCAGTTCCTTGCAGAGTACTTGCCTGGGGTGGACAATGAATTTGTGGACCTGCTCAGCAGGACACATCAACAAGTCTTATGGTGGAAGTTCATGCAAATAGACTTGTTCACCACTCACGAAAATGCAAGTGCCAAAACTTTGCCTCTGGGTTTCCACAGCTACAGGCCATGGGCAATGCATTATGGATGAACTGGTCAGGGATGTTGTCCTATAAATTTCCTCCTCTGCTACTGATTCCATATGTGGTAAGGAAGTTACAGCAAACATTCCTCACCCTCATCCCGGTGGCTCCCACGTGGGACAGACAACAATGGTTCTCAACCCTCCTCAAGATGTCTCTTATTCCTCACGAGAAGCTCCCCAGCAGGCTGGACCTTCTTGCCCCGGAGCAGAGCTAAATGGAGCATCCAGACCCCACGGAAACTCAATCTAGAAATTTGGCACATGAGGTCTTAGAGTTTGGGTATTTACATCTTCCACAGGAATGCACAGATATCCTCAAAGAAGCCTGCAGGCCCACTACTAGGGCCTGCTATGCTGTGAAGTGGAAAAGATGTGTCCACTACTGCAATTCTAAGAATTTGTACCCCTTTAAACCAGCGGTCCAGGACATTGTCTGCTATTTGCTTCACCTACAAAAATCAGGCTTAGCTTGCACTTCATTCGCCTACACCTCACGGCTATTGCAACATACGTGCAAAACAGACCGTATTCTTCACTCTTTATAAACCCTTCATGGAAGGCGTTAAACAGGTTATCCCACCCAGAATTCCACCTGCCCCTCTCTGGAACCTTACTGTAGTCCTCACAAGACTGATGAGTCTTCCATTTGAGCCACTGCGTTCCTCCCCTTTACAGTTTCTCTGCTGGAAAGTGTATTTCTTCATAGCTAAATTTCTTCCCAGGGTGGTTTCACCTGTTCATCTCAAACCATTGAGCTACCAGTCTTTTTCCCTCAACCAGACTCTGCAGCAGAGATAACTTAAGGCCTGAGAAGTAAAGAGAGCCCTAATAAACTACATTGACAGGTCCAAACATTTTTGTAAAACTGAGCTGCTTTTTGTCTAAACCTCTTAAAGGTCGCCCAATATCAAAAGCTGGCACAGCTAGATGGATCATTAAGTATATCCAAACATGCTACTTTGAAGGAAAAAGAATGCTCCCACTCCCCCAGGCTACGAGGAAAAACCATGGACTTTTTAGGAAACATTCCCTTAGCTGACATCTGTAAGGCAGCTACAAGGTCAACACCACACACCTTTACACAGCATTACTGTGGATATTCTGGGCTTGTCAACAGCCCAAGTTTGTCAAACAGTTTTAAGAACATTGTTCCAAACTTCCACCCCCCCCCCCGCTAACTGACCACCTCTTTATGGGAGTACTGATATACAACTATGCAAAAAATGTTTTCTACAGCCACACAAGCTATGAATGGATGTTACTTACCCTATACTGTGTAGTGCTGTAGATTCACAGGCACCTACCCACCTCCCTGGTAGTCAGTGGTTACTACAGATGTCTTTATATATAACACTTACCACTTAAATTATACGCATGGCCACCATCCCACCCTCACCCATACTTATGCTCACCCTCTATGTAAAGAACAATCTTATAATGGAGTCGATGCACATGTCCATTGCCAACTAAGGGAGGAGTCACATTATGACAAGTAACTTGAAACGCATCGCAGAAAAAACACTTGCAAGCATCCGAGCCCAACACTAGATTGCAGGAGTTTGCAGAGCATATTAATTTACAGCACTACTAACAGATGCATGCAGGGAAAGTAACGTTCTCCTTTCTTTCTGTAAACTGGGTCAGCACAGTCATGTAGGCGTACAGTGAGGAATTAGATAATATTTTCAAGTGCAGGGAAATGCTCTCCTTTTAAACCAGATCGTTTTAAGGAGATTGCAAGTGCATGGAATAATTACCGAGCAAGTGAGGGTTGATCCCTTAGAGAGTGGAGAAAGCATATTTAATAATTAATAAAGAAGCAAGTAAGCTATAACTGGTTATAACTGCTAGGTTATAAACGTGTGACCTGCTCATTATGTTCAGGGACTGCACCCTGTCCCAAAAGAAGAACCGGGCGTACGTTACCTTAATCTTACGGCATTATTCTGGCAAAGGTCCAAGCAGTCCAGTACTTTTCTTCGAAATATAACGGATTGGCATATTGTTTGTGGATGATTTGTTTTTGTCTTCTGAGTCAGCTGTCAAGATACTGCTCCCTGCCTCCATGCAGGCACACAGCAGGGACTTCCAGTGTGTTGCTGAAACGAGCACAGCAAGTGTTTACAATCCATTTTCTCTCACTGCACGACATTTTTTAAAACTGTCGCTTTTTGCCTCTCTTTAGAAATAATACTCAGCTTAAGCAGACTTCAGAGAGAAACGCCAAATCACAAACGGCGTCCAATATGCATGCCAGGTTTTCATAATATATATATTTCAGTGGTAATAATTTATATAGTCCAGATTTATCTAAAAAAAAAAAAAGCTTGACTCTCTGTGACGGTGTACCTTCGAGTGCTTGGGGGCAGGTACCTTTGAGGTGGGTCATACTGCTTTTTGGAGGTTTGAAAGCTCTACCCTGCCGTTACTCCTGCAATGAGTGCTTGATCTAGGACTGCACAAGGAGACCATATTCCCTGCTCTCGAGGGCAAAAATCAGATTCTGAAAAATTGTAATCTGCCAGTGAATCATAGGAATTGCCCTTCAAACAACATGTGGGCAAGGGAATGCTAATTGAAGTTAAAATATTCAGTAGTTTGCACTTTGATTGGTCTTGGCTTGTTTGGATTGGGTATTTCTGGACACACTTTAAGTGCCAGACTTCATTTTTAGGTCTCTCCTAGGCAGCGCATGCGCTGTCTCTTCGAGACATGCTGTATCTAGCATATGGGCTTGGAGAACAGGCAATCTTTCTAATTGGATCCTCTTTCTGTCCTTTGGAAATGTAGGCTTTTGTTTGGTGGATACACTTAGTAGTCCCTCCTTTTGGACTTTTGTACCCTCCCATGAGGACTGCCCCTGTTACATGTTCTGTTACTCGTCAGGGTTATTTACAGAGCTTTGAGAGCACTCTTTTCTATTTGTTGGCCTGCCTCTGCTCTTTAAGTGTTCTGTTTACTTCGCTTCTGTCAGCTTAATTTGCCGCACCCCCTCATCCCTCCCACAACACTGCTTGCCCGCCCCTCCGAGATCGCTGCTATTTTTTAGGTCTCGCCTGAGCCATTGCTTAGCGCTGCTCTCGGCGAGAGTTTTAGTAAGTGGGTTTTGGAAGTGCAAACAGCAGTGGCTTTTGCTGGCGACCAGCTTGCGTTCACGATAGCGTGCATGCGCGCAACCGCCAGCTTTCAGCGCCCGATCAGGCGCCATCTGTCTTTCCTCTCACTTGATTGCTTTCACGCTCCTCCGCCCCTCCCCCGCCGCGCTGCTTTCACTTTCGCGCGCGGCCAATGCTTGTTGCATCTTCCGTTCACGGACTCTCTTTCCGTCTCCTCTGCTCCGAGTTCCTTCCTTTCGATATTGAGCGCGCAAACATTGCTTTTTCCTGCCATTCTTCATGCACGGTCACTCGCCACAACTAGCCTCTGACATACCCTCAGCTCTTCCGCAGTAAAGAGACAAAAGACGAAAAGCACTTCCATCTCAAAAGCCCCGGACTGCGTCTGTGTGAGGTGCCATAGTTTGCTCACCGCAGCTTCCTTTGACGAGTGGTAAATTGCAGGCCTGCGGCCGTCCACCTTCCAAACCAACGATCGCGTTAGGCCATTGTATGATTCTCGACCCCCCCACCGCTCCGGCTCACCGTCACTCTTGTAACATGGCTTCTGTGCACCCCTCCCCCAGCGCTGCACAACGGCATCTTGCCTGTGTAACTGTCCCTCGCCTGCATAACTGTCTCTCGCAGTACAGCGGATCAGTGCAGAGGCGTACAATTGATGCACCTCTTCCTGGTCTCGGACTCTTCAGGGTTCGGCATCTCCTCACATTGTACTGCCCCTTAGAGCCCCTGGCCCCTCTTGGTCAATGGATGGAAGGGAGCTGCTCTCCCTACTGCTGGGTGAATTGGTCTTGCGGCCGAGGGATGTCTTTGTGTGTGTGGTACCTAGCTGGAGGGTGTGATGTTTCCTTGGGGCAGTGTTGCATGAGTGAATGTGTATTGGGGGAGGAGGGAGAGCAAAAGATTGGTTAGAGTTTTCTGCTCGGCCCTTGATTTTGCCTGGAGGGCACCCCCTCCCTTTGGTGGTGTAAGTGCTCACTGGCCTCATTCTTTGCTTTTCTGCACCATATGGCAGATGTTTGCTCCAGTGTGACGCACCTTCCTCACGTGCTTCCTTCTGTTAACTTCCATCTCCTTCGGTCCGGCTCGGGGGACTTTCCTAGTGCACTGATCCGAAGAACCCTTTGGGCACACTGCCGCCGATAACGGCTTGTGTTTTTGTGTGTTACTGTATTTCTCCAGTCTGAGGCGGCAGTAGAGTTCTCTATATATCAGGGCCGTGGGGTCTCAGTGGCCCGATTGTTTACACACCCACTCTACAATGCAGTTTCATTGGCGCAAGTGTATCTGCTCTACGCCCCCTGTGAGAGTCCTGCCCCCCCACCCGAATAGTGCTCTCTTTAGTTGTGTATGTATTCCCACACCCCTCTTGTAAGGGTAATGAAAGCCAACCCAAATGTTTCTGCTAGAAGGCTTTTGTGTATGCCCACCTCGAACACCACTTATGAATGTGCACCCCGTTACGCCATGGTTAGTTGGTGGAAATGTACTGTTTCCCTCGGAGGCCTCAGACTCCTTGTGTGGTCTTCTGCTCTCCACTTCGTACCTGTGATACCCCCCCCCCCGCCATCAGCAGTGCTTGTTTTTGCGTACTGTTTCACTGCACCCTTACTTTCCTTTCTTGCAACTGTTCATTTTGTGGCATAGACTATGGAACATCTCAAAAAAACATACAACACTTTCTGTAGATGCATACTAATTAGAACCCGTCATAGATTGATTCATTATGCCAGCCCTCTATCAACTCTCATTTGAGAAGTGCCACCCTCCTTGCGAATGGTGTGTAGGGGGAAATTCCTGCCCATTCAACGACAGAAGTTTCCTGGTGAGAGCAGTATGCAGCTTTTGTGTGGGCACATCCACTACATGTTGCTGTAGAGAAACCGGCGCTTAACACTGTACCAGAACCTGAAGTATCAGAATACTTCAGGTCAGGTGCGTAGCAGTGAATAGTGCAACAGGTTCAGCGACACCGCAGTCCCAGGCATTGCTGCCTTTCACTACCCGACTGTGGGTAGTGGGACCCTTTCAATGTTTGCGTGAGACGCCTTGAAGTGCTTGCTACTGCATTAAATTCTCTTTCAGATGTGATTAAGCAAGCAAAGTGCCTCCTGTTAGACTTCACCGGATTCACCTGCCCTGAAAACATCCCTTACCCTCCAAAAATAGTTTACTGTTTGTTTGTTTTAAGAGCTCGAGTGCTCACCCGCCATGAGCACTCAGTCTCACCCTCTCAGGAGCCTATGAGGATTCATAGCTTTGTTCTTCCTCAGTACTTAGCCCCCTTCCTCCAACCCCACCAAACACCCCCAGGTTCCCTTCTCCCCCTTATTTTTTTTCTGCAGTATCCTCGCCAGTGGTTTATGCTCCATTTATTCCCCATCTGTGGTTCCTATTTTCTGCCTCTGACGTTCTATTTATTGGCTGCCCTGTCACTGCACCCTCCCTCTCTGCAGGAAATGTGCCGCCATGCTCTCCCTTTCATCTAGCTCCTCATTACCATGTGCCCCTCTCCCAGTGCCATAAGCTCTGTCTCCCTTCTACTTTTGTCAGTGTTTTTTTCTTGTCTCACTTAGGAGCATCTTCCATTTTCAATACCAGTTCATGGTCTCTCCTCGAGTTGGAATTGTCCTTCTCACTTTCTAACTTCTCTTTTTTTCAGGGGACTAGAAGAAACACAATGTCAGGAAATAAACATACCACATCCTCATTTTTGACAAAATGTTTAATGAATTCCTAAATTCGAATTTCTAAGCTGCAAAGTCTTTTTTTATTATTTTATGGTCTCCCCTGTCCTGTAATATCTAAAAATATTTTTGACACTGCACAATAATGTATCACTTAAAATTATTAATAATACATTAAAAAAGGAAGCATTGCTAGCGAGTGAAGCCAAAGCCATGTTTGTTAGCTGGAACTTCTAGTTGCAGAGGCGGAACCCCCAATATTGTGGAGTGTCAGTCTGTTCACTAACATATGTTTATGACGAAAGGAAATGACTGGTTGAAGAAATAACCTATCAAGTCCGGCGCACTAGCCGTTACTCCACATCCTCTACAAACCATGCTTGCTAAACACATACAATACTGCAGAGCCCCCAAAAAAATAAAACAGGCACAACCGCAAAGTACAACATGGCTTAAATATATTAGCAAAGCCATATGCGAGACCTATTGGCTATGCCAATGCTTGTTTTTAATTTTATTTAAATTAGTAGAGTGCGAGCACAGAGGGAGATTAAGTGATTTGCCAAACATCACAGAATGTTGAGCCCATGCCAAGGCTCGAACACAGATCCCCAGCTCCCGAGTCGGCAGCTCTGGCCGCTGCGCCTCATCCTCTCCTCTGGGATAGCATGCTACAGAATAACAGCTCTGAGCCTGAACAGAAATGAAACTGTTTTCTAACGCTCACCTTGCTTCTGCACTGATTCCTCCCCTTTACGCCAAGGTCGCTAACTGCGCTGTGACCTAAGCGCTCCTTCCTTTTTGCCATTACCCGGCCTCAGCTCTCAGGAAGCATGAGCCAAACACAAACAACCCTTGCACAGAAGTTGAACGCACCTGCTGGAGGTGCTGTCTGCTGCTCAGGATCCCCGGCTGCAGCTGGAACGGAGTTCATAGGCATAGCCATTCGGCGAGCTGCTACCGGCCCGGCCGTGTGACGAGGGGGCCACGTGCGCAGGATAGAACGTGAAGTACTCCCGTTCTACGAGGAGCGCGCCAACTTCCACGAAGCTGCCCGAGCGGCTCCTGTTACTGCTGTGAAGGCAAGTTATTACATTACACAGACACACAAAGTCCAGACCCACATCACCGTTTCTCTTCGATTCTTGTCTGTGATTGTTGAACATCGCTGAGAGAGCTCTATCGTTTTCTTATAGACTGACTTCAAAACATCAGACGTTTTGTTTGGAATTGCGAAGGTTAAAAAAAACTTAGGCTGCATTTTTGTGTCGGTGAAAAAAAAGTAGAAGAAAAGGCGTATTTTGCACCTTTGCTGCCCAGATTGACGAACCCTCCTCTTCCGACTCCCTGTCTGTCATAGAAGCTATTTCCTGCTTCCAAGGCGGATGCAGTTCTGTAAATTGAGGCTGGCCTAGTTTTATTGGGTGGGGTCCACGCAGCAGGAGACCCTCGTGTCCAGGCCACACAACTCGGTAGACGCGGCCTCCGCAATAAATCGGACTCTTGTACACTGTGCTGGATTGACGCTTAAGCTGTCAATGGTTCAGCATATGCAGTGGCACCGGGGCCTTCTGCACACCCTATTACAGCCGTTTGTTTTTCAAATACCAAACCAGGTGATAAGATGCCATTTCTTTGCTCGCACTAGGGCCCATGGCATTTGAGCATTTATTCTGCCAATCAGGCTGAGCCCAGCCCTGGGGTGTGGGATGCGAACGGCAGAATAACCAGTGGCTCGTTTTGACTAGTTCTGGTCTTCCCAACAGGCCACTTTGCTTTGGTGTCCTTTATGGCTGTTTGCTTCAGTTTGGCCTTGAGACACCTAGCGCTCTGCTGTTACCACCGTACTCCCACTTTCAGCCCATGTGGCACATTCAGAGAGCGCTATGAATTTCCATTCGGGATGCCAGAACCATGGAATTAGTCTAGCGCCTAAATGCTGACTACTCCCAAACAACTCCTCACTCTCTCATCTCCCTCTATGCACCAACTCCCCCAGCTCTCTCTTTGGTCCGTTCTGCTTTCGTCTCTTCCTCACACGCACACGCTCTGTGTCCCACCCCCCTCATATTCCGTCTGCCCGGCCCCATTCTTCTCTAACCGTCCCTTTCTCGCTGCCACTCACGCACACTTCTCTCTAAACCCTCTCACGCACATGTGCTGCTCCGGTATCACGCTGTCTCCTGTCATGCATTTACAGCAACTCTTCCCTATTTTTTTAGTTCCTTATTCCATAGGTGTCATTTATTTTCCGCCCCCCTCCATCGAAACCTACTTCCCGTTTCCTGGTTCTCCAGCACCGCGAGGTCATGTGAATGGCAACAGCGCTATGCAAATATAATGACTCAATTGCAAACCAAAAATCGAAAGTAAAATTTTTACAACGCCAATAGCTCTGACTTTAACAAATGTGAAACCGATTGCATTGCAAATGGTTGTTAAAATTCTTTTCATTATCTGTCTTTGCAAACTAAACCAAAAGATGGTAACAACACACTAGTGCGGGGATGTTTCTTTGACGCCCTTGCATCATGTTCATGTACAGTCATTCTCTGCCAGTTCAAAGTAGCTCACTAGAGGTGTATATCACCCCCGAATTTCCCTTGTTGTCTCGAACTCTCCAGTAATCCGGGTGGTTTCTCTTTATTGTCTACATTGTCCGGTGTGTGTCCCCCATCCCACAGACAGGCTCCTCTGTCGTCTCATCTGTGCCACTGCACTCCCGCCAGGCTCCCCATGTCTTCTAGAATTTCCAAGGACATCCTCTTCCCTCATACACCACACTTTCATCTTCCATGCACAGGTCCATCGCTGCGCACCACGGTGTCCTGGTGGTACAACATGATTTTCCCCATTCTCTTGCTATAAAATAAAGAACATCTTACCGGTCACTGTCTATTTATCTATTTTGTAAAACGTAGGGCGACATGCAAGCCCCAGAAGTACCTCCGTGGGAAAACTGGTTCTTTGAGATTTAGGAACATGAAAGGGGAAACACTGGATTTAAGGTGGAATACGTGGCTGGACCCTCAAATGTGGCATAGGGGGCCCTAAGTCCAAGACAATCGTGCATCATTTCCTTGCTAACAACGTCATTTAATGGGCATTATTGGACTCAATTGTCACAGATGTATTTTCCTGTAGCTGAAATGTGGCTATGAAATACTCATTCTAGCAATATATTTGTTTTGTATAGCCCACCCTCTGGGCTTTGCCACCACTTTGTAACATATTTGTTTTATTTTTATTTTCTAAAGTAAGGCATAAATTAGAAGAAGGCATGGGGGAAAGGTAAAAAAATGAAGAGCTAATTTAAGAAAAGGAGTTGTCATTATCCTACCATTCATAGATATTAACATACACACAGCAAGGATGAATATGGGGGGTCTCCTGGTTGAGTAGACAGGGTAGATAATGGGGGTGGAGGGATAGAAAGCAGAACAAATCCACGGGAAAACAGAATAAAATGAAGACTGGGAATATATATTGGAATAAACCTTGACAGAAATCCAGCACATTTTACTCACATGGATTATGTTAAAGCAAAGGCACTTGGACTGTCCAATTCAGTGAGAATAATTATTAATAACACAATCTGAAAGAAACACATAGTGATAGATTCCTTACCTTAGAATATCCCCAGGCGTCAGACTGGATCCGGAAAGTTTTCGTCAGCAGTACCCCTGCGCGTCGGTAGGGGTGTCGTGCGGCTCCGCGGCCGTCGTTGGCGTCGTGGTCGCCGAGATGACGTCGTGGGCGCTACTTGGACGCCGCCCATGCGCGCTGACGTCAGTTCTTTCTTTTTCCGCGCCAGCAAGCGCAGATCCGGAGAGAGCGGTACCCCTAGTCTTTTTTGACTAAGTTTTTGGAGATCTTTTTCTCACCCTTTTTCGAGTCGATTAGACTCCTGGTGCAGTTAAGGATGCCCGGGTTTAAATCCTGCGAGGACTGTCACCGCAGGATGTCGGTGACGGACCCGCTCCGCGTGTGTCTCTTCTGCCTGGGGCGCGACCACGACCCCAAGTCGTGCCCCGACTGCCGGTCCATGGCGCCGAAGTCTCTGCGGGAGCGGTCCCGAAAGCTGCTAGAAGTCCGGCAGTCGGCTCTGCGCCGAGAGAGGTCCCGGTCCAGAGGGAGGTCGAGGGACCCTGCGCGGAGTCATCATCGACGATCGTCGGGATCCAAGTCTTAGCACTCGGGGGTCAGGTAAGACGAAGCACAAGAAGTCGAAGAAACGTCATCGTTCTTCGACTTCCCCTCACCGGTCGCGCGACGCGGCTGAGGGTACGGGTGGTGCCACCCCCGCGGCTCCGGCGGAGTCCATGGAGTCGCCGCCCGACTACCCGCCCTTCCCGTGGTCGTCGGCGACTCCGGCCCAGATACAGGACTTCCTGTCAGCCATGGCTCGCCTCTTTGGGCCGTCGGGTCCCGCCGGTGCGCCTTGGGGCCCCGCGGTCCCGCATGGGTGTCCTCTCATTTCCTCGCCAGCGGCTCCGGCCCCAGCGTCGCTGTCGGCTCCGGCGCCGCAGGACACCCTCGGATCCAGGTCGACGCCGGATGACCTTGTTACGCCTCCACCGACGTCGACTCCACCGGCACCGATCCTGACGCCGCCCGCTCCTTGGGACGACGTCGACCTCCGCTTCAGCCCCGAGGTGGACGCGGCGTCGGTCCGGCGTTGGTCGATGCCGTTCTCGACGCCGTTTGGGGATTTCTATCCCCATGTCCCTGCTCCTTATACTTTTAGGCCTGTTGAACAGCCTGAGGAGCAAGGGGAGGACTGGGAGGGGTCTGAGGACCCTCTCGCTGCAGCCTGCAAGTCTGAACAGGACTGGGCTGAGGAATTGGGGGACGCCAGTGGTCTGGATACCTCACCAGACCTTGGCATGCTGTCTCCTCCTACCGTGGCTACGGAGGAGGGAGCCAGTTATGCAGTGGTGTTGCGTAGGGCGGCGGAGGCCCTACACCTCCAGCTCCCTACTGTGGCCGTCAGGACTAACCTCCTGACAGAGTTGCTTCAGCCAGCAGCTACTTCTGCGGAGCCGCTGCTGCCCTTTAATGAAGCCCTTTCGGACGTTCTTTTGGGCACTTGGTCCAGGCCCACCACAGGGGCTCCTGTGGATAGGAACGTGGCCCGACGCCATCGCCCGGCTTCGGGTGACCCCATTTTCCTCTCCCAACACCCCACTCCCGAGAGCTTGGTTGTCCAAGCCTCTGCTTCCCCAACCGCCTTCCCTTGTGCACCACCGGATAGGGAATCCAAGAAGCTGGATCAGTTTGGGAAGATTTTCTCTTCCACCAGCTCTGCGGTCCGTGAACACCGCATGCCTCTTGGGCCGTTATTCCCATTGTCTGTGGGATACGGTGGCGAACGTGCTGTCTGTGTCCGGAGGAGGCCCGGCCTGCTCTCGCCCAGGCTGTTGCAGAGGGGAGAGACGCAGCCAAGTTCATGATCCGTTGTGGTCTAGACACCGCCGACTCACTGGGCAGATCCATTGCAACGACGGTGGCGGTTCGCCGCCACGCCTGGTTGAGAACCACTGGATTTTCAGGGGATGTCCAAAACACCCTTATGGACATGCCCAAAACACCCTTATGGACATGCCCTTTGATGGCCGTCGCCTCTTCGGCGACAAGGCGGACATCGCGTTGGAGCGGTTTAAGGACTCACGGGCTACGGCCAAGTCCTTGGGACTCTCGGCAGTCCGCCCTCCTCCGCCTTCCGCTTTTCGCTCCTTTCGTGGCACAGGAAGGGGCGCCCCGCAGCGTTCGCAACAGAGCCACAGGCCGGCGCAACAGTCATCCCAGCGCGGACGCGGTTTCTGCCGTGGCGGACAAAGGGGCCAGCGGGCGGTCAGACCACCACCACCACCCCGCCACCTCTGCCTCCAAACCTTCCTAGTCCGAACTTTCAGGCCCATCAAACGCCAGTGGGCGGCAGGCTCCGCCATCACCTCCCCACTGGCGCACCATCACTTCGGACAGGTGGGTTTTAGAGATAGTCCGGAGGGGCTACTCCCTCCCCTTCGAGACTACTCCCCCAGCCATGCCACCTCAATACCACCGCATGTCGGGGGATCACTTGGTGCTTCTTCAGCAGGAAGTTGCGGCCCTCTTGACCAAGGGGGCCATCGAGCGCGTTCCGACGCCCGAAGTAGGTCGTGGTTGTTATTCCCACTACTTCGTGGTGCCCAAGAAGGACAAAGGTTTGCGTCCTATCTTAGACCTCCGGAACGTCAATCGCTTCCTCCGCAAAGAGAAGTTCAAGATGCTCACTCTTGCTCAGGTCTTGTCTGCTCTCGACCCACAAGACTGGATGGTGGCGCTGGACTTGCAGGACGCCTATTTCCACATCCCCGTCCTGCCAGCCCACAGGCGTTACCTACGGTTCATGGTAGGCCAGGAGCACTTTCAGTTCACCGTGCTCCCCTTTGGCCTTACCAGCGCCCCTCGGGTGTTCACCAAAGTGATGGCGGTGGTCGCAGCTTCTCTACGCAGATCAGGGGTCTCAGTCTTCCCCTATCTCGACGACTGGTTGTTGAAGGCGGGCTCGCCCCAGACAGTCGTCTCCCACCTCCAGACTACGGCCGACCTCCTGCACTTGCTGGGGTTCTCCATCAATGTGCCGAAGTCGCACCTGATTCCTTCTCAGAAGCTCCTGTTCATCGGAGCGGTTCTGGACACGGCGCAGTTTTGGGTCTATCCTCCCGAACAGCGAGTCCGGGATATTCGGGCTCTGATTCCCATCTTTCAGCCCTTGTCCCGGGTTTCGGTCAGAGTGACTCTGAGGCTGCTGGGCCTCATGGCCTCCTGCATCCTGCTGGTCAATCATGCCAGATGGCATATGCGGGCTCTGCAGTGGGACCTGAAGTTCCAGTGGGCGCAGCATCAGGGGAACCTGTCCGATCACGTCCAGATCTCGGAGGGCACTGCACAGCAGTTGCAGTGGTGGCTCACAAACCGGCATTGGGTCGACGGCAGATCTCTCTCCCTTCCCCACCCGGAGCACACAGTGGTGACGGATGCGTCCCTCCTGGGATGGGGCGGCCACATGGGAGAGGCGGAGATCAGAGGCCTCTGGTATCCGGCGGAGTCCCGGCTCCATATCAACCTTCTGGAGCTGCGGGCGATCAGGCTTGCACTGAAAGCATTCCTTCCCTCTGTCAAGGGGAGAGTAGTGCAGGTGTTCACAGACAACACCACCGCCATGTGGTACTGCAACAAATAAGGCGGGGTGGGGTCGTGGACCCTTTGTCAGGAGGCTCTGCGCCTCTGGACATGGCTGGAACATCAGGGCATGTCCCTGGTGGTTCAACACCTGGCAGGTTCTCTCAACGCCAGGGCGGACGAAGTCAGCCGCCGGTGCATGCTCGATCACGAATGGCGTCTTCACTCGGAAGTGGTGCAAGGTCTCTTTCATCAGTGGGGAGAGCCTTGGTTAGATCTATTTGCCACCGAAGAGAACGCGCAATGTCATCAGTTCTGCGCGTTGGAATTTCAAGGCGGCACTCGCTCGGCGACGCTTTTCGTCGCGAGTGGAGTTGCGGTCTGTTGTACGCCTTTCCGCCTATACCACTTCTGCCCCGAGTGCTGAAGAAGATCAGGCGCGACCGGGCCCAAGTCATTCTTGTGGCTCCGGACTGGGCTCGAAGAGTATGGTATCCCGAGCTACTCAGTATGAGCATCGATCCCACGATCAGACTGCCTCTTCAGGAGGATCTTCTGTCGCAGCAGCAGGGGACGGTCCTCCACCCGAACCTGTCCAGCCTCCACCTCTTTGCGTGGAGATTGAGCGGCGGCAGTTGATTCCTTTCGACTTGCCTCCTGAAGTTTGTGATGTTATTCTGGCAGCCAGGCGTCCCTCTACTAAAGTGGTATACGCCTGCAGGTGGAACAAGTTTGTGGCATGGTGCACAGCAAAGGCTGTGGATCCCCTTTCTGCCCCTCTTTCTGAGGTACTACTGTTCCTTCTTTCTTTGGCCCAGCAGGGCTCTGCTCTGGGCACTATCAAGGGCTATCTTTCTGCTATTTCGGCCTTTCTCAGGCTCCCTGATCAGCCCTCTCTTTTCAAGTCCCCTGTTGTAAATAGATTTCTCAAAGGCATTACACACCTTTTTCCTCCTATTCCTTTTGTGATGCCTCAGTGGGACTTGAATCTGGTTCTGACATACTTGATGTGCGCTCCCTTTGAGCCACTTCACAACTGTCCTCTTCGTCTTTAGCAGTTAAAAACTGCTTTCCTGGTAGCCATCACTTCCGCCAGGCGAGTGAGTGAGCTCCAGGCTCTTTCCTGTAAGCCTCCTTTCCTTTCAGTCCATCCGGACAAGGTTGTGCTCGGGCCCGTCCTTCCTTTTTGCCAAAAGTGGTTACGGCCTTTCACAGTGGGCAGACTATTACCGTGCCCACCTTTTTTCCGCCTCCGCATCCTTCCAGAGAGGAAGAGCGGCTCCACCGTCTGGACCCCAAACGTGCGCTTTCTTTTTATCTCAACCGCACACAGCAGTTCCGGGTGGATGACCAGCTTTTTGTTGGCTACGTTGGCACCAAGAAAGGTCGGGCGGTCCATAAGAGAACCATCTCCCGCTGGGTTGTCTTGTGTATCAAAGCCTGTTACTCTTTGGCTAAAAAGGAACCTCCGGTGGGGCTGCGTGCTCATTCCACCAGAGCTACTGCAGCCACTACTGCACTGGGACGCGGTGTCCCCCTGCAAGACATATGTCAGGCAGCCCCGTGGGCCTCGCTGCACACGTTTACCAAGCACTACTGCCTGGACAGCCAAGTCCGGAGAGACGGCTTCTTTGGCCGTTCTGTTCTCCGTGACTTTCTGGTGTGATCTTAATTCGCAGACCCACCACTGGGGTTGGTATTGCTGGGGTATCTATTCTAAGGTAAGGAATCTATCGCTATGTGTTTCTTTCAGATGAACAAGTTACTTACCTTCGGTAACGATATATCTGTAAGAAACATTAGTAGTGATAGATTCCTTACCGCCCCACCCATCCTCCCCGTTCTGCGAACTGATTTCTAGGGTTAAGGTCATCCCTTTCAGGGCCCTAGTTTCAATGCACAAGTGGTCAGTATCTTGCATGGCTCTGCGTTCCTGGCGCGGAAAGTCGTGTACAGAGCTGACGTCAGCGCGCGTGGGCGGCGTCCAAGTAGCGCCCGCGACCTCATCTCGGCGACCACGACGCCAACAACGGACGCGGAGCCGCAAGACGCCCCTACCAACTTTCCGGATCCAGTCTGACGCCTGGGGATATTCTAAGGTAAGGAATCTATCACTACTAATGTTTCTTACAGATATATCGTTATTGAAGGTAAGTAACTTGTTCATCTGAAAGAGACACGTTAGTGATAGATTCCTTACCTTAGAATATCCCCAGGCGTCAGGCTGGATCCGGAAAGTTTTGCGTAGCAGTACCCTTGCGCGTCGGTAGGCGGCGTCGTGCGGCTCCGCGTCCGTCGTCGGCGTCGTGATCGCCGGGATGACGTCGCGGGCAGTACTTAGACGCCGCCCCTGCGCGCTGACGTCAGTTCTTCTTTTTCCGCGCCAGCAAGCGCAGATCCGGGAAGAGCAGTGCCCTGGTCAATTTTTGACCATACTTTTTGGTGATTTTTTCACTGTTTTTTCCATCTTTAAGGTGTCGTAGGGATGCCCGGCTTCAAGCGATGCGGCGCCTGTGCGCGGATGATGTCCGTCACCGACCCGCATTGGGAGTGTCTCTTCTGCCTCGGCCGAGGCCACGACACCGAGTCTTGTCCCGAATGCCAGGCCCTCAACCCGAAAGCTTTGCGAGAGCGGTCTCGAAAGCTCCTCGAGGCCCGGCATTCGGCTCCACGGAGGCCCCGGTCGCGTGAGAGGTCCAGGGGTCGCTCGCGGAGTGCACACCGGTCGTCGGCGTCGAAGTCTTCTTCGTCCGGTAAGTCTAAGCACAAGAAGTCCAAGAAGCATCGTCGCTCTCGGACTTCGCCTCGCCGGTCTCGCGACTCGGCTGAGGCCCCTCCCGGCACCGTCCCCGCCCCGCGGCCCCGGACTTGCCTGTGGAGTCGCCCCCGTCATACCCGCCCTTCCCGGGTTCGGGGGCGGATCCGGCCAAGGTACAGGAGTTCCTGTCGGCCATGGCCCGCCTCTTCGGGCCTTCAGGCCCCTCCGGTGCGCCTTCGGGCCCCGCGGGCCCTGATGGGGTTGCTCCGGCGTCGCCGGCGGCTCCGGCCCCGGCGTCGCCCGGGACTCCAGCCTCGATCCCGGCTCCGGCTTCGGCCCCGGCCTCGATCCCGGCTCCACAACCCCCATCGACGCCGGTCGACCTCACGACACCTCCGCCGGCGCCGATGTCTCCGGTGCCGTTCTCGACGCCGCCCTGGGCTCCGGGCGGCGTCGTCCCCAGTTCCTTCCGGCTCCGGACATGGACCCGGAGCGACGTCGCTCGACGCCGGCTCCGGCGCCGATGGGCCCTTGGGTCCCAAATGTCCCTCCTCCTCCTTATTTTGAACCAGAGGAGGACCAGGAGGACTGGGAGGGGTCTGATGACCCTCTGACTCGCAACTGTCAGTATGATGAGGACTGGACAGAGAGTCTAGGGAGGCCAGTGGTCTGGATACTTCTCCTGACACTGGCATGCTGTCTCCTCCCGTGGCTACGGAGGAGGGGGCCAATTTTGGTACGGTGTTGCGTAGGGCTGCTGGGGCCTTACGTCTCCAGCTCCCTACTTTGACGGTCAAGCCTAACATCTTGACAGAGGTGCTTCAGCCGGCAGCCTCCTCTGCGGAGACTGTGCTGCCGTTTAACGACGCCCTCACAGACGTTCTTTTGGGCGCCTGGTCCAAGCCCAACACAGGGGCTCCTGTGGATCGGAACGTGTCACGACGCCATCGCCCCGCTCCGGGCGACCCCTGTTTCTTTCTGTCCACCCCACTCCTGAGAGCTTGGTTGTCCAAGCCTCCGCTTCCCAAACCGCCTTCCCTACCGCTCCTCCGGATAGGGAATCCAAACGCCTGGATCAGTTTGGGAAGAAAGGTTTTTCTTCCTCCAGTGCTGGCTTGCGGTCCGTTAACACCGCTTGTCTTTTGGGCCGCTATACCCACTCTCTGTGGGATTCGGTGGCGGATGTTTTGCCCCAGTGCCCTGAGGAGGTCCAGGCACTGCTTTCCCGCGCCATTGCGGAAGGAAGGGATGCGGCCAAATACACTATCCGTTGTGGCCTTGACACCGCCGACTCGCTGGGCAGGTCGATTGCAACGACGGTGGCGCTCCGCCGCCACGCCTGGCTGAGAACCACTGGTTTTTCAGGGGATGTCCAGAATACTCTCATGGACATGCCCTTTGATGGAGTCGGTCTTTTTGGGTCCAAAGCAGACCATGCGTTGGAGCGCTTTGAGGACTCACGGGCTACTGCCAAGTCCCTGGGCCTTTCTGCTACACGCCCTCCGCTGCCTTCTGCTTTTCGCCCCTATCGTGGCCACGGTAGGGGCGCCCCTTCACGTCAGCAGCCCAGCCACCGGCCCGCGCAGCAGGCGTCTTCGCGTGGCCGAGGACGTGGATTCCGCCGTGGCGGATCGGGCAACCAGCGTGCGGGTCAGGCCACCACCTCCAACCCGTCCGCGGCCTCCAAGCCCTCCTAGTCCCTCCTTTCAGGTGCACGGCACGCCAGTAGGGGGCAGGGTCCGCCATCACCTTCCCCACTGGCGCACCATCACCTCGGACAGGTGGGTCTTGGACATTGTCCGAAGGGGCTACTCCCTCCCCTTCGAGACCACCCCCCAGCCATGCCACCTCAACTCCACCGCATGTCAGGGGATCACTTGGTGCTTCTACAGAAGGAAGTCACGGCCCTCTTGACCAAGAGGGCCATCGAGCATGTTCCGACCCCAGAAGTAGGGCGTGGTTGCTACTCCCACTACTTTCTGGTGCCCAAAAAGGACAAGGAGGACATGCGTCCTATCTTGGACCTCCGGAACGTCAATCGCTTCCTCCGGAAGGAGAAGTTCAAGATGCTCACCCTAGCTCAGGTCTTGACTGCCCTCGACCCTGGAGACTGGTTGGTAGCGTTGGACTTGCAGGACGCATATTTCCACATCCCCGTCCTGCCGGCCCACCGGCGTTACCTTCGGTTCACGGTAGGCCACGAGCATTTTCAGTTCACCGTGCTCCCCTTTGGCCTTACAAGTGCCCCTCGGGTGTTCACGAAAGTGATGGCGGTGGTCGCGGCTCATCTGCGCCGGGCAGGGGTTTCAGTCTTCCCCTACCTCGACGACTGGCTGCTGAAGGCGGGCTCGTCCCAGGCAGTCGTCTCCCACCTCCAGACTACGGCCGAACTCCTGCACTCGCTGGGGTTCTCCATCAATGTGCCGAAGTCGCATCTGATTCCTTCTCCACAGCTCCTTTTCATCGGAGCAGTTCTGGACACGACGCAGTTTCGGGCCTATCCTCCCGAACGGCGAGTCCGGGATATTCAGGCTATGATTCCGATCTTTCGGCCTTTATCCTGGGTTTCGGTAAGGATGACCCTGAGGCTGCTGGGCCTCATGGCCTCCTGCATCCTGCTGGTCAATCATGCCAGATGGCATATGCGGGCTCTGCAGTGGGACCTGAAGTTCCAGTGGGCGCAGCACCAGGGCAACCTGTCCGATCACGTCCAGATCTCGGAGGGGACTGCAAAACAGTTGCAGTGGTGGCTCTCGAACCGGCAATGGGTCATGGGCAGATCCCTCTCCCTTCCCCAGCCAGAGCATACAGTTGTGACGGACGCGTCCCTTCTGGGATGGGGCGGTCACTTGGGAGAGGCGGAGATCAGAGGCCTCTGGTCTCCGGCGGAGTCCCGGCTCCATATCAACCTTCTGGAGCTCCGGGCGATCCGGCTTGCACTCAAGGCATTCCTTCCCTCTGTCAAAGGGAAGGTAGTGCAGGTGTTCACAGACAACACCACCGCCATGTGGTACTGCCACAAACAGGGCGGGGTGGGGTCTTGGACCCTTTGTCAGGAGGCTCTGCGCCTCTGGACATGGCTGGAACATCAGGGCATGTTCCTGATGGTTCAACACCTGGCAGGTTCTCTGAACGCCAGGGCGGACGAACTCAGCCGCAGGTGCATGATGGATCACGAATGGCGTCTTCACTCGGAAGTGGCGCAAGGACTCTTTCTACAGTGGGGAGAGCCTTGGTTAGATCTATTCGCCACCGAAGAGAACGCGCAATGTCATCAGTTCTGCGCGTTGGAATTTCCAAGGCGGCACTCGCTCGGCGACGCTTTTCGTCGCGAGTGGAGTTGCGGTCTGTTGTACGCCTTTCCGCCTATACCACTTCTACCCAGAGTGTTGAAGAAGATTCGGCACGACCGGGCCCACGTATAGATCCCCCGATCCGTCTGCCTCTTCGGGAGGATCTTCTGTCGCAGCAGCAGGGGACGGTCCTCCACCCGAACCTGTCCAGTCTACACCTGCTTGCGTGGAGATTGAGCGGCGGCAGTTGATTCCTTTCGACTTGCCTCCCGAAGTTTGTGATGTGATTCTGGCAGCCAGGCGTCCCTCCACTAAGGTGGTATACGCCTGCAGGTGGAACAAATTTGTGGCATGGTGCACAGCAAAGGCTGTGGATCCCCTTTCTGCCCCTCTTTCTGAGGTCCTTCTGTTCCTTCTCTCTCTGGCCCAACAGGGTTCTGCCCTGGGTACCATCAAGGGTTATCTTTGTGCTATCTCGGCCTTCCTCAGGCTCCCTGATCAGCCCTCCCTTTTCAAGTCCCCTGTTGTTAACAGGTTCTTAAAAGGCATTACTCACCTCTTCCCTCCTGTTCCGTTTGTAATGCCTCAGTGGGACTTGAACTTGGTTCTTACCTTTTAATGTGCGCTCCCTTTGAGCCTCTGCATAACTGTCCTCTTCGTCTTCTGACTCTAAAGGCAGCCTTTCTGGTGGCCATCACCTCCGCTCGGCGGGTGAGTGAGCTCCAGGCTCTTTCTTGCAAACCTCCCTTTCTGTCTGTTCATCCAGACAAGGTTGTTCTTCGGACGCGTCCGTCCTTCTTGCCAAAGGTGGTTACTGCTTTCCACATTGGGCAGACCATCACTTTGCCCACCTTCTTTCCGCCTCCGCATCCTTCCAGAGAGGAAGGGAGGCTCCACCGTCTGGACCCAAAACGTGCGCTCTCCTTCTATATCGACCGCACAAAACACTTCCGGGTGGATGACCAGCTCTTTGTTGGCTACGTGGGCGCCAAAAAAGGTCGGGCGGTGCACAAGAGGACCATCTCCCGCTGGGTTACCTTGTGCATCAAGACCTGCTATTCTTTGGCTAAGAAGGAGCCTCCTGTTGGGCTGCGTGCCCATTCCACCAGGGCAACGGCTGCTACCACGGCCTTGGGCCGCGGTGTTCCGCTGCCGGTTATCTGTCAGGCAGCTACGTGGCCCTCGCTGCACACGTTTACTAAGCATTACTGCCTTGACAGTCAGGTCCGGAGGGACGGCTTCTTTGGCCGTTCTGTCCTCCAGGACTTCCTTGTCTGATCTTTGTTCGCAGACCCACCACCGGGGTTGGTATTGCTGGGGTATCTATTCTAAGGTAAGGAATCTATCACTAACGTGTCTCTTTCAGATGCACAAGTTACTAACTTGTGTAACGATATATCTGTAAGAGACAGTAGTTAGTGATAGATTCCTACCGCCCACCCATCCTCCCCGTTCTGCGAACTGATTTCTAGGGTTAAGGACATCCCTTTCAGGGCCCTAGTATTTTTCAGACACCTGTGTCAGCTTCTTGCATGGCTCTGCGTTCCTGGCGCGGAAAGTCGTGTACAGAACTGACGTCAGCGCGCAGGGGCGGCGTCTAAGTACTGCCCGCGACGTCATCCCGGCGATCACGACGCCGACGACGGACGCGGAGCCGCACGACGCCGCCTACCGACGCGCAAGGGTACTGCTACGCAAAACTTTCCGGATCCAGCCTGACGCCTGGGGATATTCTAAGGTAAGGAATCTATCACTAACTACTGTCTCTTACAGATATATCGTTACACAAGTTAGTAACTTGTGCATTAATCTTAGCATATTATTGTGTAGTGTTATCCGGTTTATCTAGGCATGAAAACAACTCACTTGAAGAAAATAAAAGAAAGTAGGTATTGCAATAGTGCTTGCTGTTCCCTGGATAAAATATATATTTTACAAAAAGAAACATAAGGTTGAGGGGTGGTGTGTAATATTAAAACTAACTGCACCTAACACTAGATACTTTTGCATTGCTGGTAGGTACGGAAAAGAGTATATAAAACGGTTTGAGCCATTGGCTAAATTACCTTTTCAATGGGTTATAAGGGAATTTTTACCAGGTTAATAACTTCACACTTGAATAAAGCACCAAGAAATAGATACAAAATATTTACCAAAAAATCACCAGATGGAAATAATAAAATAACATTGGTCTGCTAGATTTATATACACACAGCACCTCTTGGCACACGCTTATTTTTATTTCGTCTTTTGGTACACAATCAGTCTTTTTCCTGGATCTGCTATTTACTAACTAGTCAGGAACGGATAAGTTGCCTTCAGACGTGGATAAATGCAGTAAGTGTTGCAGATAATTTTAACGTGGGGCTACCCTTTGCTGGGGGCCCGAACACACGTTTTTACAATGAATGAATAAAGATCTGCTGAATTAAAGATAATTTCAGAAACAAATGTCTGAAAGAATTCTGTAACTTTTAGGACGTAATGTTAGATTCACAAAAGTATACCCACCACTGCATGGGATGTGTGTAATGCGTATGTCAGTGGAGAATTATATGTTTCGTATGGAAAAATATCCCGAGGAACAAAAAGCAAATTGAAAGCTCTGAAGAAGAAATTAAGAGATTAGAATAATTAATACAACCAATTGCAAAAGTTTCTTAATTTAACATGTCATTAAGCAGATTGTGTTAAAGCAGAAGACATTTAAGCAGGCTTTTTCAAGAAACTGTTATCAAGCAAGTAGAAATGTCCTGTCAGTTCAAAGTATGAATGGTGGGTTAAAGCAGGCAAGGTGTTAAAATTTTGTATAAAGAATATTCATCGAAGCATAAAATGTATTAAGAACGCACAGCGTGGCATAATGGAGAACAGCACTGAGGCCATTAAATGTAAATTTCTAAAAAGGTATTATTGTACAATGATACCTTCTCTGTTTGCGAAAAAACAACTATTGTAGAGTACTTCAATTTAATGCAACTACATATGGTGGACGTCATGTAAATGATGGTTATACAATGTATTATGCTGAAAAACCAAGATTTTTTTACTTTTTTATTTTAAACTACATCTGGTGGACAGATTGGGTAAAAAACAGTTCTGTGTGATAACCCAGAATAAGATTCAAGAGGTAATCAACAAATTACCTAACGGCAAGGCACTGGTCTTGAGTACCCCATGAGCAAATTGTACAACATACCCCTTGCTGATGGTAGACCTGTCAAACTCAGTAGTTAGAACAAGAGTAACACTTGATTCCTGTAAGAACTCAGATTTCTTGCATTTAAAATCAGCGTAAAAGCAACACAAATGTGGGTCATATCACTTTAAATATATACTGTGATTCTAGCCAAATGACTATCTAAGATCCTCCCCTCCATGGCGAGGAGTGATCAACCAATTAAGATTGCAATTGTTCCAGTTTTGATTGTCACTGAAAAGGCCTTTGATAGGGTCCAGATGCCAATAAACAATTCAGTTACACCCATCTGGTGCTCCCACCGTTTCTCTGTTAATTACCTTTCCTCTTAAGATATTGTAAAAAAGTTTTAATTCAGAATGCCATGCTGCTAAATAAATTCAATAAAAAATGGCTGCTTTTGGATAATGGATAGGATAACAAAAACAATTTAGTCGGGCAATCCAAGGAGTATGTTTGATGAATAGGAGAACCCGTCAAGGATGAGCCTTGTGCCCAGCATTGTTTGTGCGAGACACAGCTACCGGCGATTCAAATACATACAAACATGGGAGTAAGCAGGTCACAGGGAAAGGGTGGGAACCAAACATACCCCTAGGTGTAAGACTTAATAGTATGCAAAAACCCCAGAAGAAACATATGAAATGTTAAAAAAGATAACGTTCAAATTTGACAAGTTATAAGGTTATTGAATTTGTTGTTTAAAAAACGATATTATTAGCGTTCAATGCCAGATTGAAAAACTTCAAAATCTACCTATATCAAAAGTTAAATATTCAGGTGTCTTTGTAACAGCGGCTAGGTTATAGATCTTTAAATTGAATTTGAGGACAAATTTGGTGAAATAGCAAAGGTACTGAAACAAGTTGGAAACCTGCAACTGACATTATTCACCTGCATTAAGTAATTAAAAATCTCAATTCTACCTACAGTCTTCCTTCATTACGCAGTCAGTAGCAGTTCCCATAAAATATTTTGATCAATTAAGGTCTAACATAATTAGCTTTCAGTCTGACAGTATAAACGAAGAGAATTGTACCAGAAGCTACTCGAGATAATAAAACACGGCGGTTGGACGTTCCCAGACGTGTGTAAGCACCATCATGCAACAACACTAAAACCAGTTATACATTGAAGGAAAAAATATCAGAGGTTTGCTTACAATACTCTTAGAACAACTACAGTAAATTAACATATACAAATACTGTCTCCCTTGCTTTTATTTCCAAGAATATCGGGCAGAAGACACTAAAAAGAGCAATAGAAATCTAGGCTTCAGTTCTCAAAAAAGAAGGATAATGCACACTCAGCATATTCTCATGGGGCAGGGTAAGAAGAATAAATTAGACACCAATAGCTTAAGACTAGCAGGAAAATGTCTAAATATCTTATTTCATAATAGGCAGTTCTCTTTGGCCATATTGGTAAAAAAAAACTCTCTATTTGATAAAATTATGTATGAAGTCTCTGTGTTAAACTTTTGATATTCGACCCTGGTACTGTAAATGAGTGGGTCTCATCAGGACCAGTACGCTGCCATCTAGCTCTGTCCTAAATGGAGAGAAAGGCAGGGGGGTCCCCATTACTTGTATTGTGTAAACTTTAATAGGTGTGAAGTTAGGGATGTACTTAGTTGCCACAAAAAGGCTCAACAACATGATAATCTGTGGGTAAAGGAACAAGACCCCCAGTGAGTCAACTGGGCGTGCATACAGTTGTAATTGTAATTAAAACATGCAAGCAAGCTTACCCCGAAGGAAAAATGAAAACCGTACCACAGTTCTTCCCAAATGAGAATGCTGGAAGAATAAGATGCAAGATATCATAGTTGATCAAGGGTTAATAGCAAACCTTCAAAACGGTAAAAACAACTATTGCATAGTGGTGATCTTTTCACTGGCCATAGCGCACAGAGATTCACGGCTGGGCAAAAGATGACTTCCGTCTGTGAACCCACAACCCAATAAGAGTGCGCCAGAAGAGCGCGTGTTTAAAGGTGCGCATACTGTTAAGATGGCCGACTGGCTACATGACTGCAGTGCTGACCTGAAAAGCTAAGGCTGCCCCTTTTAGTAAAACAAGCATAGGCAAAGCCAATAGGTGTCATCTACAAGAGCTATTGGCTTTATCAATGTGTTTTTTGCCATTTTGTACAGCAGCGCGGCAGCTACTATGCAAAATGGCTGAACATTTTAAAAAAGGCACTATGAGGCTCCAGCGCTCCACCAGACACTGAGTTCAGTATAACCACGTACATTAGAATGACGTAGGTAGCGGCAGAGAGAGAGAAAGCTTTATTGCAAGATTGGTGTCAGTCCAGTTTACCCCCCAATCTAAGTGAGCATACACTCTGGGGAAAACAGGGAGTAACTCCTGTATTTTTTCAAATAATGGAGTCCAAATCTCACCTCCACATAAGCGAGTGCCTGACCAGACTGCCAGAGTATCTTTACATAATTAGAATTAATCTTAAGAAGTGTATGCCAAATGCGCCACGAAAACGATTAGGTTCCATTTCGTAAAGCCCAAACTGCAGAAGTCTGAAAGATGACTCCTCATGGCTATGACCTAATTATGTAAGGAGAGGATGCGGCGTACTGTCCAGAGATGGCTACTGTGACAATAGGAAACCAGGCTTGAGACTCTGCGTCGGCTCAACTGCCTGTGATTCTGGGCAAATGACTTAGGGTCCACATATAGGACACGTTTTAGTGATCACAAACGGACAATTAGGCTGTTTGCGGCCACTAAAGAGTCGTTTGGCATGGACTAACCCTATTTTGCAAGTCGGTACCTATGACTGGCTCGCTAAATAGTGCTTGCTAGTCGGTTTTAGGAAGGAGCTTTTCAAGGGTGCCCCTTCCTAATAGCAAGTCACAGGGGCATGTATGAATGTATTGCAACTGGACTGCGGTCACTAAGCATTCATATTTTACCGACTCTGTGAAGGAAGTGGTAACCCATTTGAAAACGGGAAGGGGTCCCCAAGGTACCACAGACCACTGCCTACTCGTAAAAAAATGAAAGTGTTGCTTTTAATTTTTATTTTTGAAATTCATCCCGTTTTCCTTTAAGGAAATCAGGCTGCATTTAAAACATTTTTTATTTAAAAAGCAATCACAGACATGGTGGTCTGCTGACCACAGCAGGCCACCATCCCTGTGATTACAGGCCATCCCCAGTGGGTCTCGAATTGCGACCTACCTCATGAATATTGATGAGGTAGGTCATTTACGACCCTATTGGGAATCGCAAAGTGTCTGAAACGCTGTTGTACATCGCATTTTGCTAGTTTCTAATTGGAGTCGCAATTAGGAACTCACAAAATGTTTCCGCTACACTTGGCCCTTAATCTCGCGGTGCCTATAGACAATAAATGTGTCCTTGTGTAATGCATCTGGTGCTCATGTAAAGCACTACGATAACCTCTTCTCCAGTTCATGCTATATAAAACAGCATCACAATGTATGTTTCTTTTGTAGTCACTGGCAATATAATACTAAGTCAGCCAGGAGCTGGAAAGACACAAAGCAAATTATCAAACTCGGGCGAGTGGAACTAACGGTGCAAATTTTTCTGAACTCCGGCAGGGTAGGCATTTAAGGGCGGGCGGGGGGGCAGAACAGGGACACTACAAAAGACCTGAGGAACCCCAGTGGGTGCTAAACAGAAGATGGTGGATGAGACTGGGCATTAAAACCTCAAGAGGGAAACTCTGAACCCTCTGCACGTCCCGGAACACAGACACCAATTGAGAGGTCTGCAAACATGTCATCCCTCCCACCCTGGAGGTATCCCCTCCCACCCGCAGGTCTCCACTCCCACCATGCAAAGTATACCCCCAAGGTATCCTGAAATGCCATTCTGTGACAAGAAATAGGGGTATAAATTGGGTCTGTGAAATAAGGGAGTATTTATTGACAACCGAGAAGTGATGTTCAAAATAATTACTTGCAGAAATAGTCAAAGCTCAGTCGTGAGACACCATTTTCTTTAAGTTGTGGATGTTAATCAATCAATCAATCAGGAGTTTTTAATAGCTTGGCTACTCACCCGTGATGGTCTCAAGGCGCTGAGGTGGGGGGGGGGGGAGTTATACTGATCCGTTTGGGCATGGAGGTTCAATCGAAGAGTCAGGTCTTGAGATACTTCCTGAATTGGGTCAGCAACGGGGATTGCCTGAGGTGGAGGGGCAGGGTGTTCCAGGTCTTGGCGGCGAGATAGGAGAAGGATCTTCCTCCAGTTCGGGCTTTGTGGATCCATGGGGCGGTGGCTAGGGCAAGTTGGGAGAAGCAAAGTTGTCTGGCAGTGGAATGAGAGGCGGTGGTTCAGATATGGTGGTCCTACATCATGGAGAGCTTTGTAGGCATGTGTGAGGAGCTTGAAGGTGATTCTCTTGCTGACTGGGAGCCAATGGAGTTGTCGAAGGTGTTCTGTGATGTGGCTACGGCGTTGGATGTCGAGGACCAGTCTGGCTGCAGCGTTTTGACCGTTCTGTAGTTTCTTGAGCTGTTTCTGGGTGATGCCGGCATAGAGTGCGTTGCCGTAGTCGAGTCTGCTGGTGATGAGTGCGTGGGTGACCGTCTTTCTGGATTCTGTGGGCATCCATCTGAATGTCTTTTTCGAAGCAGGCGGAGCGTGTGGAAGCAGGATGAGGATACGCTGTTGATGTGGTGGGTCAATGTGAGCGAGGAGTCCAGTATGATGCTGAGGTTACGTGCGTGGTCCGTGGGGGTGGAAGGGGTTCCCAGTGCAGTGGGCCACCAGGAGTCGTCCCAGGCTGAGGGGGCAGGTCCCAGGATGAGTACTTTGGTCTTGTCCGAGTTGAGCTTGAGGCAGCTGTCTTTCATCCAGGTGGCAACGGCATTCATCCCGCTGTGAAAGTTGATTTTGGCGGCGGTGGGTTCGTTGGTGAGGTGGGAGGGATCAGCTAGGTATCGTCGGAGTAGGAGACAATGTTGAGTCCGTGGTTTCTGATGATGGCCGTGAGGGGGGCCATGTAGATGTTGAAGAGGGTGGGGCTCGGGGAGGAGCCCTGGGGCACTCCGCAGCTTATCTGTTATGTTATGTTAAAACCACTTCTATAGCGCACAACTCACCCGGGGGCATCTCAGCGCTTGTGTTGAGACATACCAAAGGGACTGCCTGGAGTCCTAAAACAGAAAGGCTTTAAGTTTTTTTCTGAAGGTGTTATAGAAAGGGGACTCACGAAGAGCCAGGGGCAACTTGTTCCAATATTTAGGAGCAAGGTAGGAGAAAGCTTTCCCCCCCGTACGCTTGAGGCGTATTCGGGGCACCTGTAAGAGGCCGAGTGAACTAGATCTAAGAGTTCGGCTGGGAACATATTTTAATAGTTTCCTCTGCAAGTACCTAGGCCCTTTGCCTCTAAGAGCGTTGTACGTGAGGCAACAGATTTTAAAGACTGATCGCTTCTTTACTGGTAACCAATGTAATTCTCTCAGCAGAGGACCGGACGAGGAGCCTGTAGGGCGATTCAAAATTAACCTTGCAGCCGTGTTCTGGATCATTTGTAATTTGGCTAGCGAGGACTCATCCGCCTCTGCCAGTAGGGCATTTCCGTAATCCATTTTGCCAATCACCATAGCTTGAACAAGAGTTTTACGGGAATTTATAGGTAGATAAGGAAAGATCCTATGCAGAAGGCGCAGGGCATGATAACAAGAGCTAATGGTGGCATTTATATGATCCTTCATTGTTAATGATTGGTCCAATTTTATCCCAAGATTTTTCACAATTTTTCTGGGAACGGGGACCTCTCCCAATTGGGTGGGCCACCAGTCATCCACCCAAATGGATGAGGCTTTCCCCATTAACATAATCTCAGTCTTACCGGGGTTCAATTGGAGGCAATTATCCATCATCCAACTAGATATTGCAAGCATTCCTGTAGCAAAGCGAATTTTCTCTGTCTCTGTAGGTTGTGAGAGGAACAGAGGTAGTCTGACTCGCTGTGTAAGGAAGGAGTGGATCCAGTCCAGGGCCTTGTTGCGGATGTTGGCTTTGTGGAGTCTCATGATTAGTGTGCAGTGGGAGACTGTATCGAATGCGGCTGAGAGGTCCAGTAGGATGGCGGCTGCGGTTTTGCCTTGGTCGAGGAGGGAGGAGATGTCGGTGGCGGCGAGGAGTGCAGTCTCAGTGCTGTGGTTGCTTCGGAAGCTGGATGGGGAGATGTCCAGGACGTGGTTCTCTTTGATGAACTCAGAGAGTTGGGCGTTGATGGCCTTCTCGATGACCTTGGCTGGGAAGGGGAGGAGGGAGATGGGTCTGAAGTTCTTGACGTCTGTCGGGTCGGCAGATGGCTTCTTCAGCAGGGGGTTGATCTCAGCGTGTTTCCAGTCGTTGAGGAAGGTGGTGGTTTTGATAGGACAGTTGATAGTGCGTGGAAGCTAGGGCGATGGAGGTGGCTGCTCGATGGAAGATGTGATACAGGCAAGGGTCCGATGGTGCTCCGAAGTGGATGCTCTTCATGGTCTTGAGTGTGTCGTCTGTGGTGAGTGAAGTCCAGTAGAGCAGGATCTGTTGGGGTGCGGCGTGGTTGCGTGCGGTGGTGATGGGCATTGTGGAAAGGTCTTGGATGTGTAAGCTGTCATAGACCTGCCTGATCTTGTGGTGGAAGAAGATACAGAGTTTGTTGCAGAGGTCTTGGGAGGGTGGGATGTCTGTGATCTCGCTGTTGGGCTTGGCGAACTCCTTGAGCGAAGAGTTCTGTTGTGTGCGTTGGTGTTCATTCTGTCTTGGAGGGCCATTTTCTTTGTGGTTTTGAGGAGGAGGTGGTGTGCGTTGACAGTGGTTTTGAAGGTTGCATGGGTTTCCGGGGTTCTGTTCCTGCATCTCTTCTCGAGTCGTCTGCAGGTGCATCTGGACTCGTGGAGGGCGGGAGTGAACCAGCTGGCTTTCTTGAAGTGTTGCTTACTGGGTGCCTTCTTGAGGGGTGCCAGAGTGTCGGCGCAATTGGAGATTCATCTGTGAAGGTTGCGTGCTGAGGTGTTGCCTTCTGCTGATGTCGGCAGTGTGATAGTGCTGAGTAAGGCTGTGAGATGTTCTTCTGTGGCCTTGTTCCAGCTAAGACAGAGAAGGCGGTGGTGTACGGTGGAAGTGGTGAAGGCGAAGTGCACACAGTGGTGGTCTGTCCAGAGGTGTTCAGTGGTGTGGCTGTAGGTTATGTTCCAGCTGGCGGAGAAGACGAGGTTGAGCGTGTGTCTGGCTGTGTGGGTCGGACAAGACAGCTGGTGCGCCAGCCCACAGTCCTGTTAATTGGGAGCAGAACAAAAGAAAGAAGCATTGACAAAGCCAAAAATGCTCGTCTGTGCGAGAGCTGTTGGCTTTCCCAATGCCTTTTAGCCATGTTGTACAGCAGTGTGGCTGTGCAGTATGGCTAAAAGTAAATTTAGTAAAAAAAAGCACTATGATGCAGGCAGTGCTGGTGGCGTGTCATAGCTCTATTTTTTTGCCGGTGGGACAGGGAATGCAGGATGGACAAGCAAGGATAGGGCAAGGGGCTGGAGGTACAGGGAAGCAAGGGTGGTGGACCGAAAGTAGACAGCAATACCGAAAAGTGGTGAGTGAGAGGGGAAAGCAGCATAATAGCAAATAATAGTACCTCAGTAGTACCTCAATCAAAGCTCGAGCAGCGGATGGACACTAATCAGGAGGAATCAGTCTGTGCGTGGTACATGCGCCTAGCCCACAGGAAACCCTGGAAAGAAGAGTGACACTGACGCCAACAAATGGTAAACAATGGACGGACTTCAAGTCCTTTAGTGTAAACAATAGTGTGTCGCAAGCGAGGCGCATGCGCTAGTGCATGCACTCACAGGCTCGATCCTAAAAACTGATGGATCCGACGGTTTGTGCAACTCAAAAGGGTGGAGGAGGGGAGGTGTAAAGAGTCGGCCAAAAGGTTGTGGTTCCCGCAGGTTCAAGGACAGCATCTAACTGCTGGTACAAAGTGTATGTTAATGAACGATAGTGAAGTGCATCTTATATAAAATCTATGCACTAATCAAGGAGCGTACAGTGTCCGTTCTATCGACAGAGGTCTAGACTTCCCTGCTCTATACGGAAGTCGGTGAAAAAAAAAAAAAGGCAAACATTACATCATGACTGCCACTTGAAAATGCATGTTTTACTGCCTGTACTGAGGAAATCTATAAAAAAAAACCTTCATATATTACAGGATAGTATTCATTTATTACTTGTGCCATAAATGTTGATTATCTAACCACTGATTCTGTAAGATAAAGAGAAGAATGAAAATGCATCGTCCAGCTGGTACTAGTCTAATAGTCTGTGAAAGAACCTACACACCTCTTGAATCACAAATATCATTAGGTCCACCCAACATAGTGCATAGCAGATCCATCCATCTACAGTCGGCAAGGAGGTGTTTCAAATGACTTCCCCTGGACTCTTGTTTAACCTCTTCAATCACCTCCCACTTCAAGTCATCTCATTTGTCCATGAGTTGTGTAATGTTCCACCAGAGAGGCCGTGAGTTCCACATCTCATTCTGCTCCTGCGTTGACAAATAATTTGCTTCATCATTTGGGTAGGCTTTGTGTTGAGGACAAGGAAATGTGACCGAATTAGAGAGGGAAGTCAAACTATGCCAATGTGCCCCACATTCGAACACTTTAGTATTAATTGTGAACTTGCTGTCTTAGCATTTACCACATCAATAGTGACTCTTTATAAATGGAGGATTCCACTGGGCTGTCATAGAATTGCCCGATTTACGTTCTCTGTAAGCCCTAACAATTGCATTTTCTGAAAGCCCTAACTATTGCGTTTAAAGGCAAATAAAGGTGGCTCTGTGCTTTTATTGGAAAAAAATTGTGAATTTGGTTGATTATTTTCTGCAGATTATCACTAGCAGGGTTGAGTCTACTGACACCTGTGAGTCTGACAGAGGTTTGTGTCTTGGTTCTATTGTCTCAAGAGGGCAGTAACATGGCTTTTTCAGTGTATTTTCACCTAGGTCTTTGGGATAACCTCTGTTGGTAAGTTTTTTCATTACCTTGTTAACTTCATTAAAGAAGTCTTTGCTGCTCTTACAATTACACACGACTTTCCAAAGTTGCCCAAAACGGAAAGGATAACCCGTAGGGCCCGAGGATGATAACTTTGATATAACAGTAAGGAATTTCTCTCTGTGGGTTTACGGAATAGTAGGGTCTATATTTTTCTGTGTTTCGTGTCTTACCATCAAATCCAGATAGTTAACCGCTTATTTGTTGTGTTTGTCTTGAAGAAGTATCTCAAACTTTGAGGGCTGCAGCAGACGTGATTGACATACTTCAAGGAGTGTGTATGAAAGAGTTAGTTACGAACTCCTGGTTGACCACCAGTGCCTTCTTGTATCTGTAGATACTGATTGTGTACTTGTAAAGATGTGGGACAGTTATGCACTGCTAGCCCCTGAAGTGGGTCAGATATAGCTGTGATTTTTTTGGCACTTCACTTTTTACTTTAAAAAGCTAAGAGAGGAAAAAGTCCAGTTTCATGGGTTGTTCATGTTTGTAAATGAAGGAAGTGAACTGCTATACAGCTTCAACTTTACCAAACTAAGTCTTAATGCAATGTAAGAAGATGATGTCTACTGTGTTTATAGACCTCATCAGATCAAAGAGGATAACTGAGGATTTATGCTCATAGGTTCATATACACAAAGATACTTGATTAAATCCTGACAATGTAATAGAAGTGGATATGGACTGCGCAAAGACCTAGTAATAGCATCCTTGTGTGATGGGAGACTAGAAGTAAGTACCAGAGATCCAGAGCTTTCACAGGATTGACCCAGTATTTATCACCAAATGTCAAAGTTGTTTGAACCTAGTCTGGCAGTCTGTCACCGTATGGCTAGAGCAGAAGGTGGGAATGTGTCAGGCCAGTTCTACTGATAGTTTAGGCTCAGTCAACAGAATGTCCTCTGTGTAGTACTAATTTGGTTTATGTTGTCCTGTGTTCCACTGTAAATCCATGCATTCGTTTTACTGTTAGTTTAAACACTTCCGGTGGAGCCGCATACATATGTGCCATGACTGTTGATGCTGTTGATTTCACTCAGTGGTAATTCTGGAGGAAGATGGTGTAGCTGTCGAAGGACTTTCGTTTGGACATTTGTTCCGTTGATTTACTTTGTTTACAGGAGTTTGAGGTATTGTCTGCTTTAGTAGTTTTAGTAAGGCATTTGTGCTTCTTCCAAGCAGTATGGCAATGTGAGAGTTGTGATATTTAGATGTCCGCTATTGCACAAACCTCTGCCTCACATCCACTCAGAAGAGAAAAGTCTCCTACAACCAGTAGAATATGCGGTCCACTAATTCTACATTGATGTATGGAATTCGAAGCTCTTCTGTTGTATGATTTGGTTTACAGGCTGGGTATGATGTTAACATAAGAAACCTAGGCTGCCCATGATACTATTCTTATGAGTAAAATTCCTATAAGAGAATGAGTAAGCCTTTTCTTCTGTGCTGTGTGTTTCAGGTGCTGCGGATCTTGGAGCGGAGGGTTTCCAAGCCAGAGCAGGTGACCGCAGACGACTTCAGCTCAGTGCGGAACAACACGTACCAGATGATGAGCCTGCTGGCTGAAGACCGTCCAAAGGATGACGGCTCGCCTGGCCCCATCTTGGGATTTGTGGTTTCAGAGAACATCCTGGAGCGACTGCTGCGCTGGCACCTGCAGTGGGATTTCAGCGAAGAGAAGAAAGTCGACCAGTTGAAGCTCTTTGAGTTGCTGATCAGCCAGTCTCGCCAGGCACTGCTGTGCCACGGGCCCATACTGAAGCCTCTTGTGATGCTACTGAGTACGTTCTCCCCTGGTCCGGCTTCACCCGTCCTAGAGAATAATCTTGTCCTTTTATTGAACCAACTGTGCGTCTCCATGGCCAAAGAACCGTCCATCTTGGAGCTCTTCTTTCACAGCTCGGTAGAGAAGGGCCCCACAAATCTCATCATCTTCTCGCTCCTGGTTCCCTTCATCCACCACGAGGGCGTCATTGGCCAGCAGGCCAGGGATGCCTTGCTGCTGATTATGGCGATGTCGGCTAACAACCCTACAGTGGCAACGTTCATCACCGAAAATTCATTCTTCTGCCCGGTAGGTTGGACGCCTTGCTTATTAGTAGCTATCTGTTGTTCTTGTGTGTTAGTTTGCAGCTAACGCTTAGACATCATTTCATGAGTGGTTTGTTTAAGTCTGAAGCTTTTAGAGTAAAAGTTCATCATTTCTGTCACTTGTGTCCCAAAGTTACCTGTATTTGGCCTTGAATGCCCACTGTGAAGGGTCCCTTAAGGACAATCAGAACAGTGGCCTTTTGTCTGCGGGTTTTGTAAGGAGAGGGTTTATGCCAGTCATTGAAAGCCCTGCGGCTGCGGGCTCAGGATCTTTATTCACTCGATTCCAAAGGAAATACGGTGCCCTGGCATATACATTCTGTCCTCCAGCGCTTTGACTTCTACAATCATCATGTGGGTTGCAAAGTGTTTACAAAGTCATGCATAATTGTTTTCACAGTTGCAAATAATCAGGCTTTTGAGGATTTCAAGGTAGCAGTAGGTTCAAGAAACAAAGAAATGCAGCTGTGACCAGGGAGCTGAGGTGTTTGGAAACGGTAACCATGGGCAACCATTTCGCATACATGCATACAGAAACTGAGTGCTGTAAAGGTGGCCTTCTGTCCACTTCTAGGGACCTACTGTAAATTCACACCAGTGTCCAGTAATGATCATTTCATGGGCAGCATTGGCCCATAGTTCCATTGCTTCTGGATGTATGACACCCATTTCTGTGGCTGAAGGTATTCTGGGAGTCATCGTCAATCTGGAGAGACTGTAATGCGCAAAGTGACCTAGATCGGCATGTTGCCACATCAGCAATCCTAGTGAACTCCAGGGAATTTCATTGGCTGTGGAGCCCACATGTGCCTCTGGTGCCGTTCCAAGCTGTCCTACGGCAGGTGCCACATAGTATGGAGCAGGAAGACCTAAGGTGATTGGTGGTAGTGGTTGTTCTGTACAGAGGCCGAGTTTGGCAATGGCACATCCACGCCAGTCTGGGCCACTTCTCATTAGCAGACCGTCAGCTGGGTGGGGTAGGGGTCAACTGGAGTGGGAAGATAACCCTTGCACAGCACCCTCACTTTCCTCTGCCTCGCCTGACCAGTTCTTATGTGCGTTTTGCCACACCCACACCTGTTCCTTACCATTTAACCTTTTGTAGCAGCTTGGTGAGTAAGATCCTCAATTTTAGTGGGAGACTCACCATTTTTTTCTTTCTTTTTTGTGGCATATACCTAATGTGAATTGTAAATATCTGAATTCTTACAGCCTCAAACCATAATAACAACAGATGTAGGCGAAAACTTTGAGGGAATGCTACATGGTAGAGATTTTGCCTCGTGGAACTAGCTGCTGACTTTAGAACCTACAGACAGGGGGTCGAATCCCAGCTTCAGCACATGGTGTGATCTTGGATGAGTTACTTGGATCGCTGTATTCCTTATATAAATTATAAAATTCTGAACCTCACATCTATAAAGTTCAGGCAATTCGATTAATGTCAGTGTTAAATATCTTGAATCTAGCCCCCTCCCCTTCTTTTCCTCATAATAAAAATACATTGAGGCTAAAATCTCATATACGGAGCTTTGGCCCAGTGGAAGAGCTGCTGACTTTAAACCCTTGTGAACCGGATTCGAATGCAAGCTTTGGCTCATCCTGTGATTCTGGGTAAATGACCCATAACTCTGGTTCTAAATGCGTGACTAGTAAATATAATATCTGAAATACTCCTGTGCAAGTTCTCGTGCTTTGAAATGTAGTTCAGTGCCCAGGGAGGGGGCGGATCCTGCATGGAGCGTCCTATGTGGTCTTTGCTTCTTTGTGGGGTCTTCGAAGGCACATAGAGAGGAGGCACTTAAGTAAGGATATGCCAGGTGAATCCTCCAGTCCCCCTGCCTAGTATGATCCTGCTAGTCCACTGTGGTTTGTGAGTTGGTGACAGAGGGGAAAAGTGTGGACCCCACCAAAGACTAGGGGAGGTGAGAGGTATGCTGTTGAATCCTGGTGCTGCCTGCCCACCTCTTCTCCTCCTCCTTTGAGGTAGGCAAGTTGTGAGCTTCTTGTAACCCCAGCATGCTCTGGCACCAGCATGGCCCCAGGAGCTGACCCATTCCTCATCAGTTATACTTATACAGTGTATTTAGAGTAAGCCCTCAGCAGACACTACACCGCCGCTCTATCGTGGTCCTAGCCCTGCACTCCTGGGCTCACTAGCTGAAGAATGGACATTTCATCTCTCACCGCCCCTCTACCGTGGTCCTAGCCCCGCACTACTGGGCTCACTAGCTGAAGAGTGGACATTTCATCTCTCACCGCCCCTCTACCGTAGTCCTAGCCCCGCACTAATGGGCTCACTAGCTGAAGAGTGGACATTTCATCTCTCACCGCCCCTCTACCGTGGTCCTAGCCCCGCACTCCTGGGCTCACTAGCTGAAGAGTGGGCATTTCATCTCTCACCGCCCCTCTACCGTGGTCCTAGCCCCGCACTACTGGGCTCACTAGCTGAAGAGTGGACATTTCATCTCTCACCGCCCTTCTACTGTGGTCCTAGCCCCGCACTACTGGGCTCACCAGCTGAAGAGTGGGCATTTCATCACTCACCGCCCCTCTACCGTGGTCTTAGCCCCGCACTACTGGGCTCACCAGCTGAAGAGTGGGCATTTCATCACTCACCGCCCCTCTACCGTGGTCCTAGCCCCGCACTACTGGGCTCACTAGCTGAAGAGTGGACATTTCATCTCTCACCGTGGTCCTTGCCCCGCACTATTGGGCTCACTAGCTGAAGAGTGGACATTTCATCTCTCACCGCCCCTCTACCGTGGTCCTAGCCCTGCACTACTGGGCTCACTAGCAGAAGAGTGGACATTTCATCTCTCTCCTGTCTATGCAGCTCCTGTTCCTCCAGGGCCTATGGGATGCATCACTGCAGCTCTGGATGGGAGTCCACCCCCCACCCTTCCTCTGCTAACCCCATTGGACAATGAAGCACCTGCATGGTTAGGGTGATGCTTTCTGGCGCAAGGAAAGGAAGACCCAGACCACAGAGAACGCAAGTGGAAAATAGGAGAGGGTTATGCCGAGAGAACAAACAGGAGAGAATGTTTGTGTCTTTCATTTCTGTTTACTGCCCCACCTTGCCCACCGCTTTTGTGAACTCTAATGACCACAGTAGCTGTCTTTCTAGTTTTGCTGTTCCTACTGCTCTTTAATCGGTCTAGCATCCCTGAGATATGAATAGGTTTCCTTCATACCTATTTGTCATTCTTTGTTTTACCATGTGAATTGCTGTATAGTCTGTACACAACGAAGAAGCATTGTAAGGTGCAGCTCAGTTGTTGACTCCGGGTGTCACATGTTTATGGGGAATCTACAAACCCTATGTATTGCCAAAACCAGAAGGGTCTGTTGGACATAATGGTATATTGCTTTTATAAATTGACCATTGTGACAAGAAGTTGCAGATGAAAACGTTGTTTTCTGAGCATTTTCATTAGGTGTTTTTTATTACAAAAGTTAGTTTCTATGGGAAAACCTTGAAGTATCTATTCAAATGATCATTGCTGAATTCAGAATTGTATCTACTTTTCAGAGATGTATAGTTTTACTGGATCACTCATGGGTCTCGCACCCAATTCCACCACAAACTGCAAGTAGGCTGAAACCACAAAAATTATGTTAAATGGACTACCTCTTCGAAAAATGCAAAACCAGTGGTGAAAAAAATGTTTTTAGAGAAAACTCGTGCTTGTTCCTGAAAGCTGAGGTGATGATGATCCTAGCACAGCAAACTTTTTGTTGATGCCATTTTTAGAAGGAACAAAACCGATACACTTTCTTGTTTAAACTCATGCAACCCCTAACATCCAAAAAAGGACTTAGCATGGGGATTGAAGGGGCGTAGGGTTTGGTGGGAGGGGGTAGATTTGTTGTCATCTGTAACAGTGTTGTGTTCCTCACCTACAATGTGTTACTCCCATTTTCTTTTACCTTCTCTGCATACCTTATCGAAATATCCAATTCTCCCACTGGTTTTTTTGTTGCGAAAGACCTCTTGTGGGCTTACCAGAAACGTACTTTGGATTTAGAGTCCGCCCAGTGGTTACCATTGGTTGACAATGTCGCTCTGATTTGCTTGCTTCTTATTCTATTGCTTGCCTTTCCAATATTCTGTTTGTCATTCCCCTGGCGCATAGCCTCTTTACCACCCATTTGATTGGATGGCGTGCATCCTTCTTCTGCTCCCATTTAGGGAATTGCTTTTTTTTCTTTTTCTTTCAGCACTCGATGAGAATGTGGGTGTTTTCTAGCTCTTTGCCTCGTGTGCTGCTTCCCTCCCCCAAAACCCTTGCTGCACCCCTATGTGTGTTCTGTGTTACTTTGCCCCGCCTCTCACCCCAATATGGCTTTATTTTATCCCCTTCCCCTGTTGCTTCCCCCACCTGCTCCTCCATTGCTGGCCCACCCCTTGTGAAAATTTCAATTTTTATTTTTTTAGAGGTCCTGGCAACTACCTTTTGTAGTTGGGTGCTCAGCTACATCAGAAGTACTTTCGTGACCTCAGATTATTAAATAAATATTAAATTAAAAATGTTAGCTTGGTCCATAAAAATTTAAAAAAAGAGAAACCTTTGCATGCATCTTGTAGGCCCGTTAACGTGTGGTGATGCTACACGTGCCTACATAGTTACACAAGAGAGTGAACTGAAGTTTTTAAGCTCACACTCTTTGGCTAAAATCTTCTGTGCTATGACAAAAGCTTCAACTGGCTCATTATCTCCATGAGCTCTGGTAAAGAACATGTAAAATGCATATGATGGTAAACAACAAAGATCCAGCCTGGTGCCTGGAGATATTCAAACATTAAGATTCTACAGTTAAAGTATCCAACAGAAAAAGCATTACCGAAGATCATTAACTTGTTTTTATTTATACTCTGTCTCCCTCTCGTTGAGCACATTTGAAACAAGTGCTCCTTGAAATTAGGACCTAGTCCTGGGGCGTTCCTGAAGGAGAGCTGCTTGATGGGTCCACACAACAAATGCAGTCTCCGTAAGGAACCAGAAGTATTCCAGTCTGACTGCTGGTGATGAGCCTGCAGATCCAGAACCTAGGGGAAGGAATAAACAGTTGCACCCTTCTGAAACCGGACGGAAAGCAAATAAAAACAAGACATCAAAAGAGCCCAGCATGTCATGGTGTAGCTAGAAGTATGGCACCTGAATGAAGCAAAATACAACCAGCACTTCTTGATGACCAACTGTACCCAGGCAGACTCCCTTATTTCTTTCTTACTTCCGGCATCAGGATTCCCTCCCGAGTGATAGTGTGCTCTACAGGTCTGCATAACATAACATAAGACATTTAAAGGGACCACCTGGTGTATGATGTCCCATTAGAACTCAAACCCCAAGGTGACATCTTCAAACCATGCAGCATTCTCGAATGTCTGGTCTTAATGATTATTACCATGAAGGGCTGGGTTAAGAGAAATGTTTTTTTTCTGCGTGTGGGATGGCCTTGTTTTGCATTTTGACGTTATTACTGTTTTGGTACTGCATAAATACTTTACACATTGCCCTAAGTTAAGCCTGTCTGCTCTGTGCCATAGCTTGAGCTGGGGTTAATTTACTGACTTTGAGAGTTCACCCTGAGAAGGGTTGTAATTATTACTTGAGGTTGGTAGTTACACACCCACCAATGATAATCCAATTCCTTACATGCCTCTATTATAGAGATATTTCTTTACTGTTCTGATATCATGGCCATGGACAAAGCTTTCCATTTAGGATTCCTGAGGTGGAGACCTAGTATTACACATCGGTTACTAGATCATAAAATCTGTGCTTCTGTGCAACACGTCTAGAATAACATTGACAAAGTCAATAGATCTCATATAAGCGAAACCTAAAGGCTTTTCCGATGCTTGTTTCTTTTGGGTTAAGCAGCCCTTGGGAGTGTATGTCTTTTCCATATGTCTCCCTTGTGTAGTCCTATATTCCTGCACTCTGTGTTGCTCTCTATCGCCTGTATGCTTCTCCCCGCTCCCTTCATGTTGCACTCGCCCTGGTGTACTTACCTCGTTGCTTTCTTGTCAGTGAGCTTCTTCTGTGCCCGTTCCACGTTGCTCTGCTCTCTCGCCCATTGCTTCACCTCACTACCCCAGCCCTCTGTATTGCTTCCCCCACTCTCTTATCTCGCCCATTGCTTCTCCTTCCCGCCCTCTGTTACTTCCCCCAGTCTCTTCTCTCGCCCATTGCTTCTCCTCCCCGCCCTCTGTGTTGCTTCCCCTGCTCTCTTCTCTCGCCCATTGCTTCTCCTCCCCGCCCTCTGTGTTGCTTCCCCTGCTCTCTTCTCTCGCCCATTGCTTCTCCTCCGCGCCCTCTGTGTTGCTTCCCCCGTTCTTCTCTCGCCCATTGCTTCTCCTCCCTGCCCTCTGTGTTGCTTCCCCTGCTCTCTTCTCTCGCCCATTGCTGCTCCTCCCCGATCTGTGTTGCTTCCCTCGCTCTCTTCTCTAGCTCATTGCTTGCCCTCCCCGCCCTCTGTGTTGCTTCCCCCGCTCTCTCGCCCATTGCTTGCCCTCCCCGCCCTCTGTGTTGCTTCCCCCGCTCTCTTCTCTCGCCGATTGCTTCTCCTTCCCACCCTCTGTGCTGTTTCCCCCACTCTTTCTCTCGCCCATTGCTTCTCCTTCCCACCCATTGCTTGTCCTCTCCACCCTCTGTGTTGCTTCCCCCGCTCTCTTCTCTCGCCCATTGCTTCTCCTCCCCGCCCTCTATGTTGCTTCCCCCACTCTCTTCTCTCGCCCATTGCTTCTCCTTCCCACCCTCTCTGCTGCTTCCCCCACTCTCTTCTCTCGCCCATTGCTTCTCCTTCCCAGCCTCTGTGTTGCTTCCCCCGCTCTCTTCTCTCGCCCATTGCTTGTCCTCCCATTCCTCTGTGTTGCTTCCCCCGCTCTCTTCACTCGCCCATTGCTTGCCCTTCCAACCCTCTATGTTGCTTCACCCGCTCTCTTCTCTCGCCCATTGCTCGTCCTCCCCACCCTCTATGTTGCTTCCCTCACTCATCTCACCCATTGCTTCTCCTCCCCACCCTCTGTGTTGCTTCCCCCACTCTCTTCTCGTGCTCACTGTTTCTCCTCCTTGCCCTCTGTGTTGCTTCCCCCACTCTCTTCTCTCGCCCATTGCTTCCCCCACTCTCTTCTCTCGCCCATTGCTTCTCCTTCCCAGCCTCTGTGTTGCTTCCCCCGCTCTCTTCTCTCGCCCATTACTTCTCCTCCCCACCCTCTGTGTTGCTTCCCCCACTCTCTTCTCTCGCCCATTGCTTCTCCTTCCTGCCCTCTGTTGCTTCCCCCACTCTCTTCTCTCGCCCATTGCTTCTCCTTCCCACCCATTGCTTCTCCTTCCCACCCATTGCTTGTCCTCCCCACCCTCTGTGTTACTTCCCCCACTCTCTTCTCTTGCCCATTGCTTCTCCTCCCCGCCCTCTCTGTTGCTTCCCCTACTCTCTTCTCTCGCCCATTGCTTGTTCTCCCCACCCTCTGTGTTGCTTCCCCATGCGCTCCCTCCTCTCTTCCTTGTTCCTTCTTCTCCCCAGCCCCCTCTTGTGGAACTTATTTCGCCGCCCTCGTCCTCCATGTTGCTCCTTGCCACCCGTGCTTAAAAAAAACAAAAAACTTTCATGTTACATATTTATTTTTATATTTATGATCCAACTCGGTAAATTTTAAAAAATCACTTTTGTCATCTTATAGGCATGTTCAGGCGTGATGCGCATGCATACTTAATGACTCAACAGTAACGTCATTGAGCCTTTTTTATTGCTTTGTTTACTTTAGCCTTGCTGCACAGCATCAAAGATGCTGTGCAGCAAGGCTAGCAACTATTGGCAAAGCCAATCGGTCCAAAACGCAAGACCTATTGCTTTTGCCAATGCTTACTAGGTCTTGACTACAGACCGCTTAACTTATTTCTAACGCATAACAAATACTTGGGGAGGCTTTGGGTCAGCCCCTTGCTCATCTCAGGATGGTGTTCTTTTTAATTGTGTGCTCTTGGTTCTATCGCTTTCTTTCCTGCTCGTGTGTTTGTTCTGCGCAGGACCATTTTGGGCTCACAGGATGGTGATTGGATGAGTTGTATCCTTCCACTGCTGACTTGAGGGCCTCTTTTTTTCCTTTTATGCGCAGCACTTCATGGGAGAGTGCGTGTTTTGAGTATGCATTCACTTACAAATAACAACAAGCCTTTGCAATGCAATAGGTCTCGCATTTATGAGAGTTTGAGCTATTGGCATTGTAAATGACAATGCCTTTTATGTGTTGTTTTTAAAACAGATAAATAAAAGGCATTGTCGTTTACAATGCCAATAGCTTGAACTCTTGCAAATGCGAAACCTATTGCATTGCAAATGCATGCTATAAATTTTTTTAAAAGTGTTGGAAGAGAGCTTGTCCTGCCAGTTATTTGAGAAAATAGTGCTGGGAGGCTGTAATTAAAGCCTACCAAGCACCAACACACATAACGGGGGGTGTCGCCATGGGAGGTTACAAAATGAGACAAGGCGGTACTAAGCAGGGACTACTAAGTCTTTTGACCAATGAACAGCCACAGTTTACAGTGGACAATGGCACAAGCCAATGGAAAATGTGGGCGGAGCTTCAAGTCCCTACCTCAATACAGCAAGCCTCGAAGAGCAGCGCATGCGCTGCCCAGGCTCGACCTAAAAAGTATTGACGAAGCTAATAGCAGGGCCTTTTAGAGCAGTGACCAGTTAGCTTCGCCAATCGCCAGTGCTTGTTTAGACTCAAAATGAATTTTAAGTTTAAAATAAATCTTAACGGGATTTTTCAGTTGCAAGACATTTATATATGCACACTTTTTTTTTTCACAACACATTTTATTAAATTTCCATGGTACATTCTGGGCCGCAGCCCGACATACATAATCAGGACAAAAATAATTCGGGTGTACCAAGCATGTATAGCATAATAATGCAGAACATATATAAAGCACAACAAAAACAGTTTGGCGCAGACAGATCCAATACTCGTGCATCTTGGGAAATTCAGCTAGGTACGTGTATGAGCTGTGATGAGGTACGATGTATATGATGTCTGGGGATCGTGGACGGTATCATTCACTAGGGGGTCTGAGAGGGGAGGGGGGTAAATCTATACCCCGGTATGTTGCCCATCTGGGCCATATTTTCCTATGTTTCTGGAGGCAGCCCCGTGCCTGGAACACCGCAATCTCTGCGCCCATGCAACTGTCTAGGCCTTTCCTCCATTTCCCTAATGTCGGGGGAGAGGCCCCCTTCCATAGCTGGGCAATGTCACGCTTGACAATAGTGAGGGCCAGGAAGAGCAGGTGTTGTTTATACCGATTCCCTCCTATCCCATCGGTACTGTGCAAAAGAAATAGCTTTGGGTTGAATGGAAGATCCCAAGGTAATATCTTTCCCAGGCAGGCTGAGACTTTGCGCCAGAAGGGCTGCAATGCGGTGCAGCTCCACACTGTGTGTATGAATGATCCCTCCTCCCTTCCGCAGCGTAAACACTGGGGGGATTGGACGACCCCCATCTTCCAAAGGCGAAGGCGTGTATAGTATACGCGATGTATGTATTTGTATTGGCTGAGGCAGTATCGACAGGACACGGCCGCTCCCCAAGGGCTAGCTAATGCTTCGGCCCAATCATCATCTGTCAACTCTGGTATGTCATCCTGCCACGCCTTTCTAGTTTTATGCAACGTGGTTCTGGCGTGTGTCGTTAGGGTCTGGTAGATCTGAAGGATTGTATGAGCACCCAGGTCTCCCATAAGGAGGCGGCCTTCGAGGGGATGGAATTCAGGCAGGGGTGTCCAGAGAAAGGATCAATGGGGTAAGAGCGTGACATAGCTGAAGGTATTTATGGAATTGCGTCTTGTTCAGCTGGAATTCCACCTGTAACTGGTGGAAAGACTTTAGGGTGGAGCCCTGCATAACATCTCCAAGTGAAGATATACCCACTAGGTCCCACCTGCGAAATCCCGCCAGAGCCGTCACCTGGCGCAGATAAGTACCATTCCACAAGGGAGTCGCTTGGGTCAGGCGGCCACGCCAGCCCATCTGTCCTACTGTGTATCTCCAGAGCCGGACCACCGTTCTACTGGCATGGGGTAAGAAGTTTAGGTTTTGTGCACTATATAACAGCCAAAGGAGGGGAACTCCCTCCATCGCCGCATGCTCCAATGCAAACGCTGGGTCTGTTGGTGAGTTATACCACCATTCATTTATAATCAATAATTGTGAGGCTGCGTATCTGAAAGAGACACGTTAGTGACAGATTCCTTACCTTAGAATATCCCCAGGCGTCAGGCTGGATCCGGAAAGTTTTTGCGTAGCAGTACCCTTGCGCGTCGGTAGGCGGCGTCGTGCGGCTCCGCGTCCGTCGTCGGCGTCGTGATCGCCGGGATGACGTCGCGGGCAGTACTTAGACGCCGCCCCTGCGCGCTGGCGTCAGTTCTTCTTTTTCCGCGCCAGTAAGCGCAGATCCGGGAAGAGCAGTGCCCTAGTCAATTTTTGACTACATTTTTTGGTGATTTTTCACTGTTTTCTTTTCGAGTCGTCGACTCCTAGGTGTCGATAGGGGTGCCCGGCTTCAAGCCATGCGACGTCTGTGGTCGGATGATGTCGATCATAGACCCGCATTTAGAGTGTCTCTTCTGTCTCGGCCGAGACCACGACACGAAGTCGTGCCCTGACTGCCGGAAACTTCACCCGAAGGCTTTGCGAGAGCGGTCTCGAAAGCTACTCGAGGTCCGGCAGTCGGCTCCGCGCCACACCAAGCCCCAGTCCCGGGAGAGGTCGAGGGGCCGGTCGCGGAGTCCCCGCCGGTCGTCGGAGTCCAAGTCTTCGCGCTCCTCGGGTAAGTCGAAGCACAAAAAGTCTAAGAGGCATCATCGCTCTAAGACTTCGCCTCGCCGGTCTCACGACTCGGCTGAGGCCCCTGTCGGTACCGTCCCCGCCCCCGCGGTCCTGGACGTGCCTGTCGAGCCGCCCCCGCATTACCCGTCCTTTCCGGGTTCGGGGGCGACTCCGGCCCAAGTACAGGAATTCCTGTCGGCCATGGCCCGCCTCTTCGGGCCTCAAGGTCCCTCCGGTCCGCCTTCGGGCCCCGCAGGCCCTGATGGGGTTGCTCCGGCGTCGCCGACGACTCCGGTCCCGGCGTCGCCTGTCCCGCCAGCCTTGATCCCGGCCTCGGCTCTGGCCCCGGCCTCGATCCTGGCCCCGGTGGTGCCGCAACCCCCATCGACGCCGGTTGACCTAACCACGCCTCCGCCGATGTCCCCGGTGCCGTTTCTGACGCCGTCCGGGGCTCCGGACGGCGTCGTTCCCCAGCTCTTTCCGGGTCCGGCCGGATCCGGCGCCGACGAGAACTTGGGTCCCAAATGTCCCCCCTCCTCCATATTTTTCACTAGAGGAGGACCAGGAGAGCTGGGAGGGGTCAGAAGACCCTCTCACACGGCAGTGTGAGTATGATCAGGACTGGGCAGAGGAACTTGGGGATGCCAGTGGTCTAGATACTTCCCCTGACACTGGCATGCTGTCTCCTCCCGTGGCTACGGAGGAGGAGCAAATTTCGCAACGGTGTTGCGTAGAGCAGCTGGAGCCTTGCACCTCCAATTGCCTACTCTGGCTGTCAAGACTAATCTCTTGACGGAAGTGCTTCAGCCGGCAGCCTCCTCTGCGGAGACTGTGCTGCAGTTTAATGATGCACTGATTGACGTTCTTTTGGGCACCTGGTCCAAGCCCACCACAGGGGCTCCTGTGGATAGGAATGTGGCCCGACGCCATCGCCCTGCTCCGGGCGACCCCGTATTTCTCTCCCAACATCCCACCCCCGAGAGCTTGGTTGTCCAAGCCTCTGCCTCCCAAACCGCCTTCCCTACCGCCCCTCCAGATAGGGAATCCAAATGCCTGGACCAATTTGGGAAGAAGGCCTTTTCTTCCTCCAGTGCTGGCTTGCGGTCGGTGAACACCGCTTGCCTTTTGGGCCGATATACCCACTCCGTGTGGGATTCGGTGGCGACTGTTTTGCCCCAGTGTTCTGAGGAGGTCCAGACACTGCTTACCCGCGCCATTGCGGAAGGTAGGGATGCGGCAAAGTACACCATACGTTGTGGCCTTGATACCGCCGACTCGCTGGGCAGATCGCTTGCAACGACGGTGGCGCTGCGTCGCCACGCCTGGCTGAAGACCACTGGTTTCTCAGGTGATGTCCAGAATACACTCATGGACATGCCCTTTGATGGAGTCGGTCTTTTTGGTTCCAAAGCAGACCATGCGCTGGAGTGTTTTAAGGACTCACGGGCTACTGCCAAGTCCCTGGGCCTTTCTGTTGTGCGCCCTCCGCTAACCTCTGCTTTTCGCCCCTTTCGTGGCCACGGAAGGGGCGCCCAGTTACGTCAGCAGCCCAGCCACCGGCCCGCGCAGCTAGCGCCTTCGCGTGGCCGAGGACGTGGATACTGCCGTGGCGTTTCGGGCAACCAGCGTGCGGGTCAGGCCACCACCTCCAACCCGTCCGCGGCCTCCAAGCCCTCCTAGTCCCTCCTTTCAGGTGCACAGCACGCCAGTAGGGGCAGGGTCCGCCATCACCTTCACCACTGGCGTCCCATCACCTCGGACAGGTGGGTCTTGGACATTGTCCGAAGGGGCTACTCCCACCCCTTCGAGACCGCCCCCAGCCATGCCACCTCAATTCCACCGCATGTCAGGGGATCACTTGATGCTTCTGCAGAAGGAAGTCATGGCCCTGTTGGCCAAGAGGGCCATCGAGCGTGTTCCGACCCCAGAAGTAGGGCGTGGTTGCTACTCCCACTACTTTCTGGTGCCCAAAAAGGACAAGGAGGACATGCGTCCTATCTTGGACCTCCGGAACGTCAATCGCTTCCTCCGGAAGGAGAAGTTCAAGATGCTCACCCTAGCTCAGTTCTTGACTGCCCTCGACCCTGGAGACTGGTTGGTAGCGTTGGACTTGCAGGATGCTTATTTCCACATCCCCGTCCTGCCGGCCCACCGGCGTTACCTGTGGTTCACGGTAGGCCTCGAGCATTTTCAGTTCACCGTGCTCCCCTTTGGCCTTACCAGTGCCCCTCGGGTGTTCACGAAAGTGATGGCGGTGGTCGCAGCTCATCTGCGCCGGGCAGGGGTTTCAGTCTTCCCCTACCTCGACGACTGGCTGCTGAAGGCGGGCTCGTCCCAGGCAGTCGTCTCCCACCTCCAGACTACGGCCGAACTCCTGCACTCGCTGGGGTTCTCCATCAATGTGCCGAAGTCGCATCTGATTCCTTCTCCACAGCTCCTTTTCATCGGAGCAGTTCTGGATACGACGCAGTTTCGGGCCTATCCTCCCTAACGGCGAGTCCGGGATATTCAGGCTATGATTCCAATCTTTCAGCCTTTATCCTGGGTTTCGGTACGGATGACCCTGAGGCTACTGGGCCTCATGGCCTCCTGCACCCTGCTAGTCGATCATGCCAGATGGCATATGCGGGCTCTGCAGTGGGACCTGAAGTTCCAGTGGGCGCAGCACCAGGGCAACCTGTCCGATCACGTCCAGATCTCGGAGGGGACTGCAAAACAGTTGCAGTGGTGGCTCTCGAACCGGCAATGGGTCATGGGCAGATCCCTCTCCCTTCCCCAGCCAGAGCACACAGTTGTGACAGACGCGTCCCTTCTGGGATGGGGCGGTCACATGGGAGAGGCGGAGATCAGAGGCCTCTGGTCTCCGGCGGAGTCCCGGCTCCATATCAACCTTCTGGAGCTCCGGGCGATCCGACTTGCACTCAAGGCATTCCTTCCCTCTGTCAAAGGGAAGGTAGTGCAGGTGTTCACAGACAACACCACCGCCATGTGGTACTGCAACAAACAAGGCGGGGTGGGGTCGTGGACCCTCTGTCAGGAGGCTCTGCGCCTCTGGACATGGCTGGAACATCAGGGCATGTTCCTGATGGTTCAACACCTGGCAGGTTCCCTGAACGCCAGGGCGGACGAACTCAGCCGCAGGTGCTTGATGGATCACGAATGGCGTCTTCACTCGGAAGTGGCGCAAGGACTCTTTCTTCAGTGGGGATAGCCTTGGTTAGATCTATTTGCCACCGAAGAGAACGCGCAATGTCATCAGTTCTGCGCGTTGGAATTTCCAAGGCGGCACTCGCTCGGCGACGCTTTTCGTCACGAGTGGAGTTGCGGTCTGTTGTACGCCTTTCCGCCTATACCACTTCTACCCAGAGTGTTGAAGAAGATTCGGCACGACCGGGCCCAAGTCATTCTTGTGGCTCCGGACTGGGCTCGAAGAGTTTGGTATCCCGAGCTACTCAGTATGAGCGTAGATCCCCCGATCCGTCTGCCTCTTCGGGAGGATCTTCTGTCGCAGCAGCAGGGACGGTCCTCCACCCGAACCTGTCCAGCCTCCACCTGCTTGCGTGGAGATTGAGCGGCGGCAGTTGATTCCTTTCGACTTGCCTCCCGAAGTTTGTGATGTAATTCTGGCAGCCAGGCGTCCCTCCACTAAGGTGGTATACGCCTGCAGGTGGAACAAGTTTGTGGCATGGTGCACAGCAAAGGCTGTGAATCCCCTTTCTGCCCCCTCTTTCTGAGGTTCTTCTGTTCCTTCTTTCCCTGGCCCAACAGGGTTCTGCCCTGGGTACCATCAAGGGCTATCTTTGTGCTATCTCGGCCTTCCTCAGGCTTCCTGATCAGCCCTCCCTTTTCAAGTCCCCTGTTGTTAACAGGTTTCTAAAAGGCATTACACACCTCTTCCCTCCTGTTCCGTTTGTGATGCCTCAGTGGGACTTGAACTTGGTTCTTACCTTCCTTATGTGCGCTCCCTTTGAGCCTCTGCACAACTGTCCTCTTCGTCTTCTGACTCTGAAGACAGCCTTTCTGGTGGCCATCACCTCCGCTCGGCGGGTGAGTGAGCTCCAGGCTCTTTCATGCAAACCTCCCTTTCTGTCTGTTCATCCAGACAAGGTTGTTCTTCGGACGCGTCCGTCCTTCTTGCCAAAGGTGGTTTCTGCCTTCCACATTGGGCAGACCATCACTTTGCCCACCTTCTTTCCGCCTCCGCATCCTTCCAGAGAGGAAGAGAGGCTCCACCGTCTGGACCCAAAACTTGTGCTTTCCTTTTACCTCAACCGCACACAACACTTCCGAGTGGATGACCAGCTCTTTGTTGGCTACGTGGGCGCCAAAAAAGGTCGGGCGGTGCACAAGAGAACCATCTCCCGCTGGATAACCTTGTGTATCAAAGCCTGCTATTCTTTGGCTAAGAAGGAACCTCCTGTTGGGCTGCGTGCCCATTCCACCAGGGCAACGTCTGCTACCACGGCTTTTGGCCGCGGTGTTCCGCTGCAGGATATCTGTCAGGCAGCTACGTGGGCCTCGCTGCACACGTTTACAAAGCATTACTGCCTTGACAGTCAGGTCCGGAGGGACGGCTTCTTTGGCCGTTCTGTCCTCCGGGGACTTCCTTGTCTGATCTTTGTTCGCAGACCCACCACCGGGGTTGGTATTGCTGGGGTATCTATTCTAAGGTAAGGAATCTGTCACTAACGTGTCTCTTTCAGATGCACAAGTTACTAACTTGTGTAACGATATATCTGTAAGAGACAGTAGTTAGTGACAGATTCCTTACCGCCCACCCATCCTCCCCGTTCTGCGAACTGATTTCTAGGGTTAAGGACATCCCTTTCAGGGCCCTAGTATTTTTCAGACACCTATGTCAGCTTCTTGCATGGCTCTGCGTTCCTTGCGCGGAAAGTCGTGTACAGAACTGACGTCAGCGCGCAGGGGCGGCGTCTAAGTACTGCCCGCGACGTCATCCCGGCGATCACAACGCCGACGACGGACGCGGAGCCGCACGACGCCGCCTACCGACGCGCAAGAGTACTGCTACGCAAAAACTTTCCGGATCCAGCCTGACGCCTGGGGATATTCTAAGGTAAGGAATCTGTCACTAACTACTGTCTCTTACAGATATATCGTTACACAAGTTAGTAACTTGTGCAATAGGAATATACATCAGCGGCTGCAATGCCGCCACAATACGTTGATTGGGCGCAAGTTTGTAGTGCCACCTGAACCGCTCCACCATTCCATAGGAATTTATTATGGATGGTGTTTACTTGCGCAAACCATGATCGTGGTATATGATATGGGAAGTTCTGTAGTCGGTACAGTATTCGAGGTAGCGAGACCATTTTAAAAATGGCTGCGCACCCATACAGTGAGAGCGGAAGAGAGGACCATATTGCTGTCTCATCTCTGAGACTGGCGACGAGTGGGTTGATATTGTGCACCCATGAAGTTTTGGGGCAGGGTGACATGAAAATACCCAAATATTTAAAGCCCCCGAACGCTTGGGTTAGCTGGGCCACCTAGGTGCATCGTCCCTGGTCTCCACATACTGGGAATAGCACGGATTTAGAAGGGTTGGTATGAAGCCCGGTAGTCTGGCCGAATACTCGGATCTGCAAGATTCGTGGGCCTGAGATCCATGGGTCGGTCATAAAGAAGAGGACATCATCCGCATATAGTGCGACACGGTCGGGTCGCGACCGTGGCCACTCATAGCCCCGGTCACCGCATACCCACGCTGCTAGAGGTTCCACCGCCAGGGCGAATAGGAGTGGGGACAGGGGGCAGCCCTGTCGCGTGCCAGGACAGACAGGGAAGGGGGCCGAAAGATGTCCTGCCATGCGGACCGAGGCAGTGAGATTTGTGTATAATAGACTGACATATGTCAAAAAACGTGGGCCGAAATTGACAGCTTCGAGAAGCTGGAAAAGGTACACCCAGCTGAGAGAATCGAACGCTTTGTCTATCGGCTAAAAAAATGGCGGCCGGGCGCCCAAGCTCCGGGGCCATAGCCATGGCTTTGTGGACCCGACAAATGTTGTGGCGGGTGGCCCGATGTGGCATAAAGCCAGCTTGATCTGGATGAATCAGGCCCTGTATACAAGCCCGCAGTCGATTGGCTAGGATCTTGCCCAAGAGTTTGGGCTCGAAGTTAATAAGGGAAATGGGGCGATATGAGGATGGATCCTCCGGTGGGCAGCCAGGCTTGAGGAAGAGGACAATCTTGGCATGCCGCCAATCCCGGGGTAGCAGGGTTTGTTCAAAGGCGTCATGTATTGCCTCTAGCAGGTGAGGGCCTAATGTGGACATGTGTGGCCGAAGAAACTCCATGGGGAATCATTGGGGCCTGGAGCCCGCCCGGGATGCATCGCTACAAGTGCCGCGCTTAATTCTTTCATGGTGATAGGGGCACCTAGGTGATCTCGCATCTGGTCCGTAAGTTTACGAGGGGGGATATCTCTAAGGAACTCCGCGATGAGCGATTCCGATATCTGTTCTTGTCGCGCGTACAGTGCGGAGAAGTAGTGCGCAAATCCCCATACCAGCTCCCCTGGAGATGAATGCAGACCCCCATCCGTGCCTCGAATAATTGGGATAGTGGCCGGGGACCTCCCTACTTGACATAATCTATGAAGCATTTTGCTGGAAATGTCCCCCCATTGATAAATATGATGTTGCAACGCCAACCAGATTTCTTTCGCCTCCCCTATGAGGTGTTGTTGTATCTGCTGTTGCATAAGAAGCATGCTGTGACAGAGGGGGGGGCTGGGTTCCTGCACATATTGTGCTTCTAGGGATGTGTAGCGGGCTTCTAATTCGGCCCGGTGGGTGGAATATTTGTGTTTCTCATGCGAACGATATCTGATGTCGACCCCGCGGACTGTGGGCTTCAGGGCCTCCCATAGGGTAGCTTTGGATGGGGCCGATGCAATGTTGACGTCTAAATATTCCTGTATTGTCCCAGTAAGGGTTTCCTGGTAATCAGGATTGCGGAGGTGCCATGGGGACATATGCCACCTAAAGGGAGGTTTTTGAGAGCGTGTATGGAGTTTGACAGAGACCGGGGAGTGATCCGACAGCCCCCTAGGGAGGTGGGAAACTTGAGAGAATCTATGAATATAGCTATACGGCGTGAACATGTAGTCCAACTGGGATAGGGAGCCGTGAACTGTGGACATGTAAGTGTAGCTCAGCTCGTTGGGATGGTATTTGCGCCATATGTTTGACCATTCCAGTGTGGTGGCGAGGAGGCTTAATTTCGAGGTATCTAATGAGGGGCCTGCGTTGGACCCACGCTTTCTATCTAGTGATGACATGACATCATTCCAGTCTCCCCCCAGAAAGGTCAGTCCATCCGGGAGTTCGCTCCAGAGATGGGAAATTTTGTTGATGAATGTATTCCCTAAGGGTGGGGGGGGGGTCATAGATACTACCAATGTTCACGTGTTCCCCATATAGTGTGCCTGATATTATGATGTATCGTCCCCCTGGATCTGTCCAGTGTTTCATGTGCACAAAGGGGACACGACGATGAATGAGAACAGCAGTCCCCCGGGAACCCCTAGTGAACCCCGCATGGTATCCGAACCTCGCCAGACAGGGAGCCTTGGTGCCCAATAAGTGCGTCTCCTGTAGGAGAAGGATATCGGCTCCGTAACGCTTGGCCTGATGGAGAATGGCGCCCCTCTTGATTTTATTGAGTAACCCCCTGACATTCCAGGATACCACAGTCAGATCCCCAAGTGGGGAAATGTGAGCCTGAGTAGACATCCAGCCTCTATACACGCGCTCTGAGGACCTAGCATATTGAAATGTGGATCGTGTGCCTGCGCTTGTGCTGAAACCAATACTAATCCAACGAACAAAACCCCCATGAACACCTCCCCCCTCCTCGATACTGCCATGAACAAGGAGCATCTGTCGCGGTGAAGGACACCCCAAGCCCCCAACAGTGGAGCCCAGAGTCCCTCTGCCAATGGTTCCCAACCTTCCCATAAAACTTCAACTTGGGGTACTAATGTCTGGGCAGTGCAGCCTCGTGGCTTGATTGTCCACGCCACCTCAGTGCTTAGTAGGAACAGAATGTTTCAGGTATCGGGCCATCAATAGAAAACTGAAAACAAGGAGCCCCGTCGGCTGATTCAGTTCAGGTTGTACGTTCGGAGCTGGAGGAGCGTCGGTCGGAACCAGACCCGTGTCGCCACTTTGATTTCGTCCTTCTAGATCTGTTCCTCTGCGAGCCACGGGAGGAATCCGACTCCAGCGGTGGTGGGGTATGAGCCCTCAGGTGAGTATGTTCATCCATCCACGTGAAGACCGCTTCGGGCGTGTCGAAAAAGAGAGACTTAGAATTAAAAATGACGCGTAGTCTGACAGGATAGAGGAGCATATACTGAATATTAAGATCTCGTAGCTTCCGCTTTGCCGCCGTGAAGGATTGGTGTTGTTGTTGTACTAGGCGGGTGTAGTCTGGAAAAATCATTATATGCCGGGACTCGTATATAAGTTTGTCCTTGTGTGTCCTGGCGAACTGCAGTATGGCATCTCGGTCTGCATAGTTAAGCAGTTTAGCAATGACTGGTCATGGGCTTCCCCAGGGGGTGGTTTCTTTGTCAGCGCCTGGTGGGCTCTCTCCACCACGAAACATATCCTGTGGTAGGAGATCTCTGAGCCACTGGGTGAGGAAGCGATCCATGGAGGCGCCCTCGGAGCTCTCTGGGAAGCCAACGAAACTGAGATTATTGCGCCTGGCTCGGCCCTCTGCCTCCTTCACCCGAGACACCAGCTCCTGCGACACTACTGTCAACTTATTGACTTTTTTCTGCAAGGTAGTCATGGTGTCTTCCACGGATGAGACCCGCGTCTCCACCTCAGTAATGCGATCCACCGCCTTTCGAAGATCCTGGCGCAGGAGGGAGACCTCGGATCCCACCGCACTGATTTTAACATAGAGCGTATCTCTTGCCTCCGTGATAGCTGCTTGGAGCGCTGCATTGTCTGGCACGGTTCCACTCGCGCCCCCTCCACCCGGGCCCTGGGTGTAATGGTCGAGGGTGCTCTGTTTGGCCCCTGCCCCGCTTGGCTTATCCTTGCCCATGAGTTCACGCCGTGGAACGGTTGGCCAGAAGTCTCAGGAAGCTGGGGGGGGGCCAACCCGCTCTAGATGGAGGATCGCTGCGGGTCACCAGGCATTTAGAATCTGTCTCGCCAGCTATCACATAGGGGACACGACAGGCCGGTCCTCTCTGAATCTGACGCGTCCTGGGCCACAAGCCACACCGAGCGTAGCTCGGCCGCCTCCGCAGCCCGCGACGGCCAGCCAAGTAGGCCCCCCTGCTGGGACCAGACTCGCCTGACCACCAGCCCGCCGGGTGCCCCCACCAAGCCGGTCGGCGTCGGGCCCAGTCCTTTATCCCTGGGCACGATGGCAGGGCCCCCCCGCGCAGCCCTAGCGTAGGATGTTCAACTTACCCAACTCGGGGGCCCAGGCCAGGCCCGCCAGTTATGCCCGCAAGGTGTGGAGGAGATTCAAGGGCCTACTGGGGAGGGGCGGCGCCACCGTAATCCAGGCCCAGCGATGCCTCACCCACACGCACTATGGCAGAGGAGGAGGCCCCGTGGCCCGCAGGCTCTTTGCTGTGTACGGCCAGTGCACAACTCCGTCCGCCCCCACCGCAGCCAGGCAATGTATCCCTCAGTCAAAACGCCGGGCCCGGGCGAGCCCCTGCGGTGGGGAGAACCAGCCCAAGGGAATCCTGCGGAGCCGGCGTGAAGCGCCACCCACTCTTCAGTGCTCGTCAGGGCAGACCGCCCCAGGCCGACGCAAGGCCCAGGCAGGCTCCGCCACTGACGAGGATCCAACTGGGCACCCACCCGGCCGGCACCGCGGCGTGAGGCCCGGCGGCCGCTGCCCAACAATCGACTGCCGCAGCAGGCTCACAGCAGTCCCAGGGGACTGGGCGTACGAGCGGCACCACCGGCGCCCGCTCCCACGTCAGGGCGTCCCACCTCACCTTCGGAGCCCGATCCGGCCCCACAATCAGCCGCAGGTACCAAGCTGGAGGTCGGGGAAAGGACGGGCCGCGCCAGGCCCGGGTCCGCGTCACGCCTCAGACGGCCCCGGCAAGCAGCACGCCGACCAATGTCTGCCGCTCCGCCCCTCTAGTCCACAGATGAGCCCGGCCATTAGCGTGATAGCACCGATGTCCGATGGGCAGCACTAGGTAGGATTGCAGACGGATTATGTAGGATATTTGGCGTAGACGCGCGTAGCTCGATCAAGCTGCGTCCGCCATGTTGGCTGCCCAAGCCACACTCCCTCCATATATGCACACTTTTAAAAACATTCACAAACAAAACAATGCACTTGAAAAGCGTTAATGCTTTGAATTTTTTTTTAAAAAAAACAACTTCTGTTTTTGCGAAGCCCATTAATTAAGGTTTTAAATACTGTCTAGGCACGTTTTCTAAGTCTGTACATGAGAATGAGTAGTCCTTGTTCGTTTATTTAAGGAATCTGCTTCTGTCTGTCTGTCTGTCGGTCGGTTACTTCCAGTGGCGGATAAGATTGAACGTCCTTGGTGTCTGCCTTTTGGTGACTTTAGAAGTTGAAAATGGCCATACCTTGGAAGCGAATGACCTTTCCTGATCAGTGAAGATTCAAGCCTGCATATTTATTTAATGGCTATATAATTCGATTCTAAAGACCAGCTGCCTTTTGGTCCATTGCCAAGGCCCCACTCTGTGAAACTGCTTCTCTGCGGACTCGAGGGTTGTCTCTGAAAGTCAGGAAAGGCTCGAACGCTACTCGTTGCTGAAGGTGTTTTTAAATCACCCACCACACCCTTGTGGCTTTAGGATCACAAGGGCCTGATGCTGCTAGTTAATCCTATGTGATGTTCCTACTCACACCTGGTGGTGTTTCTGCGTAGTGCTATGAAACGAGTGTAAATAGGTAGTAGGCGCTATATAAGAAGATTCTGCCGCCACTGCTGGTCGGGTGTACACCGCGGTGCCTGCGCTGGCCTGTGAGGGCGGCGTGCAGTCGTGGCTGCCCGACCTCACGCAGCGCCAAGAGGCTGCCCGACCTCACGCAGCGCCAAGAGCCTGCCCGCGGCCCTTGGCTCCCAGATGGAGCACACAGCGCCAAGAGGTTGCCAGACCTCACACAGCGCCAAGAGGCTGCCCTTGGGGTTGCCAGACCTCACACAGCGCCAAGAGGCTGCCCTTGGCTCCCAGATGGGGCACACCACGCCAAGAGGCTGCCCTTGGCTCGCAGAAGGTACGTACACAGCGTTGTGTAGTCAGGAAGGCCTCCAAGAAGGATCGCCCACTCAGCACATTCCTCGGATTCCACTGACCACCGCGGACCCTGGAAGGAGGCCGCCTGCGCTTCCCAAAGTCAACAGCCCCCCTCGACCCCCTCCCCGTCTGTGCTGTGAACCTGCTGCATGCTTAGCCGTGCCTCAGCAGGACTGATGGACGGGGCCGATGGATGCAAGGCTCGCCCAGCCTATGACCACCTAGTAGTACTCAGAAGGTCCGTCTTTCCCTCCAGGCACTGGGACTTCTTAACTTTTACTAACTTTGCTGAGGTTTATTTTGGAAAAGCTGGATGGTTTTCGAGTCCATGTTGGCCGGTGTTTGTCCCGGCGCCTGGGCTGGCCCTGGTCACCCAGGCCTGGCAGAGGAGGCGAGCCGGACTCCGAGCGCCTTTCAGCACCAGCTCTAGAAGTGGTTGCTAGAATATCTGTCTAGGACAGAGGTCTTCAAGCTTTTTGATGCCGAGACCCCCCTGTCAAAAAAATGTTGGCATAAGGACCCCCTCCTGACAAAAATTTCTGGAAACTGGTACTCATACTTAACAACCATAAACGTCTCCAATTCCCACGGCAAATCATTTTTATGGTGGGGAAACAATATTAAACTGTGTATAGCAAACCAAATGTTTGTGGCTGACTGTGGTTTGGTATCAGAGGCCTACTACAGACTTCAAACAAAAAGTCTCCACAAAGAATTACCCAAAAATTCGCAATGGTACTTTTTCACAAATAAATCATATTTTGGCAAAACTTATTTGTATTTCTAGTAAGGTCTTTCAGTACATTGAGACTTTCTGTGAGAATTAATTTGAATATGAAACTGAAGTACCTCAACATTTTAACTTATTGTCAACTCCCATAAAATGCATCAGGGCTGCTGATAAAAAGTCAGCTACAGGAAAGTCAGAATAGGAATTCGCAATGTGCCTGCCAGGTAAGTGACAGTTTACAGCAGCAATCTGTAATGCATATTACCAGGTGTTTGGGCACTTCTCTAGATATAAAACAATCCTATTCTTCCAACACATTTCACCACAATTTATTTGCCAGCCTGCCCATCCTACCCTGGCTTTCCCTATTTTTCTTGCTCCTTACTGGCCTTTAACACTTCTACCGGGATAGTCAGCGCTATGTAAATATGTTTACAATTAGAAACACTTCACAGCTCATCACAAAGCTTCCAGTGATTTTATCAATGAAAGCCAGTGCCAGCTCGCAAGCATTCTTTACAGCTGCAAATTGCCTTTTACATTTTCAGATTCGTAGCACATATTTCCCTTCCTTTCAGGCAAGCAGGCATCCTGGAAGGAAAGAAACCTTATTTAGCTGTCTGATCAGCTCCGGTTTCACAGCACAGGAGAACACTGCAGCTTGAAGTATTTTGATTTCATAATGAACTGCCCGGGGCCGGTTTTCTTTTTCGAAAGTCCAGGTAGAAGTGAGGCCCGGGATGCGCGACCCCCTTCCCATGACTCCACGGCCCCCGTGGGGGTCGCGCCCCACAGATTGAAGACCTCTGGTCTAGGACCAGTCTCCCGGGCGGGGGGCTCAGTGGACTAATGCGTCCACTGTAGGGGCCTGTGTTCGACATCATGGTCACAGATTCAAGTCCGGCGAGTCCACTCAGCCTGTCATCCTTCTGAGGTCGATAAAATGAGTACCAGTTGGGTACAATATAAATCTGTTATTCAGCGCCTTGATACCATTGGGTGATACGTGGGCTTTACAAATACACGGTATGTTAAAGGCTTTATTTGTATTTATTGCCTTAGCATTGCCTTTACATAACGCACATATCATGCAAGTTATAATACGGACATTTTGTATGGGAGGGCGTCTCTTAGTAAAAGGCATTGCCAATATTTCTTTTTAAATAGACCAAAGTAAAGCATCCTGCAACCAGGGCCAGCAGGACCTCATTATCAGCACTGCCGCCTCCAGGGCCTGAGCGAGTCTCACTGCTTCGAAGAGTGACTTTTATTTATTGTTTGTATAAACCAGACCATCACTCCCAGGTGTATCATTGTACTGCACAGGTAACCGGAAAGACCAGGATGTGGGGCTCGCAAGAGGTGAAAGAGATGGGTAGCTAGGGACCAGAACTGCAGCAGAGGCACCAAAGATGGCAAGACACCATCAGTACAACACACTCAACGCACTCTGTGGGCCCTACTACAACCATACCATCCCCCGTGACCCTTCATGCCTAGAAAACACCACCCGTAACATATATACAGTACCACCAACCCCTCATGTGATGAGCGGGAGACAAGGAAGAAGGGTGAGACGGAAAGGGGGACATTTCACATCACGCCAGCTCCCAGGGCCCAAGTACGGCCTCCCTTAGTCCAAGTCCTGAGCATGGCCTTTGAGGGTCTCAGGTGGAGCAGGAAGAAGGGTGAGACGGAAAGGGGGACATTTCACATCACGCCAGCTCCCAGGGCCCAAGTACGCCTCCCTTAGTCCAAGTCCTGAGCATGGCCTTTGAGGGTCTCAGGTGGAGCAGGAAGAAGGGTGAGACGGAAGGGGGGACATTTCACATCATGCTTCTCCCAGGGCCCAAGTACGCCTCCCTTAGTCCATGTCCTGAGCATGGCCTTTGAGGGTCTCGGGTGGAGCAGGAAGAAGGGTGAGACGGAAAGGGGGACATTTCACATCACGCCAGCTCCCAGGGCCCAAGTACGCCTCCCTTAGTCCATGTCCTGAGCATGGCCTTTGAGGGTCTCAGGTGGAGGAGGAAGAAGGGTGAGACGGAAAGGGGGACATTTCACATCACGCCAGCTCCCAGGGCCCAAGTACGCCTCCCTTAGTCCAAGTCCTTAGCATGGCCTTTGAGGGTCTCGGGTGGAGCAGGAAGAAGGGTGAGACGGAAAGGGGGACATTTCACATCACGCCAGCTCCCAGGGCCCAAGTACGCCTCCCTTAGTCCAAGTCCTTAGCATGGCCTTTGAGGGTCTCGGGTGGAGCAGGAAGAAGGGTGAGACGGAAAGGGGGACATTTCACATCACGCCAGCTCCCAGGGAGCAAGTATGCCTCCCTTAGTCCATGTCCTGAGCATGGCCTTTGAGGGTTCAGGTGGAGCAGGAAGAAGGGTGAGACGGAAGGGGGACATTTCACATCACGCCAGCTCCCAGGGAGCAAGTATGCCTCCCTTAGTCCATGTCCTGAGCATGGCCTTTGAGGGTTCAGGTGGAGCAGGAAGAAGGGTGAGACGGAAAGGGGGACATTTCACATCACGCCAGCTCCCAGGGAGCAAGTATGCCTCCCTTAGTCCATGTCCTGAGCATGGCCTTTGAGGGTTCAGGTGGAGCAGGTACAGAATCTATATAGAACTGTTGTCCCATTCTGTATCGGATGACATTTTAACATTCAAACCACTAAAGCATTACCCCTAGCACTCTCAGCTAAGACGAAAGCCTTACTGCCGTGTGCACCTTCGGTTCGACATGCCCCCACAAGGATACTGTCTCTTCTTCTCTTGAAGTTTCAATCTCTTATTCTCGGTTTTTAACACTAAAAACAAGAGAAATGTAGAATGCGTCTCCCTACAGCCTAGAGTTTAGTCTTCAGAACCCTCAAAAGAGACCCATGTTTGGAAGGATCCTTAAGTACATCCAACTAATGTCACTGTGTCTTGTCACAGTGGAACTGACACCTGATATACGACCTTTCTATGCAGCTTTCAGAGTTATAGCCGCACCCACTAAGAAACCTCCAAGTGCCTTCTTCGGTGGCCTGGGAGGAAGTCCCAACACTCTGATGTTTGCCCCTCTAAGCGCAGTTGAGCATCTCCATTCTGCTCTCATGGTGCACCATCACATGCACATTCCATGCCTGTTGGTGGCTAGCCCACGATACTTCTCCTTTCGGGCTGGGCGCACCTCCTCTCCCCTCAATCTAGACTCAATGGCGACCGCTGAGGATTTGGCCGCTGTAGGGCAGAGATTTCTGTTGCATTGTATATGAGCATGTACAGGACTGCACGACTGCTAGTGAATCTCGTATCCTGATTTTGACCCGTGTCACACTAACCTTTCGTGTGCATAGAGGCCTAGGCCTGTCCCTGTCTGTGCGAGGTCTTCGACCTGTCCTGTGGCCTGGAAGGGCGCACCAAGCGTGCCCTTATAATACACAGAGGATTACTGTCTGTATCCTGGCTTTAGCACATAGGGCGATGGTGGCGGGTGTACTGTGTTTTGTGAATCCTTTGTGCGTCCTGTTGGAGGGAGCGTTTTAGGAGGTTTGGGGGGGGTTAGGGGGCACCCTTGCCAGCTGTTCGAGGGGGTGGTTTAGGGACAAAAGGGCAGCTTAACTTGAGGCAGGGTGCGCAGGAACGCTCATACTAAAATGAAGGAAACAGATGTGTGAGCCATGGAAACCAAGCCAAAAGGTTTAACAGATTTATTTAGAAGGTGCAACTTCAAGAAAAAGGCATTTAAAATACAGAATACAAAATATAGTGACCTTGCATTCATAGAGAGTCTTACCAAACAGAAGGCATTATTACATAATTCTCAATAGGACTCAGAAGGCATTGAAATCGTTTGAAGAGAGACACTTCAGAAAACCTCAAAGACACATTAATAAATGCATTATGAAAAACATAATTTAAATCAAGGAAAATGTTCTCAGAATGCACAACACATTTGATCTAAAATGCAGAGAGTACTCACGTTTAAACCTAAAAGAAAGCAGCCTTGCAAATGTAATATAAGCATTAAATTCTCAATAAGAAAACACCAATTTAGAGACAAAATAGAACATACAGCAATTATATTGGCAAGTCAAATTGTATCTTAATAAAACAAAAACAAGAGCTCTTGGGGAAAACCCACACCCGCCTGCCATCCTACCAACAGATGGGTGGGGTAGTCCGACGAGAACTCCGTGGACTCGTCTTTTATACCTTTTAGTGCTGGGAACTGAAGCAGAAGTGCTTATTGCAGCATCAGTCCCACCTACGTCACGGCAGAAAATATGTAATGTAAGGAATAAAATATATAGCAATATCCTGGTTGCCACATTCATCACCCCGGTCTGACGTTCGTGTGCTGGGAACTGATTCGTTCTCATGTTCAGACCCAGGATGTGGTGTGCTATTTGTCGACAGGACAGAGGAAGAGACAGTGAACTTTGAGACACACGGGTAGGGTGGGGGCTATCCAGCCTGGAGCAGAAGAGCCTCGCAGAGAGAAGCTGGCTGAGATTTTTAGTCAGACAGGCTTAGAGCCTGCTGTTCAGAAAAATGGCAGAACTCTGGTCAATTTAACAAAAGGCCTGCAGAAAGACCGCAGGGCCTACCTAGGGGTTCATACTGACTGAGTGACTAGGATGGCCCAGGGCATTTGTTATATGGTAAAACCGGACCCTCTCTCATTTGGTCAATTTAGCAAAAGGCCTACAGATTGAGGCGCGCAGGGCCTGTGTAAGGGTCTCATACCTTAGGTGTGGGCAGAGCGCGCCTGGGGGGTCTTATATGATAAAAACGGACCCTGCCTCAGTCCTGACAGTTTATTTTTTTATCTGTCCATAAGTGTGCCTACTGATACCTCTTGTGTAAAGTTCCACTCTCAGGTGAACAGTACAGTGCACTGACACCTGTGTGTATGTTGAGTACGTGCTCATGTGTAGTGTGTGTAATACATGTGTGGTAGTAGGACTCTGGGTGGGTGGGTGTGTGATTCTGAGTACTGAAGCCAGTGGGATCCATTTTTGACGCCCATCACGTGGCATGCCCCAAGATGGCGGATGCGGACAGGATCCCCCGACAGTGGAAGTGTATTACTTTCATTCCTGTAGCTGGAGGGTGGAGATCCAGGCACTGAAGTAAGGAGGATGGAGATGGGGCTACTTTTATGAATTCCATGAAGACTTTATTAGTAAGAAGCTGCTGATTAGTTCTCTCTGGACACTATCATTTAGTTGATAGTAAGGATGAGGGTGGGACCGCAGTTTCTGTCTTCAAGAGGAGGAGGTTCATTCTGGCCCTTTTGTCTGTCTCTGATGACTGCTTCACAAAGGCTGATGATAGCCAGGTGAAGAAAACTCACTTTTTTATCTGTGTTGTTGATGATCCAGCTTAGAGCTAGCTCCAGTGCTACTGTGAAAGGCAGCGAGTCTTCTAAGACCCTCAATGCTGCCCGGTGCAGGGTTCCACCTCTAATTCACTTTGGGTTTGCTATCAAAATAATGAGGCAAGCGCTGGAAACTGGAAGACAAGAAAAAGGTTTATTTCTCATGAGGAGATCACGTCAACTGCAGACACCGGGATGTCTGAGGGAAGTGTTCTGCTGATACTCCTTTGGCTCTTCCTTTTATACAGGTTTGACACAATGCATTTGTTTCATTAACCTGGTTACACAAGCTTGGGGTCCCCGCCCCGGGCAGGTTGTCACACAAGCCCAACAGTAATTCTCTTCCCACCCATGTCAAACAGACAATCTTATCTTGCAGCTGGACCTTGCTTCAGGGTCTAAAACATGTGAGACCGGCCAGATCTAAGAGTCCGTTCTGTTGATAAAAACAGGTCCCATTGTTGGTAACAACAAGTCTTGCTGTTTGCAGTGCAATAAATCATGTTGCAAGAGTCTTTTTGGTGTTTGGAACCTGTTTGTGTAACTAGGTGCAGTGAGGGGTAGAGTGTCCAAAGGTTTGCCTGAAAACAGAGATGAGAGGAAAAACGAGTTTGTGGCAGCAAGTGGCGCTGAGGTTTGTTGTGGCAATAGAGTTTATAGCCCCCAGCACACATACCAGGTCGGTCAGAGGGTCAGAGGGATGCTAGTAAGGGCAGGGTGAAACAAAGGTGACCAACAGAGTACAAAATGGCTGTGATAGATCAAAATGACTGCAACTTATGTGCACATAGAATTCCACCAGACAAGATGGCGAAGGTAATGTTCATGATTATCGTTTTGCTTTTAACACTACCTGCTGTGTGAAGCATCACTTTTGTACAAAAATTGTATTTGGAGAGCCGTCTGAGAAACACCCCAAACTGCTTATGAAGTTTGAGACAATGAATCCACATTGCCTGTCTAGAAAACATGTATAAAAGTAGGGACCAAACAGGCCCCACTATGTTCCAGGTCCAAATTCTTCACTACCAAGACGGGGGTTCTCTGCAGAGTATTTATAGGACTGCTATGTGACCGGGACTGGTGTCTGCCTCACGAGCAGTCTCCTAAAGGTGAGGGGGCAACACCCAAAGTCTGCACTTTATGCTCTGCTGAGAGAGGGAAGGAGTCTGTCTGGCCTAGCACGAGGAGACAGTCCAGGAGGAGAAGGTTTCATACTCCTGGCCCCAGGAGTACCCAGAGAAAGCAGACTTCCTTAGAGTGCAAAGTCAGGAGTGACCCATGATGCAGTGCATCTCCTAGTCTCTCTCAATGGTTCCTGTAGTTTCACACAGCCCTGATGGGGATCAGTGGTATCATCCTCTATTCATACATTGGATTGTGTAGCATTTAGTATTGCTGTGCGATTAAAAGTACTTTTTTCCCAAAAGACAAGTTCTAGGATGGACATCGGGTTATTGTGACTGTTGAGTTCTGATCACGTGCACCCCAAACTACCTCCCTTATAAGCCTGTGACTGCTTACTCCTGCTACCCTTAGAATAGAAATGGTTGTACTTGGCCCACTTTGCAAAGCTATTGTACGACGGGCCCCAGGAGAACAGTGGAAAAGAACATTAATCACCACAGTTGGGGCGCAGTACCCCCTGTATGCCTTGTCTGCCTAATGGCAGCCCCCTTAATTTTGTCACCCATAGATGCCAAATATGACAGTACTACTGACATCGTTTGTTTGAAAATTTTCTAGTTTCTTAGTAATGTCACAGACTGGTAACACTTCCCTTCTACAGTTCAGCAGCTCCTCAGGCGGCAGATCTCTGCTGTCCTCCTCAGAGGGATCCTTCTTCCAGCTTGACGGGTCTGAAAGAAATTCTGTTTTTCCCTATGCCCATGATGTACACCGCACCTTTAAGGGAATGTTTTTCTATGCTTCTCCCCTCCTCAGCCAACAGGACTGCAGGGACCATAGCAGCATGCTTCATCCCCGGTAAAGTTGTCCCCCCCGTCCCCCCAACCGTAACCAAGAGGCGCCACGAATACCAAAGACCCCAGTTCCTTCAGATGTCAGAAGACATGGGTCCCAGTCATGGCCCTCTCACAGACAAGGCATGTGACACCTGTGCTTCTCTTTTCTGGTGTTTGCCATCTTGCCAAGGTCACTTGCAGCAATGGGGGTCTCCACAGCTTATGATCATGAAGGTGGAGTACAAACAGCCACTGCCTATTTTGTTCTCCCCTCTGTTCCTAATTTGGGCCATAGGAGAAGAGTAGGCGGAGCGGTTATGTGTAAGCTCAAAACAATGTGTCCAGTGGAGACACCTCCATGCTTTGTCTCCAGAATAAGGATCTTAAGATAGTGCAGAGAGACATGATGGTGTGGTGTCCTGCTGACCTCACCTGGAATCTGGAATACCGTCTTTGTTCCAGATTCCAGGGCAGACGGTTTGGCCCAGGCTTACGAGTAGGAGCTGATCTATATTTCCTGAGAAGAATAAAGCTTCATACCTTAATTTCTGCGTGCTGTGATTCCTCGGTGTCCACATTATTACACTGCAGACGACTGGAAAACTATCCTGTAAGCCTGGAGCCCTGCGGTGAGCAGATCCTGAGACCGTCCAAGATTTCGTGTTTTCTGATGTCTTCCGCTTGAGAGGTGGTCCACGATTTGTTAAGCTCCTGAAAGTTGCATCAATATCCGAGGTTGCGGTGAGGAGTAACTTATTTGTTGGCGTTTGGGCATTTTGACTTTTCTATCACGCACTGTTGTCTCGCGCTCCTCTGAGATCTGCATGCGCCGCCTCTCGCGCTGTGATTTCTAGCGCGCGTCATAGAATTCTACAACAAAGGCTAAAGCGTGTGTACAATCGCGCGCCAGCGCGTGTGCGCGTATCTAAAAAAAAAAAAAGACTAGAACGCTGCAACAAGACCACTTCATTTATTGTGGTCCAACGTGTTCTTTACTTCCGTTTCGGCGATATGCACGCCAAAGTCAATTTCCTCACAATTAAGCAAGCGTATTGCATCAAAGTGATATTTATTTCTGTTTCGGCGATACGTACGCGAGAGTTCTTTTGTTAACATCTTGCAAGCGTGTTACTATTATTGATATTTCGGCGACACGCACGCCCATTTTATTTAAATTACCAAGTTGAACATTTTTATTGCAAGCGTGGTATTATCCTAAACCTCTCTGTTACAAGCATATATATATTTTTATTGTATCCAAACTGTAATCTCTTATGCTGTGCTAACTTTAGGAATGCTGCAATAATAGTATGCTACTATTTGAAATCCTCTCACCTTTATTTTTCTTATGCCATTTTTGTTTTCATCATCACAAACTATATTATTTCCACTAACTTTTCTCCTTTAGTGTTATTCAACATTCTTATGGAAGGTTTTAATGCACCTGCACCATTTTTACCATCTCCTGGTGAACCCATTTTAGAGTGGAAACAATGGAAGGAAGGTTTAGAGGCATACATTGAAGCCATTGGTGGCGATGATTATACAGACAAGAGGAAATTAGCTATATTAAAACATTGTCTTGGTGCGGAAGGCAGGCGTATTTTAAGTCATTTACCTCCTATTACTTTGAATCGCACATCGTCATCAGATGATGATATTGATGTATTTGAGGAGGCTATTAAGCAATTAGACAAACAATATATAAAAAAAAGTCAACAAAGTTGTGGCACGTCACAAATTTCTCAGCAGAGGCCAACTAGTTAATGAATCTATAGACGTTTTTGTTAATGTCTTGAGAATCTTGGCATCCAAATGCAATTATTCTACGTTTCATGACCAGATGGTACGTGACCAACTAGTGCACAAAGTTGCCGATGTTAAGCTTCAAGAAAAGTTGTAAGCTGCTGAAGACTTAACTTTAAACAAAGCTATTGAAATAGCTCATCGCTTTGAGGATATGAAACTGGGATTAAAAGAACTTGCTGAACAGAAGGTCTTTGAGGTTAATTTAATCAAAAAGTCTAATCCCGATGAAGCCACGTACAGCAAGTTCAAGTCTAAAACGCATTTCAACCAAGAAAGAAAAGAATGTCTTTCAAATGTGGCATTCCTGGTCATTTAGCCAATGACAAAAGGTGTCCTGCCATTGGTCAAGTATGCAGATATTGTAAACTAAAAGGACATTACACTAGGATGTGTAGGAACAAGAACAAATCCAAGAATAGGAGTATTGACTATAAGAACCAAAATGCTGAGCAAGTCAAAGAAGTTAATTGTGATATTGAGGATGATGAATTTTTATTAGCTGTTTATGAAGTTAACAGTAATATGAAAGATGCTCCTTTTTGCAATGTTGTAATTGGTGATAAGAATGTGAGAGTTATGGCTGATTCTGGTGCCAGGCATACTCTCATTGGAGATGAATGGTTAAAGGAATTTCCCAATGTCTGTTTATCTCCCCAGACATCAAACTGGTTGGTTACGGGAGAAAACCCATTGATGTATTAGGATTTTTCACAACTACCCTTAGCTTTAAAGGGAAATCCATTTCCTCCAAAGTATACGTTGCAAGGGAAGGTTCGTGCCTTTTAGGTTGGCCTCAACAAAGAGATCTTATGATCACTTTAGACCCCAACCACCCTGACCAGGTACTTGGGTACTCGGATTTAATTCTTCATGTTGGAATCAATCCTGCTTCCGAGTGGGGAAAAAAGGTTTCCCAGTGTATTCTCATCTGCTAGATTAGGCCTCCTTAAAAATTTTGTTCACAAATCATTCTGAAACATGATGCTGTACCCAAAGTTCACAAGGTTAGGAATGTTCCATTGCATTTAAGAGAAGCTGTCAAGAAGGAACTAGAAAGATTATGTAACCTTGATGTTATTGAGGAAATTGAGTCCTCAGAGTGGTTATCTCCCGTTGTTGTCGCACACAAACCTAATGGTCAAGTCAGACTGTGTGTTGACTTACGAGATCTCAACAACAGCGTATGGGTGGACAGATATCCCCTGCCTAATATTGGTGAAATGTTTACAAAACTTAAAGGTGCCTCGATATTTTTGACTCTTGATTTGTCTAATGCATACCATCAGATAGCCCTCCATGAGGATAGCAAACATCTCACTTCATTTATTACATCAGAGGGGGCTTTCAGGTACAAGAGAATGCCTTTTGGGTTAATATCTGCATCCTCTGTTTTTCAAAGATTGATGCATAAACTGTTTAAGGACATCAAAAATGTATTATATTTCCAAGATGACATTCTGGTTTTTGCTTGCGATTCACAAGAACATACTGATGTTCTTCACAAAGTCTTGTGCATATTACAGGACAATGGTCTGACTTTAACTAAGGACAAATGTAAGTTCGGTGTAACATCTGTTGATTACCTGGGTCATTCCATTGACAAACATGGTATTTCTCCTAAGCAAAATCTTATCAGAGCTATTGAACAAGCACCAGAACCTCAAAATAAGGACCAGCTCAGATCCTTTTTAGGTCTTGCAGAGTATTATGCTAAGTTTATTCCACTGTTTTCTGACAAAACTGTACATATGAGAACTCTAATGAAGAAAAACAAGTCATTTTTCTGGGATGGCAATTGTGCTAGCGAATTCAAACAATTGAAAAATTGCATTTCATCTGCACCTGCTTTAGCCACCTTTAATACTGTTTATGACTCTGTGATTGTCTCTGACACCAGCAATGTTGGTTTAGGTGCTGTTCTAATGCAAAATCAAAATGGTCATTTAGTCACAATTGCCTTTGCATCCAGACCATTAAAAGGTGCGGAATGCAAATATTCTACTCTAGAAAAGGAAACTCTTGCGTGTTGGTGGGGCATTGAGTATTTTCGAAAATATGTTTATGGTACTGTTTTCAAGGTAAGGACTGACCACCGTCCTCTTGTAGATTTATTTACAACAAAAGGTTGTGGAAGAGCCACTTCAAGAATTGCCAGATGGCAATACAAATTACAAGATTTCCATTTCAAAGTTGAGTATGTTCCTGGGGTAAAAAACATTCTTGCTGATTGTCTATCAAGACTACCAGTGGCTGATGACAATGTTGTTGAAGAGGATGATGATTTAGAAAATGTGATTTCAATATGTGATGTATCCAAGGGTTGTATCCAAGAGAATGAATGGAGATTAGCATGTGACAAGGATATTGTTCTTAAAGAGGTTATTGGATACAACAATTCTTCATGGCCTAGGAAGGTTGACATTTCAGAAAGTCTTCTTCCCTTCTTTCATGTAGCCCATGAGTTCTCCTTAAAGAATGATGTATTAATGAGAGGTTTGCAACTTGTTGTGCCTTTTGATTTACAACAAATCATTCTAGATATGGCACATGAAGGACATCCAGGCATGACCAGTATGAAAAGAAGGATTAGAAGTGAATTTTGGTGGCCAGCAATGGATAAGTCTATTGAACGCAAGGTCAGGGATTGCATTGAATGTTGCATTAGTGATAAATTTCAAAAAACTGTTTCTTATGAACGTCTTCCCATCTCTAGACCATCCCGTGTGTGGCAGTGTGCTGCCCTAGACATTGCTGGTCCGATGTGTCTGGGCCATAATCCTGTCTATGCAATAGTTCTTATTGATCAACTATATCAGTGGCCTGATATTAGATTAGTTCCCAACCTTACCTCGAAAGTTGTGATTCAGTTTTTAAATGATGTATTTGAAAGAGAAGGGCTTCCTGAATCCCTTCTTACCGACAATGGGGTGCAGTTAACATCCACTGAGATGAAAAGTTTTCTTGATGGTCATGGCATTGTTCACAAACGTTCATCTGTTTACTATCCCCAGAGCAATGGAATTGTGGAGAGGTGGATCAAAGTGTTCAAGGAGGGGTTACAACTGGCCATTTCTAATGGGAAAAATTGTAATCAACAATTGAAGTTTCTTTGCAATTTTATCATTATTGATATGTAATTCATGTATGCATTACATTGTTTTCCTATACATTTTCTTTTGTTAATTTTTCTTTGTTTTGTTTTATACTGTTGTTGTTGATCTGTTAACGAAGGGGGATGTGTGGTGTCCTGCTGACCTCACCTGGAATCTGGAATACCGGCTGTGTTCCAGATTCCAGGGCAGACGGTTTGGCCCAGGCTTACGAGTAGGAGCTGATCTATATTTCCTGAGAAGAATAATGCTTCATACCTTAATTTCTGCGTGCTGTGATTCCTCGGTGTCCACATTATTACAGATGGATTGTTGGATTTGTACCTCAACACGGAGAGTGTTTCAAAAGGTCTCTGCTGCTCTACTGGATGTCCTATTGAAAGCTAATTTGATTTGAACTTTGGTTAATTAAAAAGCTTAGGAAGGTTTTTCTTTTTTTAATCTTTATTTATGACATTTTATATCAACCATGACAATACAGAAAAAGACAGAAAAAAGGGAAAAATAAACAATCGAGGGGTGCAGAGCATGTACACATATGCAGTATAATACAAGCCACCGTATGTCATACATATAAATCGTACAGTAAGATGACTTTCCTGGAATAAAAAAAGAAAGGGAAAAATAAAAAAACGGGGAGGGAAACGCCAGTGGGATAGACAATTGTACATGTTGGGAAATGAGAGGAGTACATGAGAATGGACCCTGATTTTATACATAGTAGAGACACCCTACAGAAGCACATGTTTACAAGCCGTCCAAACATGGTCCTCAGGGTACAAATCCATCTTCCTCCGCTTCACCAGCATCTGAGGCTGAAAGCAGCAGATAGTCTCTTAATGGCTGCTGTATGTCCCTTGGTCTCGTGGCAGGGGTTGTAGTGATGCATAGATTTCATTCGTGGTGTCACAGTATATCAAGTCATGGATCCATGCCTCTACAGTGTCCCTGGAGATGCCATACCAGTGTAAGGACACCTGATGCTTGACCAAGAGCAATGCAAGTGCAGTATAGCGACGGACATTTGCCGGTAGCGGCTTAACATAACCCAGCAGGGCCAGCAATGAGTTTGGGGTATGTGTATGTCCTACCATACGTGATAATGTGGAATGTACTACTTCCCAGAAAGTGAGAATTAGGGTGCAATTCCATGCTAAGTGAGCAAAATCAGCCTGTTCCACCAAGCATCTGGGGCAGCAATGTAGCTTGGTAGGGTCAGCTGTAGCCAGTAACCGGGGAGTAGCATAAGCCCAGTGTAGGTATTTAAAATGTAACAGCTCGTGGAGATGGTTATTGGAAATCAGTTGTGTCTGCTCACAGCTGTAATACCACATTTTGTCAGATAAAGGGCTCCCCAAATCCTTCTCCCAGGCAGCCCTCGCCCTTTCCACCCCGATGGGCCTCAGACGCATAGACGTATGATATAAACAGGAGACAAGATGGGCATTGTCAGGGGCCATGATTATCATAGTAAGTGGGGGAAAGTCAACAGGCGCTTTTAGGTAAGAAGCAAGTGTGGTACAAACAGTTCCGTGTAGCTAGTGTAAAATTAATCTGTCCATGTAGGATGCGGCATGTCCCTCAACCAGTGAAGAAACAGACTGCAATTCAATATCTGCGAATAGGTCCCCAAAGGTATGGAGCTGACATGTGGCTAGAATGCCCTGGGTCAACGTCTCCCCAGTCAATGGAAGCCGGGCATTATTTGGAAGGGGATATGAGGGGGATTACAGCATATAAAAGGACAAATAGGGCATAAGTCAGGTCCAGGCCCAATACGTAGTGGGAAGTGTGTGCATCTCAGCGGGGGGTCTTGGGCAAGCCCAGTTGAATAATAGTCAAAAGGGACAGAGAGAGAGCTTGCCTCCATTCAAGCTTAAGATATTGTAGTCTAGAATCCGGGTGGTACCAAAAATATGCAAAATGTGCCAGAGCAACAAGGTAATAAAATCCGGTACCCCAAACCCGCCACGATCATAGGGCAAAGTCAATGTGTGCCAATGAATTCTTGAGTGCTTGCCCGCCCAGACTAGCCACGTTCGCATACCCCACAAGGTATCAAAAAAGGGTTTAGTCAAGGCTATTGGAATATTAAGAAATAGATCTAAAAAGCAGGGCAATACCACGATTTTATAATAGTTATTCTCCCCGCTATAGACAAAGGGAGCCTGATCCAGCGCTCAATCTGGGTAGAGAGCCTATCAATGGCGGGACTATAGTTAAGACAGATGACCTCAGCTCCACACCTGTGCAAATAAATGCCAAGGTATTTCGGAGAGTCCGTGCACCACTGCAGGGGGAATTCGATAGTGCAAGGGACGGTAGCGTCCGTCAATGGAAAGATCTCAGATTTACCCCAATTAATGGAGAGTCCAGAAAAAACCCCGAAGTGGATTACCACCCGAATTTAGGGGGGTAAGATTAGCCTCAGGATCCCTAACAAATATGTCGTTGGCATACAGAAAGGCGAGAAGAGGACCTCGATGAAATCGCAATCCTCGGGCCAAATGGCGTTCCTGAAAGTGGCGGACCGGGGGTCCATCGCAATAATGAATAATAAAGGTGAAAGTGGGCACCCCTGCCAGGTCCCCGAGTCATTGTGAATTGGTCTGTCAAGGCACCATTTAATCTAAGATGCGCTAATGGAGCAGTGTAAACCAGCTTGATCAAGTCCCGAAAGCCTTTGGGAATGCCCAATTTCTGCAGAGTGTGTTATGAAGAACAAGGGAACCCAAATAAGGTTGGTCAGGGACCTTGGGTAATCAATTATTTCTAAAGACAGTGGTCCCTAGACAAGGATTAATGAAAGCAAACAATAAATATAGACCCAATCAGTACTATATTTTACAGCTGTCCAGCCGGACAGGTGTTTTTAATATATAGTTGCTTAAATATACACAAAATTCAGCAAGAAACAAATAAAGTGGGACCCTTTCGCTCGCTGCCCTCAAGCACTCTACCCACTGGCACTGTTTTCACACCCGCTTCACCAGTGCATGCGTTTGTACACTTTTCAAATCATTCCTTGTTTCTCTTACGCAATCCCACGCCCATTTTGCTTTCAACACCGGCGCTCTACTGGCACTCCGCTAGTTTCGCGGGTTTTTCACCACTCACCAAGCTCTCTACCGTATTGCGCGTTTCATCACTGCACGCGTATGATTATGACTTTTAGCAAATAATGCTTGTTATTGCGTAATTCTTTTACTCTTGCTTAGCAATTTTATACGTTCTGCTCACTTCTCCGGTATCATTGTACTCCCGTGCGATCCTCTTACGTTGGTCTGACATACACTGCCCTCACCAGCACCCAAGTTGTTTTCAAATTCTTTTCCGCCCAAGCTAACTTTCATATGTCTTTTTCTTTTTTCATCCTTTATTCCCTCCTACGGTTTTATTCATTACAGGCAAAATGTATACAGGCATACCATTGTTAATGTCCTGATGATGATCCTATATCTTTTGTAAGGATCGAAACGCCGTCGACTTGTTGTACGTCATATACACCTCTTTATTTAATACTTATTATGTGTAATGATGTCTCCACTATAATTTGTTTGTCCTACCAAAATGTGTCTTATACAAACAATTTACTCTGCCTGAGCCTTTTTGTTTCATGTTGTACGCCCTTCCCACTAAGTTGGATACAGGCTTGTGTCCCACTTTATTTGTTTCTTGCTGAATTTTGTGTATATTTAAGCAACTATATATTAAAAACACCTGTCCCGCTGGACAGCTGTAAAATATAGTACTGATTGGGTCTATATTTATCGTTTGCTCTCATTAATCCTTGTCTAGGGGCCACTGTCTTTAGAAACAATTTCTGCAGAGTGGCATGCAGGAAGGGCCACTCGAGAGAATCAAACGCCTTCTCGGCGTACAGCAGCTGCTGGGAGGTCTGGAGAAATCTGATTGATGATGGCAAACATTGTACGAAGATTCACTGAAGTGGAACAGTTAGGCACGAACCCTGTCTGCAAGGGAGATATTATACTGTCCATTAATAAGGAGAGGCGTGTAGCGAGAACTTTAGCTAGAATTTTATTGTCATGATTCAATAGTGACAATGGCCTGTAGGGAGTGCATAGCTGTGGGGATTTACCTGGTGTAAGCAAGAGTGTTATGTCTGCCTCCCATAGCGTTGGAGGGAGAATTCCCTCTTCGTGAGTTTCGGCGTAGACTTCAAGCAAATGTGGAACAATAATGCTTTGTAAGCTTTATAAAAGTCACCTGTAAAGCCGTCCAACCCTAGGGCCCGGGTGCCACTAAGGGCATCGTTGGCCTGTGAAATTTCCTTACAGGAGATAGGTGAGGCTAGAAATTGCTGGTGACCTCCTTCGAGCTACACCATTGCCACCTCTGACAAATAATCTGCAAGTGTCTCTTCTGCTGCATTGCCACGAGGTGCATATAAACATGTATCGTATGAGGTAAATTCAGTGAAAATAATAGCACCATCAGTGGTCAAGGAGCGGTCATTGAGTTGCAGGGCCATAACATAGGAGGCTTGGTATCAAGGGCGGAGCAGCCTGGCCAGTGTGCGCCCAGGCCTCTTACCTTCCCCGTAGACCCGTGCTCTAGCATATTTACTCAAATACGTAACCTCGTGAGCTGCCATATCCAGAAATTCGTGTAGTAAAGTGGAACGGGCAGGCAATGGTGGGTTGGAGTAAGATGACCTATTCTGCAGATCAAGATCTCGTAACTTCCCCTCTACAGCAGCCAACTACCCCCCTAATGGAGCGAAGGATGCCAGCGTTTTTAGCAAAACAGATGCCCCTGATGTATGCCTTAAATGCGTCCCATAACACAGAGTGCTTCAAAACCGTCCCAGCATTTATTGCAAAATATTCAATAAAGGCATCACAAATGTCTATGCGAAACACTTTGTCGTTTAATGCATTTGTTGGAAAGCGCCAGGGCACCACAGATGGCATAGGGCAGGAGATATGCAGGGACAGTAGGACCAGAGAATGATCTGATAATGTGTGGGGGTGATGGGTAATTTTAGTGAGCATAAGTAGTAACTCAGGGGAGATACCAGTGGTCTATTTGTGTCCAAACATTGTGAGGGGTAGAGTAAAAGGTGTAATTTTGCCTTGTGGGTACGGGGATCTCCAGGTGTCTGCAAGGTGGAAAGACTGCAATATATCAGAGTGCCTGTAGTGCATGAGGCTTGGCTACATGGCCGGAGCCCATGGAGTCAAGAGAAGGACGGAGGGTTAAATTAAAGTTGCCGCCCATAAGTATGTAATCAGTGCGTAAGCAAGTAATGTGAGTGGAAAGTTCGTGAAAAGAATCTGGGGCATCTATGTTCGGAGCATAAACATTGACTTGTAACAAAGTTCTAGCTGCAAGACTGCCGGAAACCAACAGGTAGCGACCATTGGGATCCGCTATCACCTTCCGTGTGACAAATGGAATGCTTCTATGAATTAAAATGCAAACACCTCTGGAGTAAGAGTTATAGCTAGCAGGAAACGATTATTCCCCCAGGTTGATGCGCAGGTGTTTGAGGAACCAGGTGCACAATGGGTCTCCTGCAGAAAGGCCAGCTGAACGCCATGCGAGGATTCTTTAGTCCTCTGACATTTCAAGTCATACATCCAAGGGTCAGTGCCCCATCTTTGCTAGCCGGCGGCCCCATATGTTCTATAATAAGCGAATGACACCGTACAAGTACATAAAAAAAAAATACATCATGACATGCATATTAGTGCAACCCCTGGAAAAGAAGAAAAAGAGCAATACATCATCACAACAAGAAAACACCCCTCCCCCCCCACCCACACCAAAGAGTAAGATAACGAAATCCGGTGAAACCCATAAAGATCCCAAAGAGAAACATCATCAGGCAGGGTGTGGCAACGCACTGAAGGAGAAACGCCGAATGAACAATAAGTGTAATTCAAATTACATCAGCCTGTCTATATGAGCAATGCAAAGGATATATGGCGCCCCAATACTGGGTGTCCAGAGAGTAGCGATGAGGAGGGCAAGCGTTCAATGCGCACCATCTTAGATAAAGTGTTTGTCTTCACGATGAGGGGGTAGTCTGCAAGTCCACCGAAGCATGCAAAGAAGCGGCGGACCGGTCACCGGTGCCTTAGTCCCAATCCCATAATGTTTACAAAAAGTGGCGGCATCTGTTGGGGAGTCGAAGATATGTTGCCTGCCATCTACCTGGACATGCAAGCAGGCTGGATATAACATGGCATAGCGCACATTGGATTTCTGAAGTGTGCGCTTGATGTCAGTAAATTTACGGCGCGCCTCTTGCACCAATGGTGTAAAATCTGGATAGAGGGACACAGCCATGCCCTGGTAGTGTAGCAGCCCTTAACGCGGGCAAGGCGAAGGACAGTGTCCCGGTCCCGGTATTGGAGGATCCTGGCAATGATGAGACAACAGCGGCGCTCCCGGTACGGGTCTTGGTCCAGGGGTTCTATGAGCTCTCTCGATAGTAAATGTAGCTGTAAATGCCTCTCTGGCAAACAGTTCTATCAAGAGGTTCTCAACAAAAGTGTCCATGCGTCCAGTGTTGGTGTACTCCGTCATCCCATGCGATGCGTATATTGTTTTGACAAGAGCGCACCTCCAAATCTTCGGTCTTGGCAGCCATCACCTTGAGGAACCGTTCCGCCTTCTCGAGACGTTTATTCACCGTGGTGTTGATGTCCTCAATGTCAGATATGCGTTCTTCAGTAGCATCCAATCTTGCCTCATGTCTGCCCATACGCTCATGCATGCCATCCAGGCGAGTAGAGAGAGCATCAAAGCGGGAGTCTATGGATTTGAACCCGGCCCTCAATTCAGCCATTATTGCAGCAGTGCCCTCAAGTGTAGGGGCATCAGCCGTGGACGCGCCCAAGTCACCCTCAGTAGTCTCCTCCACCCCATTCCGCGTTTTTTTTGTCGAATCGATGCTGTTGCTGTTTAGGATTGTTGCCCCCCATTATGCAGCAGGTAGGCCCCAGATGGGTAAATCTGGGGTGGTGATGAGATGCCAGCAGGCCGCTTCGCCCAAGTAGGCTTCAATCAGGCACGCCGACTGGGACTCAATTGCAGCAGGACCCAGGAGTCATGGGTAGCCAGTGATGAGTACTTTAATGAACAGCATCGCCAGCAATAGCAGGTGGCCACACAAGCAATGGCAGTTGGGTCCGACGAAGGCAAACACTATAGGCCGGAAATGGGTGATGGCCGCGCTTAAAGGAGGTATATAGATTACAGGCAGGAAACACCAACAAGTTGATGCTCTGGCTCACATCACCAGTCACCGTAGCAGGGGGGCCTCACAGCAGTAAATGCATCCAGCATTGAAGTTAGGGGCACGATGAGGCTTCTGGATGGCAATGACAAGGAAATCAAGTGTGCCCACAACAGGTTGGCATCACAGGCACACAGGCAGTATCCAGGGAGAGGCACAGGACCACGTGGTCAAGCACCGATGAAAATCAAATGTTTTAGGTCAGGCCTACTCACCACTCCCCGCATCCAGCGCTGATACGGGTACAAAGCTGCCCATCTGCACCCACGCAACGCCAGAACACCGGCAGGTGGCAGACAGGCATGCCCCGAGGGACTTGCGGTGGATCGGGCCCTAAACCGCCAGACGGAGACACAGCCCAGCTCTCAGGCTCACCCACTGATCCTGTCGCCGAAGGGCCTCCGAGGACCACGTCAGCCGCGCTTGCCGACAGGACTGGGACCGGGCTCCCCAGGCGGTAAACAGGCTCTGGCGAGGACTGCAGACGCATTGTGATCAGGGTGGCCCTACATCCCAGCCGCCGTGGCAATGGGGCAGCAATGTGCAGTGGCATACCGAAAAAATGTGACTGGTTCGCCAGAGATTCAGAGCCAAGCGGCCATCTTGGTCCTCAGCTCGGAAGTTTGTTTCTAAAACCTCTTGCTGCTCCCTAGATAGCTAGAAAGGTGGAAAAGGTATGTTTGCTTAGCCAGATGGATAGCTTTATAAGTGAGGCTAGCTAGTTTCATCGTGACTGTTGCATCACTAGGTAGGGAGTCAAGTTCTTTGGGAAATGGAATTATATGGTCATATTTTTTGGTTGCGAAGAAACGCTGTGCGGCCCATTGTAGAATTGCTTTTATAATGCTCTGCAGTGATTTGGGGGAGCCTGATGAGAATGGGATTTTCTGAGTTCTTGTGGGAGATGACGAGCATATGGACTGTTGAGCATAAGTTGCTTGATTAGTTGAGTGCATCGAGAGATATCTTGCTAAATATTTGCACTATTGTTGAAATGGGTGAAGCAAGTTGTACAGTGAGTGAAATGTGACGGCCCATGATTAAAAGTTCAGGGGTAATGTAGGAGAGAAAAAGTTTAGTTCATGTAGATATGAGATAATTTTGTTGCCATTTTTCATTGTCCACCCGCAGGAGATATACTGTTTTCCTGGAGTAGAAAAACAAAGTTGTTTGATATCTAGAGTTGTTTTTCTAGGTGGCAGGTTCACAGGTTTTCCAAGCAGGAGGATGTCATTGATGAAACATGTTTAAATATGCTTGTGAGAGCCATCTTCCTGCTAGAGGCCTTCTCTTCCATATTTCTCATTAACTCCTGTAGAAATTGAACGGGCGACCACTAGTCACTTGAGCAAGCTCTGAGCTGGGACTCCTGATACTGATTAATTGGTGGGCTGTTGATCAAGAAAGAAGTAAACCAGGCACTAAGTTGCACGTATTGCTTTAATGCCTGCATCAGTCCAGTTGAAGGGCACAGCGATCAGAAAGAATGAGTGAGTAAGTGTCATCCTTGACCAGAAAGTAGTGGATCTCATCAATAAACTCGATTTTCATTAGTTTGATGCTGCAGCCGAGTTGGATAGCTGATTCATAGTTGGCAAGTCCACATTGTGTGCCTTCAACGATTGTAGCACATTTTGTATTGTATTACTTTGCTAGGCGAGATTGATGACTTTGTGGTAGTTAGTTTGAATTTGAGGGTTGGTTTCTTGCTAAGGGTTTTTAGTTGACTAAGTTGTAGATCAGTGGTTGGGATTCCTTGTGGCAAGTTGAAATTGTTGATGATGTACCATTTGCTGAAAAACGTAATTAAAGTTATCTTTTTTTATGTTTTTTCTTGAAACATCTACTTATTGTTTTTTAATGACACACAGATTAAAATTGACAATAGCACAAAGCAGCTATTGGAACCAGGTCTTTTTTCCCTCCTACAACAAATCTGTCTCACAATTCACAGCACTATGACCTTATATATTCGTACAACCTAGTATCCCTTCAGGGTAGGTCCATTTTACAATAATATTTTGGTCTTGGGCAGTGTCAATCTTAGTTTCACACTTGTGGTAGTCTGATATCTGACGGGAAAAGAGTACATTAACATCCAGTCCCCGTTTGGTAAAATCTTCCTTTAGTTTAGCATTTGCTCTCCAACCACTCACTCACTCCACAACAGATCTCAGCCACCTGTCGAAACTTGGGGAATCCCGACCAATCTGATTAGTAGTTTTGATTGTTGTTTTTTGGATTGAGGTCGTTAAAGTCCTTTGTGGGCCTTTGGTTGCTGATTAGTTTGTTCATTTCATTTGTGAATGGGGAAAGTTCTGTCCAGTTGTTTGTGACTGGACGGAATCCACTTTATGAGGCGTCTCCTCAGCTTGCCCAACCTGTGATCCTCTTGTGATTATTTAAACTCGATAGCTTTGATTATAGTCCCTGACTTCCCTACAGTCCCTCTTTCAACCTTTCAGTTTTCTTTAAAATAAAGTCTCTCACCCCTGGCTCTTAATCTGCAGCTCCAGTCCCTTTTTAGAGTCTACCATTATTTAATATTTTCACTTCTTTATGTCATGGCCTCTGCTGAAAGCTGAGGAAACCTGTTGGATATTGAACGGTGATGCGACTCAGAAGTTCCACCAAGTGGCAAATGATGAGGTAGAACCAGGGGGTCAGTAGTTCCATTTGCAAGCCTTGAAATGAGCCATCTCAGGATTTTGGCTGCTGAAGAAACCTCTCCATGCCAAGCTCTGTCTGTAAATATATCTAATGCATTTCAAGCTCCTTGCCTGCGAGCAAGGAATCGTCTACTGTCTGGAGAATGGAAAGCGTTTTCTGCAGCTCAATGCTTCCCCAACTGTGTGTCCATCTGAACTCCAGTCGTTGCTGCACATTGCTGTGCCAAGCCCTGATTGGCACTTTTCAGCAATCTCTTTGCTATGCTCCCTATAACTTCACAAGTAAATTCTCAACTCTCTCCCACAAGACCTCCTCCCCCTGCACCACCACTTTTCTCTCATTGGTGTCTAAAGTAACCAGCACCACCATGAGAGCAAAGTGTTAGCAAGACCAGACTGCAGAGACATGTTCTCTCATATAGCAGTTTTTGCTATAGCACTGCTGTACCCTAGAAGGTTGACAGAGTAGTGTACCAAAGGGAATTGTCAGCTGTGTCTTGGTACAGAAGCAGAATGCAATAGGGCTGTATGCAACAGCAGACATCAGTAATCACACAGATGATGCAATAGTTGGGGTAAAGCATTATAAAGAGGATCAGACATACAGCTTCAAAACGATAAAAGTGAGGCAGATTGGGAGTGTTGGAAGAAACAATGAACACGACAAGTACAACTTTAGTACACTATAACTATAAACTACATAGATTCAATCAACAGTATTCAGTGGTCCGGAAATTCGGAATGTAACAAGTTTCATCGAGAAGGATTTCTAATCAGTTTGGTTTGTGGTGTGATAGTTTGGTTGTATTAATTATCTTTTACTCTGCATTTAAATATTTGAAGTGAGGACGCAAGTCATATATCAGTAGGAGGCCATTCCATATCCTTGGAGCATTCACTGAGAAGATGTGTTTTGGGGGTAGGGATGCCTTTTTGAAACATGTTGTTTTGAGACTAAATGGATTTTTACTTCTTAAGTTCCAAGTTTTACCAGACAAGTAAAATGTCTGACTAAGTAAAGTGGGGATTTAGGTGAGTGGCTTGATATGAGAGTCATGCAGTCTTGTAAGTGGAGCAAGCTTCAAGAGTAAGCCTCATTAAAAAGTTGAGGGCGGTGTGATTCTTTCCATTGTTCTTGCTGAGAGCAGTGTTCAGCCTAGCTGCTGAGTTGAGAATGGCTTTGAGAGGGGTAAGATGGAATGTAGATAGCCCATCTAGTACAGCCTTCACATAGTCGCTGTACGATGCCAGTAGTGCCGGCACAGTGGTTTCAAAATCATTTTTGGGATCTAATCTTTGAAATAGATTCATTTGGAATCTGGCACTTTTAGTGATTCCCCTAATGTGAATGCCTAGATTGAAATGTTTAGCTAGCTTGAAGCCTAGCAAGTTAGCTCTTATAACAAACTAGGAAACCGGTTTAGAAGCTATTGTTTAGCAATCCATTCTTGGAGGACGACTTTAGAGCTTTTAGGCGAAAGAAGAAACTGTGGCCATATGTGGCCATATATACAAAAGCATTTTTGCATTTCTTAACGGACTGAATCGCTATTTTGGGCCGTTAGGAAATGCAAAATTTCCTTTCGATATGTACGATAGGCATATGCGGCATTCAGAATAGGAAATCAAAAATAGGGATTTCCTATTTGTGATTCAGTAACTGCATGTACATAGCGTTTCCTAATTGCAACTAGTCGCAAAATGACCATTTAGGAAATGCCATTACCATCAAATCGGATCTGATGGTAACCAGGTGCAGACTTTAAAAAGGCACCCAAAATGCATCAGGATCATTCCCAATGGCGGCTTTGTACATTCTGGCTAGGAGGATGAGGATTTTGGCAGAGAGGCAGCGAAGGAGGGACAAATTTGAATTGCTGACTACTAGGATTAAAGTGAGGGGTATGTGGTGTAAACCTCGTGTCAAGTTAAGCTGTCCCAGATTTGGTAGCGGGCAGCCAGCAAGCAAATTCTTCTGTGAGTCACTGCACCATGTAGGGTATATTTAAACTCGCAAGTGTGTGTTTAAACAAGCGGATAGTGCAGTGCTGGTGAAAAGACCGGAGCCATGTGACTGTGCATGTAACAGTGCTTGCAACACAGAACAGATGGTTTTTGTATTGCTCCATGTAATGTACACACTGTCTGTATACTGGATGTGAGTGGGGTCGTTTAAGGAGTGCCATGCACTGTGATGAGGGTCTCGTGGTTCTCTTACCTCGCTCACTTTCACTCCTTCCTGCACAGACCATCTCTAAGCCGAGGGAGCCGGCATCATCCCCTGACACTCAGGCTGTGGCTGAACCTCAGGTGGTGAGACATCGATGCCAGGACCTGTGCTGATAGCACAACGCAGGCTCTAATCCACAAAAGAGAGCATAGAGCCAACCGTGGCTAAGGCACAGCACGCATTGGTAGATCACCAGCAGCATCGAGCACATGCTCTCGCAATGTTTCTGCCCGTGGATGTTCCCAGGAAGCATTGCAGGCACAGGTGAAATGCCTGAGTGTGTTTGTACTGTGCAGCACCGAGCACGGTGCTGGCAGAGCCAAAAAGTGTTACGCATAGCACCATCAGAAAGCGCAGCCCATTCACATATAGGAGAACACTACATGCATAGTGGTACTTCTTGGGGGCTGTAATTTACTTAGCGTCCAGCACCGAGTACATGTATCCTGAGTTGCTCAATCTATGGGTCTGCTGGAATGTTTCCGTTGTGCAAAGATGGGCTGTAATGGAATTGAGGTGTACCTTTGGTTAGCACCTTTGCTATTGACTCTGCTCCAGCCCATCGGGAAACCACCCCGTTTCTGTAGAGGCGGCAATCTGCCCATGCAGTGCCTGCGTGTATTGGGGGGGGGGGGGGTGTGTGTGTGTATATATAGTGGGGGGGGGTGTAGTGGGGGTGTGTGTGTGTGTGTAGTGGGGGTGTGTGTGTGTGTAGTGGGGGTGTGCCGCTATCTTCCCAACCACTGCGAGCAGCAAATTACGGTTTAGAGGCAGGAAATAAGTACCAGTTGCGGACACCTATTGGCAGAGGGGTTCATTATAAGGCCTAGCTGCAGCTCTTGGATCATCTGTTGATCCGTGTTGTCATACATGTGTAATTAGAGGAAGGGAAAGCTTTTGTATGCATGTACAACTTCATCGTTGTAAGTGTGCAGATTTATAGTTGGCTAAGTATTGTGGTTGAGTGTGTTACAGTGTCTTTCTGTCTCTGCGTTTATGTAAACCAGTTTCTGTGTATGTTTCGGAGACATGCATCTGTATATGTTTGTACAGACTACATCTGTGAGTCCACTCTGTCAGTTTGTAAATACATAGCTTAGAAAACGACTCTCTTCTGATTGGCTTGGTCATCCTACTTCAGTCTGCACTGCTCATTGAGGCTTCTGCGCTTTATATGCTTAAGTCTGATGGTGGTTTATTTACCACATGCTTAGGTGTGTGAAGGACTGCAGCAGTGCATGAGAACAGGCGTGTGTATGGCTGTATACTTGTTCTGGGTAAGATTGCTGGTGTGAGTGCTAGCATGCGGCGTTGACTTCCACTGCAGTTTAATTGTGTACACCCGTCCTTATCCTCTTTTCTGGATACACACTATGAGTGGAGTGCTTTCCCATACTACCCTCTTTGCATTTGTTAATGTAACGAGAATGAGGATCGGTGGCAGAGAGTTCCCATAGATGAGCCATTCATTCTCTTTGTATAATATGTGTGTGTCATGAAAAGCGCAGTGACACCCTACATTGGGATGAGTAGTGCTTGAAAACAAATTAAATACATGTAAGAGGGGGCTATGCAAAGATGACGGGCACCGTTGGAAGGTGTCAGTGATGGAACTATGGAGAAGGAGGCCGTTTTGAGGGCGCCAATAAAGTTTTTTCGCACTGCCAATGCTAAGGCCCGCCCTGCACCAGACAGTAATGATTTTCAATGGCCCCAGGCAGGAATGATCACCAATACCCGGGACATATTGACTGTCATGGGACCCAGCTGTAGTGAGGGGCCTTTGGTGTCACTGGCATGACTTCGATCCAGTCCAAGATTGTATCGGGGCTAGTGGAATCTATGAAGCAAACGGGAGCTTCCAGGATGCTCTGTTTCCAAAATACTGCGATTTCCTATTAAAAAATCACAATTTTGCAATTTCCTAATTAGCGATTTCCTAATACTGAACGTGAATCCGTAGGAATTGTTATTAGGAAATCGCAGGCTATATACATTCCAATTTGCAATTCTCAAATAGCGATTTCTACGGATTTGCTATTTGGTAATCACAATTTTGGAATTTCATACATATGGTGTTGGAAACGGGGTTACCGAGTCCGTCACGGTAGCATGGCGCAAGGCGGGAAAGCACGCGAAGGCAATGTGTAAGGCAGTTGTGCAGCACATTCTTACTTTGACTCAGAAATGCGGACGCAATAACATGACACCACACCAGGCTTGTGTATTTAAAATCAAGATCTTTTATATAAATCCAGGCAGCATCAGATGAGGCAGATTAATTCAGATCTACATTTAAAATCATTGCATTACTCAACTGGTGCGCATTTTCATTAAAGCATCATAGCTCATCAACATTGTGGGCCACTAAAAGGCCGCAGGAATCATCTTCTAAACGTAGCACCAATAATGATCACAAGGTGCATTAATAAACCATGGGCCTAAACATACAGTTCACTTCAGGAATATTCAATTACTTAAAAGAGGGCATTTTACGTTACATTTCAAACAGAGCCTGCATTAATCTAGGCGCACCCACATTCAGTACAGTGGGCGTCGCAACTCCGGTACACCTGCAACATAAAACACTTCAACTCTTGGCGGTGTACACTTCAGCTCAATTCAATTAATCACCTTCACACTAGGTAAAGACTTTGCAGTTATAAGCATAGGCCTAGACAGTAATTACAGCAGGCGTCATCATTAGACTAATGAGCAATGTAGGGAACCCCTCAACATGTCCTTTATTCTGGGGCTTCCCTGGCAATGGGGGGCTTCTGTGTCCCTCAAGGGTTAATTCAGGCCAGGCCCACTCCTCTCCGGGGCCTCACCTCATAGGGATAATTACATGGGTTAATGGTGGCCCCCCAGTGGCGTCTCTGCGGCCCTAGGGGCCTCCTGGGCTCACCTGATGTGGTGGTCGTGGGTCGCGCTTCAATGCGACTGTCGATCCCCCGGGCCGGCCCGTGTTTTGAAGGGCAGGGCCCGGTCGGGGTGCCTCGGCCTTCCGGCCGGAGTTGCGGGTCGTTGCGGGGGCCGGTATCACCCTCCTCCGGCCCCCGGGATCAAGTGGGGGATTGCGGTGAGATGGAAGGGGAGCGGGAGCCGGCAGTCCTCTCCGGCCGGCTTCCCGTCTCCCTCTGCTGGTCCGGAGCTCTTCTTCGGCCTCCGTCGGCGCTGGGGCGTGGCGGGAGCCGGCGCCCAATCGCTGCGCGGCCTTCCCGGGGCGCGGCCGGCTTCCCGGTCGCCCAGCAACGGCGTCGGCGGGGCCTGGAGGCCTCGTTGGTCCCGCTAGGCCGCATCTTCTTCACGCGGCCCCCTGGGCTGCGGCGGCGATTCTTTGGCCGCGACTTCGTCGGTGGGGCCCGGGCCCGGCGGTGACCTTTGGGGGAATTTGGAGGCTTCGGTGAGGGCGCGGACGGCGCGCCTCACCACACGCACTAGAGGGGGGGGCTCCCTCACCTCAGCACTTCTCCTCACGCGGCGGTGGCCGCAGCGGCAATTCAGTCACGAGGTCAGTGACTGGGGTGACAGTTTCTCCCTCGTGGAGATATAGCGCGGGGCGCACCAGCAGCCTGTGGGCCGGGCAGCCCAGCAGCAGGCAGGAGTAGATAGGGGGTGAAGGTCTAGCGCTTCAGGGCACGGCGCTTTACCTGGTGATCCCCAGTTTGGCAGTTCAGGTTTCAGGCCTTGCTGGTCGGTCAGGCCTCCCAAATTAAGGTTTCTTGCGGCTGTTCTTGATTGGTTGCTTCTTATGAGTTTCTTCTTAGGAGTTTCTTGTCAGGAGTTTCTTCTTATGAGTTTCTTGTCAGGAGTTTCTTCTTATGAGGGGGAATGAGTTGGTGGTTCTGGGAGTGCTGGATGTTACTTCCCAGCACGCTGAAGGTGGTTCCCTGGGTCCCCTCACGCTGGGCAAGGTCAGTGGGTGGTGGCGTTCCTCAGCTAGCTTACTACAGCAGTGCCTAAGCCTTGTCAGCAGCAGTAGTGTAGGTCTCCCCCTAGGCCCTACAGCCTGTACTCCGGCAGAGGTTCTCCCAGGATCAGTGGTGCCCCAACTGACTAAAAGATTTCCCTCCAAGCCTCTTATACCCCTAGGTCAGGTGACCCTCCTAAAGGCGGCAAAACATAACTCCTCCCACAGCCCGGAAGGTTCTGGAACCTTCCACATGTCTGGCTATGTGGCCCAGAGGCAGGGACGGAATGGATACTGTATCCCTATGTCCCAGCCTGACCCTGGCTACTAGTGTGTATGTGTGCAAGGCCCCTCTGCAGTAGCAGGGGCCTGTGGCAGCCATCTTGAGTGAGAGAGCACCTGCACCTCAGCACTGGTTAGCAGTGGCAAGGCGCCCGGAGACCTAGGTCCAGTAAAAATACGGTGGCAAAAATGAGGCGCAAAAGGGAAAAAAACAGGGCAAGACCACCCTAGGGCTGACAGGTCTAACATATGGGCCTTAGGTTTTTTAGGTCGAACCTAGAGGAGCGCGCATGCGCTGCTCTGCGAGGCATGATGTAATCCTTCTGTGGGCATTGAGCACGCCCAGCTCTTTTTGATTGGTTGCTTGGCCTGCCCTTAAACAGTCCATTGCTTTTGTTGGTAAACAGTGGATATTTGTCCCTCCTTGTGTCTGTTTTGTTCCAGCCCTGGCGGCCGCCCCTGCTACAAGGATCTTTCTAGTAGTGGACATATGTTTTCTTTTAGTGCACTTCTTTTTCTTTCCGCTTTTTCTTTCCGCCACTCGTGGGTGCACAGCGCTGCCTCCAGAGCCAGTTTTGTTTTTTGTCTGGCTCGGCTCGTGCCAAACCCTTGCCTCTGGGCTTCCCACTGTTTCACCGTCTCACACAAATTAAAGCGCCTCAGCTATGCACAAAGGACCTAGAGTGCCGCAGCTTTGGAGGTCTCGGTTTACCACATGACGTCGAGTAGGTTCGTGAAAAATGTTAGATTTAAGGTATTTTAATGTACAGTGCTAAAAGATGCCCGCAAACCAAAGCTGTGGTGTTACATAACGAGTCATAACTAAAGACTACGGCGGCCACATTATGGTAGTGTCTCTTAACAAACAAGCATTTGCAATGCAATAGGTCTCGCATTTGCGAGAGTTAGAACTATTGGCTTTGTAAATGACAATGTCTTTTACCTATGTGTTTTGGTTTGGAGTGTGGTGGATGTATGTGGTGTGTAGTAGATGTATGTGGGTCGTATTGGAATTGATAGTTGCGGAATTGTGTGGGGTAGAATTTTGTGGTGTGGAGTATATTTGTGTAATGGAATTATGTAGCACGTTGAAAAGTGGTGAGAGCTGCACAGAATAGATAGAAAGGAAAATAGAGAGGGATATGGAGTTTGTGCAGGAAGCGGATTTTAAACTGTGACTTGCAGATGCCACAACATGTTTACTACAAGCAGTAATGTCGCTGAGCCACTGTGCCAACTTGAAGTAGGTTACATGGTGTTTATTTTGGGGCGAGGAAGTGACTGGAAGTTGCACAAACACAGTGCATGTAATCAATAATCGCCTTTAATTCACCATTGCCTTCTGGGATGCAATGTTAGAATGCAAAATTATCATCTTATTGGCTCCTGTTCATCACTCTCTTGATTTGCCGTGAGGTCCTGTGTTCCTTTGTGTTAAACCTAATTTGTAATTATAAGACATTGATTATATGTAGTACACTCCTACCATTTCTAAATGCTTTAAATAACAAGAAGGATGGAATGCACATGACCTTAATCAGATTTGACCGCTTGACCTTTCAATCACCGCATTTGTCAATGGTGACAGTTAAACTCGCTAAATCATCCTTCCATCTTACTATGTGTATAGTACATGTTGGGAATAGGCCCATATTTCTGGTGAAATCACTCTGTTGACTTCCATGAAGTGAATGTAAGCTATGCTTTGGGCATGCTTCTGGCAACACAGGCAGCTCCTAAAAACAGACTTGCAGATGCTAGGGCCTCTGCCTGTCATGTAAACATACCTTTCCTCCTTATGTCAAAGGCCCTCTCCAGAACTGTCTGAACCACGCCTGAATAACAGTGCAGTGCAAAGCCTATTGAGTAGCAAAAGTTATTCTTTAAATATTTCAACACATCTTTGATCAAATCCAAAGGTCTTTGTTTGTGTCAATTCTCATACAACTAACAAATGCCGTATTCATTTGTTTGCAGGCACATATAGGCGGCTGTCAATAAAAATGCTGGGAAACACATGCGCAGTAAAACAAAAATGCAAATGGGGCTCATGTAAAGCGCTTTGATACCTTTGGGTCGAGTTTGCGCTTTATAAAACTCCAAAACAACAAACAAAAACCAGGTATGGGAACACATGGAGAGAAATATTGCCTTTCAGCGGGAAATGGTGTGGTCCAAAGCTCTGTTTTTAATATAAAATCAGGGCCTTCGGTGGTCATATCACTGAAAATACAAGATTTGAAAAATATATTATTGTCTACGGGTGCTCGTGGAAGACAATTTCTATGGACTGGAATCTAGAGAATGCTAATGTGATTCTGGTATTTTACTGACCTCTGCTGGTCGTTTCCTATCAAGAAAGTTAAATAGAGGCAGTTGCCAGAAAAATTAAAAAAAATAAAGTCCCTCAGCAGAAAGCAATTCTGGTATTTTACTGACCTCTGCTGGTTGTTTTCTATCAAGACAGTTAAATAGAGGCAGTTGAACAGAAAAAAAGTCCCTAAGCGGAAGCAGACAAGTCCTAGGGCTGATCTCCAGGGCCCACTAAGTGCATACACATATAAGTATATATTAAAGTATATACAAGAGGTCTCAAATGCTCGACCTAAAAATGAAGTAATGAATGAAACCAAGTTGAACTTAAAAGTTCAGTTTATAGTTCTGCAATAATAATAAACATGTCTGCAGAGAAAACGTCTACAAGAAGCAGAAAGGAGTTTAGTATAATGAGTATTAACACATATTCTAATAAGTGCAGATTCAAAAAAAGATAACATACTCCACAACAGTAAGTAACTTCTGCATTACACTCATGACAACACTTCCCTCATTTTGGCAACAGAATTTTTTGGGGGAAACAATAAAACTGCACTGTTCAAATGCCATGATGTACTTCCAGAGAAAGTTTAAAATCAACAATGGTTGAAAACAACAGGAAAAGTATTTTCTGCCGGACACAGCTAGATCAAGTGCAACGTGGACCAATATTTGCGGCGGATGGGTTTTGCTGGCTCTGGGAGGCCTACAAGTCTTGCTTGGCCCTGCAGCCTAAAGTGGTTATGTTGCTACTGACAGGGAGCCCTGCTCGTAAGGTCCGGTGGCTGCGCCCCGGTTATCGAAGTTTGACATGCCCGCTAAATTTGAGTTATACTAAAACTGCAAGCCTGAAAGGGGGAAGAGGGAGGCGATTGTTGCTGTTAGAGCAGGTGGGAGGGAGCAGGGGCGGCACAGACTGGCTGGCACTCGCTGACACAGGGGTATATAGTGCACAGTAATACTGAGCGCCACACCGGGCAATTACTCAAGGTATAGCTCGTCAGATACAAACAGTACAATTACAAATCACCCTTCGAGTGATCTTCCACATTGCTTTTAGCACACCACCCCTCCCAACGAGGTAAGCAAAATACTTCTTCAGCCATTATTTTTAAAATCATCATTTACATCCATATGCGCAATCATCTAGTAAGGCAAATGTAAAACAATAAACCCATCACATTCTCCCATCATGCATCTTGTCCACCCTTACCTTACATCAAAATGGCAACATACAATATTTACGCATTGCGTCTGTCTATGTAGCCTTATACACAAGTTATTGTACTACATAAAAAATGAAGCTCAGCGGTGCATAGTACCTCTAAATACACTCTTCCTCACAGCCGGCCTCCATTCTAAAAAGAGTATCTACAGAAGTGGATGTAGGTTACAGTGTCCGAAGGCACCAACGCAGTAGTAGATGCATACCAAGAAACACACAAAAGCAGTAAGTGATTTACACCATATCCCCTTCCCTTAGAATGCCTTTTTCAACTACTGGAGGTCACAAAAATATATCCAGACATGAAGGGATATGAAGATGAAGACAATATGCATAGGAAAAATACTAACAGATATTATTGTCTTACTAAAACTTTACCAACCTCCTTCCAATGCCTTCATTAGACAAAACAGCAAAGCCTAGAATAAAATATTGGCAGCACCCCGACAGACAAATACAGATTACGCATAGGAATAGATTAAGGAGGTCTGTGCTCAAGATACCGCTGTTCTCTCTGTGCCAAACAATATCATTATTGTGTTTCTTGTAAGCACTACACTGGTGAATTAGTGCATGAAGTATAAAGTAAACAGACAGAAATGTATAGCAGTGTAGCAAAATAAACATACATGGGAAGTGTATTATTGTATTCACTCTCCATGCCTATAAGGCCTTGCCTGCTTAAGAGTAGCCATGATCACAACAAAATAAAGTATCAAAAACATCATACTTATAGCAAGGTCACCACCAACAGTAACAGAAGTACAAGGATTAAGGAATGCAAGGCTGGACACTGTAAGTATGCCCCCTGCGCCCTCCTTGACCAACACCACCTTTACTTGTAGGATTCATATAAACTGAGCTCTGGGCACTTAATGTATAAACCTAAAATAATGGATGTGTAACAAAAATGAACATAAAAGAGGTAAAAAAGAAACTAAGTTGTTTCCAAAGACTGGGCCCCTACAAAGCACTTTCTTGCTAAACATTACGTTCTCTGTCCAAAAGGCATGAAAATACTAGCAACAATCACACTTCTGACTGCCAAGCGTAGATAGCAAGTAAAATGAAATACAGCAGTGCATGTTCCAATCTTGGCACCACGCCCCCAACATCTATACTGGCAGCATCATTAATATTGTTACGGGCAGTTAGAGCAATTTATATGAAGAGCATCCAGTCAACAATTTAATGGGGTAAGCATATAAATAAGGGCTATGCTGATGTAAACATGGTCATCTCGATAGCAGGTTCCCCGCCATCCCCACTGTGGCCCTCTACTATGCATTACTCAGGGTAGCAATACCAGAACATGCAAGGACAGAATGTAGTACAATAGTATCAAAAAGAAAGTAGGAATTGAGTATTTGGAGACATTAAGGAACTGGATAATGTGCCTATGAAACAAATATGAATAAAGAAAAAAAACACATAAATATACTTTCTCCATAGGTGTTACTCAGGCCAGCAATTGGAACACATAAAACACTTGACAGAAGTCACATATTAAGACAACTACACAAACTAGTATTTGGTGAGAGTCTTCCTCACCCAGACTAGACCATTCTAGAAGTACACAACCAAGATATTCCCAAGAGTTGTACGGCTGAACAAGTGATTTTTGCAGCTCCCTCCTGATGCCCACGAAGGCCTTCCCTTACAGCACAGTACAAAGCGTAGCAATTCAAAAACACATGATAGGGCAACAATTCACTGCCTAGCAAGAACACGCCATGTCAGAAATATATAACCAAGCACTAAAATAGTGGTATCAAAGAGGAACATGCTTATGCAAAAATGCTCTTCTCTACAACCCACGATTTTTAAGGTGGTCTTTAATGCTACGTACTTCTGAGGCTACCAATGCCAACACATGTAACAATTGGCAACAGCCCCATTTCTCAAAATACAGGCAGGTGCTTGTCACCTTGACCCCTTCACACAACAATATCCACATAAATTAATTCCTGTCCACAAATTACTCATAGTAACAAAGGCAGGTAATGACAGCACCCTTGAGTACGGAATTGATTGTGCATCTGTATACTTATGAACACACAAGTTATGCCTGTGCTACCAAGTCGCCTCTCACCTGACATAGCCGGATGAAGGCCTTCTCTGCTATACACTGCCCAAGATATCTAGCTACCTATGACACAGTATGAAAACATTGACAATTGCCTAGGCCAGTAAACTGAAATTAGACTGATTTTGAATAGTACATGGAGCGATATTGGCAGGCCCTGCAACACCTCAGGCCTATCCCCGCAAAGTTCCTTATTCGCCCCACACTATCCGGACGCAGTCCAGAGCAGCAGCAAGGGAAATCCCAAAAAGTGTTTGACAGGAGGAGAATGAAGTTTGCCAGCGCGGCCCCGCTCACCTTAGAGAAGCCGCCCAGGGTAGTGACCCGGGTGTAGAGAGCATGCAGGTCCAACTCCCTGCCCGCCACAGCCGGCAGCTTTCAAAACCGGGACCTGTGCACAAAGAGAGAGCGTTAGCGAGATCCGGCAGACGAGGCCGGTGATACCGGACCCCTGGCAAAGCTACCCCTCCACCACCCCCGTGTAATATAGGTTTAAGGCTAAATGGGTCTTCTCATACTTTGCTGTGGTGGATCTGCCTCAGCTCGTCCAGGAAAGCTTGCCCTTTCCTCCGGTGGTCCACTTGAAGTTTCCCCGTCGAGTTTGCCATCCTTTTTGGTTTTTTAAAAACAATTATATATGTTTTCCCCTTTGTATTTTTTTTTTTTGTTCAACATCTGTTTATTGAGCAAGAGCAGTTAGAAAACAATACTTGTCACAAATAGCAAAGGAAAGGGGCAAGGGAGTAGCAGATAATGAGCACAAAGAGCAAATCCCTCACAGGAAAGTGCAAATATTTGATATGCAAACAGAAAAAGCAAGTTGGAGGGATGACAATACTTATGAATGTGGGCCGAGGCAAAAGTCCAGGTTTGAAAGTCATTCATGTAGGGGAAGATTCTCCTACACAGCCCAGAAGGGCCTAAAGTGAACCCAGGATCTAAGGGCCAGTATAGAAAGGATGGACTATCCCGGAGGGATCCCAGCTATATATAGAAAAGCAAATAGGGACACAAACCTGGCAGTATTTATTTTTTTAATCGCCTCTCTCCGTGTTAGGGAACCTGAGTCCCCATCGTCGTCTTCGGGACAGAAGAGGCCGGAGAGTGGAAAATATGAGATTTAAAGAGGGGGGTGATAGCAGGGCCATCGACGGTCTGAACCGGGGGGTCTCGGATCTTCAGCAGGGCCAACGGAAACACGGACCCGGCTGCCCCGCTCCATGCCTCTCACCAGCTTCGGCAAGGGAGATCCAGTGTTTTTTTTCCCGGTTTCGGTTCTTTCGGAAGACATCCAGGGGAGGTGTATGATGGCTTTTGATCATGTATGTGTGTATGTATTGCACGGACACCGCAGCCACCTCCACAGGCGCACTTACCACATTCGATCCCACACCGGCCGCTTGTGCCCGCTCACAGGACGCACTCGCGCTCTGCACACACACACACACACAAGTGGTGCGCGCATGCGCGCCACAGCTAAGCATGTGATTTCAATTATCACGCCCGTGTCTGGGCATGATAATTGAAACCACATGGCCTATTGCTGTCTATTACGCGCACCAAGCGCGTAATAGACACCAAAAGGCCATGGGAGGAGCATTGCTCCTCCCATGGCCTATTGGTGTCTATTACGCGAACCAAGCGCGTAATAGACACCAATAGGCCATGGGCGGAGCAATGCGCCCGCCTTTGGCCAATTGCGTGCAGTCTTTTATAAAAAGACGCACGAAAAGGCCAATGGGGTAGCACAAAAGGAATCGCACACGCACGAGCGTGTGCGATTCCTAGGTCAGTGCTGAATCCCCGTTTTTCACCTACTAAATGTCTCGCGCTGCGCAGTGCAACGCTAGGCGCGAGACCTAAAAAGTTCACTAATCAAACCCCCAGTTTCATTTTACTAAGAAAAACAACTTCTATTCCCGACCCAACCACCAGATGGCAATAGTGTGCTTAACTTGGGAGTCCATAACAGATTCGGGTTGTAGGAGTCACAGGAGGTGTAGTGAACATTATTCCAAGGAGTTACTTTTCTCTTCAGGGCCATCCGAACTAAAAGATCACCTCCTCTTCAGTTCTGCCTGTTATTCCTTGTTCTTGGATCAATGTAGTCCTGTAGGTGTGACCTAGACAAAATCAGGGAATCCACAGGTTTTCCTGCTTCTGGGAAAGGGCGTTAGAGGAAATGGCGCTGGGCCCAAAACGACCGTTGTAGGCCAGTTGTGGGGCAATATATTGGGCTCCCTTATGCTGGATGTTTGGGTTTGCCAGGAACTTGTTGGCAGGCATGCAGATGAGCAGGATGGGTCAACTCCAATACTCCTTTGAATGATGAAGCGTGTCCGAACCAGCAATAATGCAATGGCAAAGAAAGTGTCCAGACGTCGAACACCCTAAATTTGTCAATTGACTAGACTTGGGAGCCAGGGCATCACAGAACCAAGACAGCGATGAACCAACAAGAGGAATCAAGCTACGTGATAAACCATGGGCCTGAAGGGAGGTGGTTACCCTCCATCCCCCGTTTTAAGGTTAGCTTCTGGTGGGATCCTTCAAAGAAAGCACAAACCTGCAATGGTGAGTTTGACAGGAAGCACCTTTAAGGACGTGTTTCATATGCAGCAGGATTTTACAAGCAGCACTGGACCCTGACAGCAACAAACAGAAGCAGGAGTCAAATAGAATGAGTAAAGGGCATTCACTGCTCTTCAACCAATGAAAGTGGGGAGCATCAAAGGCACACTTGCTTATGCACTGCTTGAACCAAGAGCATGCTGGCAGCCACCATCACTTCACTAGAGACCTTATACTTAAAAGCAGGAATTCTGATGGCCAAGCTACACTGTGCATGAATGGAGCCCAAATCTCGCAGTTAAGAGCCTCCAGGGCTGCAGTATATTGTGGTACTTTGTCGCTGTCACTGTCCAGTGCTATCGCGTGCCCTGGCACTGACTGCTTTTCTAACCGCCCACTGCTTCAGTGTCTTTGCACTGCCTCACTCTCACAACCTACCATATGCAGTTATGGATGTATACCCAGCGCAATAAACTCTTGCAGCGTAGACTTGCACATCTGGTTCTCTGTGCCTTGCACTGCATAGTGTGTTAGCACTGCATTGCTCGCTGTCCAGTATATGCAGGGCTCGTGTACACTGACATTGCCTTATATATGCAGTGTGCTATGCATTACCTTGCTCTCCCTACCCAGTGCTGCAGTGTACTGTTGTGCTACTTCGGTATCACTGCTGAGTGCATGAACTGATTCAGAGTATGCTTGAACTACCTTCAATTTCCATACTTGCTGCATGCAGTTTCATATAATCCTGCACCCCCCTAGCGCCCTGCATGCCCCACAGCAATATATAATGACACTGGCTCTCTTAACTGCCTCTTGCTGCAATGTACCCCAGCACGGACCAGCTGTGACGGTCCATTGCTGCATTTTGTTCTGGACACTACTCACACATTGTTGCAGTAGGCCCAGCCGCTAACTCCCTGTCAGATCTCAGTGTGGGCAGTGCTGCTCACCACTGCTGACACGCACAGGCATTGTCCCTATCTTGTTGTCCATTGGCGCCCTAGATGTTTGCAAAGTTAAGTAATACAGGTTTATTCATTCACTTTTCCATTCATTCGCCGCCCGCTCTTGTGCATAGGTTCCGTAAACTGCCTTTTTTTATCAGGCCAGCGTTGGATTTGACAGCCAACACGGGGAAAGCTGGCAAGAAATGTACTGCTTGGCTGAACACTTCTAAGGTCCCAAAGGCGAGGCCTATTGGCTATGCCAATGCTTGTTATTTATTGAGCTCAAGTTTAATGTGGGACATCCATGAGCTGGTGTCGGAGAGGCAATGGGCAAAATGATTTTTCTGTTATCAATATTGAGGTACAGCTTTGTGTTATCCAGACACTGGTGGAAGTGAATGGCAGCTTTGGTAAAATGCCACCCAGTTCGCCAAACTGCAGGTCCTAAAGTGAAGAGGCAAGAATGCAACTTTGTAGTTTACTAAATGGGTTGAGATGGCTGAGTCGAGATGGCTGATAAGGCGCTACCTATTTGATGTATTGAGTTCTGCTGGGGAGGTTTGTATTGAACCTTTTAGTAACGTACGGTTGGTGTCCATTCTATTGCATAGTTTGCAAAGGGCGTTATTGGTGTCAGTGGTACCAAAGGGAGCTGACAAATCAAGGAGTACCTTTAACCAGTGCCTGGCCTCATCAAAGACCTAAAGGACACAGCTCTGATTTTAGACCTATCGATGTCAGTACTCTGGTCAGATATAAATCCAAAATGATGCAAACCCAATAACGGGTTTTCAGGCATAAATTTCTCCAGTTTAGTGGTAACCCATATCTTCATGATTTTAGCAAATAAAGGTAACCCTGTAATCGGTCAGTAATCTTTGAGGTATTTAGGTCTGTTACTCTACTGGACAGGTGTGTGCTGAGAACATTGTCAGGAATTGGGTAGTAATCCGACCAGTCATCAGTCTTAGAGTTGTGGTCTGCTTTATAAATCAGCAATTCAATGGCGGCTCTTTTGGTTTGGTTAAGAACGCTGCAATGTGTGATAAGGTCTTTTTCTTGTAGGAATGATTTGTCTTGGAAAGTGTGGCTAAATTATTCAAGCAAAAATATTTGCTGTAAGTAAGTAACTGAGCTGCCTTAAAAGCTGTAAGTTCCTATAAAAACAAGGTATTCTCCGTTTCTTCCAGAACTGCGGTATTCTCAATTTCCTTCCGAAAAAAAGGATATGTAGGCTTGTTTAAGAGGAGGATTCGACTGTTTCCATCACAAATACTAGGTAGTCTTGGAGGAGTAAATATTAACTAGTGACTAGTGAAAAGGATCAGGATTCTTTGGTGATAATGGCTACCCTGCGCCCAATTGTGAGACCTCTCTCTAGGTGTAATATCCTGCAGTTGGGTGGCAATAAGGGTTCCAAGAGATGTGTGGATCCGGAGAAAACTGTATTTCAGTGAGCACAAGCACATAAAGGTTGGTGTTCAAGATCAGTGGAGAGATGGCTGCAGAGTTCACTTTTGCAGACCTGTAATTTATTAGGGCATTGTGGGTGTGTTATTTCAGAATGAGAGAGAGCAAGAGGTATTAATGCTGATTAGTGTGTTTGTGAAAATTGATGTGTCGAGTAATCTGCTAAATTTGTGTTTGGAGATAGAGGTGGAGTGAGAGGTGCCATCAGAGCTCATTGAATTGTAAGTGGTCTTTAAGGGCACCCTAGGAGTAGTTGGTTAAGGGAGAGTGATGTCATTTGAGAAACAATGATAGAACCAAGAGGGATTGTAGTATCAGAGGTAGGACACAGGGGTAAAGGTTATTCAGATGTGAGACATTAACAGAAAGAGACCCCGACTTCAGGCTGAAAATGCTTTTATGCAGATTAAGTGCAACATCATAACATGAGTTGAGCTTTTGACTCAGGACGGTAAATTTATTTCTGTATTTCCAAGTGAATGAGATGTGTGGGAGAGTGTCAGAGCAGTTGTGGGCAAGTGAAGCCATGAAGTGAGAATTGGGTAGCATGGATGATTGGGTGTGACCATTTCCTTATGTTCTGTTTTGGGTTTAGCTGTGATGTCTCATTTTTAAAATGTGATCTTGTTGAACTTCACATCTAATTCTGGAAATTTACTATTTGGTCCATCTCTAGTATTTACTGTGGACTATGGATGATCAGTGCCTGGTTTGAAGTTATTTGATGGGCTAAAATATATGTTGAGGTCATGAATGTCAATTGTGGTGGAGCTAGATGTTAAGAGAAGACACGCCGAGGACGAGCCAATGTGTCTTTCAGTTGTGGCTCGTTCGAAGCCTTTAAGCCGCTTAAAGATGGTGAAAACATGGAAATTAATGTCAGTGGAGTGCGGCATGATCTAGCCGTTGTTAAATAGTCCAGTTGGTCGTTCACAGGCTTGGGTTCCATAATCTAGCCATTGTTAATAGGCTCATGTAGAGTTTGCAGACTTAGTTACAAGTGGCATTGTTTATTAGTGGCTTGCTGAATGGAATGTTGTAGGTTTGTGATGTCTTAAAGACAGCTATTACTGTATCCCCATTTTCTAGAGTCTTAAAGATGAATGAGTTACTAAACCTGTGTCCACACCCTGGAGAAGAACACCTCACTGGCCAGCTCTAATGGTCCTCACCCCTCATCCTCCTCGGGGCACCTTGCTGGACATGGTCATAGGGTTTTCTTCTTTATCGGTCAGCATGTTCAACAACTGGAACTGACTCGATAACCTGTTTGATCAGGTTCTGGGTGTCAGTGATTGCCTGCTGTCATTGATTGCCTGCTGTAGCAGCAGCAGGACATGTTGTATGCATTTAACCATGGTCTGTATGCAATGTCAGCATGGCATTTGCTCCTGGGGGGCCTTTTCAGTGTTCAGGAATTACTAGATTCCATGTAAACTTTTATAGATGTAGTAATGAAGTACACATAAGGATGCTGAATATCCATTTTTAGGTCGAGCCTAGCAGCGTGCATGCACTGCTCTGCGAGGCTTCTTGTATCTACTCTGTGTAGGTCTGACTCCTCCCACGCATTGGATTGGCTTTTGCTCGTGTCTTTCTATAATGAAAGCACGCAAATGGCTAAAGGTGGGTGCATGTCCCACCTCTTTTGAAATGTTCACTCCCACAGCGTTTTGCCTCGGGAGCGAGCAGCGGCGCGCAGGGCGGCAGCTGCAGTGCCTCCTTGTTTATTTCCTGCTTTGCATTAGGAGCACTCCCCCCACCCTCTGAGCACAAACACAGCGTTTCCCTCCCCCCAACCATGCCGAACGACGACGATGGGAAGGCTTCAGCGCTGATGGGGACTAGTCTAAGGGTGGCATTTTTTATCTTTGAATGCCAGTTAATTGCGTTTCAATACTTAAAATATCATTCTAGACATCGGAGTATTTGTTCGCGATAAAGAGCAATTTGTCATTTATTAATTGTAAACTGAGAATAATAAAGTAAAATTTGCAAATCTCGGGAAACATTGTTTTTCTTCCCCATGAAGTGAAAGTGCAGTGCTTATCCCACGATGCTTTTGCTTGAGTGATGGAAGGGGCAGAAAAAGGGGACACTGTTAAAAACACTGTTTTATTAATCTTTCACACAGGTGCCTTGTACAAAATTCAGGTTGTATTGCGGGCGACATATCTTTGCATACATCCCGTCCCTTGGTGCAGCAGAGAGCTCGTACTTTGGCAACACTGGTGTAACCCGCTTTGATTTGGCATGGTGCTGAATCAAAATAAATGAGTCTCGGGTAGAGGTTCTCCTGTACAGCTACAGCCGCTCTTTCGTGGGCGGTGCTAAGGCTTTCCACATAATACATCTCTTGGCTTGGGAGGAAGTAAACAGAGGAGTTGGCAGTTACTGTCACGTGAGCTTGAAAGCTTGTGGTGTTGGAAACACTTGCAGGATGCGCAGTGGAAGTCTTTCAGTAGAGGTCTTGGAACGAAAGGCAGACGGGATGGCTTGTATGTGTAGGTCTCGTGTCTTTGCGGTGGCGACGAGTGTTCTAGGAATGCTGCTACTTTTGAACTCTTATTTCCTGATGAAGGTGAGTGATTATGTTTAACTCAGGTTCGACTGGGAGTTTGAATAGCGCCTGGATTCCCACACGGGTGATTAGCAGCGCTTTACAAATACTGATTGATTGATTGCCGCGTGGCAGTCAAAAGGCATGGTTTCTCCAAAATTGTCGTCGTCTACCTAGCTTACCAAACCCGATATGCCAACTCTGTTCCTCGTGCACATTCTAAGCACGCTCTGTGCACCATTCTTTCCAACATATCGAACCAGTCACCTGTATTAACCTGTGAATGCACTGGACATATGGATCAGCAGACTCACACTCAACCCGAACATCGATATCATGATAACCCATGTCATAAAGCCACCTCTCATGTGATGAAATATGCAGGAATCTACAACTCACTCATGTTCTTGAAACATGATAGATTACACACACTGACCAGTCCACCCTTGCACATGTGTGATGTCTGGTGACTCATCAGTCTTTAGGCCACTGTACACCAAGCAGTGCCAGTGGAATGACATGGTCAGGCTAAGACTCGATTGTCTGCAACATGGAAGCCCTGCCCTAAGTCACACGCTGTTGTTTCTGTCCTACCTCTCTGAGCTGCACATTGTAACTCCTTAATTGCAGATGCTTTCAGCGTGTGAGTAGTGCAGGAGAAGTTAGTGCAGGACAGTGTCCTTCCGCAGTGCCACCTTAGTTGTGAGCCATTTGCCTTGAGTTCTTCCAAAAATACGCCAGCAGGCACACATCTATTCATGACGGAAGGGTTGCTACAAATGTGAATGTCTCAGTCCTGATGATGATCACGTGCACCTCAACCTTTGGGGTCGAAATGTTGAGATCGTTGTAACTTTGGACTGGCTTACTTTACTCTGACCAAGGGAATTCAGTGAATTAATTACTGTATTTATTTCAATTTCTTGAACAAAATCTCGGCGAGCCATTGCTTTTTGCCTCCCGCACCAATGTCTTTTAACGCTTTTTTAGGTCGAGCCTAGCAGCGCGCATGCGCTGCTTCTTGTATCTACTCTGTGTGGGTCTGTCTCCTCCCACGCATTGGATTGGCTTTTGCGTGTGTCTTTCTATAATGAAAGCACGCAAATGGCTAAAGGTGGGTGCAAGTCCCACCTCTTTAGAAATGTTCACTTCCATTGCATTTTGCCTCGGGAGCGAGCAGCGGCGCGCAGGGCAGCAGCTGCAGTGCCTCCTTGTTTATTTCCTGCTTTGCATTAGGAGCACTCCCCCCACCCTCCGAGCACAAACACAGCGTTTCCCTCCCCCCCCAACCATTCCGTGTGCATCAAGTGAGTCAGCACAAGCCCCGGGCACCCTCAGCAGCCAGCTTGGTAATTTACTGGCAGGTGCGGGCTCTAATCTTCTGCTTCATGAACATTGAGGGTCTGTAAATAATTTTTTTATTATTGTTGCAAGCGAAAAAAGTAAAAATGCAGCGTTTCTGTTCCGTCGCTGCTTCTTTTTATGTTTGGCATTCCCCCTTCCACTTCATGTTAGGAGTCCCCCCCTCCAAGCACAAATGCAACAGTGGGTTTCTCAGTACGCATGTTTATTTATGTTTCCTGCTCGTGTTCCAATCTCTGCTCCATAATTTTTAATTTATGTATAGTATTCATATATTAATTATATATGCGTGCTACATGGCAAAATACTTGTAAGGTCTCAAAGGGGAGACCTATTGGCTATGCCAATGCTTGTTTTTGCTAATGTGGCTCAACAGAGGTCATCTTTAATAGAACTTCAAAAGCAGGTGTTTTTAGTTAAGTGGCGAATGCAAAGGTGAACCCAGGATCTTGTTCTCTGATATGGTCTCTCTGGGTGTTCGGTTTGGCAGTCTCTGGTGAGGTCTCATTGATGAATGCCGTTGCTTTCACAGTCTTAGATGAGGGATCCTTGGTAAATATTGCGATGTTCGCTGTATGGTGAGTTTTCATTGGTGAATGTTCAGTCTCTAGCGAGGTCTCATTGGTGAATATTGCTGTGCTCATAGTCCTTGACCAGGGTTCATTGATAAATATCGTTGTGTTCACAGTCACTGGTGAGGTCTGATTGGTTGAATCCTGCTGTGTTTAAACAGTCTCTGGTCAGATGTCATTGGTGAATGTTGCTGTAGCCATGACTTGTGAGAAGCTCGCATTAGTGAATGTGACGGTACTTTCAGCTTCTGATAAGGCCTCACTCTTACCGATTAAATATATTTATTGTATTTTCGTTGTGTTTTGCATGTTGTGTACGGCTGGTTTTCCACACGATGTCACCCTCTCAGGCGCAGCGTCCATCTTAACTCCACCACGGACTCGGAGTTGAGTTGAATTTTTCTCCTTTATTTGAAGTTACAGATTCCACACGTAAAGCCGGTCCTGACGTGTCCCCTGCCATCCGTGAACTCTCCTCCCACAGAATACTGGACGGCACTGGAAATGCACCTTCTGTATCCACACTCCATTCTAGATAACCCACATCAGGCCTCTCTTTTCTGCTTCAAAGGCTGCCAGCATCCCCGGTCCCTCTCAAGGGGGTCAGGTGATGGAGAGCCCTCGCCCCTCACTCCTCACGTACTCTGCCATCTTTGAAGTGTAAGAAGGAGAGAGGACGGACACCGGAGAGCCCTGCCTCCTTGGAGTAGGCATCCGTGTAGCCAGCTGTACACAGGCTTTCAGAGACCACCTTTGGTTTAAGGACGTGCTCTGGGTGCCGGGGTGCGCCACAGTGCGCCGGGAGGCACTTTAATTCGCAGTTGCTTGTACACCATCCCCAGCCTGTTTCCCCCCTGTAGTCCTGATTTGTACTTATTAATTTACTGCTTAAACTGATGCCCACATGTTCAGTTTGTTTTACATGTTGGCACAGCTGTTTTTCAAGGTTTCACAGTCTCTTTTCTGCTGCACTGATTATTGGCTCCCCACCCCTTCATCCAACTTTACACCAGGTCAGACCTATTTAACCCCTGCTCCCAGTGTCCACTTGAAAGGTAAGGGCGTCTTTCCCATTTGGAGCTGTTGTGGCCTGGAAAGCTTCTAGGCCAGAATAGCTGCCCTAATATCGCCTTTCTTGATGCCAGCCCTTATTCATTGCATATATTCGTAACCTACCTGCATGTTTCCGCAGATGTTAGTAAATAATCTACCCCAGCCCCACAGCACCCTATTCAGGACTTGCTTCTTTGCCGCTCCTGGGTGGGCCCCCAAAGCAATTATTACAGCTAGTTGTACAATGCCTATTTTCCCGGTTACCTGTCTGTGCTCCTGGGTTCACAGTGGCTAGTTGTAAAATGCCCATTCACACGGGTAGTCCTCTGCCGCTCTTGGGTTCATCGTGGCTAGTTGGATCATCCCCGATTCACACGGGTAGTCCACTGCTGCACCTGGGTTCAACGTGGCTAGCTGTATAATCCCCCATTCACACAGGTAGTCCTCTGCTGCACCTGGGTTCAACGTGGCTAGCTGTATAATCCCCCATTCACACGGGTAGTCCTCTGCTGCACCTGGGTTCCACGTGGCTAGCTGTATAATCCCCCATTCACACAGGTAGTCCTCCGCTGCACCTGGGTTAAACGTGGCTAGCTGTATAATCCCCCATTCACACGGGTAGTCCTCTGCTGCACCTGGGTTCAACGTGGCTAGCTGTATAATCCCCCATTCACACGGGTAGTCCTCCGCTGCACCTGGGTTCAATGTGGCTAGCTCTATAATCCCCCATTTACATGGGTAGTCCTCCGCTGCACCTGGGCTCAACGTGGCTAGCTGTATAATCCCCCATTCACACGGGTAGTCCTCTGCTGCACCTGGGTTCAACGTGGCTAGCTGTATAATCCAATGAATAATTGGAGTTAGCGCATACCTGATCTAAACAATAGTAAAAAAGGTACTCCACAAAGTACGCTCGTATGCGTGCCAGCCAGCTAGAGGAAGCCAGCCTCTCTGTAAACACGATAAGCACGTGAATGTTCACTTGAGTGCTGGATGCACAGCGTGTGAATACATTAATTCACTTAATCCTGATAGATAACACAAATGAAACAATGATTTATCACAATGAAATTTAAACACATGTAAACTGTATGTTATGCAACCATATATTTAGCCTTTATTTGGCTTATTATGCACGTTATCTAGAAAATCGACTGTAGTCATTATGTACAAGAAACAAAGAATAAACATAGGAACATGATGGTTGTATTCAGTTCAACATGAATTTCAAATCTTCTTAGGAAGATGTGCCCAATGCATTTCGGGATTTAAAGCATCCCTTCTTCAGGGGCCACTGTAAAAATACAAGAAACCATCAGAACTGGTGTAAACTAGAATGTACAAATCTAGGTGAAGGACGTACAGAAGAGACGAGTGAGAATTAATGATGTTCCTAATGTGCTTACGCATGGCAACAAGAAATGTGCACTGATGTAGAAAATCATGAACCCAATGGGTGCCTAGAGACAGAAAAACAGGTAATGTGCCACCATAGATTATGGTCAACAGAAAAATAAGATAGTTGAAAAGCTCTTGGGGAATCCCCCATTGAAAAATTTAAAATATCCCAAGGATCTAATCAGTCACCCAGTGAAGTACAAGAAGAGTTGACTAGAGACTTACAAGGAGTTAACTGTCAGGTTCCTCTCTAACAGTGTAATGAACAGTGTCACGATCTGCGCTGCAGATAAATGAAATGCGCAATTAAATTATGATGAGATAAGGGTGCAATTGCCCGAATGACTTGTCCCAGCTGTGTAGTGAAGTATTCTGAGGGTATGTTAACAATGCTAATGTACAAATAGTCGAGTAACTCTGTAAATGACACACTGCCTGCAAATGAATGCCATTGATAAGCAAACTGTAATGAATCTATACCATTAGAAACCCACAATCTGTGGGATTACCCAAACTCGTACTCAGGATAAAAAGGAACTAACAGTCAGCGCTGCGGTCAAGAAAACTTGCTGGAAACATCTAGATGCCTGATGTGTAATGGACCAAGAAGCCCATACTCTGTTACTGGAATCATGTATATGTGCACACTGCCCCTATCCTGTCACTACCAATAAAAGCACAGTGTATCAAACACAGTACCCATGAAGTGCAAATACTGTGTTGTGCTAGGATTCTACCAACCTGTCTAGCATGACAGAAACATTGTGAGAGATGAAGAAAGAAAAAGAAAGAAGAGAACAAATTGACTGACAGGGTTCTGAAGTCGAGTAAATAGCGTCAGTGATGGAAGCAATCTGAAAGAAAAAGTCCAAGAAAAAAAGTAAAAGATTTTTTTTTTTGCCATGGGTAAGACCCATTGTACAATCTGGAAAATGAAAAGTTGCCACGGAAGCAACTGTGCTGTCAAGAAAATGGGAACAGAGATTGCAGAGAACTGACATGATATGCAACAAGTAACCAGCGTGAGAATCAAAGAAAACATGACATGTCCAATTTATCATTTAAACCTGATGGGGTCATTGTCTGCAGTGACTTGATCCACCACACTTCACGTTGAGATAGTAGTTTAGCATTATCCCTGCCAGGTTTACATATCAACATTTCTAAAATCATGAATCTAAGTTGTGCAATAGTGTGATAGTTCTCTAGCCAGTGTGTTACTAGGTGCGATTTCAGGCTTCTGGTTCGGATTGTACTCTTGTGTTCTGTGATTCTAGTCTTGATTTTACGCTCAGTTTTACCTACATAAAGTGAACCGCAGGGACATTTTATACAGTAAATGACATAGGAAGAGTTGCAATCTCCTGAATATCTAAGGTGAATCTGTTTACCAGAGTGAGGATGGTTAATTTTGTTCCCTAGCATCACATTGTTGCAATTGACGCAGTTGTGGCATTTATGCATGCCAGTGTCTGTACGGTTAATAGGCGATGAGACCTGAGTGAGCATCTCTTTGATGTTTCTGCTCCTCGTGTGTGCAAACAAAGGTTCTTGGTCAAATAGCCAGTTGAAATCCGGTTCGGTTTTCAAAAGCTCCCATCTTGTTTTAATAATCCTTTTGATGGCCGACGATCTAGTAGAATATTTAGAAACAAAGACCATGCGATTTTGTGGTGGCTTAGATTTGGATAAGAGTAAGTCCTCTCTACACAAAGTGTGTGTCTTTGTCGCAGCTTGGGTTAAGGTAGCTGCTGGGTACCCTCGATGTCGGAAATCAAGACATTGACTCTATGGTTGTTGACCAAGCGTCATCAGACGTGATTCTTTTGGCTCTCAGCATCTGTGAGAAGAGTAAATTTTGTAGCAATGAAGGTGGATGAAAGCTGGAAAACAGCAACAAATTGTTCCTATCTGTAGGTTTTTTAAATACAGTGGTTTGCAATTTGTTGTAGCCCTTCATGATTAACACATCCAGGAATGATAAGCTGGTGGAACTGATGGAATGGGTAAACTGGATACGAGAGTTCTTCTGATTGAGTTCCTGGATTTTAGATTCCAACAGAATAGCAGAGTCATTCCAGATTAAAAAGATGTCATCAATGAATCTGCGTAAAAAACAAGGTTGGAATGCCAACATGCATCGGAAAAAATGTGATCATGTTCGAACTTGGCCATAAAGATATTGGCGTAGGCCAGAGCCCCGGAGAAGCCCATTGATGTTCCGCTTATTTGTAAAAAGAATTCATCCTTCCACTCAAGATAACTATATTAGGAACATCATTAATTCTCACTCGCCTCTTCTGTACGTCCTTCACCTAGATTTGTACATTCTAGTTTACACCAGTTCTGATGGTTTGTTTGTATTTTTACAGTGGCCCCTGAAGAAGGGATGCTTTAAATCCCAAAATGCATTGGGCACATCTTCCTAAGAAGATTTGAAATTCATGTTGAGCTGAATGCAACCATCATGTTCCTATGTTTATTCTTTGTTTCTTGTACATGACTACGGTCGGTTTTCTAGATAACATGTGCATAATAAGCCAAATAAAGGCTAAATATATGGTTGCATAACTTAGTTTACACGTGTTTAAATTTCATTGTGATAAATCATTGTTTAATTTGTGTTATCTATCAGGATTAAGTGAATTAATGTATTCACACGCTGTGCATCCAGCACTCAAGTGAACATTCACTTGCTTATCGTGTAGCTGTATAATCCCCCATTCACACGGGTAGTCCTCTGCTGCACCTGGGTTCAACGTGGCTAGCTGTATAATCCCCCATTCATATGGGTAGTCCTCTACTGCATTTGGGTTCAACGTGGCTAGCTGTATAGTCCCCCATTCATGCAGGTAGTCCTCTGCCGCTCCTGGGTTCCCCAGGGCTAGCTGTATAATGCCCATTCACACAGGTACTCCTCTGCTGCACCTGGGTTCACTGTGGCCTGCTGTCTAAGAACTATTCAAACTGATATGCTTCTGCCACTCCTGGTTTCACTGTGGCTAGTTGTAAATGCCCATTCACTCAGGTTCTTCTGTCACTCCTGGGTTCACCATAGCTAGTTGTATAATGCCTATTCACACAGGAACCCCTCTGCTGCTCCTTGGTTCATCATGGCTCCCTGGTTCACCATGGCTAGTTGTATAATGCCCATTCACACGGGTACTCCTCTGCCGCTCTTGGGTTCAGCATGGCTTGCTGTCTAATGCTCATTCACACAGGTACTTCTCTGCCGCTCCTCGGTTCACCATGGCTAGTTGTAAAATACCCATTCACACAGATACTCCTCTCCCGTGCCTGGGTTCATCGTGGCTAGTTGTATAATCCCCCATTCACACGGGTACTTCCCTGCCGCTCCTGGGTTCATCATGGCTAGCTGTCTAATGCCTATTCACACTGGTAGTCCTCTGCTGCTCCTTGGTTCACCATGGCTAATTGTATAATGCCCATTTACACGGGTACTCCTCTGCCATTCTGGGTTCACCATGGCTAGTTGTAAAATGCCTATTCACATGGGTACTCCTCTGCCACTCCTGGGTTCACCATGGCTAGTTGTATAATGCCCATTCACACAGGTACTTCCCTGCCACTCCTGGGTTCACCATGGCTAGTTGTATAATGCCCATTCACACAGGTACTCCTCTGCCACTCCTGGGCTCACCATGGCTAGTTGTATAATGTCCATTCACACGGGTACTCCTCTGCCACTCCTGGGTTCACCATGCCTAGTTGTATAATGCCCATTCACACCGGTTCTCCTCTGCCACTCCTGGGTTCACCATGACTAGTTGTAAAATGCCCATTCACACAGGTACTTCCCTGCCACTCCTGGGTTCACCATGGATAGTTGTATAATGCCTATTCACACGAGTACTCCTCTGCCACTCCTGGGTTCACCATGGCTAGTTGTATAATGCCCATTCACACAGGTACTTCCCTGCTGCTCCGTGGGTCACCATGACTAGTTGTAAAATGCCCATTCACACGGGTACTCCTCTGCCACTCCTGGGTTCACCTTGGCTAGTTGTATAATGCCCATTCCCATGGGTACTCCTCTGCCACTCCTGGGTTCACCTTGGCTAGGTATATAATGCCCATTCCCATGGGTACTCCTCTGCCACTCCTGGGTTCACCTTGGCTAGTTGTATAATGCCCATTCAAACGGGTACTCCTCTGCCACTCCTGGGTTCACCATGACTAGTTGTAAAATGCCCATTCACACGGGTACTCCTCTGCCACTCCTGGGTTCACCTTGGCTAGTTGTATAATGCCCATTCACACGGGTACTCCTCTGCCACTCCTGGGTTCACCTTGGCTAGTTGTATAATGCCCATTCCCACGGGTACTCCTCTGCCACTCCTGGGTTTCACCATGGCTAGTTGTATAATGCCCATTCACACGGGTGCTCCTCTGCCACTCCTGGGTTCACCATGGCTAGTTGTAAAATGCCTGTTCACACAGGTACTCATCTACTGCTCCTGGGCTCACCATGGCTAGTTGTATAGTGCCCATTCACACAGGTACTTCCCTGCCGCTCCTGGGCTCACCATGACTAGTTGTAAAATGCCTGTTCACACGGGTACTTCCCTGCCGCTCCGTGGGTCACCATGACTCGTTGTAAAATGCCTGTTCACACAGGTACTCCTCTACTGCTCCTGGGTTCACCTTGGCTAGCTGTATAATGTCCATTGACCCGGGTACTCCTCTACTGCTCCTGGGTTCACCATGACTAGTTGTAAAATGCCTATTCACATGGGTACTCCTCTGCACTCCTGGGTTCACCATGGCTAGTTGTATAATGCCCATTCACACAGGTACTTCCCTGCCACTCCTGGGTTCACCATGGCTAGTTGTATAATGCCCATTCACACGGGTACTCTTCTGCCACTCCTGGGTTCCCCATGGCTAGTTGTATAATGCCCATTCACACCGGTTCTCCTCTGCCACTCCTGGGTTCACCATGACTAGTTGTAAAATGCCCATTCACACAGGTACTTCCCTGCCACTCCTGGGTTCACCATGGATAGTTGTATATTGCCTATTCACACGAGTACTCCTCTGCCACTCCTGGGTTCACCATGGATAGTTGTATAATGCCCATTCACACAGGTACTTCCCTGCTGCTCCGTGGGTCACCATGACTAGTTGTAAAATGCCCATTCACACAGGTACTTCCCTGCTGCTCCGTGGGCCACCATGACTAGTTGTATAATGCCCATTCACACCGGTTCTCCTCTGCCACTCCTGGGTTCACCATGACTAGTTGTAAAATGCCCATTCACACAGGTACTTCCCTGCCACTCCTGGGTTCACCTTGGCTAGTTGTATAATGCCCATTCCCATGGGTACTCCTCTGCCACTCCTGGGTTCACCTTGGCTAGGTATATAATGCCCATTCCCATGGGTACTCCTCTGCCACTCCTGGGTTCACCTTGGCTAGTTGTATAATGCCCATTCCCATGGGTACTCCTCTGCCACTCCTGGGTTTCACCATGGCTAGTTGTTTAATGCCCATTCAAACGGGTACTCCTCTGCCACTCCTGGGTTCACCATGGCTAGTTGTAAAATGCCTATTCACATGGGTACTCCTCTGCCACTCCTGGGTTCACCATGGCTAGTTGTATAATGCCCATTCACACAGGTACTTCCCTGCCACTCCTGGGTTCACCATGGCTAGTTGTATAATGCCCATTCACACGGGTACTCTTCTGCCACTCCTGGGTTCACCATGGCTAGTTGTATAATGCCCATTCACACAGGTACTCCTCTGCCACTCCTGGGCTCACCATGGCTAGTTGTATAATGTCCATTCACACGGGTACTCCTCTGCCACTCCTGGGTTCACCATGGCTAGTTTTATAATGCCCATTCACACCGGTTCTCCTCTGCCACTCCTGGGTTCACCATGACTAGTTGTAAAATGCCCATTCACACAGGTACTTCCCTGCCACTCCTGGGTTCACCATGGATAGTTGTATAATGCCTATTCACACGAGTACTCCTCTGCCACTCCTGGGTTCACCATGGCTAGTTGTATAATGCCCATTCACACAGGTACTTCCCTGCTGCTCCGTGGGTCACCATGACTAGTTGTAAAATGCCCATTCACACGGGTACTCCTCTGCCACTCCTGGGTTCACCTTGGCTAGTTGTATAATGCCCATTCCCATGGGTACTCCTCTGCCACTCCTGGGTTCACCTTGGCTAGGTATATAATGCCCATTCCCATGGGTACTCCTCTGCCACTCCTGGGTTCACCTTGGATAATTGTATAATGCCCATTCCCATGGATACTCCTCTGCCACTCCTGGGTTTCACCATGGCTAGTTGTATAATGCCCATTCAAACGGGTACTCCTCTGCCACTCCTGGGTTCACCATGACTAGTTGTAAAATGCCCATTCACACGGGTACTCTTCTGCCACTCCTGGGTTCACCTTGGCTAGTTGTATAATGCCCATTCCCATGGGTACTCCTCTGCCACTCCTGGGTTTCACCATGGCTAGTTGTATAATGCCCATTCACACGGGTACTCCTCTGCCACTCCTGGGTTCACCATGGCTAGTTGTATAATGCCCATTCACACGGGTACTCCTCTGCCACTCCTGGGTTCACCTTGGCTAGTTGTATAATGCCCATTCACACGGGTACTCCTCTGCCACTCCTGGGTTCACCTTGGCTAGTTGTATAATGCCCATTCCCACGGGTACTCCTCTGCCACTCCTGGGTTTCACCATGGCTAGTTGTATAATGCCCATTCACACGGGTGCTCCTCTGCCACTCCTGGGTTCACCATGGCTAGTTGTAAAATGCCTGTTCACACAGGTACTCATCTACTGCTCCTGGGCTCACCATGGCTAGTTGTATAGTGCCCATTCACACAGGTACTTCCCTGCCGCTCCGTGGGTCACCATGACTAGTTGTAAAATGCCTGTTCACACAGGTACTCCTCTACTGCTCCTGGGCTCACCATGACTAGTTGTAAAATGCCTGTTCACACGGGTACTTCCCTGCCGCTCCGTGGGTCACCATGACTCGTTGTAAAATGCCTGTTCACACAGGTACTCCTCTACTGCTCCTGGGTTCACCTTGGCTAGCTGTATAATGTCCATTGACCCGGGTACTCGTCTACTGCTCCTGGATTCACCATGGCTAGTTGTATAATATCCGTTGGCCCGGGTACTCCTCTACTGCTCCTGGATTCATCATGGTGAGTTGTGAAATGCCCATTCACAAAGGTACTCCACTGCAGCTCTTGAGTTCACAGGGCCCAGTTGTTTAATGCCCATTCATACGGGTAATCCTCTGCTGCTCCTGGAACTTGAGACGTTTGGCTTTCATCCAGTTAGCAACTTCGGTCATACAGGTGGTGAACTTGTATCTTGTGTTGGCGGTCTTATCTGAGAGGGAGAGTATGAGTTCCATGCCATTAGTGTAGGAGAGGATGTTGATATCGTGTTCACGGAGGATGTTGGCCAGAGGGATCATGTATGCGTATAAGAGGGAAGTGCTTAGTGATGAACCTTGAGGTACTCCACAGATTAGTTTGCAGGTTTCCAAGGAGTATGGTGCCAGGTAAATATCTTGTGTTATATGCATTAAGAAGGAGCAGGTCCAGCAAAATGTGGCTCCTTGGATCCCAATCTTGTGCAGGTGCCTAATGAGGATGGGGTGTGAGACTGTGTCAAATGCTGCAGAGAGGTCCAGGAGAATGAAGGCTGCTATGTCTCCTCTGTCAGGGATCATGCGGATGTCATCTGTGGCAGTTATGAGTGCTGTTTCTGTACTGTGGTTGGGCCTGAATCTGACTGCATGGCATGGTTGCTAAGGTGGTCGGTTAGTCCTCGGTTGATTAGTTTCTCTAATCTTTGCCATGTATAGTAGTAGAACGATGGGTCTGTAGTTAGAAAGTGTGGTTGAGTCAGCGAATGGTTTCTTGAATATGATGGCATGTTTTCAGGTGTCTGGGAATGTAGCTGAGTCAATGGAGGCATTGAGGATGGGTGTTAGTGCTTTGGTGATCAGTAGGAGTCCTTTGGTGAAAGCATGTGGGGGCAAGGGTCTGATGGGGCACAAGTGAATGGGCTTCATGGTAGAAGAGATTTCAACTGTGGTGATGGCTGGCCACAAAGTCCGGGTTCGTTCATCGTTCATGATGGGAAGTTGAGTTGCGACTGTGACTGGGTCGGGTTAAAGGTTGGAAACGCTGCTTATGAAGGTGATTTTTGTTTCAGAAGAATTCCGAGAGCTTGTTGCAAAGGTCTTGTGAGGGGGTGATGTTGCTGGAGGTGGCAGGAGGCGTGGTGAAATCTTTGATGATGGCAATGATTTCCTTGCTTCTGTTAGTCGCGGTGTCGATGCGATCTGTAAGGGCAGTGCGCTTGGTGTTCCGTATCTGCTTGTGGTTGCGTCTGATTGGAAGATGGCTTTATCTATGGTGTCTTGACTTGTTCTCCATTTGCCCTCCCGTTGATTGCAGTGGCGTTTCATCAGCCTGAGTTCCTCAGTTTACCAACTGTCCTGTGGTTGAGTTCTAGTCGTTGGGTTGCAGTTGATAGGAGCCAGGATGTTGGCGCCTTCGGTGATCCTACTATCGAGGTTCTTGATGGCTTTCGGCAAGTTGCTGGGTGGCTCGGCTGGTGCGCATAAAGGGTGGATGCCCACTCCTCTTCTGTGGTGCTTTTCAAGCTGCGGCAAGTGGTCCCAGTGGAGGTAGGTCTGCCCTGGTGCAAGATGGGTATGTTGAAACTGACGAGTGCATGGTCTGTCCAGGTCATAGTTGTTGGCTTATCCACTACGATGTTTCTGACAGAGGAGAAAATTGTATCCAGGAGGTGTCCAGCAGTGTGGGTGGGTTCAGTAACATGCTGGGTAAGACGAGGTTTGCAATGTTTTCTAGACGGACCATAGAATTTGGGATGATGCGCTCTCCTAGGTGAAAGTTAAGGTCTCCGAGGAGGATGAAGGTGCTGGCGTTGATGCTGAGGGATGCGACGAAGGTCAGTGATGTTGCTGGTGAAATTGGTGCGGGGTTCTGCTGGTCTATATACAAGCTTTCCGTCCATGGTGAAGGTTTAATGTGCCAGCTAGAGAGCACTGTATGTAACCTGTTTTTTCAATCAGACACCTGTACATACATTTCACAAGTTTCAATCCTGTTACGATAGCTTGTTGGTTTATGCACCCGCTGGAAACACCTGCTTCCAAGACATAAGTTTGAGTCCTGGCCGGTTTAAACGAAATACTCTTCCTTTCCAATGTCTATAAAATGGGTACTATTGCGATAAGTAGTAGGAAACACAAAAGATTCAATGCAAACAAAAACATTGTGTAAATGCTTCTACATCTCTATGTTTCAGCTGACTTAACTTGTACTTTGCGATACCTTTGGTTTTCAAAAGCATCTGCTGAGTTTGAAGGCAAAGTGTGCCAGGATCCAGCTATCTTCCCTTTAACTTTCACAAAAAGAACAAATAATGGACGGAATGCTGAGCAAATCAAACATTCACCCCGGTCAAGCGATCTAGGTTAAATCTATCGTTCTTTTGCTCACCATGCCACCACAGTTTAGACCCAGCCATATGCAAATCCGTCTTGACCCTGCTCCTCATGAGAACAGTCCAGTCCATAATATTATTTCTAGAGCGCATAGCCGCCTCCTTTGAAGTGTCTCAAGGCTGGGTAAGGGTCTCCGACCACCTTCATGCAGTTATCAAACCCCCACATCCTGAACTAAAACAACATTTGTTTGTTCTGAACAGTTCTTCTGATTGAGCCGGACGACCTGCGAAGGGCAGAGCATTCCATTGGGTGCTGGTACCTGGAAGACTTCTTGCCCATAGTACTTTCCTAAATCTGGGAACAATAGCAAATATCTCCCCAGCTGATCTGAGGTTCCTCGGGGGTACATAAGGTCTGACAAACGGTTGCAAATACCTTGGACTTTTGTTATTTAGGGCTTTATAGCAAAAACATAAGGCTTTAAAAGCGGATCTGTATCTTACTGGGAGCCAATGAAGCTGCTTCAGCACAGCTTCCATGGACGCATGTCATGGCAGAGTCAGTATAAGCCTGGCTGCCACATTCTGCACCCTTTGTAGTCTATTGATCCTGCCTTGTGCCTCTCCGATATATAAAACATTACAGTAGTCCAGCCTTGACACAATCCAGGCCTGAACCACTGTCTTCCTGGATGCGTCAGGCAAGAAGCACAATATTTTCCTCAGCATTTTAAGGAGTCCAAAGCACTTTTTTCGTCCACCCAGATGCTGAGAGTCTTGACCTTTGGTTTGAATTCAGGTACAGGACCCAGGTCCTTGGGCCACCAAGCAGTTGACCAGATGTTCTACTGGTTACTCAAAGTCAAAACCTTCCTTTTCCCCATATTAAGCATAAGGCAATTTGAGTCCATCCATTTAGCCACCTCAGCAAGGTTGAGACATAGAGACACAGCCATATGTGTAGCATATTTTGTTAGCGTAATGGTGAGCTGTGTATCATTAGCATATGACACGATCGAGAACCCAAACCTCTCGATTACATCTCCGAAGGTCGCACATATACATTAAATAGGGTTGGACTCGAGGAGGAGCCCTGTGGCACCCCTTGCTTCAGCGGGAGCACCCTTGATTGATGGGGCTTCTGTGCCACCTGAAAGGTGCACCCTTGCAAAAATGAAGCAACCCATCGCAATGCTTTATGTCCTACCCCACGTTTCCAGAGTCTTTCTAACAAGATGTTATGGCACAGAATATCGAAAGCGTCACTGAGATCCAACATCAACAGTGCAGCAGACTCGCCAGCGTCCAAGAGCTTGCAAACTGACTGTCACCAGCAACAATGCTGACTCTGTACTATATGAGGGGCGGAACCCAGATTGGGTTCTGTGTAACAGGTCATGGCTCTCTATAAAGCACAATAGCTGTTTAATGACAGATTTCTCCATAATTTTGGAAAATAGTGGAAGTAGAGAGACTGGATGATAATGTTTTCCCGGCTTAGTGGGGTCCAACAATGGCTTTTTTAGAAGCTGAACCACCACAGCATGCTTCCATCTCCCAGGTACCTGGCCAGAGTTTAAAGAGTTATTGATCAATTTGCCTAGAATTGGGTGGATCATATTCAAGCCTCATTCCAACATGGACGGAGAAGCTGGATCTAATGGAGAACCTGACCTCACTGATCCATATATTGCAGTTAGCTCTTCCGCATCAGTGGATCTAAAACTGAGCAGCCTAGAGCTGTCCTTTGACCGATTGAACCAAACGTTCGAACAGGGAGCGTCTCTAGCTCCTACAGGAAAGGAGTCATAGTTATAGGTTACCTTATCCAGGAAGAACTGCCCCAAAATGTTGCATCCTTCCTCTGCTGGAGTAATTGAAACTGAGACTGCATTCAGCGATGAAAGTGACTTCACCACCATAAATAGCTGACGGGAGGACTTCTGGGCCTCCAGATTTTATTGGGGTAGAAATCGCAGCGGGCCTTTTTAATGTAACCTTTATAGATTTTTTTTGCTGCCTTGTAGTCCCTTTTACAAAGAGGATCAAACTCTTTGTGCCAGGGGCACTCTAGTCGTTTGCACTTTAAAAAAAAAAAAAAAGTCGTTTCTTATTGAACCATTCAGCCGAGAGCCGTTGTCTGTAACAGGCCCGATTTCTAAAAGGAGCAATTTGATCTAATGATCCATTAATCCAGTTATCTACTTGTGCATCAGCTGTGTCAGTGCTCTGTCTAACCTAGGACGGCTTGCATCCAGAGCACCACAGAATGCCGAAGGGGTCATTTTGTCTCAGCCGCTAGCCCGCGCCACCGAGGCCGCTGGGACATTTTTAGGTGCACTGTCAGATGGGACCAGAAAAGGAAAGGCATAGTGGTCAGACCATACAAGTGGCATGGGTTGCTTCACCATGTCAGCCATGTTTGAAAAGACAGCATCTAATGTGTGCCCCATACTATGTGTGGGGGACGTTACTTATTGAAAAAGCTGCAGAGTTTCCAAGTCTGTGGCCTGAGTGATAGCTGCGGGTCGTTACTTTTCATGGAAGAAGTAAGGAGAAAGAGGGAAAATGTTTAGGAACCGCAATGTATCAGTTTCCTATAGGTGAAAAGGATTACTCGATTGAAATTTGGAAGGGGTGGCGGTGAAGTGGAAGGGAGAGATGGAGTCCTACAGTGGTATGAAAAGTGTCAGTTAACACATGGGGAATATGGAAATAATACGCTTCAGTCCCAAACCAAGACATGAAACCAGTTTTAAGATATCGTCCCAAAAAGAACATTACCTAAAAGGACAAGTGGTCCTGACCAGCATCATCGATGGTTAGTGCCTGTTGTCTTTTAATGAGGCACTCATGGATACCCTCTAGGCCACCTGGTCAGATCCATGCTCAGCCCCTCCAGTCAGTCCTCCTGTTGCCAGCCCCTGGCAACCCTGATTTCCTAATGAGACACCCTGCTCCTGAAGCTTTGTAGTACAGGTGTCACTCAGCAAAGTTGAACCCCAAAGTTTTTCCTTCTGATCCCGCAGATAGGAATGTAGGCATAGTGACACTTTTACTAATAAGAATGTTCCACTGCCAGCCAGGCCCTATGCTTCTTGAGCACAGTGACTTCAGGGCAGGTACACACACCACCACCGCACAGGAATGTGGGACATGGTCAGTGAGATCTGGTCAGCCTTCCTGGAGGACCTAAGGGCGTCCCTTGCCTAAAGAACTCAGCCTACAGCCATATATGTAGAGTGAGCTGCCTTGACTCCACTGGTTGCACAAGCAGAGCCACCAGCACTAGTGTAGGGTTAGACATCATCTTTAAACGCTAGTAACTGAATTCTCTGCGGGCGTTCAGGCTTCCCCCATGGTCATTCCCCTTGATGGTTCTTGGCTCTTCCAGGCGAAGGCTGACTTGGCGCCAGAGCGGTTTAAAGATGACAAGGCCACAGCAGGATCCTTGGGATTATTGTCCTAAGCTTGCCAACTCTACCAACAATATACAAAGGTTTTGCAGCTTGGAATCTCTTCTAGAGTCACACGCTGTGCATATTCCGCCATCTAGTGGTTGGCGGAATATGCACAGCGTGTGACTCTAGAAGAGCTTCAGGCTGCAGAACCATTGTTACAGGTAAGTAACGTGTTTCTTCAAGGCAACTTAAGAGTCTTAACATAACAGCAATGCCAGTCTTCTCAGCCTTGTTGCAGCCGACCCAGAATGTCTGCAAAGTAGGATATGGTGGGATTAAAATCATTCACACCGTAAGGGGAGGTAATCTTATACTTCCTCCTCCCCTGCTGAAGCGGCCTCAAGCCATTCAATTTGTTCTTTCAGACCCAGAGCCAGCCAATGAGGCAGAAACCAATACTTCCTCTCCAGCTTGGAATCCATCAAGGTGGACCGGAGGGTTTTACAAAAATAAGATGCAGGGGCAAATTTATGAGCCCCTTGCACTGCTGTAGCGCCACTTTTTGTGACACTCTGGTGGCACAAAGTCTAAAATCATATTTATGAGGTCACGCAAAGTCGATGTGAATGGCCTCATAGAGTAAGGTAAGGCAGCGCAAATCTCGCCCTCAATGCTTCCTTGAGTCAGCCTTGGAATGCTTGCCCAAGATGACAAACCCCAGCAAAGAGCCCCATCTAACGTAGAAGTGGAGCTACATTCTGTAACCACCTTTCTTTGTTTTCTTTCAGATATTAGCCACTGGGCTAAGCGCACTTTATTCTTCACTACCACGAAAAATCGAGGTGAGAGGCGATGACTGGCACTTTCTGAGGCGAGAAGACTGGATTGGGGTCTCCTCACTGGTTCTGTTCATGAATTCGTTGGAGTTCTGCAATGCTGTGACTCAGGTATTGTTTCTTGTGCAGGCTGCCTTTAAGGATTTGTCTTTGTTACCTTACAGTGTCGTATGCTGGCGCTCTGTTCTGTACCACTGTCAGTGACATCTGTAAATATTGTCTCATATCCCTCCAACAGTGCCCTGTATTCCTACATGAAACCTCTGCCCTGTTTCCCTGCAACGCCACCTGTAACTACTGCCCTGTACCCCTCCAGCATCATTTATAAACACTGCAGCACATCCCTGCAACTCAGTCTGTAAACACTGCCCTCTACCCTGCAGCACCATTTATAAACACTGCCCTGTACTTACAACTCAGTCTGTAAACACTGCCCTGTACTCCTGCACCACCGTTTATAAACACTGCAGCGCATCCCTGCAACTCAGTCTGCAAACACTACCCTGTACTCCTGCAACACCATTCATAAACACTGCAGCGCATCCCTGCAACACACTCTGTAAACACTGCCCTGTACCCCTACAACACCATTCATAAACACTGCAGCGCATCCCTGCAACTCAGTCTGTAAAACACTGCCCTGTACTCCTCCAGCAACATTCATAAACACTGCAGCGCATCCCTGCAACACACTCTGTAAACACTGCCCTGTACCCCTACAACACCATTCATAAACACTGCCGTGCATCCCTGCAACTCAGTCTGTAAACACTGCCCTGTACTCCTGCAATACCATTTATGAACAGTGCAGCGCATCCCTGCAACTCAGTCTGTAAACACTGCCCTGTACCCCTCCAGCATCATTTATAAACACTGCAGCACATCCCTGCAACTCAGTCTGTAAACACTGCCCTGTACTCCTGCAACACCATTTATGAACACTGCTGCGCATCCCTACAACACTCTGTAAACACTGCCATGTACCCCTACAACACCATTCATAACCACTGCCGCGCATCCCTGCAACTCAGTCTGTAAACACTGCCCTGTACTCCTGCAACACCATTTATGAACACGGCCGTGCATCCCTGCAACACACTCTGTAAACACTGCCATGTACCCCTCAACACCATTCATAAAGACGGCCGTGCATCCCTGCAACTCAGTCTGTAAACACTGCCCTCTACCCTGCAGCACCATTTATAAACACTGCCGTGCATCCCTGCAACACACTCTGTAAACATTGCCATGTACCCCTCAACACCATTCATAAACACTGCAGTACATCCCTACAACTCAGTCTGTAAACACTGCCCTGTACTCCTACAACACCATTTATGAACACTGCAGCGCATCCCTGCAACTCAGTCTGTAAACACTGCCATGTACCCCTACAACACCATTCATAAACACTACAGCACATCCCTGCAACACACTCTGTAAACACTGCCCTGTACCCCTACAACACCATTCATAAACACTGCCGTGCATCCCTGCAACTCAGTCTGTAAACACTGACATGTACCCCTCAACACCATTCATAAACACTGCCGTGCATCCCTGCAACACCATTTATGAACACTGCAGCGCATCCCTGCAACTCAGTCTGTAAACACTGCCCTGTACCCCTCCAGCATCATTTATAAACACTGCCCTGTACTTACAACTCAGTCTGTAAGCACTGCCCTGTACTCCTCCAGCATCATTTATAAACACTGCAGCACATCCCTGCAACTCAGTCTGTAAACACTGCCCTGTACTCCTGCAACACCATTTATGAACACTGCTGCGCATCCCTGCAACTCAGTCTGTAAACACTGCCCTGTACTCCTGCAACACCATTTATGAACACTGCAGCGCATCCCTGCAACTCAGTCTGTAAACACTGCCCTGTACCCCTCCAGCATCATTTATAAACACTGCCCTGTACTTACAACTCAGTCTGTAAGCACTGCCCTGTACTCCTCCAGCATCATTTATAAACACTGCAGCACATCCCTGCAACTCAGTCTGTAAACACTGCCATGTACCCCTCAACACCATTCATAAACACGGCCGTGCATCCCTGCAACTCAGTCTGTAAACACTGCCCTGTACTCCTGCAACACCATTCATAAACACTGCCGTGCATCTCTGCAACTCAGTCTGTAAACACTGCCCTGTACTCCTGCAACACCATTTATGAACACTGCAGCGCATCCCTACAACTCAGTCTGTAAACACTGCCATGTACCCCTCAACACCATTCATAAACACGGCCGTGCATCCCTGCAACTCAGTCTGTAAACACTGCCCTGTACTCCTGCAACACCATTCATAAACACTGCAGTACATCCCTACAACTCAGTCTGTAAACACTACCCTGTACTCCTACAACACCATTTATGAACACTGCAGCGCATCCCTGCAACTCAGTCTGTAAACACTGCCATGTACCCCTACAACACCATTCATAAACACTACAGCACATCCCTGCAACACACTCTGTAAACACTGCCCTGTACCCCTACAACACCATTCATAAACACTGCAGCGCATCCCTGCAACTCAGTCTGTTAACACTGCCATGTACCCCTCAACACCATTCATAAACACGGCCGTGCATCCCTGCACCTCAGTCTGTAAACACTGCCCTGTACTCCTGCAACACCATTCATAAACACTGCAGTACATCCCTACAACTCAGTCTGTAAACACTGCCCTGTACTCCTACAACACCATTTATGAACACTGCAGCGCATCCCTGCAACACACTCTGTAAACACTGCCCTGCACCCCTACAACACCATTCATAAACACTGCCGTGCATCCCTGCAACTCAGTCTGTAAACACTGACATGTACCCCTCAACACCATTCATAAACACTGCCGTGCATCCCTGCAACTCAGTCTGTAAACACTGCCCTGTACTCCTGCAACACCATTTATGAACACTGCAGCGCATCCCTGCAACTCAGTCTGTAAACACTGCCCTGTACCCCTCCAGCATCATTTATAAACACTGCCCTGTACTTACAACTCAGTCTGTAAGCACTGCCCTGTACTCCTCCAGCATCATTTATAAACACTGCAGCACATCCCTGCAACTCAGTCTGTAAACACTGCCCTGTACTCCTGCAACACCATTTATGAACACTGCTGCGCATCCCTGCAACTCAGTCTGTAAACACTGCCATGTACCCCTCAACACCATTCATAAACACGGCCGTGCATCCCTGCAACTCAGTCTGTAAACACTGCCCTGTACTCCTGCAACACCATTCATAAACACTGCCGTGCATCTCTGCAACTCAGTCTGTAAACACTGCCCTGTACTCCTGCAACACCATTTATGAACACTGCAGCGCATCCCTGCAACTCAGTCTGTAAACACTGCCCTCTACCCTGCAGCACCATTTATAAACACTGCCCTGTACTTACAACTCAGTCTGTAAACACTGGCCTGTTACCCTCAACACTATTTATAAATACTGCTGCGCACCCCTACAACTCAGTCTGTAAACACAGCCCTGCACCCCTACAACTCAGTCTGTAAACTGTAAACACTGATGTGTACCCCTCCCACTATTAATAACCACTGCCGCACATCCCTGCAACTCAGTCTGTAAACACTGCCCTGTACCCCTACAACACCATTTATCCAGTATTGGGGTATCTTTCATAGATTCACATGCCTGAATCATTCCCCGTCGTCGAGGCGGGAGTCCCACGGTAAATTACAAAAGTAGTGCCAAAAGTAAATAACAGTAGAAGGCTAAAAGAAAAGGCCTAAGGCCTAAAACTTAGTAGCCTATCTACATCATTATAATGAAAAAGAACCAAAGGTTAGCTCCAACCAATCAGCTACCAGCACCCTCTAGAACACTCCCAACAGAGGCAGTTCTCCTCAGATTTTCACCGCACGTCGTGTGGAAGGGAGTCTCCCTGAGTGCCAACTCAGTTTCTTCCTCAACTTTCTTCAGCATGTCTGACAAGAAGGCCCTTTTAGACCCTGTAGGACTTGTGATAAGAAGAGGGTCCATGTTGATGATCAACATAAGGATTGCATTTATTGCCTCTATCCTAAGCATGAGGCAAAAAATTGTAAAATCTGCCGTACCTTCCCTGCCAAAACTCTGAGGGATAGGGAGGCAAGGCTTCTTTTGTGGCTTAAATCCTCTTCGGCTGAGGAGGATGACAGAGCCTCTACGTCTAGCAAGAGGGCTAGATCCCAGGACAGCTCTTCAAGTGAAGGACGAAAACATCACAAGTCTTCCCATGCTGTTCCTGACCCTTCACAAGGGTCACCTAAAGCTGTCACAAAAACTGTGAGTAAGACCATTATTGTGACCTCTTCGGCCTCATCGTCGACAGCTACTATCTCAACGACGGCCATAACCTCTCCTATTTTATCTACCAGAATTTCTATGTCATCTAAGAAATCTGGTATTGAGGACTCTTCTGTGAGGAAACCTTCTTTGAAGGCCCCGTCGACGACCGCATCAATAACGAGTCCGTCGACGACGGTACCGTCGACGAAAACATTGTCGACGAAGAGTCCGTCTATGATAGCCCCGTGGACGACGACTCCGTCGACGAAGAGCCCGTCGACGAAGAGCCCGTCGACGAAGAGCCCGTCGACGAAGAGCCCGTCGACGACGACCCCGTCGACGAAGAGCCTGTCGACGAAGAGCCTGTCGACGACGACCCCGTCGACAGTGAAAATTGTGCCTTCGCAATCGACGCCTTTATTATCGGAGTCTTTCCAACTTAAGACATTCCAAAAACAGCAGGACTATACAAAAATTTCTCCGCTTCTTCCCTCACATCTCCTATCTTATGTGGATGATGATGACGATGAGGATGGACCATTTGGCATAGCTCACCATCCCTCTGAACTTAATATAAAATGTCAGGAGGACGATGATGATGATTACCAAGAACATTATTATCAACACCACCTTACGGTCCGCAGCATAGGTTTCATCAAAGGGAGTCGGTATCAGAGGGAAACCAGTCATCTCCCTTCGACGCTCATTCAAGATCTCCAGGCCATGCTGGCGGATTACCGCAAAGGTTTCCACCGCAGCAAGAGGTACCAGAACAACCATCAGTGGTCCCTGAACCCTTACCGCAGCCACAGGTTCCAGTCATACCGCTTCCTCCGCCTGCTCCCTCCGAGCATGTGCAACAGGATGTGACTTCCTCGGAAGATGAAGTTGAAGAGGAGAATTACCTGAGAATATCCCTCACCAGGATCCGTGGGATAATTACATCATACCGGTACCTTCTCCGCCCATACCTTTACCATCCGACTCCCCCGGAGGATATCGGGGGTTTTCATAACTTGATGCAACGGGCGGCAGCCAGGTTTCAATTGCCTGTTACAATTGAACAAACAGAATGTTTCCTACATGATTTTAAGGAGGAGTCCAGAAAAATCACTAGAGCGATCCCAATCATAGACTATATCTGGAAAGAGGGGATAAAAATTATGAAGACGCCTGCTTCCATTCCAGCGGTGCTTCCTCGTATAGAAAAAAGTATTGAGCGCCTGCTAATAGTCCATCTTCTCTGATTGGTCATCCTCGCCCGGACTCAGTCATCTCCCAAGCCGCTCAACAGCATTCTAAAAATCCTGCAACGCCTATCACCACACCGCCCGACAAAGAAGGACGTCAGCTGGATCTCATTGGGAAAAGATTTTCCACCATGGCGGCGGCCTCCATTAGAGCGGCAAATTAATTAGCAATAATCGGCCGGTATGACCGTCAAATGTGGTCAGATATGGCTGCCCTTATTGATCTAATCCCTGAAGACCACAGGCAGGATGCACGAAAGATTCTGCTTGAGGGAGAAAGAGCCGCATCTGAGACTATAGATTGCGCGCTGGATATCGTTAATACCAATTTTCGTCAGCTTGCCGGGCTGCCGTACTTAGACGCCAGGGATGGCTTAAGGCCACTACTTTCCGACCGGAAGTACAAACGAAGATCCTAGATATGGCCTATGATGGAGAGTCTTTGTTTGGAAAACATATTGACGACGCTCTTCTTGCCATTAAAACGGACACGGACACCGCCAAATCTTTAGGCGTCCTTCAATACAGGCGCGGATCTTTTAGGGGCGCAAGAGGACGTAGTTTCACATCACGAGGAGGATATCAAAATCAACAGAATAGGCAATATCAGCCACAATATAGACAACAGTATAACCAGTCTTCATATCACCAATCCTCTTCGGCTGGTTTCTCCCGTCAGGGCGGACGCAGAAGATCCCAGAATCAAGGCCGAGACACCAACAAGAAACAATGATCTCAGCAGGGCGCCAACCACATTATCTTCTATTCCCGTGGGTGCGAAAATTTCAGCCTTTGTTCGCAAGTGGCAGGACATTACATCAGACCGATGGGTTCTAGACCTGGTATCCAGCGGTCACACGCTAGAATTCATCAAACAGCCACCCACTACTCCACCCAGGGGTCCCCCTCCCCCTCGTCTTCACTTATTGTTCAAAGAAGCCTTACTAATGCTCCTCAAGAATGCAATAGAGAAAGTTCCCTCTTCTCAAAGGGGAACAGGTTTCTATTCTCGTTTCTTCCTAATCAGAAAGAAGTCAGGAGAATGGCGACCTATTCTGGACCTCCGAAAAACTAAACAAATTTCTCAAAAACAGAGTTTCCGGATGGTCACACTTTCAGAGATTCTAAGCTGTTTAAACGAAGGAGATTTTATGGCTTCTCTGGATATGGAGGACGCGTACTTCCACATCCCAATTCACCCAAAACATCGAAAATATCTTTCGCTTCACAGTGGCTGGCGCTCATTATCAGTTCAAAGTGCTCCCGTTTGGACTAAAATCGGCACCAAGAATCTTCACGAAGTGCTTGGCACCTGTAGCAGCAGCATTGAGATCTCAAGGAATCCAAGTATTCCCTTACCTCGACGATTGGCTTATCAAGGGTCCTTCAGCACAGAAAGCCAAAGTGGCCACAGAGACGTGTCTCCATCTCTTCTCTTCACTGGGGCTGACTATCAACGAGAGCAAGTCACAATTCCGTCCGATTCAAGTCATTCCTTTTCTCGGAGCAATGCTGGACACGATCCAGTGCAAGGCATTCTTGTCAGAAGATCGGCAATTGCGTCTCCGAAAACTAGCAACATCAATTTCAAGAAGAAAGTCAGTTTCTGTCCGGATGTTTGCTTCACTCCTAGGAATGTGTTCTTCTGCAATAAACTTGATACCCCTAGCGCGGCTCAAAATGAGGCCTCTTCAAGAGGAATTACATCTTCAATGGCAGCAAGCCGTGGGTTCCTTCGACGACTCCATAAAGGTTACACCTCGCATGATACAGGCTCTGCGCTGGTGGTCCAAGGCAACGAATTTAACCCAGGGACTAACATTTTTACAAGCCATCCCAGATTTCGTGTTGACTACCGATGCCTCCATGGAGGGATGGGGAGGCCATCTACAAGATTTAAGAATACAAGGAAAATGGTCTCAAATTCACAAACAACAACATATCAACAGTCTGGAGCTCCGCGCAATTTTTCTGTCCCTACAAGCGTTCCTGCCAAGGATTGCGGGTTCTCAGTGCTGGTCCGTACGGACAATACGACCAGCATGTATTACATCAACAAACAGGGAGGAACGAAATCTGCCACACTCTCACAAGAGGCCCAGGAACTGTGGGAATGGGTCACTCTTCACGGGATAACCCTCAGAGCAGAACACGTCAGGGCTTTACACAATACTCTGGCGGACACGTTGAGCAGGTCTCTGTCGGACTGTCACGAGTGGGAACTGGAACAGGAACAGTTGAACAGAGTGTTTCAAACCTGGGGCAAACCTGCACTGGATTTGTTTGCAACAAGGGACAACAAGAAATGCCGGTACTATGCCAGCAGATTCCCTCAACAGGGGTCAAGGGGAATGCCCTGTCCATGCGATGGTCAGGGATTGGTGCTTACGCTTTTCCCCGATCCCGTTGGTCCCGAGAGTGCTCCGGAAAATGAAGCTAGAGGGTTGCCGAATAATCCTGATTGCACCCCGTTGGCCAAGACAATATTGGTTCCAGGAACTTCACTGTTGATTCAGGACAAGCCCATTCGCCTGTGTCCGACTCCTACGATGTTGTCCAGGAACAGCGGCCAAGTGGTCCACCCGGACCCACAGTCCTTACACTTGCACGCATGGCTCCTGATTTCTTAGAGTTCAAAGACTTCAACATCTCACAAGACTGTCGTGGAAATTTTGACCAAAGCTCGTGCTCAAAGCACAATAAAGACTTCTCGTTCAAAATGGAAACGATTTTGTTATTGGTGCGAGCTTGAATAATACTCACCCAGTTCAAGCTCCTGCGGAACAGATTCTCCCTTACTTGCTGTCTCTAGCCAAGTCTGGTCTTACCTTTTCATCAGTCAAGGTCCACCTTGCTGCTCTGTCTAGATTCAGAAAAAAGTGCTGATCGGCCGTCTCTCTGTTCATACACACTTGTCAAGCAATTCATGAAGGGACTTTTCAGAGCTTTCCCTCCAGTGCAAGCACCCCTCCAGAGTGGGAGCTCAATACTGTGCTAGCGCAGCTGATAAAGCGTCCATTTGAACCAATCCACAAGGCGGACCTCAAATTCCTCACGTGGAAGGTCGCACTTTTACTGGCGCTAACCTCGGCAAGAAGGGTTAGTGAAATCCAAGCATTCACTATCACTGAGCCTTTTCTACATTTCACTCGAGATTATGTAACCCTTCGCACAAATCCTAAATTCATCCCCAAGGTACCGTCACAATTTCATTTGAACGAACCGGTAAGGTTAGGAACTTTCTTTCCGGATCCATCCTCTCCAGCTGAGAGAGCGTTACACTCTCTGGATGTCAAACGCTGTTTAAAATTCTACTTACAGAAAACTAAAGACATCAGGCGTTCCAACCAACTGTTCGTGGCCTATGGCCAAACAACTATTGAAACTGCAGTAACAAAAGCAACAATCGCCAGATGGCTGGCTTCCGCTATCCGCTTCTGCCATGACAAGGCCAACAAGCCTTTACAGAGGAAGGTCAAGGCTCACTCTACAAGGACTATGGCGGCTTCTGCAGCTTTGTTTGCCGGAGTAACTCTAGAGAATATCTGTCGTGCTGCGACATGGAAAAATGTCCACACGTTCACGAAGCACTACTGTCTTCAATCTGCTCAGCGAGAAGATGCAGCAGTTGGACAGGCGGTTCTACGACATCTCTTTCATTAAGTCGGACCGGGTATTTTCTCTTTTATATGCTGTTTGTTCCTGCGATCAGTATTCATATAAAATTGATATGTAAATATCTATATAAAGTATAGTTGTACAAATATACATATATGATAATTCTTATGTATTCTTGTTCTTAGTAGTAGATTGCATTTTACATAACTTTGATGTCTTGAAGACTTGTGTAAAAAAAAAAAAAATCTAAAAAAAAATCTGTCATTGTGGATACAGTTTGGGGGTTTAGTAATACTTGTCTCCCACCATCCGCAAACGACATTACGTTTGATATACTGCTGACTACTCTGATTCAGGCATGTGAATCTATGAAAGATACCCCAATACTGGATAAGAAAACAAGTTACTTACCTGTAACTACAGTTATCCAGTATTGGTATCTTTCATAGATTCACATGCACCCACCCTCCTCCCCGGCAGGTCAGTTCTCTAGGATTTGGGACTCTTACTCCCACTTGTGCTAAGAAAATCTGAGGAGAACTGCCTCTGTTGGGAGTGTTCTAGAGGGTGCTGGTAGCTGATTGGTTGGAGCTAACCTTTGGTTCTTTTTCATTATAATGATGTAGATAGGCTACTAAGTTTTAGGCCTTTTCTTTTAGCCTTCTACTATTATTTACTTTTGGCACTACTTTTGTAATTTACCGTGGGACTCCCGCCTCGACGACGGGGAATGATTCAGGCATGTGAATCTATGAAAGATACCAATACTGGATAACTGTAGTTACAGGTAAGTAACTTGTTTTCTTATAAACACTGCCTTGCATCCCTGCAACTCAGTCTGTAAACACTGCCCTCTACCCTGCAGCACCATTTATAAACACTGCCCTGTACTTACAACTCACTCTGTAAACACTGCCCTGTACCCCTACAACACCATTTATAAACACTTCAGCGCATCCCTGCAACACACTCTGTAAACACTGCCTTGCACTCTGCAACTCAGTCTTTAAACACTGCCCTGTACCCCTGCAGCACCATTTATAAACACTGCCTTGCATCCCTGCAACTCAGTCTGTAAACACTGCCCTCTACCCTGCAGCATCATTTATAAACACTGCCCTGTACTTACAACTCAGTCTGTAAACAGTGCCATGTACTCCTGCAACACCATTTATAAACACTCCTGTACACCCTGCAACTCGGTCTGTAAACAATGACGTGTGTACCCTACATTTTTAACAACTGCCGTGCATCCCTGCAACTCAGTCTGTAAACACTGCTCTGTACTCCTGCAACACCATTTATGAACACTGCAGCGCATCCCTGCAACTCAGTCTGTAAACACTGGTATGTACCCCCTTCAGCACCATTTATAAACACTGCAGCGCATCCCTGCAGCTCAGTCTGTAAACACTGCCCTGTACCCCACAACACCTTTTATAAACACTGCAGCGCATCTCTGCAACTCAGTCTGTAAACAATGCCCCGTACTCCTGCAACACCATTTATAAACACTGCAGTGCACCCCGCAACACTCCCTGTAAACACTGCCCTGTACCCCTGCAGAACCATTTATAAACACTGCAGCACATCCCTACAACTCCATCTGTAAACATTGCCCTGTAACCCTCAACACCATTTATAAACACTGCAGTGCACCCCGCAACACTTTCTGTAAACACTGCCCTGCACCCCTGCAGCACCATTTATAAATACTGCTGTGCATCCCTGAAACACTCTCTGTACCCCTGCAACACCATTTATAAACACTGCAGCGCTTCCCTGCAGCTCAGTCTGTAAACACTGCCCTGTACCCCTGCTGCATCATTTATATAAACACTGCCATCCATTCTTGCACCACAGTCCACTGTCCAGAATCACTACAATGCAGTGGATAAACACTGTGTTGGAACCCTCCTAGGCCATCTCTAAACACTATCCTGTACCCTTATGGCTCCATCTGTAAACACTGCCCAGGATCAGTGCAACATAACATGTAAACACTGATGTGCATTCCTTAAAGGATAACTGTAAATGGTACCCTGAGCCAGTGCAACTAGATCTGTAAAACTACCCTAACACCCTGAAACACCATCTTCCAAATTGTTAATCGGCAATAGACTCAAAACAGTTTGTTAAATAAATATTATTGCTGGTTCACAAGTACTCTCAATCTTTTGGTTAATCCTGTAATTAAATGTCTCATTGTGGCCCCTGTGTTTCTGTAACTGCATGGTCACAGGAGGAACTGTGGTTGTGTATTGGTGTATTCCACAGTGTTGCTGGTGTTCCTGTAAGCTGTACCCCACGGTGTCTCCAGTGATCCCTTAAAGATGTGTCCCACAGTGCCACTAGTGAGCCTGTAATGATGTATCCTACAGTGCCACTAGTGATCCTGTAATGATGTATCCTACAGTGCCACTAGTGCTCCTGTAATGCTGTGTCCCATAGTGTCACTTGTGATCCTGTAATGCTGTGTCCTACAGTGCCACTAGTGCTCCTGTAATGCTGTGTCCCATAGTGTCACTTGTGATCCTGTAATGCTGTGTCCTACAGTGCCACTAGTGATACTGTAATGCTGTGTCCCACAGTGTCACTAGTGAGCCTGGAATGATGTGTCCCACAGTGCCACTAGTGACTGTAATGCTATGTCCGACAGTTCCACTAGTGAGCCTGTAATGATGCATCCCACAGTGCCACTAGTGATCCTGTAATGCTGTGTCCTACAGTTCCACTAGTGATCCTGTAATGATGCATCCCACAGTGCCACTAGTGATCCTGCAATGATGTGCCCCACAGTGCCACTAGTGATCCTGTAATGATGTATCCCACAGTGTCACTAGTGAGCCTGTAATGATGTATCCTACAGTGCCACTAGTGATCCTGTAATGATGCATCCCACAGTGCCACTAGTGATCTTGTAATGTACCCCACAGTGCCACTAGTGAGCCTGTAATGATGTATCCTACAGTGCCAATAATGATCCTGGAATGATGTGTCCTACAGTGCCACTAGTGATCCTGTAATGCGGTGTCCCACAGGGCCACTAGTGATCCTGTAATGATGTATCCCACAGTGCCACTAGTGCTCCTGTAATGATGTATCCTACAGTGTTACTAGTGCTCCTGTAATGCTATGTCCGACAGTGCCACTAGTGCTCCTGTAATGACTTATCCCACAGTGCCACTAGTGATCCTGTAATGCTATATCTCACAGTTCCTCTAGTGCTCCTGTAATGCTGTGTCCCACAGTGATACTAGTGATCCTGTAATGATGTACGAGGATGTAGCCTTACGGTTAGAGCGGTCAACTTCGAAGCTGGGGAACCGGGTTCGAGTCTCGGCAACGACGCTCAACATCCTGTGATTCTGGGCAAATCACTTAATCGCCCTGTGCCTAACAAAAAAAAAATGAATGTGTCCATCTGTAACGAAACTGGTGCTCATGTAAAGCGCTCTGATACCCGATGTCTCGGGTCTAGTTCGCGCTATATAAAACTCAAAAAAAAAAAAATGTATCTCACAGTTCCACTAGTGCTCCTGTAATGCTGTGTCCCACAGTGCCACTATTGATCCTGTAATGCTGTGTCCCACAGTGCCACTATTGATCCTGTAATGCGGTGTCCCACAGTGCCACTAGTGCTCCTGTAATGCTGTGTCCCACAGTTCCACTAGTGATCCTGTAATGATGTATCCCACAGTGTCACTAGTGATCCTGTAATGATGTATCCCACAGTTCCACTAGTGAGCCTGTAACGCTGTGTCCCACAGTGCCACTAGTGCTCCTGTAACGCTGTGTCCCACAGTGCCACTAGTGCTCCTGTAATGCTGTGTCCCACAGGGCCACTAGTGATCCTGTAATGCTGTGCCCCTCAGTGACACTAGTGATCCTGTAATGACGTATCCCACAGTGCCACTAGTGATCCTGTAATGATGTATCCTACAGTGCCTCTAGTGAGCCTCTAATGCTGTTCCACTAGTGCTCCTGTAATGGTGTGTCCCACAGTGACACTAGTGATCCTGTAATGATGTATCCCACAGTTCCACTAGTGATCCTGTAATAATGTATCCTACAGTGCCACTAGTACTCCTGTAATGCTGTGTCCCACAGTGACACTAGTGATCCTGTAATGACGTATCCCACAGTGCCACTAGTGATCCTGTAATGATCTATCCCACAGTGCCACTAGTGCTCCTGTAATGCTGTGTCCCACAGGGCCTCTAGTGATCCTGTAACTCTATGTTCCACAGTTCCACTAGTGAGCCTGTAATGCTGTGTCCTACAGTGACACTATTGATCCTGTAATGATGTATCCCACAGTTCCACTAGTAATCCTGTAATTATGTATCCTACAGTGCCACTAGTGATCCTGTAATGCCTCGTCCCACAGTATCACTTCTGATCCTGTAATACTGTGTCCGACAATGACACTAGTGATCCTGTAATGACGTATCCTACTGTGGGACTAGTGATCCTGTAATGCTATGTCCCGCAGTGCCACTAGTGATCCTGTAATGACGTATCCTGCAGTGCCACTATTGATCCTGTATTGACGTATCCCACAGTGCCACTAGTGATCCTGTAATGATGTATCCTACAGAGCCACTAGTGAGCCTGTAATGCTGTCCCACAGTGCCACTAGTGATCCTGTAATGACGTATCCCACAGTGCCACTAGGGATCCTGTAATTATGTATCCCACAGTGCCACTAGTGATCCTGTAATGACGTATCCCACAGTGTCACTAGTGATCCTGTAATGATGTATCCCACAGTGCCACTAGTGATCCTGTAATGATGTATCCCACAGTGCCACTAGTGATCCTGTAATGATGTATCCCACAGTGGCACTAGTGATCCTGTAATGATGTATCCCACATTGCCACTAGTGCTCCTGTAATGCTGTGTCCCACAGGGCCACTAGTGATCCTGTAATGCTGTGTCCCGCAGTGACACTAGTGATCTTGTAATGATGTACCCTACAGTGCCACTAGTGATCCTGTAATGCTGTCCCACAGTGTCACTAGTGATCCTGTAATGATGTATCCCACAGTGCCACTAGCGATCCTGTAATGCTGTGTCCCAGTGTCACTAGTGACCCTGTAATGATGTATCCCACAGTGCCACTAGTGCTCCTGTAATGATCTATCCCACAGTGCCACTAGTGATCCTGTAACGCTGTGTCCCACAGTGACACTAGTTATCCTGTAATGACGGATCCTACAGTGCCACTAGTGATCCTGTAATGCTATGTCCCGCAGTGACACTAGTGATCCTGTTATAATGTATCCTACAGTGCTACTAGGGCTCCTGTAATGCTGTGTCCCGCAGTGACACTAGAGATCCTGTAATGACGTATCCTACAGTGCCACTGGTGCTCCTGTAATGATGTGTGCCACTAGTGCTCCTGTAATGCAGTATCCCACAGTGCCACAAGAAGCCTGTAATGCTGTGTCCCACAGTGACACTAGTGAGCCTGTAATGATGTATCATACAGTGCCACTTGTGCTCCTGTAATGATCTATCCCACAGTGCCACTAGTGATCCTGTAACGCTGTGTCCCACAGTGACACTAGTTATCCTGTAATGACGGATCCTACAGTGCCACTAGTGATCCTGTAATGCTATGTCCCGCAGTGACACTAGTGATCCTGTTATAATGTATCCTACAGTGCTACTAGGGCTCCTGTAATGCTGTGTCCCGCAGTGACACTAGAGATCCTGTAATGACGTATCCTACAGTGCCACTGGTGCTCCTGTAATGATGTGTGCCACTAGTGCTCCTGTAATGCAGTATCCCACAGTGCCACAAGAAGCCTGTAATGCTGTGTCCCACAGTGACACTAGTGAGCCTGTAATGATGTATCATACAGTGCTACTAGTACTCCTGTAACACTGTCCCACATTTCCACTAGTGAGCCTGTAATGCTGTTCCACAGTTCCACTAGTGCTTCTGTAATGTAATGAAATGAAATGAAATGGAGATTTGTAGAGCGCGAAACAATCACCCAAGGGTGTCAAGGCGCTTGCTCATCAGAGACAGGATTTAAACTAGGAGGTTCGCAGATATGTTAAAGATTAAACAGCCATGTCTTTAGTGATTTCCTAAAAGCTAACAGATGTGTTTCTTGTTTCAATCTTATTGGGAGGAATTCCATAACTTAGTTGCGCCAAACAGAAAGCTTCTACCCCCCAGGAGCATTTTTTTACCCTGGGAATAATCAAATCATGGGCAGAGGATGAGCGGAGACAACGAACTGGAATGTAGGGTAACAAGTTCCTCTTAAAAAAACCTGGTCCTATATCCTGTGTGGTCTTAACAATGCATAGAACCTTAAACTCTATACGTCTTTTTATAGGCAGCCAATGTAAATCCCTGAGCACCTTTGACACAGATTTGTGTCTTGGAATGTTCAGCAGCAGCCGAGCCGCAGCATTCTGTACAACCTGCAGTTTAGACAGGCATTTTTTCCGAAGATTGATAAAAAACCCGTTACAGTAATCGGCTCTTGACAGAACGAGTGCGGAGACTACCAGTTTACGTAGCTCAACTGGAATAAATGGGAGGATCTTTCTCAAAAGCTTTAGCGTGTAAAAGAAAGAGAAGTAACCTGGTTAACATGGTTTTCAAATGAGAGTTTGGAATCAAAAATGACTCCCAAATTCTTAACCTTGGTCACTGGCGTAGGAAATGGCCCAAGCTCCAAGGGCCAGAGATCAGGTGACCAGAAATCAGTGTGAGCACCAAAAGTAAGACCTCCGTCTTACCAGAGTTAAGTTTTAGACAATTGGCAGCCATCCAGTCCCCAACCTGACGAAGGCAGGTATGGAACTGTTCCATAGTGTTAGTGGGGGATCCTGACACTGAGACGATGATCTGCGTATCGTCGGCATAGGAAACAGCCGAAAAGCCTAGTGACCTGATTAACTTCGCCAGTGGTGCCACATAAATGTTAAAAAGAGTCGGGCTCAAGGACGATCCCTGTGGCACACCGCATGGAAGTGTAAAATTGGGTGATTTAAAATTTTCTAGGGCCACAAATTGTTCCCTGCCAGCCAGGAATGATTCAAGAAGGGAAAGTGCATTTCCTTTGACCCCAATTCCCCTCAGAACTTCTAAAAGTTTCTGATGGTTCACCGTATCAAATGCGGCGGAGAGGTCAAGCAGCACAAGTGCTGCACTGCCCCCAGCGTCGACTGTCTGCCTAATCAGTTCAGATGATGTGATCACCGCCAGTTCGGTACTATGATGTTTTCGAAACCCGAACTGAGTGTCATCGAGAAGGCCATGCTTTTCAATATAGTCTGATAGAGTATTATTCATGGCCTTCTCCACCATCTTTGCTGGCAGCGGAAGTCTGGAAATTGGGCGGTAATTATTGGGGTCAGTCTCATCAAGATTTGGCTTCTTCAAAAGGGGAAGCACGGATGCCAACTTCCAACTAGTAGGGAATAGACCAGAAGAGAACATTTGATTAAAAATGGGCAACAGATGAGAGGCAAAGATCTCTGGTAGAAGATGGAAGATCTTTGGAGGGCATAGGTCCAGTGGAGAGCCAAATTAATTGTTGCTTCCCTTGTCAGCATTGGAAAGGCAGATAGTTCAGGATGGTCCTTTTATTCAGCGTGGGTACTGGGAATGAGTCCGGTAATCCCAGGTCTAGCAGCAGCCTCTAAAGAAGGAACCATTCCTAGATCCGCGGACTTGATGAGTCCATTATAGACCGCCTTAACTTTATCCTGGAATAACGTAGCCACCCTGTCGCAGAATGCCTGAGTTTTAGGTGAGTCAGCTGCTACAGAGCAATTGGCTAATCGTTTAACCGTCGAAAAAAGTTCCTTTGACGAGTTTTTTGCTGAAAGTATAGCTGTGGTAAAATAGCTGGTTTTCTCCTTCTCGATAAGTTTTTTATACTCAAGCAAAGCCGATTTATAGTTAGCTTTATCCACCAAATCGTCTGAGGATCTCCACTTCCTTTCCAGACGGCGACATTTTTGTTTTTGTATCCTAAGCTGTTCTGAGTACCAAGGTTCGGTAAGTCTGGACCTATGACTAGAGATGCATTTAGCTGGTAGTACTTGGTCTATTGACTTTTTAGCCAGTCCTCAAAAGCAGCAACAGCTCGTTTGAGTCTCCTAAGGGAGATGGAGAATTTTGGGCTAATGCAGATTCAAACATACCCACTGGCAGCTTATTCCAGGGCCGGATCATTTTCCAGCTACCTATTTATCAATTTCTTTGTCTGGGGGTATTGTACCGGAAACGAAAACATAATAGCTTTGTGGTCCGACCATATAATAGGCAATGGAGGAAGACATTGTAGATGATCATTACTGGTAAATATTCCATCCAGTAAATGACCCCCCAAATGTGTACTGCCAATCACCTGCTGAGTAAGGCCCATACTGTTTGCAATATCAATAAAGTGTACAGCATCACTATCCAGTGGATCCTCCAGGTGAATGTTAAAGTCACCTAGGAGTGTAAAGTCCGATGACTGGGATATAACATCCAGAGAGGTACCAATATTCATCAGAAAGTTAGCCCTGGGACCTGGGGGTCGGTAGCATAACAAACCATTAAAAGCGTAATGGTTACCTATCGTTAGTTTAAAAAGTAAGGATTCTAAGGTGGGCCCATTGTACTGAGAGGTAAAAACCCCTTTCCATGTGCTTGGGAACAGGACGGCCAGTCCTCCTCCTCTTTTACCTACTCGGTCTTGCCTAAATAGTGTGTACCCTGAAGGAGTCGCCATTGCCAAGTCAGGACCTGCAAAGCTATCTCCCCAGGTTTCAGTAATAAAGGCCACATCAACACCATGTGTTTCAATAAGCAGAGCAAACTCAGACGCGTGTTTACACAATGACCGTGCATTGATAAGACAGCCTGACACTGATTTTGTCACATTCTTTACAGCGGATAGATGCTCCTGACTAAGAGATAATTGGGGTAGATCAGATAAATGGTAAGAATACCCACAGATAATACATTTAAAATGAATCAAACATGGATCGATATTAATACCAGTTTTTCCGTCACACCTACCCTTTATGTTAAAGGCTCGTAGTTGTTCCCCAGTATAGGTGATTATAGAGGCAGGATGGGGCTTAAAATTGGCAGCATCCCCGGCCCTAAGCCCGGGCCGAGCGCGGACGGGCGCAGACGGGCTTGCCTTTGGCGCGCCGGTAGCGCGCGCGTCCGCTGCGCGGCCGCCGTGCGGCCGTGCTTATATCCCCCCGGTAAAGCATCTCGGGCGGGAAGGCGCCCTGCTTACTTCCAGGCCAGGCAAATGTCCTAATGGACAGGCGGAAGTGATAACGCCACGCCGTCCGTCCCCGTTATCAGCCCAGTGAGGTGCAAGTTCACTGAAGCTGAAAGCGAGTGATTTTAAAACAAGTAAAAACAAATGAATTTCGTTTTTTTTAAAAGAGGACAGAGGACTTCAAATTCAAATGACAGCGAGAACAATTCATACACATCAAAAAGGTACATTCAGCTCCTGGCCGTGTAAGTACCACTTTAGTGTCAGACAGTGCAACCCCCTGTATATTCCCCGAGTTTTAGGCAAGCAATCACAAAAGTTAGATCAGCAAAATAAAACGAGCAATAACGGACCTAGCGTCCTGCAGAGATTTCACCAATGCTGTGTCCTCCAATGACACTATTGATCCTGTAATGATGTATCCCACAGTTCCTCTAGTAATCCTGTAATTATGTATCCTACAGTGCCACTAGTGGTCCTGTAATGCCGTGTCCCACAGTGTCACTTGTGATCCTGCTATACTGTGTCCCACAGTGACACTAGTGATCCTGTAATGACGTATCCTTCAGTGGGACAAGTGATCCTGTATTGCTGTGTCCCACAGTTTCACTACTGATCCTGTAATAATGTATCCTATAGTGCCACTAGTGATCCTGTAATACTGTGTCCCCCAGTATAGTTGTTAATCCTGTAATGATGTATCCTACAGTGCCACAAGTGATCTAATGAAGTGCCGCTGGTGAACCTGTAATGCTGTGTCCCACAGGGTCACTAGTGATTCTGTAATAATGTATCCTACAGTGCCACTAGTGATCCTGTAATACTGTGTCCCACAGTGTCACTAGTGATCCTGTTATAATGTATCCTACAGTGCCACTGGTGATCCTGTAATACTGTGTCCCACGGTGTAGTTGTTAATCCTGTAATGATGTAGCCTACAGTGCCACTAGTAATCCTGTAATGCTGTGTCCCGCAGTGTAGTCGTTAATCCTGTAATGATGTATCCTACAGTGCCACAAGTGATCTAATGAAGTGCCGCTGGTGAACCTGTAATGAGGCCACTGAATCTCCCTTATCATTGCCTGATTTTGAGAATAGAGGTGGTATTACACCTGTTGATTTCTGCTTTCGGGTTGCCACACCAGATCCTTGTAGAGCACTCCTACAGTATGGTACTTACTTATTCCATGAAAGGAGGTCAGAGGTATCACATCCTGTGAAAGGCAGCGAGTCTTCTAAGACCCTCAATGCTGCCCGGTGCAGGGTTCCACCTCTAATTCACTTTGGGTTCGCTATCAAAATAATGAGGCAAGCGCTGGAAACTGGAAGAACAAGAAAAAGGTTTATTTCTCATGAGGAGATCACGTCAACTGCAGACACCGGGATGTCTGAGGGAAGTGTTCTGCTGATAACTCCTTTGGCTCTTCCTTTTATACAGGTTTGACGCAATGCATTTGTTTGATCAACATGGTTACACAAGCTTGGGGTCCCCGCCCCGGGCAGGTTGTCACACAAGCCCAACAGTAATTCTCTTCCCACCCAGGTCAAACAGACAATCTTATCTTGCAGCTGGACCTTGCTTCAGGGTCTAAAACATGTGAGACCGGCCAGATCTAAGAGTCCGTTCTGTTGATAAAAACAGGTCCTATTGTTGGTAACAACAAGTCTTGCTGTTTGCAGTGCAATAAATCATGTTGCAAGAGTCTTTTTGGTGTTTGGAACCTGTATGTGTAACTAGGTGTAGTGAGGGGTAGAGTGTCCAAAGGTTTGCCTGAAAACAGAGATGAGAGGAAAAACGAGTTTGTGGCAGCAAGTAGCGCTGAGGTTTGTTGTGGCAATAGAGTTTATAGCCCCCAGCACACGTACCAGGTCGGTCAGAGGGTCAGAGGGATGCTAGTAAGCGCAGGGTGAAACAAAGGTGACCAACACAGTACAAAATGTCTGTGATAGATTAAAATGACTGCAACTTATGTGCACATAGAATTCCACCAGACAAGATGGCGCAGGTAATGTTCATGATTGTCGTTTTGCTTTTAACAATCCTTGAATTGTGTGCCACCAGATTCCCTTACCTCCATCCTACCTTGGATTTCACAAACAGATAAAATGTGCCTCTCTCACCAAGCCTCTCCACGTTTCCATCTTAGTTTCACACTTCCTTGATAGGATGACGTACAGTTTCATGTTCCACCTTCTTGGACAGCCACACCTCGACAGCATTACTATGGTGTGCTACCATGTAGTACACCCAGCATAGCATCTACATGCTACACCTCGGCGTAACTCAAACAACATGTCCCTTCCCATACCCCTGCGTATACATCTGTGTACAAAAGCTTTAATTATTCCCCCTTTCTGCTCCCTACTTCAAGCACAGGTCCCATTATTTGGTCCATGCCATACGCTTTATCATTTGACCAATTTTTACAGCTGCAAAGTCTTCAGTATTTTCTGAACCACTCCTCATCTCTTGTACCTTCCACTCTTGTTTAGCTTGACAATATTATGTCGTGTTTACATCAGGCCCTGCTTATCAGGGGGGCCTGGCTTTCACTTTGCCAAGGAAGGATTTTAACCAGCTCTCCCAAACCTCAAGTCTTAGCAGTTGTTGGAGCTATGGCGCAGAGGCTCGTGACTTCTGCAGTTGCCTACTTCACCACATATGCTTTCAAAGCGTTCATTGAAAAGGCTTTAGCCACCTTCCAGTACCTAGCCAGTGAAGGAAGTGACCCGAATAGGGTCACCCGGGTCACCTGTGACCACCTCTCGGCCTTTCAAACAAATGAAGAGTCGGTCAGACAGTAGAGAATACAACCCAGAGTTATTTATTAGTATTGCGCTGCAGCGGAGCCCAGTCTGACCAGCCTCATAAGATAGCTGCCGAGGGACTGACTCCCCTCAACATAACATCAGGTATTCTACATTTCCAATCCCCCAAGAACACGCCCAGACTAGAAAGTTCCGGTCCAGGCAACAGTGAACAAAGGAGGCACAGAAGGATTAGCTATGGTCCTGGGACCGGGTACACGCTATCTCCACTTCAAGGTTACTTTGCCCACGCCCACCATTATAGAAGGTGGGAACGAGCCTATCTAACAGCAAAGGTATGCCATAATAGAGAGTACATTCATTAGTGCAGCGAAACTCGGCCTTGGAGAAATATCAACTAAGGAGACATCGAGGCAGTTTTCTGCTGAGGCAAGCAATTTGAGACAGAAACTCAGCTTCGATCATGGAACAAAATGGCGGCTGCTAATAAAATGGTGCCATGAATGCTAACTTAACACAAAACGAAGTATGAGCAACAAGGCAATTACGTTTTCAATTCTAACACCAGTTTGAGCATCAAATCTATTATCCAACTCTTACATTTCGTTATTTCATGTTGGAAGCAGGAAGTTAACTATTGAAGATTCTAGTAGTATCATGTTTATTTTACTTACTATACTTAGTCAGTATGTCGGTATAGGAGGACATTCCTGCATCATGTGGTCAAATCCTGCTTTCTTACAATGACATCTGGGGCAGCTCCCTTTTCCCTGGCAAATGTTCTTTTCACTATCTGCGGTGTAAGGTACAATCTATGTAAAAATGAAATTGAATTAGTATGACTCATCTGTTTAGTGGATACATTGCCTATTTTACTCTGTCGCACTATTCCTCATTGCCTCACTAAACTCTTTTTTTGATACTGCCTCCGAACGTGTTTGCAGGCCAGAGAGCAATGGTCCCAGTGCTTCATGTATTTGATGATAAAATTGACAGTCAATCTTCCTCTCTGTACCTCACAAGTGTGGTCTGTAATAACCTATCTGTGGGTGGTTCCATCTCTTGATCATGTAGAACAGCTTCAAGTAGGCCAGGAATTGTCCTGGTGAGATTCGTGCATGTCCTCATTGGTCCTTCAGAGAATATTCCACCTAGTATATCTTGTGAATGGAATTCCCATATATCCATGACCATCTCCAGATTGGTCCTTGACCATGTCTTCAAACACCTAACTGGGATCTCTGGAGTGTAGCCCGGGTCCAATGAATTATCTCCAGCATTGCTTCTTAATTGTCGCTACCCCCGATACTGGTTTGGAATCCAGTTTCCTGCCAAGCACAACTCTCCATAGAGTGTCCATGCGATAGCAGTTGGCAATAATTTGACTTTCGAGTCATCTGATCCCGGTGCCCATTTTGGTGCATAGTACAGTTGAATTGCAGTATAATAGTATTCATAGTAAGATGCCCTTCATCATTAGGAGACTCGCTTTGTTCAGGGCAACCCTGCATCATCCGTCTCTTCATAACAACCCTGATAGTGGACTAACCAGCTCCGTAAAATCGTGCTCGTCAGTACTATAGGGATGCTAATAAATACACACAACCTAGGTAACTCTAATATTTTGGAGAGCAGTGTTCTGCCCATCATTGACAGGGAAGCTCCTCCTAGAAAGCTGTAGATCCCATGAGTGCTGTTAAGGTCTTTGAAATGTCGCCCTCTATTACGTCATTGTCCAAGTGATATATTTGTACTACCAAATATTTAATTATGGTCAGGGCCAGCAGTATTTGGGACTAATCTGATCACTGTCGAGGGTGTCTTATTGGGTTGTGTAATGGAAATAAATATGATTTTACCCGCTTTATTTGTAAACCAAAAAGTAGCTAACATCTGTTTGACTTTGGGGATTTGAGCTTTTGGCTCCCTTAAATAAAGCAAGATGTTGTCATCATGGAGAGTGATCATATGCTTTGAACCAGACACTTCTAATGCATTTTTCTTCCCATAGCATTCTCCCGTAAACTGTTCAGCGAGGAGCTAGAGGAAAAGGGCAAAAAGTGGAGGTGGCAGGGGGCACCCTGCCAGGTTTCTGTCTCTATTCTGCATTTCCTTGATATTATTGGGCCAGTCCTTACTCCGGCCACTTGTCAGAGCTGGAGCAACTTAATCCAACCCCTTATACTGGATTCAAATCCCCTTTTTGCTTTTATCATTCGTAGATACAACCAACCCAAGAAGTCAAAAAGGCTTTTTCAGTATCTAATGTGGCCACTGGTGCCCATGTTGGCTTTGCTGGAGCTTTCCTTTAGAGACAAATGCTCCAGCCGGATTGAAATCCTCTGTGGTGTGGATGGATCATTGTCTAGAGCATGGGGAGGAGTTTGATGGCCACAATCTTATCTAGTGTTTTATAGTTTGTGTTGAGCAGTGATAGTGGCCCGTAGAATGCCTTAAAACCTTCCCCGGTTTGGGGACGCCAGCAGTGATAATTTGCCTTAATGTTTTTGGGAGCCTACCCTGGTCTCTGTTAAATAACTCTTTGCAGTGGTCATGTAAACTAGCTGAGTATATTTCATAACATTTATTGGAAGGCCCTCTGACCCACTGTTTTTATTCTAGCACATTGTACTTATGAGTTCTTGGAATTCCTCTTTTAATACAGTTTGGTCAAGGCCTTACCTCCATTTTTCAGCTAGGGCATGAAGGTTAGCTATTGTTAGGTATTCCTCTAACTGGAGATGAGATCTGGTGTTGCACCCTTTGTACATAATTGCTTATAATAAGTCTCAAAGATCTAATTTATTTAGTTTTGCGTGTGATATACAATTCCTTTGTATTGCAGATCAAAGTCAGCTCTGCCTTGTGCCATTCATTTCCGATGAATGCAGCCAGCAGCGCTTCAAATTTCTCTGCCTCAGCATGCATTCTGAGAGTGTAGGGCTTTTAATGGAAAAATTAATTGTATTCCTGTTGTGAAGTTAGAATTATCTCCTGCTTGGGCAATTACAATTCAGAACTGATAGATGTGTTTTCATTTTTTCATTGTTTTATTGTTTTGTCTTGTTTGTAAATTTGTATTTGTATCCAATGCTTTTGAATATGTATGTTGGGTGGGTTCAATGTATTGTTTATCTATGATATGTTAGTATTATGTTTCTGTGTGTAATGAATTTCAAAGCGATATGATTAAAAAATAAACGGTGATTACTGTTATTGAATAGAGTGGTCATGAAAGCAATCAAGAATGTGTAAATGAATAGTCAGTATTGGTGTTGTGTTGTGGTTTGGGTCTGTAATGGAAGCACCACAAGTGTTCAGTTGTGAGTGTCCAAGGCTTACTCTTACTCATCCATGTCACAGATACCTTTGGCTGATTTTATACACTCCCCTCTTACAATTACATAGAAGGCCTCCCATACTTTACCTTTTTCTTCCACAGAATTCACAATTTCTTTAAAACAATTGGCAGTGACCTGTTCTGTTACTCCTCTGGAAGCCATGCCTTGTGGACTAGCCGCTTGTGGTCACCGACGTGGTGTACTTGTTGTAGGTTTACCCCACATGAGGAGCATAATTAAGGGATTGTTGTCTGTTACGGTATTGCAAAGGTATTCTGATGTCTGTGCTAGCTGCATATTTTCAGGGCTCATTTGGAATCTATCACTTAGGGTGCGAAGTTCATGTACTGGGTACTAAAATGAGAATTCCTTGGATTCTGTATTATGAGCCCCCCAAACACTCCTAAAGTCCTGTTTCCCAACCACTGTGTCATAGCATTTGCATTAACGGTGCTTGCTGCTTTGCTGATAGAAGGAAGGGATCATTGTCAGTACGTAGGACACAGTTAAAATCCCCACGCCAAATAGTACACTAGATCACTCTAACTAGATATTTAAGTGCCATTTGACACAATTATTCTGTATGTCACACATTAAAAATGTATGTACAGATCAACCTCATCGGGGCCCCATCTAGCAGACCCTCAAACAACACATACTGATCTGGTGGGTGGCTGTCTGCTCTTTCACTTTATTTTTTAATCAAAACTTATCTTCACCCACATTGTGTTTGCACACTGACCTTATTTTGCTCACCTACTCTTAAGGACGTACTAGCATGGAAGGGGGAACCTCCCTTCCTACCAGCCGCCCCAGGCCACTGTGCCTGTTATCACACATTCTTAACTAAAGTTATTGCAACTGTGTCACCTTCTTATTCATATGAAGACCTCTTCTCACTGGGTTGTATTTTTTCAATTTCTCCCCATTATACCATATAATCCGCTGTCAAGGAATGGTAATGGGGACCTCTTGGGTCATGACCCTCCCGAAACATTTTTAGCATCATCACCTCTTGAGGAATCTGAGTCCATTGATTTCAACAAATTGTCCTCTAATGTGCTTTATATAAGGCCATAGCCGGCCCTACGACTTCCCCTCTCTTTCATAATTCTAGTAGGATATGGCTGACCTTCCTATATTTCTTATTTTGCTGAGCCTTCTTCTCTTGATCTTTCTACAATTGTCATCTTGTGTTCTGTTTTCCATCCTGATGTCCCCTTCTACCAGTCAGCTTGCAACCTCTTCCGCATGCTTAAAGAAATGACTGCGTCCCTCATACATGACTTTGAGCTTTTCCAGGAAAATATGTATTTTATGTGTGCTTCTTTGTTTCGTTTTGACTTGGAGAAATATTTGCCTTTATGCCTGGACTGTAATGGAGAAATCCGGAAAAATAGATATGTTCACATTCTTAACTGGAGCGAGCCCATGTTTACAATCATTTTGTAGAATTAAGTCACATTCCCTGTATTGCAAATGTTTTGTAATAACAGGTCGTGGTGGGGCCCCAGGCGTAGGAGGGCGGCACCGGGATCCTGTGAACTCTTTCAGTTGCAAAAATGTTGAGGCCCTGTGGGGTAAAGATCATTGACCACCATTTCTCAAGGTATGTCACCACGTCTTTTCCTTCCCTGCGCTCTAGGAACCCTACGACACAGAGGTTACTCCTCCTTGATCTACTATCCGCATCCTGTGCTCGGAGCTCCAGAAGACGCACTTTCTCATGCTTGTCTGCCATCTCTTTTCAATTCGAGTTTCAGTGCTTCTGTGCTTTTTCAGCATTTCCAATCTGCTTTGCCATTTTTCTCTAATCGGTCTGCAGCAGACCAAGCTCCAATTTTGGTCTCATGCTCAGCTTTTGTATGACTTTTAAGATGCTGTCAAACTTATCTGAGGTACTTTCTCTAGCCACTTCTTTTTTCTCATGGCTGATAGTTGCTTCTTCCATATCCCCAAGTTTTTGGTTTTGTGGCGATGTTGTAGGTGTCAATTTTGTGCTCCTTCGCATGTCCATGGTCATACACCAGTATGGGATTGGGTGTAGGTGGTCACCTGCAGCTAATTTAAACACTCTCGAGAGAAATCAAGAGTGTCCCTAAGAATGAAAATTGCTCCTTACGCAATTAGAGTGGCGCCCCATCATTGTCTCTAGTGTCTTGATGATCTTGGAGGTGTTGAAGGTGCTCAAGTTGCCTGCTTTTTATTGGGTGCACCCTCTACCTTCAGCAATGTGGACAGGTGGTCCTTACTAGCGAGGTATGCCTTTATTGTGTTTACCAGGGCCCTCTGTGCCTCTGTTACTCGCACATTAGTGGTTCTGGCAGCAGTTTTCACAGCTTTTTAAATTGCTGCCTATGTCTCTGCTCAGAGAGGCTTGCTATCCATCCCCAAGTACATCAAGTAAAAGATTTTATAGAAGAGGGGAAACTTGCTGACAATTTGCTTTAATTCTAGGACCACACTTGCTGCAGGTCATCTCAGGCGCTTATGTCATGTTAGGATTGTGTGTCAAGCAACGTACCTACCTCTTCAGAGAGTTTACAGAGTCTTGGGGGCATGCTGCATGTTCACTGGTGAAGGAAGGGGTAAAAGGGGTCCTCACCACTTCTCTCCCCTCAGTCATTTCCCACTTAACTTCAACTGCGCCACTAACCGCTGCAGCGAACTGGTGTCATCCTCAGGTTATGTAGGGGGGTGGAGGAGGTGACAGGCCTGGCACCACCTCCTTGTAGACCTGTGACTCAGTACTGTTTTGTTTGCTCTCGCTTGGGAGTACTGGCCAGGTGGGCCTCTCCATAAGTGTTACCATGAGTCTCCTGGAGAATGTGGGAAGTCCTCCACGCTGCCCCTTTTCCATTGCACAGCTCGTCCACCACCTTAGTACGACACCTCAGTTCATCCCACGCAGGAATCACTGCAAGGACCCGGCGGTCACCATATTGTGAATGCATACCCTCTACTCCCATGGTGCAACTCCCTTGTCGACCTTGCCAGACTGCTGCTAGGAGCAAAATAACTGCGGACATTAGCTCCTCTGCGCCTCTACCTGTCGTTTTTGGAGACAGGAGTTATTCAAGATGTTGAGGTTACGGGGCGCTGCCCAGCAGAAACTAGGTTTATCCACCACAGTGCCAGACCACGTCTCCAAGGTGACCATGTCTATTGTACATCACCAAGTATGTAGAACACATCATCTTTTGAACGGTCAGCTGCGCATGATAACCTGGAAATACTTAATGAGCAGACCTCACCTCCCTCGGCCTTAAATGAGGTGCAGTTGTCAATCAGTTGTGTGCAGATCCTTTTACCCATGTAATATTTACTGCATTTTCCTCTCATTTCAAGCCTCATCAGTCCTTCTCCCACGAGGTTTCAAACGTGCCATCTAAGACTAATCCATTCACCGAATAAAAAAACAAGCTGCTACCCCAGCTGACATCCCTCTAAACTCTGAGTTGTGCTATTCCTACCACGAGACCATGTCTAGCTGGTTTACACCCAGCTTGTGCTAAGATATTGCTGTGAAAGAGTCCTCTGTACTGAGGTCCTCTGTGTCCAAGACATCCATGTCGAGGACATTGAAAGGTGAATGAAAAAGAAATTGGGCAGTGGGCCAAACGTAAATGCCGCACCCTCGCTGATTTCTCCCCAAAGAGAATTTATAAACAAAAAGAGTCTGTTTGGAAATGTGTGCACACACTGAAGACACCCTCTGCCCAAAAAATGCCATCCTAGGTTAGGGAAAACAATTAATTATAGAGAACAATGGTGCACCACTTTGGCAATGTCTATGTTAGCACAAAGTATATCCACAAACTTCCAAAGGTTATTAGAAATCTTTTTCTTTTTATTGTTGCTTCTTAGGTATGTGCCAAGGAAAACCAGCCAACGCGTTTCGTCCACATGAAGGTGGACTTCTTCAGGGCTGTAACATGATAAATATACATTGTGTTTGAGAACATATACTTAATAAGGACCCTGTATAGTTCTGTCGCTTGCCCTTTATGCATTCCCCACAGCTGAAGATGTTTGAGAATAGCCGTTAGTAGCACTTGGACATTTTATGACCAGCTCCAGAGCAGTACTAAGGTCACAGTTTGTGTAGAACTTGTTTTTACAGCATATCTTAACCCCTTGCATGCTTCGGACGGCCCACGGCCGTCATACGTCACGGTGGGCGTATGCGGAGGACGGCCGGGGGCCGTCCGAATCCCACCCACTATTTAAATCGCCCGCACAGCGCGAAAATGTGCGCAGCACGCAAGGGGTTAAAGAAGGCCAGATCAAATGAGTCCTAGGCCAAAACATTGGCGACACCTTATTATGTCAATCAGAAATGATGCTATTATGTTATTTTCTGTGTGTGGGGGGCCAGTTTATGCGTTTTAGATGGATGACTAACTGAGCTCATCCAACACCAGGAAATCATTCTCTTATGCTTAACTCATAGGGGCTCAGTGCTTTTATATTATGGTGCTTTAGTTTTCTGCAAAAAAGTGGTTGTTTTCTGAATCTGTGTTAAAATATGTGTGAGGAATACCAAACATTGATAGGTGGAATGCTTGATTTAATCTCAGCCACTAGTAATTACTTGCCGCATCCCAGTTAATTGTTTTTTGCCCACCTTCCCTCCTCAGGCAGGAACCAGCCATATGCAAATCAACCTTGGTCCTTCTCCAATAGGAACAGTCCAACCCAAACTGCCAGGCCAGGCCTACTCCCCTCTGAACTGAACACAGTACCTTCTCCTTCTTTCCCTCTTTATCCTCTGTTATAGACTTTAACCCAAGTTCTTTTGACCTTTTAATATGTCACATTATGTGTTGCTTCTGTCTTCAACCCTTTCAAATATATGTATTGCTACTTGCTTACTGGTTTTCTCTTGTTGAAAATTCATTAATACATTTAAAATTAGATGCAGTTGTTGAATAAGGCACCTTTGTGGTTGATTCAGGTTAAATACCGGCATGTTCAAGGAATTAATTTGTTCTTTTATGTGGTCTTCGAGGAGCTTCTGCACATGAGCGTTGGGAAGCACTTTGCTGGTATGCCCAACATGAAGAAGAAAAGAAGAAAAGCCTTTGGTTTTAATGATCTCTTAAAAGATTAAATCAACACACAGAATGTTTCGTCTTCTCCATATTGCAGTGTGTTTAACATGCAATGTTCTTTAACATGCACTCTAATTCTGTTTGTGGTCTGTAAAATTGCATGTGATGGTGTCCTGTTCTTGCTTTGCCATCGCTCACAAAACTGTATTTTTCTATTTTAACTATATTTTCCCCTTTTAATAGTCCCTATTTTCCCTTTTAATCCTTGTGGTGTTAGTCTGAGTTCCTTCTATAGCAAGCATAATTCTCATTTTCGTTCTTCCCTTTTGTTTCTTTTTTATTCACTTGTCTGTGCTACACCATCTCTTTTATAATTAAACCATTATTGGTTGGTATTTTGTGGGGTGAGGAGTTTTAACACATTTCATGCTTTTTGTTTTGCACAGGTGGCACACCCTCTGGTTCAGAATCAACTAGTTGATTATGTGCACAATGGATTCCTGGTGCCTGTGATGGGTCCCGCTCTGCACAAGGTAAGGGCCTTTTGACTACCCTGCATGAGCTGCTAATTCTCTCAGTGCTGTGCATGTACACCGTAGACATCCTGTCTCTGTCACCTGCTATGCTCAGGGCAACCCTCCTGTCAGTGCTATACCAGCTTCACAAGGCTGAGCAGCTGTTCACATCACTGCCTCACTTAAGGTGAGCATCCTGTTATTGTTCTGTCCTCTCTACACACAGTAAGACGCCTGCCTCGATCCGCCATCTACAGGCAGTAGGATCCCTGCCACTTCCCTATCCCATCTGCAGATTGTAAATAGCCTGCCTCTGTTCTGCATCTCTGCCGAATGTAAGAAACCTGGGTTTTTATTGCAGTAGTCCCCCCTACTTTTTGCCTGGTATTTGATGCAACTTTGACTGAAGTGTACTGGGTTCCTGCTAACCAGGTCCCCAGTCCCAGTGTTCTTTCCCCAAAACAAGGCACCTGACCACTTGATCCCCAACTGACCAGACCTTTAGCACCTCTGTCAGTCCCTAGTAAGTGGTACCTCTGGTACCTAGAGCATAGGTACAAAAGAGGTTCCCTAGGAGCTGCAGCATATCTTGTGCCACTCTAAGGGACCCAGCACCAAACTCACTCAGACTGCCACTGCAGGCTGCATGGCAAGGTGCTCTCAAAAGGGAAAGCATGCCATGACACACATGTGTGTGCCATGTCCCCTAAACACTGCATGTAATATTTGTAAGTCACCCCTAAAGCAGGCCTTACATCCCAAAGACAGGGTGCATTATATTACATGTGAGGACATACCTGCATGAGCAGACATGCCCCTGTGCTGGCCAGTTCTATTACAGACAGTACAAGTGAACAGGGAAGCCATCTTAAGGTATGTGCTGGGCACTGGTCAAACGAGTTCCCCAGCTACATAATGGCCTCACTGAAACATGTGGTGTTTGGTATCAAACATCTCATATTAACAAACCCACACTGATTCCAGTGAAGGATTTATTAATACATACTCCCAGAGGGTACCTTAGAGGTACCCCCTGAACCCTACTAGCCTTCTAGTGTGCTGGCTGACTGGTCCAGTCCAGCCTGCCACCACAGACGAGTTTCTGACCCCCTAAGAGGTGAGAGCTTTGCTCTCAGAGGATAGAAACAATGCCTTCTCTGGCGAGAGGTGTTATCACTGCCTCCCCCAGAAAGGCTGGTAAATCAGCATACCAGGGTAGGAGGCTTCAGAGGTCTCTGCCGCCTTTGATATGCGACCCAGGGCTTTCCCAGACATGGGAAATGTTATCCCCTGCCCTGGACCATCTGGCACCAGGACAGAGGGGGGGGTGGAATGGGCGGGAATTAGCTATGCAGGCGGCGTGTTGCACTGCTAGGGTGGACACACCTCTAGGGTGGTCAAACCTGAAGTGAACACAAATTTAGAATTTCCACCATCTTGTGTGTGTTGGAATTTGGAACTCTCGAACAGGGTGATGTCCACTCTCTAAAGGAACTGGTTATCTAGGGGGCGTAGTGACCCCAGGGGTAACTAGCCCATTGGCTACTACCCCTCACTCCCCTTTGAGTGTCCCCTAAATTGAAAAATTTAGGGTACACCCTGATACCAGGACTTCAGATTTCTTGGGCACAAAAGGAGTGGATAGAGAAGACTGCTGATCCAAGAACCGAGGAGCATGGCTGACTTGGCGCCAGCCTGCCTGCTGCACCAGACTCTCATGGAGCAACTGGCCTGTCCTGCCGTTGTGCAGACCTTAAGAAACCCAGATGGCTGCCAGTGCTTTAGAAATTGCCAAAGGAACTTTCTTGGAGTAGAGGAGCTACTCCCCCGCAGCCGCAGACACCAAGGAAGAAAGTCCCGGCACACTGACCTGCCGCCTATGGAGTCTACCGATGCAGCAGCCGCCCAGGAAGAGGTAGCCAAGCTCCTACAGGTCGATCCATCCTTCCTCAAAGTGTGTGGGACGCCAGGACTGACTGGAGCCACACAGCACTAATACCTGGGGTACTAGACCCCTTGCAGAAGCCTAGGCTTGATGTGTCCAGTCCGGACACCAGCGCAGAGAAAAACCAATCTACACGTCGAGGGACTTCAGGGACAGCGAGACCCACACCAAGAGTGGCTCAGCTGTCCTGCTTGTCCCTTTTCTGCAGAGCAAATACGAAGAAGTGAGTCTTTGACCTCTGCCACCCGACACCTCGAAGTACCTCTGCACCCGCACCCCAAGTCCAGAAGAGGAGACGGTGCCAACGGGGTTCCCAGACCCACAAGAGCTAAGCCCACCTGTGGGTTTGCCCAGACTGGACTTCCAGTCACCACCTACAGCCTCTTTCTGCAGGCCCTCTCCAACCGCGAGAGACTCCAGCACCGGATCCAAGGCCAAAAGACACCACTGCACCTGAGCCCCACAGCCCGAGAAAAAGTGGAACAAGGGTGTCCCTGCATGCCCGAGGATCTTAAGGGTCAAGCCCCCTCTGGGCTCCCTGGGACTGGTCCCCCAGTCCCAGCTTGCAGCTTTTTCTGACCAGACCGTTCCCCGTTGAAATGAATGGGATACCCAACGCCATAACACACGTCCGGACGCCCCAGAGCTTCCTGAGGTGACCTGTTGGTGTGGCCTTGGACCTTGCCCCATACTCACCTTAATTCCCGGAGAACAGTCCCGTAAGTCGCTGCCAAGTGCCCGAATGAAGTACATGTTTTTCCCCCATAGGATAACATTACCGCACCCAGAAATTGCATTGTAAACCTTTGTAAAAAATGTGAAAATTCATAGTTCGAAAAGTACTTGCCTGATTCTGATGATCTTGGTATCTAAATTCATAGAAAAGTATGTGTTATTTTCATAAATTGCTGTTAGATTTCTTTGAGTGTGCGTCTCACTTACTGCCTTTGTGTGTGTGTGTAGCAAATGCTTAGCACTACCCTCTGATATGTCTAACTGCTCGCCCACCCTACCACAAAAGAGCATTTGGGGTGTCATTTGTGCCTCTGTAATTCCTTTGGGGTTTGTCTGGACTCTTTACACAGTGTACCTCTTTTTGGTCCACTATATAAAGAGCCAGGTTCCTACAAAGTTCAGGTGCATTGCTGTGAGAAGTTGGCCTGGTATATGCTGTTCACTAATTAAAGTGGACACCTTGCACCAGTACAATTCGACTCTTATGGTTGGTAGGTTTAAGACAACCTTTATAGAAAGCTATCCTAGTGGTAGCTGTGGAGAGCAGCCTTCAGGCTAAGTCTTGGAGGAATGTAAAGCAGTTTGTTTTACCACACAATCTCTTGAATCACCAAATGAAAAGACACCACACAGGTGTATATATATCAAATATATATGTATTTATTACTAAACAACTCTCTACTAATCTCTTTATGAGATTAGAAGTCAGGAACATATGCACAAATCAACGTTTCACAATAAATTAAGCACAAATATGGATGGAGCCCTAGGGGCGTACCAGACCATATACTAAAAAAGAGACTTAAGAACAACGACTTGCAAAGAGACAAGGCCCAGGGCCTTCAGAAGTGTTGGGGCCTCACAAAACCACCCAAGGCAGGTAAGTAAAGGACCCACGGGGGACGCGTGCAGTGTGTGAACACAGGCGCGGATCGCCGTAGACTTCAATGAGGCAAGTCGCGGTTGGAAATTAAGAGTTTAAGGGCACTTTGGGAGGACCTACAAGCAAGTCACTTACAGGGTAAGTAGTTCTAGGGCCAACACCACAGGAGCACCGTAGTGCTGGAGTTACCTCACCCAGGGAAGCCGGGTGCATAGGTGTCCTTTGGTGTCTGGTCGCGGCGTCGTTTTCAATGGGAGCCAATGAAGACTTGCTGCTTGTGAGGCCAGAAGAAGTGTCCGGTGGAATCCAAGCCTGGATTCGGAAGAAGGAAGACCTGACAGCAGAGGGGACAGTGTTCAAAGTCACTGGGCAGTGACCCGGGGCAAGGAAGATGAATGCTCACCGTCGTCGACAGATTCAGGTCGTTCACGGGTGTCTTGACTCTTTGGCCACGAGGTCCAGGAGGCGTCGACGACGACCAGGAGCTGGATTCGGCGTGTCCCACGAAGTCTGCAGCTGACTGCGGTGTCGGCAACCCGATTGGAGCCAACAAGCCTTGGTAGCAGCAAGTCTCGTGGAAAGCGTAAAAAGTCAATGGTGCAGACCAGCAAAGTGTGGGGGACTCACCCAGCGAGGGTAAGTCAGGGCAGGCCTGGAGCAACCAGGGGAGCCCTTTGGTTCTGTAGAAAAGTCTTCAGGGGACCCACAAGCCGGCAGGCAAGGGATCGCGAAGACCCCTCGGGAGGATTCCTTCAACAGGGGCCCACGGTCACTCGGGACGGGGTAGGCCTCTGATCTTCGGAGGGATTCCTGCTAGAGGCTGGGACCACACATGGTCCAAAGCACAGGTTCGTAGAACGTCGTGAAGGGGTTGCACTCGACAATAGTGCACGATACCCAGGGACTGCGGTTCCTCGTCACTCGTGGGGTCCACTTGCCTCAGCTTCGCTGGGGACTCACAATGGCCTTGGAGAAGTCAGGAAATCCTCGTCTTGGGCTGCAGGGACCTCGGGCTCCGGCGGGAGCGGCGTAGTTTGCGACCGTCGTTTCAGTTTTTGGTGCCTGCCAAGCAGGGGAGTCACTCCTTGACTCCAAGGGAGATTCTTCAGTCTTCCAGAGGTAGTGGAACGTCAAAGGTCCGGGATTCTTCAGTAGAGCGTCGTCCAGGAGATCTAGTTTGCAATGGCAAGGGTTCCCTACCTTATACTAAAAGGAAGGGAAGGACTAGCTCTAAGACCCCACCTATGGGAGGGTCAGGGGAGTGGGTGGCTACACCCACTTCCCTTTGTCCAGTTTCGCGCCAGAGCAGGGGCAGGTAGCCCCTGAGCCGGTTTGAACTGGGGTATGCACAGAGGAGCCTTCTTCTCCCCCAGTGCAGGACTTCAAAGCACTCTAGGAGTGCACCCACCCAGCCCCAATACACTAAACCCTGTCTGGGAGGTGGTCACACCTCCCCTGTGACAGGATACCTATTGTTGGGCTTCCTCCACTGCGAGCTTCGGTCATCAGCAGGAGGGCAGCCCAGTGTCTGTGACTGGTGGCATCCATTTTGTGATGCCAGGGCTCTTCAGGATTCTACCGCGTTTCCACTGTAGGTACATGTCTATCCCTCTAGAAGGGTGGAATGCTACCCCCGCCGCCAGAACTGGCGGGGGGTAGTATTCCAAGATGTTTGACACCAAACACGACATGTTTCCGTGCAGCCATCCCAAAGTTAGCATTTAACGCGAGGTTATAATGCGCTTAAGAGTATATGGTCAGGCGGCACTACAAACAGCATCAGAGAAGGGTCTCCGAAGGCTGCAGAGGGGCTCTGCTCATGCAGGGGCACCCTCTCACATAGGAACCAAGCACTCTGCCTTCAGGATTGATAAGGCCTGCCATAGGAGTGACTTATAGGTTTATATGTGTGTATCTATGTAGTGATATAGGTAGCCTATATCACAGTAAGGGGTGCATGCACCACCTTACCCAGCCTGCAGTAGCAGACCTATGGTGTCAGATTTAGTCTGCTTCCCAGGGGTGGCATAATACATGCTTCAGCCCCTGGTAGGCCTGTGAAGTACCTATGTCCTTGGTACCTAAGGTACCATATACTAGGGACTCATAAGGTACCACAGTATTCAATCACTAGTGCACCTAGAGTGCACTCCAAGTCGTTTAGAGAGACAGAGAGGCTGGGGCCCTGATTGGCAGGGTCCCAGCCAGACTATAGCCAGAAACCAGTGTAAACATCAGAAAAAAAGTGGGGGCAACATAAGAGGCAGATCCTACTCTCCTACAATTGCTCTAATAAGATTCTTCTGATACTCGTTAAATTTATGCTTAGTGGATACTTTGCAAGGGTGTCACAGTGATACAAACGTGGGGCATCTCTAATGAAACATGGCCACTGTGTGCTCATTCAGAAACCAAGTTTAAGAATGAGCACAGAGCTTGCAAGTCAGCTTACACACAAAATTTGAATGTATTCAGTTCTTTTACCCGGCTGCAGACCGGGGCCTTTTAGCTGTGGCACCAGTTGTGGTTAGCCGCAGTTCCTTCCTTTTTGCTCGAGTTGCAAGCAAGATGGTCTGTGGTTGCAGGTGCGTCATCGCAGGGACACAGTGGTGCTAGAGGCAGAGTCAGTGGCTTGAAGGAATGTCAACTGGTTCTAAGTGCAGATATTGGTGTTGCAGTATAGGCTCATGGGGCCTTCACACTACTGCTGACACCAAGGCATGGTGATTGGTGTGGCATGGTACTGCTATGGAGGCTCATGGTCCCCCATGCTAATTCGGCACCATTTTAAGAGAAACAGTGGTGTGGCACTCTCCAGCTGAGATAATTGAAAACACCAAAACGGTGAAGGGAAGAAAAGCCACAGACTACTCTTTCAAGGATCTTGGTTTCTTGGTCAGTGCAGTACACATGATGCAGGGAATGTGCATGCAACCCATCTCCTTCTGTAGTCGTGCAGCTCTGATCATGCCTCTGTCCACAATCCTTCGTCCATGTATTCCGCCTCACAAGCTGGCCTGCAGGAAGTGGCGTGGTCAAACGAAGGTGAGCACAACCCTTCCTACTCCATCCAAGTGTAGGTGATTTCACACACGATACATATACTTGGCTTTCCAGTGGTTTCTGGAGGGAGGGAAAATGAGAGGAGAGCAGTATAGAGAACAGTAAGAGAAAGGAAAGATAGCAATTCTGACTACCAGTAAACCCTGTTGATTGCCCTGCAATGGTAGGGCCTAATAAATACAGGAGGACTCCCAACGTGGGTGTGCTCCTCCTGTCTTTTAGCTAAGATCTACTCACCCATACCACATACAATTGGTACTAGTTAAGGTTAGTCAAGATAAACTTCATAGATTTACACAGGGAGAGCCGGTAGTCATTCTCTCCATGGTTTGATCAGCTGCTACTAACCGTTAATTGTGTCAGGGGGCTGGTCTTCACTTTGAGTGTATCCCTACTACCCATCAAAGTCTTGTACTTTTAATATTATTATTTAGGAATTTATAGAGTGTTGCAGGGATTCTGCACATATACAGAACTATGCGCAGGAAAACAGGACCTCAGTGAATAGGGGTGTACCAACCTACCACATTAGTACCCAAAATCCCAAACCGACTAGCTATAGTGTCTCATTTGTTCTCCGACTAACAGCGAAGCTACCAATGATTAGACAACCCAGAACACGACACTCCCGACTCTCTCAGGAATCGCGGGAGCCAGACAACTCTTTCGCTCACTCACTCATACTTGTCCACAATGCGAGTAATCAGAGTCACGGTATAGTTTAAAATGTTTATTTTAACTAGCACGCTCTATGGTACAGTACATGTGCCATCACTAGCAACAAAATGCATAAACACAATATAGTCAGCATTGTCACAATTCCATAGAATATAAACGGGGATATCATTTTATAAAGACAGTGGAAAAGGGCTACAATACCTAACCACCCTCCCCGTGGTAAGAAATAGTTTATTATAAAAAAGAAGACCTCTGGGCTTTGTCAGCAGACCCCATACCTCAAGGCCTAGATGAAAGGTTTACATCTCAGGACAAGCACAGCTCTTCTCTCTGGAAAGGAGTCTCTCCAAGTGCGTGCACAACATGTTTAGCTTGCAATATTAAAGCATACGATTTTCAGTAGTGCAGCTGTGTCTCATGTTATGTCTAGGTTCGAGGGACTGACCAGAACAGAATAATAAGGGGCATCGTGTGCAGACTAAACCTCAGAACATGGCAGAGAACGCGAAAAGCAGACAGTTCTCATGTGAAAGGGCACAAATAGAGTCTTGCGAAATCTATGCATGCAGTGTCGTGCGCAAAAGCAGCCTCATGGCAGCGAAGCGCATGCTAACTTAGCAGATGTCAACAATGGACCTACAGTCCATACTACACCCTCCCCCTGGTAAGGCCATCGCATGTAGACATAGTTCGAAAACAGAGTTCGAAAAGTGCGAGCAGAGTTCAAAAAGGGCGAGTGAAAGTGAGAAAAAAAAAAACGATTAGGGAAAAAAATAATTTTGTTAAAATGCATCAGAAATCCAAGGACTGGTAAATTTAATCCATCAGAGTGTAGGAGCAAAAAAATGCAACACCCTCCAGAAGGAAATCATTGTCGTTGGTAGAAAAAAGGGACGCCATCCAGTTTATCAAATCGAATAAACAAGGGTGCTCCTCATATGCGGGTGCCTCCATTAGCATCTACGGACAACTTGTGTGATATTCGATGTAACTTTGAAGTAGGAGATTCTGCGCAGCTCCCAGACATCCCATTGAGCCAATATTCCAAGTGCAGCCGCATACGCCATAAAGCCAATCCCAGAACAGTCCCGCTCATGGGCCACTAAGGGACTCACCAGCTGGGCGAAATCCGGGTCCGGACATGACGAATTGGAGAGGCACAAACCCAATGCCCATGTAAACGGACATTTTAGACATGAAAAGACAGGTTGCACTCAAGTGAAGTATGCAAAGCGGAAGGACAACCCATAAGACACACTGAGAGCTGCCAGTGGTAGTGTACCGAAGCATTCATGCATACTGTCACGGAGCAATCTCAGCCGGTCTTGTCTGTGCAGGACCAAAAGAGGAGCAGCCATTGCGCAGCAGACACAGTAGAAGGAGGATTCCAGCAGCTAACGCCAGCATTAAAGGGAATCCACCAAAGACGCTGGAAAAGATAGAATGAATGATTGCAGGTATAACACCAAATATTGTCTGAAAAGAAGTCACAAGGCCAGAGCCGACAGCTTTAAAAAAATGAGCACGGCCACTTGTATCAGACGCATTAAATATGCGGTGTGTTAGCTCCCCAAAATGCAGTGGGAGGTTAGTGGTTAAAAATGTGTTTGAATTTCGCTAGCAGTGCTAGCCACCTGCAGGTTGAAGGTTTCTCGTGCGGAAGTAATGGTGACTTCTTGTTGGGTTAAAAGCGCCTTTAATCTGCTCAACTTGTTGAAATCTGCTTTCAAAGTTGGTATGGAAGGCCAAATCGAGCTATTGAGCTCCCCACGCGGGGGAGGAAAAGGCACATTTTTACAACAAATTAAGCGCTGTGAAACCGTTACTATGTATGGTATGCCAGCCAGCAAGCCGCAGCATTCTTGGTTATTTAGAATAAGATAACTGCCGTTAGTAAGCAGAGTGAATGTGGGAATTATCGTGGGAACCGGATTTCCTTTGAAAACACATGCAAGGTTCGAAGCGGACATATTACATGCTCCGTGCAACTTGATATTTTTGCAAACAAAGGAATGACCCACTGTAGAATCAGTCCTCTCCTGTTAGGTATACTTCAGTTTCTTCCCGCAAACATCGGTAGGTAAAAGGCAAAGACCACAGTTCATGCAGAAAAGCGTTACCCAGGGGTTCAAAGCGGCCTATCGGGTAATGTTTCATACAGGAGCTGAATTGGAACAGCGAGAAAGGCAAAGATATAACCCCATGAATTAGCCAAACAGCAGTGTCAGTTTCTGCTACAGAAAAGGGCAAAGGGTCTATTTTTTCTATGTGTAGAAGAGTGTAAATTGCATCTTTCATGGACATAAACTGCTGTTTGTCAGTCAAATTGAATGGTAAAAACAAAGCAGTCGCATTTAAATAATCCCATGGTACTTTTCCCATTTTTAGAGTTTGCAAAGTCCATGCGAATTGCATGACAGAACGCAATCGATTTTGACCATGATATAACAGAGACACATCATCTTGCACAATATCAATAACAGAAGAAACAATATTATCCAATGTGTAAATGCGGGAAGATAGTGTGTTAATACTATTATCGACAACAGCTAGAACCTTTTCTAAGTTTGCTTGGTCAATTTCCTGCAGACGTGACGCAGCTTCAATCTGTGAAAGTTTCCATATTTCATTGTAAGCTGCGTAATAGAATCTCTTTGTTCTAGGAACCCTGGGTCCCAAGACAAAGTCGGCCAAATTAATGTTATTGGACAACAACGCTAAATGTTGTTTAACGGACGATAGTGTAGAGTGCTGCAACCACTGTTGACATAATTTTCCAACCGAATAGGTTGTTACTGAATGTGTATCTGGAAATCTTGGGTCGGGTCTGTCTTTCATATAACCTAAACTAGTGTTATGAAAACGGAGTTGGCAGGCATTCGAATTCGTCTGCCAAACTAGCCAACCTAAAGGATCCATTTCAGATACATTAAACGTGTTATTTTGAAACAAAGATTGTAAGGCCTCAATGGTATAATTCGTGTATATACGCCAATTATTATACTCCGCTAAAGATGGAATGGCAGGGGCGTTCAACTTTTTTGCAGTTGCCAAACCAAAGCAAGTTGTCTGGTAAACTGTTTCATTTAAAAACACAATTTGTGTTGGGATGAGGCAGGCATGATGTAAGGCTTCAGTGCCTCGCACCTGCCATGTTTTAGAACCCCAGATCGATTTCAAATCAATGGTGGCCTTCCAGTGATCATAACCCCTGACTGACAGATCATGTCTGAAAGAATTTGAATAAATTAATTTCGTAAGGGTCAACATTACTTTGGGAGATTAAGGAATATTTAATTTAAAATAATAAGACTCGGGTGTTGACCTGTCGAAATCTGTAAAATATGTAAATTTATTTCTAAGTGTTCGCGAACTACCTTTTATTGGTGTAGGGCAATGTTCCCACTGTGTGTAATTGACAACAGGGCGTAATGTGTTAGTCTTATGTAGGAAATGATGCCCATAATGTTGATAACAGAATAAATCGGCATAATTGGCAGAATTTAAATATAAATCTTCAGCATTAAAAGCAGCATAATACTTCAAATCAGAAAACAATGATTGTATTGCATGCACATCCCAGTCGTCTGAGCGTATGTCCTGTGTTACCACATCACCCATGGAGACACGAAAGACGTTTGGAACGTTGATAATTTCCGTCGGGCCATGGACCTGAAAATCCACTTTATCCCAGATGATGCCATCCGCAACTGGAAATGCTGAAATGTTAACAAGAGATTGGTCACGCTTCATGATGTGGGAAGATGAGTGAGGGGCCAAAATACCATCAACCAAGTTAACAGCAGAGCGTTCTGGTAAGTAGTGACCATTGATGAATAGGAAAAACACCGTCACAAACCCAATTGACATGGAAAGAAAAATCGTGATCATCATTAACCAGATGTATGTCCAAGGAGGGACCAAATAAGTCTGTTTAAACCAGGAAACAAAAATAGACAATTTGGTAGGGCCAATTGAACTGGTGGAAGACGAGTCAAAAGAAAAGCTGCCATAGCGTAAAGGGCCTTCGGGCAAGCCATGCAAAGACTCACTTGTGGGATAAGTATACTCAACTTCCTCGTTGCAGGAGGGAGCAGGAGGGACAGGTAAATGGTCAACAACAGGGTCCATCTCGATGACAGTGTCATTAGGTGAGCTGAAAGATGCGCTAACCCCAGGATTTCTCGAAATTGTGGGGCACGAAACAGCAGCCGTCACACTATTCAGAATCGGCCAGATGTTGTAGCTTGACATTGTCAATTGAGATGTATCTGTTGTTCTTGCGACGAGGAAGCGGTGGTAAAATGACTGTACGAGTACCCTTCAAGCCAAGCACTGGAACCGGTGCACGATATGAGGGACCAAATTCTTTTTTGTTCCCCAACTTTTCTCGGACCAGATCACCAACTTTTGGAAGCCAGCCGGCCACCAGAATCAGCAGTGCAGCATCTGTTGCCGAAGACAAATGTTCAGTAGCAAGACGGGCACGGGTCTCTTGTAGGTTCTGTAACATAGTAGAATGATTATCTACATCAAAGGTCGCGGATGCCGCCGCAACGTCTAGCCCATCAAGGTCTGGCACAAACATTTTGATGCCAAAGAGCATCTCGTATGGGGTCCGCCCACCCAGAGGTGCACGTTGAACCCCATACAAGTGGGCCAGCCAGTTCCTGCCAGTACCCAAGACTCTAGCTGTCGAGAATTGCTTTAAGTCATGGTTCATTCGCTCCACAATTGAATTGCCCTCAGGCCTGTATGGAGACGAAAACTGCACCAGCACCCCCAAAGACTTCATCTCGTCCTTGTACGCCTTAGAGGCGAACGCTGGACCTTGGTCTGAATGAAAGGTGCCACAGGCAAAGATCCCTACAAAGACACGCAAATCCCTGATGACATTTTGAGCGTCAGCACTGCGTTGTGGCCAAACCCAAAGGAATCTAGTGCACGAATCAACTGCAACCAAAATGTATTTATATGCAGTATCAGAAGTAAATGGACCGCAGTGATCAAGATATACACAAGCAAAGTGGCGATCTGCAATGCAAAGCTGTGTTTGTGGTGGACGTGTTACCGTAGAAGGCTTGATTTGTTGACATATGTCACAAGAAAGCACATAAGTACAGGTCTGTTTATATAAACCACGCCACCAATAACGTTGCTGCAAGATAGAAACAGTCGCGGACACTCCAGCATGGGCCGAAGCCATACCTTCGTGTGCGGTTTTGATCAAAGTTTGTCTGCGGTCCGCGTTGGGAATCAGCCGATCTCCAACGTCCGGTACTCTAGCAAAAGGAACTTTTTCAGGAGTTAACTGATAAGAATACTTTGAAGGGAAACCCCGTGGATAATTAGAGCCCTCCGAAGTTGCAGCAATTGCTGCCAAAATGTCATTATCAATTTTAGTCATGGACCTTGTAACGGCTGCTACGGAACACATGGCTACTGCAGATTTGGCTGCTTCATCAGCCAAACAATTTCCAAGAGCGTGTGCTCCCACACGCTGATGGCCAAGAGTATGTATAACGTGTGAGTGGCAGACGTTGTTTAAGATCCGCCATTTGAACCCAAAGCGTTTTATGCTTAATTGTGCTGCCTTTAGAATCTCGATAATAATTTTGAGACCAAAAGAATAAGTTGTCATTGAAAGACTGAACACAGTAGTAGGAATCTGACACAATGAGTGTAGAAACACTAGGATCTGCAAACTCGAGAGCAAGCACCAAAGCGCGCAGCTCGGCCAATTGGGCGGTACAGTCCCCTAGCGCCTGTGTATGCACTATACTAGACTTGAATTCTCCATTCACCATTGTACCAGCCACAATAGCGTAAGCTGCTGAATAAGCATGTTTAGAACCAGTGGCCGGTTGCGCCGAACCATCGGTGTAGATGATACATGTGTACTCCTCTAAGGGAAGTAAAGACAGAGGAGGTGGATGAACGTGTTCATACTGCAAAAACTCCTGTGTCTGAAGAGAGGGGTCAAAGATAAACGTGACCTCTGGAGACGTCAAAGAAATAGCCCATTGTATCCAACGGGGATGTAATGCTTTAGAGTTTGGCACACTCGCCTTAGTTACTGCTTCCAAAGCAGGGAAAGGTGTAACCACTAAAATGCGCTTCCCCTGTGCCAGTGCACGTTCCTTCAGGACTACCATCTGCACAGCTAGCTGTCAAAACCTTTTTGACAGCAGAAAACCGCATTTCGGCCGAAGTGTACAAATGTGATTTGTATGCAATAGGTACTGTGTCGCCGTCATTGTACGTCAAGTAAGTGAAACCCACTGCGCCTGGCACGATTCGTATCACCAGATTGGTGTGGTTATCACGTGTCAACAAGTACTTAGATTCAAGCAAGTCAGATTGCAAAGAATCCAAAATAGCAGAATGTTCCGGGAGCCAGCAGGCTTTTGAAAAGGTAGGTTGTATCAAAGCATAAAGAGGCTTGATACGCTGGGCATACTCGGGAATGTAAGACCTCCTGAAATTCAAAAATCCCAGCAAAGACTGACGTTTTTTAGGTCTCGCCTGGCGACGCAGCGCGAAAGCGCTGTCGCTAGCGAGATCTATTGTTACTGACTTGCTTTGGAAGGGAGACGGGAGCTGTGCACGCGCAGGACGGACTGGAAATGTGAACGCGCCCGTGAACACGCACTACAGACACGCGATGTGCACATCTCCTGTCCCCCTTCCGTCCTCGCAAGCCTCATGCAATATCACTTTCTTTTTTTTAATGCTCACGCGAGCTCCAAGCGCGGCGCGCTTTACACGCACAGCATGCCTCACCCCACTTACCTGCTCTTGTGGGGACTCTGCACTGCTCCTCGGCTGGTCTCCGTCTTCAGCCGGTCACTGCAGCAACACGCGGGGCTCCGTCTTGCTCCCAGGAGCCCCGCCTAAAATCCTGCTTTGGCCGCACCATGCGGCATTCACGAAGGCGGGGTGGGCTCCCGCCGGACTTCCTCTACTGTTTTTTTTTTTTTTTTTTTGTTGCTTTGGCGGCCCCGTCCCTGGGCCGCACGAGCCGCGCAGCACTTATTCAAGTACGGCGAAGTCCGCAGGCGCCGCCACTGGGTACGAGCCGCAGGCCACGCCAATGTGCACGCTCACGGCGTGCCTACAACGCGCGCATGGCGCTCTTTCACTTTCCCTTGTTTCTCTTCCTTTGGAATAACTCAACCCTTCCGCTCCCCGCCGAGAGTTTTGCAAGCTGTTCAGTGAGCTGAAACTAAACGTCTGAGGTGGGAAGGAGAGGGCCAACCCCGCCGCCCCTCCCGAGCGAACCGTGAAATGATGAGGGAACTAAAGAGTTCCTCGCCGTGTAGAAACCATGTCCTGCTTTCCGAAACATCACAGGCTGTCCCCAAGCGCTGGTCAGAGGAGGAGAAGAAAGCAGGAATGAGTAGGAAAGCACTTACGCCTGCTGGGGAGACGGAATCAAAGCTTGTAGGCAACTGGCAGCCTACATCCTGGAAGTGTACTTTGTCAGCGAGCGTTTAGGTGTGTTTTGTAGCACACAGGGGCAGCCGAGGCGCGGTTTACAAACAAGAAATGGCATGTCAGCAGCTAGCACGCTTTTTGTCGACAAGCGCCTCCACGGTCTTTCGATTCTAAGAGCATAGGTAGCGCCTTAAGCACAGCGCTGCGAAGCTGACGCCTTCTCAGCGTAAAAAAAGTGCGTGAATGCTGTTAACAACACTACACATCCTGTTCATAAGGATTCCCCATTCTGCTAGGTATGGAGACCGAGCCAAAGTGGAGGAATGGGGAGGGCGATGGTATCTGCTCAAGATCACACAGTCTGTTTACAGTTAACCGCTTTGACGGCTTGTGTGCCCTGACTGTGTTCAGAACATAGTAGGGAACACCTTTGTTGTATGCGGAAGTGGAAGAAATATTTAGAACACCGCCTAATACCTTATCGTCATATTCCCACATGCCTTCGTGACGTACAATTTTGCTGCATGCTCTAAAGACGCACCTAAGTAGGGGCATTGCCATCTTACATCTAAACTATTTATCTAGGTCGCCAATGGGTAACAGCAGGATTCACAAATGGTTTTAATGAACAAAGAAGTCCTCGTAGAAACAAAGGCAAATGAAGCCACCTCTAATCCGTCACGGTGTGTTCATTATTTGTGAACTGGATGTACAGCCTTGAACAACGACAGGAAGCGTCGAGGTTTTAGGCACGTTTTCCGGTAACAATATGGAAACGAGGAATTATTTCCACAGAATGCAACATGTTTGTATTTCACGCAGAAATTAGAAATATTTCTTCTGGTGTACAGGCTCTTAGCTCGGGAAATTTCAGAAAAGGCTGCATATGTCAATCAGCAAAATGAATATCTTCAGGCATGCTCATGGTGGTGTGAGAACCGTCGAGAGAGAAGGAGAGGGTAGAGGGGAGATGGAATGGAGGGGCGAAAGATGGAAGATGGGAAAGGGGGCAGGCGTGACAAGAGGTCGAGGAATGATGGAGCTAGAAAAAGAAGACAGAAAGAGTGAGGAAGACATTGTTTCATACCCCGTTTTTCTTTGTGCTTGTATATGGCTGGCATCTGCCTGGGGTGGCTTGGTGGGTAAAAATATCTTGTCACGCCTGCCCCTTGCCCTATGCAAGTGACATCAGGGCGTGCGACATCACGGCGCGCGACATCATTGCGCGCAACATCACAGCGCACAACATCACGGCGCATGACATCACACAAGCCATCACAGGAATTGACATCATAGAAAGTGGCATCACAAGCCACGACTTTACAGGAAGTGGCATCACAAGAAGTGACATCATATCTAAAGCCCTCGCATATATGTTTAGCAGGTCTATCATGTGTACGTTTGAGCGCATTGCGAGGCTATAGAAGATGATATGTGACTTCTACACCTTCCAGTCCCCCAGTTTTATGTAACACATGCTGTACATTCATTTACAAACGTATATAATTTATTGTACATGTAATATGCACGTGTTGATGTAAAGTGCTCCGACACCCTGTATTGGGACTTAATAGTGGTACTTAAATTATTTCAACGCCTCCTCAGGGGAAGTAAGCTCTATATAAATGCAATTTGCTTTGTGTAAATACTGGGAAAGACCAACACATCTGACATTCTTACAGTGCATGCATATCTCCTAAAAATGGACTGAACAAAGTGAAAAGCTTCCTCTCAAGTATGTGTGAAGTGCTAACAAGGTGTGAGCCTTTGTTTCCCCTCCGCTTCATTTGCATCAGGTGTGAGGCTCCTGACTGCTCCAAGCCAAGAGACTCAAACAAAGGAGGCCTGATGACCCCTCAAATTCGGCCTTTGTTATGGGCCCAGCAGGAGGCTTAAATAAACAAGCATTTGCAATGCAATAGGTCTTGCAGTTACTCGAGTTTAAGCTATTGACATTGCAAATAACAATGCCTTTTATTTTTGTTTTCTTTTTAAAAACCGAAATAAAAGGCATTGTTATTTACAATGCCAATAGCTTAAACTCACGTAACTGCGAGACCTATTGCATTGCAAATGCTTGTTCAGGGTAGTTGGAGATTGCAAGCGTGCGCATTTCTCCAAAAAGTGGGGTGCCAAGCCCCGACCTTCATTATTGAGCTCATAGCCCAAAAAAAGCACCCCATAGCAAGCGATGTGAGATTTAGCAAAATTAAATTTGTATCCGTAGTCTGCAAACTCAAGGATGATGCGGTCAACACGGCATAAATGCGGCCATAATTCGTCGTCTGTGAGATAAATATCATCAACATACGAGTATGCATCTGGGTCTATGCTGTCCAACAAAGAGACAACACGCGCGGTGAAAACCCCGGGGCTATTCTTATACCCCATAGGTAAACGCCGACATTTTTTCTGTTTTCCACCGGCCGTGAATGCGGTCCATTGACTACATTCAGAGGCCAGGTTATGACTGTAAAAGCCATTGGAAATGTCGAGTCGTTTTATATTTTTTACGAACAATACTGTCCACAAGAGCAGAGCTATGGGTATTTTGTACCGCACAAGTACCACAATGAGCGTTCAAATGCCGGTAATCTAAAACTATGCGATAAGACCCATCGGGTTTGGACACAGTAAAAAGAGGATTATTCATCGGTGACACACGTCTCAATCACTCCTTGATACTCCAACTCAGTTAGAACATCAGAAACGGGACCTTTGGCTTCCTGCCGGATGGGATATTGCGGTTGAGGTTGAGGCATAGACCGCAATGGAATCTCATGTGGCAGAGAATCTTTATCCCAGCCCACTTGATTACGGTACACTGCCTGCGCCAGGGCCAACGCCCACTCAGCTGCAAAAGCCTCTGCATGCTCCTTGGGGACGTAACGAAAAACTTGGAAGTATCACGTCCTCCCCTCTTGATGCGGCCAGTACAAAAGGTGGGGGCCAATCTGCCTCTGTTAACAAAATGTCATAGGAAGCGGTCAGATTCTCCCAAAAAATCCCTGTGACTACACGCTCAATGTCACCTTCCAATTCGAAAAACTATGTTATACAGCCTATCCCGGGGGCAACCCGGGTGTCAGCTGTCTCTACTGTAATGAAAGTTTCAGTTGCTGTTGCCTCCAGACAAGGACGCAGTGCCTCCCGCACTATGGTAACTTCCGCTGCGCTGTTGAGCAGAGTCACCGCCCAAGTCCAATCCAGCAGTCAGGTCCTCACCGTCTGAGGCATATCTTGCTGTCAAAGCGGCAACCTTTTTCTTTAGAAACGGGGCACGGAAGCGTGGTTGCTCCTCTTGTTTCCCCTTGACGTCAAACTGACGAGGCTGATCACGTCACTGTGGCGCAGGATGACTCTTGCCACTATCCTGTCGATCTCCACCACCGACTTGAAAGCCAGATGTGTCCTGTGAAGAACGAGGAGAACGCTGATCAGGGACTTGAAATCTATCAGGAGTCTTAATTTTCGCGCGGTCGCGCAAGTCATAAGTACGCTCAGAAGTGTCAGGTGTCGGGGAACCAGCACGCGAACCCTGCTTCTGTTGTTGCTGCCCCTGTTTTTTATTTTTCCAGTTCTTTTTAGGAAAGACACGACGCCCGTCTTTATCAGACTGAGCTTTCTGTTGTGTTTGAGATTGTGTTTGCGTTTGAGTAAAAGGCTTAACTCCCAAACTATTGCGACCTATTGTTTTATAAGCCTTTGCAATAATTTTCGGTAATTCGCGTGGTTTGTCCACATCAGGCACAGCCTCCAAGCCGTTAGCGACTTGAAACTTACTGCATCGCCCTCGGCATTGGCAAGGATCAGATCAGCAACCACGTCGAACACCCCCACCAGTCTCATCCCCAGCTCTACAGCCGCTTCAGCACCGTGTTCATTTTGAACACGTTGAATCACGGCGGGGAGTACAGTCATAGAGGGAGTGCCGAAACCCTTCGAATATACGGCTACAAACACCCTGCCCCAGGTGTTACAATCAGCCACCTCAGGAAGCAAGTCTTTAGGCAAACTTATCGTCAATATCCTGTGTTTCTCCACAGGATTTGTATTGGGAAAAACAGCTTCAAGCTGTCCAAATTTCTCAGCAAGCCAATAAGGAAAATCATCCTTATTTTGTGGGCGCTTGCCCATTACGGAATTAACCATGAGAGGACTGATGGTTATACCAGCAGGTCCAGCAGGCTGCGCAGCAACGCCAGGAGGTCCCACCTGGTAGTTGTGCGACATGAACTGAATAACAGCTCTATGCACGCGTATTAAAGAAGTATGTAACACGTGAAGTTCTGCCAGCGTAGCTGTTGTAAGCCCACGCGGGAGAGGGGTAAACCCAGCCAAAACGGGCCATGTGGCCCCATCTAGTGATAAAGGACCTAAACGGACCGGCGTGAGTGGGTGAGGAAAGGCGCCATTAAACCAAATTCGGTGTTGCCAAGCTGTGAGCGGAACCTCTAGAGCCCGATAGGGCTGATACTCATTAGGAACAGCCGTGGTAGTGTATTTATGAAACAGATTATCCGTTCCGTCCACCGCCGGAAAGGTGACCCAAGAGTAAAACACTTCAAAGCGGTATGCTGGATCCGCTTCTACTATAAAAATCAGCGCAACACCCGCATCAGGGACCCCATGTAGTGTCAAATGAGCCCTGAGCGGTGCGCGACTAGGTGGCGGGATGTTAACCGCCATCCCGAAAAGCTAAGAAGAACAACCTAATAAGCGGCAGCACAATAATAGGTTAAGAGCAAAGAGAGAAACCTTTTATTTAAACTTCAAGCTTGAAAGAACCTATAAAAATATCAATATAGGAGGTTACACCGTCACAGCTGTCTCCGGAGACAAAAGCGAGGGTATTGTGTACAAGCACTACTCAAGCGTCTCGCAGATAAGAACCAGACCAAACGTTGGCGGCGCCATGTTGCAGGGATTCTGCACATATACAGGACTATGCGCAGGAAAACAGGACCTCAGTGAATAGGGGTATTCCAACCTACCACATTGGTACCCAAAATCCCAAACCGACTAGCTATAGTGTCTCATTTGTTCTCCGACTAACAGCGAAGCTACCAATGATTAGACAACGCAGAACACGACACTCCCGACTCTCTCAGGAATTGCGGGAGCCAGACAACTCTTTCGCTCACTCACGCATACTTGTCCACAATGCGAGTAATCGGAGTCACAGTATAGTTTAAAATGTTTATTTTAACTAACGCGCTCTATAGTTCAGTACACGTGCCATCACTAGCAGCAAAATGCATAAACACAATATAGTCAGCAGTATGTCACAATTCCATAGAATATAAACGGGAATATCATTTTATAAAGACAGTGGAAAAGGGCTACAATACCTAACCACCCTCCCCGTGGTAAGAAATAGTTTATTATAAAAAAGAAGACCTCTGGGCTTTGTCAGCAGACCCCATACCTCAAGGCCTAGATGAAAGGTTTACATCTCAGGACAAGCACAGCTCTTCTCTCTGGAAAGGAGTCTCTCCAAGTGCGTGCACAACATGTTTAGCTTGCAATATTAAAGCATACGATTTTCAGTAGTGCAGCTGTGTGTCATGTTATGTCTAGGTTCGAGGGACTGACCAGAACAGAATAACAAGGGGCATTGTTGATCGACCTTGTACATCGTGTGCAGACTAAACCTCAGAGCACGGCAGCGAATGCGAAAAGCAGACAGTTCTCATGTGAAAAGGCACAAACAGAGTCTTGCGAAATCTATGCATGCAGTGTCGTGCGCAAAAGCAGCCTCATGGCAGCGAAGCTCATGCTAACTTAGCAGATGTCAACAATGGACCCACAATCCATACTACAAGAGTGCATCAGCTACTCAGTGTCCTGGCGCTACGTAGCAAGTCTGATCCCTTTAAACAATGGTACTATAGAAAGCGGAGCTAAAGAGCCAGGTCTTAAGAAGTCTCTTAAATGTCACAGTGTCCCTAGAAGCACAGAGCAGAACTGGAATCCCTAGAAGTGCAGAGCAGAACTGGAAGGGTATTCCACTCCCTGACGGCCAGATGAGAGAAAAAGCTACTGCCCCACATTTTTTGTCTGAAGTGTGGAATTGTAACCAGCAAGGCATTCGATCACCAAAGAGACCGTTCTGGTTGGTAAGGTGTAAATCTACAAGACTGATACTGACGGCCTTTGTGATTAAAAAACTCTGTGTGCCAGGACCAGAAGGCGTAATAAAAGTCTGGTGGCAGCATTCTACACCAGCTGTTATCTCTTCAGGAGGTAGGCAGGCAGGCCCCACTACAGACCGTTTTCTCCTGCAGGAGGGTGAGAAGGAGGAAGGGAAACTTTTAAAAACCTATTTAGCTGGGTAAGGCAGATGCCTTCTACCCCCGTAATCTGAGGGGCAAAGGAAGCCATGGTATCAAACTTTACCCCTAGATTGCGCTACTGTAATAGGAGGAGGCGGCGGGAGAACATCCTTAGGCCAATGGTCATTGTCCCAGCTAGGCGGGGGGGGGGACCCCAAAGAGTAGAATTTCTGTTTTATTAGTATTACATTGGAGGCCGCTATGACGTCAGACAGGCCTGAAAGTTACACAGTGCATTGGGTGTATTTTTATGAAGAGTAAGAAGCAACTGCGTATTGTCTGCATAAGATATAGTCTGTACTCCAAAAGATTCTATCAGGGTAGCCAAGGGGGTCTTGTACACATTAAACAGTGTGGTGCTAAGTGCAGACCCCTGGGGGACCCCATAGCACAATGGTTTAGAGTCAGAGGCAAATGAGGCTGTTCAGACTGACTGGGACCTATCTGTCAAGAAGGAACAAAGCCAAGGCAGAACCACAGACGCCTATGGCCTCTAAACGCTGCACAAGTATCGAATGGGAGACCGTGTCAAAAGCCGTGGATAGATCAAGGAGAATCAGTGTTTCCTGCTTCCCCTGATCCACCGCTAGCCTTATTATGCCAAAGACTTCTACCAGTGTGGTTTCAGTACTAAACCCAGGGCAGAAACCTGACTGAGTAGGATGAAGAAGTGTATACTGTTCAAGGAAAGCAGAAAGTTGTTTGTTAATCAGTTTTTCCAAGATGGCAACAAAGAGATGGTGCGAAAATGGTACTCTCTTGGTAGGCAACCTTCAAAATCATGTATAGCACCCATCGGGAGACTTGTGACTTGGATCTCTTGCACAAGAAAATGTGTTGTCGATCAGAATGAAAAACAGAGGAGCAGGATGGCACAGGGCTACTGCTCAAGGAAAGTTGGACCCTACAAGAGCCCATCACTTTTCTAGCCACACTTCTATCACCCCTGCAGAAATTAAGAACCCAGTAGCGCTTTTCTACTTTCCCGAGGCACAGTGAGGAACCTGCAACTGTTCTACCTTATTTCCACACACTAAGAATCCTGACAGAATTGCACCGTTTCGTGTGATAAGGAGCCAGGGGGATTTTACCCTCTCTACAGCCAAGAAAGAGCCAGCACTCTTTACCCTCTACTGAGGCCTGAAAAAACTGCCACTGTTGTACCCTCACTGCAGATAAGACATCACCTTTGTTCTCTCTGTTCTGCAGACAGTGAGAAGCCTGCCAATGTGCTATCCTGTCTGCAGAGAGAAAAGCAACTACGTTCTGTCGACTCTGTAGACAGTAAGGAGTGCCTGCAACTGTTCTACCTTCAGTGCAGTCAGGAAGGAGACAGCAGTGTCCTGCACCCTTTCCATACATACAGAAGCTGCCACTTTTCTACCCTCTCTGATTACATTTAGGAGCCTGTGCCCCTGGTGTACATTTCCCCCAGGTAGAAATGTGCCTGTTACTGCTCTTAAATATTTATTTATTAGCAGTTTTCTGTATTATCGTAGAATTGACCAAGATGGTCCTAAAGGTCTTGAAGCTCGGCCGGTTCACCGTGCAGCCAGAACAGTTTTATCCTCGCTGCAGACAGGAAAATAAAACTCTGTTGTGACCACTCTGCAGATAGTAAGAAGCATGTAGGTGGTGCACGTCCTTCCCCTCCTGTTTTGCACCAGACTGGCAACCTGCCAATTACACCTCCGCATAAGGCAGAAAGCATGCATCTTCAACACCTAGTCTTTAGGAGACAGGATAGTCAGTCTTATGCAATAAATATGTTTACTTACTGATCAATGCCACCACCCACACATATCTAGATGGCTGTCATTGCAGTGCTTTCCTGGCTTACGGCTTGAAGACTGGTTTTGGTATATGCGGTGTGCAAAGGCAATAGAGCATGTCGCTGTTGCAGCTATTCTGCAGTGCAAAAACCATATACTTGTTCCTATGTTGTGCATAAGGCTGATATATGACTGTTAGAATCTTTCAAAACAACATAGCAGCCTGCTGTGGTCTTTATCACTCTGGATAATGTTGTGTGCGTGTTAAGTAAACTATATGAAACCTGTACCTTCCTCCGCCCTGTTAAAATCAGTTAGGCTTTTACTCTACAAGGCAGAACATATTTGTTACAGCTTTACATAAGGCGAGGTGCCTTCTATTGCCCTCTTTACTCACTATAACTTGGTGTTACCAAAAGCATTGAATTCCAAACTGAGAACAGAGCCAGTGCACGATAAGTTCAGGAAACTGCGCAAAATGGCTGCTTATTCCAACAACATGAAATGATGTAGAAAATGGAGTGGGGTTAAGACAATAGCACTCTTCTGGCCCATCAACCTCAGCACAAAGGAATACGAATGTGTAAATCATCTTTCCTCGGCCAGGCAACACCCTGTCAGAGACGGACATCCTGGGAGGCCAGAGTCCAAGCCCATTGTATTTGCACATGTGCCATCAAAACGGAGAACTGATCAATTATTCTGGGATGCCGACAAAAGTAGGTTTTAAGTTCACACCACAGATTTTGACCTCACTCTGCCTGCCCATTACATTCTGCTTCAACTAGATGACCACCAATGTCATGATAACCGTCCCTCGCCCCACAACATCGCTTTAACGCAATAAGCTGCAAGAATCGTAGACTCCCGGACTCCAGTGCATGTTAAACCTGATCTAAGGACACTTTTACCACTGTTAATGACACCAACTATAACCAAGCACCCTGAGGTGGTTGAAAGACAACATGAAATCACTATTCCTAACTCTTGAACTGAATGCATGATTGGTCCAACCATCAGGAATGCCACAGTAACACCCTGCCTCGCTGGGTCCCACACAGAATAAGGTAAGGTGTCGTAGAACTCTCCCCTACAGTTACAACAATCCTCAAGGCAACCTGTGCTCAGTGCTTGTGCTGTCTTCTCTGACTTGGTTGGGGTCCGTTCTTCCTCCTTTAAAGATATTTAGATTTATCTACTGTGAATATAATTTTGTTGTTGTTTATTGAGCATCATTGATCACCTTGTAATCAGGTTTTTTTTGCCCTCCTTTGAGAAATTGGAGTATTAGTTGAGGGAGGTAATGAACCGCCAAAGACACAAAGTAAACCTGAACTCAACACTTGGGTAGCTATGGCACAGAGCAGACAGGCTTAACTTGGAGACAATGTGTAAAGTATTTATGTATTACTAAAACAGTAATAAAGTTGGAATGCAAAAAATAAAAACACATTTGAATAATAGAGTGAAATTTAATAAACAAAATGACACCAAAATGACATTTCAATAAGGGGTAGCCTAAGATATGAATACTTAAAGTTTTAAGTAGAAATAGCACTTAGAAGCACAAAGTACCAATGATAGTGAGTGGTTGCAGTAGGAAAGGACCTAGACACAATTTGACGCTGACTGCAATGGACTGCGGATTGGATACACTAACCAGGTTTGTCCTTGTCAAAGATTTTACCTTCTAATTTTAGTCCTTTAAGTATAGACTTGGTCCACAGTTGACTTAGTGGGGAGGGAACTCCATCGCCTTGGCGACGGAGTTCTCTCTCTGCCAAGATTTATATCAGGCCTTTAATTGCATGTGCCAATCGGGAGTATACTAATTTTACCATGTTGAAAGGAGGAGTGAAGCACTTTACCTCTGGTTAGTTGGGGGTAAAGTGTTTGGTAGCCAGCACAAAGCATCCAGGATAACTGCACAAAGGGCTAATTTCCAGCATCTCCCAAGAACTCCTTTCATGAATTTTTTATTTTACAGAGTTTTATATAGCACAAACTTGACTCGAATCGGGTATCAGAGCGCTTTACATAGCACCAGTTGCATTACATGAGGACACATTCATTTTTGTTAGGCACGGGGAGATTAAGTGATTTGCCCAGAATCACAGGATGTTCAGCGTCCTTGCCGAGACTCGAACCCAGTTCCCCAGATTCGAGGTCGACCACCCTAGCCGTTAGGCCAACTCCTCTCTTTCATGAATGATTTATCTTGTTCCTGATCAGCAAAGAAAGAGAAGTTCCTAAGACGGGATATGGCGTTTTCTGATAGGACTGCATGGACGTTGCTGGTTCTGAGTCTGGTGGTGTTTTATAAAGAAGTGTATCCAATGGGATGGAGATTGGAAACAGAATATGGCAGTTTGTGGTAAGACTATGGACGTTGCTGGTTCTGATTCTGGTGGTGTTTTATAAAGAAGTGTATCCAATGGGATGGAGATTGGAAACAGAATATGGCAGTTTGTGGTAGGACTGTATGGACGTTGCTGGTTCTGAGTCTGGTGGTGTTTTATAAAGAAGTGTATCCAATGGGATGGAGATTGGAAACAGAATATGGCAGTTTGTGGTAGGACTGTATGGATGTTGCTGGTTCTGAGTCTGGTGGTGTTTTATAAAGAAGTGTATCCAATGGGATGGAGATTGGAAACAGAATATGGCAGTTTGTGGTAGGACTGTATGGACGTTGCTGGTTCTGAGTCTGGTGGTGTTTTATAAATAACTGCATCCCGTGGGATGTAGATTCTAAGACAAGATATAGCAGTTTTGATAGAACTGCATGGACATTGCTTGTTCTGAGTCTGGTAATGTTCTACAAAGAGCTGCATCCCATGGGATTTTTGTGTACAAGATATCTGCAGTGTTAGAAGTCAAAACAGAAAATGTGTTCATGGATCCTCCATCTTGCCTCAGGGTCACTCACTGATGTTTTATTTCCTTACAGACATCCATTGAGGAAATGATTGCCAGCACAGCCTACCTGGACTTGTTCCTTCGCAGCATCACTGAGATGGCTCTGGTAAAAACATTCCTGCGCTTCATCCTTCTACATCGACACGACAGCAGCACAATCTTGGATACACTGGTCAGCCGAATCAGTAGTAACTCTCGGGTAAGAGGTTTTGCTTCTGCCTCATATCTGATTTTCAGTTGTTTACCTGTAGCTGTCTGGTGAGATGACAGCTGAAATCGTTGGTTTGCTCGTAGTAGAGTTAATGCACGTTTTGGGTGAATTTGTACTGTGTATTTATTGTGTTGGTGAAGTCACTCTGAGTTTTTTTATTTTACAAAGCAGAGTGCTGCCAGAGAGTGTTGTCATTAAATGTGTGTAGGAATGTGACATTTGTATAGCACCGATTTAGGCAGAAGGCAGCAGAGCAGAGGCTGCTAATGTCTGTAAGAGTAAAGTTTATTGGTATAACTTCAGTCTTCATAAAAAATATATTTCCACGTCTGCAGTACAGCAGACTGATATGTCGACAAATCCCCTATGTCTAAGGTCAAGCGTGTTGCCATGACTTACAATAGGATTGCAGACATGCATTTATCTCTCTCGCTGCATATTTAGACCTATTCACTGATATACAGATGTTTTATACAGGATAAATGTGTTGAAGTTTCTTTACTTCTTGTGCTTGTATATATGTATCTAAGCTTGGAATATGTTGGTAAATTTAGGCAGCATTTAATACTTTTCTCAAATGATTGCAACTACACATGGAATGTTTATAACAATTCCATTACTTAACATGTTAAAAAATGAATTGAAAATCGCTTGAAACTTTCACTGTGCTAGGTGTCACCGAATTCCTCTACATTAACAGAATTCTACTGTGAATATTGAACTCTAGAGAGCAGTAGCTGTTCTAAATAAAGGACTACTGTCAATATGTTTAGATGTATGCTGGTAGAACCTGCAAAACAGTAGAGGCAAACATTTAGTTGAGGAAGATAATAAAATTACATCTGAAAGAAACACATATTGATAGATTCCTTACCTTAGAATATCCCCAGGCGTCAGACTGGATCCGGAAAGTTTTCGTCAGCAGTACCCCTGCGCGTCGGTAGGGGCGTTGTGCGGCTCCGCGTCCGTCGTTGGCGTCGTGGTCGCCGAGATGACGTCACGGGCACTACTTGGACGCCGCCCACGTGCGCTGACGTCAGTTCTTTCTTTTTCCGCGCCAGCAAGCGCAGATCCGGAGAGAGCGGTACCCCTAGTCTTTTTGACTACGTTTTTTTAGATCTTTTTCTCACCTTTTTGAGTCGATTCGACTCCTGGTGCAGTTAGGGATGCCCGGTTTTAAGTCCTGCGAGGACTGTCATCGGATGATGTCGGTGACAGACCCGCACCGCGTGTGTCTCTTCTGCCTGAGGCGCGACCACGACCCCAAGTCGTGCCCCGACTGCCGGTCCATGGCGCCGAAGTCTTTGCGGGAGCGGTCCCGAAAACTGCTTGAAGCCCGGCAGTCGGATCCGCGCCGTGAGAGGTCACGGTCCAGAGGGAGGTAAAGGGACCGTGTGCGGAGTCATCGGCGATCGTCGGGATCGAAGTCTTCGCGCTCGGGGTCAGGTAAGGCGAAGCACAAGAAGTCGAAGAAACGTCATCGTTCTCCAACTTCCCCTCGCCGGTCGCGCGACGCGGCTGAGGGTACGGGTGGTGCCACCCCCGCAGCTCCGGCGGAGTCCATGGAGTCGCCACCCGACTACCTGCCCTTCCCGGGGTCGTCGGCGACTCCGGCCCAGATACAGGACTTCCTGTCGGCCATGGCTCGCCTCTTTGGGCCGTCGGGTCCCGCCGGTGCGCCTTCGGGCCCCGCGGTCCCGCATGGGTGTACTCGCATTTCCTCGCCGGCGGCTCCGGCGCCGCTGTCGGCTCCGGCCCCGGCGCCGCAGGACACCCTTGGATCCAGGCCTGGATCCCGGTCGACGCCAGTTGACCTGGTTACGCCTCCACCGGCGTCGACCCCGCCGGCACCGATCCTGACGCTGCCCGCTCCTCGGGACGACGTCGACCTCAGATTCAGCCCTGAAGTGGACGCGGCATCGGTCCGGCGTCGGTCGATGCCGTTCTCGACGCCGTTTGGGGATTTCTATCCCCATGTCCCTACTCCTTATTTTCGGCCTGTTGAACAGCCTGAGGAGCAAGGGAAGGACTGGGAGGGGTCAGACGACCCTCTCGCTGCAGCCTGCGAGTCTGAACAGGACTGGACTGAGGAATTGGGGGACGCCAGTGGTCTGGATACCTCACCAGACCTTGGCATGCGGTCTCCTCCTACCGTGGCTACGGAGGAGGGCGCCAGTTATGCAGTGGGGTTGCATAGGGCGGCGGAGGCCCTACACCTCCAGCTCCCTACTGTGGCCGTCAGGACTAACCTCCTGACAGAGGTGCTTCAGCCAGCAGCTACTTCTGCGGAGCCGCTGCTGCCCTTTAATGAAGCCCTTTCGGACGTTCTTTTGGACACTTGGTCCAGGCCCACCACAGGGGCTCCTGTGGATAGGAACGTGGCCCGACGCCATCGCCCGGCTCCGGGTGACCCCATTTTCCTCTCCCAACATCCCACCCCCGAGAGCTTGGTTGTCCAAGCCTCTGCTTCCCCAACCGCCTTCCCTTCCGCACCACCGGATAGGGAATCCAAGAAGCTGGATCAGTTTGGGAAGAAGAATTTCTCTTCCACCAGCTCAGCGCTGCGGTCCGTGAACACCGCTTGCCTCTTGGGCCGTTATTCCCACTGTCTGTGGGATACGGTGGCGAACGTGCTGTCTCAGTGTCCGGAGGAGGCCCGGCCTACTCTCGCCCAGGCTGTTGCAGAGGGAAGAGACGCAGCGAAGTTCATGATCCGTTGTGGTCTAGACACCGCCGACTCACTGGGCAGATCCATTGCAACGACGCTGGCGGTTCGCCGTCACGCCTGGTTGAGAACTACTGGATTTTCAGGGGATGTCCAAAACACCCTTATGGACATGCCCTTTGATGGCCGTCAAGCGGACAGCGCGTTGGAGCGGTTTAAGGACTCGCGGGCTACGGCCAAGTCCTTGGGACTCTCGGTAGTCCGCCCTCCTCCGCCTTCCGCTTTTCGCTCCTTTCGTGGCACAGGAAGGGCGCCCGCAGCGTTCGCAACAGAGCCACAGGCCGGCGCAACAGTCATCCCAGCGCGGACGCGGTTTCCGCCGTGGCGGACAAAGGGGCCAGCGGGCGGGTCAGACCGCCACCACCACCTCTGCCTCCAAACCTTCCTAGTCCGAACTTTCAGGCCCATCAAACGCCAGTGGGCGGCAGGCTCCGCCATCACCTCCCCCACTGCGCACCATCACTTCGGACAGGTGGGTTTTAGAGATAGTCCGAAGGGGCTACTTCCTCCCCTTCGAGACTACCCCCCCCCCCAGCCATGCCACCTCAATACCACCGCATGTCAGGGGATCACTTGGTGCTTCTTCAGCAGGAAGTTGCGGCCCTCTTGGCCAAGGGGGCCATCGAGCGCGTTCCGACGCAAGAAGTAGGTCGTGGTTGTTATTCCCACTACTTTGTGGTGCCCAAGAAGGACAAAGGCCTGCGCCCTATCTTGGACCTCCAGAACGTCAATCGCTTCCTCCGCAAGGAGAAGTTCAAGATGCTCACTCTAGCTCAGTTCTTGTCTGCTCTCGACCCACAAGACTGGATGGTGGCGCTGGACTTGCAGGACGCATATTTCCACATCCCCGTCCTGCCAGCCCACAGGCGTTACCTGCGGTTCATGGTAGGCCATGAGCACTTTCAGTTTACCGTGCTCCACTTTGGCCTTACCAGCGCCCCTCGGGTGTTCACCAAGGTGATGGCGGTGGTCGCAGCTCATCTGCGCAGATCAGGGGTCTCAGTCTTCCCCTATCTCGACGACTGGTTGTTGAAGGCGGGCTCGCCCCAGACAGTCGTCTCCCACCTCCAGACTACGGCCGACCTCCTCCACTTGCTGGGGTTCTCCATCAATGTGCCGAAGTCGCACCTGATTCCCTCCCAGAAGCTCCTCTTTATCGGAGCGGTTCTGGACACGGCGCAGTTTCGGGTCTATCCTCCCGAACAGCGAATCCGGGACATTCGGGCTATGATTCCCATCTTTCAGCCCTTGTCCCGGGTTTCGGTCAGAGTGACTCTGAGGCTGCTGGGCCTCATGGCCTCCTGCATCCTGCTGGTCAATCATGCCAGGTGGCATATGCGGGCTCTGCAGTGGGACCTGAAGTTCCAGTGGGCGAGGCATCAGGGAAACCTGTCCGATCACGTCCAGATCTCCGAGGGCACTGCACATCAATTGCAGTGGTGGGTCACGAACCGGCATTGGGTCGACGGCAGATCCCTCTCCCTTCCCCAACCGGAGTTCACAGTGGTGACAGATGCATCCCTCCTGGGATGGGGCGGCCACATGGGAGAGGCGGAGATCAGAGGGCTCTGGTCTCCGGCGGAGTCCCGGCTCCATATCAACCTTTTGGAGCTGCGGGCGATCAGGCTTGCACTGAAGGCATTCCTTCCCTCTGTCAAGGGGAGAGTAGTGCAGGTGTTCACAGACAACACCACCGCCATGTGGTACTGCAACAAACAAGGCGGGGTGGGGTCGTGGACCCTCTGTCAGGAGGCTCTGCGTCTCTGGACATGGCTGGAACATCAGGGCATGTCCCTGGTGGTTCAACACCTGGCAGGTTCTCTGAACGCCAGGGCGGACGAACTCAGCCGCAGGTGCATGCTCGATCACGAATGGCGTCTTCACTCGGAGGCGTGGCGCAAGGTCTCTTTCAGCAGTGGGGAGAGCCTTGGTTAGATCTATTCGCCACCGAAGAGAACGCGCAATGTCATCAGTTCTGCGCGTTGGAATTCCCAAGGCGGCACTCGCTCGGCGACGCTTTTCGTCGCGAGTGGAGTTGCGGTCTATTGTACGCCTTTCCGCCTATACCACTTCTGCCCAGAGTGCTGAAGAAGATCAGGCGCGACCGGGCCCAAGTCATCCTTGTGGCCCCGGACTGGGCTCGAAGTGTATGGTATCCCGAGCTACTCAGTATGAGCATGGATCCCCCGATCAGACTGCCTCTTCGGGAGGATCTTCTGTCGCAGCAGCAGGGGACGGTCCTCCACCCGAACCTGTCCAGCCTCCACCTCTTTGCATGGAGATTGAGCGGCGGCAGTTAATTCCTTTCGACTTGCCTCCTGAAGTTTGTGACGTTATTCTGGCAGCCAGGCGTCCCTCTACTAAAGTGGTATACGCCTGCAGGTGGAACAAATTTGTGGCATTGTGCACAGCAAAGGCTGTAGATCCCCTTTCAGCCCCTCTTTCTGAGGTTCTACTGTTCCTTCTTTCCTTGGCCCGGCAGGGCTCTGCTCTGGGCACTATCAAGGGCTACCTTTCTGCTATTTCGGCCTTTCTCAGGCTCCCTGATCAGCCCTCTCTTTTCAAGTCCCCTGTTGTAAATAGGTTTCTTAAAGGCATTACACACCTTTTTCCTCCTATTCCTTTCGTGATGCCTCAGTGGGACTTGAATCTGGTTCTGACGTACTTGATGTGCGCTCCTTTTGAGCCACTTCACAACTGTCCTCTTCGTCTTTTAACGTTGAAGACTACCTTCCTGGTGGCCATCACTTCCGCCAGGCGAGTGAGTGAGCTCCAGGCTCTTTCCTGTAAGCCTCCTTTCCTTTCAGTCCATCCGGACAAGGTTGTGCTCAGGGCCCGTCCTTCCTTTTTGCCAAAAGTAGTTACGGCCTTTCACATTGGGCAAACTATTACCTTGCCCACCTTTTTTCCGCCTCCGCATCCTTCCAGAGAGGAAGAGCGGCTCCACCGTCTGAACCCAAAACGTGCGTTTTCTTTTTATCTAAACCGCACACAGCAGTTCCGGGTGGATGACCAGCTTTTTGTTGGCTACGTTGGCACCAAGAAAGGTCGGGCGGTCCATAAGAGAACCATCTCCCGCTGGGTTGTCTTGTGTATCAAAGCCTGTTACTCTTTGGCTAAAAAAGAACCTCCGGTGGGGCTGCGTGCTCATTCCACCAGAGCTACTGCAGCCACTACTGCATTGGGACGTGGGGTCCCCCTGCAAGACATCTGTCAGGCAGCCACGTGGGCCTCGCTGCACACGTATACCAAGCATTACTGCCTGGACAGTCAAGTCCGGAGAGACGGCTTCTTTGGCCGTTCTGTTCTCCGTGACTTTTTGGTGTGATCTTAGTTCGCAGACCCACCACTGGGGTTGGTATTGCTGGGGTATCTATTCTAAGGTAAGGAATCTATCACTATGTGTTTCTTTCAGATGAACAAGTTACCTTCGGTAACGATATATCTGTAAGAAACATTAGTAGTGATAGATTCCTTACCGCCCCACCCATCCTCCCCGTTCTGCGAACTGATTTCTAGGGTTAAGGTCATCCCTTTCAGGGCCCTAATTTCAATGCACCAGTGGTCAGTATCTTGCATGGCTCTGCGTTCCTGGCGCGGAAAGTCATGTACAGAACTGACGTCAGCGCGCGTGGGCGGCGTCCAAGTAGCGCCCGCGACAAACTCGGCGACCACGACGCCAACGACGGACGCGGAGCCGCACGACGCCCCTACCAACGCGCAGGGGTACTGCTGACGAAAACTTTCCGGATCCAGTCTGACGCCTGGGGATATTCTAAGGTAAGGAATCTATCACTACTAATGTTTCTTACAGATATATCGTTACCGAAGGTAAGTAACTTGTTCATTTAGTAGGTAATGGAAATCCCACCTGGTGCTAAACTCTCAGGTGACTGGTTACTTTTCACTGCAAAGTGTCATGTAACCAACAACAAGTTATAACTGATTATCTGAGAGACAATGTAAAGTCCTTGAACTGTGAATATTTTATAGAAATGTATTTCTATTGTCACGTAAATGTCTTTTTATTGCCCCCGATGTATTTCCCGTTTGGCATGATTCTTCATACAACATAATGCTTGACAACTATGAGTCTTCATACAGAATAATTGATAACAGCTAAAATGTGTTCCGCAAATAATTTCTTCTTCAGGGCTGTTCCGACTACAATGTTATCAATTGTGACCACATTAACTGTTTAAAATACAATTATCACTCATTCTCATTGGACAAAAATACCATCTTTCTGTCGACCTGACATCACTCTATAGTGCCCATCATGTGGTTCCTTCGAAAATGTCTTAAACTTTCTGTCACAGGTAAAACAAGGTGCCTTACAGGAAATCGTATGTCTCCAAATCATACATAATATACTCTCTCCTTCACATATAGAGTTCAGCAAGTCTTTTGTGTAGTCCCTCAAGTCTCTAGTAGTTACTCAACCTTTTTTTATCACCAGAATTTAAATAATGAATCTGATACAGACTTCTAGCCGCAGATTCCTTACCTATGAATTACAAGGCGTTAGACTGGATCCAAAACGTTTGCTGGTAGCTGGCATCGTTCGGCTCCGCATGGCGTCTTCTGCTCTAGAAGTGACGTGCATGATGCCCTATATAGCAGCCACCCCAGCGTGCTGACAACAGTTCTTTTCTTTCTGCGCCAGTCAGCACAGAGAGAGCTAACCCCAGTCACTTTTTGACTGACTCTTTTTCAACCTTTTGTTGAAGTCTTTTGAGATCTTTCTCCTGGAGAGTCTAGGAAAGCTGGCTTCAAGCACTGCGGCTCCTCTCACTGACAGATTTCGGTGCGGAATCCACATCTTGTTTGCCTCTGGTCCCTCAAGGGCGACCACAACGCAGAAATCTGCGTTGACTGCTGCGCCATGCTCCCCAATGCCTTGAGGGAGCGATCCTCAAGCTTCTTGTCCCTCGACGTGCAACGCCGTGACGGACTCGATCCCGGTCGAGAGGAAGGTCACATGATCTGTAGTCGAGCCATTGATCTTTGTCGAAGTCGTCTGGGCATATGGGTAAGTCCCACAAAAAGAAAAAGAGCAAGAAGTCGAAGAGGTCTTAGATTTACCCCGTCCATCAAAGTCATCCAGTAAGACGAGGGAGCGTCGTCATTCGATCTCTGGCTCAGCGGTTGGGCCTGCGCCTGGTCCGACTCCGCCCCTCCCCGAGTTTCCAGGAGCCAGAGTGACACCCTCCCCACCCCACCCCCAACTCTGCAAATTTTATGAGGTCATGCACCTCATATTTAGGCTGCCTGTCCCCACTGGCGCACCTTTGGGCCCACTAGGACAGTTGCCCGACGCCATTTCCCTGCCCCAGGGGACCCCAACTTCCTCACCCAACACCACACCCCGGAGAGCTTGGTGGTCCAAGCCTCCAGTTCCTGTGTGAATCATAGTGCATTCCCTACCACCCCACCCAATAGCAAATCAAAGTGGCTGGACACTTTAGGCAAGAAGATGTTTTCTTCCACGAGCCTGGCACTGCGGTCCATGAACACCTGTGCCTCTTGGGTTGTTACTCCCATGCACTGTGAGATTTCGTTGCGCAGGTGCTGCCCATGGTCCAGAAGAAGGCCCGGGCCATAGTCGCCAAAGCTATGGCAGATCGGAGAAATGCAGCCGAGATCATGATCAGATGTGGGCTGGGTATGACCGACCCGCTAGGCAGAGCTGTTTCTTTGTCAGTGACCTTATGGTGCCATGCCTGGCTGAGAATGACTGGCTTTTCAGGGGATGTCCAAGCCTCGCTTATTGACAGGCCATTTGATGGCTCCTGTCTCTTCTGAGAGGCGCTTCAAGGATAGCAGAGCCACGGCCAGATCCTTAGGCCTTTCCAAGGCCCCCTGCCAACCTTAGTCCTCCTTTCGCTCCTTTCTTGGCCACAGAAGGGGATTCCAGCCACGTCTTTACCCGCCCACCCACAACGGCACACCAGCTCGCCAGCCTCTGCGAAGCCGAGGAGGTAGCCAGTCAACCGCAACCCCTACCCCGCCTCCACACCAGCCTTCCCTTGGCAGCCACAGCCTCCAAACCTCTTTAGTATGCCCTTCAACCATCATGGGCACCCAGTGGGACCAGGATGCACCATCATCTCCACCAATGGAGGCCGATAACATCAGACCGTTGAGTGCTCCAGATTATCTGAAGGGATTACTCCCTCCTCTTCATGTGTGCCCCTCTGCCCAAGCCCCCCACTTGCGACAGGCTGACGGAAGACCATCTCTCCTTACTCCGCCAGGAAGTGACTGCTCTCTTGGCCACGGAAGCCATACAGAGGTTGCCCATGCCAGAAGTAAATTGTGGTTGTTATTCCCGCTACTTTCTGGTTCCCAAAAGGGACGGAGACCTTTACCCTATCCTAGACCTGTGGCCTCTCAATTTCTTCATCAAAAAGGAGACATTCGAAATGCTCAATGCTCACCCAGGAGACTGAATGGTAGTATTGGACTTGCAGTACGCACATTTCCCTATTCCAGTCCTGTCTACCCACATATGTTACCTGCGGTTCACGGTGGGTCACAAGCACTTTCAGTTCGCTGTACACCTCTTGGCCTTACCACCCCCTTTCGGGCGTTCACCAAGGTGATGGCGGTTGCAGCTCATCTGCGAAGATCAGGGGTACCAGTATTCCTCTATCTTGATGACTGTTGAAGGCAGGTTTGCCCCAGTCAGTTGTGTCTCACCTTCAGACTATGGCGGACCTCTTGCACTCGCTGGGGTTCAATATCAACGTGCCTAAGTCACAACTGACTCCCTTTCAGACATATCCCTTTCATCAGAACTGTTCTGGACATGGTGCAGTTTCTGCCTTATCCTCCCGAACTGGGAGTCCAGGATATTCAGACTATGATACTGATGTTTCAGACTCTATCCTGGGTTTCAGTAAGACTGACTCTGAGGCTGCTGGGCCTCATGGCCTCCTGCATCCTGCTTGTGACACATGGCCAATGGCATATGCAGGCTCTGCAGTGGGAACTTAAGTTCCAGAAGGCGCAGCATCAGGGGATTCTCTCCGACATGGTCCAGATCCCAGAAGGAACTGCAAAAGATCTGCAGTGGTGGATAACAAACCGCAATTGGGTCTGTGACAGACCCCTCACCCTTCCTAAATCAGATTTGACAGTAGTGACAGATGTGTCACTCCTGGGATGCGGAGATCAGAGGCCTCTGGCAAAATCCGGACTCCGCATCAACCTACTGGAGCTCCAGGCATTCTGGCTGTTATTAAAAACCTTCTTACCCTCCATCAAGGGAAGGCTAGTGCAGGTGTCCATGGACACCACCACCACCATGTGGTGCTGCAACAAACAGGGTGGAGTGGAGTCATGAACCCTTTGTCAAGAGGCCCTGCGCCTTTGGAAATTACTGGAATGTCAGGGTATATCCCTGGTGGTTCAACCTGGCGGGCTCGCTGAAAGCCAGGGTGGACGAACTCAGCCGAAGATGCCTAGCGAATAACGAATGGTGCCTCCATCCAGAGGTTGTGCAAGGTCTCTTTCAGCAGTGTGGAGATCCTTGGGCAGATTTGTTAGTTACCGCCGAAAATGCTCAATGTCAGCAATTTTGCTCTCCGGAGCTTCCAAGTGGCTGTTGCTAGGAGACGCTTTTTATCTCGAGAGGAGCTCAGGCCTCCTGTATGCCTTTCTGCTCATACCACTCCTGGCCAAAGTTCTCAAGAAGATCAGGAACGACTGGGCCCTTGTGGCACCTGTCTGGGCTCGAAGGGTCTGCTATCCAGAGCTATTGATCATGGCTATTCGTCCTCCAATCAGGCTGCCCCTTAGGGAGGATCTTCTATTGCAGGGGAGGGTTGTCCACTCGAACCCGCCAATGCTCCACCTTAATGCCTTGAGATTGAGAAGTGACAGTTGACAGCTTTCGACCTTCCACCCAAATTCTGCAAAGTTATCTTGGCAGCTATGCGTCTCTCCACCAAGACAGTATACACCTGCTGCTGGGGTGTTCAGAAAAGCAAGTTGAGCTCCCCTTTCTCAGGTCCTTCTATTCATTCTTTCTCTTGACCGGAAGGGCTCTGCTTTGGGCACCTTAAAAGGCTATCTTTCTGCCATCTCAGCTTTTCTGTGGTTGCCAGGTCAGCCATCCCTGTTCAATCTCCTGTTCTAAATAGGTTTTTGAAGGGTCTCTAACATATGTTTCCACCATCACCATTTATTATGCCTCAGACGGTTCTCAATCTTGTACGCACTTTTCTGATGTGCGCTCCCTTTGAACCACTACACAACTGTCCCCTCAGGCTCCTTACCATCAACTCGGCCTTCCTAGTGACGATAACATCTGCCAGGAGGGTCCCTGTTTTCCAGTCTTTGCCATCTAAGCCTCCTTACCATCTTTCCAGACAAGCTGGTTCTTCGCACTAGAGCTTTATTTCTGCCGAAAGTTGTCACTATCTTTCATGTAGGCCAATCCATCACCCTGCCTACCTTTTATGCTCCACAGCATCCAACTATAGAATAAGGGCAACTCCATAAACTGGTCCGAAAAAGAGCTTTGTCATTCTACCTTGACCGCACAAAAGAGTTCCGGGTGGATGACCAACTCTTCATGGAGTGTGTCGGAGTCGAGGAGGGGAAGGCTGTGCAGAAGCAGACCATCTGCAAATGGATCGTTCTCTGCATTAAAATCTGCTACCCAATGGCCAAGAAGCAACCCCCTGAGGGTTTGTATGCTCATTGCACCAGAGCGAAGGCTGGTACCACTGCATTACCATGTGGAGTCCCGGTACTGGACATCTGCCAGGCAGCAACGTGCGCTTCTCTGAATAATTTCACCTAGCACTACTGCCTCAACAGTTGGGTCCGTTGGGCCCTGCAGACCTTTTTAGTGTGAAGCAGGTCCGCAGACCCACCTCCTGGGAGTTATTTCTTGGGTATCTAATTTAAGGTAAGGAATCTGCAGCTAGAAGTCTCTATCAGACGAATGAGTTACCTACCTTCGGTAATGCCTTTTCTGGTAGAAACTCTGGCTAGCTGCAGATTCCTCACTGACCCACCCATCCTCCCCTTTCTGCAAACGGATTTCTAAGGACTGGGGTTTTTCCCCTTTTCAGAGCACTAGTTTTCTACACCAGTGATTAGTGTTCTTCTTGGGGCCGCGCTTCTAGCGTTGAAAGTCGCAAAAGGGAACTGACGTCAGTACGCTGTCACTTCTGGGGCGGACTACGCCACACGGAAACGGAACAGCTCCACATACCAGCATGCAGGGGTACTGCTCACAAAAATATTCCGGATCCAATCAACGCTTGGGTATAATTCTATGGTAAGGAATCTGCGGCTACATAGATTCTCTGCCAGATAAGGCGTTACCGAAGGTAAGTAAATTATTCTTCACCAGGGCCTAAGTTATGGTCACTTTATGTCAAAGGTAATAAACCCTCCAGTTTTCCCTCTCATTTGCCTTGAGGTAAAACAAGTAAAAATACCATTGTATCTAATCACTGATCTGCACTGGTACAAAAATGTGCAATAGACAACATTTCCTTCCTGATACTTATTTACAAACATTGCCTGAACATATTCTATTTGGTTAACCGCGGCGCAAATTCCGCCGCAGTGCGGCGGTTTAAACGAGTGGGCGGGGCCGCGTCGGCCAACGGACGTGTGCAGCACTACCGAGGTAGTGCTCGCGACGGCCGTTGGCCGACGCACGCACGGAAGGGGTTAATATTGACCTTGGGTCATATCGCATTTCAACCAAGTTGATCCTTTTATTCTCAAATTCATATGATACTGGTTCTCTAGCGAGTCACACAGGAACCTCATTTGCCCTCTCTCATAAATTTCAGCCTGGCCTTTGAATCAAGATTCAGTCTTTCCCTTCTGTATTCTGCAATCAAACCACCTAATCAGTGTAGGATCACTTTATTAAAAAAATGAGCACTCCAAATCTCCAAGTCATTTGCCTTAAAGTGAAGAGGTGTCTCTCTTTGTAAGGCTTTCAATTCTCACATCAGATGTTTCTCATCTACTCACCACATATATTAAATTCTGAAAAAACTAGTTGCTCTGCCCAATAATTTGATCTTCCAATTGAAGATGTCTAGAATAAAACTAAAAATTGACTAATATCAGTAACTAGTCTTATCATCCCAGAGTTAATCTACTATCCAAACCAACATAAAACATTGTGGCACTCATTATTTCTCTTCCGTTATGAATACAAATAGAGCTATCTTGAGTGCCCTACTCCAATGTCTTTATCCCCTTTGATAAGGGTATCTAGAGTTAAAAACAAAGGTTGATTTAAAAATGACCCCAGACAATCTCTTCTGTTCACCCTGACCCTAATTCTCAGTCTGCCATCTTGTCCGCTCCTTCAATACTTTACCAAAGACCTGCATATTCAAAACCATGGTGGCCGACCTAGGAAGTAGAAACAACTACTACCGAGTTATTAGCACATAATAAAGAACCTTCCTTCGAGGAATGAACCTCGAATCATTTACGGATAATGCCTCACGGTATTGTTTAGAGAAAAGATAGATTTGTGTGTTAGCTAAAATAGAAGGCATCAGTCTGTAGCACAAGAGTTTATTTTGTGAAGAGTTATGCAGACATTCAGGGTAGGCAGAGTGAGTTGACCAGAAGCATAGCCGTCCAGAGAGAAGTATGGCAAGGCAGCGTCCTACTGCTTACCTCTTTGTCCTTGAATATTAAACACATACTTGACCACCTTAATGATTTCAAATAAATTCCAGCCTTTCTTTTTGCCGACAAAATTTGGTGATTTCCAGAACCCCAGCGGGTTTGCATAATATACTGAACACATTCATCGATTCTTGTGACTCACGGGGCCTGGAGATCAACATGTTAATGACCAAATATATGTCCATTAACCCACACAGGTCCTGCAGGAGAGGATTAAAATGGGGAATACCTACTTGGAGAAAGTTGATGAGTTTGAATATTTGGCTGTAAAGATAGCTAGTACCCTTTCATGGAGCCCACAAATACAGACGTGTCACCTAAGAGTCCAGCACAGGACTGCTGCAGGTCTTAAAATGCATAGATCGTGTCTCTCTAGACCAGTGTCACCAGCAATACAGCTCTACAGATTGAAGGCCAAGCTGCAGCTCTGTATGGAGGAGAGATTTGAGGAGCGGCTGATGTTAGTATCCTGGCTTTAAAAGAAGCCTATTTTATTAGATCTCTGTTAAGTCTTCCCCAAAGCACCCCACATTACCCATTTGTTTATATTGCTGTAAATCAAAATGAACATCTTGCTGGTACGTACCAGCATCTGTAATATATGCAAAAATGCGGAGAAAATGAGAAACCTATCTTATTTGTTTGCCCGGCTTATCAGCTAGCCACGAGAAAATGGATCCACCCGTTGTGCCTCAATTTAGGAATTGGACATTATTACATTTCTCTAAGAGTATTCAAAACTGATGCTAGCAAAATTATTGTGTTTGGTTTGAGCACATTTCTACACTAGATTCAGAGGAAATGTCAGGGTGTTTTCCCATTAGTCCACTGTTTTATTTCAATGTTTTATTAAATGTGCACATTTTATTGATAATATGTATATGTCAAACTATTTTGTATTGTTTTATTATTTTATGCATTTTATGGGGTTTTACACCGAAATAAACTACATTGTTTGAACTAGGAAGATACAAAATGGCAAATACAATACAGAAAACACTGCTGGAGAGATCAATTAAAACACAATGATTGTATGGGTTAGTTGTGGTGAATTCATATAGGCAGAGTTCATACCATAATATGCAATGTACATATGTCAGTATTAATTCACGCAAGATCTTAAATTGTCATGGTTCCTTGTGAAATCCTCTTTTTGTATTGATAAGATCCATTCCCTACCATGAAGATGGTAGTGTCTGCAAAAGGTAATGTTTGTTGGACTTTCACAATATTTCTACACTTGCTGGCGGTACAGTGGCACAGAGTAAGACACCCTAACATGTTGTTTCTAATATTTCAGCTCTGCATGGTGTCCCTCAGTCTCTTCAGGACTCTTTTGAATCTAAATTGCGAAGATGTTTTGTTGCAGCTCGTGCTCAGGTACGTCGCAAGACTATGCAGGACAAGCATATCCGTTCTTGATCAGATGTGCTTCCTTTGACCATCTCCGTGAGACTCACAAGGCTAGATTTTGGATAAAGCCTAACACAGTTTGCACCTCTGCAGAGGATCTTCGTCCTCTGAAGGTCGATATGCTAAGGAGCTAGTGATACTAGTCCACTTTCAGCAGCTGAGGACTCTTGATGCACGGCCTTAAAGTGATTGCAGGAGAAGTACAGTCGCAACTAAGTGTATTCTTTGGAGGGAATTGGTAGGCTGCTGAGGTGATGAGTGATGGTGAATGGTCACGAAGAAAATAACTTTTCCATTGCATCGTGCATTGATGTTTCTTTCCTCCACTCCTTTTTCCTACAATAACTGTAAAGCTGGATGTGTGACACTGCACCCTAGACCCTTCTTGTCACTGTGGGCCTCACAGTTGCTATCACAGACCCTGCTGTTATTTCAGAACCTACAATATGAACACAGTCTGTGATTCTACGAGTATAGACTGTCACCACCTACCATACAGAACATCCTTTATACCTACTGCAACACTACATAGCCTTCTCTTACTACAGCCGATCCCGCAAAATTGCTACAGACACGCAGTAGCGCCCCAGATCGTATTGTAACTCCTTTATGCCACTGACCCTACTGTATTATGGCTGACTTGACCCTGCTGTATTATCGGCAACTATGCTGCTGTTCCATGTACCTGATGTCAGTCAGCAAACCCAACCACTGTCCTTCTGGCTCTCACAGAGTCCAACCATATGAATACCTAAGAATCTGAGCGTGCTACATTGTAGTCTAGTTATTTATGGTGATTTTTAGGCATTATTTTTGACTTGCATTTTAATATGCTTATTTATGACCATGAAGCGCAAGAGCCTTTGTTCTACCCTTTTTCACTGATCTTTCATTTCCTTCATGTCTAAGTGATGTTTACTTACAAGTATTCCAGTGAGTGGCTTTCAGGCGAACATGTTTTTATTGTTACACACACTTAATTAAGTAGGGCATACCTTCAACTCATGTCTGTGCAGTATATTTTCTTCACTACAGATGGTCTGTTGTTCCCAATGCATGCTCACCCACCATATCGTCTAAGGTTTGGGCTCGGCATCACTTAACTTTACACTTTTTAAGGCATAGAATCCCATATGTTGTTGAACTTTGGGCACTGAAGTTGCCAATCTGCCGGCCATTTTCTCACATCCGACACTTCTGTTAAATGGGCTTCATGGGTGATTAATGCTATTTCTCATATCTTGAGGAAGTAATGGCAGAATAAGATATTGTAACCTTTATTGCGAAGTGCATCATTAGTGTCCTATATAATTTCTTAGTTATATTTGTTAGAATTTCATATTGCCATACAAATTGTGTTATCAACCTTGAAACAATTCTTACGTGAACGAAGTGCATGTAAAAAGAAATGTGAATGGCGCACATCTGGGTTGGGCTAGGGAGCTCTGGATGCTGAGAGAGGGGTTCTGCCATGTTGGGAGTGGGCAGAATGGTGCCTTAGTGACTGTCTTGGATGAACTTCGAATGCGAGCAGACAAAGGACAATCAGTTATACTGATCCTATTAGATCTGTCTGCCGCATTCGATACGGTTAACCATAAAATCCTCCTGACAAGGCTGAATGATGTAGGGGTGGAGGGCGCGGCACTACAATTGTTTCAATCATACCTGGCGAACAGTCAACAGGCGGTAGCATTACCACCATATCAATCAGACTTTGTCACTATCCAGCATGGTGTTCCGCAGGGCTCAGCAATCAGTCCGATATTGTTTAACATCTACATGAGTCCCCTGATCGCTATTATTAAATCCCACAATGTCAGTCGGGTGAACTATGCGGATGACACTCAGCTCATCCTGTCGCTGGAGGGGGACCAGTCAACATCCTTGGAGAATTTCCATGCATGTATGCAGGAAACTGCACGCTGGCTTAAAGCGAACTCCCTGCAATTTAACGGGGAGAAAACTGAGATTGTCTGTTGCGCACCCAAGAAAATCCCATGTCCACTCCCGACAAATTTCTGGCCGATGCCAGTGGACAAGCCACTATTACCCTCTAAAGTGGTACGCAATTTGGGAGTAGTAATTGATGACAGACTGAGCTTAGAAGCCCAAGTTAACAAAACGGCTGGAACTAGCCTCTCCCTAATTAGGGTGTTAAGGGAGATCCTTCCAATGCTACCAGATGCTACTAGGGCACAAATAGTTAGAAGCGTGACCCTGAGTCGGCTGGATTACTTCAATGCTTTGTTGCTGGAGGCCCCCAAGTATTTAATTGAGAGACTTCAGAGAAGTCGGATTATGGCGGCCAAGTTAGCCCTCAGGAAACCACGTAGATCATCAGCCTCCCTGGCTCTCAGGGAGCTTCATTGGCTCCCGGTGGCGCAGAGGATTCAGTTTAAGTCATTGTGTGTAGTCTTTAAGGCCCTTCATGGGATGGGGCCTAAACCACTGCAGCGCAAGTTTAACTGGTATGTTCCTACCAGAAGTCTGCGCTCTTCCGCAGCTAAACTAATAAAAGTACCCAAGTTTAAAAGAACTAAACTAGGAGGAAGAGCTTTTAGTGTGTCAGCCACCCGGCTGTGGAATGCACTACCTAATAGTCTCAGACAGATAGAAGACCTCCTGCAGTTTAGGAAGAAATTAAAGACCTGGCTCTTTCCTAATGGTGCTGTATAGACCTGTTTTTATCAGCAACTGCATTTTTTACTGCAATCTTTGTGTATGGCTAAACTAATGTACCTCAGCACCAGGATGTCCGTTGGGTGATAGTGCGCTCTATAAGTCTGACTAGCATTTAACATCTTGGGATAGCCAGATGCCACACTTCCCAGGAAGTGGTCATCAGGAGGGAGGGAACCTAGTAGCCCATTGGCTACTGACTGCGTCTACCCTGAGGGCATTTTCTGATCATAAATGGGGCAACCCTGGCACTAAGAACTCAGATCTCGTCTGCAATGGAATAAGCATTGCCCTGTTGCACTGTGAAACTGAAAAGAGAGGATGCACCGGCGTGCACTGTACCTGCTGAACCTGGTGCCTAGCAAGGGCAAGGCACTGTGCCTACAGTGTCCTGCTCATAGAGAAGTCGCCACCTGAGCCTAGCCAACATCCAGAGACTCCAAGGGTCACGTGGCTGACCTCCTGTTCACAATACATGGCTGCAACAGCTGAGACACCTTCCAAGGCAAGTTGGTAGCCCAGAGTCTTCAGATGGCTGCCGTGCAGGATCCGGCGCTCAAAGTTGCACCTGAGCTCGCTGATCCTGGCAGAGTCATGAAAGTGCAGCTTGGTTGCCCAGAAGATGAGTTATGTCCCAGGGACATATTAGGCCGTTCCTGCGATATCGAGCGTCTGGTAGCCTGTGGTGACTGGACTTCTACCAGCACTGAGAGGGAAGTCGATCCGGTGACAAGGACCACCTCACCCCCTTTGTAGACCGCAGAAAGATCCCTGTCAACCACACCGCATCCACAGCATCTTCAGCCTCCTTCATCCCTTTTATCAGGACCACTTCCATAGGAAACCAATGCAGCGGATATAAGTGCCTGGAACTGACTGAGGAACGCTTCTACCCTTAAGGTAACTATTTCTGAGGACCTTGCTGGTCTGCCGAACTGGCTCCCCGTTGGTCACCTAAAGTGACTCGAAGTGACCACAGTACAAATAGCCCAACTTTTAGTAAAAAGGTTTCTGTGTCAAATTTGTCTGATTTGCCAATGCTTGTTTGCGGTTGAGTGAGATGCTTTGATTTACTATACCTTGCAAATTCTAAATCTCTGGAACCCTCTGGTGAATCTTTTCCGTTGTGGTGTCTAAAAATTCATAACAATGCAGTCTATTTTTATAAATTGGTGTCGGATTTCCTTGGTGTTGTGTTGATTTCTTCTTCAATTATTTTGGTGCTGTTCAAATGCTTTACAGTTGTCCCTTCGTGTAAGCCTCGCTGCTCAAAGCCACCGCTACCGAGGGTTGAGCTGAAGGTTTGACAAACGAAACCTGTTGGTCCTAAAGGGGTTGGTAAGTGTATTACACGTGAGGTCGCACAACCACGCCATATAATACATCCCATTTCCTCACACCCACTGCTTTCAAAAACCCTCAGAAGAGAGTTCTGAGCCTTACCAAGATTACTGAAACATACTTCCGTATTCCCTTCACCAAGCCCTCTCCAAACACGAAACCGTTTGTATCTTCACTTGTTTCCTTGTTTTCCAAATCACTGAACTTACGGCTAATGTTCATCAGGGCTGCTTTGTGCCTCTCAGAAGTTAATGTGCAATTAGCACTTCCCAAAAAACCATCTAGTGCTCTGACTCCAACCACATATAAAGGAGATATCCACTTCCACTCCTTTGCAATATGTTTCTTCCGCCAGTCTAGAATCAGGGCCATCGCCCCAGTAATGTCTAGCATTTCCTGGCACTGTTTCAGCACCTCCTATGGACCCTTGGTTGTCTCGTTCCAGCCTGAGTAAAAAAAAGACGTGTTCAATATCTGGAGACATAACGTCCTTGTTATCAATCCTTGACCTCGCGCACTCTGCTCTCATTACAATCCTAAACTCTTGCTAATGGCTTGTGTATAGATTGCTTTATTTACTGACCTGTTCCTTTGACCAACTGCTCATTTCCAGGGTGACGGATTGCTTCTAGAGATAACATCTGTTCTCCTGTGGGGTCCTTAACCGTCCCCTTTTCGAGTTTTGCAACAGTGTCTATCTCAAAATCCATATCCCAACTCCTCGCCTATGTTAGATCCGAAGAATATTAATTATCTTATTTGTTCTCCTTACACTTTGTGCTTTCTCCTCTAAAACATCATGTAAGACCTTTTCCATTCATGCCACTCAGCACACCGCCTTTTATCCTGCGAAGAACAGCTTTTCCCTCCCAGGTACACAAGGCACCTTCCTCTTGCTCTTTAGAACAGCCAACTCATGCTGACTTAAACCTAAATGTTTTGTTTTCGTCGACTTCTTAACTCCTTTCTTACTGTCTGTCGCATCAAAAGACCAAATGTCCTCATCTAAGGCTTCCTCCACTGTTCTATTGTTTTCCAAAGTCAGATTTCATTATCTCCTTAATGGAAATCTGTATCTCCTTCTGATTTGCATCTTTTCTTAATCTTGTCCTGAACTGGCTCGGCAGACACTGAGACATTAGTTTCTCCTGTCTCTAACATTTTCAGAAACCATTTAAGTTCACTTAGATACTCATAAAACTGGCCGCAATTAATTTCAAGAAGCGCGTCCATCAGCTTGTGACAAATACAGATGATCTATGTGAACCTGTAAGGCTGCCATTACGCTGCCCTGAATTACATTGGCTGTCACTGAATTCTTCCCAGCATAACTGTGGTGAAACAAATGTGAGATTTCACTGCATTCTCAAGACCCAGTGACGTTTGTAAACTAGAAACAGACAGTTTCGCACCAAAGCTTTAGTCATTTAAAGCGAGCTCTCACTGGACAGTGCATGTACCCCCTTGTGCCCTAACACCAGTGTGCACCACCTGCTAACTGCAGTCCGTGTATTCCAGCAGATAGTAAGTCTAATGCCTTCAACTTAAAAATAAACTATCTGCAATACCTTATAAAAATACAAAACTGAACTCTCCTTTGCACTTCTTTATGGAATTAAAGCCACACATCCATTCTAACTTAAAGATAAATTTGCAGTGCCCCATAACACACACTCCAATACTTGGTCATAAAAGGTCTCCATAAATTGGAAGCAGGACCCCAAACACTAGTGCTCTGCCTTACAAAATAAATCACCCAAACTGTTAAAATAGAACTAAAGGGAAATCAAGGTACTTGGCTGCCCACGAGCAGCAATGAAAAGTGAGGTTGAGGGTAGTTTCTGTAGTGGTGAGCTACAAAGTTCCTAAGTTACCAAAGCTGTCTCAGTGCAGGTTACCCTGTCCACAATTTCATGCAGATCACCTCTTAGCAGACCGACATTGATTAACAGTATCCATTTTATTATGTAGTGCTGATCTTATGTCTTCTACAGCTGGCAGAACTTGGTACAGTCTTTTAGGTGCATTTAAAGCAGCAACTTGGGGCATGGCCAGCAACCGATGGAAGAGGTTGCGCTGTAAAGCGGCTCCGGAGCCCGAGACCCTTCGATATAGTAAATCCGGCACAAATCTGGGAATTGGACCCAGGAATTTCGCCCTTGTGAACTCCGGACATAGCGGGGTAGGTGAGTAGCGAGATCGGGCCGCCGCAACAAGTTAAATTGGCCCACGAAACTCAGGTGTGTGTGCGGGGATAAAAACACAAGATGGCGGCTGCATCAATAGCGACGCTCTGAGGGGGAAGAGCAAAGAGAGCGGCAGCGAAGCGGCAGCGAAGCGGCACCTCCCGCTGTACTGTTAACTGGTCCCGGAGTGCGACAGTTTGAAGGCGTGCTGGGATAGAAGACTGACGTTGCGGCCCCCGTAATAGTAGCCAGGAAAAAGGGAAAATATCGGCGGGGACAGTTGCAGATCAATTGGTGAGAGTGCAGCGGTGAGGAGGAGGAGTGGTGGTGGGGGCGGGTGGAGTGATCCCGCAGAAGGGCCAGACGATCAGCCGGGCCCCCCCATCCCCTCCCCTGCGAGGCGGGACCTACCAGCGTGGAAGAGGATTGGCGGCAGAGGCGAGCTGCATGCCCGATGAGTGTGTGACCCTGCAGTGCGGTGGAAACAGGCCCAACTGGACCGGGAGCAGTACTACAGGGTGGCATTTTAAGCCAGAATTTCATGGAGGTGCGCAAGAGAGGAGGCGCCCCCAGTGTAGCACCGGAGGCTAGAGGCGAATTCCAGGGACTTGACGACGTGGAGCGCATTATGCGGCAGGGCTGGAAGCAGTAGGGCTCGAGGGGCCGGGAGCCACTGATCTGGAGAGACGGCTGCGGAAAGACTGCGCTAGCTGGGAACGGAGACCATGGATCACCGAGGGAGAGTCCTGCGCAGGGTCCAACGCAAGTAGTCGCTACGACCAGGAGAGAACTACCAGTACGGCCAAGTGTGTGACCTATCAACGAGGAGCAGTGGAAACTACGATGTCAGTGGAAGCAGGAATTGCAATGGCTGGAGGCAAGGGTGGAAAAGCAGCCCTACAAACAAAATTAGACAAATATACCTGGAATAAGGGGGAGGGGAGGAATCAGATGCCACCAATACAAATGTTCACACACAGGCTGCTACTTCTGTGGGGACTGTGGAACCTACGCTGCAGGACATTATGGCGGCTATCAATAATGTCCGAACCTCTTTGGAAACGCGACTGGATACAGTCAATATGGAAGATGGTGAGAGCGGACCTGCGTAACATGGATGTGAGGGTCAAAGAGGTAGAGGAAGCTACTACAATTTTGACTACTGACACTACCAGCCTTAAAAACCAAGTAGAGTTGCTCCAAAGCAGGCAAAATAAGATGGAACTTCAACTGGATGATTACGAAGAGAGGGCGAGAAGGAACAATATTCGCATCTTGAGATTTCATGAATGCGCGGAGGGAACAGCGATGGATCTCTTCGCAGAAGAGCTTATCACTAAGTACCTGCAGCCGAAGGGCCTGTCCAGATACTTCTCGATCGAAAGAGCCCATTGGGTCCAGGGTGGGAGGCCACAACCTGGGGCTCGTGCAAGGCCCATCATAGCGAGGGTCTTCAACTTTCTAGACAGGGATGCAATTCTACAAACAGCAAGAGTGTCTGCACCTGTGAAGTTCGAAAATAGCACGGTTACTTTCTTCCCGGACTTTACACTAAAAGTGCAACAACAGCGCCGCAGTTTTCTGGAGGTCAAGAAAGTGCTCAGAGATAAAGGCGTAAAGTATGCAATGCTCTTCCCGGCGAAGTTGCGTGTGGAAACAGGTGGGAAGGCATACTTTCTGTCCTCGCCGAAAGAGGCATGGGAATGGCTCGATGGCTGACGACAAGTCGGTAACTCCGGCAGAGAGAAACAACCCGGCCTGGGAGGGAATCGAGCCGAACGCTCCAAAGATAACCGAAAAGGATCTGAATAAGCAGCTGTGGGACTGGCAGGGGGAGAGTGATGACTGTCTACTCTTGGGATAAGAGGGTGGGTCAGGAACACGTATCGGATTCAATCACAGACATCAGTCGAAAAGTGGCAGAACTGGTTTCTGGATGGAAGGGACTGGCAGGAATCTTGCTATACACAATGGGTGCCGAGTTGGGCATGGGCCTTGTGTGATGGTTGGAGCGGACCAAGTACTGTAATCAGAGCTGCCGTAGGAACAACTTGGTAACAGGGAACAAGAAGGGGCTTGGGGAGGGGGGGAATTTTGGGAAGGGAACGCACTGGCCATGGTCCCTAAGTTAGTATGTTGGGAGGGCGACAGGCACTCTGCTAAGTTGGGGAGGCGGGTAGTTCGAAGCTCGGCAGCAGAGAGGGTGGAGAGTAGGGGGAGGAGGGAGGAGGGATTTTCCTTTTTGCAGGGTGCACCAATACACAGTTGCAATGTTATTGTTACTAGGCAAGCAGGCGCGAGAACTACAATATGGAGGGGGCCCTGATCATAAGGTAGCTAGCAAGGGACTGGAGGGAGGGGATGGGAAGCAGTACCCGTGGACCGGATATGGCTAAGTTGGGTCCTTCGAGCTTGAGAGCCATGACGTGTAATGTTAATGGGCTAAACGACAGACTCAAGAGGACTATGGTGTTGAAATATCTGCATAAACACTCGCCTGAGCTGGTCCTCCTACAGGAGACACACTTAAGGGGTAATTCCTATCTGGCGCTCAATAGATTTGGTTATACACTCTTGGCGCATGCAGGGTTTAGCTCGGGCTCTCGAGGGGTGGCCATATTGATTAAAAAGTCTGTGCCCTTTATACTCGGTCGACTGTGGCATGATGCCCAGGGCAGGCATGTGGCACTAACAGGGAGTTGGGAGGGGAAGACACTGAGTATATGCTCCGTATATGTGTCACCCAGGTTGCATGCAGAGACATTCCCACTGTTAAGCAAACTGCTATTGGAACTCCCAACTGGAGTCCTAATATTGGGCAGTGATATGAACGCTGTGATGTGTCGAGAGTTGGATAGGGCCCGATTGACTACACAGGCGGGGGGCTCGGAGCCACTGCGGGAATTTGTTGAAGCGTTGGACCTTGTAGATCTGTGGAGAGAACATAACCCGTCCACTAGACCGTACACTCATATATCCGCAGAGCACGGCAGCGGATCCAGATTGGACTATTTCCTCACGCAGGGGGTGCATGCAGGGTAGTTTAGAGAGGCACAACATAGAGCTAGGGGCATATCTGATCACTCCCCGTTGGTGGTTTCCTTGCTAGGCCTGGTACGGGGAAACGCTCTCCCAAGAGCGGACCAATGGCTATTTAGAGACTGCGACTTTCAAGACAAGTTTAGAGAGAGCACAGAACAATATTTTAGGGACAACACGGGTTCAGTGGCCTCGCAATGTGTGTTGTGGGAGGCATATAAGGTGGTTGTGAGAGGCTATGCACAGGCAGAAACTGGGCAGAAAGATGAAACGGATGGCCCGCTGTGCCACACTAGAAGGCAAATTAGTGACACTGGAGGAGCGGGTCACACGGGTGGGGGTTCGGACTCGGTACTTAGACACAGATTGGGGCTCAAGCAGAAAGAACTAAGGGACCTGGAGGATGATGTCGCCAGAGCGCATGCAGTTGCAACTCAAAGGAAAGTTTACGATCTGGGGACAAGGCAAATAAGTTAATTGCCTGGTTGGAGAAGAGAGATGAAGGAACTGGGTAGCTGAAATTAAGGGGATGGATGGCACTAGTCATAAGGAGGGCTCTGACATAGCGGAGGTGTTTGCTCAATACTACGAAACAATATATCAGTCCACCTCTGCCGTGACAGAGGAGGAATGTACGGCATTCCTTCAGGATATTGCCCTATTGACATTGTCCGCAGAGGATAGTGAGGCGCTTGACCAGAATCTATCGGTGGAAGAGGTAGCGAGTGCTATCAGGGAACTGCAGTCTGGGAAGGCGGCGGGCCCGAATGGCCTACCCGCTGAGATTTTCAAGTGCTTCTCGGATATAGTGGCGCAGCCTATGCTCAATATGTTCTGGGAAGCGCGGGAGATGGGACAGCTACCGGACGACCTTAGACTAGCATTAATAGTTGTTATCCCCAAGCAAATGTAAAGCACTGGAAGATTGTGGGTCATATAGGCCCATTTCGCTGTTGAACTACGAGTCCAAGGTGTTGGCAAAAGTACTGGCCAATAGGCTTAGGCCTGTCATCTCCACAGTAATCCACCCCGATCAGTCTGGGTTTATGCCTATGAGGAGTACAAGGCTAAATCTCCGTCGCTTATATGGAGTAATGCATGAGGTATGTGCACATCCGATGGAGGATGCAGCAGTGGTGTCACTGGGTGCCCGCATGGCATTTGATTGTATTGAGTGGGCATATCTGTTTAGGGTGTTGGTCAAGATGGGCTTCGGGCTTCGGTTCTGTGCCTGGGTCAGACTGCTGTATTCGAATCCGATGGGTAGAGTTCGAATCAATGGGGCGGTATCCAGGCCATTTGCTCTGCATAGAGGTACGTGCCAGGGGTGCCCACTGTCTCCGAGGCTATTCGCGATGGCCTTGGAGCCATTGGCGGCCTGGGTACGTAACGACCCGGAAGTGCAGGGAATTGATGTTGGAGGTGAGTGGGAGGAACGCATATCCCTGTATGAAGACGATGTGTTGCTTGATGTATATAGACCGCGCCACATGATTCATAGACTGCTTCATATTTTTAGAACATTTGGCAATTACTCGGGGTATCAAATAAATTGGGATAAGTCATTGGTCTACTCTCTAACGGGCAGAAGCTGCAGCTTACATCGGCGTGTGGGGTCCTGCAGCAGCGGGAAGAATTCAAATACTTGGGGATATGGGTCACTAGATCGGCAGAGAGGTTTTTGGATTTAAATCTGAAGCCGCAGATAGGAAGATTGCGTAGAGGTGTGATGCATTGGCGGAGGTTACCGGTGTCTCTTATGGGGCGGGCGGTCTTATTCAAAATGATGGCTCTTCCGCGGTTACTGGCGGTCCGACGGCGGTGTTTTGGACAATTGATGCAGAATTGCGGGCTCTACTGTGGGCGGGACAAAGCCCCCGTATTGCATTACAAAAATTGCAGAGGGGAGTGTACGATGGGGGACTGGCAGTGCCGAATGTTGGATGTTATTATCTGACGATTCAATTGGTGTGTGTGAACGACCGGGTTTTTGCTCCCCGGGAGGAGCCGGCGTATAGGATGGATCGGCGCACATTTGGCTCCCCAGGATACCCGGCAGCACTATATGGGAAGGGGCGTCAACTACATCTGCTAGCGCATACAAGAACGGTTGTACAGGCCACCAAACTGTTGGGGTGGGAGTCTAAGCTGACCGAGCAGACCTCACTGTGGGACAGCGACCAATTGGCAGAGGTGAGACGACTGGAGGGCTTCCATAAGTGGAACCTTATTGGTATTGAAAAACCATGGGATGTTTGGCAAAATGGTGACGTGTACGTTTGAGGACCTTCAGTCAGAATATAATTTAATGGAAGGGGAGAGGCTCCACTACTTACAGTTGAGGCATGCCCTGAAATGCCATGTAAAGGTTGGTGAGCAGGTCCCATAATGCACTCCTGTGAAGGATAGATTGCTGATGGACCCGATGGTGGGAAAGGCAGTATCACTTATATATCGTAAACTGATTAATAATTTGGCGGATCCGTTGGGCCCCTCTAGAGAAGCGTGGGAGTCAGATGTGGGGCTGCTGGAATATGATGATTGGGCCGAGGCACTACAGAGCCCTAGGGAAATGGCTATTCGTGCCAGGTTTAGATTGGTCCAGCTGAGGATTCTACACAGATCCTATATGGCTCGCATATTACTGCAGTAGTTGGGTAGATGTGAATCGGGCCAGTGCGATGGGAAATGTGGGGAGGTGGTTACTTTTTTTCACATTCTGTGGATGTACCCAAAGATTTAGAGGTTCTGGGAAGGGGTTTCACGAGTGATGACAGCGGTGGTGGGTCTACAGGTTCCCGTAGATGCGAGATGGCATCTATTGACTGTGACGGGAGAGATTGTGTGGCCCAAATACACAAAGATATGGTTGACATTGGCCTCTGGAGTGGCGAAATGGAACGTAGCCAGAGCATGGGAGGCGGTGGAACCACCAAAAGTAGGGGCATGGAAACTAGACTTGGACTGGTGTCAGCAAGCCGAAAAGGTGGTCTATGAAAGCAGGGGATGCCCTCAAAAAATGGGAGAAGATCTGGACTCAATGGGAAAATATAGGAACTACTGATTGTTGGTGGTCGTAATGTGGCATGCCAAAGGGAGGGTACTGAGTTGTTAGGGGGTGTTCGGGCGGGGAAGTTCAATAATATGACATTGTAAATTGTTTTGAAGGTTAATAAGATGATAGATTGTAATCTGTGTTGCCCAAGGATTGGGAAATGTAATGTGCACCTGCTTAATAAAAACAGAAATTTAAAGCAGCAACTTTTTCAAGCTTGCAGTGCTGTAATGGGGATGCGGGTAGGTTTTGGGTGGGCGTTGGAGAGGAAGGTGTGGGGGGCGGTGTGAATGAGGTGAAAAGAGACCGGTCTGACAGTCCTGCTTCAGTCTCTTTGCAGTAATTCTGGTTTCCTTTGGCATTGTGCAGGCCGAGTCTGATTTAGGGTCTTCATCGCCAAGGGCTGGGTGCACACAACAATGATTGGTGCCAAGACAGGCTGGTCCCTGACTACATGTATGTACCTGTACTTGCTCAACGGGTGAAGTAGACACTAAAGCACAACTCTAAGCAAACCAACCAGTACTCCTTGACTCCAGGCTCGAAATAAAAAAATGCAGTCTTGGTAGACACGAGTTCCGGTTATTAGCCCCATCACTACACAGTCTAGACAAAAAGACTACTCACACACTGCACACCTTGGGGTGCTTTATGTTACAGAAAAGAGGGCATTATGTGGAGTTGCAGTACTACATTGCTTCAGTCAAAAGGCCCTGCAATTGCTCCCACTTAGTAGAAGCAGTATAGTAGTGCACAAGAACCCACATCGCCATCTGCACTCCAGTCTACAGTCCTCGCTGCTGTGCATTCCCAGTGTTTGCTGAGTCACAACAGGGAGGGAGAGGGTGTTTGTAGGGGGGGGTTTGGAAGTGATGGTTTTGTATGAGCAGCCCACCTATGGAAATCACAGGGTTCTTCTGATCTGCTAGTTCCTATGGTTGCTTATTTCACCTCTCTGTAGCACAGCCATCACTAAACTTGTAGGCCAAATTTTCAAGTGTTCCTGCCGTGACGGGCAAAGCTGAAAGTGTCCAATTTGACAACCCCGATTAGCACGAGGCTGGATGCCCTCCTAGGCCATCATTCGCCTCAATCACTGGCTCATGCATGGGAGCTTCATCGTACCAGCAACAGTCCTTCTTTTTGCATCACTCAGGTGAGGCCCACCTATTATATTGTATATGTGTATTATGCTAGGCCTTAGAAGCAGGAAGGGGCAGGGTGAGCACAGCAAAGCACTAGCAGTCAACCTGGATGAAGCAGGATATTCCTTTCCTGACCTGCAGCCAATACTCAAAGGCAGGTGGGCTGAACCAGGTGCCCAAGCCAGGCATCCTGTCCAGAGCAGGAATTGGGGATCTTCTCAGAATGGCCACTGCTACTGGAGGGTTAATCATGGCAGGTGCAGCATCAATGGGCACAGGGCACAACCCCCTCACCCTGCACCCCTTAGCCGTCCACCCAGTGGTGTACCCGTGTCGGCCGGGGGCTGTCTCATAATAAACATTCCTCAAGATGCGGCTTCAGCAGCAGAACTTATAAGAAGCTGACCTCCAGCAGCATCTCTTGTCCTGGCCCCAACCTTCACTTTGTTTAAGACAACACAGGGCTTTTCATATGAAAATTGTGGATTATTGCAGATTCCTCTGGTAGAAGAAATTGTGACCGAGAAAGGAGTCTTCCAAACAAGTCTCTCTCACAGATGGCCAGAGGATCAAATGGTTTCTGCATAAGTGAAGCTTGAACCACTTTCAATATGCCTCTCCCTATTGATGCAAGTGGAGAGGATGTTAAACTCTGGCCCAATGATACCAAAAGCAGTTGAGAGGCCCAGAAGGAAACCAGCACGCCCCATCTTCCATACAGCATGTGCTTGGCTTCCACAACCAAAGAGCAGTGTAGTCCGCATTCTGCATAATTTGAAAGATAATTGTGATCTCATTAACCTGTCTTGTTGTTGCTGCTGTTGCCATGGGGATTACTAACGATAGGATTATATAGAATCAGACAGACACAGAATCCGGGCATATGCAGAAAGAATGCTGCCTCCAAAGTTTTATAGACAATGCAAAAATCAGTTTCCCTTCCAACAATGTATGTGAGCATTTAAAGATTCACATAAAAATGAAATGATTGTAATGTGGCTGTTTGAACCAGACATTACTTGGGTATGGCATTAAGGCTAATGTTTTTAAGGTGTTTTGTGTTGCTGTACCATGGATTCTCATCTACAAGGATGTGCTTATGTTGTTTCTCAATTCCAGGTACCTCATCCCCTGCAATCATGTAATGCTAAGCCAGAAGAGGGCTGTCAAGGACTTAGATTTCTATGGCAGAACTGCAGACAAGTTCCTATCTTTGATTCCCAAGTGCTGCCAACATGAAAGATCTCCGTCCCCAGACCAGGAAGAGGAACATGCCACGTGGTCGAAAGGTGAGAAACTCACTAAGGATTTTAAAGTTTGTGGCATTTGCTTCCATGGCTTATCCTTGGCAGTCACTTGACACCTGCGTTCATTTAGTAGCTCCATTTTTTTTCATGAAGGGCTGGACTGTTCCAATTGGAGGATTGTCAGAACTGATCTGCATATGGCTGGGTCCAAACTGAAGTTTCATAGGCAGAAAATGATTGATGGGTTGGAACGCTAGCCTGACTGATTACCAGTGGTTAGACTTAATGCAAGCATTACTCCCATTACCTTTTATATGTTTCATGCAATGCCCTAAGTGGCCAAGTGTATTCCCTGACATGGGCCTCTTGCTCCCAGTGCCACTGGAGCCAAGTTGCACCTAACTGACGAGCTCCACTCAGGGCACAACTGGTCTCCGGCTGGTTCAAAGAAGACCTGACTTGGCAATTCAGGCTGGACTGTTCCTAATGGAGCAGGGTCAAGAGAGCTTAGGTGGCATAGTGAGCAGTAATAGGTTGGAATGCTATCCTGAGTGATTGGCAGTGGTTAGACTCGTAATCATTCCTCTCATCACCTTTTGTGTGTTTTATTCAACTTGCCGCAGCTGTCACAGACCTTAAGCATGGCAGGAGCCATTCTGCAACCAGGTCTGCAGCTGGAGAATAATAAGCTTTGGTTTTCTACTAATTCCCCATGGCTTTGTACCAACACTCCAAGCATGTAAATCCAATACGTTCATGACTATACCTAGTAAAAGGTTTGGCATAATCAGTGAGTCCTGGGGCAGATGCAAAAACTATTGCCTGCTTAATTTTCACAGATGCATCTTAGACTTCAGTAGACCACTGCAAGCATTCATGGGTGCCTTTTCTAGCATAATTGTAGAAAGGCTTCGCCATTTCAGTATAGCCTAAGGGCTTAAGAACCACTGTCTGCAGTACCCAGCCATGCCTAGAAAAGGTACGTATCTGGCAGACCGTTATAAGGAGGGCCAACTTACGAAAAGCTTCCATTCGTTCAGAAGAGAGCTGGTGCTTCCCAGCAGAGATTTTATGACCAAGATTCAGATATCAAAGGCTGATCATCAACATATTGGACTATATTGGACTATAGTAAAACCTTGGGGGAAAACTAATGTATCTTGATCCTTCTTCAGGACCTAGGAATAAATTGAAGGGGACTCTGCAAATCCTTGAGGAATTTGTGCCCACAAAAGGTGAGACCCTCAGAATGTGAACAAGAAGAGATACAGACTCTTCTTATGTATGGGGATGAAACAGAAAGTGGAAGAAAGGTCATCCACAGTAAACCATTAGGCGTTTGCGGGGATGCAATAAAAGATGGCGACGGGGTGGGGCCACAGGAAGCTTGAACTATTCACATTAATAATGGCTCTTAATTCCTGTACATGTTGACTTTCCACGATTGCATATCGGGAAAATTGGAGTATTACATCACAATAGGTAACTAAACCCCCTAACCTCATTGAATCTGCTCTTACATGGTGGAGCCCTTCCTCCTCCTCAGGGTTTAACGGTTACTGGATTTCTTCTATTAAAGGTCAACATTCACCTTCACCGGTTCCATTGATGATATGGACCCCAGATCATTGGCCTCTGTAGACCACAGTGTGGATGGTACCTGTGAAAGCAACTCAGTTAAATCAGAAGCTATGGCAGTTTCATTGGTATTACTTGGGCAATTTGTGCTCTGACACAATAGTGCAAGTAATTTGTTTCCTTGATGATGTATATTTAGGAGCAGAACAAAAAGGAATGTTTATCACTAATGGGTCCCAGGGAAATGGAAATGGGATCAGAAACATAGTGAGGAATCCGTTGATTAGAAATACTGACTGGGTTTCTGGACATGCTTGAAAGAGGTACAGAGGGGAATTCAGAGGTTTGTAGAGCTAAATGGCTAGTGCACATACACCCATGTCAAGGGGCTAGATCATATGCTTACCATTAATGACACAATCTAAGTATGGGCCCTTTTGATCTACTGGGATGAGGTATTCACAGCACAGTTGGAACCTCTCAGGCTGTCTCAAAGCTCAGGATTAGAGTTTTGAGTAATCTGATAAAGTCCAAATTGACTGGGACAGCTGGTGCATTAGATACAAAATTGGGACAGTTCAGTTTCTAATGCCCTAACTGTCCACAGGTTAAGCAATACCCTCCTGCTACTGGAACCTTTCCCTGGGCCCTTCTATTACCGCTCCCAGCTTTCTGTCCAGCTCAGCCCAACCCCTCTTTATTACTTCTTTTGTGGGCCTCACCCCCTTAATGGTGTTCTGCATCTTCAATGACGGCTTTAGATTGGTAAAATACCATCCAAGCCAACCTGGAATTAATAAAATCCAAAGCTCTTATACTGTTCCTGGAGTGGTAAAAGGCTTTGTCCCTTTCTAGCTCGGCGTGGATAGCACTGTGCTAATCGTATCCTTAAAAACTGTGCTAGGAAAACAGACATTTGAGGTGAGCAGATTCAGTGTGTCGGTGGTGTTGTAAAGTGCTCCATATAATGGAGCTGTTCTCCACCTAAATTTGGGAACTCCCTAGAGTTCCCTGTTTCCGTGTGTGTGTGTGTGTGTGTGTGTGTGTGTGTGTGTGTGTGTGTGTGTGTGTGTGTGTGTGTGTGTGTGTGTGTGTGTGTGTGTGTGTGTGTGTGTGTGTGTGTGTGAGTGTGTGAGAGAGAGAGAGAGAGAGAGAGAGAGAGAGAGAGAGAGAGAGAGAGAGAGAGAGAGAGAGAGAGAGAGAGAGAGAGAGAGAGAGAGAGAGAGAGAGAGAGAGAGAGAGAGAGAGAGAGAGAGAGAGAGAGAGAGAGAGAGAGAGAGAGAGAGAGAGAGAGATAGATAGATAGATATCTACTGGCGGTCGCCAGTAGATAGTTAGGACCTATTTTCCATAGGAAATTCACAACATTCTATTTCCAATAACTTTGGCGCCGGTTGACGAATCTTCGCGAAATTTTCAAAACTTATGGCCCGCTCCGCTCCTATCCTGAAAGTTTCGGGGTGATTCGGCAAGTGGGGGCCGAGAAAAAAGGGGGGTCCCAAACGTGTTTTCCCCATGCAATTTTCCATAGGAAACTTTAGACACGGCTACAGCCCGAACTGCTGAACGGAATTACACCAAATTTGGCAAAGAGGTAGTTCTTGGTTCAGAAAGAACCCTTTTGTTAAATGGTGTAAATCCGTTCAGTAGTTGCTGAGAAAATCAAAAGTAAAATCACATATATATCTGGGCGGAGCCTAACCACACATGTCATTGTGAGATCTGATTGGCTGTCAGCACTTCATCCTGGAATTGCTGGCAGCCATCTTGGGACCAATATAAATGATCGTACCCCATTGAAATGCATTGTAGTGAATCAAAGATTTTGAGGGTTACCAAAAGGAGAACTATAAAGGGTGATAACAGACTTTAGTTACATTAGAATTCATTTGTTGATGGTACCATACTAATTTCAGGAATTGTGGTGTGTTCTAAGGTGATTTTACCCTGTGAAAAACCTTCTGCTGGGATATCATGAATCATGTTTGAGAGAAAACTATTTTCACATGCTTGTCCCATAGAGTTTTGGAAGGTGCTCCAGAAGCTAAAATGAGAGCATATTTTCTGTAAATTCACATTATCTTTCTCAGTCATGTGAGAATGAAGTCTGACATTCTCAGTAAAACATGTACATCCAACAAGGGCAGAGACTGTCAGTTGATTCCTTTGTGTTCTACTGCAGCTTCCCAGAGTGTTCTAAAGAACAACTAGAGTGCTAACAGCCTTACTTATGACAAAAGTATGGCACACCTGAAGCCATCTTGATTGGAATAAACTGGTAACACTTAAAACATTTAATTTAAAAAGGAACAAAATGATGGGGTTCATTTTGTCATAGAAATTATGGGTAGTGCTGTAGAAAGAAAAATTAGTACGTTTCAAGTGTGATCTCAAATATCTTCCTGTTATATTTCAACAGGAGCAGCCTGCCAGTTGATGTCTTTGTGTTCTACTGCAGCTTCCCAGAGTGTTCTAAAGAACAACTAGAGCGCTAACAGCCTTACTTATGACAAAAGTATGGCACACCTGAAGCCATCTTGATTGGAATAAACCGTTAATACGTAAAACATTTAATTTAAAAAGGAACAAAATGAGGGGTTTCTTTTTTAAATAGAAATTATGGTTAGTGCTGCAGAAAGAAAAATGAGGGCATGTTTTAAGTGAGATCTCAAATCCTCTTCTATTTCATTAGAAAATTCTGACATGCAGACTGAAACAATCACTTTCAATACCAGCAGCAGACTTCCAGTTAACTCCCTGGTGAGCAGTAGCTTTCCTACAGTGATCTAATGAGCAACTAGAGTGCTAACATTCTGAATTTATGGCAAATGTGAGACACATCTGAATGCCTTCTTGATGGAATCAAAGTAAAAAGCTGAAAGCATTTCCTACTGAGGAGACTGCAGTAAATGAGGAAATTAGGAAACTTCATAATAAAGAAGTCTTCCAAGATGGCCACCAGAGAAAAAAGAGTCCAAATGTAGCACAAATATTACCCAGATGTAGCCCACATATAGCCCAATGACAAAAGTGTGCAAAACACTTTTTATTTTTAGTTTTTTTGCAGTTTTATGTAGTGCAGACTGGTCAGGTATTGGAGCGTTGCATCTTAAAACATGACCCCCTACACTACAAAAACACCACTGCACTACCCTAAACCCTAAAACACTACCCCCAGCATGACCCCCTACACTACACAAGCACCACTGCACTATCCTAAACCCTAAAACACTACCCCCAGCATGACCCCCTACACTACACAAACACCACTGCACTACCCTAAACCCTAAAACACTACCCCCAGCACGACCCCTTACACTACACAAGCACCACTGCACTACCCTAAAACACTACCCCCAGCACGACCCCCTACACTACACAAACACCACTGCACTACCCTAAACCCTAAAATACTACCCCAGCACGATCCCCTACACTACCCAAACACCACTGCACTAACCTAAATCCTAAAACAATATCCCCAGCAAGACCACCTACACTACCCAAACACCACTGCACTACCCTAAAACAAGACCCCCTACACTACACAAACACCACTGCACTACCCTAAACCCTAAAATACTACCCCCAGCACGATCCCCTACACTACCCAAACACCACTGCACTAACCTAAATCCTAAAACAATATCCCCAGCAAGACCACCTACACTACACAAACACCACTGCACTACCCTAAACCCTAAAACACTACCCCCAGCACGACCCCCTACACTACCCAAGCACCACTACACTACCCTAAACCCTAAAACACTACCCCAGCACGACCCCCTACACTGCCCGAACACCACTGCACTGCCCTAAAACTTGAAACACCAGCCCCTGCACGACCCCCTACACTGTTCGAACACCACTGCACTGCCCTAAACCCTGAAACACCACCCCAGCACGACCTCCTACACTGCCCGAACACCACTGCACTGCCCTAAACCCTGAAACACCACCCCTTCACGACCCCTACACTGCCCGAACACCACTGCACTGCCCTAAACCCTGAAACACGACCCCCTACACTGCCCAAACACCACTGCACTGCCCTAAACCCTGAAACACTACCCCCAGCAAGACCCCCTACACTGCCCGAACACCACTGCACTGCCCTAAACCCTGAAACATCACCCCAGGAAGACCCCCTACACTGCCCGAACATCACTGCTCTGCCAAAAACCCTGAAACACCAGCCCCAGCACGACCCCCTACACTCCCCGAACACCACTGCACTGCCCTAAACCCTGAAACACCAGCCCCAGCACGACCCCCTACACTGCCCGAACACCACTGCACTACCCTAAACCCAGAAACACCACCCCCAGCACGACCCCCTACACTGCCCGAGCACCACTGCACTGCCCTAAACCCTGAAACACCAGCCCCAGCACGACCCCCTACACTGCCCGAACACCACTGCACTGCCCTAAACCCTGAAACACCAGCCCCAGCACGACCCCCTACACTGCCCGAACACCACTGCACTGCCCTAAACCCTGAAACACCACCCCGGGCACGACCCCCTACACTGCCCTAAACCCTGAAACACCACCCCCCAGCAAGACCCCCTACACTGCCCGAACACCACTTCACTGCCCTAAACCCTGAAACATCACCCCCAGCAAGACCCCCTACACTGCCCGAACACCACTGCACTGCCCTAAACCCTGAAACACCACCCCCTGCACGACCCCGTACACTGCCCGAACACTACTGCACTGCCCTAAACCCTGAAACACCACCCCCAGCAAGACACACTGCACGAACACCACTGCACTGCCCTAAACCCTGAAACACTACCCCCAGCAAGACCCCCTACACTGCCCGAACACCACTGCACTGCCCTAAACCCTGAAACACCACCCCCAGCAAGACCCCCTACACTGCCCGAACAACACTGCACTGAACCCTGAAACACCACCCCCAGCACGACCCCTACACTGCCCGAACACCACTGCTCTGCCCAAAACCCTGAAACACCAGCCCCAGCACGACCCCCTAGACTGCCCGAACACCATTGCACTGCCCTAAACCCTGAAACACCACCCCCAGCACGACCCCCTACACTGCCCAAACACCACTGCACTGCCCTAAACCCTGAAACACTACCCCCAGCAAGACCCCCTACACTGCCCGAACACCACTGCACTGCCCTAAACCCTGAAACATCACCCCAGCAAGACCCCCTACACTGCCCGAACACCACTGCTCTGCCAAAAACCCTGAAACACCAGCCCCAGCACGACCCCCTACACTGCCCGAACACCACTGCACTGCCCTAAACCCTGAAACACCAGCCCCAGCACGACCCCTACACTGCCCGAACACCACTGCACTACCCTAAACCCAGAAACACCAGCCCCAGCACGACCCCCTACACTGCCCGAACACCACTGCACTGCCCTAAACCCTGAAACACCAGCCCCAGCACGACCCCCTACACTGCCCGAACACCAGTGCACTGCCCTAAACCTCTAAAACACCAGCCCCAGCATGACCCCCTACACTGCCCGAACACCAGTGCACTGCCCTAAACCGTGAAACACCAGCCCCAGCACGACCCCCTACACTGCCCGAACACCACTGCACTGCCTTAAACCCTGAAACACCAGCCCCAGCACGACCCCCTACACTGCCCGAACACCACTGCACTAAACCCTGAAACACCACCTCGGGCACGACCCCTACACTGCCCTAAACCCTGAAACACCACCCCCAGCAAGACCCCTACACTGCCCGAACACCACTGCACTGCCCTAAACCCTGAAACATCACCCTCAGCACGACCCCTACACTGCCCGAACACCACTGCACTGCCCTAAACCCTGAAACACCACCCCCAGCACGACCCCCTACACTGCCCGAACACCACTGCACTGCCCTAAACCCTGAAACACCACCCCCAGCACAACCGCCTACACTGCCTGAAAACCAATGCACTGCCCTAAACCCTGAAACACCAGCCCCAGCACGACCCCCTACACTGCCCGAACACCACTGAACTGCCCTAAACCCTGAAACACCAGCCCCAGCACGACCCCCTACACTGCCCGAACACCACTGCACTGCCCTAAACCCTGAAACAACACCCCCAGCACAACCGCCTCCACTGCCTGAAAACCACTGCACTGCCCTAAACCCTGAAACACCAGCCCCAGCACGACCCCCTACACTGCCCGAACACCACTGCACTGCCCTAAACCCTGCAACACCAGCCCCAGCACGACCCCCTACACTGCCCGAACACCACTGCACTGCCCTAAACCCTGCAACACCAGCCCCAGCACGACCCCCTACACTGCCCGAACACCACTGCACTACCCTAAACCCTGCAACACCAGCCCCAGCACGACCCCTACACTGCCCGAACACCACTGCACTACCCTAAACCCTGAAACACCAGCCCCAGCAAGACCCCCTACAATGCCCGACAACCACTGCACTGCCCTAAACCCTGAAACACCACCCCCAGCAAGACCCCCTACACTGCCCGAACACCACTGCACTGCCCTAAACGCTGAAACACCAGCCCCAGCAAGACCCCCTACACTGCGCGAACACCATTGCACTGCCCTAAACCCTGAAACACCACCCCCAGCAAGACCCCCTACCTTGCCCGAACACCACTGCACTAAACCCTGAAACACCACCCCCCAGCAAGACCACCTACACTGCCCGAACACCACTGCACTGCCCTAAACCCTGAAACACCACCCCCAGCACGTCCCCTACACTGCCCGAACACCACTGCACTGCCCTAAACCCTGAAACACCACCCCCCTGCACGACCCCTTACACTGCCCGAACACCACTGCACTGCCCTAAACCCTGGAACACCAGCCCCTGCACAACCCCCTACACTGCCCGAACACCACTGCCCTAAACCCTGAAACACTGCCCCCAGCAAGACCCCCTACACTGCCCGAACAACACTGCACTGCCCTAAACCCTAAAACATCACCCCCAGCAAGACCCCTACACTGCCCGAACAACACTGCACTGCCCTAAACCCTAAAACATCACCCCCAGCAAGACCCCTACACTGCCCGAACAACACTGCACTGCCCTAAACCCTAAAACATCACCCCCAGCACGACCCCCTACACTGCCCGAACACCACTGCACTGCCCTAAACCCTGCAACACCAGCCCCAGCACGACCCCCTACACTGCCCGAACACCACTGCACTACCCTAAACCCAGAAACACCACCCCCAGCACGACCCCCTACACTGCCCGAGCACCACTGCACTGCCCTAAACCCTGAAACACCAGCCCCAGCACGACCCCCTACACTGCCTGAACACTTCTGCACTGCCCTAAACCATGAAACACCATCCCCAGCACGACCCCCTACACTGCACGAACACCACTGCACTGCCCTAAACCCTGAAAACTACCCCCAGCAAGACCCCCTATACTGCCCGAACACCACTGCACTGCCCTAAACCCTGAAACATCACCCCCAGCAAGACCCCTACACTGCCCGAACACCACTGCCCTAAACCCTGAAACACCACCCCCAGCAAGACCCCCTACACTGCCCGAACACCACTGCACTGCCCTAAACCCTGAAACACCAGCCCCAGCACGACCCCCTACACTGCCCGAACACCACTGCACTGCCCTAAACCCTGAAACACCACCCCGTGCACGACCCCTACACTGCCCGAACACCACTGCACTGCCCTAAACCCTGAAACACCACCCCCAGCACGACCCCTATATTGCCCGAACACCACTGCACTGCTCTAAACCCTGAAACACCACCCCCTGCACGACCCCTACACTGCCCGAACACTACTGCACTGCCCCAAACCCTGAAACACCACCCCCAGCACGACCCCCTACACTGCCCGAACACCACTGCCCTAAACCCTGAAACACCACCCCCAGCAAGACCCCCTACACTGAGCGAACACCACTGCACTGCCCTAAACCCTGAAACATCACCCCCAGCAAGACCCCCTACACTGCCCGAACACCACTGCACTGCCCTAAACCCTGAAACACCACCCCCAGCAAGACCCCCTACACTGCCCGAACACCACTGCACTGCCCTAAACCCTGAAACACCAGCCCCAGCACGACCCCCTACACTGCCCTAAACCCTGAAACACCCCCCCAGCAAGACCCCCTACACTGCCCGAACATCACTGCACTAAACCCTGAAACATCACCCCCAGCACGACCCCCTACACTGCCCAAACACCACTGCACTGCCCTAAACCCTGAAACACCACCCCCAGCACGACCCCCTACACTGCCCGAACACCACTGCACTGCCCTAAACCCTGAAACACCACCCCAGCACAACCGCCTACACTGCCTGAAAACCACTGCACTGCCCTAAACCCTGAAACACCAGCCCCAGCATGACCCCCTACACTGCCCGAACACCACTGTACTGCCCTAAACCCTGAAACACCAGCCCCAGCACGACCCCCTACACTGCCCGAACACCACTGCACTGCCCTAAACCCTGAAACACCAGCCCCAGCGTGACCCCCTACACTGCCCGAACACCACTGCACTACCCTAAACCCAGAAACACCAGCCCCAGCACGACCCCCTACACTGCCCGAACACCACTGCGCTACCCAAAACCCTGAAACACCACCCCCAGCAAGACCCCCTACACTGCCCGAACACCACTGCACTAAACGCTGAAACACCAGCCCCAGCAAGACCCCCTACACTACGCGAACACCATTGCACTGCCCTAAACCCTGAAACACCACCCCCAGCAAGACCCCCTACCTTGCCCGAACACCACTGCACTAAACCCTGAAACACCACCCCCCAGCAAGTCCACCGACACTGCCCGAACACCACTGCACTGCCATAAACCCTAAAACACCACCCCCAGCACGACACCCTACACTGCCCGAACACCACTGCACTGCCCTAAACCCTGAAACACCACCCCCAGCACGACCCCTACACTGCCCGAACACCACTGCACTGCCCTAAACCCTGAAACACCACCCCCCTGCACAACCCCTTACACTGCCCGAACACCACTGCACTGCCCTAAACCCTGAAACACCAGCCCCTGCACGACCCCCTACACTGCCCGAATACCACTGCACTGCCCTAAACCCTGAAACACCACCCCCAGCACGACCCCCTACACTGCCTGAACACCACTGCCCTAAACCCTGAAACACCACCCCCAGCAAGACCCCCTACACTGCCCGAACACCACTGCACTGCCCTCAACCCTGAAACACCACCTCCAGCACAACCCCCTACACTGCCTGAACACCATTGCTCTGCCCTAAACCCTGAAACACTGCCCCCAGCAAGACCCCCTACACTGCCCGAACACCACTGCACTGCCCTAAACCCTGAAACATCACCCCCAGCACGACCCCCTACACTGCCCGGACACCACTGCACTGCCCTAAACCCTGAAACACCACCCCCAGCACGACCCCCTACACTGCCCGAACACCACTGCTCTGCCCAAAACACTGAAACACCAGCCCCAGCATGACCCCCTACACTGCCCGAACACCACTGCCCTAAACCCTGCAACACCAGACCCAGCACGACCCCCTACACTGCCCGAACACCACTGCACTACCCTAAACCCAGAAACACCACCCCCAGCACGACCCCCTACACTGCCCGAGCACCACTGCACTGCCCTAAACCCTGAAACACCAGCCCCAGCACGACCCCCTACACTGCCTGAACACTTCTGCACTGCCCTAAACCATGAAACACCATCCCCAGCACGACCCCCTACACTGCACGAACACCACAGCATTGCCCTAAACCCTGAAAAACTACCCCCAGCAAGACCCCTACACTGCCCGAACATCACTGCACTGCCCTAAACCCTGAAACATCACCCCCAGCAAGACCCCTACACTGCCCGAACACCACTGCCCTAAACCCTGAAACACCACCCCCTGCACGACCCCCTACACTGCCCGAACACTACTGCACTGCCCCAAACCCTGAAACACCACCCCCAGCACGACCCCCTACACTGCCCGAACACCACTGCCCTAAACCCTGAAACACCACCCCCAGTAAGACCCCTACACTGCCCGAACACCACTGCACTGCCCTAAACCCTGAAACATCACCCCCAGCAAGACCCCCTACACTGCCCGAACACCACTGCACTGCCCTAAACCCTGAAACACCACCCCCAGCAAGACCCACTACACTGCCCAAACACCACTGCACTGCCCTAAACCCTGAAACAGCAGCCCCAGCACAACCCCCTACACTGCCCGAACACCACTGTACTGCCCTAAACCCTGAAACACAACCCCCAGCACGACCCCCTACACTACCCGAACACCACTGCACTACCCTAAACCCTAAAATACTCCCCCCAGCACGACCCCCTACACTACCCGAACACAACTGCACTGCCCTAAACCCTAAAACACTCCCCCCAGCACGACCCCCTACACTACCCGAACACCACTGCACTGCCCTAAACCCTGAAACACTCCCCCCAGCATGACCCCCTTCACTACCCAAACACCACTGCACTGCCCTAAACCCTGAAACACTACCCCCCCCGCATGACCCCTACACTACCCGAACACCACTGCCCTCGTGTACCTCGAGGAGAACAACATCCTGGACCCTTCCCAGTCCGGCTTCCGCAGCAACCACAGCACCGAAACCGCCCTCATCGCCGCCACCGATGACATCAGGACCCTGCTAGACAACGGAGAAACAGCAGCCCTCATCCTCCTGGACCTATCAGCCGCCTTCGACACGGTCTGCCACCACACACTACGAACACGCCTTCACGACGCCGGGATCCAAGAGAAGGCCCTGGACTGGACCACATCCTTCCTTTCCGGCAGAACACAAAGCGTCCGCCTCGCCCCCTTCCGATCCAAGGCCACCAAGATCATCTGCGGCGTACCCCAAGGCTCCTCCCTCAGCCCAACGCTGTTCAACATCTACATGGCACCCCTCGCCCACGTCGCCCGACAGCACAACCTCAACATCATCTCCTACGCCGACGACACCCAGCTGATCCTCTCCCTCACCAAAGACCCTCACACCGCCAAAGCCCACCTCCACGAAGGAATGAAGGCCGTCGCCGAATGGATGAGGACCAGCCGCCTGAAGCTGAACTCGGACAAGACGGAGGTCCTCATCCTTGGTTCCAACCCTTCAGCCTGGGACGACTCCTGGTGGCCAACATCACTGGGAACAGCCCCGCCACCCACCGACCACGTACGCAACCTAGGGGTCATCCTCGACCCCACCCTCTCCATGACTAAGCAGGTCAACGCCGTTTCCTCATCCTGCTTCAACATCCTCCGAATGCTCCGCAGGATCTTCAAGTGGATCCCCACCGAAACAAGAAAAACAGTCACCCAGGCCCTCGTCACCAGCAGGCTGGACTACGGAAACGCCCTCACGCAGGAACGACGGCTAAGCTCCTGAGACGGCTGCAACGCATCCAGAACGCCTCTGCACATCTTATCCTCGACATCCCCCGACGCAGCCACATCACACCCCACCTGAGAGACCTGCACTGGCTCCCTGTCAACAAGAGGATAACCTTCAAGCTCCTCACCCACGCACACAAAGCACTCCACAACTCCGGACCAGCCTACCTCAACAGACGACTCAGCTTCTACACCCCCACCCGCCAGCTCCGCTCGACCAGCCTCGCCCTCGCCACAGTCCCCGCATCCGGAAAACGACCGCCGGCGGCAGATCCTTCTCCCACCTCGCCGCCAAGACCTGGAACACCCTCCCCACCAACCTCCGACAGACCCAAGACCTACTGGCCTTCAGAAGACTCCTCAAGACCTGGCTCTTCGATCAGTAGCAGCACCACCCCCTCTTCCCCCAGCGCCTTGAGACCCTCGCGGGTATGTAGTGCGCTTTATAAGTGACATGATTGATTGATTGATTGATTGATTGCCCTAAACCCTGAAACACCACCCCCAGCAAGACCCCTACACTGCCCGAACACCACTGCACTAGCCTAAACCCTAAAACACTACCCCCAGCACGACCCCTACACTACACAAACACCACTGCACTACCCTAAACCCTAAAACACTACCCCTACACTACACAAACACCACTGCACTACCCTAAACCCTAAAAAACTACCCCAGCACGAACCCCTACGCTACCCAAACACCACTGCACTACCCTAAACCCTAAAACAATACCCCCAGCAGTACCCCTACACTACCCAAACACCACTGCACTGCCCAAAACCCTAAAACACTAGCCCCAGCAGTACGCCCTACACTATCCAAACATCACTACACTACCCTAAACCCTAAACCACTACCTCCAGCATGACCCCCTATACTACACAAACACCACTGCACTACCCTAAACCCTAAAACACTCCCCCAGCACGACTCCCTACACTATCCAAACACCACTGCACTACCCTAAACCCTAAATCTACCCCCAGCATGACCCCCTACACTATACAAACACCACTGCACTACCCTAAAACACTACCCCCAGCACGACCCCCTTCACTACCTAAACACAACTGCACAATTTGTTACAGGCGTTGCAACGCAGGCCTGTGGTGCTTACTGGAAGTACCTGGTGGGCTAGTTGGGCCCCAGGGACCCTCAGGATTCAAGGTGACCTAATCCCCCAACTTAAAACGCGCCACGGGGCGCGTTTGCACAGTGGTGAAGGGAGGGGGCGGGGCCTCAGGTGACATGTGCGCAAACACGCCCTGTGGTGCGTTTTAAGTTGGGGAATTAATTCCCTTGAATCCTGAGGGACCCTGGGGGCCAACTAGCCCACCAGGTACCTTCAGTAAGCACAACAGAGTTGCGTTGCAGAGAGGTGAAAAGGTGCGTGGCCTCGAAACGCCTCTCTGCAACTCAGCTCTGTGGTCCTAACTGTAGGTACCTGGGAGGCTAGTTGGGCCCCAGGGACCCTCAGGATTCAAGGGACTTAATCCCGCAACTTAAAATGCGCCACGAGGCGCGTTTGCACACATGTCACCTCCGGCCCCCCTCCCTTCACCACTGTGCAAACGCGCCCTGTAGCGCGTTTTATGAGGTAGTTTTAATCCCCCTGCCCTATTATGTACTAGGGACTTACAGAGGAGGTCATGCTAATCACAGGGGTACCCCAACGCATAGTGTTCCCTAGTGTACGTAGGTGTTTTCACTGTATTCTAAGTGTCTTTTAGCATAGCACTGACTCTGGTTAGTCAGAGTCAGTTACCACCAGTACCCGTCTGAAAAAGTTGTGGGCACAGGATGATTTTGCAACAAGGCCTCTTTCTGCTCCTCTGTTGGTTCTTTCTGCACATCTTTTGCTTCTTCCTGCACTTTTCTTCGTCTTTGTGGACTTCTGTTGCTTCTTTCTGCATTTCTTTTGCTTCTTTCTGTGCGTTTTTTCTTCTTTCTTCACATGTCCTACCTCTGTAGGCATAGTTAGAAACTAGCATTTAAAAACCTTTGAAATTCACTTAAAAAATCATAGGTTTCAGGCACGTTATAGTTAGAAATTAGCATTTAAAAACCTTTGAAATTCACTGAAAAAACCATAGGTTTTAGGGACAGTTATAGTTAGTTGGACATTTCAATCGTACAAAACCATAGAAATTCCCCCGTTATAGTTAGTTCAGCTAACTATAACTCGCGCCCGCAATGCACTGCTGATGACGTCACATATACATCACTCATGACATGGTCAGTGACATCACTGATGACATCACTGATGACATCTCAAATGACATCACTGATGACATCATCCATGTGATAATTTCATGCATCTTCTCACACCCTAATATAACTTTTGATACACCCACTCTTAATTACAGACTGCCATTCTCAAAACCATACACACTCCAATACCAATAACTACATACCCACTCACTGATTCTTAGGTCTACACACACACACATCTACTCACTCACCCGTACAGTCACTCATACTTACGGTCACTCAGTACAGGACTATCATATGCACTCATACACCTATATAAACACTCACACACCGCCACTCATCCATAGAGGTACTCACACACCTAGTCAGTCATGCAAAAAATTAATCACACACCCATTTACTCACTTATACAGTTATAAACACACCAGCTCACTTACTCATACAAATACTAGCACATTCTTACGCTCTTATACAATAACTGATACAAGCACACACGCATCCATACAGCCACTCTCACAATCACACACTCTCACTTATAGCCATTTAAATACTCTAACACACATATATACTGCCTTTTACATATGTAGTTACTCGCACATGTACCACTGAGATATACATTCACTCACTAACACACCCATACACACACTCACCCACCCAAGCAGTCCATCACAGATGCACTCTTGAAATCATGCACCCAGTGAATCACCTACTCACACATCTATGTACAGAGTCACACACACCCCACCCACACAAACACTCAGGCAGCCATACAGATACTCAGAGAACCAATCAATAACCCATATAGACACTCATGTAGCTATTCGCAAATCCATGCATCCATTTACACACCAACAAACAGACGGATACAGACATTCACACAGTTTAGTCACTAACCCATGCATTCAGTAAGATACGTTTAATCACTCACTTGTAGAGTCAGTCACGCACGTACTAAATCATCCATTCAGACACTTATACACCCACTCATTCTTCAATACGCCTTTCCCTATATATATTAAACATATTTAAACTTTACAGAAACACACAGTCACTGGATGATGTCATCCATGGAAAATAGGTCCTAACTATAATATATATATATATATATATATATGTGTGTGTAGATATATTTACATATCTAAAAACAATAACACTGAAGTAGATGAGAAGATTATTTTTACACAAGTTTAGCGTTTGTGAGGCAGTTGACATCAACCAAGGTATATAAGTTTGAGCTTTGGCAGTATCCGGGGTATACAACATGGGGTCAGAATCGTATTTAATGTCTCCACCATCCTAATGAGTTTAGCATTAGTTTAGTCTTAATGTCAACCTTGTTACATGTAAAAAGGTTTTCATGACTGCTTAGCCATTGGGCACTTATTACCAATAGTGAGTGTGTGTGTGTGTGTGTGTGTGTGTGTGTGTGTGTGTGTGTGTGTGTGTGTGTGTGTGTGTGTGTGTGTGTGTGTGTGTGTGTGTGTGTGTGTGTGTGTGTGTGTGTGTGTGTGTGTGTGTGTGTGTGTGTGTGTGTGTGTGTGTGTGTGTGTGTGTGTGTGTGTGTGTGTGTGTGTGTGTGTGTGTGTGTGTGTGTGTGTGCGCGCACACACTTGGACATGTCAGTGAAAAAGTAGATTGTTGAGATCATTCTTGAAGTCCTATAAGGAGTTCATCCTTACAGCCAGAGGGAGAGAGTTGCATATGCTGGGGCACTTCTGAGAAAGAATAATACAAAGTTCTTTTTTTTTTTTTTTCTTTAGTAGAGGGGACTTCCAGAAGGAGAGATTGTGCCCATCGAAGTGATTACTAGCTGGTGTGTCAAGTAGTTAGAAATTCTCCCATTGATAGCCTTGTTAACAATGCAGGCCGGCTCAAATAAGCCTGTGTCCTCAATTGGAAGCCATTTTAGAGTGATTAGGATTGGGATAATGTGGTCTAATCTTCTAGCACCAGTTATTAGTCGTGCTGCTGCTGTAATGGCTGCTGTTAAAGGCCATGGTGGAATTTTGGTGTCTAGTCTTGTAATTACCGGTGATAGTCCAACTGTTTTAAAGTATTCTATAGGGATGAGAGACTTCATTCCTGAATGAGTCTGATTTGACCTTGGACCACTTTAGCTAAAGCAATAATGTGAACATGCAGGTTCAGTTCATGCCCACATTTTGCTTTTTCGACAATGAACTATTGCGTCAAGCCAGGCTTGTTGCAGTGCGGAAGGAAGAACAGTGAAACTGCTTTTTTTCAGGGTTCAGTTTGAGATTGTGTTGAGACTTTTATGTCTTAAAATGTAGTGTCTTCACTAGACTGGTTATGCCCTGTTAAGAGGAGCCTTTCAGGTACACCTGGCAGTAATCAGCTTATAGATGAGCGGAATGTGGCATTTTGCAGTATGAAATATCTTCTAGATTCAAATGCTTTGCACAATTCCTGCTTCTAGTGGTCGGGTCTGAAACTGTTTTTGTTTTTCTGAATTTTTCTTAGTTTGTGTCAATATAAGAGGCCCTTGTATGACGTAGATCATGATCCTGCCATGCCTGTGTGCATGCCCACCATCTCAGATTTTTTTTTTCTGCAGTTGGGTACTGAGGATCATCACGACAGATTCCTACAATTTTGACAAAAGACACCAAGAAGTCCTCAAAAAATATTTAAACGCAGTTGAGAAGTGGGCGAGATCTACGCTGGCGAGAGATTTGTCGGGGGCATCGATAGGCCGAGAATCATATCTAGTCAATGTGGGATCCCTCGGGTTCAGCGACACCATTTTAGATTCTAAGCACGGGCTTCAAATTTTTCATGAACTGCCATAGGAATTTCGCTTTGAATGAAGAACACCTGCTCTGTGTGTTCTGCCTCCCAAGAGACAATAAGTAAAAGGACTGCGTCCCATGCTTGTACTTCAAACCAAAAGCTCTGATACACAGGGATAGAAATCCTTGAGCACATTAAGGCGCTTCAGACATGGCTGGCCTATCAGAACTAGAAAAGGGTGCTGTGTTAATGGAAGAGATGGAGTTCTCCGATGTCAAGGTGGAGTAGGCTCAAGCGAAACACTGAAATATCGACCTCGAGTCTTCATATGAGGTTGAGGAACACGATAGTCAAGACCCTAAACCTGCATTGCTGCATGCCGAAAGCCACCAAAGATGAAGCATCCAAGCTAATGCCCGCCAAAGCAGAAGTCTTCGAACGAAACAATATAGCCACAAAAAACCAAGCCCTTCATGCCAAAAAAGCTTGCAGTAAAAATGGCCAGAATAACTTCTCATCCTACTGAGAAAGAAAGACTCACCTGTAAGGATGTGCTTAAGGGTGCCGCCTCAGCTTCCTTTGGATGATCGTGCGCGGAAAGAGAAGGAGGAAAGGGGCACCCTCGAAGGGAAAGTGCCATGGAGACCATAAAACCTCCGACGTCATCGAACTAGAGAGGAAAAAGAGGGCATTAGAGTCAGAAATAGAAAATTTGCTAAAAAAAAAGAAGGAAACTTTCAAGGAAGCCTTTGCATCTCAAAAGAAAGCTAAAGCTTTAGGGGTTAACAATCTAGCCCAGGACATTCTGGTTCCAGAGCAGGAGGAAACACAACATGATGTAGGGCAGGTCACTGACATGGGGAAGAGGAATCTATCTTTATCCACACAGATTGCAAAGACATAGGTTTCGACATACCGCAAGAGGAAATGTTAAGGGAAGATGTCGAGGCAGAGTCACCTCAGGTATAAATAGATATCTACCCCTCAATGCAATTCTCTACAAATGATGTCTCAACATAGCGCGGGATGGTAAAGAAAGCTGCAAGTGCCTTTGGGGTGGAGATGGAGATGGAGAAAGAGGACACATGCTTTCTCCTCGAGACAGCCCCGTATACAAGAAGAACCCGTTTCTGCTGATGCACCAGTGCATAGTCCAGTAGGGTAAGGAGATTTTCTCACTGCTTGCTTCGTGCATAGAGAAGTTCAGACCATCCACTCAGGACCCAAAGTATATACAAGGGCACTTTGAACCTGACTCTTTATAATAACTATGGCAAGGATTAGAGCCATGTCCCCTGCACCTATGGGGCCCCAGCCAGAGAAAGAGAGCATGAGTTTGGGGGGCAGTTGGCAGGAAAATGAAGAGAGCAACTGCCACACAATGGCGGCTTGCGAACTTCAATGCCCTCAGTAAGTAGACACGCCCATCAACACTGGGAAAGATATGGAGGATCTTATGTCACATCTCCCGGAAGAATACCAGAAAAGGGTAAAAGAATATAATTGAGGAAGGAAAGAACATTGCCAACTATCTCCTGCCTTAATTCGAAATTCTACTCTGCAGATACAGCAAGCAGGCAACTGGCAATGGGCACTGTCCCTCGAAGGCACGCCTGGGTACTCATCTCAGGTTTTAAACCATATGTACAATCCAGTATCCTTGCGATGACTCTGATGGGTAACTGGTTGTTTGGCCCAGGAGTGGACCAAACTCTGGAGAGTATGAAGAAAGCTCTCGAAATAGCCAAGGCCATGGGGAGCTCTCCATGTGTGCAGACCCTCATCCAAGAGAGGTTCTCTTCCAGACGGGAGAGGTCAGGGGAGGCATGGCTTTTCTGCACAGGTGCAAAGATAATTGGGAAGAAGCCAATTTTCCGGTCCCACACAGTGGAAAGAACAAAAGACAAAGGGCCGGATTTAGATTTTGGCAGACGGGTTACTCTGTCACAACAATGACGGATAGCCTGTTCGCCGAAATATAAATCCCATAGGATATAATGGGATTTATATTTCGGCGGACGGGATATCCATCACAGCTGTGACAGAGAAACCCGTCCGCCAAGATCTAATTCAGGGCCAAAGCCTTTTTTTCAAGGTAGAAAGAAATCAAGAGGGGGAAACGCAAAGGGATCTGCCGCTAGTCACTCAAAATAACTCGAGCACTCTCCCCCCACCCCCACACACAAAACACCTCTAGAGAGGATAATAAAGGACTTAACTGAAAGTCATAAAACTTAAAGCAACTGGAAGTGCATTACCACAAACAAGTGGACTGTAAATAATATACTCCATGGTTATTGTATTGACTTCATGCAAAAGCCACCAACAAAAACCTCAAAGCACTAGCACCACAAAATGATCAGTTACAGGTGAGGGAGACAGAGCTGCAACAACCGCTGCACAAAATGTCTATTGAAAGAGTTCCCCACAAGGAAAACACAAGTGTGTGCCATGGTTACTTCCAAGCCCCAAAGCAGGACTTAACCAAGGAACCTATCCTAGATATATGCTTTGTAAACAAGTACATAAAGATGCAAAGATTCCAAATGACAACCTTAGAAGATGTTATCCCTCTGCTAGAGAAGGAAGTCTTATCTTGCAACAGTGGGATCTCAAGGTTGTCTACATTCCCATACATGCTGCACACAAGCAATATCAAAGATTTGTAATGAAAAGAGAGCATTACCAGGTCAAAGTTTTGCCTTTTGGTATAAAGTCCCCACCAATCGTCCTCACAAAGACCTTGGCAGTGGTAGCAGCACACCTCAGGAGATATGCTGCTCTTCTTTGTCCTTATCTGCACAATTGACTGGTAAAGGCAAGCACATTCAGACCGTGTCAAGAAGACCTTATGAGTAGTAACATTAGGTTTCACAGTAAATTAGGGAAAGTAATCTCCCATACCAGAAACAAAACCATTCTGGGGTGGATCTGGACACCGCAGTAACAATGACAACTGCACGAAGGGTCCAAGCGATACAAGGACAAATTCGGATTTACCAGACGTCACAGTCTCTCACTGTGAGGACAGTGATGAAACTACTTGGGATACCTGCTTCTTGCATCCACTTTTTTCCAAACACAAGGCAACACATGCGACCAATACAAGAGTCAATGAACAATCAATGAATGGTCTCGGGCCACAGGCAGCGGGCAAGGTCAAGTGGTTGTAGCAGCCAAAGCAAGCATGGGGATGAGGTTGTGTTGAAAAGGGAAACCTTTCACAATTCCCCTGTGCAACCCGTCATTACCACAAACGTGTCGCGCATGGGTTGGACGGCTCACAACGGTCTACTCAGGATAAGGGATTGTGGTCGACACAGAATGCTACCAAACACTTCCTAGAACTTAAAACACTTTTCCTTGCACTCAAGGCTTTCTGAGAGCCAAGTACAGAACAACACAATACAAATACTAATGAACAACACAACAGCAATGTTTACCTCAATAAGCAAGGGGGGGACAGTATCATATCCACTCTCACAATTGGCACAAGCCATCCGAAAATGGGACATCGTATTAATTGCAAATCTTTCTAGGGGTGGGAACACACAAGCAGACCAGCTGTGCTCATGACTGGAAAGTAAAACAATCTATAATAGATACAGTTTTCCAACACTGGGGAATGCCAGAGGTAGACCCCTTTGCAACACCAGTAAACACAAAATGCTGGTACTTTGCAACTATACACTACCACCCTAGTCGCTCGGGAATGCCCTGTCGATAAGCTGGTACGGGATATATGCATACACCTTTCCCCAGCAGTTCCAGCATCACAATGATTCTCATGGCTTCCAAATGGCCTCATCAGCCATGGTTCTCACACCAACTACTACTGTCAAAACACCAGTATATCAATATTCCTCTGTACAAGAACACCCTGACCACGCATCCAGGGAAAGTATTCCACGAGAATCCAGGGGAACTACAGTTGAGAGCATAGTTCCTAAAATTGCCAAATTCCAACCCCTAAATTCTCCAAAGGCAGAATTACGCATTGTTAAACAAGGTCGGAAACCATCCACTAGGAAGTGCGATGTTTTCAAGTGGAAGAGATGTGTAACATGGTGGCAAGCTAACAAGATGCTACATGTTGCATCAACACATGGTCATAGTCCAGTACCTTACACACCTGACAGTGCAAACTCTCCTATGCTTCACTAATGTTACATTTATCAGCCATAGCAGCTTATGTAAAAGGGTTACATGCTAAGCAGCCTTTTTCTGTTCCACTGATCAAAACATTCATGGATGGCGTGAAAAGATTCTTCCCTGTTCGGGTGGGACGCCCCTCGCAGTGGAACCTCAACCTTATGTTAGCTGGGTTATTGAAGGCACCTTTTGAAGCCATGCATAAAGCCATGCTCAAACACATGGCTGACACATTACTAAGAAGGGTGAGAGAGTTACAAGAACTGACAGTAAAGGAACCATACGTATCTATATATAAAGACAAAGTGGTAATGAGGACACACCCAAATTTCATGACTAAGATCTCTTTACCTTTCTATGTGAACGAAACCATCAGTTTACCAGCCTTTTTCCAAAAGCCATCCAATGCTGCGGAAAAGGCCTTACACACACACTAGATGTCAGGAGGGCTGTGTTGTATTAAAAACAGGTCACTCAGAACATCAGAAAAACATAGCAATTCTTCATAAGGAATTCCGAGGTATAGCTGTAACAAAGAATACGATTGTTAGATGGATTGTATAGACAATTTAAATGTGCTACTCTCTTGCAGATCCGCCTTTTCTCACTAAGCCAAAGGCACACTTGACGAGAAACCAAGCCGTTTATTGTCAGTGCTTCTGTGCAAGAAATATGCAGTGCAGCTAAATGGTCCTCAGAGCATACTTTCACAAGACATTACTGTATAGACTTATAGTCACAAAAAGAGATTGAAGTGGGCCAAGCAGCAGTACAGGTAATATGCTACATAATCGGTGCAAGGCATGTGAATCTGGAAGAGATTTCAGGCTGCAAAAGAAACAAGTTACTTGTAATTATGGTTTTGCAGCTTGAAACTCTTCTAGATTCACACTTCCCCAATGAAGGAGTTTCATGGAACGTTTTTAGAATAAAAAAAATCCAAGATGGTGGACATGCACATGGGCATTTTGGGTTTACAGTTGACATCATACAAGGGCCCTGTCTATGCGGACACCCACTCACAAACTGCAAAAAGTTTAGGAAAAGAAAATCACTTCCTGTCTCTGCCACTAGAAGGTTGAATTGTGCAAAGCATGTGCATTTAGAAGAGTTTCAAGCTAGAAAACCATAATTACAGTTATGTAATTGGTTTCTTCTCTCAGAAGGCAAAGAAGGGTTTCTGTGTACAATGTTGTTTGGGCCTGCTTCATGCTCTCTCTTCCTAAAATGAAGAGGCAGAAAAACTGAGTGAAAACTAATGTTACCAGTCAATGATGTCCACGCTTTACAATGCATCTAGATGAAAGTGTTTTGTTTTACTTTGACGAATGTCTATCATACATTCGTCCTTTCTCTCCACTTCCTTGATATTTCCTGATTAACCATAGCTGTTTAAATGATCTGCTTTGCTCCTGTGACCCCGTGTCACTTGGATGTGCTTCAGTGGTGCATTTTTAAATTGCCACTACAGTGTAGTATTACTTGTTTCTGATTCTATCTTTTGCATGGTCACCCAGTCTGTTTTTGCATTGTTATTATTTCCTGCATGTACCCGTTTTGTTAATAAACTATGATTGTCTTTTATTCTAACCACAATATCTGTATTTCAGTGTTGCCACCATCTTTCCTTTTTGACTGTTCATAAAGTGAAATGTAGCTGTGTAAAGTGGAGCAACACAGGAGCAACTTTGTCATGTTTTAGTCCTTTTTTGAGCAATCCTGGATATAGCCTTCCAAGATGTTAGGTATACTTAATGAAAGGTGTATAAAAATGCTTGGGTAAAGAACGATTGAGGTAGATTGGCAATTCATTTATAAAGAATGCATCGTTGGTGTCAAGACAGCCTTCCTTGTCATGTATTCTGATGTAAAACATTTTTTAGGGAATCATTGGATGTGATAGAACTAACTTTGTGGTCTCTAACGAGGCTTTTTGCAGCCGAAGTCACATTAATGATGGTTTCTCTTCTGTTTAGGTCAAGGGAGCCCAAGTATTGACACCTCATCAGTAACCACAGTTCCGAAGCCATCTACGCCGTCCAGGTTGGCTTTCTTTATGCGACAGCAGAGCTTCACTGCTGAGCCCACGCCAACACCGCGTTCACCTGGACTCAAATCGCCAGAAACACCAGTGGGAAGCCCTCGCCATGGTCCATTGAAATGGGAGGAGGTTTCAGAATTGGAATCTAACTACCTCGAGTACCTGCAAGAAGCCAGGGCAAGCATTGATTACTGTGTGTGGGCTTGCAGGGCATGGTCCGCCCCCTACGATGGTGATGACCCCAACCCAGCAAGCCTCACTGTTCCCACACCAGATGAGAACTCAATAACCTTGAGTGTGAACTACTTTGGTGCGGAGCAGAGAGGTACTGGACTGCTTCGCCACTCTTTAAAATCTGGCTCCGACAATGGGGACTATGACCACAGACTTAAAGGTTTCAATAACACAACTCCTCGGACTAAAAAACGAACCATGCAGGAGGCAGCAGTGCACAGGCACAGGACAATGCAAAATAAAGAAGGCAAGGGAAGACCAGAGGATGCTGCACAGAACAGGAAGGACTCAAGCACTGTATTTAATGGGTCCTATGGTACTAATACAGGCTTTATAAACTGCTTGAGCAGAACTGAAGGGAGTCGGCCAGACAGGGGCGATGGAGATTTAGTAGTGAAAAAAGTGCGAAGGGACATAGGAGAGAAGTCACATGGAGGGAGGGAGGAACCTTGTTTGTCTGAGACTGATAGGAGAGGAAAGTTGGAACAGTTGCCAAAAGTACCGGAAACTAATTGTAAGCTTTTGGCTTATGAGAACAATACAAGTGAAGGATTGCCAGTAGTTACTGAAAATGGATCAATCGACTCAGATTCCACTTCGTTAAGCCCAGTCAGTCCTTCTGTATTTGATCATCAAACAGAAACCTCCTCGACCAAGTGGGAGCAGTTGGAAACCATGGATAACCTAATAGATAGGCTATTAGACAGTGCCCCCACTGAAGCCAATGGGGCACCCCTTAATATTGAGAAATTCTCAAAGGAATTGGAAGAAATTGAAGGGCAGATGAACAATGGTGAGATAGGGAGGGGCATTGCCCCAGTGGTCACAGAGCTCCCCTTGTCTTTTGAAGAAGAGGAGGCATACCAGAGGTTTGCAAGCCTGCCTGCTAATGAATCCCCCGCAAGGGACAGCAGTCGGGGGCCGTCCAAGACAGACATTCTTTCGCAGATCCTCACAAGTCCTTTGAGAACACTTGGTCAGCCCCTCAGCCAGCCCTTCACTGGTAAAGATATTCTTTGTGTTATTTTTTTGTTAAATATGAAACATGTATTCAAGACAATACTTTCATTCCAGGGTTGGGGTTTCACAGAAACGGGGACTAAAATGTAATTCATTGCTTAGAAGTCATTTTCCTACCATAGTCTGAACTCAAAGAGCTCCTGGTCAATAGTTAATGTTTATAGATTTTTATCAGATATGAAGGACCAACCACACCTAATGTTTTCAATGCTAAACTGATACTTAAATTACACTGATTTACATGAATTCCTTTTATTATGGTATTCTTAGGCAAAGGCCCCATCATCGCAGTCAGGTGGCCCCTTGTCTGCTTCAGCAAGTCTTGGCTTTTCAGCCAAGAAAAAGCTGCATTGGCTAAACAGTCAGTATTCCTGCATGGTAGTACACGTTTTTAACGAAACCTATCTACCCTGAATGCCAGACCCATCTTATTATGTAACTGTCATCTCAGTGTAATGCAAAGCCCTTGGGCTAATCTTTTCGCCATCCCCTTCTCCATTCTTTTGCCTATTCCCACAGAGCCTGGTCAACCAAAAAAAAGATTTTCCTCGTCTTCAAACACTTTTCCCATGGACTCTGTCGAAGAAAAACTCAAGCAACTTCACAGCCAGGCCACCTACCAGCAGACCACCATTAGAAGCAAAGCATTATTCAAGGGAGTCAGTCACTAATCCACTGTCTAGCAGCCTCGCAGCCAGGCCACCTACAAGCAGACCACCATTAGAAACAAAGCATTATTCATGGGAGTCAACCACTAACCCACTGTCTAGCAGCCTCGCAGCCAGGCCACCTACCACCAGACCACCATTAGAAACAAAGCATTATTCAAGGGAGTCAACCACTAACCCACTGTCAGACAGCCTCGCAGCCAGGCCACCTACCACCAGACCACCATTAGAAGCAAAGCATTATTCAAGGGAGTCAACCACTAACGCAGTGTCAAGCAGCCTCGCAGCCAGGCCACCTACCACCAGACCACCATTAGAAACAAAGCATTATTCAAGGGAGTCAACCACTAACCCACTGTCAGGCAGCCTCACAGCCAGGCCACCTACGAGCAGACCACCATTAGAAACAAAGCATTATTCAAGGGAGTCAACCACTAACCCACTGTCAGGTAGCCTCGCAGCCAGGCCACCTACCAGCAGACCACCATTAGAAACAAAGCATTATTCAAGGGAGTCAACCACTAACCCACTGTCTAGCAGCCTCGCAGCCAGGCCACCTACAAGCAGACCACCATTAGAAACAAAGCATTATTCAAGGGAGTCAACCACTACCCCACTGCCAAGCAGCCTCACAGCCAGGCCACCTACCACCAGACCTCCATTAGAGGCAAAGCATTATTCAAGGGAGTCAACCACTAACCCACTGTCAGGCAGCCTCGCAGGCAGGAGGCCACCTACAAGCAGACCACCATTAGAAACAAAGCATTATTCAAGGGAGTCAACCACTAACCCACTGTCAGACAGCCTCGCAGCCAGGCCACCTACCAGCAGACCACCATTAGAAACAAAGCATTATTCAAGGGAGTCAACCACTAACCCACTGTCAGGCAGCCTCGCAGGCAGGAGGCCACCTACAAGCAGACCACCATTAGAAACAAAGCATTATTCAAGGGAGTCAACCACTAACCCACTGTCAGACAGCCTCGCAGCCAGGCCACCTACCAGCAGACCACCATTAGAAACAAAGCATTATTCAAGGGAGTCAACCACTAACCCACTGTCAGACAGCCTCGCAGCCATGCCACCTACCAGCAGACCACCATTAGAAACAAAGAATTATTCATGGGAGTCAATCACTAACCCACTGTCAGGCAGCCTCACAGCCAGGCCACCTACGAGCAGACCACCATTAGAAACAAAGCATTATTCAAGGGAGTCAACCACTAACGCACTGTCAAGCAGCCTCGCAGCCAGGCCACCTACCACCAGACCACCATTAGAAACAAAGCATTATTCAAGGGAGTCAACCACTAACCCACTGTCAAGCAGCCTCGCAGCCAGGCCACCTACCACCAGACCACCATTAGAAACAAAGCATTATTCAAGGGAGTCAACCACTAACCCACTGTCAGACAGCCTCGCAGCCAGGCCACCTACCAGCAGACCACCATTAGAAACAAAGCATTATTCATGGGAGTCAATCACTAACCCACTGTCAAGCAGCCTCACAGCCAGGCCGCGTACAACCAGACAACCATTAGAAACAAAGCATTATTCAAGGGAGTCGACCACTAACCCACTGTCAGGCAGCCTCGCAGCCAGGCCACCTACCACCAGACCACCATTAGAAACAAAGCATTATTCAAGGGAGTCAACCACTAACCCACTGTCTAGCAGCCTCGCAGCCAGGCCACCTACAAGCAGACCACAATTAGAAACAAAGCATTATTCAAGGGAGTCAACCACTACCCCACTGCCAAGCAGCCTCACAGCCAGGCCACCTACCACCAGACCTCCATTAGAGGCAAAGCATTATTCAAGGGAGTCAACCACTAACCCACTGTCAGGCAGCCTCGCAGGCAGGAGGCCACCTACAAGCAGACCACCATTAGAAACAAAGCATTATTCAAGGGAGTCAACCACTAACCCACTGTCAGACAGCCTCGCAGACAGGCCACCTACCAGCAGACCACCATTAGAAACAAAGCATTATTCAAGGGAGTCAACCACTAACCCACTGTCAGACAGCCTCGCAGCCAGGCCACCTACCAGCAGACCACCATTAGAAACAAAGCATTATTCATGGGAGTCAATCACTAACCCACTGTCAGGCAGCCTCACAGCCAGGCCACCTACGAGCAGACCACCATTAGAAACAAAGCATTATTCAAGGGAGTCAACCACTAACGCACTGTCAAGCAGCCTCGCAGCCAGGCCACCTACCACCAGACCACCATTAGAAACAAAGCATTATTCAAGGGAGTCAACCACTAACCCACTGTCAAACAGCCTCGCAGCCAGGCCACCTACCACCAGACCACCATTAGAAACAAAGCATTATTCAAGGGAGTCAACCACTAACCCACTGTCAGACAGCCTCGCAGCCAGGCCACCTACCAGCAGACCACCATTAGAAACAAAGCATTATTCATGGGAGTCAATCACTAACCCACTGTCAAGCAGCCTCACAGCGAGGCCGCGTACAACCAGACAACCATTAGAAACAAAGCATTATTCAAGGGAGTCACCCACTAACGCACTGTCAAGCAGCCTCGCAGCCAGGCCACCTACCAGCAGACAACCATTAGAAACAAAGCATTTTACAAGGGAATCAGTCACTAACCCACTGTCAGGCAGCCTCGCAGCCAGGCCACCTACCAGCAGACCACCAGCAATGAGGCGACCATTAGAAGCAACGCATTGTTCAAGGTAGTCAATCACTAACTCACTGTCCCAGACCCACCAATCCCAGGGTCAGTTGTCAAATACAGCACCATCAATCACTTCGCTGAAAAGATAAAAAAGATCAACTTCTCCATCGACATAACTAGACAGACATCCACACTGCCTCCAGTTCTTGATCTATTCACACTTCAGTGGACCACTTTCAAACAACTCTTATGCACTTAATTGACCAGCACCCTCAACACTCACAAGTGTGATTCCAGCATCATCGGTCGTAAACCCCAAACTCAGTTTGGTCATCCCATCCCCTTGACCAGGTAGCCTTTCTATATGACAATTTTTTTTTTTTTTTTTTTTGCAGAGTTTTATATAGCGCGAACTTGACCCGAATCGGGTATCAGAGCGCTTTACATAGCACCAGTTACGTTACATTAGGATACACATTCATTTTTGTTAGGCACGGGGAGATTAAGTGATTTGCCCAGAATCACAGGATGTTCAGCGTCATTGCCGAGACTCGAACCCAGTTCCCCAGGTTCGCGGTCGGACGCCCTAGCCGTTAGGCCAACTCCTCTCCCCAATTATATTACATGAAAATAGCTCATCAAAACAGGACAGATCCTCCCACCTGCTAAAAAAGCCCACTGAGGGCAATGAGGATCTTGCCAGTTGAAGGACCGTCACTCAACATTTCATCTGACTGATCAAAGAGAAAACCACCTACGTTCCACTATAAGATCAAATCCGGAAAACCAATCTCCTATAGGACTACCAGTCTGGCAGTCCACACTGCAGCAGAGTTGAAGTGCTCTTTATTAATGATGAAACAACCCATGTCACGTGGTCCTACTTGACCTTTCTGCAGCCTTGGGTACATTTGACCACCAAGCACTGATTCAAACCCTGAAAATATGCATAGACTTCTCTAAAGGAGCCCTGCGATGGTTTACATTGTACCTCACCAATCACCACCAAGATCCCAGAGATCCCCGGTCTCCTGCGTGTACCTCATGACTCGATCCTGCCCCTTGTTATCGTCCATCTCTATATTGAGCCAGTTGGAGTCTTACTGTCTGACAGCAGACTCCAGATCCATTAATATATGAAAAATACATAGGCCTATCTGAAAACAGCCTCAGGTCACAGCATTCGGAGACTATAAACCTGCCTCAGTCCCATCTAGAACAGAATATGAAGCCTCTACCTAAAACTGAACCTGACCAGCACAGAATTCTTCCTGTTCTCCCATCAGCCCAAAACAACCACCGATTCAAGCCTAGACAGTTTAGCCACACAAGTGTAAGCTAATACAAAATCACAGCAGTTCACCCTAGAATCAGACCTCTCTTTCAAGGAACACATTGTCAGGAAAGCTAAGCCAGCTTGGTATCCGCCCACTCTCTTGAAAAAAGTGAACTTTCATCCCCGAAACTGATTTTATAGCAACAACCCAAGCCCTAGTCTTCTCTCGTCTCCATGAGGACAATGCTCCACTCAGCGGCCTTCCCGACACCACACAGGCATCTGACTCACTGTAGCTTGCCTCATCAAAGGACTAAGGAAGTTCAACCAGCACTGAGGAACTTCACCGACCCTTCCTCCAAGCTTTGCATTCTCTTCCAGACAGGCTGCGCCATGTACAAAGCCACAAGATACAGTAACCTGGCTGAGTAAATAACATCCCCGGCAGGCGGCTCCACACCAGGAGCAAGGACATTACCAGAATGAAAAGAAAGAAATGAGAAGAAAATTTAAAAAGCAGAAGGCAGGCCTTCTCCATTTGCAGAACCAGGATGTTTTCCAACATCTTGATCAACATGAGAATTGTTCTCACCTCCCTGCAATTCAGAAATGAATTGCAGACACACCTCTTCAGAGAACCCTGCTTCCCAACAGAATGGGTTCCAACTCTTCCTCTACACATCACCTCCTTGTAAACCATCTTGATTCTTATCTCAGGGTTTCGCTCACAGTTCAGTACTCACTTGCTCTCCTGATGGGTTCACACTATACAAATACAAATAAATACAACCTTGTCACATCGCACATAATAACTTTCTGAAACTGCTATCCTCACGCTCCACTCTCCACCACTTCCTTTCTTTAAGCCATCCTGCCCTGACCCTGCTGACTTCCCCATGTACCAGCAAGGGGATCTTGAACGTCCTCCGGGGCAGTATTGGCATTCCTGGTTTATCCAGGTGCCATCCTCCGTCATGAAGTTCTCTTTGCTCTTTCCTATTGTCCGGTTATCTCCTGCGGATAAGGAGGGTAGTCCCAGAACTCTGGCTCATTAGTTTTGATTTTTTTTTTCCAGTAAAGGCACCTACTGCACCCGCCAGACTCATTTAAAGCATTAACCACTTTAATGCGGCAGCTGTGATGTTCACGTCCTCCGCATTACCTCTCAAATACGGAGGACGTGAACATGTTGTCTTCTGCTTTACCAAACAAAATCATTTTGGTTCTTGGCCACTAGGTAGCAGGGAGAACTTCGTTATAAAGAAGGGGGGGAGAGGGGGGGCACACAGGACTAAAGTGGAGCCCGGGGGTAAGTTAGGGTGAAGAGGGGAGTTTTCCCCCTAATCTGTCTTCCCTGGAGGGGCAGCAAGCCCATTAGACACCCAGGAAAAAGAAGTCAAAAAATAAGGGGGTGGCCCACCCAGACATGGGCCATTCCCCCACCTCAGAATAGGCCCAGCAGTCCTCCTGCCTCTCCCCCTGCCCCATCGCCTCCCCCCTCCCACCCAACGGTGGACAGAAACCTGACTTTACAACAGGGAGAAATGGTTTTTAAAAAAACAAAAACAAACGGGCATTGTGCCATGCCCCCATTTCAGAATGGGTTTGTACTGGAAGACAATACTAGGGGGCAGGAAGCCCACTAGACACCAGGAATTATATATATTTGGGGGGGATTTTGGGGGGATTGGGACAAGGTGGTCCACCCAGCTATTGGCCCTGTCCTCCACACCTAGAGACCAAACAGTGTTTCAGACTCATGGAGCCTAGAGCAACCCCATCCCCATGCCAAGCGCAGAGGGCATTTGGATCCTTATGGACTGGCAGTTTGCTCTTACTTGCCTCGATGATTGGCCCCAGGATTTGGGCTCTGGGTTAGCCAGCAACCAGGGAACCCTGCAAGCCCCAGGCATTTCTGAAATCCAGGGACCCAGACGAATCCTGGCTGCTGTGGCTTGCATAGATCCCACTACAGGTTCTTACCTTCAGTTGATTAAAGCAAGCATTTTCCTACCATTTATGTGAGGTAAAGTTCAGTAAACTACAGGGACCCACAAGGTTCCTGCCACTTAGTGTTCCCACACTTCTCTTAATCAAAACAGTACGGTATATTACTTTTGTAATGTTGAATCAGGGCAAAAAATGGCTGATAGAAACCAATTACCATTTTTTCTTTCTTATTTTCATATATTTATATATATATATATTTTTTTTTTGCAACAATTAGTTTCCTTGGGAAAGCCATGAGTGGCCTACATTAATGACCTCTTGCTGAATTCAGAATATTGTCTCCTTTTCAGAAATGTATAGCTTTCCACGTCCACCCGTGGGTTTCACTCCTTCCACAAACTGCAAGTAGTTTGAAACCACACAAAAAGGAAAAATGGACTAACACTTTGAAAAATGCAAAGACTATGGAATTTTTATTTTTTTATTTTGCAACTCTGGATGTTTCTGATAGCTGGGAAGATGGTCCCAAAAATGTGTGCAGCACTTTTTCTTTTTCATTTAAAAAAACAAAACAAATTGCTATATTGGCTATTTTCTCTGTTCTCCCCAAGGCAATCCTCAAACCCTGAATACCTTTGGATTCCCCAAAATGTGGACAAAAGGATGCATTTTTGCCTTGGATACGTTGTGTGGAAAAGCTTAAGGCTTAAGCACCCGTGCCCCAAGCATCAAGAAGTGCTCAGCATCTGGGGTGGAAAACCTCAGCAGCTCAGGGGTTCACTACATTGTCAGCTGTCTCATCTAATAGCTTGTGTAGTGAATGCACATTGTCTTTCATAAACCAGTTTGCAAAATGCAGTTAAGGCATAAAAACATTACAAGAAATATACATCATAATTGATGCATCATCAGAAAAGCAATATTAATTACCCTCCCAGGATCTAAAGATATATACAAATAAAATTGCATGCATTTCCATCAGCAAGAAGTAGCAGTATACATGTATAACAGAATCGGCATCCGTATAGATCATATTCCTGCAGCCCAAATACCTAAATCTTTAGTAGAGCAGCAGCACAAGAGGAATAAGGTCTCATTCTTACCTCAAAGCCCCCTCTGGAGAAAAGACTGAGTTTACCCTCTGGCCTGCACCAGCACATCTGCCTCACTGCACAGCAGTATGGCCAGACATTCCACCCGCAGCGTGTTGCATTGAGGACCTCACTTTGGCTTCAGCTGTCGCTGCATCATGTTGAGGTCACAGTTCAGTCTGAGTGCAAGTAGCAGATTCTGTTGTTCACCATGCGCCTGCAGCTGGTCAGTAACAAATCTCTCCATTATTTTGGATGTCAGTGAGTGTACGGTTATCATTCAGTAATTACAGAGGTCAATGAAAATTAGTACAAAAACATCGGCACAACAAATGTGAAAGGAAGTTTGAATGAAATTACTCATTTGGTCTAATCTTGTAATAAAAGCATATTTAGTTTGCTTTCTTCTCTCCTTTCCCCACTGAAAAAGTATTGGCAAACCCAATATGCCTGATGTACAACCTAAAAGTGCTGTATCAATGATTTGCAATTTTGAGTGCATCTGTGATATTGTGTATGGATGAGTGGCCACCTGAGTGCAAGGATGAGTGACGAAGTGCCTGAATGATGATTGAGTGCCTAAACTCATCATCTAATACAGAGGAACTTTCGGCCTTGGGCCAGACCTAACTCAGGTCAGCAGCATGGTGAAAACACTAAATGTGGGTCAGAGTTGTGTCAGCAGGGATGAATCGCAAGCTGTGTCACCCAAGGAAATAATTCAGAGCGACTTCAGTGTCATCTCAGCTGAGAAAAGGCAAAGGCTTTATATGGTAAAGCGTGAGAGAAGGCGAAGCCAGTGAAGGGTGTGATTCATGCACTTTTGTTGACCTACCGCTTAAACCGTATTGTTCTCATCACCTCTGTAGATTCTTTATTTTTGGTTCTGAAGGGCCATGGAGGTGTGAAGGGTAGCTAGGTGGGATGACTGCATCCCTAGGCCTGCGTGGGTACTGCTAACTGCAGATTCCTCACCTTGTAAATCTCCTCCAGTAACTGGCTAAATTGGAACAACTTTCTGCAATCACTCCAATGTACAGGTAGATGGCGCCATCGGTCTCCTTTGCACATACGCCCTGCCTCTCCCTTTGACATGGATCCAGAGCACCACTCCTACTTTTTCGGTTCATTCGCTGAGTTTTCGCACACACTGTATAAAGGTCTGCAGGGATATGTCTGCCCTAATACGACAGGCCTTAAAACAGGACAAATTTGTCACATACAAATGTGGGTTACAGCGCTACATGACATCTGCCTCTGTGTCTCTGCACCAAACTCAACTCCAAGTCCTGGGACAAATGCTCCCTGAGGCAGCCGAAGGGAGTGGAAAGCCTAACTTTACGTCACTGATCACAAGAAGCGCAGCAGATCTTGTTCCCGTTCACCATCCTTCAGTAAGTTCAGGACAAAGCTGAAAGACAAGTCCAAGTGCAAATATCAGAAATCCAACAAAGCTCCTCGCCCACGCACCACTCATGGGAAATATTTCATAGTCGGCGCACAAAGGGGCCCACACCGGCATTGTTGTCCGATTCCAAGCTGATCTTGGTCCTGAAGCCAATGTATTTCCAATTACCCAGGCTATCGTTGACTCCAGTCTTTAGTCAATTTGCGCCTCCCGAGTTGCTAAACGCATGGCTTCGTTGATATGGTGAGTAAGAGTTTGCCTACCCTACCCGAGGACTTCTGGAACTTCTTAACCAAGCCTGCTCAAAACAGCCATATCATGATGAGGCATATTTCGAGGTCCTTCCTGGATACTAAGGGCTTTGTTTTCTCTGGTAATGGGCACCAGTGCATAGTTTGCAGTCCTGGTTGGATGTAGCAGCCGGGTTTTCCAGGGACGTCCAGGCTTCTCTAATGTATGTGCCCTTCGAAGGCCATGGCTGTTTGGTGAAAGGGTCGATTCTGCTCTACAGTGCTTCAGGGGTAGTAGAGCTATAGTTCGTCCTTTGGGACTACTGTCTTCTGCTTGCCACACCACTAGTAATATCACACATTTTTTGGATAGTCAAGGTGCCTTGCCTACGACCAGAAGCAGCGTTCTCATCCTGTTCAACAGCCAGCCCAATCCTTTCGTGGCTCCAAGGGCCGACATGGTAGTATGGAACGAAGTCACGAACAGATGACCCAGTCCACCCCCTCACTCTTCACTTGCTGGTGCTAAACTACTTTAGTTCCTCCACTGGCTGCCACGTGAGATAAGTAGGGGACAGAATTAAGCATTGCCTGGCTGGCTGGCGTGTGATTAATTCAGGCCAGTGGGTCCTTCAGATTGTTCCGTTTTGCCCTTCCTTTCTTAACTGCTTCGCCCCACATTCCACCCATTTTCACTCAAATATTGGCTGAAGATGCATTTGTCCTATCCAAGAAGGGGCATTATTTCTGGTACTTCTGGCCCCCAATAAGGATGGGGGACTGATGCCGCTCTTGGTCCTCAGACTCTTGAATGCCTTCCTGAGGAACGAAATGTTTAAAATGTTGACAGTGGCCTCGGATCCCGAGGATTTGGATGGTGTCGTTGGACTTGCAGGAGACGTACTTACATGTCCCAGTCCTGAGTTCCACAGGTAGTTTCTCTGCTGTATTATTTAGTTCGAACATTTTCAATTGACCATCCAGTCCAGCCCTTCACCCTCACCTCAGGTGTTCGCAAAGACCTTGGCGTTAGGCGCGGTCTGTCCTCGTAAGAACATACCCATAATCCCATGCCTCGACAACTGGCTCCTGAAGGCTTGCTCACTTCAGCTATCCTCAGGCCACTTGCAGGTGACTGATTTGTTGCTCTACACCCACGGGTTTTTGACCAGTGAAACAAAATCCAACCGCCAACCTACGGAGAGGATTTCCTTCATAGGGGCCGTCATACAAACAGTAGTGTTAAAGGCTTTTTTACCCTTCCAATGTATCCGAGACAATCCATCTGTGATCTCGATGTTTCGGGAGTGAACATTTGTTCTGGCCTGCTGGTTTGAATATTCTTTGGCTCTTGGCCTTATGCATCTTGCTCGTGCTTCATGCCTTTTAGCACATGGAGGCCCCTCAGTGGAACATTTGTCATGAGTGGCTCAGAACTGGGAGAGCCTTTTGGGCAATATCTGCATTAAAAAACAAGGCAACTGGGAATCTGCAGTTGTGGATGAGGGATGCCCCCCAGATATGCAGCAGGCTGTTATCCTTACTCCAGCCACGGTTTATGGTGGTAACGGGCACGTCCCTTCTGGGCTGGGGGTATTCTGTATGATGTTTATATCTGAAAGAGACACGTTAGTGACAGATTCCTTACCTTAGAATATCCCCAGGCGTCAGGCTGGATCCGGAAAGTTTTTGCGTAGCAGTACCCTTGCGCGTCGGTAGGCGGCGTCGTGCGGCTCCGTCGTCGGCGTCGTGATCGCCGGGATGACGTCGCGGGCAGTACTTAGACGCCGCCCCTGCGCGCTGGCGTCAGTTCTTCTTTTCCGCGCCAGCAGCGCAGATCCGGGAAGAGCAGTGCCCTAGTCATTTTTTGACTAACTTTTTTGGTGAATTTTTCACTGTTTCTTTCATATCGACTCCAAGGTGTCGTAGGGATGCCCGGCTTTAAACGTTGCGACGCCTGTGCTCGGATGATGTCCATCACAGACCCGCATCTGGAGTGTCTCTTCTGCCTCGGGCGAGACCACGACACGAAGTCGTGTTCCGACTGCCGGTCCCTGAACCCGAAAGCTTTGCGAGAGCGGTCTCGAAAGCTCCTCGAGGCCCGGCAGTCGGCTCCGTGCCACACCAAGCCCCGGTCGCGTGAGAGGTCGAGGGGTCGGTCGCGGAGTCCTCGCCGGTCGTCGGGATCCAAGTCTTCGTCGTCCGGTAAGTCTAAGCACAAGAAGTCCAAAAGCATCATCGCTCTAGGACTTCGCCTCGCCTGATCTCGCGACTCGGCTGAGGCCCCTCCCGGCACCGTCCCCGCGGCCCCGGACATGCCTGTGGAGCCGCCCCCGCAATACCCGTCCTTCCCGGGTTCAGGGGCGGATCCGGCCCAAGTACAGAAATTCCTGTCGGCCATGGCCCGCCTCTTCGGGCCTCAAGGTCCCTCCGGTGCGCCTTCGGGCCCCGCGGGCCTGATGGGGTTGCCCGGCGTCGCCGGCGACTCCGGTCCCGGCGTCGCTCGTGCCTCCAGCCTCGGTCCCGGCTCCGGCCCCGGCCTCGATCCCGGCTCCGGTGGTACCGCAACCCCCATCGGCGCCGGTCGACCTGACCACGCCTCCGCCGGCGCCCGATGTCTCCGGTGCCGTTCCTGGCGCCGCCCGGGGCTCCGGGCGGCGTCTTCCCCATGTACTCTCCGGCTCCGGACATGGAGCCGGACCGGCGTCGCTCGACGCCGGTTCCGGCGCCGTTGAGACCTTGGGTCCCAAATGTCCCTCCTCCTCCTTATTTTGAACCGGAGGAGGACCAGGAGGACTGGGAGGGGTCTGAGGACCCTCTGGCACAACAGTGTCAGTATGATGAGGACTGGGCAGAGGAACTAGGGGATGCCAGTGGTCTAGATACTTCCCCTGACACTGGCATGCTGTCTCCTCCCGTGGCTACGGAGGAGGGAGCCAATTTTGCAACGGTGTTGCGTAGGGCAGCTGGAGCCTTACATCTCCGGCTCCCTACGGTGACGGTCAAGACTAATCTCTTGACAGAAGTGCTTCAGCCGGCGGCCTCCTCTTTGGAGACTGTGCTGCCGTTCAACGACGCACTCACTGAGGTTCTTTTGGGCGCCTGGTCCAAGCCCAACACAGGGGCTCCTGTGGATAGGAACGTGTCCCATCGCCCAGCTCTGGGCGACCCCTTGTTTCTCTCTGTCCACCCCACTCCTGAGAGCTTGGTTGTCCAAGCCTCGGCTTCCCAAACCGCCTTCCCTACCGCCCCTCCGGATAGGGAATCCAAACGCCTGGATCAATTTGGGAAGAAGGGTTTTTCTTCCTCCAGTGCTGGCTTGCGGTCCATCAACACCGCTTGTCTTTTGGGCCGATATACCCACTCCTTGTGGGATTCGGTGGCGACTGTTTTGCCCCAGTGTTCTGAGGAGGTCCAGACACTGCTTACCCGCGCCATTGCGGAAGGAAGGGATGCGGCCAAATACACCATACGTTGTGGCCTTGATACCGCCGACTCGCTGGGCAGATCTATTGCAACGACGGTGGCGATGCGTCGCCACGCCTGGCTGAGAACCACTGGTTTTCGGGTGATGTCCAGAATACCCTCATGGACATGCCCTTTGATGGAGTCGGTCTTTTTGGTTCCAAAGCAGACCATGCGTTGGAGCGTTTTAAGGATTCACGGGCTACTGCCAAGTCCCTGGGCCTTTCTGCTACACGCCCTCCGCTACCTTCTGCTTTTCGCCCCTATCGTGGCCACGGAAGGGGCGCCCAGTCACGTCAGCAGCCCAGCCACCGGCCCGCGCAGCAGGCGTCATCGCGTGGCCGAGGGCGTGGATACCGCCGTGGCGGTTCGGGCAACCAGCGTGCGGGTCAGGCCACCACCTCCAACCCGTCCGCGGCCTCCAAGCCCTCCTAGTCCCTCCTTTCAGGTGCACAGCACGCCAGTAGAGGCAGGGTCCGCCATCACCTTCACCACTGGCGTCCCATCACCTCGGACAGGTGGGTCTTGGACATTGTCCGAAGGGCTACTCCCTCCCCTTCGAGACCACCCCCCAGCCATGCCACCTCAATTCCACCGCATGTCAGGGGATCACTTGGTACTTCTGCAGAAGGAAGTCACGGCCCTCTTGGCCAAGAGGGCCATCGAGCATGTTCCGACCCCAGAAGTAGGACGTGGTTGCTACTCCCACTACTTCCTGGTGCCCAAAAAGGAAAAGGAGGACATGCGTCCTATCTTGGACCTCCGGAACGTCAATCGCTTCCTCCGGAAGGAGAAGTTCAAGATGCTCACCCTAGCTCAGGTCTTGACTGCCCTCGACCCTGGAGACTGGTTGGTAACGTTGGACTTGCAGGACGCCTATTTCCACATCCCCGTCCTGCCGGCCCACCGGCGTACCTTCGGTTCACGGTATGCCTCAAGCATTTTCAGTTCACCGTGCTCCCCTTTGGCCTTACCAGTGCCCCTCGGGTGTTCACGAAAGTGATGGCGGTGGTCGCAGCTCATCTGCGCCGGGCAGGGGTTTCAGTCTTCCCCTACCTCGACGACTGGCTGCTGAAGGCGGGCTCGTCCCAGGCAGTCGTCTCCCACCTCCAGACTACGGCCGAACTCCTGCACTCGCTGGGGTTCTCCATCAATGTGCCGAAGTCGCATCTGATTCCTTCTCCACAGCTCCTTTTCATCGGAGCAGTTCTGGACACGACGCAGTTTCGGGCCTATCCTCCCGAACGGCGAGTCCGGGATATTCAGGCTATGATTCCGATCTTTCAGCCTTTATCCTGGGTTTCGGTACGGATGACCCTGAGGCTGCTGGGCCTCATGGCCTCCTGCATCCTGCTGGTCAATCATGCCAGATGGCATATGCGGGCTCTGCAGTGGGACCTGAAGTTCCAGTGGGCGCAGCACCAGGGCAACCTGTCCGATCACGTCCAGATCTCGGAGGGGACTGCAAAACAGTTGCAGTGGTGGCTCTCGAACCGGCAATGGGTCATGGGCAGATCCCTCTCCCTTCCCCAGCCAGAGCACACAGTTGTGACGGACGCGTCCCTTCTGGGATGGGGCGGTCACATGGGAGAGGCGGAGATCAGAGGCCTCTGGTCTCCGGCGGAGTCCCGGCTCCATATCAACCTTCTGGAGCTCCGGGCGATCCGACTTGCGCTCAAGGCATTCCTTCCCTCTGTCAAAGGGAAGGTAGTGCAGGTGTTCACAGACAACACCACCGCCATGTGGTACTGCAACAAACAAGGCGGGGTGGGGTCGTGGACCCTTTGTCAGGAGGCTCTGCGCCTCTGTACATGGCTGGAACATCAGGGCATGTTCCTGATGGTTCAACACCTGGCAGGTTCCCTGAACGCCAGGGCGGACGAACTCAGCCGCAGGTGCATGATGGATCACGAATGGCGTCTTCACTCGGAAGTGGCGCAAGGACTCTTTCTACAGTGGGGAGAGCCTTGGTTAGATCTATTCGCCACCGAAGAGAACGCGCAATGTCATCAGTTCTGCGCGTTGGAATTTCCAGGCGGCACTCGCTCGGCGACGCTTTTCGTCACGAGTGGAGTTGCGGTCTATTGTACGCCTTTCCGCCTATACCACTTCTACCCAGAGTGTTGAAGAAGATTCGGCACGACCGGGCCCAAGTCATTCTTGTGGCTCCGGACTGGGCTCGAAGAGTTTGGTATCCCGAGCTACTCAGTATGAGCGTAGATCCCCGATCCGTCTGCCTCTTCGGGAGGATCTTCTGTCGCAGCAGCAGGGAACGGTCCTCCACCCGAACCTGTCCAGTCTACACCTGCTTGCGTGGAGATTGAGCGGCGGCAGTTGATTCCTTTCGACTTGCCTCCCGAAGTTTGTGATGTGATTCTGGCAGCCAGGCGTCCCTCCACTAAGGTGGTATACGCCTGCAGGTGGAACAAATTTGTGGCATGGTGCACAGCAAAGGCTGTGAATCCCCTTTCTGCCCCTCTTTCTGAGGTCCTTCTGTTCCTTCTTTCTCTGGCCCAACAGGGTTCTGCCCTGGGTACCATCAAGGGTTATCTTTGTGCTATCTCGGCCTTCCTCAGGCTCCCTGATCAGCCCTCCCTTTTCAAGTCCCCTGTTGTTAACAGGTTCTTAAAAGGCATTACACACCTCTTCCCTCCTGTTCCGTTTGTAATGCCTCAGTAGGACTTGAACTTGGTTCTTACCTTTTTAATGTGCGCTCCCTTTGAGCCTCTACATAACTGTCCTCTTTGTCTTCTGACTCTGAAGACAGCCTTTCTGGTGGCCATCACCTCCGCTCGGCGGGTGAGTGAGCTCCAGGCTCTATCTTGCAAACCTCCCTTTCTGTCTGTTCATCCAGACAAGGTTGTTCTTCGGACGCGTCCGTCCTTCTTGCCAAAGGTGGTTACTGCCTTCCACATTGGGCAGACCATCACTTTGCCTACCTTCTTTCCGCCTCCGCATCCTTGCAGAGAGGAAGAGAGGCTCCACCGTCTGGACCCAAAACGTGCGCTCTCCTTCTATATCGACCGCACGAAACACTTCCGGGTGGATGACCAGCTCTTTGTTGGCTACGTGGGCGCCAAAAGGTCGGGCGGTGCACAAGCGAACCATCTCCCGCTGGGTTACCTTGTGCATCAAGACCTGCTATTCTTTGGCTAAGAAGGAGCCTCCTGTTGGGCTGCGTGCCCATTCCACCAGGGCAACGGCTGCTACCACGGCCTTGGGCCGCGGTGTTCCGCTGCCGGTTATCTGTCAGGCAGCTACGTGGGCCTCGCTGCACACGTTTACAAAGCATTACTGCCTTGACAGTCAGGTCCGGAGGGACGGCTTCTTTGACCGTTCTGTCCTCCGGGACTTCCTTGTCTGATCTTTGTTCGCAGACCCACCACCGGGGTTGGTATTGCTGGGGTATCTATTCTAAGGTAAGGAATCTGTCACTAACGTGTCTCTTTCAGATGCACAAGTTACTAACTTGTGTAACGATATATCTGTAAGAGACAGTAGTTAGTGACAGATTCCTACCGCCCACCATCCTCCCCGTTCTGCGAACTGATTTCTAGGGTTAAGGACATCCCTTTCAGGGCCCTAGTATTTTTCAGACACCTATGTCAGCTTCTTGCATGGCTCTGCGTTCCTGGCGCGGAAAGTCGTGTACAGAACTGGCGTCAGCGCGCAGGGCGGCGTCTAAGTACTGCCCGCGACGTCATCCCGGCGATCACGGCGCCGACGACGGACGCGGAGCCGCACGACGCCGCCTACCGACGCGCAAGGGTACTGCTACGCAAAAACTTTCCGGATCCAGCCTGACGCCTGGGGATATTCTAAGGTAAGGAATCTGTCACTAACTACTGTCTCTTACAGATATATCGTTACACAAGTTAGTAACTTGTGCATCAGGGGCTTTCTTGCCTTCAACATTCTAGATATGTGCACCATCCCACTGTCCCCTAGGCTTTTTTGCCTCCTTCAGAGGCCGGTCAGTCTAGTCAAGACAACATGACTGCCAGGTGGTATTGCAACATGCGTTGCTCAGTGGGGTTCCGTGCCCTCTGCCTGAAGGCCGTGAGACTGTGCAGGTGACTGTATCCTCATAGGATCTCCCTGTTAGTCACTAACATTACAGGCTGCCTCAGCATCAGGGTGGGTCAACTCATCAGGCACTATCTGGCTGATCACAAGTAGCATCTGCACCCGCAGATGCCACAAGGCATTTTCGCCCAGTGGGGCGTGCTACTGTAGGTCAGTTTGCTACTTTTGAGAGTTACTTTTGAGAACACTCAATGCCCAGCCTTTTGCACCCTCCAAGTCCTCTTCAAGGAACATTGTAGGTCAAGTTCCATCTTCTTTTGGGTTTAGGCCTCCTTTATGCATTTTCCTGTCTGCCCAAGGGCCCTGAAGAAGGTCAGTCAGGACAAGGCTTAGCTCGTTCTAATAACCCCGAACAAGGCTCATAGGGTAGGATACTGAGAGCTCCTGCATCCCATCATTTACCCTACCCTTCAACTGCCTCTCTGGAAGAACCTGCTGTGCCAGCAGTAGGGCAGAGCCCTGCACCCGACCTTCGAAAATCTAAACTTCCTTGTGTTGAGAATGAGCATCATAAACTGAGTGATTTGAATCTTACATTGCAAGTGATGGATTTCATTTTGACTGCTCGCTGTCCATCCACAAAATTCCTTTATTGTGGCCTTTTTTTCTAAATTTTTCACCTGATGTGAGGAGAAGTACGATGATCCTCTAGAGGCTAAGCTGTCCGATGTCCTTCTGTTTGTTGTGTCCTAGACCCAGCAAGGTTCTGTTGTGGGCACAGTTAAAGGCTACTTATCAGCCTTGTCACCATTCATTTGTTATCCTTGTTGGCCGTCTTTGATAAAGTCACTTATGTTGCATTCCTTGGAAAGGTCTTCCACATGTTTCCACCACCACCGCCATTGTGCTGCAGTGGCATCTTAATTTGGTCCTTACTGTTCTGATGTGTGATCCCTTCGAGCCTTTGTGCAGTTGTACTCTGAGGGTTTAGACTCTGAAGGCTGTATTTCTCATTGCCAATTCTTCTGCACGTTGCATGATTCAATTGCAGGCTTTATCGGCCCAGCCTCTGTGGACCACTGATTTACTTCACAGGGTGGTATGCATCCTTCTCTATTTATTTCTTGGGATTTAGTAAAAGGTCCTTCTGGTGTTTGGTAAGCAGTGTATCCCTTTCCCCTCAGTTATGAGAAGATGGTACGTGCCCACTGATGTTTGTTGCAGGTGCCACATTCCCTCTCTGCATTCTTCTTAATTGGTGATCCTCACTTTGGGTTTATCGCTTGCTATAAACACCATTGCCCCATTTATTGAGAGGTACAATGGACACCCACAATATGCCAAAAATCACCTCCATTTCGTGATGGCTAGCATGGCTTCCTGCAATATACCAGGACGTACCATCACTATGGCAAGGTCTGATGTTCCTCACCAGCACATAAGCATACCACTTTTACCCTCACCACATCACCCACAGTCCAGTATCACCAAGCAGCAGTCCGTATTTTGAAGGGAGTGTTGCACCTCAAAGATAGTGAAATCCACTCATAGGCACATGGCTCTTTTCAGCAAAAACATATTCCCATGAAAAGTCCATTATTTGCTTTAAAGTTTTGCAAAAGTGAAATGTGGACAATAACTGAGGGTCTGTACTTGAAGATATAGCGTCAAAATAAAAATAAAGAGTAATTGCGCATTTCAGATGTGTTACCTGAACTGTTGCTTCAAAACTGAGGACAACTAGGCAGTGTGGAAGGAGGTGTTTATCCATGTTGAATGGTGCACAGTGATTAATTGTGCCACAGGTTCTTGTTCACTATTTTAGGGTGATAGTTGAGTAAGCAACAGGTTGTGGTTCGCTATGCTGTTGTGACTTGACCTTCGGTCGGCCATGTATTTACCTACTTTTATACTATTGCTTGACCGCCACAGATATTTCCGTGAGGTTGGACATTTGTCCTAAAGTTTTGTTTTAAATTATGACCATTTGTCCAGAATCTTTACAGTCACTGACAAAAATGTGCTTCCAAGCCAGTGGTCATACTATGTGATAATAGTGGATGCAAACAACGTCTCCTAACTCAGTGAGGGAGCAATGACAGCCCATGTGTAGATTTTGAAGTATTTTTTTGTTCCAAAAACAATGCTTCCTTGATACCAGTTATACATTTTTACCAGTGGTTTAGTTATACATGTACAGCAGAATACAAAGAGTACATTTATGGTAACATTTCCAAGTTATATGTGACATTGTACATGAGCACTCTATTAGTGTCCATCACCGTTTGTGATGTCAACAATTGCAACATAATCCAGGATCCCCTGTGGTGTCCTTATTTTATTACAACTAACATTATAAAACAACAATGTACCCCCACCCACATCTAACTGGGCAACACAAGGAAGATATCTGATAGTATATACATACCATGCACTACTACCTACAATAAGGAGTATGGAGTGTACCTGACGCGCTTACACATTTGTTTTGCTATATTCGAGTATTCCCAGCTATGCCTAGTAATCCTTACCACACTGTATGTCTAGTGCTGGGTTGTATGTTATCTGTATCTACATATTTTAGTGAGTTAGTTGGGTTACACGTCTGACCCCGTGGCAGACTCCCCAGACACCTCGCCAGTTTGTACCCCCGACCCCCTCCCATGCTTTGAATGCCTCCAGCAGCATATCCCAGGGCATAGCTATTGGGATCTTACGGAGCCCTCTCGCTTCTTCTCTGCGGATTTCCCGGCTTTCAGCTGAGCCGCATCTCTCCACTTCCTCCCTCCATAAAGCAATTGTTGGTGGCTTCTTCGCTTTCCAACGTCTAGTTATCAATCGTTTTGCAATTATCATTGCCAGGTCTGCAAAGCGTGCCTGCACCTTAAACCCTTTCGGGTGCGGATAAATTCCTAACAAACCGCTTTTAACTGTGTGCCATGTTTGACCCCCAACTACCCCTGTTAGTTTCTGAGCTATTTGTGCCCAGTAGGCTGCTAGTGCGGGGCTAGCCCAAATAATGTTGATAAAGTTTGCATCTGTCTCCGTGCACCTAGGACAATTCGCTGTAGCCATAGGGTACATCTTTTGCAGTCGGCGCGGGGTAAGATATGCTCGCTGTGAGATCATGTATTGAATGTATTTAAAGCGTACATTGCGCGATACCGCTTTTGGGTAGGCTATAAGGGACGCCCATTCATTAGCCGGCAATTCTTCACCTAAGTCCATATTTCACTTTGCACGTAGGGGATCCAGGGGGGAGGGCATTGACGCTTGTATGCCTGTATATAACCACCTCGTCAGATGCCTCCCTGTCCCCATTAGGTGTAGCTTATGTACCAGCTCATATGTCGCGGGTTCCACTCCGTCCGGGGCCCAAGTATTCCTAACGAAGTGGGTAACACCAGCATGTACTAAAAACAGGGTGTTTGGCAGCCCCAGAGCGTGTATGAAATCTGCATGCGACAGCAGAGTGCCCTCACTAAATAGTGCGCCTACTGTAGCCATTACCACTTTCACCCATTTTGACAATTGGTTACGAGTCGTGGTGCCCGCGGGGATGGGAAGTCCCAACAATGGAATGTTTGGTGCGTATGGTAACTTTGACGCCGTGTATCTCAATGCCTGCCGCCAGTGCCGCAAGGCAACCTGCAATAACGGCGACAGGGATCCCGCGATCTAGCGTGCACCATATAACAGGTTGTGCAGTTTTCCATTGGCTATCATATTGGACGTATAGTCGATTTCGTGGAGATTGCGGCCAGCCAGCCAGTACGAGAGCCACTGCAGTTGGCTCGCCATACAGTAGGCCCAGAAGTCTGGGGCCCCCAATCCCCCAGCATTTGTTGGGAGGTGTAGTTTTTTCAAACCAATTATGCGTGTTCCATTACCCCATATTAATTCTATTAATAAAGAGTCCAACCATTTAAATACCTTTGAGGGGATTAATTGTGGAAGTGCAGTGAAATAGTACAGCACCCGTGGCAACATAACCATTTTAGCTGTTGCTAAACGGCCTGCAACAGACAGTGGGAGAGTGATCCAGAATGCTATTTGGGATCGTAGCGAGGCAATCGTGTGTTGCACATTGCCATCCAGCGTGTCTTGTTGCGTTCTATATATCTGCACTCCCAGATATTTGAAAGTGGTTGGAGCCACTGTTAAGGTCTTACTCCCGAATCTTATCTCACGGGGTTCACTAACATCACTGAAGGGGAATGCAATAGACTTCTCGAAATTAATAAACAGTCCAGACAGTTCTCCAAATGTAGCAAAAAGTGGTGCTACGGAGCCAAATCCACTGCGCAAGTCTCTGACATACAATATAATATCGTCAGCGTATAATGAAATTGAGTGCAGCGTCTGCCCAATTTGTATACCCCATTCCTCGGCTGACTCACGTAATTTTTGAGCCAAGGGTTCTAGCATTAGGATAAAAAGCATGGGGGAGAGCGGGCATCCCTGCCTGGTCCCTCTGTGGATCATGTATTCATTAGAGATATATGCCCCCGTTCCTGCGCGACAGTATAAAGTAATTTAAGTAATTTGTATAAAGTAATTTGACCCATTTCAAATATTCCATAGGAATTCCAAATTTACCCAGTGCTGCAAGCATGTATTCCCAGCTCAAGGTGTCAAATGCTTGTCTGAGATCTAGGGATAGGCACCCTGCATTCAAGTAACGTTCCGGGCAGGCCCACATCACTTGATACAGTCGACGCACATTATGAGGAGTGCTTCTTCGAGGGACAAAACCACATTGATCAGTGTGTATGAGTTTATTGAGATACAGTATCAATTGAGCCAGGATCTTGCTCATTATTTTATATTCAGTGTTCAAGAGCGATAGTGGTGGGTATGCCGAGACATCTGTGTGGTCTCTACCTGGTTTACGCAGGGAAACAACAAGCGCCTTTCTTGTGGTCGGAGGTAATCTGCCTGCGTCAAGTGCCGTCTTATACAGCTTCTCCAGTTGGGGTCCTAATTCCTTAGTGTATGCTGCATATACTTCTATGGGTAGACCGTCCAGCCCAGGGGTTTTATGTCGCAGGAGGTCTCTAATTGCTTCCTGGATTTCAGCTACTGTGATCGAACGTTTCAGCGCTTCCTGTTCTGTATTTGTTAATGTGGGGAGTTGTACTTCCCGAAGGAAGTCCTGGATTTCCTGTGTGGGTGCTTGTGAAGGGGCTATATATATATAGATGCTCGTAGTATTCCCTGAATGTTTCGTTTATTGCTAACTGCGTAACCGCTATGGCCCGCAGGGGGGAGCAAATCATTGTTATTGGGACTGCTGGAGGGGGGTCCCGTATTATTCGGGCTAATAGTGTGCCGGCTCTGTCTGCCTCCGTATGCACTCTTTGGATATATGTCCGATGATCTATCACGCGCAATCTGTCGAGTAGGTCTGCATAGTCTATGCACGCTTTTTGCAATTTACCGGCACAATCTGGGGATGCCGCTGCTTCCTTCTCTAGTGTGCTAAGCTGGGACTCTATTTCTGTTATATTACCCACAATCTCCTTACGCACCCCGACTGTTGCGCCAATTGCTGCGCCCCGCACCACCACCTTGAACGCCTCCCATTCCACCAGGGATGATGACGCTGTATTAGCATTATTAGCGAAGTAATCATTTATAATGCCCAGCATCTGCGCTTTAAAGGCGCTATCCTCTAGGTATTGGGGGTTAAATCTCCACGTTGATACTGGTGCGGGGACCGACCCCATTGAAGAGAGAGAGCTGTGATCTGATAATGTTTTTCCTAGGTATGTAATGTCCAGGACTTGTGCCAATAGTGCGGAGGAGCAGAAGATGTGATCTACTCGTGTGTATAATGCATGCATCGGGGAATAAAAGGAGTATTTGCGTACTGCCGCGTTTTTGTCGCCACGCATCTACCAGTGTCCACCCTTTCGCCCAGGTTTCCAGTGCTTTAGCCTGTCGTGTGGATATTGCCCCTGTGAGTGGTGGGTGCGATCTGTCCAGTTGTACATTTAAGACTGCGTTATAGTCGTCGTCCCCCCCCCAGGATCCATGGGTAATTGACCCCATCAGCTAGGGCTGCGCTTACTTTCTGCAAAAAGGTTTCTTGCTCCGAGTTGGGGGCGTATATACTGCCCAATACTACTGATACTCCATCTAATTCACCCCTTAATAGCACATATCTACCTTCTCCATCAATACGTTGCTCATGGAGCTTAAAAGGGACAACTGCCCTTAGATTTGGAAGTATATTGTCTTTCAACCTGTACCCAGAATTTTCGACTTTGGGTGTTAGTCCGGTCTAGTAGGGGTCTCAGTTGAGCCGCTTCGATCCATCCTCTGTTTGTAGGAAGCCTAAATCCTCGTCATTCTAGAGGTGGAGTGTAGCTCTAGATACATTTTTATGAATATTTTGTTTCTAGTAAAACATTTTTAGGTCAACTTTTGGCTTTACACAATGTCTTAGAATGTTGTGTTTTTCAAGTTCGTTTTTAGGTAGGAACTTTATTTTTCTCCTTATATTGTTATAGAGAAGAGGCTTTTAAAGCAGTCTTTTAAACCACTATGCCCGCTGTTTTGATGTGTCGTCCCTCTGGCTTAAAGTAATCTTAAAAGGATGGGCAGTTTGTATCCCTTTATTGATGTAAATATGCAAATGTAGAGGGATTATTTAAACTATATATAACAATCTAGGTATCAAGTTCACTTTTAGGCAGGCTATATGCTCAGACCAAGAGATCTCCAATCTGTCCTATCTATAGAGGATCTTAAAAAAACATCTACTAGTGGAGGAATATAAGAGTCATATAACTGATCAGATGTATAGTAAACTGAATTTTGACTCCATGGTAGTTCAAGGGGCTTGCTTCCACTGAGAAACACATTGAGATCAGATCCTCTGCAACTCCATGGGGGCAAGATGAGACCCCCTCCCCCCCAAACCAACTGCATTGGAGAGTGTAACTTTAAAGGTGGTACTAGGGAAGAAGTCTCAACTCTTCCACAGCTGCCGGCAGCAAACATTCAGGACTGGTCAGGAAACGCAGGACTTGGTCAACAAATAGAATCAATTTATAGACAATATTGGGCCCGCTGTCACGCAACGGTTATTGTGATCGGAGTTTATCTTTTGTATTTTGGGCTCTATTGTCAGAGCAGAAGAGGTGATGATGCACCTCTGAAAACAAGAAGGTCATAGAAGTGTTAACTTTATTTTTGGTTGCATACGGTACAACATCATTTTCCAGCATATAAATCTGGATGACAGGAGCCAATCTTGTCTTTTCCAGGACCCTCCTCAAAAAAGTACCAGTCAGCTGTATGGCACGCCTGCTACGTATCCAGCTATTGAAGATAGTCACATCTGAATGGTTTCACACCAGTTGTATATTACCCATGGCTGTCTGTATTTTATAATGCAAGACTGACCCAGATGGAGGATCTTGGGCTATATATTCCCTGGGCAAGTGTCAAAAAGGTTTTTGAAAGTTTTACATCATAAATCACCAAAGGTATTGATCTGCAACACCCACAGGAATTTGGATTTTTGTTTGTTTTGTTAAACATCTTTGCCAGAGGTTAAATCATGAGATTCTGATAAGCAATATAGAAAGAAGTTATGAAGCCATCAGGGCCTACCTATGTTTCTCTTATGCTTGAGTGTCTCAGCATCCAACTCCGCAACCCGCTGCGATTTAGAAATATGTTTAATAGCAGTACATGTGTAAACTAGCTTAATTTTGTGAGCCAATAGTCTATCAGCCTTCTCCCCTCTCTCTTTGTAGACTTGTTTTGTGCTAAGCATCTTGGAAGCTGTTTACCTTATTAAGAACTGTTCTAACTCTATCCTGTCTCAGACAGTTCTATGTATAGTTTAAGGGAATAGGTCACTCATGTTGTTTCAGCTGTTTTATATGTGTTTCTTAGTCATTTTTCTTAGTTCTTGTTCTTAGTTCAGTCAAGCCTAAATAAAGTGCTGTAGAAGTTCTTCTCTTACAACAGCTTTAGCAGCATCCCACACCTTCAACCAGGAGGCATCATCAACTAGTTTCTCAAGAAAGTCGTGTTCTGATGCCTCTCTAATTGAACCTGTGGGAACGAGATCTCACAATCTTATGTCATTCATTCACCATTGCTGGTGAGGTCTGTGCCTTCCTAGGCGAACAGCACTGGGGCATGCTCAGGCAGGAGCTGGGTGCCTATTGACTGGCCAATACAGAAGGGACCATAAACCCATGAATCAGGAATACATCAATTCTTAAACCGTGTTGGAACAAAAAGTAGCATCCTTTATATCTATATGGTGGAGTCTCCAAACATTCATTGTGTCTAAATCCCCAATCTAATTTCCTAATGCCCCCTAACAACATTGGGGCAGTGGGTGTTCGAGGAGGAGCCTTAGGGTCTGGACTAGTCCAGGGTTGTTGAGTTCCTGTGCTGCACTGAGTTCACCTCCCTCCAGCAGGTTTCCCATTGTAAAACCGACAGGCAACAGGTCGGCAAAAAAAATGCATACGTTCCTTACAACCATATACAGAGATTAATGCCACCATTCTCCTTCCAAACCATGCCCTCAGTCCTACGATTTAGCTCTTCTTTATCTCAATGAATGACATCCAATCAGAAGCATATACAGTTTTGGTGTGGGCCGAGAAGTGGTACTGAAATGGGTAGAGAGGCGACGTTAGGTGAGATACATCCACTCCCAGCTTCATACAATTTCTTGTAGCTTCGTAAGGAGCCACCGCAGCAAGGCTCTCCTTTTCATAGGAGAATTCAGCCACTGAGCATTAAGAGCAAGCCTGTTAATTAGAGCTATCAGTTATCTGATGACTCTGTAACTATTGAAACCGTATTATTCACATCACATTGGATTTGACAGTACAATTTGCCAGTATCGATGAGTCCTGCTAAAGAACAACATTTTGAAAAATTTCACCTGGAATGAAGGGCCCAGGTTCAGCAATATTAGTTTGAGTTCACACGAGGGGAGCCTTCTGATTACTGTCTGTGATCGACTCTGTGTATGTCGGGGCCTTAGGCACTTTACACAGTCCTCTCATAGCTCATCACTCACTTTCGGGTGGTCATCTCACCAGGAACACAAGTCCTCCAGAAGTAAAGAAGAGGAAATTTGACGGCAGACTGCTACTCGAGATCCCCGACTTAAGAAGGGACGCTGCCCTGCCTACAGTCTGGCTCCTGCATTCACCTGGCTTATCTGGACTTCTTCTAGTGAAGCTGCATTTTTATAGAGTAAGCTGCAGTTGGGCACCGAGCACAGGAGTTCAGCTTGGACACACCCAATCATGTCCTTGTCATGACCATGCCTCAGACTGATACATTCTCAAGTTAGTCTTGCAGTTGGACAATTCCAGACTGAGTAAACTCCACCTTGGAGAAGGGGGGAAAATGATAAAAATACAAATTGATGGAAAAGTGACTAGTGAATGTAAGAAAATGTGTAGAATAATATGACACTTTCTTGCAATTCCTGTAATACTGCTACTAGTAACAATATTAAAAAAAATAGAAACCAAGCATTTCAGTTTTGTAAAAAAGAAAAAAAAAGTTTGTAGTTGTCGATCTTCTAAGTCTGCTGCAACACAAGAAGGAGAATAGGGAGAGGAGGCCTGCGGAGGTCCCAGGATAACACAACTGGAAGGGAATGACTGAGGGGCTCTACAGGAGAAGAAATGTCAAAGGTGGGGTGCAAGTGTTGTATGAGAAGTTCAAGAACTGCTATGAATCAAGTCAGATGAGGAAAGGGACATAGCCGTCGCCTTAACGTAAACCCCTACTCCGTTGCTCTCTGACTATCTATCACAAAGACCTACCTCAGTTCAACCCAAGACAATGTGCAATCAACGAGGTTACCTCAGGACTCACATACTACCTCAATACTGCACAGCACGCTTGGACTCCCGAACCACTATATCTAACACTGCTCTATTATACAACTCCTGCGAAAAACTGTTGTAAAGCGCACCGATACCCCCGGGTCCGGCCAGCGCTATATAAAACTCCTTAAATAAATAAATACAAGTCAAGCAAAGAGAGACTAAGGGCTAGTATTATATTTTCTAGGAATGGAGAGGAGGGCAAATTGGCTAGCAAGGAGTGGATAGAGGAAAAGTGATGGGATCAGAGGCACGTCATGCTCTGTAAAATAGGTAGAAACTGATGATGCATCTTGTTTAAATAGTCATTTAGAGGTTTTTTCAGACTCTGTCTCGATGAGTGCTACTATCATTTAGGCCCCTAGTTCTGCCCAAAACTGTGTGGAATATAGCATTCTTATTTTTAACTGAAAGGCGGAGTTGCCAGTTGAAGAAAGTCTGAGCTCTAATGCGATCAATGCGTGTACAAGACTAGCGTCTATGAGTGTATCACCATGTAGTCCCACCGTTCACTTGGCACAAAAATATGGTCCACATGTGTGATATCCAACCGGACAATGGAATAACAACCGCAAACAATTTGAGTCCAATGAATACTCTTTTTATTAGGGATTCCTGGTTTTTGTGTGTTGTGGAGTACTTTTGGGGTATGTCATGTAAATGACATTCTTATTGTAAAAGAATGAGTCAAGTTATGAGCAGATGAGTTACCTCTAGGGGAGTAATGTAAATCACCTCCTCTTTGCCGTGGGCCAGGCTGATCTTTGGGATGTCACCATCAGTGGTGCCTCACCTGCCATATTTGGCTTTTTTACCACCACACTATTAGTGGCTACCGTTTGACGCCTTACCTCACTGCTCCTGCTTTGCTGGATTCATTCCCAGTCGCCATCTCTTATTTTTTTTCTCCCCTAACGTCACTTCTCCCAGCGATATTATGTTCAGAGGTAGGATAACAGTGAATGAAATTGCCACACTTTTCCTCTGCTGGAGCAAATTCAGTCGGTAGGGCGGTGTGATGGGTGTGAGAAAGGTTGAACAGGGTGTTAACTACTCGCTTTAGAGCAATCACTTACTGTCTTAAATTCTCCATTAATCCACTTTCATCAGTTGTGAAGGGCATTCACTTTTGGAAATGGGTTGCTGGTCTGTGACCTTACCAAGACCAAAAAGTGGAACATCTGTGTCATCTGTTTGGTGGTGGTGTAAAATGTCATATCTATTAGAACATATGTCCAATGGTTCTGAAGGCACACTCCCACTCTGCGGACTGCGCAATTGTGTTGTTTTTAAATCTGTTTGTGCATTTCCTTTGCAATCAACTTGGGAAGATGAGCACTATTTGTTGGCTGTCTCTGCTTTATATCAAAAATGTTTGCTACCTTCTTACCCTCATATAGAGTGCCCTTTACTGGAGCCTTATCCTTCAGCAAAGATTCGACCTCTTATATCAATAATCTATATTGTTAACCGTGCATTTATTGGCTGCCTGTGTACTCTACTTTTTTTGGCTTTTTGTGCTACCTCAAGGCTTTTTCACATTGCAATGCCACATATTAGCTAACTTAGGGCCAGATGTACGACGCTGACATTTTGCGACTCGCAAATTGCGTCGCTTTGCGACTCGCAAAATGCAATGTACAACAGTGTCGGAGAGCGATTCCGAATGGGGTTGCAAATTGTATGCCTCATCAATATTCATGAGGCAAGCGCAATTTGCAACCCCATTTGGAATGGCGAGCACTCCCAGGGATGGTAGCCTGCTGGGGTCAGCAGACCACCATGTCTGGGACTGCTTTTTCAATAAAGCAGTGGTTTTTTTTTTTTTTTTTTTTAAATGTAGCCCGTTTTCCTAAAAGGAAAACGGGCTGCATTTTAAAAAAAATGAAACTTTTCAGTTTCATTTTTTAAGGGCAGGCAGTGGTCCAGTGGTCCCTGGGACCACTGCCTGCTCTTAAAAAATATTTTCTCACACACTCACAAAGGGGAAGGGGTCCCCTGGGGTCCCCTTCCCGTTTGCGAGTGGTTTACCACCTACTTGAAGTAGGTGGTAAACTGCGAGTGTTTTGCAGCCGCTAATGAGGTCGCAAAACAATAGTACATGGCAGTGAGGATGCCCCTTCCTAATAGCGAGAGTCGCAAACGCTATTTAGCGATTCAGTGACTCGCAAAATAGCGTTTGTACATGCCATTACCCTTTATTGCGGTCGCAAACGGGCCGATCTCCCATTAGCGAGTGCAAAAAAGGGTCGTACACCTGGCCCTCAATTCGAACTGTTAACCAAGGACCTAAAACTTAGAATATCTAATATCCAAACAGTAGAATACTCACCACAGTGTAAAAAAACACGAATGAATAACACAGTGTAAAAGAATACATAGCACAGTGCAGTGCAAAAAACACAAATCAGACAGCCAACAATCGGCCAAAAAAGTATAGATGCTAAACCTTGATACTTATTCAGTTGTTTACCAATTAGTCTCTTTGTCAATAGTTTTTTCTCATCTTGACTGGGCGCACGGACCCCCAGTCGAATTCGGTATCTGTGGGAAAAGAGAACTAAATGTTAAAACAATTGAGAGAATATCCGAAGGTAGATCATTTTGCCTGGCTAGAAAGTTAAAAACAGTACCTTCCGCCTGCTGTGATCTTGCTGAAGATAAAAACAAATGATCAAAAAAATCAAAGCCAAATAGGTTCGCCATGCCCTTTTCTGGCTTTGACAGGCATGGATGGGCCTGCCCTTGGCCCGCGCAAGGCTTGCGTGCATCCCATGCGGTGGGGCCAGAAGCAGCGCGTTGCAGCGCTAGTCCCTAGGAAAGAGGAGCTCCTCCTCCCCTTCCGTTCTCCTACAGGGATTATGGGAATGGTAGTTCTTTGTGGCTAGGAAGAACGGCCTTGTTCCTCCTGAACATCTGGGACATTAGCAGCACCTTATAGCGCTATTTCCAATGGAAGTGGGACTCCGCCCCTTCCTTTCTCCTCCAAGATTTTTGGGACTAGTTGTCCCATGTCGCCAGAAATCACGGTCTTCCTCCCATGAAAATAGTTATCACATTGAATTAGTCAACCTTGGCAGTTTTCTGGTCATCAAGCAAGGATTAGGCAGGAAAACAATTGGTTGAGAACACATAGAACTGTGGGATGCTCCCTCAACCTACAGAGCCTGTTGGCAGAACCAGTGACTGTCATCAGTTCCAGCTGTTTTCATGCACAAATTAGCAGATGATTACAGTTTCTTCCTCTGTCAACTTCATTACCATCTAAGTGTAGATGACCTATGAAATAAGTTTAAATAAGATGCCAAGAGATGGGAGTTACCATATTAACACTCCGCAGTCTGTCAATGGTACAGTCCCAATAGAGAGAACCCCACAATTGTCACCTAATGTACTGCAGCCTATTCATTGATGCAATGCAGATTTTTAGTTCACATTCAGTATTCTTACTTCTTTATTCTCTCACTGTCTCATGCCTTCCCTCTTAATCACTATCCCAGCTCTCTTAATTGTGCTTTTCATTGTAGTCCAGGGTAGAGCTATTTCTTGAATTTATGATTGTTTTTATTTCTTCAGTGTATTGCTGGGTGTGTTTACTGCTCACAGTTGATTGTGTTTTTCCTCTCTCCTTGGTCTCTAAAGGTCCATTTGTTGCTGTTCTGTTTGCCAAGCTGGAGAACATGATGCAGAACTCTTTGTACGTGAATTTCCTACTCACTGGAATCCTTGCACAGCTCGCTTGTCACCCCCAACCTCTCCTTCGGTCCTTTTTACTGAACACCAACATGGTCTTCCAGCCGAGTGTCAAATCTCTGATCCAGGTACTGGTAACCCACAGACATATGCCTTTTTTCTGCTGCTGTTGGGCTCCCTGCCGTTAGCCTCACAGAGTTACATTTCCCTTGCTTTTGTGCACTTTCACAGTCTGAGCCAGCTACACCAGATACCACTTCTTGTCCAGCTTGATCTAGAATATGCCAATTAAGAATGTATTTTTTGGGAGAGGTGGTGTTGCTTGAGCACAAAACACCTAAGATCAGTTTTCATGGTGCACAAAGAATGATTTTGTTTGCTGGTACTTTGCAGTGGTCTATTTAGCACATGAATGAGCTGTTTAGTGCTCTTTGTTGTGGGACTTTTTGATTATTTCTGTCTCACATCGCCTGTTCTTTATCTCTCCTTTATACACAGGTTTATAAATGTTTTCTTTGAGGCGTTGTACGTTTTTTGCACTTGCTTTTTTCTGAATTATTATTAACTATAATTGCAAAATTATTTTATTTATTCAAATTTATGCGACTGGCCTGTTCACCTGTTTAACAAAGGTGCAGTGAGGCATGGTACTTTACGTAGCCATTTGAAGTATCTATACTTTCTTCCAGAAGTCACATCAACTTTCATATTAATCCAAGTCTTTTGTTGCCCTCATTCTTCTGAAATCAAACTTCTCCAACAGAAGAGTCCTTGTCTACTCTGGAATATGATCTTATCTAGAGATTCATGTAGAGTAAAACAGCTATTCTGAATCTTTCTGTTTTAGTTCAGCAACCTCAGAGCTGTTGATAGCTTGATATAGAGAGTGTTGCACGGCTGCCAGTTTCTCAAAGCCCGACTGACCAAGGAAACCGAAGGTTTATTCTAAAAGTGGCAAAGCACCAATTTCTGGTCATCTCAGTGTCCCAGTATTTAAACTTTCCAGAGTAGCAATATGGAGATCTGCATTTGATTTCACAAAAAAGCACTATATCTGGTCAGGCCCCCGCATAAATGTTTTATGTAACTGAATTCTAACCTTTTGCCTTCCATTCCTCTGCTCTACTCACTTTTCCTTTTAAATTTTTATTTGCGTCAAAGATGGTCCTCGGGTAGAGAGGGAAAGGGGGGCTTGTGATCCTAATTCTCCATTAGGACCCTCATCTTTGAATTGATTAATAGCCCACCATGCTCTTGTTAAAGCAGTCATATTTAGAGCTTCATATCAAAGTGAGGAGCTTGGCTTCCAGTGCTGTGCATTCTGGGACGGCGAGGGCTAGGTGGGCTTGCTTGGATTCTTTAAAGAAGTTGTGTCAAAATTATTCCATGATAAGGATGAAGCCTAAGCGAACCATTTCTAACTTTGTTTGGTATTTCAATTTTGAGGGTCAAATAAGATTGCGTTTTTGTCTCAGATGTGTTTTGTAGCATAGAAATCAAATGGTCATTGCCCTACATTAAAAAATGTATGTTTAGTCATCAGTTCTTTAACATTTTTCAAAAACTATTTTGCCCATTGAAATATTTTTTGAGAAACTGCACTCGGGCAAAGATAGTCTAAAGTTTAGAAACTAAAAGAAGATTTATTTGAGGGACATTGATGATAACAGGTAAGTAACCTTTCATTTTTGATGGTACTAACAGTGTACTGTGAAATGAAGGTAACTTCTGTTTTCAGTGGCTGATGCAGTGTTTTAATGGAAAGCATAATTATTATTAGACAATGTAGTGAAATTGGATGTTTTATAAAATATGTGCTGTGTAAGCAAGCTGATTCACTTCTCTTCCACTCCTTTATGTAGGTCTTGGGATCTGTAAAAAACAAAATTGAAGCATTTGCAGCATCTCAAGAAGATTTCCCCACCTTGCTGTTTAAAGCTAAGAAGTACTTGATCGCTCGAGGGAAGCTGGATTGGTGCGACTCTCAGAATGTCGTACCCACTTTGCGTCGATCAGAGACTTTAGGTAAGCCCATCACACTTGGCACTAAAGAACTTTTGCAATGGATTAAGGAACCTGTATATAAGACGACACGGAAATACCGGTAGTCTAAGAGAAGTGTTGGAAACACTGTTGTAACATTAAGGAAACATTACTGGTGCAGTTGTCATTTAAATTGGAGTGTGCATATATTATTACTTCACTCAGGTACAAGATGCGTAAGCCCAGAGGGTTAGTACTAGGAGCCTTAATAATTGTTTATTCCTTTTTGGCCATGCAATCTGACCTAGCCACAATGAAATGTAGGTTTTAGTCCTACATTTTGGATAAATTCCATATAAAACCTTTGCAGATGAGATACCTTTTCTGATAAATTGTGTGTGCTCCTTCGGAGTCACTGCAGCTACCAGAGACATAGGGTCTGCCTCATTTGCTGTATTTTTATGTAGCTAACCACACATCATTTCCAAATTAGATTTGCAGCATAGACGTAACAGCCCTGCAGACCTCTTTCTTATTGCTCGTGTATATCATCTTTAATAATTGATGAGTCTAAGGCTAAGGGTGAGAGCATGTTCCTGCATAAGGTGCTTCTGGCTCACCATCCCCAGCTTTCTCTATCACAATATTGAGATTGATCATCATAAGCCAAAGTGGGAATTTACTGCAGGGTCAATGAGAAGGTGACTGCAAATCTCATTTCATGGAGAAAATCTCCTCATCGAGTCCCTCTCCTGACAGTATGGCATGAAGGCCAGAGCATCTGAGCCGCACTGTCTGAGCAGAGGATGTTTTACCACAAAATTGAAACTTTAAAATCTATTGGCACTTACATCAACTCTACGATACCGACTGCCTTTATATCATCAGTGTAAGTAAATGTGAATTGAAGACTAGTAAATCCATACTTCCCTATATATGTTTACCATGTCAACATACTGTTAGTCGATAAAATGTAGTCAGTATAAGTGCATGTCAACATTATTGACTTCAATATATACACCCGTGTATATGATATTTGGGAAAGACCACAAAGTACCCACCTCAAAACCCAGCTACTACCTGCAAGAATAGTCTGCAGATTGCTCACATAGCCATTCAAAGCCCAGATTCCAAGTGGGAAGAAGCGTACTGTCTTGTAGGGGCGAAATGAAGATCCATTGACCCTTTATTCGAAGGGGATATCCCCTGGTACACTGGCATAGTGTCGTGATAAATAGAAGATTCAGGCTACCCCCATTAACTTCTGTTCCACACAGGCAACCCGTGATGGGAAAAAGAAAATTGTACTTGACTTTGTTTACGCCTTAGTAGGTTACTTGGCAGAAATCTGAAGAGGCTTAACATCTCAGCCCTGGAGGGTATATGTTACAGCATTGTAACCTGCTCCGTCATTCCCCATCATTGAGCTGAGAGCCTTTGGTTATATATAAAAGCAGCGTACAACTGCTTTCTCAGGTATTTGATCAAGCATCGTAGGTGATTGATACTAGACTTACAATACTTGACCAAGTACCTCAAAAAGCAGTTGTTCAGGATGGTCACTCTGCAAGACAAGCTCTTCCTCTTGCAGAAGAAATAACATGTGACTGCTGAATTTGCAGCACGCATAGTTCCACATTCCCATACACCCCAGACATTGAAAGTAACTCCAATTCCTCAAACCTGGATGCTACTACCAAGTTCAAATTTCACTATTTGGCCTCAAATCTGCTTCCCACATCTTTATAAAGCGCATGGCTCCACTAGCAAGGTTTTTGCCACAATAAGCACTTCCAATTTTCCCATACCTAGACGATTGGCTGGTTAAGGGGAGATCGCAATCCAGAGCAGCACCATCCATTTTCACTTGCTTATAACTGTTTCACAAATTAGACCTTACTCTCATTCCTACAAAATCACTCCCCTTCCCTAACCATCAAAATTAATATTCTGGGAGCCACTTTCAACACAAAAAAGGAAGGCGTATAGTTAGGACGTCTGCATACACCATCTGCAGGGGGAAAAAACAATTCCAGCGACCAAGACAAACATTGGTCCATACTTACAACTCCCTACTGGGAATGATGTTCTCATGCGCGTCAATACTACACTATACAAAGGCAGAAGGGAAACTTCATATCAACATATTGGAGCTCAGGACCATATGCAGATGCCTTGCTTTCTTTCTTCCAAGAATACATCACTCAAATGGGAGTGCCACCAGGAGAAGTTGGATGATGATGACTGGGGACGGCGTGCCGTTACCCTTGGGAGGTGGCCATTAGAGCTGGCTTCCGCCTAATCCAACTAAAAATTCTGCATAGAGCTTATTATACGAGGCCCAAATTGTTCCACATGGGACGAATCGACTCTGATCTCTGCTTGAAGGGATGTGGACAGAGAGGTACCCTGATCCACACACTGTCGGGTTGCCCCAAAATACATGTGTTCTGGGGTAAAATAGGACACAAGATCTTGGCAGTCTTAAAGGTCACACTAGAACGTACCTTGCAAATGATCACCCTGGGCATATAGGGGGAAACGGACACTGGACTGCTCTGTTGTGCAAAACGCCCTAATGGTGGCGAGACGAGATGTGATCAGAAATTGGGGGCAAGACAAAATCCCATGGGTGCATGGCGGAAAGCAAACATGGACTGGTGCATGAGTGCTGAGAAATTAGCATACCAGACGAGGGGATGCCCACAATAATGTGAGTAAATATTGGGGCCCTGGAAAGTCGCTGAAGATGTTGGACCTCCACTGTAGGGTTGAAAAGAGGGGGTCCCGGAGTAAGGGATGGACATGGAGAATTCACAGCAGGCGGAGGGAGGGCAAGCGACACCCGCGATATGGGGGTTTGTTTGTACTCCATTGCATATGTGTAAAGAGCTGTAGAGTAAGGTCAATACTGTATGATGACTGGTATGCCTCACAGGTTTGTTTACTTGTTGTATATGTTACATGTGAAACTTAATAAAAAGAATTTAAAAAACAAATACGTTCCTCATCAGTTCTCATACGAATGGACAATACCAAAGCCATGTTTTATGTGAACAAGCAAGGAGAGACTTGCTCAGAAACTTTATTGAAGGCGTCGCAGTGCTTATGGACGTGAGCTACTCAGCATGGGATATCACTAAAGGCAGAACATCACCCAAAGTCCAGCAATGAATGGACTGACAAACTCAGAAGATCAGCAGGAGAACTCCCTGAGTGTGAGCTGAATTAACTCAGACGTCTGAACATATTCAGTCTGTGGGGAAAACCTGATCTCGACCTCTTCTCAACAAGAGACAACAAGAAGTGCCTGTCCTTTGTCAGCAGACAGTGGCATTCTGGGATGAGGGGAGATGCATTTTTAATGAAATGTTTGCTTACGCCTTTTCACCATTTCCCCTTTTTTCGAGGAGAAGATGCCAAAACCAACAGGGAGACAAGCTGCTTCATTCGAGTAGCTCCAGCATGGCCAAGGTAGCACATATATGGACCTTCTGCAGCTGTCCATCATCTACTGTTCCTTTGGGCAACAGCCGTATCTATTGTCCTGCCACGGTTTTCAATTTCTGCATCCCGAGACCCTACTTCCTGTGCACAAAGTGTTTGCTAGCCCAAACATTCCAGATGACTGCAGAAAAATGCTTTTTCAAGCAAGAGCAGAGTCCACCAACAAAACATACAAGTCTAAATGGAAACTGTTCTTGGTTTTAATTAAAAAGGCTTACATTCACTTCATGCTCCGATTCAACTACTACTCCTATACCTTCTGCAACTAGCAGAATAAGGACTTAAATGTACCGCTGCTAAAGTACATCTAGCTGTGGTTTCCAGATGCCGCTGCTCCATCACTTCGCCATCGCTCCTAATAGGCTAGATGAAACATTTATGAAAGTCCTTTTTAGGGAATTCCCAAAAGTGACAAATCCTCCAGTTCACTGAGAGGTAAACCTAGTTCTGTCACAATTGATGAAGGGTCCTTTAGAGCCACTAAATAAAGTAGATTTTAAATATGTTTCTTGGAAAGCTTCTGTACTCCTAGCTTAAATGTCATTCAGAAATATTAGTGAACTAGAGCAGGTGCCTAGGCCCAGCTCTGCAAACTTACTTGTGACTGGTCCTCCAACCAGTACAAGACCCATTCGAAACTGGCTCTGTCCTTTGGCTCTCTCTATCTTTCACACCTTTTGCTCTTTCTCTCGGTCACAACTTCTTTATGCCTTCTACTCTCTTTTTCTTTGTATCCCCTGTGTCCTCTGCTCACAGTTTTTGTCTGCACCTCGCACTCCCGCTATCTCAGGCTCCTTTGGACCCACTTTTTGCTCCCCTGGCAGCCGCGCACTCTGCTGCGCAGTCTCGCTGCTTTTGCTCCTTCACCCCTTTTCTTTCCTCTCATTTCCTTGATGTGCCTTTTTCCTCTTTTTGCTCTTTTGTTCTTTTTAGCCCTTTAAACTCTTTGCCTCTCCAGCCCTTTTGTGCGCTTTTCTGTTTTTTTCAACACAATTTAGCCCTTTTTGTTTCATCTCTTTAGCTCTTTCGCTTTTTCTGCCGCTGTTAATCGTGTGCTCTTTACTGCCCTTGGCCCCCACACCTTTTTTCTGCCTCCCCTCGCTCCTCACCTGCTTCTTCTCCTACGTTGTCATCTTTTCTTCTCACTGTTCTCTTCTTCCCGCTCATCTGCTTAGCCCCGTTCCCTGTACTCCTTCCCCCTCCCAGGACCTACTTAATGGTAGCTGCTGCTACCATCGGCACCTGAACCGCACCCAGCGCCACAAACCCCTGTCCAACCGCCCACCCGTCCCCCCAGCAATACCCCACGTTGCTCCTTCATTTGCTCGACCCAGGACGCTTCTCCCCCGCTGCTGCCATGCCACACAACACAGTGGGAGCCTTCATCTGCACTCACTGCTGCTTCACATGCAGCACCCACCCCATACCCTCCACGCAATCACCAGCCACGACAGCAACACAGCACCACATCCAACAACAAACCAGCACCTCAAAATTCACTAACTTGCATGCTACTGGACACCCACTTGCTCAACAAACATGTAACCCAAATCTGGTACCTACTGAACAGGGACTCACCAGACATTCTATTCATCATGGAAACCTGGTTAAACCCAACATCGGCACTCAACATTGTCAAGGGAATGTCAGCAGGCTACAAGATAGCACGGCAGGATTGCCTTCAGAAGACAGGATTGGGACTCGTGATCATCTACAAACGCTCCATCAAGTGCACCACGACCACTCATCACGGCCACCAACAGCAGCAGCATCCTAGACGAAGGAGAAACAGCGGCCCTCATACTGCTTGACTTCCCCGCAGCTTTCGACACAGTCTCCCACCATTCACTCATCCGAAGAATCCACAAGACTGGCATCTGAGGACCAGCGCTCAACTTGACCTGCTCATTTCTCATGGGAAGAACTCAGAGTGAGACAGCTCCTTTAACATTGGATGCCAATAACCTAATACGGGGAGTCCCCCAGGGATCATCTTTCAGCCCAACTCTGTTCAAGATCTACATGGCACCGCTCGCCAAAATCATCAGATCTCAAGGCATCGCCATCATCTCCATCGCAGACGACACTGAACTCATTCTCTCCCTGACAGACAAGACACCCACCACCAGGACCCAACTTCACCAACTGCATGACCTTCGTAGCAGACTGGGTGAGAACCAACTACCTGAAACTCAACTCTGACAAAACAGAACTAGTGGTCTTTGGAAACAGGACCTCCCCAGGGGACGCAACCTGGTGGCCAACAGAACTAGGACCTACACCAGCGCCCACCGAACACACGAGAAACCTGGGGATCATCTTGACGGCCCACTACCATGCACAGTGTTCTCATAAATTGTCATTTGAGATGCTATGAGTCATGTTATGAATGCTATGAATTTAATATGACGTATGTGATGTAATATGAAAGTGTATAAGCAGTGCATGGAGAAGGCACATGTTGTACTTTATTTAGTCTGCCTAGCGAGTTCACAACACTTTGTACGGAGTTGCGCAAGTTATATAAAGTTTTGGGTGGTGCACAAATTATAACTTTAAGTTATACCTATAACTTTATAGTTTCCATTGTTAGTGTAGTCTACATTGGTTTTATATATAAATAAATAATTGTTTTCCTAACTATAACTTATCCTCAACCTTTGGTTTTTTTGTTGAATTTCTATGTTGTCTTTTTTAAAAATTGGTTTTTAATCTTATGATGGTCTTTACTTTTGTATTAATTCTTTCATATATTTTTTTTGGGTGCATTTCAATAGTATCGCAGTACTTTCTTGGTAATTTCTCATGGAGTGGCATGACATAGTGTTGTACAGTAGATTGGAGTAGAGTGCAGTGGAGTAGAGTGGCATAGAATAGAATGGTGTACAGTGCAGTGGCATAGATTGCAGTGGCATACAGTGCAGTGGCGTAGAGTGGTGCAGAGTGAAGTAGCGTAGAGTGCAGTGATGCAGAGTAGAGTACAGTGCTGTATAGTGCAGTGCCGTATAGTTCTGCAGAGTAGAGTGCCGTGGCGTAGAGTAGAGAAGTGCCGAATAGAGTGCATTGTGTAGAGTGGTGCAGAGTAGAGTGGCATAGTGTTCGGTGGCACACAATAGAGTGGTGTACAGTGTAGTGGCATAGAGTGCAGTGGCAGTGTAGTAAAGTGGTGTAGAGTGGTGCAGAGTAAATTAAAGCGGTATAGAATGCAGTGGCGTTGAGTAGAGAGGTGCAGAAAAGTGTAGAGTACAGTGGTGTAGAGTACCATACAGTAGAGTGGTGCAGAGAAGAGCAGAGTGCCATAGGGTGCATTGGCCTAGACTAGAGTGGTGCAGACTACAGTAGAGTGGTGCAGAGTAGAGTAACGTAGAGTTCATTGGCATAAAGTAGAATGGTGTACAGTGCAGTGGCCTAGAGTACAGTGGCATTGAGTAGAGCAGTGCAAAGTAGAGCACAGTGGTGTAGAGTGGCTTAGAGTGGTACAGAGTACAGTAAAGTGACGTAGAATGCAGTGGCGTTTAGTAGAGTGGTGCAGAGTAGAGTACAGTGGTGTAGAGTATCGTACAGTAGAGTGGTGCAGAGAAGAGTGCTGTAGGGTGCAGTGGACTAGAGTAGAGTGCTGCAGAGTACAGTAAAGTGGTGCAGAGTAGAGTGGTGTACAGTAGAGTGGTGTAGAGCACAGTGGCGTAGATTAGTGTGATGCAGCGTAGAATGCAGTGGTCTCCAATAGTGCAGAGTACAGTGGCAAAGGGTGCAGTGGTGTAGAGTGTGATGGTTTAGAGTGGTGCAGAGTAGAGTGCAGTAAAGTAGAGTGGTGCAAAGTAGAGTGCCGTGGAGTGCAGGGCATAGAGTAGATTAGAGTGGCATAGAGTACAGTGGTGTAGAGTACAGTGGTATAGAGTAGAATGGTGTAGAGTGCAATGACATAGAGTAGGGTGGTGCAGAGAAGATCTGAATAGCGTAGATTCAGTGGCATAGAGTAGAGTGAAGTAGAGTGGGTAGACTTTCAATCAGTGGATTGGGGTAGAGTGGCAGTGTGTGGAGTGGCATACAGTAGAGTGCAGTGGCATAGAGTGCAGTGGCGTAGAGTAGAGTGGTGCATAGTTGAGTGGCATAGAGTAGAGTGGATTACAGTGCAGTAGAATAGTGTAGGGTGGTGCAGAGTAGAGTGCAGTTGCGTACAGTAGAGTGAAATAGAGTAGATTAGAGTGGCGTAGAGTGCAGTGATACAGTGTAGAATAGAGTGGTGTAGTGTGCATAGAGTGCAGTGGCATAGAGTAGAGTGGTGCAGAGAAGAGCTGATTGGTGTAGAATGCATTAGCATAGAGAAGAGTCGTGTAGTGTGTTGTAACCCTAAAAAACTATTAACATTTCACAAGTACCACTGTACTGTGTAAACTTCTTTAAAAATGTATAAATCAATAAAAATAATTTTCCCTACATCTACATAGTTTGCTATACTGCCTCTTGCCGCCTTATACATTTCAAAAACACTAATGATCTAGATTTCTCATTAAAACCCAGAACAAAGACAAAGTGTGGTCTTAATAATACGACTGCCTTTTTGTTTTGTTCGGCTTTCATTAAGCAATAGTAGTGTGTTTCATCATCGTCATGTATTGCCATGTCGTCCCTGTAATCTTTGGGTTTTTCAGTGAATTTCTATGGTGTTTTAAAGCCATTTCCTAACTAAGACGTCCCTGTAACCTTTGTTTTTTTAAGTGAATTTCTACGGTCTTCTAATGCTATTTCCCAACTATAAGATCCCTGTAACCTTTGTTTTTTTCAGTGAATTTCTAGTTTTTTTTTACTGTAAAGTATTATTTAATTAACATGCATTATTCCAACTGCCCGCATGCAGCCAACCCCGCGCTGCACACGTCTTTTGACCATGCGCTGTGGGGGGTTGGCCACAAGGCCTGGCCAGCGGCCAATCGCCTGCATGCAACCAACCCCACATTGCGCATAGCATTTGGCCATGTGTAGTGGGGGGTTGGCTGAGGAGAAAACTTTAAAGTTCAGGGAGAAGAGGGGAAAAAACCAACAAAATAATCTAAGAATGCTCCCTAATGACCTATATTTCTTTTCTGTGATTCAATTTGAATTCAACATGAGCCGTTCAAAAGAGTAAACCTTAACAGAATCCAAAAACATACACATATTTATCATTTTTAACTTTGTTTATTTTCTTTCTTTTATCAAAATTATTTTTATATTATTATTTTATTGGTTACATACATCAAATAAATAATCTTAACCTATACATATAACTTTACAATATAATGACATCTTCTTGTATCAACATCATAACCCCCAGGTAAAGAGACCACCAAAAAACATTCCAACACACTCTCATACATTCATACCTCTTCAACTACACTCATACCCCATTCATAACTACATATATCTGGGAAGTGGGAGACATAGAATCGTTTTTAGACTCCACGACCATTTAAAGCAACTGCATATAGCAGGATCTAAATAGCATTGGTCGACGCGTTTCGGTGGTTTGAAGAAAGAATAAGCACCACCTTCCTCAGGACCCGCCAGATAACAGACCAATATCACTACACCCAGGGGGTACTATTACTGTTTCTCCAACAATAGATTTTAAAATTGCGATTACGACCCTTTTGCGCCCAATATTGTTGCCGTTCTCCTAAATATGCAGTTCAATATGTATCGAAGACAATGTAAATGTGAGTTTGTCACCAAGGAAGCAGTCCCTGTGCATTTATTTCAATAAGGTCTCAATATCCTATGGTCTCATATTTCACCAATTCATTAGGGCGACATCTTGGATTAGAATGTGCATTAAAATGCTTCAATACTGCGTCCAAAACGGCTTTCTACGCAGGCACTGATTCCCAGTTGACTTCACAAGTGGAGAGACGGTCACGCACGGTGTCGGAAGGTTGGCCACAAGCAACTCCCAAAGGCAGCTAACCCACGGGCCCCTGGGTGTGCAAGTGGCTGTGTGGGTCTGTGAGTAGGTGTGTCACTAGCTGTATGAGTGTGTACGTGGGTGTGTGAGTGTCTGAATGGGCGTGTAAGTGCCAGTATGTGTGATTCTCTGGTTCTTTAAGTGGGTGTGTGAGTGGCTGCATAAGTGTGTAAATGGGTGTGTGAGTGGTTTCTGAGTCCCTTGGTGTGTGAGTGGCTGTATGGGTGTCTTAATGGGTGTGTAAGTGGTTTCCTGGGTCTCTGAGTGTGTGTGGCTTTATGAGTGTGTGGGTGTGCATGTGGGGGTGTGAATGCCTGAGTGGGTGTGTGAGTGGGTCTCTGGGTGTTTGAGTGGATGTATCAGTGATTGTCTGGATGTGTGAGTGGCTGTATGGATGTGTGACTTGGTGTGAGTGTCTGTATGGGTGTGCGAGTGGTGTACTGGGTCTCGTGTGTGGGTGGCTGTGTGGGTGTGTGCATGGGTGTGTGTGTGTGTGTGTAAGGGGGCATGTTAGTGTGTGGTGGGTGGTTGGGTATGTGAGTTCCTGCAAGTGGATGTGTGGGTCTGTGAGTGGGTGTATGTTTTTTTTTTTAATTGGGTGCTGGATCCACGGATCCACCACGGATTCACACGGGGGCCGCGCTGAGCGCTGCAGTGGATCTGCGGATCCTCCCGCGTGCAAACATTTTTGCCCAATTTTTTACCTTTGAGGGGTCGCACACAGGCCCCTCTAACAGTCCCATGGGGTCATGATGATACCTCCTGACCGCTTATATCCTATATCTACTTTGTCTTCCCCCACCCCCACTGAACTGAACTGGGTCCCAAGTCACAAAATGACAGCCGCAACTTTTCTCTCAGGCTGCGGTCAGCCAATCACGGCATTGCTGTTGGCATATGGATCCGTGTCTCTAGATATACATTAATCATTTTTCTTTAAGAACTCCAAAAATACTGAACACATTTACACCAAATTACAAAAAGCACTCTTTCTGGACCAAGATCTAGTTTTTTGCCAAATTTACTGTAATTCAGTTCAGCTGTTCAGGCTGTAGTCCTGTCTAAAATCTCTATGGAAAATTGCATAGGGAAAATGCGTTTTGGTACCCTCCCCCCCCCACACTTTTTTCGGCCCCCACTTGACGAATCACCCCAAACCTTTCCAGACAGCAGCTGAAGTGATTTGCATGCTAGTTTTGAAAGTTTTGTGTAGATTCGTCAAACGGCGCCAAAGGTATTAGCAAGACAAAAGATGCTCAGTCTATGGAAACTAGGGCCTAACTATAACTACCTACTGGCGACCACTTTCCAAAAAGGTGCCACATTTTGACTAGTTTTTACATGGAAGGTTTTGGGGTGATCTGTCAAGTGAGGCCGCGAAAAAAGGGGGTCCCAAAACACAAAAATCCCATGCATTTTCCATAGACTTATTTAAGAAGAGCTACCGCAAAAACTGCTGAACGGAATTTCACCAGATTTGGCAGGAAGCTAGATCATGGTCCGCAGATTGTGCTTTTTGTGATTTGGTGTAAATCCGTTCAGTAGTTTTTGAGAAATTAAGATTTAAAAATAATTGTATTTGTGGACAGTTGGGTCAGCGAGAGTCTCAAGAGACTCTCGCGGGAGCGCCATTTAAAAAATAAAGCATTCTGATTGGCCCAGGGAGCTTTATTTCCATTGGGCCATCTCACTGAGCGAGCACTCTGATTACCTGCCAGCAACATGAGAAAAATGTTGAAGGCTGCCGTTACAGGACTTGCGGATTTAGTCCCCTGTCTTGAAAATGTAACAAAAAAATATGAGGTGTTACGGTATTGCTACCCTGCCCCATTGCGGGACCGGAGAGACTCCCACCCTCCCCAAGGTCAAAATAATTTTAAAAATCTGCAAAATTGGTGCGTTCCTCTGGACTGCTGCAGGATTGGTGGGGGGGAAGCAAATTGGTGGCCAGGGTCGCATTGTTCCGGGTCTGAAATGTTATCAAAAGAGGCCACTAAACTCTAATAGGGAGTGGGGCCATGTGGCTCCCTCTCCAAGCCTTCTATGACCCCGGAGACCCCATCCCCCCCAGGGCCGGCTTAATAGCTATGTCCCGGGGAGCTAACCCCTGGACATATCAGTGCGTGCGGGAGCAATGCCGGCTCCGGCTGCATGCGGGGAGCTGACTAGGGCTGCAAGGGCACTGGGACTCCCCCCGCAGCTCCCAACGAGTGTATGGTCGGTGCCCTGGGTGTGCACCAGGGCACCCACCTTTAATACTGTGGGCCCCAGGGGATGGTGCCCCTGGGACTGGAAAAGGCTCAGGGAAGGGGGCTGCACGGCCTAATAAGGCTCAGGGAGGGGGGGCCACACGGCTCTCCTCCTCTTTAATAAAACAAAAAGGCCCTGGGGAATGGGATCCACAGGGCCTAATAAGGCTCAGGGACAGGACCCGAGGGCTGGTGATCTGAAAGAGATATGATTTCTGAGGAAGGTGTCGTAAAGGCAAAGGTTCAATCTGAAGGGAAGGTGATCTGTGGAGAGATATTGACTACGGCGGAGTGATCTGTGGTTAGTGTAGCTCGGACAGGTGATTTCAGGTAATGGAAGCTGAGAGATGGCGATCTGAGGAGAGGGGATCTGGGGATAAACTGTGTCTGAGTGGAGGTAGTCTTGGGAGAAATAGGATCTGAGGGATGTGATCTGGGAGAGAGATGTGATCTGAGGGCAACTGATCTGTGTGGGGTATGGGATCATCTGAGTGGTGGCTATCTGAGAGGTGAGGGTGGAATTTGAGGGAAGTTGATGGAAGGAGGGTGATGTAAACTTGAACATGGGATCATCTGAGGGAAGGATATCTGAGGGGTGGGGGGGTGGTTTGAGGGCAGGTAAGAGGAGTAGAGTGATGTGTTCTAGGAACAGGTGATCCAGGGGCAGAAGCTTGATCTGAAGGACATCTTTGGAGAGATGTGATCTGAGTGCAAATGAGCAGGAGAGGCACAGGATCTTAGGGAAGGTAATCTCAGGATGGATGGGATCTGGAAAGAGATGGAGTCTAAGGAGAAGTGGTCTTAAGTAATGGGATCGGAGGGAATTCGATCTGAGGACACAATGTGGGAGGAGGTAAGCTGAAGTCCGACTGGATGTGAGAGGAGGTGATCTGGGTAGAGACTCGATTTGAGGGGGCAATCTAAGGCAGAGATTAAATCAAATCTGAGGTAATCTAGGAGAGAAGGGATCTGATGGGAGATGATCAGAGGATAGAGATGAGATCTGAGGGGAAGCAATCTAGGGCAGAAGTGGGATCTAATGTGAAGTGATTGCAAAAAGATGCGACCTGAGGGAAGGTGTTCTGGGAAGAGATATTATCATGTGTGGGAATGTAATCTGGGAGAACTGGATCTGAGGGGGGATGACTCGGGGCAAGATGGAATTTGAGTGGAAATAAGTAACCAAATGGGATCTGAAGTGAGATGAGTACAGGGTAGAAGCGGGATCTGAGTGGAGATCTGAAGACATTAGATCTGAGAGAAAGTGATCTGAGGGCAGACTGGATCTGAGAGGAGGTGATCTGTAAGAGAAGGGATCTGATGGACTGCATCTGAGGCAAAGATTGGATCAGATGGTAGATTATTTTGGGAGAGAGAGAATCTGAGTGGGTGATCTTGAAGCAAAGATGTGACCCGTGAGGAGGTGATATGGAGGTCGATGGGATCGGAGTAAGAGATGGGATGTGGAAGCAGAGGTTTGAACTGAGTAGAAGTGCCATAGAAGCAGAGATGTGATTGGGAAAGTGATCTGGGGCTGAGATGGGATCTGAGGGGTAGTGATCTGGAGCAGAGATGTGATTGGGGAAGCGATTTGGGGCTGACATGAGATCTGAGGGGTAGTGATCTGGAGCAGAGATGGGATCTGAAAGGTAGTGACCTGGGGCAGAGATGGGATCTGATAGGTAGTGATCTGGAGCTGGAATGTGAGAGGTAGTGATCTAGGGCAGAGATGGGATCTGAGAGGTCATGATCTGGGGCAGAGATGGGATCTGATAGGTAGTGATCTAGGGCAGAGATGGGATGTGAGAGGTAGTGACCTGGGAAGAGATATGTGAGGGAGATGAGATCTGAGGGAAAGTAATGGAGAAGAGATGAGGTCTGAGAGGAGCTGATATGATGCAAAAACGGGATATAGCTTGCTCTGAGAAGAGGTGTTGTGGGGGGAAATTGTATCGAAGGGGGTGGATCTGAGGGCGTAGATGAGAGCTCAAGTAAAAATGTAATGTATTAAGAGTTTTTTTCTATTTTGTGATTTGTGTTTAACGGAGCCATTGGAGAATTCTTCATTTAAATATGAGATAAACGCGTTTGAACGCAGGAGAGAGGGTCGGTATCCTTCGAGCTCTCTCTGTGCACCCGTGGTTAGCTGGTGGGGAGCAGGAAGGTTTAAATGGAGTGTTTTAGAGTTGTCTGACTCCTGCCCCCTTCATTGTTCCGGTGAACCAGTGACCCCCATTAATTCAGGCGAGTGGCTGGTTTTCCAGTTGCTCTCTGGTACACACTGGGGAAGAGGGTGGCCTTTCGGAGTATTGTGAATTATTTAGTTTGTAAGTGCTACAGCAGTAGCCCAGGGCTTCCATTACTGTGGCATTTATTTTTAATCTCTTGATCAAATGCTAAACACGCAGACGTTGCTGTAAATGTGTTCACCGTATTAGGCAGTCTGTCTGTCTTCTGGTCTGATTGGTTGTCGGTGGTGAGCACTGATGACGTATGATCAGCGTGCCCTGCACGGCCTCTGTTCGAGCTAGTGGGCTTAGCAGAGACCTGAGGAGTGGGCATGAGGTCTCTGCCATGGAGGGCACAGTCCAGGACACCTCACCGGTCTGTGCTCGAGCTAGAGGGCTAGGCAGAGAACCCGAGGAGTGGGCACGAGGTCGCTGCCATGGAGGGCACAGTCCAGGACCACTCACCGGTCTGCGCTCGAGCTAGAGGGCTTGGCAGAGACTTGAAGAGAGGGCGTGAGGTCTCTGCCATGGAGGGCACAGTCCAGGACCACTCACCGGTCTGCGCTCGAGCTAGAGGGCTTGGCAGAGACCTGAGGAGTGGGCATGAGGTCTCTGCCATGGAGGGCACAGTCCAGGACCGCTCACCGGTCTGCGCTCGAGCTAAAGGACTTGGCAGAGTCCCCGAGGAGTGGGCACGAGGTCTCTGCCATGGAGGGCACAGTCCAGGACCGCTCACCGGTCTGCGCTCGAGCTAGAGGGCTTGGCAGAGACCCCGAGAAGTGGGCATGAGTTCTCTGCCATGGAGGGCACAGTTCAGGACCACTCATCGTTCGGCAGTTGGCACGAGCGGCTGAAGCCTGTGGGATCGGGGCAGCTCACGTGCAGAATATTATACAAGCATATTGAAGTACTTACTGCTGCCCTCGTGATAATGGACTGCCTGGCGAGGAAAGCGTTCCGGCACGCATTGGTATTGGTAACAGCTAGAGTGCTTTAGAAAGTGCCAAGGTGTGTTCTCCTAGGAAGAAAAGTGTTCACACACTCTGCACCGTACAGTACATAACAGTAAAATAGCTTTCAATAGAAGTGCCATTCTTTTAATCGGACTTTGCCAACCGCAGTTTAATACTGGCTAAACAGAACTGCTTAAAAGAAGGTCAACATCTGACATTTTCTCCACTCGTGCCGTTTGTTTGACATTAGCAAAGAACGACGCTGGAATGCTAGATGGCATTTCATTTGCACATTAGAGGTTTTATTTGCAACCTCTTACGTCATTGGTTGGTCATTCCCCCGTACCTAGAGTCACTTTGGGCTGTTCCTCTTTAGGTCGTTGCCCTTTTGTACGTGAACCAGTATCCTTGCGTTAGCACGCACGCGTGCGCCCAGCCTGGCACGTTCCCATGCTATGTGTGTGCCATGCCCCTTGGCAGCTTCAGCCAACGGCGTGGACCAGAACCGGCTTGTAGGTCGCTGGCTCGGTATATACTATACCAAAGTAAGGTATAGTGTGCACAGAGTCCAGGGAGTCGCCAGAGGTTTAGCAGAGGCTAAATTAGGTAAGTACTAACTGCTCTCTTTGTGGTAGTGTGGGTGAGCAGTTAGGCTTATCCAGAGGACGTGTTAAGCATTTATTGTAGTCACTCAATCAAGACTGATGGCACACACTCAGAGACAGAATCCAGACCAATTGCGTAAGTATAAAAAAGGTGTGCTTGTATTTTATTACTAGAACCAAGCAGGACTTGGTACAGGTAGGTAAAATATACTTTTAATTGTAAACCTTTACACCGAAATGCAATTGAAGATGGATTTGCAACTGTTACAGGTTGGTATCACTTTAAAAAGCAGTTTGAATTACACAGCAATTACTTTTAGAATACTTTTTAGTTACTTTTGGATTACTTTGAATACTGAGAGTGGTATGCCTAGATACCACACCTATGGGTCTCACATTATTGTTATTGTTATTGTTATTGTTAGAAAAACTTATACAGCGCACGATTACCCTGAGGTGTCCTGGCGCTTGCTGCGGTCCTCCCATCTTTCATGGATTACTGCCAGATTGGTGTTCAGAACAGCCATGTTTTCAACGCCTTCCTAAAAGCCATCAGATCATCAAAACTTCTCAGATAAAAAGGAAGCCCGTTCCACGCCTTAGCTGCGCCAGCGGTAAAGCTTCTACCTCCCCATCTAACTTTCTTTGTAGGTGGAACTACTACTAATTTTGCTCCTGACGAGCGTAAAGATCTTTTGGGCACATACCACTGAAATTGTTGTTTCAGATGGGCAGAGCCTGTGCCTTGAAGAGCTCGGAAAACTAAACAGAGTGTTTTAAAAAGGACTCGTTTTTAACGGGCAGCCAATGAAATTTTTTGATTGCACTCGAGAATGATGCAAATTTCGAGGTTCCAGTGAGCAATCTGGCTGCTGCGTTTTGCAGCATCTGAAGTTTTTGTATACCGCGCTCCTGCATATTTAGGTATAGAATATTACAATAATCTAGTCTTGACATAATCAAGGCTGTAACCACTGTGCGCTGGCTATCTGCTGGCAGGAGGCAGAATTTTCCTCGTAATCCTGAGAATATATGATGTGGCAGAAACCACAGCATTGACTTGGCCGCACATGTCAAGATGTTCATCAATTACCACCCCCAGGTTTTTGACTTTCCTGGAGGGTATTGGTAACGTCCCCATTGAATTTGGCCACCAACTTGGGGTCCAGAAATTAACATTATTCCCAAACAGGATGACCTCTGTTTTGCTCGCATTAAGTTTTAAGCAGTTTTGCGTCATCCAGCCTCCTATTGCCTCCATACAATCCTGGAGCCTTTCTCCGGTTGCTTTCTCCTGTCCTGGTTGGAGGGATACCACAATTTGAGTATCATCGGCATATGATGTAAGACAAAAGCCGAATGACTCAATCAGGGGGCCAAGGAGGATACATAAATATTAAAAAGCGTAGGGCTCAATGATGACCCCTGAGGAACTCCACAGGGGAGAGAGAAAGGTTTTGAGACAAACTCACCTAAAGCGACTATCTGTAGTCTATCCGAGAGGAAGGATTTAATGAGGGTCCAGGCTTTATCCTGCACTCCGCAGGCCGACAAACGGTCCATCAATACTCCATGGTGGACCGTATCGAAGGCTGCAGAGAGATCAAGCAGGATCAATGCAGCCTTTCCTCCCCGATCCAACGCTCTCCTAATCTCTTCCGTGGATTTAAGAAGGGCAGTTTCCGTACTGTGCCCTTCCTGAACCCAAATTGAGTGGGGTCCAGAAACTTGGCCTCACGTAGATAAGTGCTCAGTTCAGTATTCATATGTTTCTCAATCAATTTGGATGGCAAAGGAGGCGTGAAATGGGGCGAAAGCTGTTTGGGTCTTTCATATCCAAACTTGGCTTTTTAAAAGTGGCATGACAGATGCAGTTTTCCACACTTTAGGAAAATGCCCTTCCGAAAACATAACGTTGAATAAAGGAGTGAGTGTCATGGCTATAGGTACAGAAGCCAGTTGTGCCACTGCCACTGGGCAGGGGTCATAAGGTGAGCCTGATTTGGCTGACAAGAGAAGCTTCAGTGTTTCTGTGAAAGATATTGATGCAAATTTATCCATACTGGGCTTTGAATCTAGCCCCACTTTGTGGCCCTGTGTTAAGACTTCTGATCCGCTGCCACCTGGACCCTTAAAGGTGCTAAAAATGGTTTCCACCTTTGCCTGGAAAAATGTTGCGATTTCTTCGCATAGTTCCTGGCTTGTATTAATAGTTGCTGATTGTGGATGAGCCAGCCTAGTTACTACTTTAAAAGTTATTTTGGTGAATTAAGGGCTAGATTAATTTGTCCAGCAAAGAATTCTCGCTTTGTCTTGAACAGTAGCTGTTTATAAAGTAGGAGGCCTTGTTTATATATTGTTCTCTCGGCAGGTCGGTACTCCTTCCTCCAAGACCGTTCCAACTGTTTACATTTCAGTTTTTGTGCCCTCAGTTCCTGAGAATACCACTGGGCTGTCGGATGTGCCCTTTTAGGAATGAGTTACAAGGGAAGTAAGACTTTTCTTGGCTTGAATTATAGTTACTGTTTTCCCCATATAAAACAACAGTTTATACTTTGGGCCTAAAATCTTATAACATGGGTTCCTATGGGGAAAAATGGTTATCAGTTTTGCAGGTAATTAACGTCTGACAAGTGGGAGTTTTGGGGGTTATGACCAAGGTCTAGGTAGGCACTCAAGTTGCACCACCAGCGGTACTGGAGCGGCTGGGTGCAGAGTGCAGGGGCCCAATGTTAGCCATTGGGGCTAAGGGGGTCTTCGGTTAGGCACTGCTTACGAGCAGGCCACTCGGTGTGGGAGCAAAGCTCTTGGGGTTAAGGTCAGCACTGCAGGGGCCAACGACCAGCACAGGAGCTGCACCACCAGCGGCACTGGGGTGGCCGGGTGCAGGTTGCCAAGAAGACGTTGGGGACCCTGTGCTTTTCATAGGAGACCTTCGGTTTGGCAATGTTGCTGCAGGCTCGGGCAGGGAGACTTCCTGAAGGCAACCACCATCTGGAGAAGTGAGTTGGGTTCTTGGGGGATGCCTGGACACCGTTGGTTGGGCCACCAAAGGCCATGAGGCATCGGGTGCAGGGGTGTCTTCTGGCATCGGGTTTCTTACCAACTCCAGTCGCGGTCGGAGGGACCCTTCAGACCGAGGCTGCAGGCGTTGTCTTGGAGCTTGAGGGAGATCTGGGATAACCAGATCCCAGGTCATGATCGCTGGGGAGACCTCGTGGTGTTGGGCCGCTCGGGCCGTGGGTGTCAGATGCAGAGTGGTGCAGAATTGCGGAGTCGCCGGAATCCGGATTCTGGTCTTGGAGTCTTTGTTGAGCAAATCCAGTGCTCACAGGAGACATAGTCTGTTAGGTGAGTGCAGGACAGGTCCTCCAGCTGCTGGACACACCGGTTTCTTCGCTGTAGGCAGGTCAGAGTCGGGATAGGCTGCTAAGGCTGGGGCCAAAGCAGTAGGTGTCCTCTTCTTCCTGGGTCAGCACGGCTCTTCGGTCCTTCTTCCTCGAATCTGAGGAGGCAAGGTTCAGGGTTGCCCCTAAATACTAGATTTAGGGGCGTTTAAAGGGGTGTGCAGGTCGGAAACAATTAGTCCCTTCCTTAGGGTGGGTACACCCCTTATTATGCCACCCTCCCATGGGAGGGGGCATGAGCCTCTCCCTAATTAGCTGGGTCCCCTCATCTTCAAGATTGAGAGGATTGAGATGTGTGCTTCACCCTGCCTCCCCCACCTGAGGGGTGGGGTTGGCAAAAGTGGGCACACCTCTCTTCCTAGCTTGGTTTTCCAGACGATTCTCCCGTCCAGAGTGGAGGCCAGAACCAGTGGGAGTCAGTTGCTGGGGGCAGCAAAAGGCAGGGACAGCTTCCAATGGCGGCAGGCCTTTGAAGCTTCCCCTTAGTGGACCCAGCCCATCCTGGGGGAGAAGGCATGACACCTATGCCCAGGATGGGCTTTGTTTCTGGACTCAGAGAGTGGAGGCTCTCTACCCAGGGGTCCAGAAACCTGTCTGGTGATGGAAAATGGTGGGCAGTCATTCAGGAACCACACCAGAGCTGGTCGATTTCTCGGTGGGCATCTCTAAGATGTCCTCTGAGTGTATTTTACATTAAATCCCACACTGGCATCAGTGTGGGTTTAATGTGCTGAGAAGTTTGCTACCAAACTTCCCAGTGTTTAGTAAAGCCATTATGGAGCTGTGGAGTTCGTAATGACCAACTCCCAGACCATATACTCTTTGTGGCTCTACTACACTTACAATGTCTAAGAATGGTCTTAGACACTGTAGGGGTACAGGGCTCATGCCACTGTACCCTCACCTGAGGGCTAGAGCACCCTGCTAGAGGGATGACTTACCTAGGCCTCAGGCGGTGGGTTGTAAGCATGGCACACAGGGATGTCTGCAATGGCAGTGTGTGGGTGTTAAGGTGCAGGGCCTCTAAGGGTGGCACAATAGGTGCTACAGCCTCGAGAGGCCTTTCCTGGTCACAGTGCTCTTGGTACCCATGGTACCTCTTACAAGGGGTTTACCTGTGGCCAGGGATGTGCCAATTGTGGGTAGAAAGGTACAGTTTTGGGAAAGAACACAGGCCCTGGGAACCTGGTTGGCAGGGACCCAGGGCACATCAAGTCAGGTTGCATCAGATGTCAAGCAAAAAGTGGGGGGTAACCATGAAAAAAGGGGCACTTGGAAATAGCACTTAATCTATATCAAGGAGTATGGACACTGTAAGCAATCCAAATATGATTTGTTGTGTACTATTTGGAAAAAATAAACAAATCTTTGACACAAAAAAAAGGGGGCACTTTCCTATGCCGCTTCCCTCATGCGTACGTGCAGTGATGATCTACCCCCGAGGGCCAGCCTCCATGCATCCAGACTTTTTGGATCTCGGTTGCGGTTTGTTTTCCTGCCTCGTATCCCATCACATTGGTGAGGAGCTAATGCTGCAGTGTTTCGAGTTCAGGTCGTGTGTTTAATAAACATATTTATTGGCATTTGTGATAGTTCAATGCATAGGCAGCAGCAAAAACGTTTGTCGTTTCATCACAAAAATGAGTGAACGATGAACGGACTGAGATAGTACACGTTGCAAGAACCGGATTATGTAATGGAAATGACATCAAGGCACTGGCAACCCTCACGGGGCAGCACGTGTGGCGCCTGTTCAAGACCGGGCATATCCCAGCGGTGTTCAGGGAGCTCCACCTACATCGCACTAAGCTCCAGGCGAGGGGCTAGGGAAGAGGGGGCCTGCACATCTTGAGATACATCTAAGTGCAGCTCCATGCACTGTGATACATCTAAGTGCAGCTCCATGCACTGTGATACATCTAAGTGCAGCTCCATGCACTGTGATACATCTAAGTGCAGCTCCATGCACTGCGATACATCTAAGTGCAGCTCCATGCACTGCGATACATCTAAGTGCAGCTCCATGCACTGCGATACATCTAAGTGCAGCTCCATGCACTGCGATACATCTAAGTGCAGCTCCATGCACTGCGATACATCTAAGTGCAGCTCCATGCACTGCGATAAATCTAAGTGCAGCTCCATGCACTGCGATACATCTAAGTGCAGCTCCATGCACTGCGATACATCTAAGTGCAGCTCCATGCACTGCGATACATCTAAGTGCAGCTCCATGCACTGCGATACATCTAAGTGCAACTCCATGCACTGTCCTCCAAAGAACATCTTCTTTAGCTTGTAGGTTTTCCAAGGAGGGTTAGTGTTCGCTGTCATATAAGATGCTGCCTATGCCCTCTCGCCCACTGGGCTGTTTAACTTGTGATTGCCTACTAGGCAAAAGGCAGAAAGTGTGGAAATAGATTTTATTTTGCTTTTAACAAGTCTGGCCCTAGGATGCATACCATCAACCTTTCTTGGTTTTCAGCCAACATGTTGCATTGTGGGGCTTGTAGTTTTGCTTTTAACAATTTCATTATGGGCTCAAAGCCCAACGTGCATTTATTGGTCCCCTGTATCCATCCAGCTACTGGAGATGGGCAGTATCTCTACAGTGCTCAGTAACTAACGTCCTTTTCAGCAAGTACAAAACGCAAGTGTTATAGAGCCTTTACATAATGGTTTACATCTATATCTTCAAAGATGTGGAGGAGGATGAATTTAGGAGTGAACAAGTAACTCACTTCAAAAGATCCGGATTATTGGGCACTGCCTCACAGTGAAGGAAGTTGGTTGTCATGGTCTGACATCTCGGACTCGTTGGAGAGGAGTCGAGTCCACTTTTACCTTTGAGATCGCTTATAATCTACCTGGTGAAGGTATTTAAATTGAATGAGGCAGAGTTGAGCGGAAATGCTTACTTCCTGTGGATGCATAAGGACATGTACTAAAACCAAAGGGGATGATGGACGGAGTGTTGAACATTGCAAGCACTCACCCCCAGTCAACTGATCTGGGTTTAATCCATCATCATTCTTTAGCTCACTCCGCCACCCCAGTTCAGACATGGCCATATGCAAATCAGTCTGACCCTGTGCCTCATGGGAACAGTCCAGCCCGAACTGCCAAGCCATGTCTTCCCTGGACCGGAAACAAGCATCCTGGGACCGGTTTCTGGCTTACAGCCGTCATCAGCCAGGCTATCTTGAATCCAGTGGCAAAGTGAGCAAGGGACCCACGTCTGGGCAAACCCTGCCAACTTAGGCGAACATAGCAAAACCAAAGGGGATGATGGACGGAGTGTTGAACATTGCAAGCACTCACCCCCAGTCAACAGATCTGGGTTTAATCCATCATCATTCTTTAGCTCACTCCGCCACCCCAGTTCAGACATGGCCATATGCAAATCAGTCTGACCCTGTGCCTCATGGGAACAGTCCAGCCCGAACTGCCAAGCCATGTCTTCCCTGGACCGGGAAACAAGCATCCTGGGACCGGTTTCTGGCTTACAGCCGTCATCAGCCAGGCTATCTTGAATCCAGTGGCAAAGTGAGCAAGGGACCCACGTCTGGGCATACCCTGCCAACTTAGGGCGAACATAGCAAAACCAAAGGGGATGATGGACGGAGTGTTGAACATTGCAAGCACTCACCCCCAGTCAACTGATCTGGGTTTAATCCATCATCATTCTTTAGCTCACTCCGCAACCCCAGTTCAGACATGGCCATATGCAAATCAGTCTGACCCTGTGCCTCATGGGAACAGTCCAGCCCGAACTGCCAAGCCATGTCTTCCCTGGACCGGAAACAAGCATCCTGGGACCGGTTTCTGGCTTACAGCCGTCATCAGCCAGGCTATCTTGAATCCAGTGGCAAACTTAGGGCGAACATAGCAAAACCAAAGGGGATGATGGACGGTCCCAGGATGCTTGTTTCCGGTCCAGGGAAGACATGGCTTGGCAGTTCGGGCTGGACTGTTCCCATGAGGCACAGGGTCAGACTGATTTGCATATGGCCATGTCTGAACTGGGGTGGCGGAGTGAGCTAAAGAGATGATGATGGATTAAACCCAGATCAGTTGACTGGGGTGAGTGCTTGCAATGTTCAACACTCCGTCCATCATCCCCTTTGGTTTTGCTATGTTCGCCTAAGTTGGCAGGGTATGCCCAGACGTGGGTCCCTTGCTCAGTTTGCCACTGGATTCAAGATAGCCTGGCTGATGACGGCTGTAAGCCAGAAACCGTCCCAGGATGCTTGATTCCGGTCCAGGGAAGACATGGCTTGGCAGTTCGGGCTGGACTGTTCCCATGAGGCACAGGGTCAGACTGATTTGCATATGGCCATGTCTGAACTGGGGTGGCGGAGTGAGCTAAAGAATGATGATGGATTAAACCCAGATCAGTTGACTGGGGGTGAGTGCTTGCAATGTTCAACACTCCGTCCATCATCCCTTTGGTTTTGCTATGTTCAGCCCTAAGTTGGCAGGGTATGCCTAGACGTGGGTCCCTTGCTCACTTTGCCACTGGATTCAAGATAGCCTGGCTGATGACGGCTATAAGCCAGAAACCGGTCCCAGGATGCTTGTTTCCGGTCCAGGAAGACATGGCTTGGCAGTTCGGGCTGGACTGTTCCCATGAGGCACAGGGTCAGACTGATTTGCATATGGCCATGTCTGAACTGGGGTGGCGAGTGAGCTAAAGGATGATGATGGATTAAACCCAGATCAGTTGACTGGGGGTGAGTGCTTGCAATGTTCAACACTCCGTCCATCATCCCCTTTGGTTTTGCTATGTTCGCCCTAAGTTGGCAGGGTATGCCCAGACGTGGGTCCCTTGCTCACTTTGCCACTGGATTCAAGATAGCCTGGCTGATGACGGCTGTAAGCCAGAAACCGGTCCCAGGATGCTTGTTTCCGGTCCAGGGAAGACATGGCTTGGCAGTTCGGGCTGGACTGTTCCCATGAGGCACAGGGTCAGACTGATTTGCATATGGCCATGTCTGAACTGGGGTGGCGGAGTGAGCTAAAGAATGATGATGGATTAAACCCAGATCAGTTGACTGGGGGTGAGTGCTTGCAATGTTCAACACTCCGTCCATCATCCCCTTTGGTTTTGCTATGTTCGCCCTAAGTTGGCAGGGTATGCCCAGACGTGGGTCCCTTGCTCACTTTGCCACTGGATTCAAGATAGCCTGGCTGATGACGGCTGTAAGCCAGAAACCGGTCCCAGGATGCTTGTTTCCGGTCCAGGGAAGACATGGCTTGGCAGTTCGGGCTGGACTGTCCCCATGAGGCACAGGGTCAGACTGATTTGCATATGGCCATGTCTGAACTGGGATGGCGGAGTGAGCTAAAGAATGATGATGGATTAAACCCAGATCAGTTGACTGGGGGTGAGTGCTTGCAATGTTCAACACTCCATCCATCATCCCCTTTGGTTTTGCTAAGGACATGTACTGTCAGCCTTTTGCAGAAGCTGACCTCATGGTCTCATGCTTGGTGAACAGTACATGTTTCCAGTCTGTGTGCTGCCATCAGTACCAAGACCCTCTGGACCCACCTGGCTTACATGCAGGGCCAAAGCAGGCACAGGACCCAAAAAAGATGTTGGATGTGGCCACCAGGATGGAGATTCAGGAGGTAACCAAAGGGACTCAGTTACTATGTTCAGTAGTGAGCACTATTTTGCTGGTGAAAGAGCAGTCCATCCCTGTCATTCTTCCGTCCCCTACCAGCCCATTCTGATAGGACCCTCGCTTTTATACTTCTCTCTCACTGGCCCTAAACAAGTAGTATGAGTAAACCCTAGGAAACAGAGTCCCTGGTTGCAGGCCTATTTTTTTCCCAGATCCTCACAGATTTACTTTTTATTACAGTCCATGGAAGGAGCTAAAGACCCACAGAAGCAGCAGACACCTTGATGTCCAGATCCTCATCTGCTCTGGATACCCTGCTGCCAGTGCTTCGTATGTAAAAGAGTTCGTATCAGGTCCCAAAGTTTCACTCAGAAGTCTGCGGCCGGTGCGGTTGAAGGTCAGGGTGCCAAATACATAGGCTTCGTGCTCTTGATTCCTCCTCATGCTTCTTTACTCCTCCACCAGACACCTGCTGCTTCTTTATCACACTCTTGCAGGGTCTTTGAGATCCTTGCTTTCTCTCTTTGCCCCTGTTTTTCTGTCTTTCTCTTTCTTGCCCTTTTTTGTGTTTTTCTCTCTCCTGGTCTGGATCAGTCTGTTAAGAAAATTAAATACCAGTCCCAAGAATGAGGGCAAATTAAGCCCTGCTAATTGCACTATCAAGCCTGGCTTACCTGGACACAGCATTCCAAGCTGCCAAACGCTGGAAAGGTGCTTCTTCTGGTGCGTCAAGCATCTGACCTTCAGAGGGACCCCTAAACTACTGCCATCTGATAGAGACTTAGTTATAGATGCCTTACCTTAGAATTTTCCCCCTGGCGTCAGTCTGGATCTGGAGATTTTTCTTCAGCAGTACTCCTGCTCGTCGTTAGGTGGCGTCGGTCAGCTCCGCATCCTTTGTCGGCTTCATGGGCACCCGGATGACGTTACAGGACCTACATAGACGCCACACAGGCACGCTGGCATCAGTTCTTTCTTTTTCCGTGCCAGCCTAAGCGCAGATCCGGAGAAAGCTACCCCTTAGCCGTTTTTTGTAGTTTCAAAACTCCTGGTGCGTCGTGGGATGTTCCAACGTCGGATCGGCTTCAAGCTTTGCGGCTCCTGTCATCGAGCGATATCCGTGACAGATCCGCACCTAGTGTGTCTTTAGTGTCTGGAGCGCGACCACGACCTGAAGTCATGCTTCCAGTGCCGGGCCATGAATCCAAAGGCTTTGCGGGAGCGGTCCCGAAAGCTGATGGAGGCCCGGCGCTAGGCAGCGCGTCGCTCCCATTCTCATTTGAGAGGAAGGTCTCGAACGGTTGCGGAGCCCACACTCCTCGTTGCACTCAGTCGTCGGGGAGGTCTTCTGGTAAGTCAGGGAAACAAAAGAAGAAGTCAAAGAAATACAGGCGTTCTTTCACTTGTCCCCGTCGGTCGGTCGATGTGACGTGGAATTCTGAGTGTCGTCGCTCGAAGGCTCCTACTTCTGAGATGACTCCACGCCTCCCTCCTTTTCCAGGAGCTGGATTGTCTCCTGCCCAAATCCAACAGTTCTATGAGGCCCTGTACCTCATTTTTGGGCAGCCCAGCTCTGCTGGTGCGCCTTCGGGCCAGGGGCCCTAGGCTTTCGCCGCCGGTGGCTCCAGCCACGGAGGGCCCCAGTAGATCCAGGCCTGGATACGGATCAATGCCGGTAGATCTCACTCGATCTTCCCCAGCGTCTGTCCCGACGATAACGCTCCCAGCGTTGACCGTGCCCCCATCCTCATCCCCGAAGTGGACACGGAGCCGGATCAACGTCGGAAGGGGCTTTTGTCCCTGTGTTCATTCCTGGTGTTCATTTTGGGCCAGAAGGTGAGGAAGAGGACTGGGAGGGGCCGCTGGACCCTTTAACTGACCAGCTTGAAGAACCAGACTGGCGAATGGACCTGGGTGATGCCAGTGGTCTGGACTAACCTCCTGACAGAGGTGCTTCAGCCTGCGGCTTCCACTTCTGAACCCCTTTTGCCGTTCAATGAAGCCCTCAGGGACATCCTTCTGGGCACTTGGTCCCAGCCGGGCACAGGGGCTCCTGTGGATAGGACAATTGCCCACTGCCCCGCTCCGGGTGACTCAGCGTTCCAGACCCAAAACCCCTTCCCTAAGAGCTTGGTCGTCCAAGCCTCATCATCGAAAGGCGCATTCCCTTCTGCTCCTCCAGATAGGGAATCCAAGAAGCTGGCCCACCTTGGGAAGAGGATGTTTTCTTCCTCCAGCTTGGCATTGCGGTCGGTGAATACTGCTTGCCTCTTGGGCCGATACTCCCATACTAGCTGGGATACGGAGAAGGCACGGGCCGTTCTCTCTCAAGCAGTTGCAGGCGGAAGAGACGCAGCCAAATTCACCATAAGATGTGGACTGGATACCACCGACTCACTGGGCAGAACGATTGCCATGTCAGTAGCTCTTAGACGCTACACCTGGTTGAGGACTTCTGGCTTCTCGGGGGATGTCCAGTCTTCTTTGATGGACATGCCCTTTGATGGCACTCGCCTTTTCGGCGACAAGGCAGACTCAGCGCTTGAACGCTACAAGGATTCTCGAGCTATGGCCAGATCCTTGGGCCTCATGGCTACCTCCCGTCCAACTCAGTCTGCCTTTTGTCCCTTTTGTGGCTACGGAAGGGGCACCCAGCCATATCCTGCCCAGCCACCGAGTCACGCAAGCTGTCCAGCCTCTGCGTGGCCGCGGACGTGGGACCCAGCATCCTCGCAGGCCAGGGAGCCAGCGGGCTGGCCAGTCCACCCTTCCCCCCCCACCCCTTGCCAGCGCCTACAAACCTTCCTAGTCTGATGTTCCAGGCCCATCACCAGCTAGTCGGAGGCAGGATTCACCATCACCTCATCTGCTGGCAATCCATCACGCCGAACAGGTGGGTTCTGCAAATAGTCCGTAGGGGCTACTCCCTCTCCTTCGAGACTACCCCTCCATCCATGCCACCCTCATGTGATCGCATGTCGAAGGATCATATGGCTCTTCTCCGCAAGGAAGTTTCGGCTCTCTTGGCTAAGGGAGCCATAGAGAGGGTCCCTGTGCCAGAAGTAGGTCGTGGTTGCTATTCCCATTACTTTCTGGTGCCCAAAAAGGACAAAGGCCTACGTCCTGTCCTTGACCTCCGGTCCCTCAACTTCTTCCTCCGGAAGGAGAAGTTCAAAATGCTCGCCCTAGCCTAAGTTCTGTCTGCTCTCGACCCAGGAGACTGGATGGTGGCGTTGGACTTGCAGGACGCTTATTTCCATATCCCCGTCCTGCCACCCCACAGACGTTACCATCGGTTCACGGTGGGCAACAGGCATTTTCAGTTCACCGTGCTCCCCTTTGGCCTTACCAGTGACCCTTGGGTGTTCACAAAGGTGATGGCGGTGGTCACAGCTCATCTGCGCAGATCAGGGGTTCCAGTTTTCCCCTATCTCGACGACTGGTTGTTGAAGGCGGGCTTGCCCCAGACTGTCGTCTCCCACCTCCAGACTACGGCGGACCTCCTGCACTCTCTGGGGTTTACTATCAATGTGCCCAAGTCGCATCTGATTCCCTCTCAGACGCTCCTTTTCATTGGGGCGGTTCTGAACACAGTGCAGTTTCGGTCCTATCCTCTCAAGCAGCGAGTCCTGGATATTAGGGCTATGATACCGATGTTTCAGCCTCTATCTTGGATTTCGGTGATAATGACTCTAAGGGTGCTGGGCCTCATGGCCTCCTGCATCCTGCTGGTGGATCATGCCAGATGGCATATGCAGTGGGACCTGAAGTTCCAGTGGGCGCAGCATCAGGGGAATCTTTCCGACTACGTCCAGATCTTGGAGGCAATTGCACGCCAACTGCAGTGGTGGCTAACGAACAAAGATTGGGTCAGAGGCAGATCCCTCTCCCTTCCTGAAACAGATCTTACGGTGGTGACAGATGTGTCACTTCTGGGATGGGGCGGCCATCTGGGAGAGGCGGAGATCAGAGGCGTCTGGTCTCCAGCAGAGTCCGGTCTTCATATCAACCTTTTGGAGCTCCGGGCGATCAGACTGGCACTGAAGGCATTCCTTCTCTCTCTCAAGGGGAAAATGGTGCAGGGATTCACCGACAACACCATCTGCCCCTGCTGGCCTTCTTATTGATAGACAGTTTCCCCATGTATCCCTCTCACGTCTCTGCACGAGAGCTCATCTGGGATAACCAGACACCAAGTGGGTACCAGTGATAAAAAAAGATCTGCATTCAACCAGGTGCTACTCTGTCATTCTTGCCAAGGTTTTGTAGGTTTTGTTAATTGATACCTGGCCTTGCCTCACCCAATATTTCCACCCCTCAAGGAGCAAGACCATCTATTCTTCGGTGGCCCAACAACCTCCCTACCAATGACAGGACTGGCCATAGCACCTGAGGTACTCGGATAGGCCCAGGAGGTTTTGAAGAAGCCATCTCCAAGTCAGTAGACAAGCGCTGGCCTCCCAACTGCAGTCCAGTCTGTATGTGTGGGATTCTCCAGCTCAGCCTTTAGTGGTGATGGCAACTTCCTTGAGAATCAAAGGAGCTTCATCTCACCGGGAGGAAGTAGACTGGAGACATGGGAAGATGATGAACCAGTCTTGTGTCCCATAGGCAGACAAAGCCATTACAGTGCGCTGCAGTCTCAAGTTTGATACACTTACAGACTGTGCCTGCGAAGAGTACAGGCTGATGCTCAACCTGGGCCAAGAAATTGTGAAACAGAAGCTGCTACTGCCAGGCACAATATCAATCCAGCTGTCAGGACCGCGGCCTCCGGTTTGACCATGTGTCAGCAGCCAGGGCTCTGGTCCTCAGATTCGAGGCCAGAATCCTAGGAAAAAGTTGTAAACCTAAGGAGTTGGGGCAGAATGGGGCTCTGCAGTCAAGGGAGCCCCCAAAAGTGAATGTCTTGGAGAGAGTGGCTACTGCCCTTTCTGCCCAGGCTTTATTCGATTGGCGTTAGAGCCACCAGAGATAATAGCGGTCTCCTTCAAGCCTCCTCTCTTTGAAGGTTCTGACAGTTTCCTTTAAGCAAGATCTTTTAACTTCCATCTTCCTGAAGATTATGTGTACATTGTGTGTCCCAATAGTACTTTTGGAATTTCACCGGAATGAAGAGATTGTTCTCCAGGCATCTTTACAATGCCCCATGCATTCTCGGCCGAGAAACTCTTGAACAGTCTGGGCATGATATTTGCTTGCACTTTTATTTAGAGTGAGGCAGTGCCCCGTGTTTGAGCAATCAGGTGCTAATGCCACCACTGCTAGGTCAAAAGCATCACGCATTACACATTGCTGCGCACAGCATGGGGCACGCACATTCCACTAAGTCAAAGGCAGCATAATGGCATTATCAAAGCATATGCCTGTGATAGACATATGCTGCTCGGCTACCTCAAATGCATTCTGCCAACACTCTCATCTGCAAGCTCTCTCTGCTTAAACCTAAGCTGTGCATAGCTTTCTTTCTCCTCCACTCTTTCTCTTTCTAAGCTGTGCATAGCTTTCTTTCTCCTCCACTCTCTCTTTCTAAGCTGTGCATAGCTTTCTTTCTCCTCCACTCTTTCTCTTTCTAAGCTATGCATAGCTTTCTTTCTCCTCCACTCTTTCTCTTTCTAAGCTATTCATAGCTTTCTTTCTCCTCCACTCTCTCTTTCTAAGCTGTGCATAGCTTTCTTTCTCCTCCACTTTCTCTTTCTAAGCTGTGCATAGCTTTCTTTCTCCTCCACTCTTTCTCTTTCTAAGCTATGCATAGCTTTCTTTCTCCTCCACTCTTTCTCTTTCTAAGCTGTGCATAGCTTTCTTTCTCCTCCACTTTCTCTTTCTAAGCTGTGCATAGCTTTCTTTCTCCTCCACTCTTTCTCTTTCTAAGCTATGCATAGCTTTCTTTCTCCTCCACTCTCTCTTTCTAAGCTATGCATAGCTTTCTTTCTCCTCCACTCTTTCTCTTTCTAAGCTATGCATAGCTTTCTTTCTCCTCCACTCTTTCTCTTTTGTGGTGGAATCTAGCCAGAGGTTGTGAATGGGAAAGAGTAGGACGTAAGAGGAGGATAGAGTTGCCTTTATGATGATTCCATTATTCTTTGCCCGTAGGTTTATCCCATTATTAATGCTCGTTGCCCATCACTATGCCACCGGTCAGTTAATTCACACCTTTGTCTTCTTTTTGGGTGTGTTAACAGACTACTTTAGTTTTGTGCCAGAACTTATGTCACTAAGAAACAAAACTCAAATTCAGGAGCTTTTTTTCAGGCGCCTTAAGCCACTGATCACTGTGGGTCCTCTCCCGTAACCCACCGCCCCACAGGAGTATTGTGCAGGTTTATATTTTGTTTGGTTATTGGCAAAAGAGTCAGTTCCCAGTTTGCAGCAGTGATTGCTTTTCACAGCAGTGCACTGGTTGAGACAGTACAGCAACTCAGGCAAGCATCACTCCGCCCAACTGCACAGGAACCCGTGCTCCATGCTATGTGCACAGAGTTTCTGCCACAGCAGCCGAATACTTTGCAGTTGTGGCACGAGCAGTTGAGCCCCACAATGCGGAGTAGTCCATGTTTGCCTCCACTGCAACTCCTCACCTGCCATCGCTTGTTTTTCATTGTCTTCAGCATTCAACGTGTAAAGGGCTTGTACCTTAGTGATCAAGAACCTTTAGCAAAATACATTAAGAAAGTTTGATGCAAATTTTAAGGACACTGACAAGTATTGTTATACAAATGATGGTATCTTCACCTGCTTGACCTAGAACATGAAGGAGGTGCACTGTGAGGCTTGATAGCGACTGCTACCATTGTAAGCCAGCACTGCCATATTTATTTACTTTATAGATATGAAGGGATAATCATTCGACTCCCAAAGTGACTATGTAGATATGTATTGCAGTGACGCTCTCTCTTCCATCTGTTGTGCTCAAAAGAACAGATGAGTTTTTCTGTTGTTCCAAGCACGATCTTTGTGCATTTGCTGTAGACACACTGGCAACAAGAAATGGGAAGCAGTAACATGGAAACACGAGCAATCATCTTAATTTTAGAATTCAGGTGCCATCAACAAAGGCTATCATTGATAAGGCCAGTAGTCCTGGCATTAATTTACTCATGTATGTTAATAGCAATGTATGCTTGCTTGAGAATATTTAAGCCAGACCTTTTGGCTTTGCCAATGGTTTTTAATGAAGGGCGCTTGTATGGGCACGCAGAGCTACAAGGATGGGGGTGATTCACGTATGACGCACCTGCCTCTTCACGGTACTGGCATGCAATGTTCTTTATTAAAAGTACGATAGACAGATTTTATGAATGTGCCTCTAAGGTAAGGAAACCCACAGGTTGATAATTGGAAAGAGCTTATTCTTCCAGAATAACCAAGTCACTTTAAAGTGAAGCCAAACAGTTTACAAAGCAGCTAAGCATCAGGTGCAACCCCAGGCAGCACCAGCTGCTCAAGAGACTGCTGCCCAGGCAGAAACCACAAAAAATCAATCAGGGAACAATCTATTTACAGTTTTAAATCCATTAGATCCAATGTATGAAAGGAAACAGTCTTGATATAGTACAACAATCGTCTTTATTTAGTTCCAATTTAAACCCAGACAATCCACGCATTTCGTTCAAATGAACTTTGTCTGATAGAGACATCTAGCCACAGATTCCTTACCTTAGGATATCTCCAGGCATCAGACTGGATCTAAAAGATTGTTGAGCAATACCCTATCGCGCCGGTAGGTGGCGTCATTCGACTCGGAAGCAGGACGGCAGCAGTGATGTATATAGGCGCCACCCCAGAGCGCTGACAACAGTTCTTGCCTTTCCACACCAGATGGCATTGATCCAGTCTGAGCAACCCTCAGGCATTTTTTGACCGTTTTTTTTCCTCCAATGTTTGTCTACTCTTTTTGAGAGTTTTCTCTTCTGGAGTGAGGATATCACCAAACAAACCGACTGGTTTCAGGCCATGTGAAGTCTGTCATAGGCAGATGTCAATGACAGATCCCCACTTGGTTTGTTTGTGGTGCTTGGAGCTCTATCTTAAGCCTGCACACACAGTTCATATTTTGGTTTCATTGTGCCACTTTAGGTACACATCCCTCTTTGCTACAATCAAGGCCACATTATATATTAATAGGGTATATTTTGGAAGTGTTTGCTCGCCCCAAATCCCCAAGCAAATGACTACTACTTCAGCTCCCATTCGGAGGCTATAGCTCTGGTTATTGTTCATTTTACCCCCTCCCAAAAATCTTGCAGCCCCGACATTCCAGCAATCGGTTTCTGTCTTATCCATTCCAAAAAATGTGTATAAAAAGCGCGAAATGTATTACTTTACGTTGTATTAGAAGAAACCCCTATCTTACAGCCGCGTCCTGCAGAAATCTATAGGCCTCCCCCAGACTTCCTCTTCCAGAATTCCCAGGTCTTCTCCCATTTTTCATTTAGTGTTTCTAGTGGCTGCGGGGAGTTATTGAGCAGTGTTTTATAGAGTTGTGATATTGTGAGCCTATGCAGAGGTGCCCCAAGTAACCCATAATTCTAGGTTTGATCTGTGTATTTAGAGAGGGCATGTTGGACCTGCAAGTATTTGTAACGTTGGGATTCAGTAAGTTTATCCTAGTATTATAGTTTGCCTTTTGCCTTCACCCATCCTATTTTCTGGACGCATTTTTGTTGGCGTGTAGGACTCAGTGCATTTTACCACTTCTAACCAGTGCTATGGTGCTTGTGCTCTCTCCTTCAAATATGGTAAAATTGGCTTACACCCAGTTGGCACATTTAATTTACTTGTAAGTCCTTACTAAAGTGGTACTACATGTACCCAGTGCCTGTAAATTAAATGCTATGAGTGGGCCTGCCGCACTTATTGTGCCACCCACTTAAGTAGCCCTTTTAAACATGTCTCAGGTCTGCCATTTCAACCTGTGTGTGCAGTTTTAAACTCCCATTTTGACCTGGCAAAATAAACCTATTGTCAGTCCTAAACCTTCCTTTTTAATGCATATAAGTTGCCCCATGGGTACAACCTAAACAGCCCATAGGACAGGGTGTGTTGTATTCAAATAGTTGGCCATGTCCTTTTAGGTTTTTCATGTTCCAGTAGTGAAAAACTCACAATTCTTTTGTTACTCCTAGGAGGCCGACCTCTCATATAGGATAACAGCGAGTTACTGTACTACATTTAATAAGTGCTAACTTTGTATTGAGAATAGGTAAAGAGAGTCATATTTGGTTTCTGATAAATTGTAATTAAAAAACCCTCTTTAATGGTAAAGTCTGCTTTTAAGTTGTATTTCTTAAAATGGCACTTTTAGAAAGTTGACGAACCCACTAGTAGAGACGACTCAGCTATAATGTTTAAACTGCCAGGAACCATGTAGGTTTGTAAAAAGAACCCTCACCCACCAACCTCGTTGGTGGCATGCTTCATCATAGGGTTCCCAACTGGGTGTCCGAATGCCGCCCAGTTGTGCTTCAACGCCTGACTACAGCGGAGCGGGTTTTGTTTTTTGTTTTGTGTAGGTAGTGCTCAAAGAGTGGTGAAATTTAGATATGTCTCTGGGAGTCCTTACTGATCAATTATTTTATTCCCAGCGGCCCAGGACATGGTTAAAAGCAAGGAAAAGAGGATAAAGTGAAAACTAGTAATTTGTCTTCATTATCCATGTGGTCGACATGTTTCAGCCTCATCAAAATAGTGTAGAGACTTTCGTCAGGACCAAACTGCGTGAAAAAGTGGTTGTGTGGCAAAAATAGGCCACGTGTATTTTTTACAGCACACACGCTAAGGTGTGCTGTGCATGCAGTGGTGTAACTGGTTGATTTAAAACCTGTAAGATAAAAGAAGGAGAAGAAATAAAAGGACATACAACATATATACATGAAGTGATTGCAACTTGCTTCATTGTGATGCAACCTCCTTTCGTTTGTAGATCTAGATGCCAATAGCACTCTGCGAATCGTTCAGTCAAAGGTGCCAACATTCATACTGGCTGTAAAGCAATGGGGTAACCCAGTATCCCTCAGAACCTGGGCCTATGCATTATAAACAACAATTGGTTCTGTCGGGCCAAGCAATTTCTTTGCAGTATTAGAATTTTTGAGTACACATAACAATTGAACACACACAGAGGAACAAACAATGAATGTTATTCACAAAGAAAATAATTTTTTTACTTTATATTTTGACAAGGTCAAGAATTACCACGACAAACAAAGAAAGAAAGGCTGTCCGATAATTCAATTAATAAAATGGCGCATGTGAAAGTGGTTGAAGTGACATAGTGAGTGTGGTGACAAAGTGACGAAATTTGTGTATTAAACACAAACACAAAGGTGACATAATACTGTACATATATTTACAATGAGCGACTTTTAGAAAACACGCTCCAATTTCCAATTCAGAAAACAATGACGATAGCTTAATAATTAAATTATATAGATTTGTGTGCTAGCGGGCCTGTTGGAGCATGGATGGACAAAAACCGTCGACTTTTCGACCCTGACAAACAGCTTGAGTTAAGGATGTCAAATACGGGTCTTCTTCAGGACAAGGTGATGTGTGGGACTGCCGGGTCTCCGAAAATTGAAGGAAGTGAATGAGGCAAGCCCCAAAGGGGGGGCTTTGGGGTAAAAAACGCCAGAGGTGTAATCCAACTGTACGTCAATGGTGGACTGTGTCAGGTATCTGAGCAGGAGATTGATCAAAAATCATTCAGAATGTTAACTGTCAATTGGTTGAATAGCAGTCCGGAGGATTGTGGAGCATCGGACTGCGAAGGACAGTTGTGGAGCATTGGCTGGAAGTCCGTTTGTGGTTGAAAGAGTCACGTTAAGGCTTGGCAATTAATGCCATGCGCGGCGTGTCTTGTAGATTTCAAAGCGATACAAAAGGGGATGATGGACGGAACGTTTGAGCCAATCAAACACTCACCCCCAGTCAACTGATCTGGGTTTAATCCATCATCATTCTTTAGCTCACTCCACCACCCCAGTTCAGACATGGCCATATGCAAATCAGTCTGACCCTGTGCCTCATGGGAACAGTCCAGCCCGAACTGCCAAGCCATGTCTTCCCTGGACCGGAAACAAGCATCCTAGGACCGGTTTCTGGCATTCCAGCCGTCATCAGCCAGGCTTGCTTGAATCCAGTGGCAAAGTGAGCAAGGGACCCACGTCTGGGCATACCCCGCCAACTTAGGGCGAACAAAGCGATACAAAGGGGATGATGGACGGAACGTTTGAGCCAATCAAACACTCACCCCCAGTCAACTGATCTGGGTTTAATCCATCATCATTCTTTAGCTCACTCCACCACCCCAGTTCAGACATGGCCATATGCAAATCAGTCTGACCCTGTGCCTCATGGGAACAGTCCAGCCCGAACTGCCAAGCCATGTCTTCCCTGGACCGGAAACAAGCATCCTAGGACCGGTTTCTGGCATTCCAGCCGTCATCAGCCAGGCTTGCTTGAATCCAGTGGCAAAGTGAGCAAGGGACCCACGTCTGGGCATACCCCCGCCAACTTAGGGCGAACAAAGCGATACAAAAGGGGATGATGGACCGGAACGTTTGAGCCAATCAAACACTCACCCCCAGTCAACTGATCTGGGTTTAATCCATCATCATTCTTTAGCTCACTCCACCACCCCAGTTCAGACATGGCCATATGCAAATCAGTCTGACCCTGTGCCTCATGGGAACAGTCCAGCCCGAACTGCCAAGCCATGTCTTCCCTGGACCGGAAACAAGCATCCTAGGACCGGTTTCTGGCATTCCAGCCGTCATCAGCCAGGCTTGCTTGAATCCAGTGGCAAAGTGAGCAAGGGACCCACGTCTGGGCATACCCCCGCCAACTTAGGGCGAACAAGCGATACAAAAGGGGATGATGGACGGAACGTTTGAGCCAATCAAACACTCACCCCCAGTCAACTGATCTGGGTTTAATCCATCATCATTCTTTAGCTCACTCCACCACCCCAGTTCAGACATGGCCATATGCAAATCAGTCTGACCCTGTGCCTCATGGGAACAGTCCAGCCCGAACTGCCAAGCCATGTCTTCCCTGGACCGGAAACAAGCATCCTAGGACCGGTTTCTGGCATTCCAGCCGTCATCAGCCAGGCTTGCTTGAATCCAGTGGCAAAGTGAGCAAGGGACCCACGTCTGGGCATACCCCCGCCAACTTAGAGGCGAACAAGCGATACAAAAGGGGATGATGGACGGAACGTTTGAGCCAATCAAACACTCACCCCCAGTCAACTGATCTGGGTTTAATCCATCATCATTCTTTAGCTCACTCCACCACCCCAGTTCAGACATGGCCATATGCAAATCAGTCTGACCCTGTGCCTCATGGGAACAGTCCAGCCCGAACTGCCAAGCCATGTCTTCCCTGGACCGGAAACAAGCATCCTAGGACCGGTTTCTGGCATTCCAGCCGTCATCAGCCAGGCTTGCTTGAATCCAGTGGCAAAGTGAGCAAGGGACCCACGTCTGGGCATACCCCCGCCAACTTAGGGCGAACAAAGCGATACAAAAGGGGATGATGGACGGAACGTTTGAGCCAATCAAACACTCACCCCAGTCAACTGATCTGGGTTTAATCCATCATCATTCTTTAGCTCACTCCACCACCCCAGTTCAGACATGGCCATATGCAAATCAGTCTGACCCTGTGCCTCATGGGAACAGTCCAGCCCGAACTGCCAAGCCATGTCTTCCCTGGACCGGAAACAAGCATCCTAGGACCGGTTTCTGGCATTCCAGCCGTCATCAGCCAGGCTTGCTTGAATCCAGTGGCAAAGTGAGCAAGGGACCCACGTCTGGGCATACCCCGCCAACTTAGGGCGAACAAAGCGATACAAAAGGGGATGATGGACGGAACGTTTGAGCCAATCAAACACTCACCCCCAGTCAACTGATCTGGGTTTAATCCATCATCATTCTTTAGCTCACTCCACCACCCCAGTTCAGACATGGCCATATGCCAAATCAGTCTGACCCTGTGCCTCATGGGAACAGTCCAGCCCGAACTGCCAAGCCATGTCTTCCCTGGACCGAAACAAGCATCCTAGGACCGGTTTCTGGCATTCCAGCCGTCATCAGCCAGGCTTGCTTGAATCCAGTGGCAAAGTGAGCAAGGGACCCACGTCTGGGCATACCCCGCCAACTTAGGGCGAACAAAGCGATACAAAGGGGATGATGGACGGAACGTTTGAGCCAATCAAACACTCACCCCCAGTCAACTGATCTGGGTTTAATCCATTATCATTCTTTAGCTCACTCCACCACCCCAGTTCAGACATGGCCATATGCAAATCAGTCTGACCCTGTGCCTCATGGGAACAGTCCAGCCCGAACTGCCAAGCCATGTCTTCCCTGGACCGGAAACAAGCATCCTAGGACCGGTTTCTGGCATTCCAGCCGTCATCAGCCAGGCTTGCTTGAATCCAGTGGCAAAGTGAGCAAGGGACCCACGTCTGGGCATACCCCGCCAACTTAGGGCGAACAAAGCGATACAAAGGGGATGATGGACGGAACGTTTGAGCCAATCAAACACTCGCCCCAGTCAACTGATCTGGGTTTAATCCATCATCATTCTTTAGCTCACTCCACCACCCCAGTTCAGACATGGCCATATGCAAATCAGTCTGACCCTAGTTGGCGGGGGTATGCCCAGACGTGGGTCCCTTGCTCACTTTGCCACTGGATTCAAGCAAGCCTGGCTGATGACGGCTGAAATGCCAGAAGCCGGTCCTAGGATGCTTGTTTCCGGTCCAGGAGGACCTGGCTTGGCAGTTCGGGCTGGACTGTTCCCATGAGGCACAGGGTCAGACTGATTTGCATATGGCCATGTCTGAACTGGGGTGGTGGAGTGAGCTAAAGAATGATGATGGATTAAACCCAGATCAGTTGACTGGGGGTGAGTGTTTGATTGGCTCAAGCGTTCCGTCCATCATCCCCTTTTGTATCGCTTTGGTCGCCTCAAGTTGGCGAGGTATGCCCAGACGTGGGTCCCTTGCTCACTTTGCCACTGGATTCAAGCAAGCCTGGCTGATGACGGCTGAAATGCCAGAAACCGGTCCTAGGATGCTTGTTTCCGGTCCAGAGAGGACCTGGCTTGGCAGTTCGGGCTGGACTGTTCCCATGAGGCACAGGGTCAGACTGATTTGCATATGGCCATGTCTGAACTGGGGTGGTGGAGTGAGCTAAAGAATGATGATGGATTAAACCCAGATCAGTTGACTGGGGGTGAGTGTTTGATTGGCTCAAGCGTTCCGTCCATCATCCCTTTTGTATCGCTTTGGTCAGCCCTAAGTTGGCGGGTATGCCCAGACGTGGGTCCCTGCTCACTTTGCCACTGGATTCAAGCAAGCCTGGCTGATGACGGCTGAAATGCCAGAAACCGGTCCTAGGATGCTTGTTTCCGGTCCAGGGAGGACCTGGCTTGGCAGTTCGGGCTGGACTGTTCCCATGAGGCACAGGGTCAGACTGATTTGCATATGGCCATGTCTGAACTGGGGTGGTGGAGTGAGCTAAAGAATGATGATGGATTAAACCCAGATCAGTTGACTGGGGGTGAGTGTTTGATTGGCTCAGCGTTCCGTCCATCATCCCCTTTTGTATCGCTTGGTCGCCCAAGTTGGCGGGGTATGCCCAGACGTGGGTCCCTTGCTCACTTTGCCACTGGATTCAAGCAAGCCTGGCTGATGACGGCTGAAATGCCAGAAACCGGTCCTAGGATGCTTGTTTCCGGTCCAGGAGGACCTGGCTTGGCAGTTCGGGCTGGACTGTTCCCATGAGGCACAGGGTCAGACTGATTTGCATATGGCCATGTCTGAACTGGGGTGGTGGAGTGAGCTAAAGAATGATGATGGATTAAACCCAGATCAGTTGACTGGGGGTGAGTGTTTGATTGGCTCAAGCGTTCCGTCCATCATCCCCTTTTGTATCGCTTGGTCGCCCTAAGTTGGCGGGGGTATGCCCAGACGTGGGTCCCTTGCTCACTTTGCCACTGGATTCAAGCAAGCCTGGCTGATGACGGCTGAAATGCCAGAAGCCGGTCCTAGGATGCTTGTTTCCGGTCCAGGGAGGACCTGGCTTGGCAGTTCGGGCTGGACTGTTCCCATGAGGCACAGGGTCAGACTGATTTGCATATGGCCATGTCTGAACTGGGGTGGTGGAGTGAGCTAAAGAATGATGATGGATTAAACCCAGATCAGTTGACTGGGGGTGAGTGTTTGATTGGCTCAAGCGTTCCGTCCATCATCCCCTTTGTATCGCTTTGGTCGCCCTAAGTTGGCGGGGGTATGCCCAGACGTGGGTCCCTTGCTCACTTTGCCACTGGATTCAAGCAAGCCTGGCTGATGACGGCTGAAATGCCAGAAACCGGTCCTAGGATGCTTGTTTCCGGTCCAGGGAGGACCTGGCTTGGCAGTTCGGGCTGGACTGTTCCCATGAGGCACAGGGTCAGACTGATTTGCATATGGCCATGTCTGAACTGGGGTGGTGGAGTGAGCTAAAGAATGATGATGGATTAAACCCAGATCAGTTGACTGGGGGTGAGTGTTTGATTGGCTCAAGCGTTCCGTCCATCATCCCCTTTTGTATCGCTTTGTAGATTTCAAGGCATCATTTACGCTCTGATGAAATCTGGACGGCTGCAGTATTCGGAAATCTATGACATTCATACTGGCATCATGCGACACACACCGAGTGTGTTTGAGATCATGCTTGGTGGTATTGTGCGCACATGCATTTCAAGTATGGTTTACCACCTATTCGAATGTGCATTTCACATATCGTATCGTTACAATTCTGTGTGAAAATATACATGGCTAACCATAGTGACTGTGTTATTTTATAAAACATGGCAGCCGATTTCACGTGATGGTGCACAACAATATCATACTTATGTGTGCGCGCATATATAATACAATTTTTGTAATGAAAACAAAAAAAGAAGAGAACCTAATTACACTGGCTACGTATATTTTGTAGCTTTTACAGATCCCGGAAGGGGCGAACGCTTGTAGTCACACACTATAAGGAAAGAACAGTGAAAAGCGTTATGTAGCTGAAGAATAAAACCTTAGTGGGTAAAGTAGTATTAGCGGCTGGAAGTGAGAATGAAATGTTATTCAAACTCTCGGAACCGGCCTGGTCTGTTATTCAGCAACCTGGAAGGAAGAAAAACCTTACTTCGTCAAAGCTGGACGCCCTGCCGATAGTACCTATTCCGGTCTTCTCAGGGATCAGGACGATACCCTCCGTGTCGAAACCGGCGTCTTTTAAAAGACAGTTTCCCAGGAAAACACAAGTACAGGGGGCAGGGTTGCGTTAACACGTCACCGCGGGAGCGTGTGGCGGGGGGACGTGGAAAAAAGACTAGAATGTGTACTGCGGTAGACCGGAAGGCTGAACTTTATTGATTTTACGCGCACTATGTCAAGAGCGCTTGTGGAATAAAGTAATGTTTTTAGAGAAAAATAAACTTTATTGCTGGTGCTCAAGCTGTGTGCACTGGACCTTAAAAGAAATAATAATAGCAGATGTCATGAGCCCATGGTGTATTAGTTTCAGGCATGAATATCTGAGTGCTATTTGAATTAAAACGCTTGACAGTTAAGGGAAGAAAAACATGTCAAAAGTGATGTTAATACGACATGTAGGGAACTTTCCCGTTTGATTTATTGGGGGCATCCAGTTAATAATTTCGAGGAGATGTTTGTAAGAACATCTGTGTGCTATTTGGATAAAAAACGCTTGACAGTTAGGTGTTGATTGTAGAGACGAAACATGTAGGAAATTTCCCGTTTGATTTTTGGGGGCATGCAGGTAATAATTTAGGGGAGATATTTTTGAGACATCCAGAGGTATTATGCATTTTGCAAAATCAGGTGACTCAACAGCATGTACATTGTCGATGTTATCGCTATTGCGAGGACTTATTCAAGGCATTCCACGGAATATTATCGTTCAATCCATGTAAATGTGTGGATAAACGATAAATCCAACGCTGTTCTTGACGGCACATCTATGGGGAGTACCTTTGCCCCTAGTGTGGCAGGACTCTATGTTTTCAACTTTGAAATAATACATCTCTTCAATCTCAATATGCCTTTCTCATCAAATATGAAGTTCTACAAAAGTTATATAGATGATGTTTTCCTCATTTAGGAAGGACAAGAAGACTTCTTGCATACATTCCTCACATGGATCAATGGACGTGATCCCAACTTTAAATTTACCCACAGTATGGATAAGAACACTATCACCTTCCTTGACTTAGATATCATTGCTGAAAACGGCAAGCTCAAGACCAAAACTCATTTCAAACCTACGGCAAGAAACTCTCTTCTCCACTACACAAGTTTCCATCCCAGAACACTACGGGATAACTTACCTTTTGGTCAATACCTACGCAGAAACTGTAGCGATCTCAAAGATTTCAAGGACCAACCTCAGTCCTTAACCACCAAACTGATAGAGCGAGGTTACCCCCACAAGGTCATCAACAAAGCAAAAAAACGTGCACGCAACCAAAATCGTGATGGATTGTTGGAGCACACACATCGTACTTCAACGACAATCCCTCTTACATGCGTCACAACTTACAACTCTATCTCCAACAAAATCTTGCGCATTATCCCAAAAAATTGGAGGATTTTGAACACAGGAAAACTCAATTGGGAAAAACCTCCAGAGACATTTTTAAATTTCACCACTCTTTGAGCACTACCTACAAAAAACAAATCCCCCTCCGCTGTAGTCCGGCGTTGAAGCACAACTGGGCGGCATTCGGCCACCCAGTTGGGAACCCTATGATGAAGCATGCCACCAACCCGGTTGGTGGGTGAGGGTTCTTTTTACAAACCTACATGGTTCTTGGCACTCTAAACATTATAGCTGAGTCGTCTCCACTAGTGGGTTCGTCTACGTTGTTTTTGTATACTAACCCGGGGATACGGACGTTCCCCCTACATAGTCCTCGCTCTCTCTTTTGGTTCCTATACTTTCAGAAAGTTGGCATTTTCCTTCCCTATTAGGTGCTTGCAGCGTGTTCATGGGTCACATGACTGGGTGTAGGTAGCAGTTGGTCTTTGTATATTCCTCCAAGACAGCCACTCAATAGAGGGGTTAGGTGTGCCTGGATGGGCCATCACTGGCAGGATAGAGGCGGAGCTGGGCACAGCCCCACTTGTAAGTCTTTAGGCTGTGCCCTGTCTTTACACAAAGAACTTCACACTCGTCCACTGTGCCTGCAGCCAAACTGGAGCCAAGGTAGAGAGGCAGGAAATTCCAAGCACTATTCCAAGGGAATCTCTAGAAACTTCTACTTCAAGGAAGGTACCAGATATAAAAGTAGGATCCTCAGACCCATTCTTCAGTTCACTTTCTAGACCTGCTAAAAGACTCAATTCTGAAAGCTGTTGTGGCCTGCTGTGTAGTTCAGAGGACTGCTTTGCTGCACATGGAAGGACTGCTCTGCTGCCTGAAGCCTCTCTTGAACCTTCAGAGGCCTCCCCTTCTGTTTGAGCCCTGTTCCACTGCTTGGACTCAGGACTATCAGAATGACTCTAAGGGATAGTTGGCTGGCCTCCTTATCGGAGCCTTGGGGACAGAAAAGGCTCCAACAATCTTGGGCCTGGACCCAGCCTGAGTGAGTCTTGACCCTCCAAGTGGTGTCTCTCCAATGCTGGACCCCTGGAAGTTGTGCTAAATGTGCCCAGATAGCCAGGATCCAAAGCTTAGCACTTAAAACATGTTTGGCTCCAAGCTGCTCTGAGAAATGTGAGGAAACCAAAACCTACCTGCTCGTTGATCCGCCCAAGGTGCATCGCCAGCCGCCCCATTATACTGCCTCTTCATCAGGGTAGACAGTGCAATCCTCGAGGGGCCCTGATCCCAAAGCAACCATCTTGTCACTGCGTTAACCAACTGGACGAAACTCTCAGGCACCGCATATGGCGTATTGTGCAGCACATATAAGAATTTGGGCAATGTGATCATTTTATAAAGTGTTGTCTTCCCCAAGAGTGATAAAGGTAGCTTTCGCCAGTGTCACTGGTCAGTTTTATGGGCCCTAAGGATTTTCTTTACTTTCTGTTGCATAAACTCCTTGGGTCTCTAGCAATGTTCCCTCTAATTTTTTTCCTTTGTGTGCGGCAGTGTGCGCTGCAGCCATGGCTATGTGCGCCAGGAACCAGACAGCGCGTGTGGGTGCAGCGCCAAATATCACTCCAAACTTATGCTTAAACAAGTGAAAAGACTGTGCATTTCCACACATACAGCGCCACGTTAAGGGTCTTAAGGCAGGTTTGCAATTTAGATACACATGCCATGACATGAATTGGTTACACAGGCAAGTACACTTCGGGTTTAGAAAAGCACAAGACTCCAATGGTGGTACCATCATAAGATTTTACTGCTGTAGGTGTAATGTTACTTGTTGTATTATATATCTGGATGCACAGACAGAAAGAAGCAACAAAATACCAGCCAGGCGGCACACTAGGCTAAGCAGAGAGATTTCTAACTTACGTGTTACCTAAAAGAAATGCAGCAAGTCCAAAAGAACGACGTGTGCTTTACAACTAGGCACAGCCAGGGCCGCCTTTAACACTGGTGGCGCCCTGTGCGACAATGTTTGTTGGCGCCCCCCAATGGCCACCTCTACCACGGATTCCCTCACTAGCACCCTTTAATAGCAGCCCTCAAGTCTCCAGAACCACTGTCTCTCTGATTTATTTAGTTTTATAGCACCACTCATACCAGTGTAAGGGGTCAGAGCACTTTACATAATACACACATTGCACAGAGACAATCATAGGTGTGTAAATCAGTGTATTGGAAGTGTTACATCAGACAGGACTACAAGGTGTAGTGTAGGAGTAACATGTCATCGATACTAGTAGGCAATATAGTTTAGGAGTGCTTATTCTGGAAAAGTACAAATTCAGAATTTAAAATGTAACACCATTGTTAGAGGTTCTCTTTAAAAACGAATTGTTTTTTTTACCCAAATGAACCCTTTTGGCAAGATTTAGATAATGAAAGACTGGGCAAAAAAACATATTGCTCTAACATAATACTTGCAGTTAACACGCAGCTGTTTGATGACAGTTAATAGCTCAATGTTCTATATTAGGATTTTGACTTACAAACCACAAGTAACAAAAGGAGCTCTCTTACAGAATCAGTAGCCCACTGACCTATTTACATTATATCTGCATGGTACACGTTCTTAGCAGCCGGCATTTTAACCCACTGCGCTACCTTTGGATGACTCAAAACTTCCACTAGACAAACCTCCGTCTCTTTCCAGGAAGACGATTAATCACCGGAGTTATCTAGACATTTTAATTGATGCCTGAAAATTGTTGGAGGCCAGGAACACGCAGGTGCTTTAAAAATGTTAATATACTTACAAAAATGACGCCTCCACCCCTAGTCAGTGCCCGGTGTGGTGGCACCGATCTGGAGCCGGCCCTGGGCACAGCTTTCAGCCAAAGGGTTTGTCTGCATGGAGAAACTTCTGCCATTCCCTGCATCCAACTCTTCCCACGAGGACAACACCCTCATTATATGTATAGTCAGCTGCATGCAGCAAAGCCTGGCAGCGGCCTTGGCCTATCTCCATGCACAGCTCACAATCTGGCAGCCAACTACTGCTGTGTATAACTTTTAGGAGGCTTGGCTGCAGCACGCCCAAAAGCACGATGTGTGCTTTACACATAGCTGCCAAGGAGTCAAAAGTTGCACGAGAGAACTCTGATCTCTCTGTAGCAGGAACATGAATAATCACCGCGTTATCTTAAACTTACCCACGGATTCACTGAGTGCTGGGTAAATCATTCCTGCTGCTCAGCCTGGTCTCTGTAACTGGAGTCTGTGGGGTCACTCGCTGCAGACAGGTGATCTGACAGTGTTGTGATGCACTGGGGGCAAAACTGGACCATCTGCAGCTGTAGATTGTAGTAAGGGTGAGAGGTCATGGCGTGGCGCGCTTTCCGAGCTGTGCCCTATGCCATGGAGGTTGTTTAATTTATTAATTCTGCGGGCTGCAGAAGCAATTCTTTGTTGTGACAGGAATTTGAAATGAAAACATCCTGTTGCTGCTCAGCCTGCACTGACCAGAAGCCCCTCAGTGACACTGTAGGGCTGGAGGACAGGAGTGGCGTCCTGTAGGGTGCAGCTCTGCAGCCCTGCCAAGTACCACGCATCACGCGTTAGACTAACGCATTTCAGTGTGGTGGTCCGCACCACCGCACTGAAATGCAAAGTCACGCATAATAGCGCTTCCTCAGCTGTTAAGCCTGGAGCTCCCATATAATAAATAATGCATGATACAAGCTGCAGGGGCAGCGCGCAATGCGTGCTGCTCCCGGAAGGCTTGGGGGCCACGTGACCGGTGTAGTAAACAAAGAAAGGAAAGCGTGGGCATCTTTGTCACTCATTGAGTGTGCAATCCTGGTCACACTCGACTGCGAAGTGTATCTAGAGAGATTTCCGGAAGCATTGTTGTGACAAGGGCCTCCTCCAGCGTGCTGAAGTGCGTGAAATTACACGCGCTGGTAGGAGGGCGTGAGATGAATTCCTCCAAGACTGGAGTGTGTAAATATGCCAAAAGCTGGGCTCGCCCAGCACGACAGAGTGAAGAAAGGGAAAGTGCAGCTTCGGAACGGCATCTGAAAGATTCGCCTCTCTCAGCACAGTGCCTTGTGCCCAGCACTTCACAATGTAAGGATTTCTCCCTCGTGCAGGTGCAGCCTATAGCGCTGATAAGCCTCTTACTGCTCGAGGCGCCATTGCCAACCGAAAGTGCAGGAGGGTCGCATAGTTGACCTCACTGTTTTGTGACTGAAGGCTGTCTTTCGTCCATCGAGGGCCTGACTGGGAAATGGAGCAGAGAGGATACTGCGGACTCGCCAGTGATGGCGTAAACCAAGCAGACACAACACCTCTGTTTTTGGAGGGAAGGGTATGTTTGCTAAGAGGATAGTCCCAATATAGTCAGTGGAAGAACCCTCGCTCCAAGGTGGGTGGGAAGGGGGCACACATGGGACCCCTTCTACAGTGGGACACTCAAAAGTCAGTGCCCTCCCCCCGTTATGAATTCATACTACGAATGAAAGGGTAAACCACGTACTTCTGTTGCACCATCTTGTGGTCATGTATTGGTGACAAGATGGCTCAGCGAGTGAAGCATACAATGATGACAACTGCTCATGGTATGTTATGTGCATTTGTGTAGTGATTGAATAACATGAGTTTGGTCTCATAGCACTTTTAAAATCTAGGGACCCTCTGTGGTTCTGGGGTACTTGTTGACTGGAGTCAAAGCGGCATGGTTACCTGGTATTTGGTTCTGTTTCATACTGTTTGCAGGAGAGTCATATTGGGTCGGGTGCCGGTAGGGTGAGAATAAAATAAGGTGGATTTGTAACATATTCCCTTGGGGCTCTTGGCGCTGAAATAACAGATGTTTTCTTTTTACCTAACTCAATAGTACTCATTTTATCAACCTCGAGAGGATGAAAGGCTCCTTGGACCTGCGAGGATAAGAATTTAAGGGACCCTTATGTCAAGCATAGATTCCTGGAGTGAATGCATTAGTCCACTGAGTCACTGCCCAGTATATAAAATAGACTACTTTATTATTTAGTGATGGACTGTATCAGGCAGTGGCCGGCTGGACCCTACTATGGATCTGTGTCGCGCATAATTGCGTTTGTGTGCACAGATGTGCGTGTCTAAACACACTGCCATGTGTTTCATTCCACTTCATGTTTCAAGGCATTTTCGCTCATTATGCAAGTGTGATAAATTTAAAGTTTACCCGTCGGTGACAAGTTCAAATCACAGCAAGGCCAACTCGGCATTTCATCCTCCCATTGTTATTAAATTCAGTACTTTATTGGGCAACAGTAGCATCTTTTTCTACATCATTGACAATAAAACTGTGCTCTTAAACACTATAGATAAAAAATATTCCTCATTGATGTCTCCTACTCGACCCTATGCTCATCACAGGTTGTATTTCCTACTATTTCGTGATAACCAGCTTCTCAGTGTTGAGCAGATTCGGTCTGCAGCCAATTTCAGTCTTTGAAGCTAGATGATCATGAGTTGAATCCTGGCTTCCCTTTACCCAAACTCTATGATTCTGGACAAAACATCTTTCCTCCTGTGCCTGGTATGCTTTGCAAATCAGTGATTAATGGGTGGAATCGATTCTTGTAGCCAGGGGCGTAGCTAGGCCTTAGGCTGCCCGTGGCGGCCCCTGCGTTTGCCGCCCTCGGCAAAATCATAGTAGAGCCGGGGGGGGGGGGTGGTGGTAGCGGCCGATTTTTGTGGCCGCAACGGCCGCAGGTAAGAGCGGGAGGAAGGGGGGCCGGCTGCCGCCCGAAAACTCGTGCCTCCTGGGGCGGTCCGCCCCCATCGCCCCCCCCTAGCTACGCCACTGCTTGTAGCACCGTGGAACGCTGGCAGGTACAATGTATGCTTCTTTAAGGATAACAATGAGATTGTGTGTAGAGTGCCCCTCAGATAGTCTCGAAGCTCAAATGGGTGTAATGTCTCATATCTATGTTTCCCTCGTCTTCATTGCTCGAGAGAAAGTGTCCCTCATATTCGTTGAAATGTCACTCATAATTAGACAGAAATTATCAAAATGTCACTCATAGGAATCTGAAACCTTGGCAGCTATGGCTCGGTCTCACCCGAGCTGTCAGCTGAGCAGAGCGCACATGCATCTGCCCGCGACAGCCACAACAGAGACCTGTACCGCTGGTGACATGATTAAGGTGGCTGCAAAATAGAGACGGGAGACTACGCCTATTCACGTCTTTTCTTTTGCACTTGCTGCATTTCTTCTCTTAATGGAGCGCGGCTGGGGGCTGATTGTGAGCCATTGTGAAAATGTTTGTTAATTGCAGCTCATGACGGTGCTGCAATTAACAAATATTTTCACAAAGGGCCACAAACCGCCCGCAGCCACGGCCCATTAGGAAAGAAGTGCAGGAGCCACTTGCCAATGAATGTTCCCCCAAACAAGAAATTACCGTTTTCGCGCCGCTCGCGTTTTAAAAGCGGCGGCGCGAAAGCTCTTACAGGATGTGTGCGCGCTTCCCTCGGGACACTGCGCGCTCGGGGGTCAGTGAGGTGGGTGCGCGCACGCGCGCTCCTTACAGGGAACACTGGTCTCTAGTAATAAACATCCCTGGGTACCTGAATCCTTCTGTTGTCCACTGTATTGGTCATGACCAGCCCTCTGCGGGGGAGGGGTGGCAGGGGGACCATTCTAAGACTCGGTAGGCACCTGATTTATTCCAATTAATATTAATCCAGTGTAGCGGCAGATGTCCATAAGGTAACTAGGATCCTGGGTATAGAGTGAAGGGGATCCGCCAAGTATAACAGAATGCCATCTGCATAGAGAGATTATATCGTCTCAATCTGGGGCCCATCAAATACTCTGGACCAGGACATCTTACCTCACCCATTCCGATAAATGCATCAAACAGTGATCAGATTTTTACAATGCCATATAATTTATGAGGCCCTGCGCATATGTGTATGGATGAATTGTGTATATTATTTGCTCTGAGTAACAAGTTAAAAATGTAAAAAAAAATTCTTTCTCTTTTGTGTCCTGCAGTTAAAAGTCGGAAGCCATCCATTGGAGAGCTCATCCTGCGCCATACCAACAGCCCGACTAGAGCACGCCAGGCTGCCCAACTTGCTTTCCAACACATGAGGGATGGGCAGGTTTTGCATGCCCTATCTGGAACGTCCATCTTTAAGAGTTCGGCTGAGAAACAGAATGAGGCACTAAGGGTGAAGAATGCAGTGTACTGTGCAGTCATCTTTGTGGAATTCCTGAAGGAGCTGGCAGCCATTGCGCAGGAGCATGCGGTGACGTCACCATTTCTACTGGAATCAATGGAGGAGTGACAAGCAGAGTACAACTGAGTGCATACAAGCATAGGGGCCTGCAGCCTACTTGTGGTTTCTAATGCGTTCTGTGGAGCAGTGACTGTTCAGTGGGTGAGACGCATTGCAGTATAGGCCGACCAACCAAGGGAAAGGCATGGTCCATTTAGGAGGTCTGAGAGCACGGGAGCATGTGGTCACTTCATGCCTCGTAACACACATGTAAGAGTGTCTTTCTGATAAGGTGGAAAGCACTTGACCGTGCAGCCTTGCCGTCACCATGCCTTGGTTGTCCTCAAGCGGTGATTGTCTAATACAATAGAGTGACTTACCACCAATCTCCACATTTTGTGTTTGTCCATAACACAGTGACAGACTGAGAGAGCATAAAATAGGTCCCTGGAGTCTGCATTATGTTTGTTAAAAAAGTGACTGTTGGGGGAGAGAACGAAATCAACTTGTACATTGGAACGGGCCTTTGCCCTGCTGTACTCATGTTCTGTAGTAACAGAAGCAGCGGAAGAGTGAAGAGGAAAGCCCGGGACATCAGCTACTATCAGCTCACTTTTAAACAAGACCTTCTCCCTTGCAAAATGAATGGAAAGAAGTCACTGTCGCTGTCTGTCGCTGTAGTGCAAGAGCAATGCAAACTACCTACTGCAACGTCAGCAAACACATACCATCTCTCTGCTACCCTTTGCTATGTCATTGTGGGATAATCATGACTTCTTCAGAAGTATGCTTTCAGAAAGAACCCCTCTTCCTGGAGGTCATTCTTGGTGGTTGCGGAGGAGGGGCTTTTTAGTATAAATAACTCTTATACCACTGAATGTGCATTTATAAAGTGGGTGGCACTGTTGGAAGCAACAGATTACCCCACACACCCACCAGTTTGCCATCTTTTCTCAAGAGTCGTCTTGCGTGGAGTATTCCTTACAGCTGTGAGCGAAGAAAGTGCAGCTCTTTCCTTCACCAAACTTGGTTGAGCTAAGAAAACTACACAGCGCTCGGCTGCCATGCAAACCCAAAAAGCCACTGGGCCTCAGTGCTCTGGTTTTTTTTTTTTACAACTGGAAAACACTACAGCAGCGCCCTGCATTTACACTTCTTCTGTGTAAATAGACATTTGGGACCTACATTTTATGATGAATGAGGGTGGGCGGGATATTTTTTAATTTATTTAAGAATGAATGTTTTATGAAGAACGTGTTATTATTCGCTGTTGCTGCATTTGTAAATGATATCATATGTACATAGATATACTTTATAAGTCTGGCCGACCCCGCTTGGTCAACAGAACAGATTTAAGCGCCCCTCCTGGGCAGACAGTGACACCAAGTAACCATGGAAACTGTCAGATCAATATCTTACAGACAGACCTCTTATGCACATAGGGTTACATAACAAAATGTATGTTCACATCATATAATCTCCTGCCTTCAGCCAGCAGGGTGCTGCTCCATTGTTTGAATTGGCAAATTGTATTCATCCTTACCCCTCCATTTTCCACCAACTCTATCCAGAAAATGTATGCTAAGTCTAAGTAGTACATTGTCACTTTATTGTTGTCCAGAGAAGGTTGTTATATCTAATTTCACCCTACACAAGCCATTATTAGAATTTCCATCTCAGTGTGATAATATATGTTAGTTGGGACGCCCTTGCCTATATAGTAAATTCATACGTATGCTGTAAGCTGAATGCGTCCTCACAGAGGCAGCAGTATATGTTTACTCTTCCCACCTACCTAACACATAGTGGCCCTCCTCCAAGACACCAGCTTTCAGAAACCTGTAATACAATGGTTTGTCTCTTTTGAAATGACCAGAACACTTTAGCCCTTTTAGTGCCAAGCAATATAATTTCTAGCGTAGTCATTCAGGCTCTGCCCATTTCCCCTCTTTGTGTTTTTTATCTGTTATCCTTCTCTAAATTCATAGGAAGACCCAGTATATTCTGTTAGAGTTAAGTTAAAAAGATGACATAACATTTATTTATATTGCCCCCCAATATCTACAACCTCTAAAGATACATTTTGAGAATGTCTTCATCAAAAGTACTCTGTGTCAATGTTAAATATTTTCCCTTTAGTTCAAAACAGTAGAGTACACATGAAGAGCGTTGGGTATAAAACCAGTAGACCTCAAAATACAAAGAGGAGCTTTTCATTCACCAGGTTGAAACTAGCATTTTGTTCCTTCAAGGATGTTTGTTTTAATTGTGCCTTGAAGTACCTTTCTGCAAGATAAAACCCCAACCAAAAAACACAGTGCAGTTTCAAATATAAGGCAGGCAGCCAATCAAAAGAGCAAAATAATGCTTTGGTGCATTAAAATTTCATTGGACATTGTTTTTGAACAGTAACTCAGAGACATATATTTTACACTCTTTACTGCCCTACTGTGTGTAAAGCATATTCTTCTGGAAGAAAATGTCCCCACATGTACCAGCATGCAGGTGTGGGGAGCGGGTGTTTCAGTGCACTGAGTTACAAGAATACAGCATATCTGATCAAAATACTGAAGAAATAATTACATTTTAAAACATGTTAGGTATGTAGTCATTTGTGACAACAAAAGGAAAATCTAAATACCATGCTATTGTCACAGACATCCAGCACTGTGAATTTGACAACAACCTTCGAATATTCACTGCCGTGGTACTTCTGAGGGAATTTCAGAAGGTCCCTGTAAATGCTCTTCTATGAGTCATTTACTGCTCCCCATTGTCATGCTGCTCTTTCCTCGTAACATCTCATCCCTGTACGTAGATGGAGGTATTTGCCCCGTCCACACAATATTAGATGGGTTTAATATGTGAATGCAATGTATTGATATTTTAAAGAAGAGAAGTGTGCTTACCTGTAACAATAGTTCTCCAGCAAGGGAGCCAACCGATATTCACAAATATAGAATTTCCGCCACTTGACTGAACTACGGAAACACGACAAGTAATATATCTATATTTTTGACACGTTTTATCCCTTTTTCATTTTCCTGGGAGTTCATCAATTCAGAATATACAAAAGAGTGCATCAGAAAAGAAGCATTTTCTCTAGTCAATGGGACTTACGTAGAGCTACAAACACCAGACCTCATTCAGCCACTATACAACATTTATTTTTCTGCAAGTAAACCAGCCAAAGAAATATTTAATATGAGAGGGCCACAAAGAATGTTTGATCAGTTATGAATCTGGGAAGGATCTCTAGCTAGAGAACTATTGTTTCAGTTAAAAAAAAATTCATTCTGCAGCAAGGGATCATTGCCGGATTCAAAACTTTAAAATAAAATCCCTAACAGTATCAGCGTCCATGGGAGGGTATAGGGAGGGTCAGTTTGGAAAACGTTGTGAGGGACGCCTGAGTGACTTGGTCATCTGTAGTACCTTCCAAATATAAGCAATAATGAACACACAGAGAAGGTATAGGCCTCCTAGGTGTTGCTTTGCAGGTCTCATGAAAAGGCACATTGCAAAAAAGGCTCTATCTTCTTTACACCTGGAGAGGGTCTGTTTAGAGAGGCACAGCTGAACGTGTCCCATAGTCCACCTTGAGATGGTCTGTTTGGAGAGGCACAGCTGAACGTGTCCCATAGTCCACCTTGAGATGGTCCGTTTGGAGAGGCACAGCTGAATGTGTCCCACAGTCCACCTAGAGATGGTCTGTTTAGAGAGGCCCTACGGAATGTGTCCCACAGTCCACCTAAAGATGGTCTGTTTAGAGAGGCCCTACGGAATGTGTCCCACAGTCCACCTAAAGATGGTCTGTTTGGAGAGGCACAGCTGAATGTGTCCCACAATTCACCTAGAGATGGTCTGTCCAGAGAGGCCCAGCTGAATGTGTCCCACACTCCACCTAGAGATGGTCTGTTTAGAGATGCCCAGCTGAATGTGTCCCACAGTCCACCTAGAGATGGTTGGTTTAGAGCGGGCCAGCTAAATGTGTTCCACAGTCCACCTAGAGATGGTCTGTTTAGAGATGCCCAGCTGAATGTGTCCCACAGTCCACCTAGAGATGTCTGTTTAGAGAGGCACAGCTGAATGTGTTCCAACGTGTCCACCTAGAGATGGTTTGCTTAGAAAGTGGCCTCCAATCCTAGTCAATCTGGAACACTGAGGGTCTTAGCTAGAGTTTGTGGACGGGAGACTCTGTCTTAAATGTAGTAGATATCCCAGGCACCGTATTTCAAGTGCCACAAGCTACAGTGCATTGCAGTACAGCAGTCAGAATAGCTGCTACAATTTTGACGAAGTATCCCATCTGCCAAGCTTTAAATAATGCACAATCATCCTTACGCTCTCCACACAACTTTCTTTTTTTAAGTATCTGTTTTCAGAAAATCTAGATTAACTTCAGTGTGCTAGAATGTCAAATGTTGTAATAAATAGGAGCTGGGGTAAAGTTATAGGGATTAGATAGATGAATTAACATTATATTCCATAACACTAAGCATATATTTTCTGGACGCCTTTCAGGATATATTTTCTGGACGCCTTTCAGGATATATTTTCTGGACGCCTTTCAGGATATCATTCTTTGTACCCAGCAGTGTATATTCAGTGTAATTTTAATTTTCCAGTTTTGATCATCAGTGATTTCACGACCCAAGCCATTTTCCCTTAGTGGAAGTTCTCCACTTCTGGGATGCTGTCAAGCAACAACATCCCAATACTAATGTCAAATTCATATCTGCCATCCAAATATATTCTCTCAATTGCAATCCCCCAATATACATTTTGCTCCTCGGAAAGAAATTAAAAGATACATTAATCCTCATTCGATCCTAGCCACATCTCCAGCAGGTATACACCTCTATCAGTTGTAGTTTTGCATGTTTCATAGGCGTGAAATACAATCACCAGGGAACTCTCTGTTGGATTCAGAACCTGTAACTCGCAGATAAGATCTGTATTTGGACCATGAATCATGTGAAACTTCATCATGAATCTCTTGACTCCAGTCAAATCTGTGTTTTTCAAGCAATTGCTCTGACTCTTGGTGTAAAATCTACTTTTATACATAGCTGATTACCTGTCCAGATTCCCCTCTTTGCAAAACTAATATTTAGCAGTCTATTCGGAGCATCTGCACTAATTGCTAGAGATGCTATTTCTTGCAAACATTGTTTGATTATTTTGAATTTTCCCCTATCTTGTTCAGATAAGCCAAAGTCTCTAAATATTCTCTCAAAAGGAACCATTGCCTGTCACTCCATATGTGTCGAATAATGTAGATGCCAGCTGTTTTTCATTTAACCTATTGTAGCACCGGCTATTATATTTTTTATGTGGGTTGCCCTGCATATAAGCAAATATACTGATGTCTAGATTTACGTCAAATTTCCTATCCAGACAACTGGTAATATTAAGAGGATTCTCACTTTTACCTGTCCCACTTCTTGTTTTGAGCACACTGAGAACACATTGCCTTGCTTGTTTACCTATTGGGTATGTGTACGTACCTAGTGAGGTCTTTCTAAGAAACCCGTATTAATTGATGACTTAAGCTGTTACAGTATAAAAGCTTGATGATATTTTTCCAAACATGGCAATCCAAATCCTCCTTTAGATGTAGGAATCTGGAGTTTTTTTCAGTGAAATATTCATCTTGTTACCTTTACGCTAAACAGAAGTCAAAAAAGATTTTCTACTTGTTTGTACCTAGAGGGCATATATGTAACTGCTAATTATTAACAATATCTACAAATCTTGGACATATTGATCTGTTGTTTGACCAGTGTGTCTGAATTTAGTTCATCTATTTTTGTCGCATCCATCGGGATCCAAAAACCTATCTTGCTTCCACAGGAACCAGAATCTTTCCACATGGCCTCTATAAGTGCTTCTCTAGCAACAGCTATTTGTAATGAGAAAAAACATAAAAGTGGTGTTTATCGGTAACATAGAGATGAAGGTATTACTCTATGCTAATTACATGCTACTAACTTTGTCCGAATTAGATGGCACTCTACCATGCCTGATGAATGTCATCAATAACGTTGGTACAGTTTCAGAATATAAAGTTTATTGGGAAAGCTCTAGAGCTTCTTTATTACCAAGGTTCAAGAGCCAAGGCAAATAACGACGAAATGGAGAATCCATGTTGTGTTCTTTAAAAAGTATCATCTGTTCAAAAAGGATTTCATTTATACCTTTTGTAGGGGTCCCACCTTGATATAGAGTAGATATTGCATTTCTAAAGTTGTCTCCAAAGTTCATAGTCTGTGGTGTGTTTAAGAGGAAGTCGAATTCTATCTTTGTCACCAACTATGCTTTAGGAGTACATATTGTGTTTCCTTGTCCTTGGGGCAGCACATGATGTTATTTCTTCTGTATCTTTTATTAATATATCCATTTTGGTCTTTATTAACAATGCTTTTGATTACTCCATCTAGCCTCTCTGTCCATATCTTAGTTAAAACCTAGTGAGACTGGTCTGTAATTCTTGCAATGTAGTTTATGTCTACTGTGTTTGGGCATATCTATGACGGTGAACAATTTAAAGCTGTCTGAAAAACATTTAGAAGTAATTTTAGTATGTTACATTTCCGATAAGCCTTAGCTCAAGTTCAATTTGAATATTTTGTAGATCTGATTGGTAAAACCATCTGGTCCCGGTGATCAAAATTAATTTGAGCCCATCTAAAAAGCCTAAATGCCTGACCCATTGAACAATTACGGTGATGCAAAATACACCATATGGAAAACCTCCTCCGTTTCTTGAAATGCAGCACCCTCATGAGGGGGCAAGTTTCTTTAGGTTATTCATACATTGCTCGGGCAGATTCAAAGGTCTATTCTGGAGGATTTCAGGAACCATACTGACAGAATGAGTTGAGTTCAGATTGTGGTGTTTAATTTTCCCATTTTCACCTGAGCGTATTCTGATGGAGGCTGCAGGTGACGTTCATACAAGGGTGAAATCTACCTTACCTAGTTGAGTTCAATGCAAATCTTTGTGCACCCTAACTTCCTGAGATTCCTCAGAACTAATGGTATTAATGGTGTTTGGGGATCAGGGTAACATACAGTTACGTTCTGAATCAGTCTTTCGAGACCGTATCACCACACATCCTAAAACTACTAGTCTGGATACCTAAAACATTTTTTGGTTTTGCCAGCAAGCAGGTCTGTAAGAAGTAAGTACAGTCGAAAATAAGCATCATCTGGATGACCCTCTCACTTATGCTGTCCTACGAAGGACATGCTCTGAGAATTTGTTGTTAAACACTCATAGCATGTTAGGGATTGAGAGCCTAACATCCTGAGGGATGCTCCATTGACCTAGACCTTGGTCTTTCCTAATGCCTTTCCTCTACTGCTTGAAGACATAATAAAGCATGTTGTTGGTGTTGTCCATTTAGACCACCATTTCTCTTCCCTGCATCCCAGGGAGAAAGACCTGCAGAGCTATAAAGTATCTGAACTGAGAAATCCCCCCTCCACTTACCCCCAGGCTAGACCTGTCAGTTAGACATCTATGCTCAGTGTGACCTGGTGAGGAACTTGGAGCGAAGGGCTCCACTTTAGGTTCTCTTTCAATCCATCCATCCATCAGTACAGGGACTGCAGCACATGTGTATTAAGGTTTATCATGTAGTCCTAGTGACCTGAAATCTGAGCCCATTTAGATTGAATGCACTCCTGCAAAGGATACATGTACAGAAAAACATCGGGAAGAGTAAGATGTCATTAGTTCCCCAGAAGAGAGGCAAGTTATCTGAGCAGAGGATATAAGTGTTTTTTAGACATTGCTGAAACTGTGATAAAGTGAGCTTGTGGACAGCATCGGAGAAAGGAAGGGTGTAAACCAGATGCCTTCTATTTTCGCTCCACCAAGCGTACACAGCCTTAGTCAAAGCAGAGGCCAGGAAAACTCAACTCATGTGCTCTAACAGTCCTTGAACTGGGCAAATGCCACCTCAAGAGTCTCAACTGGGAAACATCCATGTGGCCTGAAATGCTGTGATATTCATCAACATCATCAAAGGAGAATGCCACGAGGCAGACGTTTGTGTGTGGGGGGCTTCACATCTTGAAGTGCTTCCTCTAAATTCTGATAATTATCAACATTTTCTGCGTCCTGAATGGGTGATTCGTCCTCATCAGCATCATACTCGTCATTATTCTTCTGTCATCTTAGTCACCCTAGTGTCATCTTCATAGGCAAGGCTAGCTTGATTCTCATCCTGCAGCCTGTAAGACTTCCTGGGCTGCAATGATTCCCTTCAAACAGAATCTCTCTGCATTGAAAACAGGGACCAAGGATGCAAATTCGTTTGGCTCTGGGCCGAACTGAGGAACCAAAAACCTCCCTGGCAAAAATGCTCAAACCATCACTGTTCCCTTCGTCTCCTTGTGCTACATCTCTCTTTACATCCATTCTTTCTCTCTCCTCTGTCTCTTCTACCTCTTCGATCACTTTCTTTGTACCTTCAACCTCCCTCCAATTCTATCTCTTTGAAGCCTCTCTGTGCCTGCTGCAATTACCCTCAGAGCGCTGGGAAAAGTGACAGAGGCTCCAGGAGTGGCCATGTGCCTTCAAAACCGATCTTAACGGGCTTCAGCCCAACGGGAAAATGCCCTGTAGAATAAAAGGCCTTTCTGGCCCTGATCCAACTGCTCCTCTAAAGCGTGGAGTGATCATGGACACCACAGAGAACGACATCAACAGAAAGGGCCCAAGTGGCCCTTATCTAGGGGTGTCGAGGCTGCACTTTCTGCAAAGCCTAGTTTCACATCTAGAAGGCCTAGTTTCACATCTAGAAGGCCTAGTTTCACATCTAGAAGGCCTAGTTTCACATCTAGAAGGCCTAGTTTCACATCTAGAAGGCCTAGTTTCCCATCTAGAAGCCTAGTTTCATATTTAGAAGGCCTAGTTTCACATCTAGAAGCCTAGTTTCATATTTAGAAGGCCTAGTTTCACATATAGAAGCCTAGTTTCACATCTAGAAGGTCTAGTTTCCCATCTAGAAGCCTAGTTTCATATTTAGAAGGCCTAGTTTCAACCTAGAAGGTCTAGTTTCATATCTAGAAGGTCTAGTTTCACATCTAGAAGGTCTAGTTTCACATCTAGAAGGTCTAGTTTCACATCCAGAAGGCCTAGTTTCACATCCAGAAGGCCTAGTTTCACATCCAGAAGGCCTAGTTTCACATCTAGAAGGCCTAGTTTCACATCTAGAAGGTCTAGTTTCACATCTAGAAGCCTAGTTTCACAAATCCTAGTTTCACATCCAGAAGGCCTTGTTTCAACCTAGAAGGTCTAGTTTCACATCTAGAAGGCCCAGTTTCACATCTAGAAGGCCCAGTTTCACATCTAGAAGGCCTAGTTTGGATGGATGGTTAAGGAGGCCTATAGTTGTTGGAAAGTTGGGCTAAAAATGACTTCAATTGTCTGAAAAATATCCAGGATAGTAGAAGACGTGCAAAAATCCCCCAGTGAGTAAAAATTGATGTACCTGTAATTAAAAAAGTGAAACACACGAGATGACTGTCCCTGAGCCCTGTTGTTTTGAATCTGAGAGCAAATAATTCAGAATGGCTACCTGAAGGCTCTCTCTGCCATGTGGACATGCAGTCTTTTGATGCTTCCTTTCGGGTGTGTTTTTCTGTAGTTTCTCTCTTTATACATTCCTAGGAAAAGGTGGACAGGAGAAAAAGTATTTAAACGGAATGTATATGTTTTGGGGCATTTCCAAGGTCTAATCCAGTTGCAGGAAATGATTCCAAGGTATGAATGTAGGAAGACTCCTTGCTGGAAAACTATTCTCACTGTGTACACACTGTCATCCAGTTTAAGAAACTTTCTGACCTATTTCTTTAATGTATGTGTGACATGACCTGGCATTTAATGTAGGGGATACGTTAGAGGTTTATTAATATTTGTGAAAGATGCTTTGTAGCTCATGTGCGCCACCTTTTAAAACCACAATCTTCACAACAATGTCGGTGTGACTTTTAACTGCAGTTTAGACTCTCCGTGCATCACTGAGTTAAATGTAAGCTGCGGTGGTGGCTTGTCCATGGTTAAGTACTTTAAGATGGCAAAAATGCCCTTTTGTTCTCCTGTCTTTGTAAACCCATATGGGTAGTTTTAAATGTTTAAATTTTAATATTACATTTTTACTAATATATGCAATAACTCGAAAGATGCTGCACATCTGAGTGAATGTATGAGGGACTGGTGCCCTGTGTTCAACGGACTGTTGTAATAATCGTACAGTGCAGCATGTTTGGTAGTGCATGGATGTGCGAAGAGTTAAAAGCTGACCTGCTTTGTGAGTAAATTCTTTTTATTTTCTGTTTCTACCCCTGTGTTAAAGAATTTTGCTGTCCCTCCGCACTTTGCAATAGAAAAGTTTTTTTAGGATCCAGAAATATTTTTCCATGTTTACCCCCATTCAATAGTGCGGTTGGAGAGGGGTGGAGCTTTCAATGGTTGCTGAACATGTTTAGGGCCCTCTAATGCCACCATTCCTACACAGTCGTTCCACAATGAAGAGTCAATGGATGAGCTTGGATGCAAATAGGGTTATAGTAGAAAAAAGTTGTATTAAACTCGTTCAGATTCTTTTAAGGCCACATTTTGAGTATTTTAAAGAGACTTAAACACTGATGCGGAGTAGTGCAAAGCCAGAAGTGTCAGAGATTTGCCGTTTGAAGATCAATGGTTATGTTTGAAGATGTCAAGATCTTTTGTAGACTGTTGCGTAGGGACTAGATCTCTAGCAGTGGAAATCCACTCCTTTTTATCAGCACCTTTGTCCGTTCATTAAACATTGATACATTTCTTGAAAATTTCTAAGGGTCTGCTCCTCCCGACGGAAGAAGTAAACTGAGCTAACTGAAAATGATTGCTAATAATACTTAAAAATTGTTGAGTTTCATGATTTTGATTAAGCTACCCCGAACCATAATTTGAGCCAGGCCACAAGGCCGCATTGTCTTGGAGAAGGTGAAAATATGTGTGCCAAGTCTGGAGGCCTATAGGTGTTCTCCTCGCCCTTTCTTTTCAGACATCGCCGTCCTGCTTTCCTAGGCTGGCTTCAGGTAGGTGACACTTGTAGAGCATGAACAGTCTCAAGGGTGTTAGATCTTCGATGTTCTCGACCAGTAAGAATCACATGTTCACAGGGCGGGACACTGAATGCACTGATGGCCAGCAGGCTGCTACCCGCAGTGGCTGCTCTTGGCCTTATTGCCCTAGCTTCTGGTTCACCCTTTAGGTAGCAGTGCATTGTGATAAACGCCCCACTGGGATATTTATTGAGTCATGTTGTGTATTTGAATTTTTAAAAAAAAGATTTTAAGAAAGAAATTTGTGTTTGGCATAAAATAAAGTTTTAATTCAGGTAAAAAAAAAATCACATTTAATTTCTCAAAATAAATTGTGATGTGGAAACCATTCTTCACGCGTCAGTTCTCCTTTGTTTGTTGTGTTCCACTTTACCCCTAGTTGTGTACAACAGTTCATAACACAATAAACTTAGAAAACTTTCCACAGCAAGAACAAGGGCGCTGTTGGCATGGCAATGGAAATGTTTAGTGGAATTAAAGTTTCCAACATTAAAATATCAAAGTCACAGTTTTATTTCCTTTTGTCAGTCTCCTGATCATGGGAGTTCTGCTCTTCCCTTGATGTTAAAGGACCCTTGATGTTAAAGGACCTGTGCTCATGCATGGTAAGGCTGTGCCTGCGGTGTTGTCCTGACTCATATCCGCGCATGTGTGATAATGCAAATGCACTATGCCTTATTGTGCTGTGGAGGGGGGTTCCAGTGATAGTTTACATTGGCAAACAAGCTTTCTTTTTTTCGCTGATGCAGAACAGTATCACCAAAAACAATTGGCAAAGCCAGAACATCGGATTTTTTTATTGAAAGACTAGACCTATTGAATGTACCAATGCTTGATCCTTTCTGCCAGCATGCTCTTACATCACAACTTTGTGTTTTACGCACCATTTTCATCTTTCAGATGCATCCTTTTCTCTTTCTTTTGGGGTTTTTAGTTCTCAGCTATTTTTTTCATATTTTTCATGTTTATAAAGTCTTTTGTGTTGTTTTTTTTTTTTTTTTTTTTTGTTACCTCTGGAGTAGCTGTTTCATAACCCTCTCAGCCATGGGCTTTTTTGTACTTTTCACAGTATGATGGTAAAATGTCAGGTACGAATTGGAAATTAAGATGCCTTTTCTGTCTGACACTGGACAATGACATTGTAACTTGCGGACCCTGTTGGAATACGGAGCCTAAGTGCATCACTGTGAGTGAATTAAAGTATATATCTGAAAGAGACACGTTAGTGACAGATTCCTTACCTTAGAATATCCCCAGGCGTCAGGCTGGATCCGGAAAGTTTTTGCGTAGCAGTACCCTTGCGCGTCGGTAGGCGGCGTTGTGCGGCTCCGCGTCCGTCGTCGGCGTTGAGATCGCCGGGATGACGTCGCGGGCAGTACTTAGACGCCGCCCCTGCGCGCTGACGTCAGTTCTTTCGTTTTCCGCGCCAGTAAGTGCAGATCCGGGAAGAGCAGTGCCCTAGTCATTTTTTGACTAAGTTTTTGGGTGATTTTTCACTGTTTTCTCCAAGTGTCTCGACTCCGTAGGTGTCGGTAGGGATGCCCGGCTTCAAGCCATGCGACGCCTGTGGTCGAATGATGTCGATCACAGACCCGCATCAGGAGTGTCTTTACTGCCTCGGCAGCGACCACGACACGAAGTCGTGCCCCGACTGCCGGGCCTTGCACCCGAAGGTTTTGCGAGAGCGGTCTCGAAAGCTCCTCGAGGTCCGGCAGTCGACTCCGCGCCACGCCAAGCCCCGGTCACGTGAGAGGTCGAGGGGCCGGTCGCGGAGTCCTCATCGGTCGTCGGGATCCAAGTCTTCGCACTCCTCCGGTAAGTCGAAGCATAAGAAGTCTAAGAAGCGTCATCGCTCGACGACTTCCCCTCGCCGGTCTCGCGACTCGGCTGAGGGTCCTGTCGGCACCGTCTCCGCGGCTCCGGGAGTGCCTGTGGAGCCGCCCGCGCATTACCCGTCCTTCCCGGGTTCGGGGGCGACTCCGGCCGAGATACAGGAGTTCCTGTTGGCCATGGCCTGCCTCTTCGGGCCTCAAGGTCCCCCCGGTGCGCCTTCGGGCCCCGCGGGCCCTAGTGGGGTTCCTACGGCGCCTCGACCCCGGCTCCGGTGCTGCCACAACCCCGGCTCCGGTGCTGCCACAACCCCGATCGACGCCGGTTGACCTGACGACACCTCCACCGGCGCCGATCTCTCCGGTGCCGTTCCCGACGCCGACCGGGGCTCCGGGCGGCGTCGTTCCCCGGTTCTCTCCAGATCCGGACATGGCGCCGGACCGGCGTCGCTCGACGCCGGCTCCGACGCCGATGGGACCTTGGGTCCCGCATGTCCCTCCTCCATATTTTGAACAAGAATTGGAGGACGCAGAGGACTGGGAGGGGTCTGATGACCCACAGCAGTGTGAGTTTGATCAGGACTAGGCTGAGGAGCTTGGGGATGCCAGTGGTTTGGACATCTCCCCTGACCCTGGCATGCTGTCTCCTCCTTCCGTGGCAACGGAGGAGGGAGCAAACTTTGCAACGGTGTTGCGTAGAGCAGCTGGGGTCTTACACCTCCAGTTGCCTACGGTGGCTGTCAGGACTAACATCCTGACGGAAGTGCTTCAGCCGGCGGCTACCTCCTTGGAGCCACTGCTGCCGTTTAACGAGGCGCTTTCCGACGTTCTTTTGGGCACCTGGTCCAAGCCCACCACAGGGGCTCCTGTGGATAGGAACGTGGCCCGACGCCATCGCCCTGCTCCGGGCGACCCCCTGTTCCTCTCCCAACACCCCATCCCTGAGAGCTTGGTGGTCCAAGCCTCTGCTTCCCAAAGCGCCTTCCCTACCGCTCCCCCGGATAGGGAATCCAAACGCCTGGATCAATTTGGGAAGGTTTTTTCTTCCTCCAGTGCTGGCTTGCGGTCCGTCAATACCACTTGCCTCTTGGGCCGATATTCCCACTCCCTGTGGGATTCGGTGGCGCAAGTTCTGCCCCAGTGTTCTGAGGAGGTCCAGACACTGCTTACCCGAGTCATTGCGGAGGGAAGAGATGCGGCAAAGTTCACCATCAGATGTGGCCTTGATACCGCCGACTCGCTAGGCAGATCGCTTGCGACGACAGTGGCGCTGCGCCGTTACGCCTGGCTGAGAACCACTGGTTTCTCGGGTGATGTCTAAAACACTCTTATGGACATGCCCTTTGATGGGATCGGTCTTTTTGGGAACAAGGCAGACCATGCGCTGGAGCGTTTTAAGGACTCGCGGGCTACGGCTAAGTCCCTGGGCCTTTCTGCTGTACGCCCTCCGCAGCCATCTGCTTTTCGCCCCTTTCGTGGACACGGAAGGGGCGCCCAGTCACGTCCGCTGCCCAGCCACCAGCCCGCGCAGCAAGCGTCTTCGCGTGGCCGAGGACGTGGCTCCCGCCGTGGCGGGTCAGGCAACCAGCGTGCGGGTCAGGCCACCAACCCCGCCCCGTCCGCGGCCTCCAAGCCCTCCTAGTCCTTCCTTTCAGGTGCACAGCACGCCAGTAGGGGGCAGGGTCCGCCATCACCTTCACCACTGGCGTGCCATCACCTCGGACAGGTGGGTCTTGGACATTGTCCGAAGGGGCTACTCCCTCCCCTTCGAGACCATCCCCCCCAGCCATGCCACCTCAATTCCACCGCATGTCAGGGGATCACTTGGTGCTTCTTCAAAAGGAAGTTGCGGCCCTCTTGGCCAAGAGGGCCATCGAGCGCGTTCCGACCCCAGAAGTAGGACGTGGTTGCTACTCCCACTACTTTCTGGTGCCCAAGGAGGACATGTGTCCTATCTTGGACCTCCGGAACGTCAATCGCTTCCTCCGGAAGGAGAAGTTCAAGATGCTCACCCTAGCTCAGGTCTTGACTGCTCTCGACCCTGGAGACTGGATGGTAGCGTTGGACTTGCAGGACGCATATTTCCACATCCCCGTCCTGCCGGCCCACCGGCGTTACCTGCGGTTCACGGTAGGCCTCGAGCATTTTCAGTTCACCGTGCTCCCTTTTGGCCTTACCAGCGCCCCTCGGGTGTTCACGAAAGTGATGGCGGTGGTCGCAGCTTATCTGCGCCGGGCAGGGGTTGCAGTCTTCCCCTACCTCGACGACTGGCTACAGAAGGCGGGCTCGTCCCAGGCAGTCGTCTCCCACCTCCAGACAACGGCCGAACTCCTGCACTCGCTGGGGTTCTCCATCAACGTGCCGAAGTCGCACCTGATTCCTTCTCCACAGCTCCTTTTCATCGGAGCAGTTCTGGACATGACACAGTTTCGGGTTTATCCTCCCGAACGGCGAGTCTGGGATATTCAGGCTATGATTCCAATCTTTCGGCCTTTATCCTGGGTTTCGGTACGGATGACCCTGAGGCTGCTGGGCCTCATGGCCTCCTGCATCCTGCTGGTCGATCATGCCAGATGGCATATGCGGGCTCTGCAGTGGGACCTGAAGTTCCAGTGGGCGCAGCACCAGGGGCAACCTGTCCGATCACGTCCAGATCTCGGAGGGGACTGCAAAACAGTTGCAGTGGTGGCTCTCGAACCGGCAATGGGTCATGGGCACATCCCTCTCCCTTCCCCAGCCAGTGCACACAGTTGTGACGGACGCGTCCCTTCTGGGATGGGGCGGTCACATGGGAGAGGCGGAGATCAGAGGCCTTTGGTCTCCGACAGAGTCCCGGCTCCATATCAAACTTCTGGAGCTCCGGGCGATCCGACTTGCACTCAAGGCATTCCTTCCCTCTGTCAAAGGGAAGGTAGTGCAGGTGTTCACAGACAACACCACCGCCATGTGGTACTGCAACAAACAGGGCGGGGTGGGGTCATGGACCCTATGTCAGGAGGCTCTGCGCCTCTGGACATGGCTGGAACATCAGGGCGTATTCCTGATGGTTCAACACCTGGCAGGTTCCCTGAACGCCAGAGCGGACGAACTCAGCCGCAGGTGCATGATGGATCACGAATGGCGTCTTCACTCGGAGGTGGCGCAAGGTCTCTTTCAGCAGTGGGGAGAGCCTTGGTTAGATCTGTTCGCCACCGAAGAGAACGCGCACTGTCAGCAGTTCTGCGCGTTGGAATTTCCAAGGCGGCACTCGCTCGGCGACGCTTTTCGTTGCGAGTGGAGTTGCGGTCTGTTGTACGCCTTTCCGCCTATACCACTTCTACCCAGAGTGTTGAAGAAGATTCGGCGCGACCGGGCCCAAGTTCTTCTTGTGGCTCCGGACTGGGCTCGAAGAGTTTGGTATCCCGAGCTACTCAGTATGAGCGTCGATCCCCCGATCCGTCTGCCTCTTCGGGAGGATCTTCTGTCGCAGCAGCAGGGGACGGTCCTCCACCCGAACCTGTCCAGTCTACACCTGCTTGCGTGGAGATTGAGCGGCGGCAGTTGATTCCTTTCAACTTGCCTCCCGAAGTTTGTGATGTGATTCTGGCAGCCAGGCGTCCCTCCACTAAGGTGGTATTCGCCTGCAGGTGGAACAAGTTTGTGGCATGGTGCACAGCAAAGGCTGTGAATCCCCTTTCTGCCCCTCTTTCTGAGGTTCTTCTGTTCCTTCTTTCTCTGGCCCAACAGGGTTCTGCCCTCGGTACCATCAAGGGCTATCTTTGTGCAATATCGGCCTTCCTCAGGCTTCCTGATCAGCCCTCTCTTTTTAAGTCCCCTGTTGTTAACAGGTTTCTTAAAGGCATTACTCACCTCTTTCCTCCTGTTCCGTTTATAATGCCTCAGTGGGACTTAAATTTGGTTCTTACCTTCTTAATGTGCGCTCCCTTTGAGCCTCTGCATAACTGTCCTCTTCATCCAGACAAGGTTGTTCTTCGGACGCGTCCGTCCTTCTCGCCAAAGGTGGGTACTGCCTTCCACATTGGGCAGACCATCACTTTGCCCACCTTCTTTCCGCCTCCTTCCAGAGAGGAAGAGAGGCTCCACCGTCTGGACCCAAAACGTGCGCTTTCCTTTTACCTCAACCGCACACAACAGTTCCGGGTGGATGACCAGCTCTTTGTTGGCTACGTGGGCGCCAAAAAAGGTCGGGCGGTACACAAGAGGACCATCTCCCGCTGGGTCATCTTGTGTATCAAGGCCTGTTATTCTTTGGCTAAGAAGGAGCCTCCTGTTGGGCTGCGTGCCCATTCCACCAGGGCTACGGCTGCTACCGCGGCTTTCGGTCGAGGTGTTCCGTTGCAGGATATTTGCCAGGCAGCTACGTGGGCCTCGCTGCACACGTTTACCAAACATTACTGCCTTGACAGCCAGGTCCGGAGGGACGGCTTCTTTGGCCGTTCTGTCCTCCGGGACTTCCTTGTCTGACTCTGTTCGCAGACCCACCACCGGGGTTGGTATTTCTGGGGTATCTATTCTAAGGTAAGGAATCTGTCACTAACGTGTCTCTTTCAGATGCACAAGTTACTAACTTGTGTAACGATATATCTGTAAGAGACAGTAGTTAGTGACCGATTCCTTACCGCCCCACCCATCCTCCCCGTTCTGCGAACTGATTTCTAGGGTTAAGGACATCCCTTTCAGGGCCCTAGTATTTTTCAGACACCTATGTCAGCTTCTTGCATGGCTCTGCATTCCTGGCGCGGAAAGTCGTGTACAGAACTGACGTCAGCGCGCAGGGGCGGCGTCTAAGTACTGCCCGCGACGTCATCCCGGCGAGCTCGACGCCGACGATGGACGCGGAGCCTCACGACTCCGCCTACCGACGCGCAGGGGTACTGCTACGCAAAAACTTTCCGGATCCAGCCTGACGCCTGGGGATATTCTAAGGTAAGGAATCTGTCACTAACTACTGTCTCTTACAGATATATCGTTACACAAGTTAGTAACTTGTGCCTTTATATCAAAAAAACATAATCCTGCATCTCAGACAGTACCATAATAGACTAGGGAATGGTCCAGAGGGCATTCACTGTCTCCTCCACCAACCCCAAAAAAGGTGGTCTGGAGGAAGCACCGATTCTTCACCATTTGAATATCCCCAAGTGCTGGACTGGATTCAGGGAACTTTAAAAGCAGTGCTCCCAGATGCCGGCCGGTGTCATCGTGCAGCTCTGTGTTCGCTCCATACCGCCCCAGAAGTTATGAAGCCAAGCCGCATGTAAGTGCCACCTCTGAAGTTACTGTCTTTCTGTGCCTTCTGAGATGTTTCAAGAGGTCCGCTCCAATTAAGGAGAGTCCTCTGATCTCCACCTCCCCAAGGTGGCAGCCCCAACCCAGAAGTAAAGCATTGTTCACCACTGTGGCGAAGGGAGAGGGGTCTGACATTGCAGATCTTCTGCAGTCTCCTCAGAAATCTGGACAAGGTCGGAGATATTTCCTTTATGTTGTGTCTTCACTGGAACTTCATATCCCACTCCAGAGCTGGTGTAGGATGCTGGCTCTGTATATACTATACCAAAGGGAGGTATAGTGTGCACAGAGTCCAGTGGAACCCCAAAGGTAGGCAGAGGTAAAGTTAGATAGCACCTCACTCTCTATTTGTGGTAGTGTGGTCGAGCAGTAAGGCAGTACCAAAGGACAGTGTTAAGCATTTGTTGTACACACTCAGTCAGCAAATGAATTCACACACTCAAAGACTGAACTTCAGACCAATTGTTTTTGTATAAAAATATTCTTTTAGTTATTTTATTTTCTAGAACCAAGCAAGTCTGGCACAGGTAAGCAATAAATACTTTACAGTAGTAAGGCAATTTGTAGACAGTTTGAATTACAATTGTAAATGTACTTTGGTTTGACTTACAGTATTGTTATTGAGAAATGCAATGCTTTGTAAATACAGTACATATACTTTGAATGGAATTTTCTGTAAGATTACAGGTAAGTTACTTTTGAGATTACTTTTCTTACTCAGAGTAGTATACCTGGATACTACTCTGGGACATTTCCTGTAAACAGGTAAGTAAAATCGTTTTTGTTAAACAGTACAATTTTAAAGAATTTCTTTAGGTTTTCAAACTCCACACTTAGAAACTTTTCCAAGAAAATTGCGATTCTAATAGGTTTACTGTTTATAGAATCGGGATTTTATTAAAGACAAGGAGGCTAGCATTATGCATAAGCTTTTATTTCCCACTTCTGAGCAGCACCTTTAAAAGCTCATGGAATCTTTAAAACATCACAATCAAAAAGAACTTTGAACTCCATAAGTAACATGAGACCACCATCTTCCTCCTCTTTTCGTTTGCCTCTTCCAGCTTCTCTTCCCAATCCAATACGAGTATTATCCAAAATTAATTCTCTACAATAAAAAACATATTATCAAAAAAACATGCTTAAAACATACTTTTTCTCCTTAAATCAAAAACTACATAACATTTTCCTTTTTCTTAACACAAATCATTTTACACACCCCAGGGAGGGGTGGGAGGGATAATGCTAGCCTCCTCGTCTTTAATAAAATCCCGATTCTATAAACAGTAAACCTATTAGAATCGCAATTTTATGTCAAGACAGGAGGCTAGCATTATGCATGTTTAAAGCTTTCTAAAACACATTTAGAAACATGTTCCACTGATTTAAAATAGAATCTCCTGAAAGTAGAAACAGAAGACCAGTCAGCTGCCTTCATAATATCTTCTAAACGTCCACCTAACATGCTCACTTTACTTGCCATAGCTCCACGCACAGAATGCGCAGTAAATTTAGACACATCAACACCAGCCTCCTTCATGGCACATTTAACCCATCTAGCAATAGTCACATTTGAAACTGCCTTATACGGTTTCACATATAAGACATCAAAACCTGATCTATCCCATCACCTCTTTTTTCCAACATTCTGTTTTCATATTCCTTCAAACATCTAACCACACACAAACCTGGACATTCATCAAACACTGGATAAAATACAGTACTTGACATTGTCTTAGTCCTTTTACATATTTCAAATACCACACCATTTGGTTGAAAAAATCTATGAGAAATTTCCAAGGCCTTTACATCTGAAACCCTTCTAAAAGAAATGAGACATAATAAAGTAGCCAACTTCCAAGATAACTCCCTAGCATCCAAGTACTTATTACTAGGCCAGGCCATAAATAACTTAAGCACCAAATCCACGTCCCATAAGGATTTATATTTTAACTCGGGTGGCCTCTTAACCCGAATCCCTTTCATAACCCTACAAACTAAAGGACTCTTACCAAAAGTCAGACCATGACTCAAACTATGTCCAGCTGAAATAGCTGATCTATACCAATTCACAGTCCTATAAGACATACCCTTCTCAAAAAGACCAGCCAAAAAATTTGCTACCTGAACATCAGTTGCTTCCAAGGGATCCAAACCCCTTTCCATGCACCAACGAATCCAAACTTTCCACGATCCTCTATACCTTCTTCTGGTCCCTGGAGCCCAAGACTCAAACAACAATTCCGCAGCCGTTGCTGAAAGATCTGTGAATGCTCTTGAACCCCTGATATCTTCCAAACTAGAAGGTTGAGTGAACCTGACTCCACCAAGGGATGTTCCTCCCCTTCTACATTCCTCAAAAGACCTCTGAAAGCCCAAATTACAAGAGGCTCTGTCACTGCTAGCTCCATCACGGAAGGGAACCAAGCTTGACTCTTCCAAAAAGGAGTTACTAAAACTAGTTGGCATCTCTGCTTCCTTACCTGAACCAGAACTCTCTGAATCATTGAAAACGGGGGAAAGGCATAACCTTTCCACCTTCTCCAATCCTGCTGAAACGCATCCGCTCCCATTGCACCTGGATCCGGCCTCCAACTCACATACCTTTTTAGTTGATAGGTCAGCCTTGACGCAAACAGATCCACTTCCAGAGGGCCCATTCTCTCCATCAACTGAATAAAAACCTCTTCTCTCAGCTTCCAATCGCTGTAATCTATCGTATTTCTCGAATTCCAATCTGCAATTACATTCCTTGCACCTGGTAAATATTCTGCTTTCAAACCAATTTTTTGCTCCAAACAAAACTCCCAAATTTCCTTTGCTAATTCCGCCAAACCTTTCGACCGAGTACCACCCAGTCTGTTTATATAAGCCACAGCAGACACATTGTCCATCCTGAGTAGAACCGATCTTCCTACCAAACCTTCCTTGAAACTCTTCAAGGCAAACAATCCCGCTCTCATCTCTAGACAATTGATATGACTTTCCTTCTCCCAAGGAGACCAGACTACACCAGTCTGCTTTCCAAGACCAACTGCACCCCAACCTAAGTTGCTCGCATCCGTCTCCAAAACAAAATCTGGGCAAACCCCAAAAATTGCCCTTCCATGTTTTCTCTCCACCAAATCAATTCCTCTCTTGCCTCCATAGTAACATCTACCATGTCTCCATACCACAAACCTCTTGACAGCCCTGATTTTTTCATACGCTGTAATCCTCTGTAATGTAGAGGTCCTGGAAAAATTGCCTGAATTGACGAACTCAAGAGACCAATTACCCTTGCCAGATTCCTCAAACAAACTCTCTGATTGTTTAACACTTTCTGAATCACCTGTTTTATTTTCTTCACCTTCTTCTCCGGAAGACACAACTGACACGCAACTGTGTCTACCACAAAACCCAGAAACTCCACCTTCTTCACTGGTTCCAAAACTGACTTTTCTAAATTTATTAAAAACCCCAAACTTTCCAAAGTGCTCGTCACAAACATCAAATGTTCTTTTACAATAACAATATCCTGATTCATAATCAAAATATAGTCTAGATAAATTATCATCCTTACTCCTCTTTCGCGTAAGAAACCCACTACTGACCTCATCAACTTGGTGAAACACCAAGGGGCTGATGAAAGTCCAAAGGGAAGGCTCTTGAACTGATACAGTTGACCCTTCCATCTGAACTGAAGAAATTTCTGACTGTCCTCTGAAATTGGAATTGTGAAGTAGCCATCCTTCAGATCTAACTTCACCAACCAATCTCCTTCTTGAAGAACATCTCTCAAGAGATGAATTCCCTCCATTTTGAAATGTCGATATGTCACATATTGATTCAAACTTCTTAAATTTATTACTGGTCTCCAACCTTTTTCTTTTTTCTTTACAAGAGAGTACTTACAAAACCTTTCCTTTCCTCCTCCACTAGAATAATTACATCATTCTCTAACATCATATGTACCTCGTTTTCCACTATTAACATTAATTCCTCCTGAAACATTAATTCCATAGGTTCTCACTCCTGCAAAGGTTTTGTTACGAACTCTACTCGAAAACCTTCTACAGTTTCCAGTACCCAAGCATCTTTTGATACCTCCTTCCATTTCTCTTTGAAATACTTCAACCTTCCTCCAACATTTTTCGGGATAGAAAAAATACCTGTCTTCATACTCAACCTGGTTATGATTCTGGGTCTGGTTTTGACCTCTTCCTCTATAACCACGTGCCCGGCTTCTTCCTCTTTGCGGAAAGAAGTTGTAACTATTCTGTCCTCTTCCAAAATTTCCTCCTTGGTTTTGGTAATGGGCTCTGTAATTACCTCGGCCGGTAGCTTGCCCTCGTCTACCGGCCCGACCATATAAACCACTGTTGTTGAATACTCTCAGCATATTGAATTGAGCCCTATCGAGGCTTGTGAAGGTGTTCACAAATTTTGACAGAGACTTCACCATTCTGTCTCCAAACAGAAGCCCCCGTGCCTCTTCACTTGACTCTTTATACGCTAGATTTCCTAATCTTGGATTTATCCTCATAAGGATTGTCTTCCTTCTTTCCGAAAGAATGCCAGCATTCGCATTGCCTAAAAAGCATACTGCCCTCTGGCACCAACCACGCATTAAGGATAGATCTAGATCAAGATTCTTCAGATAAGCTTCCTCTACTGCATTGAAATTTTTTGCCAAAGGCCCTAATATGTCAAGAAGCTTATCTTGGCACCGTTTCAAGGAACGGTCTAACCCCTTCCTTGGATCTTTTCCCATCTTGAAGAGATATGTTATTAATTCTGGGTCAATATTTGGTGCCATCGTTATTTTTTCCTCTATTTGGTCTCGAGCACTCTGCTCTCATAATATTTCTCTCCTCTATCTCTAGTGGCTTGCGCAACCTTGCCTTAATGTAATCCGCCACATGCTCAAGAGGCCACCAATCCTTCCCTCTTGGGTGCCTTATCTCTTTAGGACTAAACATCAGTTCACCAAAAGGATCGACCACTGTATCCTTAACTTTCTCTTTCACGTTGTCTTCTTTTTCCTCTCCTAATCCATCTTTATATTCTAGGTCTAAAATGTATTAATCCAAATCATCCTCACTCAATGCATCTCCTGATGCATTTCCTCTCTTTCCAGTGAATAACTGGCCCTCCTGTGTATCGCCTCGGATACCCTTCCTTTTTGAGCCGCTTAGGACTCCACTCTGATCCTTCTTAGTACCTAAATGTTTCTTTTTGCGAAACATTTTCCTCCTGGACCTCTTTCATTCTCCTTTTCTGAAATGGAGAAATATTCTTCTTCTTCGTTAATTTTTCTCTTTCCTAACGCCTGTTTCACTGACTTTTGTATAGTCTCCTTCACTTCCTTACTTATAATTTCCCTTATCATCTTCTCCTGTTCCTCATTTGTCTTTTCCATTTCTTATTTAAAAATATTAATCCTCCTCTACTCTGTAAACGAACTTCAATTCTCTTTTTATCACAAAAATATACCGTAGTAATATCTTATTCTGCCTCCGTCAACTGTCAAACTGCATCAACTGCCTCTCCTGAGACGCTATGCCGAAGCGAGAATCGTTTCCATGGGAACGAGCCTCGCAGAGCTAATTCCCCTAGAAACAACTCCTCTCGTTCAAAAACAACCTCTATTTCCCTTCAAAATTCAACTCATTGTTGGCCAATTAGGAAACACGCCTCACGTTTGATTGCGTCACTCCGCAGGCTTCCTCAATCCAGTCACAACTCTCTGCTCGAGCCCTGCTCGCGCCACCACTTCCCTTCACAATGAAGTCACGGTAAGCGCGAGCCGATTTATTTTTAAAATGTCTGTATAACTGAAACTCTCACACGCGAGCGCGAGTGCTCTCACTTTACATTTTCCAATTCAAATCAAAACCATTTCTTTAATAATACTAATCCCCTTAAATAAGTTAACTTTCATACACAAATTAAATCATTTTAAAAATCTATTTATCCAAACAAACCCAAACAATCCTTTTTAATCTCAAATCAACATACATTCAAGCTCAACTATACACTCATAAATTGGGTCTTCACAACATTCTATCAACAACGCACTTATACTAACCAAATATTAAAAATCAAATATTATAATCAATATACTAAAACAATACTTATCTGCTCAGAAGCAGCAAACAAAAGAGGAGGAAGATGGTGGTCTCATGTTACTTATGGAGTTCAAAGTTCTTTTTGATTGTGATGTTTTAAAGATTCCATGAGCTTTTAAAGGTGCTGCTCAGAAGTGGGAAATAAAAGCTTATGCATAATGCTAGCCTCCTGTCTTGACATAAATCAGTCAATGTTATCCTATGGAGGAAAATAGTGTTATCGGTTTTAAGGTAAGAATTCAGTAGTGGGAGTTGAGGTTCTGGGGGTAGACTCAGAGGTCCTCCAGGGTCAAGGATGCACTCTCGTTACACCCTCAGCGGCACTAGGGCGGCCGGGTGCAGAGTGCTGAGGCCCAATGTTATCCAATGGGGGAAAGGAGGCCTACGGTTGGTGGCTGCTGACGAGCAGGCCACTTGCTTGTGGGAGCAAAGCTCCTGGACTTTAGCTCAGGGCAAATGGGGAAACAAATTAGCACCAAAGGTGCACCCTCAGCGGCACTAGAGCGGCCGGGTGCTGTTTCGACGTCGGGCGCCCTGTTGTTTGCAATGGGGAACCTCCGGTTTGCAAAGGCACTGCAGGCTTGGGGACGAAGGTCTTCTGGATACGACCACCACTTCGAGAGGAAAGTTGGGGGTTGGTTAGGCACCGTCGGTTGGGCCACCCAAGGCCGTGGGGCGTCGGGTGCAGGGGTGCCTTTTAGGGTCGGATCTTCTTACCAGCTCCTGGTCGCGGTTGGGGGGACCCTCCGGATTTAGGCTGCAGGCTTGAGGCAGGTCAGTGGTCACTGGATCTCGGGTTAGGATTGCCGGGGGGACCTCCTTGTGGTGTTTGCCCACTCGAGCTCGGGCCGTGGACGGCGGGTGCAGAGTGGGGCAGATCCGCGGTGTCCGCCCGGAGCCAGAGGTTGCGGATGAACAAATCCGGTGTTCATGGGAGACACAGTCTTTGTGGTTGAAGGCAGGCAGGTCCTCCAGGGTTTTCGAGGTTGCTGGCTGCAGGACACACCGGGATTTCGCAGGAGCAGGTTCGAGGTGGAGACAGGCCGGTAGGGCTGGGGCCAAGTCAGTGGGCGTCTTCCTCTTGTTAGCTTCGGCACGGCTGTTAGGTCCTTCTTCTTCTTTTCTTGTAGTTTCTTCTTGTCTGAGGAAGCAAGGTTCAGGGGTGCCCCTAAATACTAGATTTAGGGGAGTTACAGGTAGGTAAAAAGGTTGGGACCAATGGGTCCCTTCCCTGGGGTGGGTACACCCACCTATTATGCCACCCTGCAGTGGGAGGGGGGCATAAGCCTTTCCCTGGTTGGCTGAGTCCCCCCATCTGCAAGATGGCGGGGACAGAGTTGTGCTTCACCTCGCCTCCCCCACCTGAGGGGTGGCGTTTGCAGAGGTGGCACACCTCTCTTCCTCACTTGTTTTTTCCACCAGTTCTCCCGCCCAAAGTGGGGGTCAGAACCAGTGGGGACCAGTTGCTGAAAGCAGCAAGTGGCCTGGGGAAGCTCACAAAGGCGGCAAGCCTTTGAAGCTTCCCCTTCGTGAACCCTGCCCATCCTGGGGGAGGAGGCTTGGCTCCTTGTCCCAGGATGTGCATTGTTTCAGGCCCCAGAGAGCAGCAGGCTCTCGACACAGGGGTCCAGAAACATGTCTGGTGGTGGCAGCTGAAAGCAACCACTCAGCCTGGACACTAGTGGTAGGTTAGTTTTCAGGGGGCATCTCTAAGATGCCCTCTGTGCATTTTTCATTAAATCCCACGCTGGCATCAGTGTGGGTTTAATGTGCTGAGAAGTTAGATACCAAACTTCTCAGTTTTCAGTGTAGCCATTATGGTGCTGTGGAGTTCGTACTGACAAACTCCCAGCACCATATACTCTTAATGGCAGCACTGCACTTACAATGTCTAAGAATGGACTTTGACACTGTAGGGGTACAGGGCTCATGCACCTTTACCCTCACCACTGGTATAGTGCACCAAGCTAGAGGGGTGACTGATCTGTGCCAGGGCAGTGGGTTATAGGCATGACACACGGAGATGTGTGCCATGTCGACTCTTCACTTTGTTCTGCACCAAAACACGCAGCCTGCAAAGGCAGTGTGTGAGTGTAATGGTACAGGACCTCTAAGGGTGGCACACTAAGTGCTGCAGCCCTTAGAGGCCTTCTCTGGTCACAGTGCCCTGGGTATCTGTGGTACCATTTACCAGGGGCTGACCTGTGGCCATAGATGCCACTTGGGTTTAGGCTTCAATGCAGTATTAGGGAAAGAACATAGGCCCTGGGTACCTGATTAGCAGGAGCCCAGGGCACACTCAGTCAAAGCACATCAGCAATTCAGCAAAAGGTGGGGGCAACCATGCAGAAAGAGGGCACTTTCTCACACATCCCTCCCCCCCTCACCCCCCCAAACGAAAGAGGAGGAGACTAACCTTTCCCTAGAGAGTCTTCATTTTCTAAGTGGAAGAACCTGGAAAGTTCATCTGCATTGGCATGGGCAGTCCCAGGTCTGTGTTCTACTACAAAGTCCATTCCCTGTAGGGAGATGGACCACCTCAACAGTTTAGGATTTTCACCTTTCATCTGCATTAGCCATCTGAGAGGTCTGTGATCAGTTTGAACTAGGAAGTGAATACCAAACAAGTATGGTCTCAGCTTCTTCAGGGACCAAACCACAGCAAAGACCTCCCCCTCAATGGCATTCCAACGCTGCTCCCTGGGGAGAAGCCTTCTGCTTATAAAAGCAACAGGTTGGTCTTGGCCTTCATCATTGGTCTGGGATAGGACTGCTCCTATCCCTAGCTCAGAGGCATCAGTCTGCACAATGAACTGCTTGGCATAGTCTGGAGCTTTGAGAATTGGTGCTGAGCACATAGCCTCTTTTAGGGTGTCAAAAGCCTTTGACAACTAACTGTCCAGTTTACCTTTTTGGGCATCTTCTTGGAGGTGAGTTCTGTGAGGGGAGCCACAATGGACCCATATCGCTTCACAAACCTCCTGTAGTACCCAGTCAAGCCAAGGAATGCCCTGACTTGGGTCTGGGTTGTTGGAGCTGCCCAGCCCAGGATGGCATTGATCTTGGGGTGTAAGGGTTGTACCTGGCCTCCACCAACCAGGTGGCCCAAGTACACCACAGTTCCCTGCCATATTGCATTTGGGTGCCTTGATAGTTAGACCTGCAGGTTGCAGGGCATTTAAAACCTTCCCAAGGTGGATCAGGTGATCCTGCCAGGTGGAGCTAAAGACAGCAATATCATCTAGATAAGCTGCACTAAAGGACTCCAGTCCAGCAAGGACTTGATTCACCAACCTCTGGAAGGTGGCAGGGGCATTCTTTAAACCAAAGGGCATAACAGTAAACTGATCATGCCCATCAGGTGTGGAGAATGCTGTCTTTTCTTTTGCTCCTGGGGCCATGCCAATTTGCCAGTACCCTGCAGTTAAGTCAAAGGTACTTAGAAATTTGGCTGCACCCAACTTGTCTATCAACTCATCTGCTCTTGGGATAGGGTAAGCATCTGTCTTGGTAACAGAGTTGATCCCTCTATAGTCCACACAGAACCTCATTTCTCTCTTTCCACCCTGTGGATGAGGTTTGGGGACTAGAACCACTGGACTGGCCCAGGGGCTCTCAGAGGGTTTAATAACCCCTAACTCCAGCATCTTGCTGATGCTTTCCTTGACTTGAACAGACTGTCAATAGATTTTGTTTTTGACAGGTGAACTGTCACCAGTGTCCACATCATGGGTACACCAGTTTGTCTGACCAGGGGTCAAGGAAAAGAGCTTTGCATACTGCTGCAAGACTTGCTTGCGATCAGTCTGCCGTTGGGCATAGAGGGTGTCTGAAAAGACAACTCCATCCACTGACCCATCTTTTGGGCTGTATGAGAGGAGGACAGGGAGAGGTTCACTCTCTGTCTCCTGATCCTCATCAGTCACCATCAGCATGGTGATGTCAGCCCTGTCATGGAAGAGCGTAAGGCGGTTCACATGGATAACCCTTTTGGGTGTCCTGCTTGTGCCCAGATCAACCAAGTAGGTGACCTCACTCTTCTTTTCTAGGGCACCAAGGGCACTCCATCTGTCCTGGAGTGCCCTTGGTGCCACTGGCTCCAAAACCCACACCTTTTGCCCAGGTTGAAATTCAACCAGTGCAGCTTTTTGGTCATACCAGTGCTTCTGAAGCTCCAGGCTGGCCTCAAGATTTTTGGATGCCTTTTCCGTGTACTCAGCCATTCTGGACCTTAGGCCAAGCACATAGTCCACAATATCTTGTTTGGGTTCTTGGAGAGGCTTCTCCCAGGCTTCTCCCAACCCTCTTTTACAAGGCAGAGTGGTCCCCTCACATGATGGCCAAACAGAAGTTCAAAGGGGGAAAACCCTACTCCCTTCTGTGGCACCTCTCTGTAAGCGAAAAGCAGGCATGGTAAGAGGACATCCCATCTCCTTTTGAGTTTTTCAGGGAGCCCCATAATCATGCCTTTTAATGTATTGTTGAATCTCTCAACAAGGCCATTGGTTTGTGGGTGATGGGGTGTAGTAAACTTGTACTGCACTCCACACACTTTCCACATGTGTTTTAGGTAAGCAGACATGAAGTTGGAACCTCTGTCTGAAACCACCTCCTTAGGAAACCCTACTCTGGTGAAGACACCAATGAGGGCCTTGGCTACTGCAGGAGCTGTAGTAGTCTTAAGGGGAATTGCCTCAGGATACCTAGTGGCATGATCCACTACCACTAGAATGAATTTGTTTCCTGATGCTGTGGGAGGTTCAAGTGGACCCACTATGTCCAGACCTACCCTTTCAAAGGGAACCCCAACCACTGATAGTGGAATTAAGGGGGCCTTTGGGTGGTTACCAGTCTTGCCACTGGCTTGACAGGTTACACAGGAGCTGACAAACTCCTTCACCTTCTGAGTCATCTGGGGCCAGTAAAAGTGGCTAACTAGCCTTTCCCAGGTTTTGGTTTGGCCCAGATGCCCAGCTAGAGGGATGTCATGAGCTAAAGTTGTTTTTTTTTTTTAATTGATGTTATTGGATTGCATAATACATACAACTTAGCAAACCGTTATATCATGTACATGCAGGACAGCATAACCGTGCATATGGCAGTTTACAATCTGATACATAAAGCAGATATCTGAGGGATGCAACTTATACAGTTACTGCCCCTGGAGCAAACCATGCACCCACATACTATCTCCCGACCAATTCTGCTGACAGAAGACATATCCAAGGTCGAGCACTTTCTGAGCAGCTCTACCTGTGGGACCCTACTACAGCCCCCATGCTCAGTGCTCCACTACATGTGGGACTCCTGTGATTAAGTCGTGTTAGTGTTGTCATTTGGGTCTAACTCTATACTTACAATTTTACTTAGGAGATATGTTTGATATGGACCCCAGCAGCTTTTGGGTCGGCTCATGGGAGGGAGCAGCTCGTTTTATACGTCAGCGTGCGTGTTACAATACAGCATGTCAGCATGCCATTCCTGTAAGGTTGGTAATGGGCCACCTGCCCATCGAATTGCCACACGGTGCTTTGCTAAAAGAAGTCCAATAGCTAGTAAAGGGCGCAGTGTTTTTCCCACGGTTAAATTCCACCCCAGCAACGCCATCTTGGGGTCCGGTTCCAAATCTGCACTAATAATGGTCCCTAGCTCATGGAACACTGTACTCCCGAATAACTGAATCCCAGGACACTGCCAAGCCAGGTGCCAGAAGCCTGCCCCCTCCACCCCGCATCTTGGACACCGGGAGCTCTCTGATAACCCATATCGAAACTGCCGCTCTGGGGTACAATAAGCTCTATGTAAAAATTTAAAGTGAATGAGCCTATGTCTACCATTGAGAGAGACGGACCGGGTGCGGGAGCAGCAATATTGCCATTCTTTATCGCTTAGTGGAGCACCCAGGTCCCGTTGCCAATCCAGCCTGACCTTCAGGACTTCTGCCCGACGGGTTTCCTGCATACTGGTGTAGAAACTAGAAATCAGTTTAACGGGATCACTGACGTTAATGAGAGTGGTGAGAGTCCCCATGGCTTGCGGTTCCAGCATATCATCACCCAGGAGAGCATACCAGGTGTGCCTAGCCCTGAAAAAGTGAAACAACGCTGTACCTGCCGGCTGCACTTCCTGATGTTGTAGAGCCTCCCAGTTGCCCAGTGCTCCATCCTTAAAAAAATCTCCCATTTTGTGAATACCCACAGTCCGAAGTGCTCGCCTTGCTCCCGCGTCCTGCCCCAGTGGGAACCATAAGCACCAGTGTAGTGCCTTCTTTGGCGAGTATAGGAAAGCCCCTGCTTGCATGTGTAACAATGTCTGCCACGCCTGCGCTGTGACGGCCAAAGAATTAAAGATTTGCAGCCATCTGGAGGCTGGTTGGAAAAGTGTCTGGGGTAATGTAAGCGGTTCTGCCGTGGTCCTCTCCAAATACAAAAAGGGTGTGTCCTGTGGGCCATGTATCCAATAATGGGCGAATGTGCTGTTTGCTGCTCTGTAATATTTCTCTAGATCTGGAGCACCTAGCCCCGGCAACTTGTAAGGCAAAGTGAGAGAATCCCATCGTATCCGGGGTTGCTTCCCTGCCCAAGCCAGCCGAATCAGTTGTGTGCGCAAATGCTTAAACAGGGTACGCGGTAGAGGAATTGTTATGTTTTGGAATAAGAAGAGAAATCGCGGAATAATCACCATTTTCATTATAGCAACTCTTCCCATTAACGATAGCGGAAGCCTAATCCTTTTGTCCACATCTTCAACCAGTTTTTGCGCAGCCTTCCCGTAATTTTCCCGGATTACCACGGCCGGGTCCGGTTGAATTTTTATACCTAAATATCGCACTGCCTCAGTGGTCCATCGCAATGGGAACTACATAGTTGGTTCTACAGTGGCTGGGGTGAGCGGAAATATGATGGACTTGTCCCAGTTGATTCGCAACCCCGAATACCCACCAAACTGGACTACCTCGTGTAGTATGGGGGACAGATTCTCTTCTGGGTTATAGATCTATAGCAGAGTATTGTCCGCATATGCCAATATGTTCAGTGTGTACGCAGGAATCCTCAGCCCTCTGTGCGCATGATATTCGCGGATGGCACAGGCCAGTGGCTCAGCTACTATTGCATACAGCAGCAGAGACAACGGGCATCCTTGTCTCGTGCCTCGCGTGATGTTGAATGAGTGTGAGACAGCATCTCCAATCCTTACTCTGGCAGTAGGTGATGTGTATAGCACCGACACTAAGCGCAGGAAAACATCCCCAACACCTATTTTGCGCAGTACTGCAAGCATGAACCCCCACTCCACAGAGTCAAAGGCTTTCTCGGCGTCGAGAAATACTGCAGCGGCCTTGACTTCTGGGTTCAATCTCTGCACCACTCCAAACGATGTCCTCAGATTCTGTAACAAATTGCGACCAGGGACGAAACCAGCCTGCTCAGGGCGGATAATACCTGGCAACAAAGGGGCCAGCCTGTTAGCCAAACTTTTTGCATAGATTTTAGCATCTACATTTAGCAGAGACATGGGCCTGTATGAAGAGCAGTGATTAGGTGGCTTGCCTGCCTTCAATAGTGTGACAATAACCGCTTCACCGAGGGAGGGGGGCGTAATTCCTGATTGCCATCTCTTCAAAAAGCAGTTTAAGATAGGGGATCAATAAATCTTAAAATTCTCGGTAAAAGGCCACTGTGAGCCCATCCACCCCCGGAGCCTTCCCTGCGGCCATACTGCGCAGTGGGTCCCTAATCTCATCTGATTTCAGGGGCGCCATCAGGTGCTCTCTGTGCTCCGTCACTAGCCAAGGCATTTTAATATAAGACAAATACTCCTCAAGAGCAACGCTATCAGTCGGGATTTGTGATGTATATACTGTCTGATAATAAGGGTGAAAATGATCTGCAATTTCCTCGGTAGTGTGCAGAGGATGTCCATCGTTGTCCATTATGCCTACCGTTTTATCTAATTCCCTCACAGGTCTCAATATCCCAGCTAACGTGGCTCCAGGTCTTTCCTGCTCTCCGTAACAGCGTGCTGTGGCGTACTTCCCCATATGCTTAAGTTCATTATTTGCAGTGTCTAAAAACTCTACTAGTTTCTCCTTAAGATTTATGGTGGCCTGGGCTCCGCCTATCCCAGGGAGTTCCCTTTCTATGTGCCCAATTTCTTTTTCTAAGGTCGCTAACCTACCACGAATGGACCGCAATACTCCGGCATGTGTGGAAATAACCACTCCCCTAATATACACCTTAAAAGTTTCCCAGACAGTAGCAAATGTTTGGACCAAGCCTAAATTGTTTGCGAAGAAATCCTCTATTGCCGTTGTCAAACCTGCTTTAAAGACAGTGTCTAATAAAGAGTAGGGAGGAAACCGCCACAAAAATGCCGGGACCCTGGGGGATCTATATTGTATTGTGAGCTGAACCGGGGAGTGGTCAGAATATGTCCTGGGGAGATGAGTGCAGGCCGTGACTCTGGTGTTTAATCCCCTCGAAATTAACCAATAATCGATGCGAGTGTGAACATCATAGGCGGAAGAGTAGTGCGTGTAACCTCTCCCTGAGGGTGATCTATGCTTCCAAACGTCAATGAGGCCCCCAGTATGTATGATGTCCATTATAGCTACAGCCGCTGGCGCTGGACGCCTGGGCAGCCCTTGGGATCTGTAAATGTCTGGGTTAAGAATACAATTAAAATCCCCACCCCGCGCCTGCGGGATACCCTCAACTTCGCAGCTAACGAGCGATAAAAATGAGGATCATCATGATTCAGTCCATATACACTGACCACGAGGAATTTAAGATCCCCTTTGATACAAAGGGCTACCACAAACCTGCCCTGAGGGTCCTTTAATAGTCCGGTAATTTCCACCCCTGCTCTCTTTTCTACCCATATCAGGACCCCCCCTGGCATGTGAGGTATATTCTGCAGAGTAACACTGCCCTTGTAATTTACGATGTACCTCCCCGCTACGCCCCGCAGCAAGGTGTCTCCTGTACAATCGCAATAGCCACAGAGTGTCTCTTTAAGTAGGCTGCCACTCTCCGTACTTTCCTGCTATCGTTTAAGCTGCGAACGATCCAGGTCATAAGATGTAAGGACTGTACCTCCCCCCCTCAGATGTCATTAAGTGAGTATGTCAACTGTGAAAAATGGGCCCATGTACGTACGTCATGCCTAGTGCTGAAATGTCGCATCTTGTCTCTTGAACTGCATTCAACCCTGCATGCAAAATTAAACATCCCACCCACGCCACGAGAACCCACAACTTTCATGGCTGCCCTGAATCCCTCCCCATTCCCCTTAACATAACAAAACACCCAACAAAACAAGCAATATAGTGTGATACACTTGGGGGCAGATGTTGCCATCTCTCCTGGAACCCCACGCCACCATATCTCCTCCCTCATTTGCTGCCAACTATAATAATTAACGCTGTGAGGGGTACTACAGTACAGCCATTTTGCAAAATGGATGCAGTATCCTAGGTCAGTTATTTAACCAACTAATTCTAGAAAATTATTTACGTTGTGTCTAACACATAGTTAACAGATCCATACAACTCACAGTGGTACGTTACATCTAATAATGGAAAATGAAACCTGGGCTGTAATATCCCAATCGCAACATTGATCAACAGTTCCTTCCGCACCGGAGTCTCATGGTGTGTATGTTGCGTGTTACACTCATAATTACTTCATCACCCATAGCGCCCCCATGAGTGTCCGTTCCAGCTTCTTTCAGTCTTCACCTTCTTCATCTGTGCCCGGGGGGTCATCAGTGTGGGGCTGGGAAGTACTAGGCGATCCCCGGCATTTCAGGCGCTGTTCCTTATCTTTAAGAAAGCGCAGGACGGCTTTAGGGTCTGTGAAAAAGTTAACCTTACCGTCCGATCTGACCCTTAGTTTGGCAGGGTATAGCATACTGTATTCCAAGTCCAGTTCTCGGAGTCTCTTTTTGGTAGGGACGAAGAGCTGTCTTGCTTCCTGTACTTGTAACGTGAAGTCCAGGAACAGCGATATGTCCGCGCCCTCATGGCGAAGAGTTCCCAGTTCATGCGCTATCGCAAGGCCGCATCCCGATCCCTGTAGTTTAACAACCTTGCAATTATAGGTCTGGGGTGTGCCCCTGGGATTGGACGAGGCGCAAGGGAGCAATGGGCCCGCTCCACGATAAATATTTCTGAAAAAGTGTCCTGACCTAGAAGTGTGATGAGCAGCTTCTCCACATGCTGTTCCATATTTCCAATGTTGGACGGCTCTGCCACTCCCAAAATACGAATGTTGTTCCGCCTTGATCTCACTTCGAGATCCTCCGCCTTGGCTTGTACCGCACGCAGGATTTTATCTCTTTGCCCGTCTCAGCATCCGCACGAAATCCTCCATCTCAGATATTCGTTGCTCCGCTGTATTGAGCCTGTCCCCAGTTTTATCAAGACGTTCTGACATCCTATCCATGCAGGACGACAGTGAGTCGATTTTACTGTCTATTTTAGAGAGACTTTGCTGTATAGTGTGCAACGCTTGTTTCACTTCCATGTCTGTTGTTGCTTCCTGATCATCAGATGTGGCATCTTGCTCAGTAGCTGTGGGATCCCGCGATCTTGGGGTTTTGCGGAGTTCAAATTGCAATTTTGATTGAAGCTTGTCTGTTTTACCCATGGTGTAGCGGGTTGATTCACAAAGAAATACACTCTATGGGTTACTGTGCCTGCACCGTGCAGTAGTTTCTCAGGGCAGATGTAGGCAACCTGCCAGTATTTCAGCGCGCCCCTGGGCAGCCCACTCAGTCAGCCTCCCGGTTTACTGTGACCACCTCTTGTGTGTGCCAGTTGAGGCCGCAACTCTCTCGACCCCAATTACTGTCAGCATGGCCTTGTGCCCAGAAAGTACGTGCTCACAAAGTTGTAATGATACTGCAGAGGCCCGGCGTTTCTCAGGACCCTACCACCATCTTATACGTGCCTCACCATCGCGCCGGGTTTCAATCTTGGGGTGCTAGCGGGGTATCAAGAGGCAGCGCGTCCTAGGCAGTTCCAGCAATCGGGCACACCGGGATACAGTGCCAGGCGGGGCTGCTCGAATTAAAGCGATCACGGGCCCAGAGCGCGTCACGCACTTTATTAGGCAGGTCCCCACGCCGATACGATGCCGTCAACACTATCACCCTCGGGCCTCCACTCCTATTGGGGGCTGTGTTTCCGGGGAGCGGGGGCACTCACGGGTCGGCGACGTTCTCCACTTACTGCTCTGTCGCAATTCCCTTGGATGGCTCCACGGCACTGCCTCTGTCTGACTCCGCCGGCCACTGGACTGAGCCTCTTTCCGTTGTCCGCCGCCTGATGTGCCTCTGCTAGTTCCAGCACCCCGCGGCGCCCATGCACTTTGTGCCGCAACGTGGAGAGGCGCACTGACGGCCCTCTTGCTCAAAAGTGGGATGGAAGTTTTTGCTGCGCCGTTGAGAGGCCTCACGCTTCTGTGCGCCGCCGCTGTCGTTGCTGCTGGTAACTCTCACTAGACGCCTTCAGTTTCGGAACCGCTGGGCTCTTTTGGTAGCCCCCGTCAGCAGCAAGTTTACGGCCCCTCTTGTGAGGGTCTCAGGTCGGATTCATGCCAGGATTATGCCGGATTTTTGGTGGCGATCTGGGGAGCCGTTCTAACTCGCGGCCATCTTCGAGTCAGGCAAGCTCCGCCCCCGTCATGAGCTAAAGTTAGGAGGAATTCCCTGTACTTCTGAGGCACTACCACTCTCCTAGTGGCTCCAGGTTTGGGGTCTCTGGCCTCAGTGTACAGTAGTCCCTCTTACCAATAAACTCTGTATGTACCACTGACATCTCCCTTTTCCTGTGCAGCAGCTTGCTGTCTCAGGCTTTCAACAGTTGGACAGTCTTGCTGTCCAAGGCACAGCTCTTCCCTAGAGGGTCCCCTGGGCCTAAGAGTTCAGCCTGGTAAGGGTCAAGCTCCATGGGCTCAGTTCCCTCTGGGGTGTCCAAGTCCTCTCCCTGAGGAGAGGGGTCCTGATCCTTTTGCTGTACATAAGCTGGTCCCCCGGTCTTCTTACATTTTCCCTTGGAAGGTTGGGCCATACTTTCAGGCTCCAACACTTCTTTTTCACCCTGTCTCTTGCTCTGTGCTCTTGTTTTTACACACACCAATTCAGGGATATCCAGCATTGCTGCATGGGTTTTTAGTTCAACCTCAGCCCATGCTGAGGTTTCCAGGTCATTGCCAAGCAGACATGTAGCTGATAACTTTGGAGAGACCACTACCTGTTTCAGGCCAGTAAACCCCCCCCCCGTCTAATGTCACCATAGCCATTGCATGGTTAGTGGTAACACTGTCAGCATTGGTGACTGGGTAAGTTCTCCCAATCAGGTATTGCTCAGGGGAAACCAGTGTGTCTCTCACCATAGTGACACTGGCACCTGTATCCCTCAGAGCTTCTATCCTAGTTCCTTTAATCCAAGGGCATTGTAAATACTTCTTTAAGTTGGGTGGCCACACAGCTACAGTGGCTAACTCAACTTCCCCTTCTGAAACTAGAACTGCTTCAGTGTGCAACCCGATTTGCTCTTGGCACACTGTTGATCCCATCTGGAGACTTGCTACACCAGGAGTAGCTGTAGTAGGACTAGGGGCCTTCTTGTTTGGGCAAGCAGCATCTCCAGTTAAGTGTCCCAACGTCTTACAGTTGTTACAGCAGGCCTTTGAAGGATCAAAGTTCTTTTCCCTGTACCTATTATTGGACTGGGAAGAGTTTTGGGACCCACCCACCTGTGCAGGTTTTTGGGGCCCTTATGAAGACTCAGGCTTTTTATCTTGGGAATTCTCACCACCTTTCCCCTGGGGAGGTTTTGTAACCCCGTTCTTTTGGTCACCCCCAGTGGTTGTTTTCGTCACCCTTGGCTTGACCCAATGGTCTGCCTTCTTTCCCAATTCTTGGGGAGAAATTAGACCTAGGTCTACCAAATGCTGATGTAACTTTTCATTAGTGCAATTACTTAGAATATGTTCTTTCATAAACAGATTGTAAAGTCCATTGAAATCATGCACATTGTGTCCAGTTAACCAACCATCTAGTGTTTTACCTGAGTAGTCTACGAAGTCAATCCAGGATTGGTTTTGGGTTATGTGAGCCCCCTGAATCTAATTCTATATTCCTCAGTTGTGAGTCCAAATCCCTCAATCAGAGTTCTCTTCATGAGGTCATAAGACTCCAGCATCTGCCCCAGAAAGGGCCAGGAGTCTGTCTCTGCAGTAACCAGAGAACAGTTCCCAAAGGAGTGCCCCCACAGTGTGACTTCTTCACTTTTCTCATTTCACAAGCCCTCTCAAAGGCTGTGAACCATTTTGTGATATCATCACTCTCCTCATATTCAGGGACGATCCCTTGGGGGATTTTAGGATCATAAGATTGCTCTTTATCCTTATTAAGTAAATTGCTGCCACCATTGATGGGTGCTAGGCCCATCTCTGCTCTCTCTCTCTCTCTCTCTCTCTAGAGCCAGCAACCTGGTCTCTCGATCCAGTCTTTTGGTCAACCTTGCTAAAAGGCTGTCCTCCTCATTGAGGCTGTCCTCAGTAGTCCCTGACCCACCTGTGTGGGATCTAGGTACTGAGAGGTTGATTCTTGGAGTCAGGGCCACTGGGGCCCTTTTGTCCCTATGAAGTGAGGGAGATTGATCTACCTGGTCATCCTCACCCTCTTCTTCCTCATCTGTCTGGTCTTCACCAGTTTCAGATGGGTGGTCCTTCGCATACCCAACCAACAGCTCCTGGAGCTCTTGTTTGGTGGGATGGGACCCCATGGCTATGTTTTTAATTTTGCATAGGGACCTTACCTCCTTGAAAGACAAGTGAAGGTAAGGGGTGAGGTCAAGCTCCTCACCCATGTCCTCTGACATTGTGGTTATTTTCACTAACAACTGGGTTCTTATTTTGAGACATTGTTAAAAAAAAAAAAAACCTTCTAACCCTAGCAACAGTGACTTTTTATTTTTCTAAAATTCTACAGGGACTTAACCAAGGCCCTAGCAAGACTTTTAGTAATTTTGCAAAAAATGCCAATTTGGAAAATCAGAATTCTAAAGACAATTTAAGAGTTCTGTCGTGTGATCAGGTGGTAACCAAGTAGTCCAACAAATGCAAAGTTGTATATCCCACAGCTGATCCACCAATGTAGGAAGTTGGCTCTGTATATACTAAACCAAAGGGAGGTATAGTGTGCACAGAGTCCAGTGGAACCCCAAAGGTAGGCAGAGGTAAAGTTAGAAAGCACCTCACTCTCTATTTGTGGTAGTGTGGTCGAGCAGTAAGGCAGTATCAGAAGACAGTGTTAAGCATTTGTTGTACACACTCAGTCAGCAAATGAATTCACACACTCAGACTGAACTTCAGACCAATTGTTTTTGTATAAAAATATTCTTTTAGTTATTTTATTTTCTAGAACCAAGCAAGCCTGGCACAGGTAAGCAATAAATACTTTACAGTAGTAATGCAGTTTGTAAACAGTTTGAATTACAATTGTAAATGTACTTTGGTTTGACTTACAGTATTGTTATTGAGAAATGCAATGCTTTGTAAATACAGTTCATATACTTTGAATGGAATTTTCTGTAAGATTACAGGTAAGTTACTTTTGAGATTACTTTTCTTACTCAGAGTAGTATACCTGAATACTTTCCTGTAAACAGGTAAGTAAAATCGTTTTTGTTAAACAGTACAATTTTATAGAATTTTTTTAGGTTTTCAAACTCCACACTTAGAAACTTTTCCAAGAAAATCAGTCAATGTTATCCTATGGAGGAAAATGGTGTTATCGGTTTTAAGGTAAGTATTCGGTAGTGGCAGTTGAGGTTCTGGGGGTAGACTCGGAGGTCCTCCAGGGTCAAGCATGCACCCTCGTTACACCCTCAGCGGCACTAGGGCGGCCGGGTGCAGAGTGCTGAGGCCCAATCTTATCCAATGGGGGAAAGGGGGCCTCCGGTTGGTGGCTGCTGATTAGCAGGCCACTTGCTTGTGGGAGCAAAGCTCCTGGACTTTAGCTCAGGGCAAATGGGGAAACAAAGTAGCACCAAAGGTGCACCCTCAGCGGCACTAGGGCGGCCGGGTGCAGGGTGCTGTTTCGACGTCGGGCGCCCTGTTGTTTGCAATGGGGAACCTCCGGTTTGCAAAGGCACTGCAGACTTAGGGACAAAAGTCTTCTGGGTGCGACCACCACTTCGAGAGGTAAGTTGGGGGTTGGTTAGGCACCGTCAGTTGGGCCACCCAAGGCCGTGGGGCGTAGAGTGCAGGGGTGCCTTTTAGGGTCGGATCTTCTTACCAGCTCTTGGTCGCGGTTGGGGGGACCTTCCTGATTTAGGCTCCAGGCTTGAGGCAGATCAGGGGTCACCAGATCTCGGGTAAGGATCGCCGGGGGGACCTCCTCGTGGTGTTTGCCCACTCGACCTCGGGCCGTGGACGGCAGGTGCAGAGTGGGGCGGATCCGCGGTGTCCGGCCGGAGCCAGAGGTTGCAGATGAACAAATCCGGTGTTCACGGGAGACACATTCTTTGTGGTTGAAGGCATGCAGGTCCTCCGGGGTTTTTGAGGTTGTTGGCTGCAGGACACACCGGGATTTCGCAGGAGCAGGTTCGAGGTGGAGACAGGCCGGTAGGGCTGGGGCCAAGTCAGTGGGGGTCTTCCTCTTGTTAGCTTCGGCACGGCTGTTCGGTCCTTCTTCTTCCTCCTTTCTTGTAGTTTCTTCTTGTCTGAGGAAGCAAGGTTCACGGATGCCCCTAAATACTAGATTTAGGGGCGTTACAGATAGGTAAAAAGATTGGGACTAATGGATCCCTTCCCTGGGGTGGGTACACCCCCTATTATGCCACCCTCCAGTGGGAGGGGGGCATAAGCCTTTCCCTGGTTGGCTGAGTCCCCCCATCTGCAAGATGGCGGGGACTGAGAGTTGTGCTTCACCTCGCCTCCCCCACCTGAGGGGTGGCGTTGGCAGAGGTGGGCACACCTCTCTTCCTCACTTGTTTTTCCCAACAGTTCTCCCGCCCAAAGTGGGGGTCAGAACCCGTGGGGACCAGTTTCTGAAAGCAGCAAGTGGCCTGGGGAAGCTCACAAAGGCGGCAAACCTTTGAAGCTTCCCCTTGGTGAACCCTGCCCATCCTGGGGGAGGAGGCTTGGCACCTCGTCCCAGGATGTGCATTGTTTCAGGCCCCAGAGAGCAGCAGGCTCTCGACCCAGGGGTCCAGAAACATGTCTGGTGGTGGCAGCTGAAAGCAGCCACTCAGCCTGGACACTAGTGGTAGGTTAGTTTTCAGGGGGCATCTCTAAGATGCCCTTAGTGTGCATTTTCATTAAATCCCACACTGGCATCAGTGTGGGTTTAATGTGCTGAGAAGTTTGATACCAAACTTCTCAGTTTTCAGTGTAGCCATTATGGTGCTGTGGAGTTCGTACTGACCAACTCCCTGCACCATATACTCTTAAAGGCAGCACTGCACTTACAATGTCTAAGAATGGACTTAGACACTGTAGGGGTACAGGGCTCATGCACCTATACCCTCACCACTGGTATAGTGCACCCAGCTAGAGGGGTGACTGATCTATGCCAGGGCAGTGGGTTGTAGGCATGGGGCACAGAAATGTGTGCCATGTCGACTTCACTTTGTTCTGCACCAAAACACGCAGCCTGCAAAGGCAGTGTGTGAGTGAAATGGTACAGGACCTCTTAGGGTGGCACAATAAGTGCTGCTGCCCTTACAGGCCTTCTCTGGTCACAGTGCCCTGGGTACCTGTGGTACCATTTACCAGGGGCTGACCTGTGGCCAGAGATGCCAATTGGGTTTAGGCTTCAATGCAGTTTTAGGGAAAGAACATAGGCCCTGGGTACCTGATTAGCAGGAGCCCAGGGCACACTCAGTCAAAGCACATCAGCAATTCAGCAAAAAGTGGGGGCAACCATGCAGAAAGAGGGCACTTTCTCACAGCTGGCATAAGCCATCTGACATGCTTCACCAGCAGGATGCCATCAGAACCAGCAGCCTCAGAGTCAGTCTCACCAAAATCCAGGACTGAGTTAGAAACATTGGGATCATAGCCCAAATGTCCCGGACTCTCTGCTCTGAAGGGTAGGTGTGGAACTGCACCATGTCCGGAATGGCTCTGATGAAAGGGCCTCTAAAAAGGATTCAGGTGTGACTTCGGCAGATTGATAATAAACCCAAACCCAGCAAATGCAGGCGTTTCGATGCAGTCTGTTGGTGGGTGACCACTGCCTGTGGCGAGCCTGCTTTCAGCAGTCCGTCGTCGAAGTAGGGGGAAGAATGGAACCCCTGACCTCTGAAGGTGTGCTGCAACCACTGCCATCACTTTAGCGGACACCTGAGGGGTACTGGTGAGGCCAAAGGGAACACAGAGAGCTGGAAATGCTCCGGCCCTACCATGAACCGCAGGTAATGACTGTGGTCTTGCAGAACAGGAATGTGGAAATATGCGTCTTAGAGGTCCAACGCTACCATCCAGTCTCCAGGACCCAAGGCTGATTCGACCTGAGGCAAAGTGAGCACCTTGAATTTTTCTTTCTGGAGGAAGGCCTCGAGAGGGCGAATATCTATGCTCAGACTGAGGCCTCCATCCTTTTTCTGCACCAGTAAGTAACTGGAAAAACAAGCATGCCATACTTCTGATGCTGGCACCCTCTCGATGGCTCCTTTGACCAACAGGGCCTGCACTTCCTGACATAGGAAGGAGAGATGGTCCTCCACCAGCCATTCTCAGGATGTGGCAAAGGCGGTAGGGGTTTCAAGGAATGGTTGGGCATAATCTTGCAGTACGATTTGGAGCACCCACTTGTCCGGAGGTCATTGCTTGCCATTGGGGTGGGTGATAACTGATCCTACCGCCAAAGGGATGGTTGTGCGGCGTTGAGGGCCCATTAAGCAGGTTTAGAGGCTGCGGCAGCCGGAGGGGCGGGAGGCTGGACAGTACGCTGGGTGTGGGTTCCATGTTCTCTGTGGGGTTGCGTCCATGGCCACGAAAAGACTGGGCTGCCAGTTGCCCTGGGAGGATATGGTTGGAATTGCGGTTGAAAGCCCTGGCCACATAAGGGGCGAAAGGAGGAGTGCTGTTGTCAGGTATCCAACGAGATCTGGGATCTGGGGGTGACCCAACTTTCCTTAAAGCACTCGAGCGCTGTGTCAGCCTTATCGCTAAATTGCCTGGAGCCATCAAAGGGCATGTCTCCGTGAAGATTGGATATCCCCTAAAAACCCATTCGATCTCAGCCAGACTGAAGGAAGTGACCTACCTAGGGCCACCCGGGTCACCATGGACCACCTCTCAGCCTTCCATGCTAAATGGAGAGTCAGAGCAGCAGAGCAGCAAGTCTCCAACCCCTCAGCCTGGGACGACTCCTGGTGGCCAACGACGCTGGGAGCAGCCCCGACACCCACCGACCACGCACGCAACCTGGGAGTCATCCTCGACTCAACGCTCTCCATGACCAAGCAAGTCAACGCAGTCTCCTCCTCCTGCTTCAACACACTCCGCATGCTTCGCAAGATCTACAGGTGGATCCCGACAGACACAAGAAGAACAGTCACCCAGGCCCTCGTCAGTAGCAGACTAGACTATGGGAACGCCCTCTACGCGGGAGCCCCGGCCAAGCTCATCAAGCGACTGCAACGCATACAAAACGCCTCCGCACGACTGATCCTCGACATACCACGCCACAGCCACATCACCCCTCACTTGAGGAACCTGCACTGGCTCCCCGTCGACAGGAGGATCACCTTCAAACTCCTCACCCACGCACACAAGGCACTCCACAAAACTGGCCCAGCCTACCTCAACAGACGACTCTTCTTCTACGTCCCCAACCGCCAGCTCCGCTCCGCCGACCTCTCCTCGCCACCGTCCCCCGCATTCGAAGAACAACCACCGGCGGCAGATCCTTCTCACACCTCGCCGCCAAGACCTGGAACACCCTTCCACTAAGCCTACGAAAGACCCAAGACCTGCTGACCTTCAGGAGGCTACTCAAGACCTGGCTGTTCGACCAGTAGCAGCATCCCCCCCCCCTTCCCTCCCCCCAGCGCCTTGAGACCCTCGCGGGTAAGTAGTGCGCTCTACAAATTCTGTGATTGATTGAGAGAAACAGTGGAGAATATACACCAATAATCATTTATTATAGACGCTCAGAGCGGGGCTCCGTCTGCACAGTTTCAAGAGAGTATTACAGAGGGAACTGAGGAACAATAGGTATAAAGATATGTTCTAAGCATTGCACGATCAACTAATAACACGCCCACAGTGGAATTTCCCCAACAGATGTGGACGAACAGCGAAAACAAAAACAAGTAAAGGTGTCTACTCTCGTATCTTGTATAGCTCAGAACACTTTCAAGGCCGTTCCACCCTGGGTTGTGATCAAACTGTCAGACAAGTGGGAGAGGGTCTTTGTCGAGGGAAAGCTATGCACTGGCACAAACAGTTCTTCGTTGCAGAAAACAAAACTTAGCAAGGAGCATTTCTCAGAATGGAGCAGGATTAGTTTCGAATAGTACATGAAATGGCGCCTCAAGAATTAAATGGCGTAGCAAATGCTAACTTATACATGGCATTAAAAAGCATAATCTAACAAACCCTCCTTTTAGCATTAGCTAAAGACATTTTATATTTAGAAAGTAGGTAAGACTGGCACATATTCAGGGGCAACTGTGACATCATCATTATTTGATATAGCATCATAATTAGGTATTTGATCAAAGTGGAGCTGTGGGTACAGTTTACAGTGGACATCCGATATTGGGACAGCATGGATGGATGTGTCCTCAAATATTCCCTCATCTATATTCATAAGACCATTGTTAGACCTGGCACCATTAGCGTGGGTCTCCCTTCCATTTTTTTTCGCTGTTGCCTCCTATGTTTTTGCTATGTTTTGCTGGTCTAGATGCTTTGGGCACTTCACCACTGCTGTTCAGTGCCAAAGTGCAAGTGCTCCCTATTGTAAATTGTTGTAATGGATTAGTGACTCCCTGATTGGCTTATTTGATTTACTTGTCAGACCCTAGTACAGTGCACCATGAGTGTCCTGGGCCTGTAAATCAAATGCTGCTGGTGGGCTTGCAGCGCTGATTGTGCCACCCACAGAAGCTGCTTGTAAAATATGGCTCAGGACTGCCATTGCAGAGGCTGTGTGCAGTCTGGGACTGCCATGTCGACTTGGCAAGTGCACCCACTTGCCAGTCCCTAAACCTTCCCTTTTCTACCTGTTAGTCACCCCTAAGGTAGGCCCAAGGTACACCTATGGGCAGGGTGCATTGTATATGAAAGGTAGGACATGCCCTGGTGTGTGTGGCATGTCCTGATAGTGAATTACAGTCAATTTCGTTTTTCACTATTGCAAGGCTATCTGTTCCCATAGGCCAGAATGGGGAGTTAGTTTATAACAGCTTATAAACATAACTGACCCTAGGAACAAGATAGAGAACTAAAGTTTAGTATGCCTGAACTCAGAATGTTAAAATAAATCTTTTAGTGTGGGTGATTTTTACATATGGTGTTTGAAAATACCACTTTTAGAAAGTAGGTATTTTCTTGCCTAACCATCCAGTATGCCTCTGCTAGGTTTGTGTATTACATGTCTGGTTTGTGAGTGACAGGGGGCTGGAGAGGGCTTTGGCTCCAGCAGTCTGATGAGTCAGGGCTGGGCTGAATAGGACCTGGGTTGAATAGAGAGTAGGGGAGGAGATTTCCTTTCACTTGCCTGAGCCTACATTGAATAGAGAGTAGGGGAGGAGATTTCTTTTCAGCTACCTGGGCCAGGTCTGCTTTCAACAATGCTGTCTCCACCTCCTGCCAGGAAGCTGCACCAGGGAGGACAGAACTGGTTTGGGCTGGGTACAGACACTCTCTGCCTTAAGAGAACAAAGAAATTGTGTGTATAAAAAGAGGGCCCAGACCCCAGAACTTTAGATCACTTCTGGGAATCAAGATGAACCTTTGCCAAGGAGAGAAACCAAGGAAGCTGAAGGAGGAGACTGCCCCTGCGCTGGTTACTGTTGGGGGTTGGCCTGCAGTGGTTACTTATTGCCAAGGAAAGTAGAAAAGGAACTTTGTGTGTACTTTATCATCTTGAGGAAGATCTACAAGGGCTTGAAGCTGAGCTTGCCTCCTGTTCTGAAGTCTCAGAGACACAAAGACATCACCACCAGCTTCCCCTGAATTTCCTTGCTGGGAATTCTACCTGCAGAGAGGTGCCTGCTGTTGTTTTAGGACCTCTAGAAACTGCGTGTCGCTGGAAGCGCAACGCAATGAGGAAGAAGCGTGTCGCCGCCGCAGCTGTTGCCGTCGCATCGCCGGAGAAGCGTGCCGCTGCCGCAGAGGTGTCGTCGCATCCCCGGAGAAGCGCGTCGCAGGGCCTGTCGCAGCTCAGGAAACCACCGATTTTGCCGCATGGCCGTCGGGCGTGCACGCATCGTATCCAAGTTGTCGCATCGCATCAAAGACGCCATTTTGTCACATCGAACCGGATCGGTGCATCGCATCGAGGCGCAATCTTGTCTCATCATAACCGGAACGCAGTAAGAAACCGACGCATCACCTCTTCTCCGGTAAGGAACCGCGCATCACCTCCCCTGCGCTGCAGTAAGGAACCGAAGCATTAGCTCCTCCGAAGCAAGGAACCGACGTTATCACCTTCCCTGCGACCCTTTTGTTTGTATTGCGTTACGCATCCAAGGTACTTTGAGAGTAAAGTGTTGCATTTACCATCTACATTGAACTAAGCTATTTCTACCATTTGAAAGTCATATTTTTGAGTACTGTATTGTGGATTTTTGGCGTTTGGTCTTGTGTTAAATCTAGATAAAGATTACTTATTTTTCTAAACTGGTGTGGTGTCCATTTGTAGTGTTTTCACTGTATTACTGTATGTGTTCACAAATGCTTTACACACTGCCTCTGAGATAAGCCTGCCTGCTCGTGCCAAGCTACCAAGGGGGTGAGCAGGGGTTATTTTAGGAGTGTAAACCCCTTACCCTGACTAGAAGCAAGGGCCCCTACTTGGTCAAAGGTTCCGACCTCTGCCAACTAGAGACCCCCATTTCTAACATTGGTGGTCAGCGGTGAGGATTCTGGACTTGCATTTGTGACTCATATACAGTGATTGGTGTACACTACTAGTGAGTGCAGACCATTACGCAACCACATACATTTTGGTAGAATTTTTTTCCTTGGGACTTCTATTTTTGCTAAGAACTGCCAATCCTTGTTACCATGAGCAAAATAGCATCCAGCGCATCTATGGATCTACAATTTGATTGAAGAAGATAGGGTGGATACCTACACTGTACCACAGCTTAAAACCATCTGTAAAAATTTAAAATCTCTGTGAAAGGCCTCACCAAGAAGGAGGAGTTCCAAAAGGCGCTGAGGGCCTGGTTGGAATCTAGAAATACTCCTGAGAATCCTGAAGAGCCTAGGGTGGAGGCAGAGAATACAGATGGGCAGCTAGAGGGGCCATTGGGCCTGACCGGGGAGAAAGTACCTTCCAGGGCGGGCAGCAGTGTTTCTTCAAAGGGCCTGTCCCCAGGAGAGCTGGAGGACAGGGAGAGGGATAGAATGCATAACCTGGAGCAAGCCAAGCTCAAAATGGGTGGACAGATGGAATTAGAAAATAAGAAGTTAGCCTTGGAAGAAAAGAGAATGCATTTAGAGCATGAAAGAATGTTGAGGGAGTTGGAGCTGAAAGCAAAGAGCTTAGAGAGGACTCCCTCTGGTGGCAGCGCACCATCAGTGCCTGTAGAAACAAGAGTATATATCCCCAAAGATGTAATTAAGGAGTTCCACAAGCATGAAGATATTGGTCAATGGTTTAAGGCCTATGAAGTGGCCATGTCCTCCCACCGGGTCCCTGAGAAGCATTGGGGAGCGGGGTTGTGGGGGCGCTTTCTCAGTGATGGGCGGGACACCTTGTTAGACTTGCCCTCTGAGGACCAGAATTCCTATGTCCACATGAAGGAAGCCTTAATGACCAGGTATGGGTTGACCCCAGAGCTTTATCGACAAAGGTTTAGAAATTGTAAGAAACTGGAGTCAAGTACTTGGGTGGAATATGTGTCTTTTTTTTGCAGAGCATTGGATGGTTGGGTGAAGGGTAGCAAAGTGAATGATTTTGAGGCGCTCTTTGATTTGATTGCATGGGAGCCCTTGTCCAGTAATTGTTTTCCAGAGCTACGCCAGCACCTGATTGATAGTAAGCTGACTCCCCCTAGGAAGCTTGCTGAGGAGGCGGACCGCTAGGTTAGTACCCGGGTCCACAAGGGTCATGTGGGAGACTTCGCCAAAGGTGGGCAGGGTCCCCAGCAGAAGAGTAGGGGGACAAGGGTAAACAGAGGGAGTTCCAGAAAGGGCCCCAAAGTAATCCCCAAGGGAAGGGTTCCCAGCCTCCCCCTGAGAAGAAGCCAGGGGCCCCGACAGATAAGCCTGTTCAGAAGGGGCCCAGGAAGTGTTATAATTGTGGTCAGGTGGGCCACTGCTTCTGGGATCCTAAGTGTCCCATGAAAGCGAATACAGCACCCACTGGTGCGCCGCCCCGGCAGATGGCTAGTGTAGCCCTGGGGGAGGAGTTGGGTGCCCAAGGTGGGTGGGGTCCCGCAGAGATGTCCCTAGTCTCTTTAGGAGACAGTGAGATGGTCCCTAGGATCCAGCTGCCTGATAACACTAAGAAATACAGGCAGTGGGTGACCATCAATGGCCATAGGGTGGAGGCTCTGAGAGACACCGGAGCCAGTGTGACAGCTGTCAGTTGTCGGCTGGTGTCTGAAGAGCAGGTGATCCCCCATGCCTTTTACCCTGTAGTTGCCGCTGACAACTCAGAGCCACTGCAAGGTGGCCCAGGTTCCCTTTTAGTGGGGGGGGGTCTCAGGTACCTTTCAAGTAGCTGTGAGGCCAGCCATGCCTGTTGACTGTCTGCTAGGCAATGATTTGGAGAGCTCCCCCTGGGCTAAGGTGGAGAGAAGGTCTCATTTGGAGATGTTGGGTCTGCCAGAGTGGGCGTGTGTGACCACGCGGTCCATGGCAGCTAGTAAGGGTATTCAAGAGGACCTGGAGCCTGAAAGAGTGGCCCAGGTGCCTGCCTTAAAGAGAAGAAGCAGGGGGCGCGGGAAACCAGCCCCCGAAGTTCCCACGGTCCAGGAGGCAGACCTTGAGGGGGATGCCCTGGAACCTACAGGGGAGCAAGTAGCTGAACTGGGGGACCTGCCTGAGCTGACCCATTGGCAGCAGGAAGGAGAACCCTCCAGGGAAGAGTTCTGCGAGGAGCAGAAGAAGTGCCCCTTCTCTTGTGGGTTTGCGGCAACAGGCCACAAACCAGGCAACAGGTGATCAGTCTGGATCACATTGGATCTACTGGGAAAATAGTCTCCTGTATAGCGAGCCTAAGGTTGCTGAGCCTGGGTCAGCCCGTGTGCTGGTGGTACCCCAGCGCTTCAGAGCCTTCCTACTGGGTCTGGCTCATGATGTGCCTTTAACAGGACATTTGGGGCAAGACAAGACCTTTGAACGGCTTGTCACCCACTTTTACTGGCCCCAAATGCGCAAGAGTTCAGATACTCATTGCAGGACCTGTCAGACTTGCCAGGCAAGTGGTTAAGAGTGGGAGGAAGCACAATGCTCCTCTCCAACCGTTCCCTGTGGTCAGCATCCCCTTTGAAAGGGTGGGCATTGACATTGTGGGGCCTCTGGATCCCAAGACAGCCATGGGCAACAGGTTCATCCTGGTCTTGGACCCTGCCACCTGGTACCCAGAAGCCATCCCTCTCTGGAATGTGACGGCCCCCGTGGTGGGACGTGCATTAATGGGGATTTTCTCCCGTGTGGGGTTCCCCAGAGAGGTGGTGTCAGACCGTGGTACCAACTTCATATCTAAGTATATGAAGTCCCTGTGGCAGGAGTGCGGTGTAAAGTACAAGTTCACCACTCCTTACCACCCCCAAGGTAATGGGCTGGTTGAGAGATTCAACCGGACCCTAAAGGGCATGATTATGGGTCTTGAGGAACCTATGAGGCGTAAGTGGGACGTCCTCTTGCCATGCCTTCTGTTTGCCTACAGAGAGGTGCCACAGAAGTCCTTACAGTTCAGTCCCTTTGAACTGCTGTATGCTCACCCTGTAAGAGGACCTCTGAGTTTGGTAAAGGAAGGCTAGGAGAAAGCTCCCAGTAAACCTCCCCAGGATGTATATAGCTACATGCTGGCCTTCAGAAACTAAACTAGGCATTTCAGACAACTCGCTCAGGCGAATCTGGAAGCCAGCCAGGAGGAGATGAAACGTTGGTATGATCAGAATGCCACTCTGATCGAGTTTCAGCCTGGACAGAAAGTGTGGGTCATGGCCCCTGTGGAGCCTTGTGCGCTCCAGGATAAGTGGACCGGACCATTTGAGGTGGTGAAGCGCAAGAGTGATGTCACCTACTTGGTGGACTTGCGGTCTCCTAGGAACCCTTTACGGGTCCTGCATGTAAAACGCCTGAAGCCCCACTTGGAGAGGTCCGAAGTGGGCATGCTCCTAGCGACAGATGATGGAATGGAGGAGGAGACTGAGGCTCTTCCTGACCTCCTGACTGCAAAAGAGCAAGATGGGTCAGTGGACTGTGTAAACCTCTCTTCCGCCCTGACCCCTGAGCAGCAGGATGACTGTCGCCAACTGTTGGAACAGTTTCCTGATCTGTTCTCCCTGACTCCCGGTGTCACTGAGTGGTGCGTCCATGATGTGGACACTGGGGACAGTCCTCCTGTAAAACACAAAACTTACCGGGTGACTGACGGGGTGAGAGCTTGCATCAAGGAGGAGGTCTCCAAGATGTTGACATTAGGGGTGATTGAGTCCTCCAACAGCCCTTGGGCCAGCCCAGTGGTCTTGTTCCCAAAGGCTGCCGCGCCTGGTGCCACACCCGAACTCCGGTTCTGTGTGGACTTCTGAGGACTCAATTCAGTCACCAGGACTGACGCGCACCCCATCCCCCGAGCTGATGAACTCATTGATCGGTTAGGGGCTGCCCGGTATCTCAGTACGTTTGACTTAACTTCTGGGTACTGGCAGATCGCCTTAACTGATGGGGCAAGAGAGAGGTCAGCATTCTCCACCCCAGATGGGCACTACCAATTCCGGGTTATGCCCTTTGGGATGAAGAATGCCCCTGCCACCTTTCAGAGGTTGGTCAACCAGGTGTTGGCTGGACTGGAAGATTTCAGTGCCGCCTACCTGGATGCCATTGCGGTGTTCAGCAACAGTTGGGAAGAACATCTGCGCCACCTCTGGGAAGTGTTGATGGCGCTGCGGAGGGCAGGCCTCACGATTAAGGCGAGTAAGTGCCAGATCGGGCAGGGTTCCGTGGTGTACTTGGGACACCAGGTTGGGAGCGGCCAGGTGGCGCCCCTACAGCCCAAGATTGATACCATCCTGGCTTGGGAGCCCCCCAAGACCCAGACAGAAGTGAGAGCCTTCTTAGACTCACAGGGTACTACAGGAGGTTTGTCAAGGGGTATGGCAGCATTGTTGCCCCCTTGACAGAGCTGACTTCCAAGAAGCAGCCCAAGAAAGTGAACTGGACTGACACCTGTCAGAAAGCTTTTGATGCCCTGAAGGCTGCCATGTGAACGGCGCCCGTGCTTCAGGCACCCAACTTCTCAAGGGAATTAATTGTGCAGACAGACGCTTCAGAGCATGGTGTGGGGGCTGTACTTTCACAGATGAATGAGGAGGGCCTAGACCAACCTGTAGCCTTCATTAGTAGGAGGTTACTCCCACAGGAACAGAGGTGGAGTGCAATTGAGCGTGAGGCATTTGCTGTGGTCTGGGCACTGAAGAAGTTGAGACCATACTTGTTTGGGACTCACTTCCGGGGTCAGACCGACCACAGGCCCCTCCGATGGCTGATGCAGATGAGGGGTGAGAATCCAAAGCTGTTGAGGTGGTCCATTTCCCTACAGGGTATGGACTTCACGGTGGAACACTGCCCTGGTACAGAACACGCCACTGCTGATGGTCTGTCCAGATTTTTCCGCCTTAGTGAAGAGAACTCCCAAGAGGGTGGGTAGTTCTCCCCACATTTCAGCTGGAGGGGACACGTGTTAGACCTGGCACCATTGGCGTGGGTCTCCCTTCCATTTTTTTTCGCTGTTGCCTCCTATGTTTTTGCTATGTTTTGCTGGTCTAGATGCTTTGGGCACTTCACCACTGCTGTTCAGTGCCAAAGTGCAAGTGCTCCCTATTGTAAATTGTTGTAATGGATTAGTGACTCCCTGATTGGCTTATTTGATTTACTTGTCAGACCCTAGTACAGTGCACCATGAGTGTCCTGGGCCTGTAAATCAAATGCTGCTGGTGGGCTTGCAGCGCTGATTGTGCCACCCACAGAAGCTGCTTGTAAAATATGGCTAAGGCCTGCCATTGCAGAGGCTGTGTGCAGTCTGGGACTGCCATGTCGACTTGGCAAGTGCACCCACTTGCCAGTCCCTAAACCTTCCCTTTTCTACCTGTTAGTCACCCCTAAGGTAGGCCCAAGGTACACCTATGGGCAGGGTGCATTGTATGTGAAAGGTAGGACATGCCCTGATGTGTGTGGCATGTCCTGATAGTGAATTACAGCCAATTTCGTTTTTCACTATTGCAAGGCTATCTGTTCCCATAGGCCAGAATGGGGAGTTAGTTTATAACAGCTTATAAACATAACTGACCCTAGGAACAAGATAGAGAAATGAAGTTTAGTATGCCTGAACTCAGAATGTTAAAATACATCTTTTAGTGTGGGTGATTTTTACATTCGGTGTTTGAAAATACCACTTTTAGAAAGTAGGTATTTTCTTGCCTAACCATCCAGTATGCCTCTGTTAGGTTTGTGTATTGCATGTCTGGTTTGTGAGTGACAGGGGGCTGGAGAGGGCTTTGGCTCCAGCAGTCTGATGAGTCAGGGCTGGGCTGAATAGGACCTGGTTTGAATAGAGACTTGCCTGAGCCTACATTGAATAAAGAGTAGGGGGAGGAGATTTCTTTTCAGCTACCTGGGCCAGGTCTGCTTTCAACAATGCTGTCTCCACCTCCTGCCAGGAAGCTGCACCAGAGAGGACAATGCTTTACACACTGCCTCTGAGATAAGCCTGCCTGCTCGTGCCAAGCTACCAAGGGGGGTGAGCAGGGGTTATTTTAGGAGTGTAGCCCCCTTACCCTGACTAGAAGCAAGGGCCCCTACTTGGTCAAAGGTACCTACCTCTGCCAACTAGAGACCCCCATTTCTAACAACCATCGATATCATTCTGTAACATCATAGCAGCATTCGTAACAGAGGCTGACATTTTCTGCTTGGGTGTTAAATCAGTGGCACAATAGGAACAACAAAGTGAGAGACATTGAATGAGAATACAACAGAATATTAATACTGCTATAAAATAAATAATTTCCTTTTGGATCCAACCCCAATTACCCAAGAAAGACCAACTCCAATATCCGCTTTCCATGCCTTTTATGTTATCAATTATGTCCATAATGTGTTGTGTTATGTTCTTTTCAAAATTTTCTATACCCATTACACAATGGTCGCCAATGATTGCGCAAACTCCACCGCTGTTGGCCAACATAAAATCCACTGCATATCTAGTCTGTTCCGAATACACCTGCATGCTTTCTAACTGGGTAGTAATATCAAGGCCGCCCCTGTAGTGTTGGACAGAATCTGCAATTTACATCCAAAATACTCTCTAGCTTTCTCACCCCTGGCCATAGAAGTGCCACCCAAGGTAAATATGGAGGATAGGATGTATCCAAATATTATACCATTACTATAGCTGTTTACTTCCAGCTCTGTTACCCGTTCACAGAATTATTTTGTTAGCGTCCTTTTTACCCATCTTGTTCTAGGTCGGACGTGTTTACATGGAACCCCTAAAGGCAGTACCATTCCGAGAGGCACATCATCAGTACCATTGTAGACATTTGAATAAGTCCCATTGGACAGAAAGAAAAACCCTGGGTGGACGTATATCGGCACCTTATAATTCACTGCAGCATATATGGAATTAATTCCAGAAGTGCTTGGGTCTTTTTTATTTACTAGGGAAAGGGTGCTTTTATACAGTATTGTCCCTGAACAATTGATGTACAAAGAAGTATCTGTAACGTTCACTATGGGGCAACAAGCGGCTTAATAACCAGCCTCTCTGGGTACCAGTAATTGGTTATAATGCCAACGCACGAGTGTTATATTTTGTTTTTCCATATAAAAATGATAACATGTGCCGTTATCACAGCCAGGGTAACCGTCACCCTGCGGTTTCCGGTGGTACAGACATGGTCCAGGGTAACCAAATCCGAACATACCCTTTACCTCCGCAAACTGTGGTGCCTGAGTGTATGTGTAGTTAACAAGTGACAATGGGTATGCAGTCCAAAGGCTGGTGACAGATCGGATAGCAGGCTGTTCCCTTCCCGAAGAATCTCCTATGAGTTTTCACAAACATGTTATTTGTGGCAGCCCTCCTATTGTGTCTCGGGGGAAGGTGTTCACCCATGTTGAGTGTGGGTACAATATGTGTATTTTCCAAGAACCATGATACCCCACATACTATTATTACCACCGTTACCAGAACAATGGCACATGCAATTTTGCTTTGTGTAGACCAAATCACACTGCGTTGTCTAGGGGCAATTGGCTGATCTTCCTCATTAATTTGTCTACCAAAAGGATGCATAGTGGAACAAGAGAAGAAATGCAAAAAATTGATAAGAAATGTAAGTGTTTCCAGTGTCCGTCAGAGCCTCACTGGTACAGGCTCCTATTGTCCATCAGTTGGCGCTCTTGAGCATCGGCGGAGGAGCTTGCTCTGTCCTAAGCTCTTTCCTAGTCTGTGCCACGTCGATAAAGGTGGTATACTTTTCAAAGTATACATTCTTGACTAATGTTCAAACAACAAGAGCAAAGCAGATGCAGTTTTTTTTTCATTTATTCCACTGCCTCATTGGTACTGCTACTCAACACTTTCCTACCTTGTGCAGTCCATCCCTAGTCTTTCTTTTTCTTGGACTCAGTGGTCCTCAGCCGAGGACGTAAGTTGTACCTGGCAGTTCCAGGCACTGTGTGATCACTGAACAGAGGCTCCTGGACAGCTTGTATTTCTGGTGGGACAACCTCATTCAAAACGTCGTTGTTCTCTGTCGGTTTGTGTCCAAACCAACTTTGCATCACTGAAAGGCACAAATCTGGGCACCTGCTCACATTCAACGTCTCCTATTCTCTCCTTGACCCATTGGTCGTAAGGCAACAGCAAAGGTATTCTTTTGCAGTGGGACGCATGGACCCAGTTCTTTCGACCAGCAACCTTTACAGCCATCTGTGTGGCCAGAAGGACTTGCTCAGGACCTTTCCATCTGGGTTCCAGATTTTTCTTTCTCTGGAAGTTGCGGATTAAGACCGTCACCAGGCTGGATGATGTGGCCAGGACCCTCTAGGTTAGGAGGTAAGGAGTCTTGCACCTTTTGGTGAATAGAACACAAACTTTCCGTTAACTGCCCAAGGTAATCAAGCAATACAGGATATTCAATATCTGAAAACTTCTTCGGCCTTGGGACCCCCCAGACATTTGCTGGGCGTCCGAAGACAATCTCATAAGAGGACAAGACCTGTTCTAGAATGTGCTGTAGTCCTAGTGGACAAAAGGGCCAAAGGAAGAGCATCTGGCCATTGCAATCCTGTCATTTCAATTTCAGTGTGCAGTTGTATTTCTCAACAAACCCCACTGACTGCGGGTGAGTGGCTGCATGGAATTTCTGTTGTGGTAGCCGTATTGTCTTTAGTGAGGTAAGCCTCGACCCATTTACTAAACGCACATATGACCACTAGGGCATACTTGAGATTGTTACAACGTTCTAGCTCAATGAAATCCATTTGAAGGACTTTGAAGGGGAATGTAGGTGGTGCAAAGTTACCGGATGGTTTGGGGTACCTTTCCCGGCATTGTGCATCAAACAAATGATACAATTTTTCACTAAGTGTGCAGCTGTTTTGGAAATATTGTCATTACACTAAACTGGGGCCAATAGTTTACAAATACCTTTTGCACTGATATGAGCTGGGCCATGACCCATGGTAAGCACAGGGAGTACATATGCATCAGGTAACATCCATTTCGGTTTTTCGGACAAATCAATACAACATCCTTCTTCATCTAAACGTGCTGTAATCTCTTGCCACACAGCTAATTCTTCTATTGTGGCCTCGCTTTGTATCTCTTTCCCACTCTCAACTGTGTTTTCAAACATAGCGTTCTCGGGAACCCATCTGGCTGGGCCTGCAACAAACATTCTCTTCATCTTACTCTGAGACGTCTCTTTGACTGTTTGATCAGCGAACGCACTCCCTCTACCTACATCAGCTGTCAATTTCTTGTGGGCACTACACTTCACAATAGCTATTTTCTTAGGAAGTGTTAGTGCAGATAGCAATTGTGATATCAAGTGTCCATGTTGTATCTTAGTACCATGTGAGGTAAGAAACCCTCTCTCTGCCCAAAGGCACCCAAAGTTGTGCGCAACCCCAAATGCATACTTGACTGTCTGTGTTAATACTGACAACTAACCCGTCACTCAACTCACAATATCGTATAAGGGCAACAAGTTCTACTGCCTGGGCTGATAAAAAGGGGACCCGTGATGTCTGTACCACTGTGCGTAATGTAGTGATGGCATAGTCTGCGGTGGTGGTGCCGTCTGGTAATTTAAAACAAGAGCTATCGACATATAGTTCTCCTTGGGGGATCAGATAAGGTAACATCAGTCAGGTCTACCCGTCCTTTCGTCCCTTCCTCTGTTCAGAAAATACAATCATGTTTGTCAACTGCATCATTCTCAGAAGGGAGGTGTAGTAATGTGGCTGGATTCATAGTGGCACATCTTTTAATTGTAATATGCTTGGCAAACAATGTCAATTCGTAGCCAGTAAGACATGCACTGGTGAGGTGCTGTGTCCTTGTTTTATTCAAAAGTGTGTCCACAGTATGGGGTACCATGACTGTGAGGTCAGTATCGAGTAGGAGTCCAGCCGATTTTCTGATAGAAGTGACCATGGCTGCTTGCAGACAACTCGGGAGGGCCCTTGCAACAGGATCGAGCAAAGCAGAGAAATAAGGTCTCCGTCTATCGTCAAATTTTTGGATCAAGACAGAGAGCACAACCAGCCATCTCGTGGACGTATAACACAAAAGGCTTGTTATAGTCAGGCATGCCTAGTACTGGAGCAGAGCAAAGCGCAGTTTTTAATTTTTCAAAAGATTGCTGACAATCTGGCGTCCAAGGTAAAGGCTCATGGACAACTTTTGTTGTTAATACAAGCAGGGGTTTGATCAGTAAGGAATAGTTAGGGATCCACTGTCGACAGTAGGAAGTGATGCCTATAAAAGCACGCACGTCCTTCTGAGCTTGTGGACAGGGCATTATGGTACTGATGCTTTCTGGCGTTAACCTTCTTCCCTCCGACAGAAGGTGACCTAAATAGGTGACCTCCTGTCGACAGTACTGAAACTTCGAAAGGGAAACTTTATGACCATGGTGCACCAGCTGTAACAATAATTCCACCGTACTATCTTTGCAACCTTGTTTGGTATAAGAAGCAATTAACAAATAGTCAACATACTGTACCAATGCATTGCCTGGAGAAAGTGAGAGTGAATCCAACTGACCTTTCAATGCTTGACTATAAATGCTAGGACTTTCAGTATTGCCTTGAGGAGCTCTACAGAATCGGAAACTTTTGCCAGCTAGCGAAAATCCGAACAAATACCTGCTGTCTGGGTGTATGGGAATGCTAAAGAATGCGTTTTTTAAATCAATGACAGAGAAAAACTTAGCGGTAGATGGAATCATAGTTAAAAGTGTGGTGATATCAAGAACCACTGGGAATTGCGGGACCACTATTTTATTGACCTCGCGCAAATCAATCACAAAACGATATACATCATCAGCACTGTTGGGAGAGTCCAGAGGCGCCCTTTTTAGGACTGAGAGAATAGGACTATTGCATATGTTACCGGTGGTCTCTTTGACAACTCCCTTATGTATTCGGTCCTGAACAATATTAAGGAAAGCTTGTTCTCCTGCCTTTGGTATTTTATACTGAGGAATGCGTAGTAATATGGCATTGCATTTCACTTGTATAGAAACGGGGGGTGTGTGCAATAAGCCTACATCAGTGTCACCGGTGCCCCATAATGTGGGTGGTACTGGATCAAATTAAGGTGGAAGAGGGAACATCTTTAGATATGCATTGTCTAGTACCCACATCAGGACCCATAGTAATATAAACACCATCTGGCGAACAATATATGGTAGCATGCAACTTCTTTAGTAAGTCCAAGCCCATTACATTTTCACCACAATTAGATGTTAGAAGGAATGGGGAATCCACGGTAAAAGGGCCAACAGTAAGGGCAAGAGGGCGCGAGATGGGGCTTACAACCGGTACTCCTGAAAAAACCCTTGAAACATTATTATGGCCAGACAGTGCCGCCCCAGGGACCATGTGTCGGGAAATAGAGCTTTTTGTGGCACCTGTATCAACCAAGAATTACTTAGTAGATCCTTGCAGATCCACTTTGACTTAAGGGCCACGCTGGTCTACAGGTATGTGAACTGGTCCATTACCCTGTCCCTGGCTGCCCTAGCTGAAAGACATCCCTGTCACATCATCAACGTCATAATCGTCGTCGTAGTATTGTCCTTACCTGGTGTCGTCGAAATAATTATCGAGACGGCCTACAGAGGCAGTAGTGTGTTGCTGTCTATTGGTCCCACAGCCCCTGTTTCCAGGACCTCTTCCTCTAGTGGACAAAGCATTGCGCAAGAGTACAGGGCACTGGCTGCGCCAGTGAAATTCGTCCTTGCAGTAAGCACACTGATTCTGTCCCAAATGTGTCATGGGTGGCTGTCTAGTGCGTAAGAGTTGTTGTTGGGGTCCCCGCCCTCTAGTGTTACCTCGATATGCCTGTTGCAGTAATGCCTTTGTCTTCAGATCCTTATTTCTTTTATCAATTTTGTCTTTCTTTTCATTATTCCTATGCTCGTAATATTGGGCCATATTTAGAATCACGGAAGGGGAAGACGTGGACCAGGTGCTTTCAGCTGCTTGAAGTTTAGACATTATTTTGGGAAGGAGATTAGTGACAAACCTATCAACGAATAGAGGGACTCCTCCCTCTGTATACATGTCCTGCCCACTATAATCCAAAAATGTCTCTTCAAACCTAGTGAAGAAATCGGAAACACTTTCGTGTTTTTCTACAGGCAGTCAGTCTGTCCCAACTAACTTTCTTGGGAGGAATGAGTGTTTGCATGTATGTTATTATGCGACCGGGTAAGGCAAGCAACTCGGCACCTAGTTTGTCTCCTGGCTTTCTATCTCGGTTCCAACCCTTAATCGCTTTCCACGTCTCGCCTAACTCGGCAATATGGTCTTGGGTATGTACCTGTTGCCAAATATCAACTGGGACTAGTAGGCCAAAAAACATTTCAATATTCGCAAGGGTCATCACACTAGAAGAGGCAGCTTCTGTCAACTCTTTATAGTAGGCAATAGGATTTTTTCTAGGATCGGGCAATGTAGCCTTCAGGGCTAGAACTTAACTTCTTTTCCATGGAGCATAAACCCATTGTTCCTGAAAGCGGGCAGCCACAGCCGGTCTGGTAATCACTCCATGTTGATCCAACACTGCAGGAATTTCCGGGTGATAAATGGGGTGAACTTCTCGCATTGGGAACTGACTTATCTGAATGGGACTCTTATCATGTAGTCTACCTCTATAAGTAATTAGAGTTGAAATATTCCTGAACACTTGGGCCGGCTCCATGTTAATTACATATACGCCTTCATTAATATCAAATAGTATTTGGGGTGTTTCCGTTTCGATGTGTGTGCGCCAGAGGTCCATTAGGGTGGCAGACATATGTTTAAGGGCATGTTGCTGTATTAACGGGTCGAAGTCTTGCATTAATTGCCATATGTCCCCAAGTCTGTAAACTGGGTTGCGAGCCCACCGTATTGCCTGTTCCGCTATTACCTTTTTCTCTTCCTCCCCCACACCAGATCGCATTAAAGGACCTAACCGTTCCCTGAATCCAGTCAAATTTCTATCTTTCGGACCGCGCGCTGGTGTGTCAGTAACTAGTGTTAATGAAGAATGAGTGACTGTAACGGGAGTAACAGGGATTGATGCAGTCATAGATTGTGATGGAAGGGAAGGAGTGGGGGTAAGTTAACTGGGGCGGTGGGTGCAACAGCTTCAGAGACTGATGCACCTTGCGTGAGTTGTTGCTTATGGGGAACAATGGGGTATATTTGTTCTGGGGCATATGGTGGCGGGGGTTGGGTATCTAATAAGGTCTCCATAAAAGGATCACTGTCTTCCTGAGCCATATAGGACTTATCAATTTGCAACCGAAATAGTCTGTCTTCGCTTTCAATTCCTTTTTCCTGCTTGTCCTTATCGTAAGCTACAGTTGTTTGTGTAAGGGTCTGCATATTTCGTTTTCTGGCATCTTTCTCCATTTTTAATCGCCTATGTTTGGCCTCCTTCTGCCAAGTACGAAGGGAGTCAAGCATAGATTGTCTACTGCGTCTTTTAAACAACTGTTCCTGAAGAAATCCTATCTTTTGTTCGTCAAAGGAGCCTGTCAAGGGCCACTGTAACTCTGCATTGTCCCTCGTATATTTGTGCCATAACGTACTAAACATAATAGGGCCAAGGCCATGTTTTACATACATATCAAAATTAGGACTACCTTCCGGAGGTGCAGGCTGGGATTCTTCCAACCGCGCATTTTTAGAACAACAACAGCACAAACTCCGAATTTTACTGAAACCAGGCATTGTAAAGAAAAAAGAAACCGAGTCCTTATTTTACCTGCCAAAGTATTTGCAAACACTTTTCACAAAACAGTCCTTAGACTGAAACAAAACCTATTTACGGTGGTACCACATAAACTGAAGCAGACTCACCTGGTGTCAGGCGCACGGATAGATCAATTCTCCACTGCCGACTCTTTGGACCAAACAGTCAGATCACGGGTTTGCTGTTCAGGACTCCAGTCGGGATGACCACTGGGCGAGGCACCCTCCGGTGGGACAGAGGCAGCAGCTGCGAGAAACTTATCTCTTCGTGCAGGGATCCCTGAGCCGTCAGTCCGACCTGATGATGTCCTCGTCCTCCCCTCTGTCTGTGGAAACTGGATGGGTCATGCCTCAATGGAGTCCCTTTTTGGGCGCTAACTGAAGGAAGTGACCTACCTAGGGCCACCCGAGTCACCACGGACCATCTCTCAGCCTTCCATGCTAAATGAAGAGTCAGAGAAACAGTGGAGAATATACACCAATAATCATTTATTATAGACGCTCAGAGCGGGGCTCCGTCGGCACAGTCTTGAGAGAGTATTACAGAGGAAACTGAGGAACAATAAGCATAAAGATATGTTATATGCATTGCACGATCAACTAATAACACACCCACAGTGGAATTTCTCCAACAGATGTGGACGAACAGCGAAAGAAAAAAACAAGGAAAGGTTTCTACTCTCGTATCTTGCATAGCGCAGAACACTTTCAAGGCCGTTCCACCCTGGGTTGCGATCAAACTGCCAGGCAGGTGGGCGAGGGTCTTTGTCGAGGGAAAGCTATGCACTGGCACAAACAGTTCTTCGTTGCAGAAACGAAACAGCAAGGAGCATTTCTCCGAATCGAGCAGGATTAGTTTCGAATGGTACATGAAATGGCGCCTGAAGAATAAAATGGCGTAGCGAATGCTAACTTATACATGGCATTAAAGAGCATAATCTAACAAGACGTGGGGGTGGAGTGCTACTGGTGACGCAATGGTTCTGCCTAGCGAATCAGTGGTGTCCACTTCACACTGAGTGGTGAACTTCGCTACATCCAGACCATCTGGCAATCCTTGGTTCAAGATGGCCCAGCCCTCTTCAGGGAGCATGGGAATCAGCTGCGCAACCGGGTTCTACAAGACGTGAGTGTATGGTCCTAAGATGCATGCGTTGTTAACCAATCGCAATGTCAAGCTGGTGGAAGAAAAGATCCAAAGGTGTACAGCCTCTTTAAATTCCCTATCCGGTGAGGTGCTAGGGAATGCTCTCAGGTTCAGTTTGGCTGTTGAGGTGTGCACCACCATGCTCTTGGGAGAGGGATGCTGGGAGAGGAAGACCAGATCTCTGGGGGCAGGACATTGGCAGCGGGCAAGGATCCTGTGTACGGGAGCCCCAATTCAGGGTCTGGTCCAGGCCTCCAGGAGAACGTCGATGACGGTCTCATTAAAGAGGACTAGGGGCTCCACAGAGGTTATCTCCGGTAAAAGCACCTCAGTCTAGACGTTAGTCTTGACCTTGACAGAGTACAGCATGGCTACAAATCATTTCTAAAGTCTGCATTGCCCATGCTATGCAGAATGAACAAAAGGCAATGGCAGAGAATATTCTCAAAGGGGCGAGCAATTGGCTTTGCCAATGCTTGTAAAGTCCCGGCACACCACCCCTGTGATCTGGAACAAATCAGTTAATCCCCCCATGAGTAAAACAGAAATAAATTTGAACTTTGGCAAAAAATCCTATCACATATAGAAAGCAATTGTGCCCATGTCTTAATGAAAATACATTTGGAACCAGATAACATCTGCGCAACACAACAGAATAAACGTCCATTTCACAGGAGAACAGGGTTTCTATGAAGTGTGTGTGGCATAGTAAAACATAGCTATAAATGGCAAGAGGCTTAACAAGGACAACAGGGAAAAAGGAAAAGTAGTACCTCAATCACAGCATGAGTAGTGGAAGGACAGCAATCCAGCTGAAACAATCAGTACTTGGTCCATACTCCAACTGAAAGAAGAGGAAGTGTAGCCAGCAGGCGCTGGCCAATTAGAGTGCAGCAAATAAGAGTGACAATGAGGCTAATTAATGTTAAGCAATGGGCAGGTAGCAAGCCCCTTGTTGTCTACAATATCTCTCGCAAGTGAGAGCACATGCTCTCCGGATCCGCGCTGTTGGCACATGAAAGCAAGCATTGGCATAGCCAATAGGTCTCGCCTTTGGGACCTTATAAGTGTTTAGCCAGAGCTATTGCTTTGGCAATGTTTTTAAGCTATGTTACCCAAGCGGACAAATATGCCTAAGTAGAAAAGAGAGTGTTTGATGTACCCAATGATTGAAGATCTTGTTAGTGTGGATTAAAACGATATGCAGACCCTAATGCTCAAGCACATGTTAAAAGTGCTTGTGCATGAAGCAGAAAGACCGGGAAGTTTGCGAAATTAGTTTGGTGTGGGTGCAAATCCTGCATTGCTGATCCCTGGTGAGTTGCACTACTACTGCTGAAACAAGGCCAATGGAGGTACCAATGGGTGAGGCGGACTGGCCTCAAGAGTCCTGTGACAGAGTCACTGTTGCCATAGGGTGTGCTGCTTTGTAGGCCTGCCTGCAAGACTGGAGGTGAACTTCAGTATGGATTGTGGTGGGCAGGCCTTCAAGGTTAACCCACACTTGCCACCGCTAGAGTCCACCTGCTGGTGGTAAGACACCAGGGCTTCTAAGGTCTAGCGGGGCCTTCTAAGGTCTAGCATGGGAATGTGCTCCCTCAGGACAGTGGTCATGTGGACTGGTCATGAAGGCTGAACCTGGTTCCCCAGTTCCAAATCCAGCAGCTCGGGCCATAGTGCCTGTTAGACCTGTCAGCCCAAGGGTGGTCTTGCCCTGTTTTTTTCCCTTTTGCGCCTCATTTTTGCCACTGTATTTTTACTGGACCTAGGTCTCCGGGCGCCTTACCACTGCTAACCAGTGCTGAGGTGCAGGTGCTCTCTCACTCAAGATGGCTGCCACAGGCCCCTGCTACTGCAGAGGGGCCTTGCACACATACACACTAGTAGCCAGGGTCAGGCTGGGACATAGGGATACAGTATCCATTCCGTCCCCGCCTCTGGGCCACATAGCCAGACATGTGGAAGGTTCCAGAACCTTCCGGGCTGTGGGAGGAGTTATGTTTTGCCGCCTTTAGGAGAGTCACCTGACCTAGGGGTATAAGAGGCTTGGAGGGAAATCTTTTAGTCAGTTGTGGCACCACTGATCCTGGGAGAACCTCTGCCGGAGTACAGGCTTTAGGGCCTAGGGGGGAGACCTACACTACTGCTGCTGACAAGGCTTAGGCACTGCTGTAGTAAGCTAGCTGAGGAACGCCCACCACCCACTGACCTTGCCCAGCGTGAGGGGACCCAGGGAACCACCTTCAGCATGCTGGGAAGAACATCAAGCACTCCCAGAACCACCAACTCATTCCCCCCCCCCCTCATAAGAAGAAACTTCTGACAAGAAACTTCTGACAAGAAACTCCTGACAAGAAACTCCTAAGAAGCAACCAATCTGGAACAGCCGCAAGAAACCTTAATTTGGGGAGGCCTGACCGCCCAGCAAGGCCTGAAACCTAAACTGCCAAACTGGGGATCACCAGGTAAAGCGCCGTGCCCTGAAGCGCTAGACCTTCACCCCCTATCAACTCTTGCCTGCTGCTGGGCTGCCCCCCAAGCACCTTTCCAGTCAGCCCTGCCCACAGGCTGCTGGTGCGCCCCGCGTTCTGTCTCCACGAGGGAGAAACTGCCCCCCTCAGGTCACTGACCTCGTAAAGGAATCACCGCCGCGGCCGCCGCCGCGTGAGGAGAAGTGCTGCTGTGAGGGAAGCCCTCCTCGAGGCCGTGTGGTGAGGTGCGCCGTCCGCGCCCTCACCGAAGGAAGCGCTGTGGTGAGGGAGGCCCCTCGAGTGAGTGTGGTGAGGTGCGCCGTCCGCGCCCTCACCGAAGCCTCCAAATTGCCCCAAGAGATCACCGCCGGGCCCAAGGCCCCACCGCCGAAGTCGCGGCCGAAGAAATCACCGCCGCAGCCCAAGGGGGCCGCGTGAAGAAGCCGCGGCCTAGCGCGATCCGCGAGGCCTCCAGGCCCCGCCGACGCCGTTGCTGGGCAACCGGGGACGCCGGCCGCGCCCCCGGGAAGGCCGCGCAGCGATTGGGCGCCGGCTCCCGCCACGCCCCCCAGCGCCGACGGAGGCCGAGGAAGAGCTCCGGCCGTGCAGAGGGAGACGGGGAGCCGGCCGGAGAGGACTGCCGGCTCCCGCTCCCCTTCCCGCAATCCCGCAAATCCACTTACCTGATCCCGGGGGCCGGAGGAGGGTGATACCGGCCCCCGCAACGACCCGTAATTCCGGCCAGAAGGCCGAGGCACCCCGACCGGGCCCCGCCCTTCAGAACACGGGCCGGGGGATCGCCAGTCGCAAGGAAGCGCGACCAACGACCACGCATCAGGTGAGCCCAGGAGGCCCCTAGGGCCCACAGAGACGCCACTGGGGGCCGGGGGCCACCATTAACCCTTAGATTAACCTGTGTACCTTTCCCCCTGAGGCGAGGCCCCGGAGAGGAGTGGGCCTGGCCTGAGTTAACCCCTGAGGGACACAGAAGCCCCAGAATACAGGACATGTTGAGGGGTTCCCCACAGTGTTCATTAATTTAATGATGACGCCTACTGAAATTACTGCCTAGGCCTATGCTAATAACTGCAAAGTCTTTACCTAAGGGGGAAGGTGATTAATTGAATTGAGCTGAAGTGTACACCGCCAAGAGTTGAAGTGTTTTATGTTACAGGTGTACTGGAGTTGCGACGCCCACTGTACTGAATGTGGGTGCGCCTAGATTAATGCAGGCCCCGTTTGAAATGTAACGTGAAAAGCCTTCTTTTAAGTAATTGAATATTCTTGAAGTGAACTGCATGTTTTAGGCCCATGTTTTATTAATGCACCTTGTGATCATTATTGGTGCTACGTTTAGGAGATGATTCCTGCGGCCTTTTAGTGGCCTACAATGTTGATGAGCTATGATGCTTTAATAAGAATGTGCACCAGTTGAGTAATGCAATGATTTTAAATGTAGATCTGAATTAATCTGCCTCATCTGATGCTACCTTGATTTATATAAAAGATCTTGATTTTAAATACACAAGCCTGGTGTGGTGTCCTGTTATTGCGTCCGCATTCCTGAGTCAAAGTAAGAGTGTGCTGCACAACTGCCTTACACATTGCCTTCGCGTGCTTTCCCGCCTCGCTACCGTAACGGACTCGGCAACCCCGTTTCCAACAGTGCCACATCCTCTCTCTCACTGGACACCATACTGCCCCACTGATAGAAACTCGCACTGCCTTCAGCTACAACCCAATTGTGCCGTGCAATAAACACCTGGATGTGACAATTCAAATTCTGCACTAGACAAGGGTAATATGCTGCCTGGAAAAAAAGTAATAACATTCTGGAAAAAGCAAACACTCATAGGGAATGCAAGATTAAATAAAGCATGTGAAATGTAAGCAGGAACAACATGGTTACCTTAACGCTTTTACACTTGTTATTCAGAAGTCAATGAGTGTATTTGCCTGAAAAGTTAAGGACATGACTACAGGGCCTGGAAGGACCCTTTTCAATGTCCATTGCTTATATCCTTACAAAACGTAAGCAGTATGGTTTAAAAAGACAAAATCCCTGAACACAGAGCCCCGTACACATTTTATGAAATAAAATAAGGAAAAGAGCTGATAAGGATCACATTAAACGTTTTCCACTCCACGCATCAACAGAAAGAAGAGAAAACGCTTCACTGGCAAACTCTGTAAAGTGGCGCTAATGTGTGTGGGTGTGAATAACACCAATTTGGACACTTTGCGACCACTCTGTCTTGCTTTATTTAGTTATTTTTCGTATTTTGAGACTTTTTTTTTCCTCTCCGTCCCGAGGCTGCACTTAGTAATAGAAAAATGTCCGGAAAAGACGACATTTCCAGCAAAAGTGTGTCTTTCTCTTTTAGATTCATTTTACAGGAGAACGAATGAAGGAAAGGAGAGGAAAGATGTAGGGGCCGTTTATTGAAGTCACACTTTTATTTAGCAAGTGAGGAGGAGCGAGAGAGAGACAGAAAGAGATAGAAGAAAGAGCGGGGCAGCTGACCGCGTCACAGAAGGAGAAGAAAGTGTGCGCTTTTCAAGACTACAGAAGTATGACACTCATTTTTACAAAAAAAAAATACTAGATTAACCGCAATTAAATAACTGTCATTCCTGTTGCCAATCAGTTGTAACACCTTCGTTAGTTTGCCACAGAATATCAGGAACATTTTGAGCTATGGGACAGTTGAGTAATAAGAAGTTAAAACCAAAAGTTTACTCACAGAACATCCCAAAAAAATAGAATACTAGAAAGTCTATACTGCGCGGGTAAGAAGTTTCCTTCTTATTAAAGCAAAACGGCATGCAGCATCCTAATAAATAGAAAAGTAATCGAGACCCTAAACAGTTAAGTTTAGTAAATGGCTCTAGGGATACAGCGTTTCAAACAAGCCCTTAAAGCATCACTGCACAAAACCCCTGACCCATAGAAATGAAAGCTTAGGGGGCTTGTAATTTCTCTTCTTTAGCCACAGATGTGATTTGGGCAGTAACTTAAAAGAAATGTTCAGAGCGATAAAAACAGAGGCAAATTTAATATTGCTAGTACAATATTTTTTTTTTTATTACGCTACGTGTTGTCAGTTTTACGCCACTACGCATACCTAATCAACGCGACAGGCCAAAGGACGTTTTAATAGCAGTTCCCTTAACCAGCTAGGATAGGATAGGATGAGGATTTATAAAGCGCACTAATACCCGTAGGTGCCAAGGCGCTGGGCGGTCGAGGAGAGAAAGGAGAATGCAGAGCTGCTGACTATGTTAACAGCAGGCGTCTGCAGAGATTCGCCTAACTGCTTCCCACGACCACCTAGACATATTCAAATTATTATGAAGGTACCGTGTCAGTCGCATACTAGCCACAAGCCCTCGAGTGTGTTTATGGACCACCAGTGAAGTTGCCTTGGACCCCAAGTGGCGTCAAAGCGCTGAGCCTAAGTGGTTCCACCACACCCACTCTTTAAGGTGGCCCTGCCTCCTAGTGTGCCATGGCCCAGCTCATCGCTTGAGTAAGCACTAACGTCAGGGAAAATGTGACGGAAGTTGCACAAGCCTTGCCCTGGTGAACGAGGCTCACAAAAGTACAAGCATTTGCAATGCAATAGATCTCGCATTTACTAAACTCTCGAAAATGCGAGACCTATTGCATTGCAAATGGTTGTTTGCAAAAGCGCCCATGCAGCACTTTCACTTTAATGGCGGCCGTGCCCCTTTCCTTAGACACGAATCGTCTGAAGAAAGGGGCATGGTTGCCATTAACGTGAAAGCACCGCATGGGGCACTGTTACAAACAAAAGTTAAAAAATTGTGGAAAAAAAACCATGCGGCCGCATTCGGCGCCACAAATATACCAATGGCGCGGCCGCCTCTGTGGCGTGCCGTGCTATGGGGGAAAAAAATGAAGCCCTACAAGAGTGTGCGTCCTTCCTGTTTGCAGGCAGGTAAAAAGTGCTCGGAGGCTGTAATTAAAGCCTACCGAGCAACAACACACGTAACAGGGAGTGTCGCCATGGGAGGTTACAAATGAAGACAAGGCGGTACTAAGGAGGGACTACTAAGCCTAATAACGAGTCAGTAGCTAGCATTTAACAAGGACAATGACAAGCCAATGAAAAATATGGGTGGGGAGTGGGCGGAGCTTCACCTCCATACTCCGAATACAGCATGCCTTGCAGAGCAGCACATGCGCTGCCCAGGCTCAACCTAAAAAGGAACTGATATCAATGTGCCGGGGTTGCGCCTATATGGGCACCCTGCACGTCACTAACGATGTGGACTATGTAGATGAGGAGCCGCTTTATGACACCTACTAGTATGCAAAAGTACTGTGCAACATTTTTTAGATCCAGTCTGATGCATGGGGAATATTCTGAGGTGAGGAATCTGTAGTTAGAAGTTTCTATCAGAAACTGCAGACAAAGCACGTTTTTGGCAGAGGCAAAAAGATCTAAAGGGGATCTCCTCACTGACTGACGACCTGCGCCACTCTGGGATGGAGACGCCACTTGTGGTCCACCAGATGCTTGCTATGCTCATCCGATGTGACTTTCAGGGACTCTGCTAGATGGTTGGCGACCAGAAATATGTTCTGCTTTTCCAGCCACTTTGAGACACAAAGCCTTCTTGCAATGTGCCCAGGACCTAACTCTGCCCTGCTTGTTGCAGTACTGCATGATGGCGGTGTTGTCCATGAGAACCTTTATAACCTTCCCATGACAGACAGTAAGAAAATGTAATGGCAAACTGGGTTGTCCGGAGCGCCAGCAGGCTGATATGGAGTTGGTTTCCGCTATAGACTAAAAGCCACCCATCTGCCCTTCCTCTAGATGACCCCATAAACCCAATAGTGCCACATCTTTCAACAGTGTGAGCTGTGGATGGGAGGGGCAGAGGCAGAGGAGTCTGCTGCAGGTCAGATGGGCTTCCGCCAGCCACCACTGCAGACCTGAGCCGTCTCCCAGGAGATCGGTATGGTGTCAGAGAGTCTGTCATGATGTTGAGCCAGCTGTGACCAGAGGATCCATTGTAGAGCTCTCATATGATATCTGGAGTAAAGGATAAGGAGATTGCCTGAGGCCAGGAGACCAAGAAGCCCAAGAGCCACCCTAATTAAGACCCAGGACTGATCCCTAAACATCACGATTATATTCTGAATATCTGTTCTCTCTGCAGCGAGGGAAAGGCCTTGAATGACATTGTGTCCAGTATTGCTCCAGTGAAAGGGATCCTCTGCAAGAGGTTCAGGTGTGACTTCAGCTCTCTGTTGGAAACTCAGTGATGTCAAGAGGCTGGCCATCTCTGGAGGTGGACCAGGACTGACAGCTGCAAGCCTGCCTTCAGCAGCCAGTCATTGAAATATGGGAATACATATACTCCTGAACTCTGAAGATGGGCTAAGGTAAAGTCAAGCGGGGGGGGACTGAAAGTGTTCTTGGCCTACCCTGACCCAAAGAAAATGCCTGTGTGACTGCAGGATGGCTATATAAAAATATGCGTCCTGCATGTCCAAAGATGCCATCCTGTCTCCCTGGTCCAGAGCAGATAGAATAGCCGTGGGCATCTTAAATCTGTCCTTCCGCAGGAATGCTTTCAGCAGACGAAGGCTCAAGATAGGTCTGAGGCCCTAGTCCTTTTTGGGACAAAGAAGTAGCATGAATCGCAGCCCTCGCCTCTCTCCAAGTCCGGAGCTCAATCGATGGCACCATTGGGAGAGTAAGAGGTATACCTCCTGCATCAGGATTGTCAAGTGCTCCTCCGGAAGTCATTGTCGTTTGGGAGGAAGATGGAGAGAGGTGGAGATGAAGGGTAGAGTGTAGCCTTTAAACAATCTGTAAGATCCATATGTTTGACATAACGGATTTCCAGCCGGGGAGGAAAGTTGGATCCTGCCTCCTCCTGCATAGTACTAGTTGCTGTGGAGGATAATCTAAAGTGGATTGGTAGCCATTGCATCCGCAGAAGAGGAATTAGAGGACTGTTGTCCCTGCTGCTCTGTGCAGTATCCGCCGGTGCCCCATCAACCTTCTGGAACTAAGAGCTATCCACTTGGCGCGGAACACCTTCCTTCCATCCATCAAAGGAAGGCTAATTCATTTGTTCAAGGACAACACCATGTGCTATTGCTACAAACAAGTCGGAGTGGGGTTATTGACCCTGTGCCAGAAGGCACTGCGCCTCTTGGCATGGCTGGAAAGTCAGGACATCTTCCTGGTTGTGCAAAACCTGGCAAGATCTCTGAATGCCGGGGCAGACAAACTCAGCTGTCTGCCCTGCGGCTCATGAATGGTGTCTGCATCTGGAGGTGGCGTGAGGTCTCTTCCAAGATTGGGGAGAACCTTGGCTCAATCTGTTCGCCACCGTCGAGAACACACAATATCAGCAGTTTTGCATGCTGGAGTTTCCAAAGCGGTTCTCGCTCTGAGACGTGTTCTATTTAGAATGGAAGACAGGACTCCTGTATGCCTTTCTGACGATATCACTCCTGCCCAGAGTTCTCAAGAAGATCATAATCAACCGGGCCCAACCCATCCTCGTGGCTCTGGATTGGGCAGGGATAGGGCATGAGTATTTGTCCTCCGATCAGGCTGCCCCTTTGGGACAGCTCCTGTCGCAGCAACAGGGAAGGGTCTTACGCCCGAATCTGCACACTCTTCACTTTCATGCTTAGAATTGAGCAACAGGGCCAGGTCTTGCTCCCGAAACTGCAGACTTCCCGCCTACATGCATAGAGATTGAGCAGTGACAGTTGAGTGCCTTTAATCTTCCTTCTGAAATCTGCAATGTTATTCTGGCAGCCAGACGTCCTTCAACGAAGCCTATATACGCCTGCCGTTGGGACAAGTTTGTGGCTAGGTGCTCCTCACAAGTTGAACCACTTTCTGCCTCTCTGACGGAGGTGCTGCTGTTTGTGTTGTCTTCGGCCCGGCAGGGCCTTGCCCTGGGCATTTTTAAAGGTTACCTGTCTGCCATTTCGGCTTTTTTGTGGCTGCTGGATCAGCCCTCTCTGCTTAAGTCATCCGTTGTGACACTTCTTCTTAAGGGTTTACAACAGCTTTTCCCACCTACCCCTTTTTTATGCCCAGGTGGGACATTAATTTGGTCTTGGCATTCCTTATGTGTTCTGCCTTTGAATCCATGCACAGCTGCCCTTCTAATACTTAAAACAGACTTCTTAGCAACAACTAAGTTGGCCAGGAAGGTGAGTGAGCCTCAAGCTCTTTCTGTTAACCCCCCGTGCACCAGCTTCAACTATAACAAACTGGTTCTTCGGACTTGTGCCTCCTTCCTGCCGAAGGTGGTGAGCCCCTTCCATGTCAGCCAAAACATAATTCTGTCAACATTCTTCACTCTGCCTCATTCTTCCAAGGAAGAGTAGAGACTACATCATTTGGATCCAAAAAGAGCCCTTTCCTTTTACATTGATCGCACCAAAAAGCACCGGGCAGACGATCCACTCTTTATTGAGTTCGCTGGATTGAAAAAAGGCAAGGCGCTGCAGAAACAAACAGACCATCTCTCGATAGATTAAACTCTGCATCAAAATCTGCTATGCACTAGCTAAGAAGCAGCCTCCTGAAGGCTTGCGGGCTCATTACACCAGAGCCAAGGTGGCTACTACTGCATTAGCACACTGAGTGCTTGTCTTGGACATCTGTCAGACTGCTACGTGGGTGTCACTCCACATGTTTACGAAACACTACCGCCTGGATAGTCTGGTCATTAGTGATGGCCATTTTGCCCATTTTGTCCTCCAGAACTTTTTGGTTTGAGCTACCTTGCAGACCCACCTCTGATGAGGTATTACTTTGGTATCTATTATAAGGTGAGGAATGTGTTGTTAGAAGTCTCTATCAGAAGAACAAGTTAGTTACCTCAGGTGATGCTTTTTTCTGGTAGATACTCTATTTAAGCGCAGATTCCTCACCAACACTCCCATCCTCCCCGTTCTGTTAATTGGCTCTTCACCTAAAAGATCCCATTAGATTCTCTACACTAGTCACAAATCAATCTGATGTGGCTATGCCTTTTTGGTGCGGAAATAGCCACGAAAGAAGCTGATGTTAGTGCACCCTGTGGTGCATATATATGAGCACCGCGCTCGTCACTTCCTACGTGGACGATGTCGATGCAGAGCCACTCAACACCACTCAATGGCGTGCGAGGATGCATTTTGCTTCAAGAAAGTACCGCAGCCAACTACCATTTAGTGCCCTTGCATACTCTGCAGTGATTAAAACGTTTAATTACTGCAGAGTGGTATGCAGTGGATTCTAACTTTAGAAACGACTTCATAATTTAAAATTCTGCCGGTGGAGGGGCAGAATTTTAATTTATTAGTAATTTTGCTCTGCAAGAGTAACACGGAATTACCAAAGTTCCTCTGATTCCGCCAGTGGAATTGGAAATTCCACCCAGACCTAGCTACAGCCTTCTCGGCACGGCAGTACTCTTCCCGGTCACAGGCAGAAGTCCTGCAGAGCTTCTCCTCCACGCATAGCCTGACTGGTGGCTTGATAATTGATCATTTTTGGGGTCTCAAGCTCCCCTTCTTATAGTCTATTTGCAGGCACCAACTGTGATCTAGATTCTGTTTTTCTGAAGTTTATGTGGGGGGGATCTGCTTCCTTTTGAAGTGCCCACTCCTCTGCCCTTCCTCCAGAAAGTGGTCTGCCACAGCAAGAGCGACACCAAATCTGATAACTTCACAACACAGGCCACATGGTGTGACTAGAGGTTCATATCTGGATGTGAGCCACAGTGATGTGTATCAAAAGGTTACCCCAGGGCCTCAACCCTACTCTTTATGATTATTCTTCCTGAGATGTGGCAGCCCCTTCCTCGTGACCATCTCTGTGAGTGCTGAGACATTAAAGAATGTGCACTTACCTGCGAGGGATGGGGGGGGTCTGAGAATGTGCACTTCCCTGTGAGGGATGGGGGGGGTCAGAGAATGTGCACTTCTCTGTGAGGGATGGGGGGGTCAGAGAATGTGCACTTCCCTGTGAGTGCTGAGACGTTAAAGAATGTGCACTTACCTATGAGTGATGTGGAGTCAGGGAATGTGCACTCCTCTGTGAGTACTGAGAGGATAATGAATGTGCACTTACCTACGAGTCTTCAGGGGGTCAGGGAATGTGCACTCCTCTGTGAGTGCTGAGACATTAAAGAATATGCACTTACCTGCGAGTGATGTGGAGTCTGGGAATGTGCACTCATTTGTGAGTGCTGGGATGTTAAAGAATGTGCACTCTATGAGGGCTGGGATGTTAAAGAACGTTCACTCCTCTGTGAGCGTTGGGATGTTAAAGAATGTGCACTTACCTACGAGTGATGTGGAGTCAGGGAATGTGCAGTCCTCTATTAGTGCTGAGGCGTTGAAAAATGTGCACTTACCTACCAGTGCACTCCTCTATGAGGGCTGGGATGTTAAAGAACGTGCACACCTCTGTGAGTGCTGAGACATTAAAGAAGGTGCGCTTACCTACCAGTGATGGGGAGTCAAGGAATGTGCACTTCCCTGTGAGTGCTGAGATGTTAAGGAATGTAAGTGATCGGGGGGTCAGGGAATGTGCACTCATCTGTGAGTACTGAGATGTTAATGAATGTGCACTTACAAGTGATCGGGGGGTCAGGGAATGTGCACTCCTCTGTGAGTGCTGAGATGCTAAAGAATGTCATTTATAAACGAGTGATGTGAAGTCGAGTGATGTAGAGTCAGGGAACATACACTCATCTGTGAGTGCTGAGATGTTAAAAAAATGTGCACTGCTCGATTAATGATGAGGCGTTAAAGAATATGCATTTACCTGCGAGTGATGAGTCAGGGAATGTGCACTCCTCTCTGAGTGCTGGGATATTAAAGAGTGTGCACTTACCTATGAGTGCTCGGGGAAGTCAGGGAATATGCACTCCTCTCTGAGACGTTAAAAAATGTGCACTTAACATTTGAGAGATATGGAGTCTGGGTCCGTGCGCGCCTCTGTGAGTGCTGAGATGTTATAGAATGTGCACTTACCTACGAGTGATGTGGAGTCAGGGAATGTGCACTCCTCTGTGAGTGCTGAGATATTAAAGAGTGTGCACTTACCTATGAGTGATGGAGGGTTAGAGAACGAGCACTACTCTATTAGTGCTGAGGCATTGAAGAACGTGCACTTACCTACGAGTGATGTGGAGTCAGGGAATGTGCACTCCTCTGTGAGTGCTGAGATATTAAAGAGTGTGCACTTACCTATGAGTGATGGAGGGTTAGAGAACGTGCACTAATCTTAGTGCTGAGGCATTGAAGAACGTGCACTTACCTACGAGTGATGGGGAGTCCGGGGCCCTGCACTCCGCGTGAGGGCTGGGAATGTTAAAGAATGTGCACTTACCTACGAGTGATGGGGAGTCAGGGAATGTGCACTCCTCTCTGAGAAGTTAAAGAATGTGCACTTACCTATGAGTGATGGGGAGTCCAGGAATGTGCACTACTCCGTGAGTGCTGGGATGTTAAAGAATGTGCACTTACCTACGAGTGATGGGGAGTCTGGGTCCGTGCGCTCCTCTGTGAGTGCTGAGATGTTATAGAATGTGCACTTACCTACGAGTGATGTGGAGTCAGGGAATGTGCACTCCTCTGTGAGTGCTGAGATATTAAAGAGTGTGCACTTACCTATGAGTGATGGAGGGTTAGAGAACGTGCACTACTCTATTAGTGCTGAGGCATTGAAGAACGTGCACTTACCTACGAGTGATGTGGAGTCCGGGGCCCTGCACTCCGCTGTGAGGGCTGGGAATGTTAAAGAATGTTCACTTACCTACGAGTGATGGGGAGTCAGGGAATGTGCACTCATCTGTGAGTGCGGAGACGTTAAAGAATGTACACTTGCCTACAAGTGATCGGGGGAATCAGGTAATTTGCACTCCTCTCTGAGATGTTAAAGAATGTGCACTTACCTATGAGTGATGGGGAGTCAGGGACCCTGCACTCCTCCGTGAGTGCTGAGATGTTAAAGAATGTGCACTTACCTACGAGTGATGGGGAGTCAGGGAATGTGCACTCCTCTGTGAGTACTGAGAGGATAATGAATGTGCACTTACCTATGAGTGATGGGGGTGTTAGGGGATGTGCACTCCTCTGTGAGGGCTGGGATTTTAAGGACGTACACTTACATCCAAGTGCTGGAACTTCATAGAATGTGCACTTATATCTGAGAGCTGGAAAGTCACAGAATGCGCATCCATACCAGAGGGCTGTAAGTCAGTAGGCTATGCGCTCAACTATGCACTATAAAATCAGGGCGTAAGCACTTCTGAGTGCTGTGAAGTCATGAAATATGCATTCACATGTTGGCGATTCGTGGAATGTGCATTTATCCATGAGAGTTGGGAGGGAATTTGATCGCGCCTTTGGATGAAAAAATGTGGACTTAATGTTGGAACATAATGGGGTGTGTACTTACCTTTGAGTTTCTCGATTGTCCTATCCGGCACATGGTCAACGCGTTTCTTAATCAGTGCTGTGTGTCCCTCTCCCTACTTCCCCAGCCCTTGGGATTATTGTTGAGATTCAGTACCCGGAAGTCTCCACCTTTCATCATCTTCAGGTAAGTGCAACAAGGCAGAGTAGAGAGTAGTTGGTTCTCGGGTCGCCGTCCTGCAGAGTGGTCTCTTTCAGGGTCACTGGGGATGATGTCACAGAGCCTGGGACCCCCACATTCTGCCCTGGCAGTGAAGGGGTGGCCGAGCTGTTCAAAAAATAACATTCTAAACAGTCCCTGCCCGCCGCAGCCATCGGTGCAGGCAAGGAGGCGCCTGAAAAAGGAGTTCCGGGTCAGAGGTCACCAGGAGGCCCTTGTAGCTTTCAAGGAGGGTTGAACTGGCGTTTACAGGAGAGCAGCGGGCCCTGCCCAAGCCTTGCTGACTGTCAGATGTCCGCTTTCTAAACAGCTGACCTCATGCAGGTTTGTAGCTCGGCAGCTTCAGCATCGTCACAGGGTGGTCTGAGCATGTCCCCTCCCAAGAGGTATGCTTGCAGAGGAGAGGTGGGCTTGTGGAAGAAGGGGGGAGTGTCTGGGAGAGGGACACCATTTTTAGAGAAAAAGAGGTGGTGATTGTCAGCGGCAATGGAGGGAATCCGAAATCCGTATTATACAAAACTGTTTGAATAATGAACGTGTCTAAACTCGGGCACTCCAAAAAGTTCAAACGTTCACAGTGATGGTAAATCTTGTATTTTATTCTGATTGGATGAAGTTCTTGTTATTCAAGTTCAATACAACTCGAGCCAACACGGGTTTCCTCGCTGGTCAGATTTCCCAATTGACTTTCTCAGGGGTAAAATGAATACATAAAATAAAATATAAACTAGTATATAATCTCAGAAATGAGAACGCATTTAAAAGAGACAACGACAACAAGCATTCCAGCATTCTGTTATTTAGAAGCTGTCTGCCTTTTCCGTGGAAAGAGATCTTATCTTGAGTGAATGGGGCTTAAACAGTGTGAACAGCTTTAGTGAAAGCACCTTAAACGCGTGCAGCCAGGGAAAGTGAACAAAAAAAAGAGTTCCACACAAAAGCGAATGAACACAGTAATTCAGTTTTGGGAGTTCCACACAAAAGCGAATGAACACAGTAATTCAGTATTGGGAACTAATAAGAGCCCCCTTTTAAGATATATTAAAAGATTTCACAAGCACAGTGCAAGCGAAACCTAAAAATGAGAGGACGTGATTACTAAATTAGCTATAATGTATTCATAGACCAATATCATATTAATATCCAGGTACATCGGTCCATCTGTTGTGACACCATAAAAATCATCGATCAAATCCAAGGTGAAAATTGTTCAAAGATAAACCCTTTAAGAGTGGGTACTAAGTAGGAAATGACAAACTGTGGCAGGTGTACAAAAGGCTCACCCGTTCCTGCTGCAACATGGAAATCTTCAGGGATTAAAGGCCAGTATCCTTATTAGCTGCAAAGATCAATGCCATTATCTAAGGAAATGCTCAACCAGTTATAATATATGTAACCTACATCAGTAATGCCATCCAGTGACCACCAAAGTATTAACACACTCACCGGTCATGACTCAGATCTGGAGTTAAAATCACCGTCAAAGGGTTTAACAAAGAACTAAAGTGAACAAATGCTTATCCGAATTTTCCAGGTGTATTGTTGCGTCTGGCGAACGAGGTTTCGATACACATTGAATTTTGTAACTTTACTTGTATCTTTCCATTCATAGACCAGTCAGTGTAGGGCTAAGACAGGGCACGCCTTGTGTCACAGCTCCATGGGTCGTACCATTGAGCAGACAGGGGTGGTCTTTAAGGTGCATGGTTGGAAAGGGACACTTGGCGATAGTGCGTGGTTTGGATTATACCAATGAATTGGGGGAGTCTTTTCTATTAATGGAAGTACAATGTAAGTCAGCAGATGGGATCTTCACCAGATCCTCAAGGAAGGGTTGACTGAAGCCTTTAGGGGGCCCCATCGGAGCCTGAGGTGGGACCACACTACAGGTCTATAGTACATTGTCTTAGTTCGAGGAGCGGGAGGTGCACAAAACACACTTCCTTTCTTCTCTTTTTCCATCAGTGACGATGATGCACGTGCGGATGCCCGAGGTGCCCCTTGATGAGGAGTTCCCAGAGGAGAGCAGCCATTTCCGGGAGTACCGCAGCAGTGTCCATTTCACGCCCTCGCCCTGCTGCCGCGGCTGCTGCGCCATCATCAGGGCGCTGTGCCTGGGGGGGAGGAAGGAAAGCAGGCTGTCGTTGACGAAGGCATTGTCCACAAGTGACCAAACCAGGTCCGACTCCAAGGAGAGACCGTAAGATCTCTTTTCACACAGTGCTCAATGGGGTAGACAGCATGCAGTAAATGTTAGATAATTGCAAATTACTTACAAACAAATGCATCTTACTGCAAACTTAAAACGCTGAAAGTCTTTTTCACAGAGGATGATGTACAGGGAAATATGTCTCAGATTGGGGCAGTGATTTTTGGGAAGTTAAAATGTTAAAATGTCGTATGTTAAAGAAGTACTACATACACAAATCCACCAACTAAACACACACCCTATCCACATAACATTACGCCCTCTGCAAACAACTTATGTCCCAAATAAATTATTCACACCTCTTGTGAGCATCACTGCATGCTGTGGTGGGTTCAGCCAGCAAGGATTGCTTGCTCTTTTATTTCACCCTATGGCCACATGCTTCATTGAGACTCGCGCAATGGCTTGGTCCGAGTGCCCAGGTTGGATATAAATGATCTGCGGTAGGTGACCACTGTGAGGTGTTTGCGCCGACTTCACATCTTGTTCACAGTGTGTGCAGCTCTTCATTCCACCCATCAAGAATACATAGAGAAGGTTGTTATGCATCAGACATTTTCTTGATGGTCCAGCTGGTGTTTGGGGAATCTTAACCCAAGATTCAGGTCCACCACTATCTCAGCGATAAAAGGCAGCATGTGTTTTTTGTACTTGATGGCATAATTTGGTAGCCCCAGGTCCATACAAATGTGAGCCTGGCCAGGCTGTTGGGCCTTACTTGTGACATTGATCAGGGATCCCCAGAGGGAGAGATCCTTTACTTTCCAGATGGCCCTCCAACTTCTGCAGTTTTTGTTCTACCTGCTATCTATCATAGAACAGGATGTGTCAGTGTCACAGGGCAAACAGTTTCACACAGGGGAGAATGTTAGTTGTGTTTTCTAGTTCTTCGTGCAGCCCATCCTAGGGACCAGTTTTTAAAGGTCAGTGTGGAGGTCTTCAACCACATGTGAGCTGATGCCACTCACAAACTGCTCTTCCACCGGGGTGGGACCGCTCAGCAGCATTTCAGTGCCAGACTCCTTGAACACCGTCTCTTTCGATCTGGAGATGCTCTTCCCATGAAGACCTATCCTGGTGGTCAGTTGCTTGAGTCATGGCCTACGGGCTTTTAGCCTTTTGACGAGCCATAACACCTTTCATCTTCATTTTGTGGCAATCCTTAATCAACATTAGAAGTTTAGTGTCTACATAAGGGCCACCGTGGTGGTAGTCCCCAACACAATGTGTTAGGAGGTAAAATGCAGACCAACTTTCCCATGATGTTCAATATTCCATTTCTTCCTCCCTGCACCGCGAAGCCATGGAACCTTCAGCCCGCCTAAGTGTCACTCACTGTGAGTTAAACTCAAATTCAGTAATTTACCAGCATCCCTGCAGTTCACTGAATTGTCACAAAGTAAAGTCCTTTTTCCATGTTCACCCTGACCTCTCAACTCTTTCACAAGTTAAAATCAGTCCTGCTGGAGGCGTCTAGCCGCCCTTGGGTGTTAAATTGATGCTCTGCTGAGTCTCTGTTAGCATTGAGCTGCTGCCTGGGGTGGAAGAGAAGTGACCAGCATGGTTGCAGTGTCCACAAGAACACACCCTCAGTACAGCCCCCTGTCCTAGATGGCTGTTGCCCACACTATTACACTCATCCCTACACATGCGTCTCCTGGTCAGGTGAACGTGCTGATAAACATGAGCTTGGACACTCGTTCCCAACTCCAGTTCTACCACTGACAAAGGCCCTAATTACACATTCATAGCTAAATTCTGATTTCTGTGCAAATGTGTGTTTGCACAGGGTTCGGAATTTGAGCTGTGTGATAATTATCAATCCCTTGCAGTTTTCCTGATAGATTCCGGCAGGTCAAACCTGCTGAAATTTATCAGTAGAAAAGCCCTGTAAAAAGTCAAAACATGCGAGATTTGGTGTGTTAAATACCTATTCTGCAGGTTATGCCTCATTTTACAAGTTAAAAACTCAGAGTGAGCGACATTTCCCACAAGTGGAAAATACCTGTTGTAGTTATGTCGTGCTCAATGTGTTATAAATATTTTGCTTATGTTTGACTGTGGATGTCATGGCCCATGCTGTTCTTGGTGTTGGTTAGTGGAGTTACTGCTGAGCGGCCGATGCGGAGGGTGCGCTGACTGTGGGCTCCATTTATTTGATCGAGCCTGGGCAGCCGATGTGCTGGACTGCGAGGCATGCATTATTCAGGTAGGGACTTGAAGCTCTGCCCACTCTCCGCCCATATTTTTCATTGGCGTGTGTCATTGTCCACTGTAAACTGTGGCTGTTCATTGGTCAATAGGCTTAGTAGTACCTCCTTAGTACCACCTTGTCTCATTTTGTAACCTCCCATTGCGACATCCCCTGTTACGTGTGTTGTTACTCGTTCTGCTTTAATTACAGCCTCCGAGCACTATTTTCTCAAATAGCTTTGTCCTGCCTGCTATTGCAGGCAGAACACGCTCTCTCCTAACGCTTTTTTTATTTTTTTTATTGCATGGGCGCAGAACGCATTTGCAATGCAATAGGTCTCGCATTTGCGAGAGTTTAAGCTATTGGCATTGTAAATGACAATGCCTTTTATTTATCTGTTTTTAAAACAACACATAAATAAAAGGCATTGTAATTTACAATGCCAATAGCTCAAACTCTCGTAAATGCAAGACCTATTGCATTGCAAATACTTGTATTACTACTTGTTGCTGCAATAAACATACAGTGGAAAACCTAACTGGGTTTCGTGGGGAATTCCTCTTGCTTCAATACATCACCCTTTCCTGCCTAACTTGTAATGGGGCTATAAGTGTTTTGTCTTTCTTGGTCACGACGCCACTAGTACCATGCAATACTTCACTAGCAATGAGGCGGCCCTGGACCCAGATGCACAGGGCCATCATGCTATGGGCATAAATGGGCTCGCTTCATGACAAAGCATTGCTGATTTTGCCCAGTGATTGCCCCAGAGAGGGTTTACCAACCAGCCCAGCCGACTGTAGTGCAGAAACCTACTCTTATCCCCTTGGTGGTTGGTGGTTGGTGGAGGGTGGCGCCTCGTGGTCTATTCCACAAAGGGACCCTTCAAACAGGAGTGGCCCTGATCCAGACTGGGCCATCACCATCTCAGAGAAGTATAATGATGTTTGTCAAGGGCACAGTCCTCCGCCAGAGCTGAGCGGCCTCCTATGCCACCTGCAGAGTAAACTTGAAAAGAGTTTCAAAAACTGAGCTGGCTGCTGGGTGATCACTTCCTTCCTGACCAGAGGAACCAGCAATCATCTCTAAGACCCTGTGGCCTACCCTGCTGCTGGAGCATCCCGGGGAACCTTTGGCCTTTTATAACACAAAAGAAAACCTTGGGTCTATGTACGCACGAAGACAGACTGAGAGTTGTCGGGCTGGTGTCTCACAAAATCTCCTCAGGGGAGAGATCCTTTTTAGGACGAATACCCTCACCCACCATTGGTGGCATGCTTCATCAGTGGGAAATTCTGGTCCCACTGAGGACTACACCTCCCTCAATGTGAGGCAGGAGCTCTGGGATGTTTTTGGGATAGTGCTACACTGTTAAGGATGCTAAAATCCCATATGCGAATATTCTGGTGTAGTGAGGGCGAAGCGCAACAGAAAAAAGAGGTGAATTAAAATAGTGAGATTAAAACTACCTAGTGGGGGCAAAAACAAACCTTTATTCACTTGCTCGCACTGGTAGAGTTAAAAAGCAGTGCAATAAGCAGTATAAATATAAACTGCTAAGTTTCAAAAAGCGGTCGACATGTTTCAGCCTAAGTGATCTAACTAAGTATCCAGGCTTTCTTCAGGACCAGAACGCAAAATAGGGCTGCTGCTTATACAAAGTGAAGGCCGCAGCTCCTGTACCGCGATGGGGTACCGACGGAGAGAGCGGGGCCCCCCTTCCCTGAGCTGTTGCCAGGTTGAGGTGTGGCTACTTATCCAAATACCTTTGGATAGTTCCAGTAATTCTCAAACAACAAAACATAGGATTACTGGTTTTGTATTATCTTTTTCTTTCACTTTGTATAAGCAGCAGCCCTATTTTGCGTTTTGGTCCTGAAGAAAGCCTGGATACTTATTTAGATCACTTAGGCATATGGGATTTTAGCATCCTTAACAGTGTAGCACTATCCTAAAAACATCCCAGAGCTCCTGCCTCACATTGAGGGAGTTGTAGCCCTCAGTGGGACCAGGATTTCCCACTGGGAGGAGAAACCCATATGATGAAGCATGCCACCAATGGTGGGTGAGGGTATTCGTCCTAAAAGGGATCTCTCCCCTGAGGAGATTTTGTGAGACACCAGCCCGACAACTCTCAGTCTGTCTTCGTGCGTACATAGACCCAAGGTTTTCTTTTGTGTTATAATTGTATTTTTAAAAAAAAGGGGATATTTTCCTTGCAGGTCTCTAAACTTTCTCCCTTGGACCCTCTCCTCCTGTTTTTTGTGTTACTATAACCTTTGGCCTTTACCTATATTGCTGCTGCCCTCTATGCTGTCCCCAGAAAGTGGTCTGTCTGCTCCTGGTAAGACGCCTTCATTGCTGATCGACCAACACAAGATATCGGGCCACAGCCTCACCTGCGCTGCTGCTCTTGATGGCTCCTGAGGCTATCTGCTGCTTCCTAACCTCCAGAAGGGGAGAGGATGTGGCCTTACGGCTAGAGCAGTCGACCTCAAAGCTGGGGAACCGGGTTCGAGACTCGGCAGGGATGCTCAGCATCCTGTGAATCTGGGCAAATCACGTAATCTCCCCGTGCATAACATAAAATGAATGTGTCCGTCTGTAACGCAACTGGTGTCTCATATAAAGCACTATGATACCTTCGGGTCAAGTTCACGCTATATAAAACTCCGGGAAACAAAAAAAAACCTTCTGCTTTATACCCTAGCTGGGGGCGAGAGGGATGGGACCAGAGGTAGCTTGCTGTGTCACTGGCCTGGGCTACCCTGCCCTCAAATCCTACAGGTGAGCGATGACCACCACGTTCCAGAGCATGAGGATTGGAAGAGACTTCTCAGCCCAGCAACTAAAGGCACCAAGGTCTCAACCCCCCCAGCCTCCCCCAAATTCCCATAGCCACATGGATATACCTCACACCCACGGGGAAGAAGATCTGCAGATCTGTATGACCTAGCCCTCGAGGCTGCTGGATCCTGCTAGCCTTTGCACTGCCTCTTATGAGTCAGGAGGTCTGCAAAGACCAGTCTTAAATTTGATTTCAACAAAACGTAAGTAGCTAGCAGTGAGACAATGTCTTAGTTACCTCATCACTGAAAAGGCTACTCTTCAGTAGATGCTGGATCCACCAATTACCAACGGGAGCTTTGGACTGCAAAAGAACAGAGGACCGCTTTGTGGGGGGCTGTGCCCTGGTTTCTGAAGGAGGAAAGCGCTTGTATGGAGAGGCTGCAGATAAGAAGCCACGGCGAGCTCGGCTTTAGTGAGCCATTGCTGCAGATGCGCCAGCGCTACCATCATGTATGTTAATACTGACCATAGCCCCTCCCACGCCATGTCCTGTTACAGGTGTGGAGCTAAAAGGTTTCCCTGGTTACAGGAAACTGAGGCCTCAATACTCCTCCCACAGCTGAGAACCACCCTGTGTATGTCACACTGTAGTGGTCCTGCTGGCCTCTTACTAGGAACGTATCCAGTCCTCAGAGTAACCGAACTGGAGACAGCATGATGTGCCTTTAACTAGCAATGCCATTTTATATTGTTCAGTCTCTCCCTGTGGAGAGATTCCAGGCTCTCAGTTGGGAGCAGCTGCCTCGCTTGTGAGAATCATCACATTTGTCGCCATAGTAAATACAGAGGACCATATCTATGGCCAAGCCACGCAGTGCAGTGCAGCAAATCACCTTGCTGAGCTGCGTGACAGAGAAAGGACAGGAATGCGCTGTATTTAAGGCAATATGGCGCATTCCTGCGCTCTGCCTGCGCTGTCGCCGTTTCGGCAGCCTAGCTCCAACGCTAGCAAGGGTGCCTGCATTGTAAGTAGGATTGTTTTTGTGCAGGAAGGGGCACATTCCTGCACAAAAACAATCCCCTGAGGCATTTTCCTCTTTGCAGTACACACAGAAAGAGGAGAAAACGAGACAAAATAAACATATTTCGCCTTGTTACGCCTCACCTGGGGTGGGGGGAGGTTATTGGCACATTCCCGGGTCTACCACTCATGGTAAATTTTATAATGTACCAAAATCCATGGATGTTGTGTGGAACACCCACGCAACGCCCATGGAAACGCCTCCCTGGCGCAGAGTAGCTCCCCGCAGCGATTTGCACTGTGTTGCATTACTCAATATTTATGAAGCCACTCCGGGCCAGGCAAGGTGGCCTTGCATGGGATGCAAGAGCAACGCAAAGGGGCTCGTAAATATGCCCCTGAACCCTTACTGAACACGCCTCAGGAGAGATTTGTGCCCAACACAACGCAACTCCTGTTGAGTGACTTACTGCGATCAACTCTCATTCAGTAGCTCAAAGCATCAGTCCAGATGTGAGGGCCAAGCTTACAAGGGGCACTACGGACGCCTGCCTCCTTACACTGTTACCTTCCAATGAGACCAGGATGGTCGCGGTTCTGTAATGTCGCCGTGCATCGAGAGTTCACAGAAACGAAGCCCAGAAGAAGCATCCGCGAAACCTGTGTTGTTGCGTGTTTGTTTGCATGAATTGTACATACAGAATACTGGCACCGGGAGAAATATCCCTTTTAGGAGGAACAGTGAAAGTCTGAAATAATTTTCTAAATATTGTCACGCCTCAGGATAATTACGGATTGATATTTGGAGTTCATGAGGTAAAATACTGTTACGAAATATTTTTGATAATATTCAAAATGTACCTCATTTCGTTGTTGTTACTGCGATAATATATCACACTGTGTCACAAAGAAGGCACCAAAATGTTACACAGAAACAAACTGAAAACTTGGCAGTTATGGAGTAACTTTCTTTCCATACTGAAAAGGATCCGCCACAGTTCTTCACCGCTTTGCCAGGTGAGTTGAGGACGCCCAGAGATATGAGCTCTTCAGGTCCACAGTTTAGGTTTTCTCCTGCTGACACCTCCATCTACTGGTGGCCGATGAGAATGCAGCCCAGCAGCAAAACTTCCATTGAAATGAATGAGGCTGTTTTCACGGCTGTTTCCGCTCTGCCCCAGTTCCCTCCCAGGTACTCATCCATAATGTCCTGCATTTGCAGACACAACACACCCGTTACCTCTGTAGAGGGGCGGTTGGACGACTTGCATATAGATCCCAAGGTCGACCTGGCTGCTCAAGGTACTCGCAATGGCGGCTCCTCAGGTATGGCGGAGGAGCGTCTCTTTTAGTTATTACCATTTTATGTTTCCTTTACGAGGCCGCGGGTGGACGGGGCTGCTCTGCTCACGGAGCAGGGCAGGGAAGGAGTGGTTTGCCCACTCCTAAGTGCGCCAGTGACTGTTTGGCCGGCCCTCTCGGGCCACCCAAACCAGGCATGCACACTTTCCCCATTCTCCATGCAGGCTGCATTACAGCCTGCGTGGAGAACAAGCCCAGGCCCCCATTCCCTGGTTGAGTGTCAAACCAGGACGCTCTAAACCAATCACAACGCTGCAATGCAGCTTTGTGATTGGTCAGGGGAGCCTGGGTGCTTACCAATCACAATGCTGCATTGCAGCATTGTGATTGGTCAGGGGAGCCTGGTTGTTCTTTCTGGCTTCCTGTCCCACAAGGAGAGCACGAGCAAGGAGCCTGAGAGGCGGGACCCGGCGGCAAGGTAAATGTATAAAAAAAAAGTTTTCATTTCACAACCCCGTGCCTCGCCCCCACCCCCGCATCCCCTGCATCCCCATCCCACCACCCGCGAGTCATGCTTGCCACCACTGCTTGGCAGTAATAGGGAGATCTCCCAAGCGTCGCCCCACTGCTCCTTGAGCAGTGCAAAATAAAAATAAAATGATAATAAGAAGTTATTATCATTTTATTTTTATTTTCTCCAGTCAAATCTGGCAGGGCCGGGGCTGGCTCGCCGCAGAGGGAGCAGGAGTGGTTTGCACTCTCTCCCTACTTGCACATGACGGCTTGGCCAAGCCGTCATGCGCACTTGGCATGTTCTCCATTGGGCTGTGTTGCACAGCCCCGTGGAGAACATGCTCAGCCTCCCCAGGCACTGCCTGAGCGGCCTGTTTGGCCGTTCAGACAAATCACGACACTGCTCAGGCAGCGTTGTGATTGGCTGGGAGAGTACGGAAGCCTGGATGCTTCCGGTGCTGCCAGCAGACGGAGGAGAGGCGTGCAGTGGCGGGAGAGGCGTGCGGCGGCAGAGAAGGTACGTGTTTTTTTTGTTGGTTTTTTTTATCCCCTGCCCCGCCATTCCTGATTGGTGCTGGCCGCCACTGGACTGCAATGCATCTATACTTAGAGCCTGCAATGCCTCCCACTTTGAACCTGCAGTGCCTCCAAGCAAGATCTGTGAGGGATTTACTTCTGTAAAACCTATCACAAGATGCTTGTGTGAAGCCTGCCAGAGATTGAAGATTTTCCACAGCTGCTCAGATAGACCCACAAAATCCTGCAAAGTGGGTAGGACTAAAGTCCTGCTCCCGTTTCCTTAATGATGAGGCTCCACATTATTGAAGCTGCAACAGCAGGAAATTGCTGAACAACCTCAAGAGTAAAGCCATAATGTTAGCAGGATGCCTGAGGCCAGCAATGGGTCTTAATGAGGGCAGGGGAGCGTTGCGCCCCCACGCACTGCGAGCCATGCTAAGTGTTAAAAGTAAAATGGCAATGTAGTTATTTCATTCATCAAGAAAATGTGACCCGCGGTTTGCGAGTCACAGAAGAGTTGCACAGCCTTTTGCACATTTGTGATCCAAGTAATGCACATTTGTGATCCAAGTAATACACGTAATCAGTAGTGTTTAAAGTTCATCCAATTTATTTCCAAGGGTTAACAATCTTTTTCCGTCACGTCAAAGATACGAAGTTTCATTATTTCATGCGTTTTAATTGCTCAAGAATTGCCCATCCGGGCCTATTCACATTGATGAATTTATCAAATGCGCATTCGGGACGGAGCGCATTCTGAGTGTCTGCACGCCAAATTTGAGAAAATGAATACAAAGGACTGAACTTAAAAAGAAGGGTGTGCTTCAGGTTAACCACAATGTAATGTAGTTATTTCATTGCCATTTTATTTTTTCACAAAGGCGCACCTCAGCGGTCAGCCTTCCAGCAAGCCGGGAGAAATGGTGGTGTGTCCTCTGCTGCAGATTGGCAGCATAGAGGACTGGAGCAGTGGCTTTACTGGATGCTCCAAAGTGCGCATGTCACTTTGGCAGTCGGTCTTGCGCCGGCCAAAGTAACATGCACACTTTGAAGCTCTCCACCCAGCTGGGTGGAGACGAAGCACAGGCCTCCAGGGTCCGAAGGAGCGTCTAGCCAGCCCGCTCCATCCAATCCTGGCACTGCTCTCATGCTGATTAACAGCAGGAGTGCAGCGTCTGGATTTCTTTGGGAAGTTAGGTCTTCGACTTGTGCTCAGAGACTGCAGAGGACACAGATGACGCAGCCTGAGTAAGTAACATTTATCTTATTTGTAATGTTACTGTAATGTATGCCAATGATTTATTGTTTGTTTATTGTGCATGTTTCTTTTATTTATGTATTTTGGGAAGCGGTGGGGCACTTCGCTCGCCCCATCACTTTCAAAGGATACTAGCCGCCCCTGCCTGAGGCACTCCTTCTGCCATGTGATGTGTCTAACTCTGCAACTGTGGCTGTGGCATTTCCTGCACACTTGCCTGGACCCAACTACATGTGCCAAACCCAATGTTAAAATCTCCTGCAGAGCCTTGGCTGCGAACCTTTTGTTACCCCTCACTCTTTGGGGCATCCTATATAAGGCTACATGCTGGAGTACTCCCACTGCGGCTGGGAACCCTTGTCGGCATCATGCCTGGAAATCTCTGACTGCCCGAAGCTTTCCATTTGTGTATTGTGCCCATGTCTGGGCACATGATGGCACGGACCCAGCGGGCATAAATAAAGCACAAGCAGGTGTTATAGGTATCGTATATATTTTTTCCTCTTAGGTATCCCCTTTCTTGACTATATTTGTTGGTTATTTAGATATGTTCCAAATATAAAATGCACATTTATTCATGATATTTTTCTCTGCAACATGATAATCCTCCTCATCAATACATTTGTTTTGGGGATATATCCCATAAAACCCATGAATATTTAAATAATGCAGTGCAAAACATAGGATAAAATTAAAACATGTGTACAAAAATCCAACCTAATAACATGCGATAAAATAATTACTCCCTTTGCACTTCGTAAAAGTCCCTGTGGCTTCCTCCAAATCCAGACCGAGCATAAAAATTTGCTCTTAAAAAATACAATAGGATTACTAGTGTCCATTCTAAAAATTCTTAAAGCAATTTGATGCTGTCTAATTCCCAGATTAAGGCATAATGGTCTGATCAATTTAAGCCCAGCTGTATCATAAGCTTGGCAAAAAAATAAGACATGTTCTATATTCGTGATAACATTTTCCCACGTATTACAATTGCAGGAATCCACAGATTGGGAGTACCACTTACAGGAGAAAATAAAATGCCAAATTCAAACTTGGTATACAAGCATTTCACATACAGAGTGTAAATGTCATACAAAAAATTCAAATTTGGGAATAGGCTTGAAGTCCAAAAACTGGTCTGAGGGGCTGTTACACTTTGTAGACTGTTGCCACCTGTCCAAACTAAAATTTCAATATGTCTTTTTCAAGATACTTTTCATAGATTTACTGATAGATAAGGGGTCATGCCATAACTCCTGTATACCCAGGATATAGAAACAAGACTCCACGTGGCACCGCCACCATATGTTATCTTTAGTGTCCTGTTTCAGAACCTCCTGCAGTACATTCCTGTAAGATTCCAACTCAGTATGTGAGCATACTCTTAGCCCAAACAACAACACTACCCGATTAAGACCAATTGATAAATTAAGGTAGGCAGTGTTGGTCAAAGCTCCTAATAAATGCGACGGGGACAGGGACGGCAACAAGTAAGAGTGACCTAAAATATATATTTGTGAAATGCTTTTCGCTTCTCATTTAGATAGGGATTGGACACCAGACAATAACTCAATCAATTCTAAATTTTACAGTGCTGATAGAAACCTCAGTTGAGCACGTGCCTGATTAAGGTGGCAAATACGTATTGTACCACCCCAATTGCCAATGAATTGTAGGAATCAAAAGCTAATCGTGTCAGCTCCCCGCTACTTGATTGTACTGGTCCAGTTGTATCAGTACAACTCCAATGTGAAGTGCTGGAAAGCTCCACAAAATATGTACCTCATGATGGATTTGTGATCACGTTGAACAGAGAGCCAGAGGGGTGGCCCAGTGTGGCCTCTTTGGGTTGATGACAGGTGAAGAGGGGTTCGCCCTTGGCCCGAGCTATGCTCACGCACGTCTCGCACTGGGAGAGTGTGGTGCCGCTTGTATAGCGCTCTATGAAAGAAGCAGAAGGGAAGGGCCCACCTTCTCTACCCCATCACTCAGACACTCCTGGGACTCCTGGTTCCTTTCAAGAGTTCTGTGTACCACACTGTGGGAGAGCATTGGTGTTTTTATAATGGTTGATAAAACAAACAGAAGGGAGGGGCCAACCTCAACCCCCTCGCTCAGGCACTGCTGGGACTCATAGTCCCTTTCAAAAGTCCGAGTCCCACGTTGCGGGAGAGCGTTCGCGCTTTTATAGTGCTTGATGAAGGAAACAAAAGAGAGGGGCCCAACTCCTCTGCCCCCACACTCATACACTGCTGGGACTCCGTCTCCTTCAAGAGTCTGGTGCTGCGCGCTGCAGGACAGCATTCACGCTTTTATAGTGCTTGATGAAACAAACAAAACTGGGAAACATAGTCCAACATGATAATCAAGTCTGCTTAAGTATATTCATGTTATTTTGTAAGTGTCGAATTCTCTATTCCATTGATTGTTTTTAAGTAATGAACAAGGTTTCATAGAAGCTGATAACTTCTCTCCTTGTTTATTGTTTTGAAACAAAGAGCATGTTTCACTGAATATAGGTAAGTGAAAGGGTGCCGATGCCTTTTCTGATAATTGTTTATTCCAAACGGTTTGACATGCCCAGATACAATATATAAACTAAGAACAAAGTGTTATGAGATAGATGGGAACTTCAAGTCAAAAACTCCATACAGAGGCCAAACAGAACTGTATCACCTTCGCTTGCTGACGGGTACCGGGAGGCACCCTTAGCCTTCACCCCTGGACTCACCAGCCTGTCTGCCAATGCAGACAAGAATAGCAGACGCTTCTCTTTTACTGAACGTTGGTCCTATTGTTCCGAAGAGGTATGCGGGTGTGAACCATCTTTGAAACCAGATTTAGGCCCCTTTTCAAGAGATGAGAGTGGGATTGGAGATATTAATACTGAGAAAGCTTTATGATATTACCAAGAAGTTACAATATTATTTGCTATTCACTCATTTGGTAAACATTGGTGCCACTATTTTGTTGAGTTTTGTAATACTTATAATTCATATTGTATGCACTCATATAGGATTTTGACTTTAAAATAATTAATCTTTAAAATATATCACTGGTTTCCTTGTGTTTTTTAGTGTGTCTTTCCATAATGAAAGAAGATTTGGGTTCCACTAATTATCCCTCTGATATGTCATCGGATTGATTATTATCTGAAATACATCTCATTCAAGTAGTGCTCGGTGGGGTGCAGGGTTGTTGCCGTCCAATTGCCTTTCTGTCTCAGCTTGGTACAGTGACAAAACCCTTTGTGCCCAGGGGTCTAGAAAGTGTTTTACTGTCCCATATTCTGAAAAACCAGAAAACATATCAATGGCACCCAGTGAGGGGCCAGTTCTTCTAGATCTCTGGGTAATTCTGAGTGACACACTCAAGATACTAAGCTATTACTATAAGCGGAGACGTCCATTGTGATATTGGTTAATGACTTCAGTTCAGATAGGTGCTTGTCCTTCTTTTTTGGTGTGTGTTTGTCCAACTCCTGAATTATAAAAAGTTTGTTCACCAATTTTAATTTCAGTTTTTTAAGTATCACGTTTTGAATCTGTTTTATAACGGAGCAAACACCTATTCCGATAGGGGTACATTTCAGGACACCGGTTACACAACACCTGTTTGCTAGGGATTCCCCTAATGCGGGAGTGGGGTAACTTTTGTTGTAAAAGTTGAAATATTTTACTCATGGGTGGAGCTTAATGCTATAGATCCCAATGCTGGAACCCTTCATGTATACAGAGCTGTTGCGCACACCCACTCTGAAAGAAGTAAAACCCATTGATAAATTCATGCAGATCAATCAGAACAGTTTGGCAAATAAGACACAAGTACGTGGGCCGTGTACGCATTACCTCACACATGTGAGCTGTTTACTTTCCTTCTTGATGTGTGTGCCCCGCTACCAATAACAACAATCAAGGTTAGCCCACTATTTGGATAGAGCTGTAATGAGTGTTTTACGTCTGTCAACTAGTCATATCGCTATGCTATAGAATGTAATGGTGAATAATTGTCTTACGCATTTTATAAAATATAAAACGCTGATCAGACAATATTACTACTGTGATTATTGAGTATTGTTTAAGTGTTAACTATACTTGCTGTAGTAAGCCTACATTACCTTCTAACAGTAAGACTCAAGTGCCTAACCTCACTATGTCTGATAGTTAAAGCCTGATAGTAAGTACTTTGCAGTTAGTGAGCTCCCAGTAGTGTCTGGGTCCTGAGGTTCCAGGGAGGAAGGCAGCCCTTGCTTCAAGGATTGCCCAGTTGCCTGGGTTTCATTAGGTTCCAGAGAGCTGGTTTGACAGACAGCTTTACGAAGAGGTAAACCTGTTTTTAATTCAACTGTTTTTAGTGATTTAGGGATTTCTTTACAATGTGTATAACATGCTCTGCTGTGGTAGGTGTAAGGCTTCTAATGACTCTGATGCCTTCTAAAACTGAAGCTTACTCCTGCCTTACAAACAGTGAGGTCAGCCATTTGAACCTAATTGTCTTTGTGCTGTTGCTTCCCAGGGAGGAGACGGCCAGTACCAAGGCGATGCACTGCTCTCTGGTGAACAGACAGCCAGGAAGAGGGACGTGCCCTAGCTGCCAGATCCTCTTCTGCGAACCCTGCCAGACACTACACATGAACTCAAAGTACATATCCCACTCCATCCTTGACCACTACGATAAGCCTTGCGCTCCCTGCGTCAGGATGGCACCAGCCTCAAGGCCAAGTAAGATCCGCTGTCGATGGCCGTATCGGCACCTGCATGACTGAGGTTGTTGTCTACTTCCCTTTCAGAGATTATTGAAGACCAGGTAGAAGTCTGCTTTCTATGTCTACAGCAATGCATGCAGAAGGTAACTTTCAGGCGAATGAGGAGGCTGCTGCCTATGACGGTAATGAGTGCATGGATTATGCAGACCCCAGACCAGGTAGAAGTCTGCTTTCTACCACACCAGGTAGAAGTCTGCTTTCTATGTTAACAGCAACGCTTGCAGGAGGTAACTTTCAGGTGAATGAGGAGGCTGGTGCCTATAATAAAAACTAAGTGCATGCGTTATGCAGACTCCACACCAGGTCTGGTTCTATGTCAACAACAACATTTGCAGGACCCACTCATGAGCATAATATTCAAATCCGTGCCCATAGGGAAAATGCTGCCCATGTCAGCGACAGTGCATACCAGGGCAACTTCCCACGCCAGGATAGGAGGTTCCTGTGTATCTCAGGAGCGGCTCGAATTCTATGTGTTAGCCAGAACCCAAGGCAGCTAAGAGTTGTGCAGACATGGACAGCTTTGAATGCAGCTTTGAATTTTAATGTTTGGACCCAACTTAATATTGCATACAGTAAAAAAGAATTTAAAAGTAACGTAAAGAAAATGCAGTGTCAAAAATTTGAAAAATAACAAATTCAATTGGAATGGGAGCATTTACTGATTAGTAGGAAAGGTTGTGTAAAAATTCGTGATTTAGGTATTGAGGTTAGAGACATGTTTGGGGTCAGGTTTAAGTGATGTTTAGGATTTAGGGTTAGGATTAGAGCAGGCCTGGTTTGAAGATATGGTCTATGGATTAGAGTATGGATAAAGAACAGGGTTAGAACTGAGGGAAGAGCTAGAGATGGAGTAAGGGACTGAGGTAGGTTAACTAGGGGTGTATTAGGATTAGATAAGGGATGTGGTTATGGTTGAGCTAAAGTGAGTGTACAGTAGGGATGGGCGACGAATCCTGCTCCGCCGGCGGAGTTGCAGAGTTTTGCCCACTCCGTGCAGAGCGTGGAGTTCCCAAAAACTCCATAAAGTGGCACGCGGCAGAATTTTTCTTTTCGCGCGGCTCGCCAATGTTAAGTTGCCAAGCGTGTGCAAGGAAAATCATATGCTAGACCACCCCCCTGTGAGATTTCTCCATGCTGGCAGTCACGGAATGTTGCTACCACTCGCATTGAGAAACCTGCCGCTCGCTTTGAGGAAGTTGCTGCTCAAGTAGAACATCTACTCGAGTGGCAGAAAAAATCAACGCCCTCTTGCGCTGCGTGTGTTGCTGTTCGCACTGATTTTACAGCGCGGGGCAAACTACCGGCACTAAAAATCCACACGAGCAGCGTGACACCACACTCCGCCGCTTGCGGAACTCTGCAGACCATGGCAGAGTTTTTTCGGCACTTCTTGTAGCTCCACGTAGCAGATCCCCATGAACTCCGCCCAGGCCAAGTGTACAGTTCAGGGTTTGGGTAAGGGATGATGATACGGTTAGGTTAGGATAAAAGGTCGGGTTTTGGTTAGAGTAATAAAAGATGTGAGTGATCTTGTAGGAAAAAGATGTTTGAGAAGGGTGGCACAAGAGGTGAAACCTGGGTATGGGGATACCGCCGAGTAACATGCTGTAAGGGTTAGGGTAAGAGAGAAAGTGACTTTTGAATGTAAGGGTTAATATATGTCTGTGTACAATCGACACACCTTTACATAGGTATACATGTTAGCCACAGCTTTCTTACCTCTCCTTCTTGTTCTCTGCTTCCTTGCATGCAGGCTTTCATGCAATAAACACAATGGTTTTCCCAGGGTCCCTGAATGCAAGCAGCAGGATTCAGCTAGTCCAGCTAAGGATGATATGAACATTGATCAGATACTCAGAGGTCTTTATGGAGTGGGATCTATGTGACTGCTTCAGTGGAAAGGCCCTGAACACCAGCAGGCAAAGGAGGGTTTGGAATGACGTGTATTAGGACTTACTGCACATTATATTGCAGTCAACAGTACCTTTTAGGGAATGATGGAAGGATGCACTCTGTTGGTTAATCCTTCAAAAGAATTCACTGATTTAAAGTGTTCTGCCAACTCTGATATAAAGTGGGGGACAAAAACCTCAATTGAACTCCCTATCTATGAACTTTTTAGAATTGTAATATGATTCTCTCTAGGAAATCATGGAAGAAAGATCTACTGGAATCGCTAGATTTAAAAGAAGTATTTACAAACTGGCCCAGCTTCTAGCCATTAAAATAGAATCTTTCCAAGAAGTAAAACCTCTCTTTCAAATTCCTCATTGTGATATGGACAATCCCTGAGACTTCAGACGGATTTTTGGACGATACTTGTAGAAGGCCAGTTTTTATTTCTTCTTTCAATGGTGCCTTTGAAAAACTGAAAAATGAACTTAAAAGTTTCAAACAGTCTCAGCTGTCTCCAGCAAAATCATCTGAATTATTTTAATAAACACAGACTTGAGTGACCACCACATTGAATCAATAAACAGCGCCTCCCACCCTGTTTCCCTGCTAGAGGAGTGGATGCAGTGGCCATATTTCATCCATGCTAATATTTATTTATAGGCATCTGTCTTTGTAAAGAAATATTTCTTTTTGAGAACTGTTCTTGGACACTCAAAAATAGTTAAAAACGTAATAATTTGTTTTATATACCGCTTTACACCAGGCTTGTCCCCTTTCTGAGCGCTATGAAAGTCGAGTGTTTGTTATCTAATGTAATAGTACTCAGTTCACCAACCTCATAAGGATGGAATGCTCACTTGGCCCTCCTATCATTCGAACTCATGACCAGCAGATGTCAGCAGCGAGTCTGAGCTCGCTGAGACACATTGTTTGTTGTTATTGCAGGAGATGTCTAACACTTATACATTTAGTAAAGGTACCCATGAAACAGAACTAAGATTACAAATAGTAACCTTTCATCTTTTTTCCCTCTTAAGGTTCTGATCCGTATGAGTCACGCACCTTCCTGTTCTATGTTCCTTCAGAGATTGATATACCTGCGGCACGCGTCGATTCCAGGACCACCTATCCTCGAGCTATCTGAGGGGCTTCCTGCCACCAGAGCCCTCTACCTCAATGCTAAATAACGCTCTGATTATACAAAGTGCATCAGTTCCTCACACATTTCTGGGTGTTTGTATTGTTACAGCTGTACAGAATGCAAATGGACTATGAATAAACAAGGGTCCAGAAACCCATGTAAATTTATCTTTAAAGTTTCAAATTTATGATTAAAAGGTGCATAGTTTCTTCCAAGGAACTTTATTGGTTTAGATGTGAGTACTTTGTGTAACTGTTTTAATATACATAAATCAATCAATCAATCAGGGAATTGTAAGCGCGCTACTCACCCGTGAGGGTCTCAAGGCGCTGAGGGGGGGTCCGCAGATCTGATTAGCCGAAGAGCCAGGTCTTGATTTAAACATGTCTTAACATAATGTATTTTTGTCTGTCTGCGGGGGTAATGCCTGGAGGTTTTCAATCAATTGGCCCATATCCCTGAGGCCAGCAATGCTGTGCATTTGATGTTTTTATTATGTATCTGTTTATTATTTTATTGAACATTGAACCAATTTAGTGACAATAAAACAGTGGCTCCAAACACAGATGAAATTAATACCATGTCATCACAAAGTATCTCAGAGTGTACAAAAATGATTTTAGCACATGCAGAGATATCCCACGCAGTTTACTTCCTAATGTTTGTATGTCTGGAAGACCACAGGCTCCAGCCCCTATCATGTTGATTCCTGCACCCTCTCTATTTGTAAATCCCCTTCTCTGCACTGGCATGACCGTCCATGCTTCCGGCCAGACCCTCAGGGGCAGAGACTCTGCTCATCTCCAATATCAAGCGATATCCCTCTAGGCCACCAGTAATCCAACGCCCGCTATGGATCTCGGCTATGGAGAATCAGCCCATCCTTCCATGATCCCCCGAGCAGCCACCTTAGGAGTGTGTGGTATATCACCTAAGATGTTTTTTAATTATAATGGGCCATTCACAAATTATGTTGTAAAAGGTCCCACCAGGGTCGCCACAGCATGTTCATGCAGACCCATACACTCTGCAGAAGATCCAGAGTATTAAGGCGCAGGGATTTGTATAGCCACAATGTTGATTGCTACCCGAAGTGTCCACCGTTAATTTATCCTCAAGTGAATTGTTGTCTGGCACCACCTCAAGATCCACTCCGATATGCGTCAAGGGCACAACGAAGCTGGAGATATCGCAAAAAATCATGTTTCATTTCTCACAGTTCCGTACTATAAAATGCATGGCTGAAGGTAGCTCCGACGGGAAAGCCCCCCGTAGAAGAGATGTGATAGTCATGTCCCGCACATATGCATATGCATGATGCATATGCTGGGTCCCCGAACCACCATTCATTAAGAACTACCAGTTGTGAGGCTCTATATTATGATGTAATATCCGGTGTAGCTATGCCGCCATCAAAGATAGATTTACAGCATTTGGCTAAGGCAATCCTAGGGGATCTGTGATTCCAAATAACTTCCCACAAAAGCGTGTTGAGGTGGCTGAAGAAAGAACTAGGAACGGGATAGGAGAAATTTTGGAGTTCGTAAAGCAGACGTGGCAAAGCTACAATTTCGAAGATTGCTGATCTCCCCGAGAGATAGAGAGAGGGAGGAAGTGACGCCCAGAACTTGAAGTGCCATGTCAGCCTGTCAAGCTGTGGTTTGTAAATTGTTGTCCCTTGCCCTCTGCCTGTCCTCTGTCACATGGACTCCCAGGTATCAGAATCCATTCGTGAGAACATGTAAGAAGAGGGGGGCATGGACCAATTGGACACATCGATGATGTGGCTACATTCACTTGCAATCAGGAAAAGTCTCGGAATATCTGCAGGATCTGTAAGGCTCGTGGCCAGACTTCTGTGACTCATCTAAAAATATGAGTCCGTCATTGGCATAGAGAGAGATTCTGCACACATTCCCCGGGTCCACCCAAATCTCTTCACCTGAGCATCCATTCTGCGAGTGATTCAAGGGCAAAAAGTAGTTGCGACAGTGAACAAACTAGCTATGCTCCTGTCTCTACCCGAAAGGGTGCAGACACCGCGTTCCCAACCCGAACCCTAGCAAACAAATCCATATAGAATAATTTCACATAGCCAGTGTATCGGGTACCAAAATGCAACTTGCGTAGAAGCGAAAACAGATCGTCCTAGTCCACTGAGTCGAAGGCCTTGCGGAAGTATACCATCACCAATGCCTGGTGTCCAGGCAGTCACTCCGACAGAGCGATCGAGTTTTAAACTGTATGGATGTTATGCCTAGTGGAACGATGATAATAACCACAAAAGGGTTTGGCCCACAATCAGTAAGGCCAGGCCATATACTAGAAAACACCACAAGAAATGTCAATACTGACCAACATTCAATCATGCTTCCATTCAAAGATCACATAAACTAATTGCTATGATCTGCAGAGAATATTATTTAATTGCTTAATCTCAATTTTTTTTTATTTTTTATTATTCTGTTTAAATGCAAATATTTAGAAGTTTTGGTACATAGAAAGCTTTTGAGATGATTAAACATACACTGAAATCACAACAAATAAAAATAGACGTGTCAATCACATTACAAAACACATTATCAATAGACAACAAATCACATTGCAAATTACATTATAAAGTGACATGCAAAACATTTAAAGTTCATGTTCCGTATAACTTTTGCAACCACAATAATAACAAAATACCTCTGGCTAGTGTCTCGCTAGGACATGTTTCTAAATTTTTTCAGAGGTAGCGGCCAAATAGTGACTTTACTCCGCTCGCTCTAATCATTTTATAAAAAGAGAACTTGGTTGTGAACAAGAGTGGTAGCACATAAACATGAACATTTATTTGGCCAATGGAAAAAACTGTCGACGCGTTTCGAACCCCAATGTGTTTCTTGAAGGGTTCTCCTCAGGACACAGAACCCTTGGGGAGCTCCGTCTGTAATAGGTACTTGAATCTAATTATTTTCGACAGCCACAATATTCAAACAAATGTCAATTGACACCAATGGCACCAGTTTTGGTGGAAGGCCCAATCGCTGGACTCGCATCGCTTTCTTTTAATTTTTAAGAAAATATAATTCTTGGTATTATTTGGCAGTCTCACTGCGGTCAGTCAAGTTGGGTCATCCATGTTTCCCGGGTTGCAAGTGTTGGTCAGTATTGGCATTTTTTGTGGTGTTTTCTAGTGGAACGATGAGGCATAAAACCTGATTGGTCTGGGTGCACTAACGAGCTTACCACTTTGAGCAGGCGATTCGCCAAGGCCTTAGCCAGATCTTTACCTTGATATTTAGGAAGGAAAAAGGCCGGTACGAGTCACAATAGGATGTGGGCTGACCAGGCTTGCAGATTACCACAATGTCTGCCATTCTCATTTCCAGCAAGAGCAATCCCCCATTTTAGTGCTACATGAAATACAGTCACTAAGGGCAGCCCAAGGTGCGACCATGAGGCCTTGCAGCATTCTGTCGGAATCCTATTCAGTCCAGGGAACTTTCCCAACTAAAGCTGAGACAGGGTCTCAACAAGCTCTTCTACAGTGATCTTGACCTCGAGCAGGGATCTCTCCTCAGTCCCAGTTTGCAGGCCTGTAGATCGGTCAAGGAAGATTCCAGCTCGGCCAGCCTTGGTGAGGCAGATTAGGCATACAGGTGTGTATAATAAGTCGCAAAGATGTGAGCCACAGATGAATCTCAATAGACTAAAGTGCCTTGCGCATCCGTGATATGGGAGATAGGGAATCTTGCGGAAAAAGCAAATGGCGTGTTTTGCTTGCTTTATCCCCCTCCATTGATACATGTGGCTTTGCATGGTGAGCCACGCAGTCCATGCCTCCTTTATCAAGGTTTGTTGTAGGATTGGTTGAGTATGTACAGACTCTCGAAGGACGGACAGGTTGGCGGCATCGAGGTATTGCACCTCCAACTCTAAGATGTGCTTCTCCAGATCTTAGATCTCTTGCACCTGTGTTTTTCGGCCCGTTTGATAGTTGGCGATCTCCCTTCTTTTAGTAGCTTTAAGTGCCTCTCACAGAGTCCCCAGGGAGTCAACCGAACAAACGTTCGTCTTACAATATCTATCTATGGCTTTGCTAAGGAAGTCTCTTAAGTCGGATCTTTTAACATCCAGGTGCTAAGACACCAATTTGCCCCACCTCCCTCTGGCCCCATCCTGAGCAACTCCACTGGTGAGGGGTCTAATAGGCCACGTGTCAAAATATCCCTCACTTTTGAACTCTCTGACTTGGGCAGAAGGAAATAATTCAGAAATGAGAAAACCATGCGTACCCTGAGAAAAAAGTGAACCATCTATCCGTAGGGTGTCTTAGTCGCCATGAGTCAATCAAGCCCCAGTTCTCTATGAATTAGCTAAAGGCGTTGGACTCGCCATTCCCTCTTTTGACACCAATGAACTGGTCCACCACCAAATCTCCCACTCCATTTAGAACCTCAGTATCACCTCACCCAGGGTTTTGAGGAAGTCTGCAGAGAGCGAGAGAGGCTCGCAAACACTGATCAAGGTTAGGAGTCGTCCCTGAAGGAGTCCCCTCTCTGGCACATACTGCCCCAGTTTATTGTACCACATTTGGGTGACTCTAAAAGAGACATGGCTTCTAAACAGGATGGCCACCCCTCTTGGGTGCCCTTTGGAACCCAGAGTGGAAAGCCCTTGTGAATCCCATTCTTGTTAAGAAGGGGCACCGATTCCCTGACCTGTAGAATCCAGTGTGTAAAACCCTTATGAATCCCATTCTTGCCAAGAATGGGCACTGATCCCCCGCCAAGTGAGTCTCATGAAGGAAAATGATGTCTAGTTCTATTCGGTGGCAGCCCTTAACACAGCTCACTGTTTCAGTTTGTCTGACAGGCCATTGACATTCCATGCTATGATTTTCAAGTGACCTTGGGTCTTTGGGTCCTCGTGGTCAGCCATCCATGCGGGAGAGTATACAAGTAATCTGAAATTGTAAGTATTTCCCAGTGGACCTTCTGTAATGTGTATATGTCTTGGTCAGCATGCTGATGATCTGGCATTCCGTAACCATCTTTAACCCACCCTCCCCCACCCTATACCTCGAAAACTGGAAGTACCTGTTGTGTTGCAAACTAGGGACCATTTCCAACAGGACAGATGTGAGGTCAGAAACCTCCCCGCATGCTACAACCCCCTTGAACCTTGGCCTAACTCAACACTTGAACTAGGAAAAAAAAACAAATTATACATATATGTTGGGGGTTGATCGTGCATCTCAAGGCCCCTCCTCCCACCAGCTGAACAGATGAAAAAACAGCATATACCACATCATAAAAAATAATGGTGACTAAAGTCCTGTAGTGCCCTATGCAGATGAGGTATCAGGTGCAACTGGCTGAGGATAACCTCCTCTGTTATTAGATGTCAGTGTTTAGAAGGAGCCCTGAATGACTCCGCTGAGAGGCTCCCACGCTCACTCCTCCCGTTTCTTCGTGGTAGTTGTCTCCATGCCCTGGATACACCCACACTATCTGAGGCTCCCCGCAGAGCACACTTACCCTGGTGTCCCAGGCGTGCTGCTCCTCCACCCATAGCATGCACTTTCAGGGGTGTCAAAGAAGAGTGTTTTATCTCCAAATAAGTCTTTGAGATGTGCAAGGAAAAGCAGCATGTATTTCATCTGCATTGCCTTCATTTTCTGTTTCATGTCCAGGAAGGAACGCTGTTGTACTTTCAACCTGTAGTCGGGAAACACCATGACCCTGGTTAGAGTGCATGAGCCATGGGTTAGAGTACATTATTTATGAAATGACCAAAGGACTGCATCCCTGTCTTCAAAGTTGAAGATACGAGGGATGAACGGTGGCAGCTGTGCCCCCGAGGGTGGCCTCGCAACCCAAGATCTACAGGCCCTCTTTACAATGAAGAATATAGAGACATCTTCTGGTGGTAGCCAGGATTTGAGCCAGGCAGTAGTAGACGCCTTAGAGGTGGAGCCCCCTTTGCCCTCGAGAACACCTACAATGCGAATTTTGATGCGCCATGACCTTCCTGCTCTTGCCTCAAGCTGGTGAACAGTCTTCTGGAGAGCTACAATTTTGATCTGGCACCCTCTTAGTGAATCTTCTGCCTCAGAGATTCTCCCCTCTGTGACCCTGTTAAAGGTGTTTCTCAGGTCTTGATGAAGAAGGGACAATTAATCCTGAGTTCACCAATCTTTCCCTCCATTGAAGATCTAAGGTTTTGGATGGCGTGTAAGATTGGGGGGCATGGTCGACGGCTGACTCTCTTGGCCACCACGGTTCCATCAGGTTGCCCTCTGAAGGAGAGGTTGGCCTGGCAAACCTATCAATCCATACCTGCCAGGATGGGGTTGACTGCTTGTTCTTCCCCATGTTTCAGCCCTTGCAGGCGGTGATTCAAAGGATTGGTGTGGCAGCCTCAGCACTGCCAGCTCATTGTCTCAGGTCAAGATGTCGGATTCCAGCCAGTCACGCAGGGAAGGTGGACAGAATTCCCTTCCGGGTCTGGCCCAGCACTGCTACTCAGCCAATTTGCTCCTATGGGCCCTTGGTTTTTCAATATTCCCAATTAATAGTCCTAGGTGTTTTCAATCTGGGATCCAATTTAGAATGAAATAACAAGAAAGGGCAAGGCTTTTTGCACTCTGTGTTGAGCCTGAATTTTCAACAACATATCTCAGAAGCCACTCACACCAAGGGCCACATGCTTGATCTAGTTTGGTCTCAAAATATTCAGGTGACCGACCTAAAAATAAAGCCATGTATTTGGTCGGATCACTACCTGAGCATATTTGTGCTTTCCAATCTCAAGCCCCTCAAAGCCAGCCACCGGAGGCCAGGCTAGTGTGCAAGTGGAACTCAGTCACTACGGACGAGATGGCGCTTACACTCTTGCAGACAAAACCTGATGAAAGCGACTCCGCCCTAGATGCTGAACCTAATTGTACCTGTTGGTTGACGGCAGCTGCCGATATCCATGCACCAATATGTAGACAATCTGCACCTGCCAGGATTAGACTGACTCCCTGGTTTACAAGAGTTAAAGAAGCCCAACTTAAGCTAAGGCAATCAGAGCGCTAATGTCACTGAAAATATCAGGAAGAAAGCAAGATACAATATATAAAGAGGAATTAGCCAAGCTCAAGATATTGCTAACCTCGACTAAATGTAAGTACTATTCTAACAGGATTTTGGAAACCATAAATAAACAAAGAGAATCAGTCAAAATACTCCAGGAACTTACTGCCCTGATACAGCAAATGCTAAAGTGACTGCTTCTCAGGAACTCTGTGATGAATTGGACGCCTATTTCTTCAACACAATGTAGAACATTAAAGAGAGACTCCTAGGTGCTCGTCAGCTCCTGTTGAACCTTACAGGGAAAATCACAAGGAAATCATAACAAACTTTGCGGAAATGAATGCGGATAGATCAGGCTCCTTATCTCTTAAAGTCAATACGGGCTCACCCAGGGACCCTTGCCTTCCAGAATTGCTAAAGAATTTAAACAATATAATTTATCCTCCCCTATTAAACTTTCCCAACTTTTCAATCACACAAGCACTTTTAAACATGCAGAAGGTATTACTCTGTTGAAAAAGCAAGGATTAGATCTGAAGGACCTAAATAATTATAGGCCGATATCCTTGCTTCCTTTTCTAGCTGAACTTCTAGAGGCCCATGGTGCCTCTCAACTGTGCAAACACCTACAGGATATGGAGTTCTTGCACCCTGTCCAAGATGGCTTCTGTCCCCTATACAACACAGAATCTGTCCTACTATCGATATTAGACGATCTAAGATGAAAATTAGACCAGGACAAAGATGCTGCACTGGTTCTGCTTGATTTTTCTTCGGCCTTTGACATGGTCGATCATAGGATATTGATCGGACGTGTGAAGGATGCAGGGATACAAGGCAGAGCACTGCCTTGGCTAGAATCATTTTTGGCAGATCGGACAAAAGCGGTCAGACTGGGATCTTGTACCTCTCAGGCTAAAAAACTTAAATGTGGGGGTCCCCCAAGGGTCCTCTCTGTCTCCTTATTTGTTTAACCTTTATATAAAACACGTGGTTACGGAATTGGTTAACAGGTTCTTCAATATATATAATTATGCTGATGATTCCCAGCTAATTTTTCATCTGCATGGCACTCATTTGGTACAGACACACTTTAAGGACACCATGTGATTTATTGCCCGTTGCATGGAACTAAACCAGTTAAAATTAAACACAAACAAGATGGAAGTAGTTTAACTTAACAACAAATCTTTTGTTTGGAACTTACACTACTAGCCAAGTGACTGAGGCTCACTCCCATCCCCCTCAAGGGTGACCAAGAGCCTGAGAGTAATGAGGGATGGAATCTTTCAATGCAGATCCAAGTGAACTCATTGGTATCCAAATGTTGATTTCTGCTAAAAATGTTGTGAAAAATAGCTCCTTTCATGACCATTGAAGCACATAAGATGATTCTTATAGCATCCATTCTATCCAGGCTCGATTACGCAAATGTAATTTATGCCGGTTTACCGGGCACTGTTTTGTACAAACTCCAGGTGATACAGAATGAAGCAGCTAGGCTGGTTTTTGGTGTCCCCAGGCACACACACTCTAAACCCCTGTTAAAAAAAAGCTGCCCTCGCTCCCAGTTAAATACGGATACAATTCAAACTCTGTTACACTGTCGTTGAGAGCATAAACAACTACGCTCCGAAATTCATTTTGGATAAAATCAAAAAACATGTTCCCCTACGCAACCTAAGATCTTCACACACCATCTCATGAAATATCGGAAGAGCAGATCAAGAGGCCGAAGCGTCTCGGTTATAGCGCCTATTGTTGGAATCTCCCGCGGATGACAAACCCCAAAGCGACGGATACTCTTTCCTTTCGGAAAAGTCTGAAAACCTGGCTTTTCAAACAAGCATATGAGATCTAACTGGGCTGACCTATGACCCACTGCTATCCAGCACTAAGAGACCTATGGTGAATGTGCACTTTATAAGTTCCTCCTAACACAACAACATAGCATAACATAATAGTGTAATTAAAGAAAAAATCTGGGGATTATGTTTCAACGTTTGAGTATGGATTATTTTGGGAGTTACGATGGGTAGTGTATTATATATTAATAAAACAAATTACATTTAAAATGTATTATTTAGGTAATTAATTCATTTGTTTAATAAATGCAGTTTTAAAATGGCAAAACGTTTAAAATACCTGGGCTCTTTTTTGGGGGGTATAATTATTAATTTATGGGTTATGATGTTTAAATATTTTTGGGGATCAAATGGAATTATTGTCTTTGTTGCTTTTTGTTTTTTAATTTGAGGAATATTTTTGGAGGATTTAATACTTTTTTAATAAAAAAATGTATGTGTTTTATTACATCACAAATTATTGTGTTTTTACTTTTTGAGGTTATTTATGATAATAAATTTTTTTAAATAATTGTATTTATTATATTTAAGATATGTATGGTAAAGTATGTATAGGAGTGTATGTTGTTGAAAAGTAAAGAGAAAACCTGGTATGTAAACATTTTTTAAAGAAAATTTATTTATTCAATTTGAGCATCTTTTTTGCTATTGCCCTCTGACCCCCAGAGCACACAATTTCTCTTGGCTTGAAGTTGGAGTGGTAAATATAACCCCTCCAAATTATGTACTTTCCCACTACTCAGATATACACTTTTCCCAATGTTTGTTGGCCAGGAGTTAGAACAATACATTTACATATCAAAATTTTGCACTTTCCTCTATGTATGGTGGCTTGGTGTTAGAATAGTATATCCCCTCTCAATTATAGATTTTTTCCCCAGTGTTTGTTGGACTGGAGTTAGAATAATACATCTAATCTCTCCATATTATGCAGTCTCTTCAATGTTTTGGGAATTTCGACCAGAAGAGCATTATTCCCCCCACCACCAACTATACATTTTCCCTGATATTTGTTGCTGGAGTTGGGATGATAAACCCAAGCCTTCAAAATGTGGACTTTATTCAATTTTGGTGGTTTGGAGCTTGAATGGTATGATATTTACCCCCCAATTAAACGTTTTCTTCAATGTTTGTTGGGCTGGAATTAGAAACTAAATCTAACCCCTCCAAAATGATTGCATTGTGTTGAATTGTAAATTTATATAGCACGTACTACTCAATACAAGGTGTTGAAGCACTTAGTTGATTGGTAGCATGCTACTCAGTGGAGCCCAGATTTAGTTGGTAGTTTTAGTTGTAAGTGTTGAAGTTAGTCATATATTAGGCAACATTTTTAAATTTGCTATACCAGTAAGATGCATGCAATTCCTAGCCTAGAGGAGACTAGTTAATTATGTTATTCTCTAGTTATGTATTGTTTTGCATTCCTAGTTGTGTCTCTGTGATTTAGTGGGAATGGAGATAAAGTGAATTATTCAGTTGTTTGGTTGCCCTAGTACGCTGTAAAATTGAATAGCAGTAGTGTTGTTAAAGAATACAGTTATGCATATTTAGGGTTATTGTTACATAGGCTTCGTCATGGGACTGGTGGGAAGAGCTAAGTAGAAATTCCATTGGAATGTCTAGTAGTGTAGGAGAGGACACATGAACTCGGAAGGCGTGTGAAATAAGTCTGTTACGCATATCATGCTCATTTAAGTCATTGACCACGTGCTGTCATGCCAGGAGTAAAAGGGCAAGAATACATATTAATGGCTTTCTTATTTGTAATCACATGGATATGTCCTTCAGAATATGTGAGTGCCTAAAAGCTGTCAACATGTCATAGTGCTGTTTGGGTCTCCGTAGAAGTGTGTGGTAGAAGCAGGAGTTCGTCGTTGTTTCAAGATAGAACCTAGAACTCCATTATTGTCGATGACGTGTTAGATGTGTTCTTCTGAGACATACTCATTTTTAGATCATTATCAGGAGTATATAATCCTTCTAGTTTCTTGGGGTTACAGTAGGTCCCCACTTCCTATTGATAGTGAGATCTTACTCTATTTTATATTCCGAGGTACAAGTGGGGAATAGCCACATTCACAGCATCCTTCTGAACTTCAGGTGAATTATGGTAGCCAGTATCTTAGCGGAGAGTGAATTGCATAGTTTGGCAAGTTGGTCAAAGCAGGATATACCACCAACAGTGTTCTTCTTTTATTGCAGAGCAGTTAGTTGTGGGGCTAATCTGGAGAGTAGAGTCTTTTTCTGTGATTTATTGGAGTTTCATCTGTAACAATATTGGTCCTTTTCTGTTAATTGCCTTGTGTGTTATGCATAGTAGTTGGAAGGTAGATCATCAGCAACCAGTGCAGAATATTCGGAGCAGGTGAGAAGTGGTCATGAATATTAGTGTCCAGAAGTTGTCATGCTGCCACATTTTGAATTTTTTGAAGTTGTCTTGTACTAAATATCAATACTCCAAGGTATTCTTCAAGAGTTACGGAAAAGATTAGGCAAACCACCAGGTACACCTTCTGATGCAGGTGTGACCCGAGGGCGGCCTGACCGTAATCACCTACGGGGCACAATAGGAACCCCAGCATTAATTAAGACACCAGCAAGTCCCCAGTTATAATAAAACAGGAACGCCCAGTGCAGTGTGAATGAATGCATGAAAACTAGGCGTAGGCAACTAAATTAGTTGTCCATTAAGCATTGAGGCAAGAACATTTATTTGCAACCAGGTATGTCCTAATAAAAACTGAATGACCTATTTAGCCATATTATTATCTGAAACATGTTGACCAAAGGACGAGGGAGCCATTGACTTTTAATTTTCCATGGATGCTCCAATGTTACTGAAATAAAGCACTGTTGACGGACACCTGAAGGCATTTTAATTTGTTCCTGGGCCTGAGTGCATACCTCTCAGTTACATCTAAGTGCTCCCCCAAAAGAGGGTTTGAGCCTACCCGGTGCCATACATCTACACTGAGTGAGGACTCAATGATGAAGCATGCCACATAGAAATATGCAGGTGAAAGTCCTCTTAAAAAACACACAGGAATGTCCCCCTCAGATGTCTAAGAGGATCCCTCCTTAATGGTATTGGAATATCTTCTGGTGTAGGCTATTAATTCTAAGTAAACTTATGCTTTTATGTGTTTCCAAATAGCTGTACTTATTTTTTTTAGCTAGCCTGTTGTGTATATGTTTAGTTTTTTAAGGTGCTTTTTTGCAGGCGTTTTGGGCTAGGGACTGCTTTTTTCAAGTTCCTGATAGCTATGCTCTATTTTTAAAATTTGAACTAATTTTTAAAGACTAGGATGGTGTCTTCCCAGGGTTCTCTGGAAAGTGTGTGCCACCATTCTGTTTCATGGTTTGATTTGACTTCTTTCTTTAGTGTACTTTCGTAGTTGTTCCACGGTGGGATGTGGAACCTTGGTTGACGTCTGTGTCCAAAACAATGAAATCAACACAAGTGTCTTCAAAATTACCTAGTAAAAGGGCACATTTGTCTTCATTAGGTTAACTGTATTAGTAGGTGATAATGTTTAACTACTTTAGTGGTAAGGAGAAAAGCTCAAGTGATTTTTTGATTCAAAAGCAAATGTGCTGCTTGTGGAATATTCCAGACTTATTGAAGACTTTTCTAAGTGTTGGCAAGTAGCATGATTGAAATGAAAGTTGCCGCATTGAATGTGGGATTCTGCGTAGGTTTTAAATATTGTGTTCATATCATATTCAATATACATTATCATTTTGGCAGATGTCTGTTTATTGGTCTTTTGATGTTTTACCAAAATAAATTCTTGGTAGTCTGAGGCTTGTTTGTTTGGGAGAGGGGCATAGGATAATGGAATATTGGTATGATATTGTCTTTGTATAGTATAGATTTGGCTATGGGAGGGCAATACATCCAGTAGCTACATTGATGATTCTTTGGTGTGGAATTAACTAAGTGGGTCTAGTTCATCAATTTGTTTTTGTGTGATGGTGTGACCTGTTTTCTCCTCTTAGTTTTCTACTAATGGTTGTCTTGCAGGTTTATACTTTGGCATTTTCCAAGCAAGTTGACCTAACAATTTGCGTTGGGGATAGTTTTTTTGTTATTGTGTAAGCAGGTGCTTTAGAAGGTGATGCTACAGCTTTAGGTCATGCATTATGCCTCATGTTTCTATTTTGGTCATTGACGCAATGGGTGTGCTCTTTGACATTTGATATGGTTTCATTAATTATAGTACCACATGTATAAAAAAACAATTTGAAGTGTCCCAAATACTACTCAATGCATTTGTTCATTTGCAGCGTTTTCTTTGGAGTAGACGTAACCCATATAAGTCAACAGTGCGCGACCTTTTTGTGATGTAGCATAGTTTGGTTCGGTTGACATTGAAAGATTGCATACATTTACATAGATTATGTGTATTAGTAAAGGTTTATGTTTTCTGGAATTGTTCATATTTATTTTGTTTTTAAACTTAGAATAAAAAAATCTATATGTCACTTTCCGGGTATTTGCTTTCTTGGATCGTGTATCTTTGAATATTCTGCAAAAGTGTCTTCTTTTGCCATTTATGCAGTTATTAACATTTTCAGCAAATGTAACTGTAATGGGACTATAAAAAAGAGATTTTTGTATGTAATAAATATAATTTAGTGTTAAATGTGTATGTTTGTTAAACGTTTTTAGAGTCATTGTACTTTTTAATATTAAATAAACTAATGTGCATTTCCTTCCATTTGAATTGTAGTTGCTTCTGTTGTAGAGTAATGTTCTCCTCTCTTCTCAGGCAGCTTTGGCATCAACTTTGATTGCTTATGGTATTTTTGTATACCCTTCAATAACTGATGTTTCTTATTTGTTAACCTATTTTGAAATGGGTTTGCATTGTTACATTATTAAACATTCCTTTTTAATTAATAGTGTTTTTAATTAATAATGATTTAAAGTTGACATTTGTTTGTTTTATGAATCTTAACATTTTTATGGTTATACATGTATTCGTCTTCTTTTTAAAAAAAATAGGTTTAGCAATATTTTTGTTCTTTACATTTATGAGGTCGATATTTTGTGTCATTCTATTATGTTTATTGGAAACTGATATTTTGTATTGGTTACTTTTGTATTCAATATTATTGTTTTTAGAATATTTTTATAGTCAACGTTGGTGTCAATATTATGGTATTTTTGTAAGATCTGTAGAAAACCAATATTGTTGTAGACAATGTTTTTGCCAATGATATTTTTGTATCACAATTTTTCTGTGGTCAATATAGTGAGATACATTCGCTGAACATGTGTGAAGATGCTTTGTGCAACAAGCCATCTTATGTCTAAATGTACCACGAGGCGCATGTTCCAGTGACTTGGTGTAAAGGAACAAGCCACACCTCTGCTTATAACAGCCACCTTCAATGAGTAGATTCATATCCCAAGTTACATGTTGGACTTTTGCCTTAAGTTCTGACATGGTGTTGGTGGTTTTAGGCCTCTGGGCACTTTAGCACTGTGGTCCAGTGTAAAGTGCGTGCACTCTCTGTGCACATTTGGTGAAGTTGGCCTGCCCTCCCATAGGAATGCATTGGGGATAAGTGTGTCCGTGGTAATTCCTGGTATGAGAGGAGCGGCCGGGGCGAGTTTAGTATGTATGAACACGTGAGAATAAATGCTGCGCAATGGTGTGCGCAGATTTATGATGACTGGTGGAGAAATGCCACTTTTAGAAGTTGGCATTTCTGTGTGCTATGTGTCTGCCTGCCTGATGTGAATTGCATGTCTCGCTTGTGAGTGACAGGGGCTGGGAGGTGTGTGTGGCTCCAGGAGGGGCAGGGTGAGTCAGCGCTGGGCTGAATAGGACCTCTGGGCTAAGAGTAGTGGGAGGGGTAATCCCCTGACTCTGAATAGGAAGGTGCCTGCCCTAGTGAATGCTGGCTCCGCCCCCTGTGGTGTGTCTGATGACGAGCCCCCACCTGACAAAGGGGAAGAGGAGCTTGGAAAACAAAGTGCTCCAAATCCCCCCTGAACCAGTTGCATCTGGTTCCCCCAGGCCCTGCACTTTAGACAAAGGAGAAAGGGTGTATAAAAGTAGGGGCTGTGAACCCATGATGTTGTTCAGTTCAGTTCTGTGGTGCTGATCCTGCTGGTGGGGCCCAGGGGGGGCTGCCAGGAGGGCTTGCCTCCCTAGGCCCTGCATTGCCCCCTTCATCTGAAGACTGATGCTTTTTGCTGCAGGACTTTGCTTCTAGCGCATTGCGAGCGCTTTATTTTAATTATTCACCCAGCAAAGGCGCACGAGGGCTCCGCAGCGCGGAGCTGCAATCTTCCTGAGGGAATCCTGATGTGGGGATTCCCCCTGCTGGAGGAGAGAGCGGCGGGTGCCCACCCCGCTTATTATTATATTTAAATAGTGGGTGCCCACCCCACATGGCCGCCTTGTTTAAATGATACTGCGGGTGCCCACTCCGCGTTTTCTGCCTTTGCTGGTGCCCACCCCGCATCCGAGCCGGAAAGGAGATCACCGCCGGGGCCGGGAGGAAGTCAGGCAATGTGGTGCCTGGCGGCGGGCGGGACTTCTGGTTTTTCGAGGGAAGCCCCGCGCACGCCCACGCTGGAGAGAGGAGCCGTGGAGATGGAGGCGGAGGGGGCCCGAGGCACATTGTCGGTGCCTGCCCCCCCTCCCGCATGAGTAGAAGAGGCCGCCGAGAGCAGAGCGGGGCTCCCGTGAGGAAGGGAAGCCCCGCGCTGGTGCTGCCTTGCCGATGCCGAAGTCCCGGGTCCCAGGAGGGGGCCCGGGTGAAGGGAGGCGAAGAGCGGATTTGCCAGTGAGTCTGCAGAGCCCCGTTGAGTGAGGGCTGAGTCCTACGATGGTTGGGGGTGGTGTCGGGGCACATTGTCGGTGCCCGCCCCTGTGCCCGTGCCAGTGCGTATTTGGTCTCTTCAGCTGCCCCGCCTGATAGTGGGCAGCTGCAACGTGTAGTGCCTTCATTTCCTCGCAGTGGCGCCGCCGTTGCGGGCAACTGCATCGTGGGGGCATTTTTGTTGTAAGGGCCCCAGAGTAGGGCCCCCCTCAGGCACAATGGTGCCAGTCCTTCCTTTTGCGACCCAGCTGCCCCACCTGATAGCGGGCAGCTGCAACGTTCACCCCGTTACTTGAGGAGTGGGGCTCCCACGGCACGTGTAGTGCCAGTGCTTGTTTTCTTGTTGGCTGATTCTCAGCTGCCCTGTGAGAGCGCAGACAGCTCCAACAGGATGGGCATTTGGTTATAGAGTCCCTGAGGGGGACAGGAGGCACAGTGGTGCCAGGGCCTTCACGTGATTCACAGCTGCGCAGCACTTAGTGCCAGCTGCTACGTTTAGGCCACAGTTCTTTGGGGGCATTTGGTGAGAGAGATAGGAGTAAGATGCACTCCTTCTCCCCCAGCGCAAATACGCGCTTGTGGATATTGCTGCATTGGCAGCTGAACTCTGACTTTGGACAGAGGGCATTTGAGCCCTAGAGAAGGCCAGTTGGCCAGGGGGTCAGTGATTTACATGATATCAGGAAATGTGATGCTCTACAATGATTCATGCCTCTAAATGTGTTTGGGGATGAGATTATGTGCGTAATGTGTTTATGCCAGTGAGAATATTTCCTACAGTGAGTAAACCCCTAATGTGAGTTATGCTTAGGAGGTTAGGGTCTAATGCGTTTAGACTTATGAGATAATTGCATAATGCATTTATGCTGAGTGAGGTTAGCGCAGAATGTAATTCGCGCCTAATGTGATACTGTGCATAATGTGGTTTATGTTACAGGATGATGCTGAGTACAGTGGTTACCAGTAATTACTGGTTGTACGTTTATGATAGGTTCTACATTTACTAAGTTCACTTTGTGATGGTTCTGACAGTGGTCCAGTTGGCCCTGTCAGGTGTACATAATCCCTTGTAGATATGACCTAGTGCCAGGTGGCACCATGTATATTATGTGAGTACTATTCTAATGTGTTATGAGAATACAAAGGCTATTTTTGATATAACCTTGTGTGGAGTTCCTTTTGTGGGGTGCCTGGTATGTTGTTGCTGTGTGCGTGCGCAAACGCTTTACACACTGCCTCCGGGATAAGCCTGACTGCTCGTGCCAAGCTACCAAGGGGGTGAGCAGGGGTTATCTTTGGCGTGTAACTCCCTCGCCCTGACTAGAGTGGTGGTCTCTGCCTGGCTTTGGCGCAAGCCTTAGCCAACCAGAGATCCCATTTCTAACATTGGTTGTCAGCGGTGAGGATAGGACTTGCGTTTGCGCAGTACCACAGCGACAACTGGTGGCACTACAAGCTCTGCATTTTAGATAGTCACATGTTGGGGATTATTCTTTCTAATTTTGTTTTCTCCTCAAAAGTGTCATTTTTAAATGGTGTTTTCTGCGCTTTTATGTTTAGTGGCAGAAGAGAGAAAATGACAGGGCGGGGACGCCAGTAGATGGGGAGGTTCCCATAGATAGGGAGTCCCTTGCTGGGTCCAGTGCCCCATCCCTTTTCCTGTCCCCAGAAGTGTGGGTGGATAGGAGGGAAGAGAGGGAGTGTGGAGGAGAAACAGCTAGCTCGGGAGGGTAGGTTATCCCCTGAGTGTAGTGTGAGTTGTCTGGATTCACCAGTAAGGGTGGGATCCAGTGGTGGCAGTAGAAGTGAGTCCAGTGCATGAAATCCCAGTTCCCAGAGTATGGTACCTGGTTCCCAGTAAGAGGGTGATAGGTTGAGATTCAGGGGCAGTAAGATACTGTCTCACCAGTCTGGGGGGGGGGGCGTATGTGGATGAATGGTGTGTTGCACTGGGCGATTGGGTGTGAGTTCTTTTGGTTATAAGGAGCTTGCACGGGAGGCGGACCTCTGGCTGTGGGCTAGAGGGTCTGCAGAGGCATTGGGGAGTGATTCCAAAAGGAGTGGCTGAGGTGTCTTCCAACCCAGAGTGGTGGAAGAGGTTCAGAGTAGCCCAGCTAGGTCCCAGTGTAGTGGGAGGGGTGTAGGGACTCACGTCCTGTCTCAGAGGAGAAGGAGTGAGTGTGGGGCTGCGTGTCCCAAGGTGCCCGAAACCCCGTCTCAGGGCCTGGATGGTTCCCGAGGGGAACACCAGGTTGGGATCCTAGGCTGTACTAATAGGCCATTTGTGGGGGATCTCCCAGTGTCTAGAGAACGTGGAGCCTCTGTAAGCAGAGCTCCAGTGGTTCTGGTGTCTGGCGGTGCCACTCCTAAGTGGAGGGTGCAGAAGTCCAGATGGAGGGGTGAGAGGGGGAAAGAGTCCCCAGTGGAAGAACCAGTGGGTCAGGGGCCAGCCAGAAGGGCTGAGTTGCCAATGATTGGCCATGGTGACGCCACTTCTGTCCTGGGTGATCTTCACGCACTGTCAGATGGACAGGAGGTCGTGAGATCGGCGCCAGGCAGACTGTCACACGACACATTAGTTATGTGTCACCCTCAAGGGGGGGCATGCGTGCTCCCCGTGAAGTCCTGGTTCGCCGGGCATCTGACCAAAGGGTACCGTCCCTGGGTTGGGGAGCCAGGAGCAGGTGTTTCCTGACCTGGACGGCAGGGCGGCTGTAATCAGTGTCCTGACCGGTTTGCCTTCTAGGAGTACCCCTGTGAACACAGGTGGGCCCCATCTTAAAGGAAAGGGACCCTGTGTTTCCCAGAAGGGGTGGTGCAGGCCTAGCAGAGATCTTTAGGGTCCCTGGCTGAGTATGGTAGTACTACCCTGAAGGCAGGTGGGGCCCATCTTAAGTGAAGGGACCCTGCTCTTCAGTTGGGAGGGTATCGGGCTCTGGAAGGGGGTGCAGAGGGAGGGAGTCCTCGCTCCTGACCCCGGTGCAGCCGGTGAATGGATCCTAGGTGGTAGACCAGTTGATGGAGAGAGGTCCTGAACTGGTGGGAGAGTTATGTTCTGGTGGGTGCTTCTCCTGGGAGAGTGCGGAACCTCAGAAGGGAGGTAGGGTGAGGAGATGCTTCGCCCGTGACCTCTGGTCAACCTGAGGGTGCGGACCCTAGGTTGGAGGATCAGTGGCAGTTTGGAACTACACTGAGAGGAAGAGTGGAGAATGGCTATTATGTGCCAGGGGTTACTGCCCCCCCCACTCTGTGGATTGGCAAGGACCAGTGACGTCTGGGTGGCCTAGGGCTTGGTCCTGGCCGTGGACAACTAGGGAGTACCAGTGGGGTAGCCTAGTTGGGCCTGAGAGTTCTTTTTCAGAGGGAACCACATGGGTTCAGAGTGGCGTAGCACCGGAGGGTGTCCCTGCAGTGAGGGCCCGCGTCCGTGTTCTATCGCTCGAAGCAGGGAAGCCCATCAAGGTAGTGATTGGTCTACCCTGCGTTTTGGCTGGAAGGGGGTTGTGTTGGCCTTGGCCCTTTTTGGCAGGTTCACCCCTAAACTTTTTGCCTTAAGTTCTGACATGGTGTTGGTGGTTTTAGGCCTCTGGGCACTTTAGCACTGTGGTCCAGTGTAAAGTGCGTGCACTCTCTGTGCACATTTGGTGAAGTTGGCCTGCCCTCCCATAGGAATGCATTGGGGATAAGTGTGTCCGTGGTAATTCCTGGTATGAGAGGAGCGGCCGGGGCGAGTTTAGTATGTATGAACTCGTGAGAATAAATGCTGCGCAATGGTGTGCGCAGATTTATGATGACTGGTGGAGAAATGCCACTTTTAGAAGTTGGCATTTCTGTGTGCTAAGTGTCTGCCCGCCTGATGTGAATTGCATGTTTGGCTTGTGAGTGACAGGGGCTGGGAGGTGTGTGTGGCTCCAGGAGGGGCAGGGTGAGTCAGCGCTGGGCTGAATAGGACCTCTGGGCTAAGAGTAGTGGGAGGGGTAATCCCCTGACTCTGAATAGGAAGGTGCCTGCCCTAGTGAATGCTGGCTCCGCCCCCTGTGGTGTGTCTGATGACGAGCCCCCACCTGACAAAGGGGAAGAGGAGCTTGGAAAACAAAGTGCTCCAAATCCCCCCTGAACCAGTTGCATCTGGTTCCCCCAGGCCCTGCACTTTAGACAAAGGAGAAAGGGTGTATAAAAGTAGGGGCTGTGACCCCATGATGTTGTTCAGTTCAGTTCTGTGGTGCTGATCCTGCTGGGGCGTGCTGCTGGTGGGGCCCAGGAGGGGCTGCCAGGAGGGCTTGCCTCCCTGGGCCCTTCATTGCCCCCTCCATCTGAAGACTGATGCTTTTTGCTGCAGGACTTTGCTTCTAGCGCATTGCGAGCGCTTTATTTTAATTATTCCCCCAGCAAAGGAGCACGAGGGCTCCGCAGCGCGGAGCTACAATCTTCCTGAGGGAATCCCGATGTGGGGATTCCCCCTGCTGGAGGAGAGAGTGGCGGGTGCCCACCCCGCTTATTATTATATTTAAATAGTGGGTGCCCACCCCACATGGCCGCCTTGTTTAAATGATACTGCGGGTGCCCACCCCTCGTTTTCTGCCTTTGCGGGTGCCCACCCCGCATCCGACCCGGAAAGGAGATCACCGCCGCGGCCGGGAGGAAGTCAGGCAACGTGGAGCCTGGCAGCGGGCGGGACTTCCGGTTTTTCGAGGAAAGCCCCGCGCACGCCCACGCTGGAGAGAGGAGCCGTGGAGATGGAGGCGGAGGGGGCCCGAGGCACATTGTCGGTGCCTGCCCCCCCTCCCGCATGAATAGAAGAGGCCGCCGAGAGCAGAGCGGGGCTCCCGTGAGGAAGGGAAGCCCCGCGCTGGTGCTGCCTTGCCGATGCCGAAGTCCCGGGTCCCAGGAGGGGGCCCGGGTGAAGGGAGGCGAAGAGCGGAGTTGCCAGTGAGTCTGCAGAGCCCCGTTGAGTGAGGGCTGAGTCCTACGATGGTTGGGGGGGGTGGTGTCGGGGCACATTGTCGGTGCCCGCCCCCTGTGCCCGTGCCAGTGCGTATTTGGTCTCTTCAGCTGCCCCGCCTGATAGTGGGCAGCTGCAACGTGTAGTGCCTTCATTTCCTCGCAGTGGCGCCGCCGTTGCGGGCAACTGCATCGTGGGGGCATTTTTGTTGTAAGGGCCCCAGAGTAGGGCCCCCCTCAGGCACAATGGTGCCAGTCCTTCCTTTTGCGACCCAGCTGCCCCACCTGATAGCGGGCAGCTGCAACGTTTCACCCCGTTACTTGAGGAGTGGGGCTCCCACGGCACGTGTAGTGCCAGTGCTTGTTTTCTTGTTGGCTGATTCTCAGCTGCCCTGTGAGAGCGCAGACAGCTCCAACAGGATGGGCATTTGGTTATAGAGTCCCTGAGGGGGACAGGAGGCACAGTGGTGCCAGGGCCTTCACGTGATTCACAGCTGCGCAGCACTTAGTGCCAGCTGCTACGTTTAGGCCACAGTTCTTTGGGGGCATTTGGTGAGAGAGATAGGAGTAAGATGCACTCCTCTCCCCCCAGCGCAAATACGCGCTTGTGGATATTGCTGCATTGGCAGCTGAACTCTGACTTTGGACAGAGGGCATTTGAGCCCTAGAGAAGGCCAGTTGGCCAGGGGGTCAGTGATTTACATGATATCAGGAAATGTGATGCTCTACAATGATTCATGCCTCTAAATGTGTTTGGGGATGAGATTATGTGCGTAATGTGTTTATGCCAGTGAGAATATTTCCTACAGTGAGTAAACCCCTAATGTGAGTTATGCTTAGGAGGTTAGGGTCTAATGCGTTTAGACTTATGAGATAATTGCATAATGCATTTATGCTGGTGAGGTTAGCGCAGAATGTAATTCGCGCCTAATGTGATACTGTGCATAATGTGGTTTATGTTACAGGATGATGCTGAGTACAGTGGTTACCAGTAATTACTGGTTGTACGTTTATGATAGGTTCTACATTTACTAAGTTCACTTTGTGATGGTTCTGACAGTGGTCCAGTTGGCCCTGTCAGGTGTACATAATCCCTTGTAGATATGACCTAGTGCCAGGTGGCACCATGTATATTATGTGAGTACTATTCTAATGTGTTATGAGAATACAAAGGCTATTTTTGATATAATCTTGTGTGGAGTTCCTTTTGTGGGGTGCCTGGTATGTTGTTGCTGTGTGCGTGCGCAAACGCTTTACACACTGCCTCCGGGATAAGCCTGACTGCTCGTGCCAAGCTACCAAGGGGGTGAGCAGGGGTTATCTTTGGCGTGTAACTCCCTCGCCCTGACTAGAGTGGTGGTCTCTGCCTGGCTTTGGCGCAAGCCTTAGCCAACCAGAGATCCCATTTCTAACATTGGTTGTCAGCGGTGAGGATAGGACTTGCGTTTGCGCAGTACCACAGCGACAACTGGTGGCACTACAAGCTCTGCATTTTAGATAGTCACATGTTGGGGATTATTCTTTCTAATTTTGTTTTCTCCTCAAAAGTGTCATTTTTAAATGGTGTTTTCTGCGCTTTTTATGTTTAGTGGCAGAAGAGAGAAAATGACAGGGCGGGGACGCCAGTAGATGGGGAGGTTCCCATAGATAGGGAGTCCCTTGCTGGGTCCAGTGCCCCATCCCTTTTCCTGTCCCCAGAAGTGTGGGTGGATATGAGGGAAGAGAGGGAGTGTGGAGGAGAAACAGCTAGCTCGGGAGGGTAGGTTATCCCCTGAGTGTAGTGTGAGTTGTCTGGATTCACCAGTAAGGGTGGGATCCAGTGGTGGCAGTAGAAGTGAGTCCAGTGCATGAAATCCCAGTTCCCAGAGTATGGTACCTGGTTCCCAGTAAGAGGGGGATAGGTTGAGATTCAGGGGCAGTAAGATACTGTCTCACCAGTCTGGGGGGGGGGCGTATGTGGATGAATGGTGTGTTGCACTGGGCGATTGGGTGTGAGTTCTTTTGGTTATAAGGAGCTTGCACGGGAGGCGGACCTCTGGCTGTGGGCTAGAGGGTCTGCAGAGGCATTGGGGAGTGATTCCAAAAGGAGTGGCTGAGGTGTCTTCCAACCCAGAGTGGTGGAAGAGGTTCAGAGTAGCCCAGCTAGGTCCCAGTGTAGTGGGAGGGGTGTAGGGACTCACGTCCTGTCTCAGAGGAGAAGGAGTGAGTGTGGGGCTGCGTGTCCCAAGGTGCCCGAAACCCCGTCTCAGGGCCTGGATGGTTCCCGAGGGGAACACCAGGTTGGGATCCTAGGCTGTACTAATAGGCCATTTGTGGGGGATCTCCCAGTGTCTAGAGAACGTGGAGCCTCTGTACGCAGAGCTCCAGTGGTTCTGGTGTCTGGTGGTGCCACTCCTAAGTGGAGGGTGCAGAAGTCCAGATGGAGGGGTGAGAGGGGGAAAGAGTCCCCAGTGGAAGAACCAGTGGGTCAGGGGCCAGCCAGAAGGGCTGAGTTGCCAATGATTGGCCATGGTGACGCCACTTCTGTCCTGGGTGATCTTCACGCACTGTCAGATGGACAGGAGGTCGTGAGATCGGCGCCAGGCAGACTGTCACACGACACATTAGTTATGTGTCACCCTCAAGGGGGGGCATGCGTGCTCCCCGTGAAGTCCTGGTTCGCCGGGCATCTGACCAAAGGGTACCGTCCCTGGGTTGGGGAGCCAGGAGCAGGTGTTTCCTGACCTGGACGGCAGGGCGGCTGTAATCAGTGTCCTGACCGGTTTGCCTTCTAGGAGTACCCCTGTGAACACAGGTGGGCCCCATCTTAAAGGAAAGGGACCCTGTGTTTCCCAGAAGGGGTGGTGCAGGCCTAGCAGAGATCTTTAGGGTCCCTGGCTGAGTATGGTAGTACTACCCTGAAGGCAGGTGGGGCCCATCTTAAGTGAAGGGACCCTGCTCTTCATTTGGGAGGGTATCGGGCTCTGGAAGGGGGTGCAGAGGGAGGGAGTCCTCGCTCCTGACCCCGGTGCAGCCGGTGAATGGATCCTAGGTGGTAGACCAGTTGATGGAGAGAGGTCCTGAACTGGTGGGAGAGTTATGTTCTGGTGGGTGCTTCTCCTGGGAGAGTGCGGAACCTCAGAAGGGAGGTAGGGTGAGGAGATGCTTCGCCCGTGACCTCTGGTCAACCTGAGGGTGCGGACCCTAGGTTGGAGGATCAGTGGCAGTTTGGAACTACACTGAGAGGAAGAGTGGAGAATGGCTATTATGTGCCAGGGGTTACTGCCCCCCCCACTCTGTGGATTGGCAAGGACCAGTGACGTCTGGGTGGCCTAGGGCCTGGTCCTGGCCGTGGACAACTAGGGAGTACCAGTGGGGTAGCCTAGTTGGGCCTGAGAGTTCTTTTTCAGAGGGAACCACATGGGTTCAGAGTGGCGTAGCACCGGAGGGTGTCCCTGCAGTGAGGGCCCGCGTCCGTGTTCTATCGCCCGAAGCAGGGAAGCCCATCAAGGTAGTGATTGGTCTACCCTGCGTTTTGGCTGGAAGGGGGTTGTGTTGGCCTTGGCCCTTTTTGGCAGGTTCACCCCTAAACTTTTTGCCTTAAGTTCTGACATGGTGTTGGTGGTTTTAGGCCTCTGGGCACTTTAGCACTGTGGTCCAGTGTAAAGTGCGTGCACTCTCTGTGCACATTTGGTGAAGTTGGCCTGCCCTCCCATAGGAATGCATTGGGGATAAGTGTGTCCGTGGTAATTCCTGGTATGAGAGGAGCGGCCGGGGCGAGTTTAGTATGTATGAACTCGTGAGAATAAATGCTGCGCAATGGTGTGCGCAGATTTATGATGACTGGTGGAGAAATGCCACTTTTAGAAGTTGGCATTTCTGTGTGCTAAGTGTCTGCCCGCCTGATGTGAATTGCATGTCTGGCTTGTGAGTGACAGGGGCTGGGAGGTGTGTGTGGCTCCAGGAGGGGCAGGGTGAGTCAGCGCTGGGCTGAATAGGACCTCTGGACTAAGAGTAGTGGGAGGGGTAATCCCCTGACTCTGAATAGGAAGGTGCCTGCCCTAGTGAATGCTGGCTCCGCCCCCTGTGGTGTGTCTGATGACGAGCCCCCACCTGACAAAGGGGAAGAGGAGCTTGGAAAACAAAGTGCTCCAAATCCCCCTGAACCAGTTGCATCTGGTTCCCCCAGGCCCTGCACTTTAGACAAAGGAGAAAGGGTGTATAAAAGTAGGGGCTGTGACCCCATGATGTTGTTCAGTTCAGTTCTGTGGTGCTGATCCTGCTGGGGCGTGCTGCTGGTGGGGCCCAGGAGGGGCTGCCAGGAGGGCTTGCCTCCCTGGGCCCTTCATTGCCCCTCCATCTGAAGACTGATGCTTTTTGCTGCAGGACTTTGCTTCTAGCGCATTGCGAGCGCTTTATTTTAATTATTCCCCAGCAAAGGAGCACGAGGGCTCCGCAGCGCGGAGCTACAATCTTCCTGAGGGAATCCCGATGTGGGGATTCCCCCTGCTGGAGGAGAGAGTGGCGGGTGCCCACCCCGCTTATTATTATATTTAAATAGTGGGTGCCCACCCCACATGGCCGCCTTGTTTAAATGATACTGCGGGTGCCCACCCCTCGTTTTCTGCCTTTGCGGGTGCCCACCCCGCATCCGACCCGGAAAGGAGATCACCGCCGCGGCCGGGAGGAAGTCAGGCAACGTGGAGCCTGGCAGCGGGCGGGACTTCCGGTTTTTCGAGGAAAGCCCCGCGCACACCCCCGCTGGAGAGAGGAGCCGTGGAGATGGAGGCGGAGGGGGCCCGAGGCACATTGTCGGTGCCTGCCCCCCTCCCGCACGAGTAGAAGAGGCCGCCGAGAGCAGAGCGGGGCTCCCGTGAGGAAGGGAAGCCCCGCGCTGGTGCTGCCATGCCGATGCCAAAGTCCCGGGTCCCAGGAGGGGGCCCGGGTGAAGGGAGGCGAAGAGCGGAGTTGCCAGCGAGTCTGCAGAGCCCCGTTGAGAGAGGGCTGAGTCCTACGGTGGTTGGGGAGGTGGTGTCGGGGCACATTGTCGGTGCCCGCCCCCTGTGCCCGTGCCAGTGCGTATTTGGTCTCTTCAGCTGCCCCGCCTGATAGTGGGCAGCTGCAACGTGTAGTGCCTTCATTTCCTCGCAGTGGCGCCGCCGTTGCGGGCAACTGCATCGTGGGGGCATTTTTGTTGTAAGGGCCCCAGAGTAGGGCCCCCCTCAGGCACAATGGTGCCAGTCCTTCCTTTTGCGACCCAGCTGCCCCACCTGATAGCGGGCAGCTGCAACGTTTCACCCCGTTACTTGAGGAGTCCCGGAGGGGGGCTCCCACGGCACGTGTAGTGCCAGTGCTTGTTTTCTTGTTGGCTGATTCTCAGCTGCCCAGTGAGAGCACAGACAGCTGCAACAGGATGGGCATTTGGTTATAGAGTCCCTGAGGGGGACAGGAGGCACAGTGGTGCCAGGGCCTTCACGTGATTCACAGCTGCGCAGCACTTAGTGCCAGCTGCTACGTTTAGGCCACAGTTCTTTGGGGGCATTTGGTGAGAGAGATAGGAGTAAGATGCACTCCTCTGCCCCAGCGCAATTACGCGCTTGTGGATATTGCTGCATTGGCAGCTGAACTCTGACTTTGGACATAGGGCATTTGAGCCCTAGAGAAGGCCAGTTGGCCAGGGGGTCAGTGATTTACATGATATTAGGAAATGTGATGCTCTACAATGATTCATGCCTCTAAATGCGTTTGGGGATGAGATTATGTGCGTAATGTGTTTATGCCAGTGAGATTATTTCCTACAGTGAGTAAACCCCTAATGTGAGTTATGCTTAGGAGGTTAGGGTCTAATGCGTTTAGACTTATGAGATAATTGCATAATGCGTTTATGCTGGTGAGGTTGGCGCAGAATGTAATTCGCGCCTAATGTGATACTGTGCATAATGTGGTTTATGTTACAGGATGATGCTGAGTACAGTGGTTACCAGTAATTACTGGTTGTACGTTTATGATAGGTTCTACATTTACTAAGTTCACTTTGTGATGGTTCTGACAGTGGTCCAGTTGGCCCTGTCAGGTGTACATAATCCCTTGTAGATATGACCTAGTGCCAGGTGGCACCATGTATATTATGTGAGTACTATTCTAATGTGTTATGAGAATACAAAGGCTATTTTTGATATAACCTTGCGTGGAGTTCCTTTTGTGGGGTGCCTGGTATGTTGTTGCTGTGTGCGTGCGCAAACGCTTTACACATGACCTCCGGGATAAGCCTGACTGCTCGTGCCAAGCTACCAAGGGGGTGCGCAGGGGTTATCTTTGGCGTGTAACTCCCTCGCCCTGACTAGAGTGGTGGTCTCTGCCTGGCTTTGGCGCAAGCCTTAGCCAACCAGAGATCCCATTTCTAACATTACATTTGATTCCTTGTGTAGTTGTGCTGTTTGAAGCATACCTCTGAAAGAAGATATATTTCTCTAGAAACCCAAAGAGATGGTTGATATTCTGATCTCAGGTATGGTATTGGTTCTGAATGAGCAGCCAGGTTCTGTAGATCCAGTACATCATCTAAGCTCATTTCAGTTACTGGCCCTCATACTGCAAGGTGAGATCAGGTTTGAAAGATAGATTTTTGCTGCCCAGTGGACTTATATACAATTTTACTTCTCAGCGAGCTGTGCAGCATAGACGTCTGTCTGTGAGCACAATCTAAGTAACAGAGAACATTTCAGCTACTGGTGTGTCCATATGGACTGCAACATTTACCCATTGGAGTGTCAAGATGGGCAGCAACCACTTCAGCAATAGGAGTGTCACAACAGATGTCACCTTCTTTGGAAGTTCTTAAAAATGTCACTAACCTCACAAAGTTGGGTGAGTGTTTGAAAACAGCAGGTCAAAATGCTTTTTTTATCAATGAATTCTCACCAAACGTTTTCAACTCTCCCACGATTTTTGTGATAAATGTTGTCAGAGACAAAGTTTATAAAAGGTGTTAAACGTCAAGAGTTTGTAAAGTTTTCACTTTTGTGGAACATCACTGGTGACATTTTCATTTTGCACACACCTAATATCAGTTCCCCTAGTCCCACCAGATTTTGTCCCTAACAAGACATACTCTATGGTTGTGATTTCATCGGGTTCACCAGTAGTTAACGTGGCTCTCTAGCCAGGCTTCTTACTGCCCTCTGAGTGATAACTTTCTTGAGATCTTCAGTTGTTATTGTCTCTCTCATCTAATTCCTAATACTTTGAAGACAGATATTGTGTTCCCCTTACTTTGAGCATGTATCTGTCTGTGTAGAGGTACTTATAAAATGCAAAACTAGCCTCAAAGCAACAGCACTCCGGAAAGGAAGGGGGAGGGATACACAAGAAAGAGCTGTACTTTAAGTCCATATAAAGGAGAACAGAAGAATTTGGGGATTTAACTGGAAGCGCACAGGGCTACAGAGCAGAAGGACCACTTAATGTGAGGGTGGCAGGACCTCGTCGGAAGCTGCCGGTCATCCACTGAAAATGGCACAGGGACGGAAAAGGACATTTTTGTTTACTTCCTGCATATGAAATATTTGACCAGTCTGGAAACCACTATATCCCACTAAGCTTTTGCAGAGTCACACAACTCCATCAAGATTGCCCCAAATGAGTGTCCCTCCTCGTTCTGTTTGACGCTGTGTAAGACATCTCCTTGGCACCCTCATACTCTAAGTGGCTACTCGATTTTTGGGTATCCGAAAATGGTAGCGGCATCATCACAAGGATTGTCAAGAATGTCAGCAGTAGTCATCACCTTGGACCACTGCATCCTTCTTGCAGATCTTGCTGTTTTAGGGATATTGACCATGCAGTGCTTGGGGTAATGCCCAACTGGCAGCCGCAGTTGGTTTGTCTATGTTCACTTACATTCCGATGGCTAATCAATTTCTAAGGCATATGAGTTTTATTCATATCTGAAACGCATGTTGGCCTCCAGTCTTGTCCCTGCCTGGAAGATGTAGGTTGCTGGATGCAGAAAACTATTTACCAGTGAATGTAAACAAAGCCAAGATGATCCTGGCTGATGGAGACTTGTCTCTTTAGTCCAGCCATGGTTGGCCACCTAACGTCGGTTCATTACCTGATCTGCTCCAGAATGGAGGTCTTCTGTCAGAGTTTGACACCAAACTATCTGTTTGGTGTCATAGTCGACTATTATTGTACTGATGGTTTGGTGTCATAGTCCAGAACTATTGCACCACAAATGATTGTTGTGGTCCACACCTATCATTTCTGTATTAAATTTTTACATTTCGTGCTTTGCGTCAGGCGTTTCCTTTTAGTGTGGCAGTATCTCTAGCCATTGTGGGGTCCGGCTTAGACTATGTAAGCAATTGCATCTGAGCCCACCAGCCCATTCATGAGAGACGTGTGGGGAGGTGGCCTGTGTGAAAGTCCTTTACCCATTCACTTGATCCAAGAACCCACCAGTCACCAGTATCTAGGTCCTTTCATTGGGTTCTTGAACCTGACCAGAATATGTTCTAGTTCTCCATCATAGGCACTTTATTGAAAGTCATAATCCTGAATTAGTCCCTTCCATATGCGGGATCCCAGACCACATTTTAAAACATATTTTTTATAAAAATACATTTATAAAAGAAAATACAATATTGTAGCCTATCAGCAGGCGATATTTACCAAGTTTCGTTTCTGTTTCATCAGTACAGCTATATTTTCAATTTCCAGGAATAACTTTCTGCCTGGATTTATGTTTATGACTTCAATATTAATCCTAGGATGAGCAACTAGGATTACAAGTAAGTAACTTTCTCCATAATGAGATCTTCCTGTTAATAATAACCCGGCATAGAATAGTAATCTCATCCCTAAAAAGAGTAGCACCAACAATCCTTTCGAGCAGGAGACGAGCAGATTACACATTAAGTGATATCCCCGTCGTCCCTTTCCTGAGGATTTTAAGCACTGCTATAGTGCAAGTTACACTCTCCTCTACAATGGAACTATCATTAACTGAATTAGCTGTCTCTTATCTTACAACACGACTATTCTTTATCAATCTGAGACACAGATTTCTGTCACAGCATGGAGGTGTGCTGTAGCTAGGACAGAGCTGGTGTGGTCGGGCTTTTTCCATCACCATGACCTTTTCGAGTTTGGCCAGTTGGTGACAAATTCCATTCAGACTGCAGTCTCTTGTCCAGTTACCTAAATTAACAATGTTTCAGTTGCAGAGCGGGTCATTTTTAAGTCTTTCCTGAGACAGTGCATGCGCTGTCACTTAAGAGATATTTAATTTACTTTCTTTTTTGTGACGTTTTATCTAGTGCAAACTAGACCCAAAGGTATTGGAGCACTTTAAGTGAACACCTGTTACATCACACAAGGACACGTTCATATGTTTGTTTTTTTAGGCATGAGGAAATTAAGTGATTTGCCCAGAATCACAGGATTTTGATCCTATGCCAAGACTTTAACCTGGTTCCCCAGTTCCAAAGTCAGCAGCTCTGCCTGTTGCACTACATCCTCTCTTGCAGGGACTTAGAGCCAGCCCTTTGCTTATTTTTGGCTGGCTTCATCGTCACTCTCATTTCCTTGTTTCTCTTTGGAGTGCACGTGCCAGCTTCTTTTCCTCTTTGTGCGTTTGTCCCTCCCCTGGAGCATGGCCCAAGTACTGCTTCCTTGCCCAGTGTCTTTCCGCTGCTCGCACTTTTGGAGCTACTTTTTTATTTTAGTTGCAGCACTCCATAAGAGTGATTGTGCTCAGGGGGCGTGGCCAGCTTCCTAAGATGGCAGATGTGCTTTGAGCCCGCTCCGTACCCTTCCCCTGTTTATCCTGCTGAATCCACGCAATTCCTGTGTCAGACAGTCCATTGGCAGCTGTGGATGCCTTCCTGTTGCTGCCGATCCCGCTGGTTGGACGATTCACAGCCCCGGTCCGCTCTGTGGGGTGCCATCGGTGAGGCGGCCCGGCCCAGGGCTGATGCCGAGGCCCGAGTAGACTACCTTCCCGCATGGACGTAACAAAGGCCCCCGCAGCCCCCGCGTTGCGGGGAGGCCCCTGCACTCCAGGGGCCCCCTTGGCTCACACAGTATTACCCTCGATTACAGCTGGGTCGGTGACGTCCGTCTGGGACGTATTTTTAAAGTTACGCTCGTTAGCGTTGCTGCTTCGCCTCATAAATTAAATGTTGCGTGCGTACTGGCTACATGGTGCGCGGCTGCGTGGTCTTCAACCTCAGGGTGGGGCAGGGCTCAGTGGTATTGTCATGCGCAATCGAAACTGCACGTTAGGCGGCCGGTGGGTCTGAGGCACTGAGACAGACCGTGAGCTCATAATTGAATAATTAATTGCTAGCTGCGATCTTCTGATGCCTGCCACCAGGTGAGTCAGAGTCTCGGAGACATGGCCCCGCAGCCCCCGCGCTCCAGGGGCCCCCTCAGCGCAACAGCGCACACAGTACTACACTCGTCAAAGTCCCGCTTGCCGCCTTTCCTGAGGGATGCCAAATGTCAGCCCTGCATACCGCTCCTACCTACCCGTATTCAGTGGTCGAAGTGGGCGGGATCGGCAGGGCACGGAGTGCCCCTACTTCTTTATTTTCATAGAGTCCGTTCCCCTACTTTCTTATTTTAAACATGCCTCCCGGACTGCAGAAATCGCCAAGGCCGATAGTTAAGGCTCGGCTTTCGGGGACGGGCGGAACTGGCAGAGAAGGAAAAGGAATCTGTCTTTTCCTTCGTACCCAGAGAAGACAAGGACAGTGTCCAGTTCTCCTGCCGCTGGCAGCTACCCCCCCTCTTTGTTCCCCCTCTTCCCTCTCTTTCTGTCTCGCTCCTTCTCATTTAGTGAAAACCAAGACTTCAAGAAACAGGTATTACCTTCTCTTTCCTCCTTTCGTTTATTTCCTCCACTGTGAAATGGATCCAAAAAAGAAAAACACTTTTGCTGGAAACGTCCTCTTTTTCTGACATTTTTCAATTTCCAAGTGCAGCCTCGGGGTGGAGAGAAATAAAACATTCAAAATATGAAAAATAACTAACTAACTAAAGCAAGACAGAGTGGTTGCAAGGTGGCCAGATTGATTTATTCACGCCTAAACACATTAGCGCCACTTTACAGTGTTTGCCAATGAAGCGCTACTTTTGTTTTCTCGTCGCTCTTTGAACAACATTGTTTTCCCCGGATGGAAAAGTGCACTATTCCTGGAGGTACTGAAATACCTGCAAGATGGATGAATTGGAAAACAAAATGCGGCTCTGTATTCACAAATGTGGTCTTTTTAAACCATACTGCTTACGTTTTGTAAGGATATAAGCAATGGGCATTGAAACGGGTCCCTTCTGGGCCCTGTAGTCATGGCCTCAACTTTTCAGGCAAAAGCACTCACTAATTTCTGAATAATGAGTGTAAAAAGAAAAAGGTAACCATGTTGTTCCTGCTTACATTTCACATGCTTTACTTAATCTTGCATTCCCTATGAGTGTTTGCTTTTTCTAGGATGTTGTTAATTTTTTTTAGGCAGCATATTGCTCTTGTCATGTGCATAATTTGAATAGAGTCACATCCAGGTGTTTATAGCGGGTCAGTGCAGTGCAAGTTTCTCTCAGTGGGGCAGTATGGTGTTCAGTGGGGGAGAGGATGTGGCACTATGGTCAGAGCTGCTGAATTTGGAACTGGGGATCCAGGTTCAGCCTTCATGACCAGTCCACCAGACCACTCCGCCTGAGGGAGCACGTTCCCATGCTAGACCTTAGAAGGCCCCGAAAGATCTTAAAGGCCCTGGTGTCTTAGCACCAGCAGGTGGACCCTAGCAGTGGCAAGTGTGGATTAACCTTGAAGGCCTGTCCGCCACAATTAATTCTGAAGTTCACCTTCAGTCTTGCAGGCAGGCCTATAAAGCAGCACACCATAAAGTGACAGTGACTCTGTCACTGAGGTCACAGGACCCTTCAGCAGGGTGGCTCTAGTGCAGTGCGACTGCACCAGGCGATGCAGAGGGAATAATTAATTTTCCCTCTGAATCGTCCCTCGAAATCCCCCCTTACCCGGCCCCACCGCCCCATCGCTGTTACCTGCATGGACTGCGGCTGGCGCTGACTTCAGGTGGGGGCGTCGTGTTTGCAAGTATAATATGGTTTTAAAAGCACTTGCTGCCTCCTTCCTGGCCTCCAACAATGTTCGGCAACAATAAAAATGTCATGATAACTCCAGTGATTAATATTCTTAGTAGAGAGAGATGGTGTTTTGTCTAGTGGACGTTTTGACTCATGGAAAGGAATCGCGGAGGGTTAATGTGCCTGCTACTAAGAACATGTACCATGCAGATCACAAAGTGCACATAATGTAAATAGGTCAGTGGGTTACTGCTTTTGTCAGGGAGACCCTATTGTTACTTGCAGTTAATACGTTAAAATCCTAACATAGAACAGTGAGCTCTTAACTGTCATCTTAGAGCTGCAGGCAAACTGCAAGGTATAAATTAGAGCGTTATGGTTTTTCCCCCAGTCTTTGATTATCCTAATGTTGCAGAAAAAGGGTTAATTTGGGAGAAATCAATTCTGATTATTAAAGAGAACCCCCAACCATGGTATTACGTTTTAAATTCTGAGTTTGTGTTTCTCCAGACCAATCACTATTAAACGTTGCTGCCTACTAGTATGGTTGTCATGTGACTCCTACAACTTGTCGTCCTTTGTCTTATGTAACATTTCCTATACAGTGATTTACACACGTATGATTGATTGCCTCTGTGTAATATGTGTGATGTAAAGTGCTCTGACATCCTACACTGGTATTAGTGGTGATGTAAATTTTCTGATACTTTATTATTTTGCTATTTTTACACATGCTAACAGTCTCTGCAAAGATTTGTCCTTATTAGTACCAGTGGAACACACAACTGCAGCAGTGAGAAAGGTGACCAGTCAACCTTTGCAAAGGGCCCTCCACTTCACAGCAGCACAAGTAACATTTTTTAGGAACTTTTGATCCGTTTGAGCTATAAACAATTTACTAGTTAAAATCGTCAGATTATGCAGCAGATTATGTATTATGTGGCAAATATGGCAGAGCCATAATTATGTGGAAAACATTAGCAAACTAGGATATTTTGCTATTCATGTTTGAACTGCTCTTGTGGAAAAAGGGAGGATAAGTGCTAATGACAGAAACTCTATGGCTGGGAGACAAATAGCTTCCGATTCCACTTTTAAGGATATTTGGGACATTCTGTGATTGGAAACGTATCCCACTTTGTGAATGTATTTTAATGTCAATAACTCATATTAAACCTTAAATAAACATGTGTCCATTGGTTAAATTAGATAACGTAATGAGCTGTAACCGGTTAGTGAAATGGGAAACAAATGCTAAAAATTGGGATATTTTGCTCTTTCTGCCACACCTCTGACTCCGCCCACTGACCCAATCCACAGGTTATTCCCGCCCTCTGATTCTCTGCCTACAGTTTCCCTACTTTTTTTCCCCCACTTCGACCACTGCCCATATTTGACACCCAGGCATAGAAGCTCTATATAGATTGGTAGTGGGTTTGGAGTGGAACTCCTAAGGATCTTAAGACATGGCTCTGAAGTTAATAGTGTTTACGGGCACAGGTAATGAGCGCTTGAAATGAGCTGCAAACATGAAAGGAGTTACAAGGGTGGTTTTGATATGAGCAATTGTAAATCGGGTTCTAAGAGTCCTAGAAATGCTCCTGTAATTTGAGCATAAAGGGTGTTTTAACTGGTTAAAGTTCAAGACAAGAAGAGTTATTTATTATGGTATGGGTTCTTTAAAGGTCAATGTTCCTGTGCTATTCCATGCTCTTTGAACAATGTTTTTTGTACTTAGTTGGTCCCCAGTTCCATAAGGCCCTTTCTGCTAAATGCGTCAGAAACTGCATATTACTCGCTCAGATTCTTTTTTTACCAAAAGGAATAAATGTGCCGAAAATGCCTTTGAAGTATTCGTGAATGAAAAGGAGTGTGCTTACTTAATCGAATGATCCTCGAGCTTCCACTGTGCAAAGAACAGTGGCCATTTTTATGGAAAAATGATCATGTAAGGGTATTTTATAAACATGTCAGATTGTCACATTGCCCAATATTTCCTCTTTGCAGAGAACAATGCCTACACGCGTGGGCAATGGATCATGTAAACGTCAGATTTTCTCATTACCCACTATTTCCTCTTTGCAGAGAACAATGCCTACATACATGCATGGAGAACTGATCATGTAAACATGTCAGATTGTCACATTCCTACTATGTCCTCTTTGATTAGAATAATGCCTACATGCATGAGGATTCAATCATGTATTTGTATTCCACTAACACATCAGACTATCAAATTGCCCGCTACTTTGCTCTTTGCAAATAGCAATACCTAAGTGGTTGTATGACAGAACAACTAGGTAAAGACATTGAATGACTTTAAAATGCATTTTTTACCCCGCCTTTTTTTTTTTTTGCACTCCAGTGGCATAACAATAGCAACAACAACTGTGGTGCATTGGGCCCCGAGCTCCAGGGGTCCCCTCCGGTACTGTGCACGATCAGGCCTGAGAACTCATGAATGGGTCAGGAGCTTGGGGGGCCCCCTCCATGCACTTTGCAGGGGGGCCTCCTCAAGTTTCGTTACGCCACTGCCTTCCCGACCTGTCCTGTGCCTGGGATTGAGAAGACGTCGATGCAGTGAAGAGAGGAGGGTGGCCGCGTAATTCACCTCCCGTACACCTGTGGCCTGGCTGTGTCCCCGGGCCCGTGTGTCCACACATATGTCCGATTGGGGGGTCGCAGCTACGCGGCTGACCGGACCGCACCTGGGCCCTTTAAGACATCTGGTGTGATTTTGTAACCCATTTCGGGACGTGTGTCGCGCCCGCACCCTGGTCCTGAACTACGACCTATCCTCCTTCGGCCTCGGACTTGGCCTGGTGTCGCCGGCCCTCTTCCTTGACATGACCCCCAGCAGAGAGGGGGCCACTGCTCATCGGCGCCCGGACGTCCAGCTCAGCACCGGAGGTGAGTCCGTCATTTCCTGGCCACGGCAGATGACTTGTATGCATTGGGCAGGGGTCATGTATTTCTTGCTATCTGATAGAGACTTCTAGCTGCAGTTTCCTTACCTTTGAATTTCCCAGGCGTCAGGCTGGAAAGGTAAGGAATCTGCAGCTCTCTACCAGATAATGCGTTACCAAAAGTAAGTAACTTGTTCTTCAGTCATTTTTGTTTCCGATTATGCCTGATTCAAACTTTTTAATGAAATATATTCAGAGTTTGCAGACCTGGACACTTCCTAAAATAATCTGACCATTCAACTCTTCTGAAACCCATATTAGCCAAATATTTCCCTAAACCCTGATGCTCCCTCTCTGGGAAACCTGCCCCCATGCACTCTTGCTGTGGAACCCTAAGTCCACTGGAAGCCGCGTACAACTCTTCAGCCACCCACACTGCCAATAGTGCTTCTGTAGGTCCCCATAACCCTCTCAGTGGATGCCCTGAATAATTTGTAAGCTACCCACAAACCCCACAGTGCATCTCTAGACCCCATGACCTCTCTCTGTGTACCGTATGGTAGTGTAGGCAGTGCACAACTCTTAACCACCCACAATACTTCCATAAGCCCCATAGCCTCTGCCTGTGGATCTTTACTTCCATGGAGGCAGTGTACAACGCTTCAACCCCCCCACAACCCTCCCACAAAACATCCCTTGGCACCCATAACCTCTTTCTGTGGACTTCTAATTCAGTGAAGCATGTTTCAACCACCCACACTACCCACAATACTTCTGTAGGACCCCATAGGTCTGTGGACCTGATAGGTTCTGAAGGCCGTGTACCACCCTTCAACCCCCATACTACCCACAGTACTTCCATAGGCCATCTTAAGCACTCTCTGTGGATGTGTAGGGCAGTGAAGGCTGTGTACAACCGTTCAACCTCCCACACTACCCACAATACTTCCAAAGGCCTCTATAACCTCTCTCCACAGACAGGGTAAACGAAAAAATTTTAACCTCCTAATATTTATGTTGAATAATTAACACACAAGTTCGTTTCAGTAAATAACCAACCATGTATGTGTCATGATAAGGGTCATAGGTAACACGCTATATCCGTGCAAACTAATTACTTACAATTGTTAACGTGGATAACATAAGCCTAATAACTTGCGTACTAACTAGAATAATAAATGCATGAATTTGTGCTTGGAAATAAACTGTGAAGTGGCAAAGTAAAGCGGTTGGTGAGTAAGAAATGGCTTTATATGTCGCTTTTGCTAGGTAATACTTAATTGGGGTACGTAGAATGACGGGAGGGAAACGAAAAGGCTTATATTCTTTATTCTTAACTATGTTCTGTTTAGCTTTATAAATAGTTCGCTTAGGCCTGTTGTGCCGCGATGTAAAAATGGCTTTTGAGGCAAACAAGCTAGAGTACGCACGTGCGAAGTGAATTCCGAAAGTGAGAAAGGCTGTGAACGAAAGGATCATGTGACCGTCCCAAAGCCTAGGATGGAAGCTTGGTCAAGGCTGCGATGACCTTATTCTACAAACGTGTGCCAAAGAAGGACATTGCGAAAAGCGTGAGAAGTTGCAGTGAATATGTGAATAGACAAAGAACTGTTCAACTTAAAGTATCAGAAAAGGATACACATTGAGTCCAATGTGCGGATGGGTAAAGTCATGAACTCGTGAGAAACGACAGAAGTAAGAATTTTCCACAAAGAACCGGTTGGAGCAAGGATATTCATAATGAGATGTATACTGACCCAAATGGACCAATTAGAGAGAATCTTGCCCCCAAAGATGTAACATTTTCACTTAGTAAGCTAGTTTTAGGGTATAAGAAGACCTACTCTGAGGGAGGGGGGCTCGGATGCGGGAGACTGAAACGCTGCTGCTATTTTATATTTTTGAGTGAGCACAAGATGCTGCTGCTGGAGAACCTTTTTGCTTTTAATAGATTTTTCTATTTTAATACTATTAGACCTTTTTATTCTTAAAATACTAAGGGGAAAAGAACGGGATTGTGGCGGGAAACACCATAAAGGTGATCCGTCGAGAAGGCCTGTTTTACAGGACAGATAGACAGTTTTTGGGAGTTCTATGCTGTGATCTGAATCCATTGCTGTGACGAACTTTATTTTTCGATCTAATAGGTATGCATTGCAACTTAAATTTATTCTTATAATGATGCTAAATGTAATAATCTGAATAATAAATTTGAAACTTATTCATGCTTCTAAAAATAAGATAAACTTTATTAACTTTAAAACAATGAGTCTGTGGTTCTTTAGCTCAATGATAAATATAAATGTTTAAAGGTTTATAGTGATTGAGCTGGTCTTAATCACCATCAACTGATTCCTACTAGTTGGTCCATCGACCAATGAGCGGAATACCTCTAAGTTTGAAAAGTATTATGTTGTTTTAAAAAGGTATCCCGTCTCCTTCCAGCAAATCATTTACTCTTTTCTCCTAAGTAAAACGGATTAAATCCAGGGAATATATGATAGAGTGTATGTTTATGCGGTGTTATGGGCCCCACCGTCATATAGATATAAGATGTGGAAAAAGGGATGTTTGTACCTGGACGTCCAAAGCGTATAGGAGAAAATATTTTATTGATAGCGCTGGATCAGATTTCTTGGTAGCAGAGTTATGGTTACTATAGATTAGTTTGGTGATTATTGGTTATTTTTATGTATAACACTTCATGTTGTATGGTATCACGTTATATGTAAGTCAAAGGTTTTGAAGCTTCCGGGAAGTAGGAAGTGGACACGTGTGGCAAGAGAAGTCACATGGAATAGTGCATTGTCTGAATTCATATTGGTGATAACACAGGTTGTGTTATGATAGGGACATTTTCCGTATAAAAGGTGTGTGAGTGAAATAGCAACCGGTTTTCAGTTGAAACTCTGGCCTTAATTCTCAGGAGCAGTGTAGTCTCCACATGTGTTTTATCCCCAGAGAAACGGGTTTACCCCTTGCTTGAAAGAAGGGTAAGGTAGAGGGAAGTGCTACATTATTGAACGAAACTGTATTCTTGCGAGCTAGAATAAAACTGTCACTTTTGTTAGCGAAATCAGACAATGGAAATGTGTTTTTAATGTTGTAACTAACAAAGAACTGTTGGAAAATAAATTGCCGATAAATTTTGTAAAGGAGGGGTCAGGAGCAGAACTGACGTAGACAAAAGCCGCGCTGGGATTGGACAGTGCACTAGTTATACAGAAGACGCTCTGATTGGAGCGTTAGTGCGAGTCGCGCTGTGATTAGTTGGATAAGCAGTGACGTAGAAGCTTAGGATTGGAGCGTTGGTGTGAGTCGCGCTGGGATAGGTCCGAATAACGCATAGAGAACAGTGTTGAATTGCAGATTTTTGAGAAAGGAAAGAGATTGTAAATTATGGCTTATTATGAGTATGGAAGAGAGAAAACGTCGTGGATGGCGAAAATTAAGAACTTTTTTAAGAAAGACAAAAAGGTTGTGACTAGAGAGGGACAAGTAATTCCTCCGCCGAAATCACCAGCTTCGCATATGATGCTGAAGTACGGATATCATACCTGCATATGGTTAGAAAATTGGACTAAATATACTCAAAACGATGGAGCATTAGTATTTCCTGAAAATGGTTCATTTAGCGTAGCTGTACTTCGGAATTTGAGGGAGAAGATGACGATGCTTTAGCCTAGACCTAGACCAACACAGTTTGAAGCTTTAAGTGAATGGGAAGATGAGATGTATGAACGAGAAAGATTCAGAGGATTAAGAAATCATGAGTTTGTACCTGGAAGGTTATGGGGAGTGAATCATGAGGACATAATAAAGCGTTGGAGATATGCTAATATGACAGGAGGTTTGTTTCCAGCTTTTACAGTTGAGGAAGAAGCAAAGAGAAAGTGTACTGAGAAAAAGAAATATTTGGTTACTGAAAAGTATGGGTATGGTGGTAGTGAGACGGAAGATGAATTGCTGGAAGATATTTTAAACAGAAACCCACCTTCATACCAACAGAATTCTGCGGTGGTGACACCCAATGCACCGCCAATGGAAACTGGGAGGAATAAAAATCCCGAACGAGGATATGAGATAAATAGGTCACAAGATCAATTAAAAACCCCACAAAATGAGAAGATTGAAAGAGACAATACAACTGAATTAGCAAAAACTACAAGAGAATTGACTGAAAAGATAAGAGAATTAACAATGAATATGGAAGCTGTAACTGTACCAGTAACGATAGGTCCAGTAATACCAGTTTTTGAGAATCAGAAAATAGAAGAGCATTCTTTGGTCATTCCTATGAATTCAAACTTGCAAAGAAGGAAAGAAGGGATGGAATTAGACAATGAAGGTGCAAGTAATTTGGTTAGTTCATATAGGCCAAGCCCATCTACTAATTTGACGGTAAATGAGAATGAGTTTAGAAGGATACCTATGGGAACTGAGTCTGCATCAGAGACACCAGAAAGAAATAAAAATTGGATAGAATTAAATAGTACACCTGTAGGTCCAACTCCGGATGAATTGAATGAATGGATGAAAACCCTGAAAACGAAAGAGACAGAATCAAAACCATTAGATGTAATTAGGTTAAAAATAGACATGGAAGAATTTATCTTAGGGACAATTGGTACAGAAAAATTGAAAACTTATCAGGATGATGAGATAATGTTCTTATGTAAGAGCATTACGTGGAGAGCTAGAAATTTGCATGACAAACTAGAAGAAACAGCAAATGAACTAGGAGTAGAATTTGTAAAAGTGAGAAGTCTGCAGAAACCATATAGAGTAGATTTTTGCGAGAAAGATATAGAAAATTTGAACACATCAGGACGGTTGACCCAAATAAAAGAATTAATTGTTTTACTGAGAAAATGGGGTGATGTGGATAGATGGAGAAGCAGGTGGACTAAAAGGAATGAGAAAGTGACAGATAAAGCGTCTTTGGCTTTTGCGGTGACTGACAAGGAATCAATTGTAAGGGAGTACCCAATGAGAGAAACTCCAGGAGGTAGTTATGTGCATGTCCCATGGTCTAGACAAGATATACTGTCATTTACAAATGACTTCCCAAAATTAAGAGAAAAGCCAGTAGAATGGTACAGACAAGTGGAGAGGTTTGTTAAGGTTTCAAAGGTGTTATGGATAGATTTGGATGGATCATTTGACATAGTAGTACCAGCTGATTTGTGGACAGAATGTAAGATTACTATTGATTGGCCAACTGTAGAATATCCAAGAGATGCTAAAACAGGAGCGCCAGGACCAGAAGTGATGAGGAAATATAACCAAGTTATTACCTTTTTGAAAAATAAAATCCCACCCAAAGAAACGGATTGGGTAAAGATTGACAGAACCACACAGGAGAGTAAGGAATCTGTACACGCGTACTATGAGAGGTTACTGTTAGTTTTTAAACAGTATATTGGCTATGAGACACTAAATGAGAAAGATATGAGTCATTTCGTATATAGATTTGTTTATGGGTTGAAACCAGAGATAAGTGAAATGATTAAGCAACATATGATTTGTTGGCAGAATAGCACGGTAGATGAGGTTTTGAGATATGCTAAATACTGCAGTGATGACATTGAGAGTAGACAGTGTAAATTGAAAGAGAAAGCAATGTGGGCACAAGTGAAAGTTGCAGAGAAGCAAGAAGCTCAATTGAATAGTCAAGTTAACGAGACAGGACAGACTAGATCTAGACCAAATATAGGTAAAGGAAAAGGTCAAATAAGCATAGAAGAGGCAAAGAAAAAGTGGCCATGCCACAACTGCGAAAAGTTAGGACATTGGAGAAACGAGTGTAAATTCCCTCCAAAAACTAATGCGGAAAATCAATCATTAAATCCACAGGTGCAGAGTGAGGTAGTTACCCAACAAAGTCAGGTGCCTCAACCACCACTTCCCAAGAGTGTTAATCCACAGAAATACAGTGCAGAAACAGGATTCTACGGAGGAGAGCAGGTAACACAATTGCCGCGCGCAGCTGCCATTTCTCAATACTGGTTACGACAGGATGGGAATGAGTCGGATGAAAGTTTATGAAGGTGCCTAGGAGAGGAGGAAGAGTGCGTGCTTGGCGCAACTCTAGAGGTAGATCAAGCAGGTCCATTTGTGGATGGAGAAGTGAATGGGTCAAATGTAACATTCCTTGTGGACACTGGAGCTACCCGTTCTACTGTTAGATCAGTGGAAATTCCAAACCTTCCTCTCTCAGGTGAACATATCCAAGTCGTAGGTGTATCGAATCAGCAAATTAAGGCGCCTCTTACCAAATTAGTGGAGGTAAAGATTGGACCATTCAGTGAAATGCACCGATTTGTGATGTGTGATTGCAGTCCTGTGAACCTATTAGGACGCGATCTGCTTTGCAAGATGAACTGCACCATCTATTGTACTCCAGATGGAATTGCATTTCAAACCCCAGATGAAGATGTATTATATAAAATGACAATGGTAAATTTAGAATCAGAAGTGAATGATTTATTTCCCGTGTTTGACGTAGAGAAAATCCCAATTGAACTAAAAGGAACAGTGAAACAGGAAGTGTGGGATTTTACGGGAGAAGATATAGGGTTAATGAAAGGAGTAGACCCTGTTAAAATAGCTGTTAAAGAAGGAACGAGTTACCCAAATACGCCACAGTATAAATTGACACCAGAAATAATTGAAGGAATAACACCAGTAATAAACAAAATGATTGAACAAGGGATTCTAAGAGAAATAATGAGCAGCCCATGTAATTCACCTATAATGGGACTGAAAAAGCCGAATGGAACATATAGAATTGTACAGGATTTGAGAAAGGTAAACAAAATTGTTGTACCTTGCTGCCCAATAGTACCAAACCCTGCTGTAATTCTATACCAGATTCCACGCGAAGCAGAATGGTACACAGTTATTGATCTATGCCATGCATTCTTCTCTATTCCATTACATCCAGCTAGCCAGCCATTATTTGCGTTCAGGTTCGGAGAGCGTATTTTGGCATGGTGCCGAATTCCTCAGGGGTATACAGAAAGCCCCTCGATTTTTAATCAGATTCTAAAGAAATCATTGGAAGATTTAAAAATGCCAGAGAAATCCGTGATGGTTCAGTACATTGATGACCTATTGGTGGCATCAAAAACAAAGGAAGCATGTGTTACTGACACAATTGCTTTGCTGAATCATTTAGCAAAAGGAGGACATAAAGTGTCCCCATCAAAATTGCAGTTTTGTCAGCAAGAGGTCCAATATTTAGGACATAAGATTGAAAAGGGAGTGCGAAAGGTAACGACTGAAAGAATAAAAATAATTCAAGGAATGAGAGCTCCAATGACACAGAGAGAAGTAAGAATGTTCCTAGGAATGGTTGGATATTGTCGACAGTGGATAAGTGGATTTTCATTAATTGCAAAACCATTACAGAGATTGACAAAGAAAGATGTAAAAGATCCTTTTGAAATGAATGATGAGGAAATGAAAGCATTCAGAGAACTAAAAACAAAACTGTGTGAAGCCCCGGGCATTAGGAATGCCTGACTATGAAAAAGACTTTGAGTTGTATTGCAGTGAAAGAGATGGGTGTGCGTTTTCAGTCCTAGTGCAGAGACACGGAAACATGAAAAGACCCATTGCATATTTTTCAGCTGTCTTAGACCCAGTAGCGAAAGCGTTGCCTGGTTGTTTGAAAGCAGTTGCTGCTACTTGTGTAAGTCTGGAGCAGAGTGAAGGCATTGTAATGGGATATCCACTGAGAGTATATGTCCCTCATTCTGTGGAAATTCTTTTGACAAGAACCAAAACCCAATATATGACACATAGTCGGCTGACTAGGTATGAAAAAGTAATTTTGAGTGCAGACAATGTCACCATTGACAGATGCATAAATGTGAATCCTTCGACATCATTGCCAGATGAAGAGAGTGTGATTGAAATGGATGAAGTTGATCATGATTGTCTGAATGTACTCGAATATTGTACAAAACCGAGACCCGATATACGGGATGAGCCCTTAAAGGAATCAGATTATATTCTGTTCGTGGATGGCTCTTGCTTGAGAACGAATGATGGAGTTCTGAGTGCAGCATATGCAGTTTGCACAGTAGCTGCTGTAATGGAAGCATCTTGTTTGAGAGGGATACGTTCTGCCCAAGTAGCGGAGTTGATTGCTCTAATTCAAGCATGCAAATTGGGAAAGAATGTCCGAATCACAGTAATCACGGATAGCCAATATGGCTTTGGAGTGGTTCACGATTTTGGGCAGATCTGGTCCCAGAGAGGTTTCTTGACGTTTGCAGGAATCCCAATAAGAAATGGTGAATTTGTGAAAAAGTTGCTTGAGGCGATACAGCTGCCTAAACAGATTGCGGTAGTGAAGTGCAATGCACATAAAAATGGGGAAGACTACATAACTGTTGGCAATAAGTTTGCTGATGAAATCGCACAGTACTGTGCCAAAATGTTGTCTCACTAAACAGAAACAGAGAAAGAGAGCATATTTCATGTCCTTTGCTTTTTACTAACCCTGTCGAGACATGGGATGAGGTGAGACAATTACAGGTAGCAGCAGATGATGAGGAGAAAGATAGCTGGATAAAAGCAGGATGCAGAAAACGGGAGGAAAATGATGTTTGGGTTTACAGAGATGAAAGACCAGTTATGCCTGATAGCATGATTTCTGACATGGCACGGATGTACCATGGACAAGCACATATTGGGAGAGATGCAATGATCAGACTTTTTAGACAAACATGGTATAATCCAAAATTCAGAGCCATAGCTGAGAGTCTTTGTCGAAGATGTCTTATCTGTCAACAGCTAAATCCAGGAAGAAAAACAGTAGTGAGTCTAGGAACAATAGGACGAGAAGGAGGTCCTTTCACGAGAATGCAAATGGATTTTATAGAAATGCCCCCAAGCAATAGACTAAGATACGTTCTTGTAGTCGTCTGTTTGTTTTCCCGTTGGGTGGAAGCATACCCGACCAGAAGGAATGATGGAATTACAGTGGCTAAACTTATGCTGCGAGAATTCATTCCAAGGTATGGTTTTCCAGTAACGATTGAAACAGATAGAGGAACACATTTTCAAAACGAATTGATTCAATTGATTTGTGAAGCACTTAGTATTAAACAGAAACTGCACTGTGCATACAGACCAGAGGCTTCTGGAATAGTAGAGCAAGTGAATGGAACAATTAAGAACAGGCTAGGGAAAATGTGTCAAGCCACAGGACTCAAATGGCCAGATGCCTTGCCATTGGTTTTAATGACTATCAGAAGTATACTGGAAAGAAAGACAGGACTCAGTCCCCACGAAATTATTATGGGACGAGCAATGAGACAAGCACATGTACCTGTCAACAAACTACGGACTATAACTGATGATCTCGTGTTGGATTATTGCAAAGGATTGGCTGATGTAGTACGTTCCGTGTTTCATCAGGTTGGACCGGATGCGACCACTCTTGAAAGAAAACCAGCACATGACTTGAATCCAGGAGATTGGGTCTGCATAAAAGTCCACCGAAGAAGAAACTGCTTGGTTCCTCGCTGGGACCAACCACGACAAGTGATCCTGGTGACAACAACTGCAGTCAAATGTGCAGGAGTGAAACACTGGGTACATGCCAGTCACACCATCAGAGTTCCAGAACCTGAAGATCGACCTGTAAGTCGACATCTGGAAGTATTGGATACCAGTTCAGCATCGGATGCAGAGGAAGAGACTAACAGGGTTCCAGAAATTGAAGATCGACCTGTAAGTCGACATCTGGAAGACCCAGTCACAAGTGTAACGACAGGAGGAGTGGAGGAAATAGCAGAAGTTCCAGAATCTGAAGATCGACATGTGAGTCGACATCTGGAAATATCAGACACCAGTTCAGCATCTGACACAGAGCATTCGGATTGTGAGGAAAATCTGAAAAGAAATTGGAAATTTGATAGCATTAAAGAAGAAACTGAGCAAAAAGAAAGTAACAGTGAGCAACCAAGTACAAGTTATGGTGAAGATCCTTCAGAAATTATATTAATAGATGAAGAAGGGATAGTTTCAAATAGAAAGGTAGAAGAATCGGAAGACCCCCGAGGAGCAATAGGGACAGATCGACGAACAAAAGAACAGGGAAACTCAGAAACAGATAGAGAGATTGACACAAATTCGGAAGAACCTCGAGGAGGGACAGAAATAGGTGATCAAAGGAAAACACCAGAAAAATCAAAAACAGATGAAGGAAGTGAAATTCTAAAATTTAAGATAAGAGAGAATAAAGAAAGGACTGAAACAGAGTCAGAAGAAAGTGGAGAAGAAAGAAACCAGAAACTAGAGTCAAGAAAGAGAACTTGGAGAACAGAAAGAGAGGAAAAAGAAAGTGAACCAAAAAGGCCAAGAAAAGGAGACAATTGGCCCCACGAAGTTAGAAGATTGAGATACAAGATCATAAGATTAGATGGAAAAAGTGCAGAACAAGTAAATGAGATAACAAGTCAAAAAGAACAAGAAAAACAAGGTGGAAAACGCTTGCAGAAAACAAAATGAGTAAAGAAAGCTAATCTGAAGTATAAGTCGCCTGAATGGCTATACATTGCGTTGACTGATATCAAGGAAGAAGAGATCACTCACGAGAACCCGGAACAAAGCTACAACCTTATGGGTGAAGGTGAAGTGCAACAAATTGAAGAAATTTGAACAATTTCTACTGGATTGGACAAAACACTGGATTTGACAAAGAAAGAGTTCTGAGAAGAACTAAAAGAAAGTACCGAAACAAGACAAAGTGAGAGTGTAGGGTGGCTAAGAGGTCATTTCTGAGGTGTGGTGACACATTTTCTGTACATATTATAAATTAGGTAATAGAACAAAATGGTAGATACTAAAGATAGAAAATGTAGATGTGAATTCTTAAGTAGATGGTGTAAGATGTGCTTCTTTTGTACAGGATTATTAATGACCGTATGGGTTATGTTAGCAATCACCATTCCAATTAGATTAGCTGTAGAAGAAACGTCTATATCAAAGAATGACACAGAGAAAGAAAAAGGAGCTAACATGCAAGAAACAGCTATATTAAAAAGTAGTGCAGAATTACATAAAGATAAATCAATAACAGATTTTTCCAAAAACGTTTTTATTTAGTTATTATATGAGTATGTAGAAACAATGGATGTAAGAGATTGTTATGTTTGTATGCAATTGCCTGCGTCTGTCGCAGAAGGTGTGACCTATCATCACCTTCCTTTGATGTATGGAATAACATGTAGTGTTTTAGCAAGTCTATTTTACAGGACAGGAAGATTAGAATATTATTACACTGATATAAATAAGATTTTTGCAAAGATTCCTATAGTTTCTGAACTAAACAAGGTGAAAGAGGCAAGAATATTTGGTGAATTTTTCATAGAAAATCAAAATCTAACATTAGATGATATAGTTAAAAACAACCTTACCTGTGAGTTAAGGAATGAAGAAAAGGTATTTTTAGAAATGGTCGAGGATAGAAGAGTGAAATTTCAAAGAAAAGTGATAGAAGAGACAAAAACACCTCTTTGGGCGTTTGAGGAAGAAAATCATGACAAGAAAAAGACAAATGCAGCTATGACTCTGGATTGGCCCCAACAGGGAAGGTTGTGCATTAGAAGAAATAGAACAAGATATGACAATTATTTCGTGGGTTCCAGTGATTGCCATGACGATTATAACATTTTAGGAGGATGGGGATTCAAAGGGGGAAAAGATCCAATATTTCCTGGGATCTATTATATTTGTGGTAACAGAGCTTATTACAGGTTGCCGGACCATTGGTATGGATCATGTTACTTAGGCCTTGTCTTTCCAAAAATTTTTCATGTAGATAGAGCAGAAAAGGGAACACACGAAATGATAAAGACATTTACACGTAGGAAAAGGGAAAGTTTTTCAGAAATAGTAGGTGATATTTTTGGAGCATTGATACCAGCAGTGGGAATATCTTTGAATGCATTTAAAATTCGGAAGTTATCCACAGTAGTAGATCGTTTATCTACAGATACTGCTGGAGGGTTCTTGATGGTAAATACCGAAATGGTTGCCATGAGAGCTATGGTGATGCAAAATCGACTTGCCCTTGACATTCTTTTGGCAAAAGAGGGTGGAGTCTGTGGAATGCTGAAAGTCCAACATTGTTGCACTTACATTCCAGATAAGAGTGAAAATATACAGAAGTATATAAAGAATATTACAAATTTGCACAAAGAACTTGTTCCACTGGAGGTTGAAAATGCATTGGGAAAACTTGGTAAGAGTTTTTCCTCAGTAATAAATTGGTTTACCAGAATGAGTAGATTAATAATAGGGAAAATCATAATAGTAGCGACTATAATAATAGTTCTAGTACTGAAGCTAATTATTGTATGTATAAAGAGAAAGAAAAGACAGAATAAAATAGAAAAAGAAAATAAGATAAAGAAAGAAAGACAAAGAGAAATGGGTGAAATAGAGCTAGAAGAAATAAAAGAAAACATGTATAAGAAAACGAAGAGACAAGATGAAAGGGATACAGTTGTGTAAACTAACAAAAACAAATTGGACAAAGAAATATGCTATCTGAAAGAATTGTGTAACATGGGTTTTTGTGGTGATATTAAAAATCACCAAAGGGGGAGTTGATGGAGCAGGGTAAAGGAAAAAAATTTAACCTCCAAATATTTATGTTGAATAATTAACACACAAGTTCGTTTCAGTAAATAACCAACCATGTATGTGTCATGATAAGCGTCATAGGTAACACACTATATCCGTGCAAACTAATTACTTACAATTGTTAACGTGGATAACATAAGCCTAATAACTTGCGTACTAACTAGAATAATAAATGCATGAATTTGTGCTTGGAAATAAACTGTGAAGTGGCAAAGTAAAGCGGTTGGTAAGTAAGAAATGGCTTTATATGTCGCTTTTGCTAGGTAATACTTAATTGGGGTACGTAGAATGACGGGAGGGAAACGAAATGGCTTATATTCTTTATTCTTAACTATGTTCTGTTTATCTTTATAAATAGTTCGCTTAGGCCTGTTGTGCCGCGATGTAAAAATGGCTGCCGAGGCAAACAAGCTAGAGTACGCACGCGCAAAGTGAATTCCGAAAGTGAGAAAGGCTGTGAACGAAAGGATCATGTGACCGTCCCAAAGCCTAGGATGGAAGCTTGGTCAAGGCTGCGATAACCTTATTCTACAAACGTGTGCCAAAGAAGGACATTGCGAAAAGCGTGAGAAGTTGCAGTGAATATGTGAATAGACAAAGAACTGTTCAACTTAAAGTATCAGAAAAGGATACAGATTGAGTCCAATGTACGGATGGGTAAAGTCATGAACTCGTGAGTAACGACAGAAGTATGAACTTTCCACAAAGAACCGGTTGGAGCAAGGATATTCATAATGAGATGTATACTGACCCAAATGGACCAATTAGAGAGAATCTTGCCCCCAAAGATGTAACATTTTCACTTAGTAAGCTAGTTTTAGGGTATAAGAAGACCTACTCTGAGGGAGGGGGGCTCGGATGCGGGAGACTGAAACGCTGCTGCTATTTTATATTTTTGATTGAGCACGAGACGCTGCTGCTGGAGAACCTTTTTGCTTTTAATAGATTTTTCCATTTTAATGCCATTAGACCTTTTTATTCTTAAAATACTAAGGGGAAAAGAACGGGATTGTGGCGGGAAACACCATAAAGGTGATCCGTCGAGAAGGCCTGTTTTACAGGACAGATAGACAGTTTTTGGGAGTTCTATGCTGTGATCTGAATCCATTGCCATGACGAACTTTATTTTTCCATCTAATAGGTATGCATTGCAACTTAAATGTATTCTTATAATGATGCTAAATGTAATAATCTGAATAATAAATTTGAAACTTATTCATGCTTCTAAAAATAAGATAAACTTTATTAACTTTAAAACAATGAGTCTGTGGTTCTTTAGCTCAATGATAAATATAAATGTTTAAAGGTTTATAGTGATTGAGCTGGTCTTAATCACCATCAACTGATTCCTACTAGTTGGTCCATCGACCAATGAGCGGAATACCTCTAAGTTTGAAAAGTATTATGTTGTTTTAAAAAGGTATCCCATCTCCTTCCAGCAAATCATTTACTCTTTTCTCCTAAGTAAAACGGATTAAATACAGGGAATATATGATAGAGTGTATGTTTATGCGGTGTTATGGGCCCCACCATCATATATATATAAGTTGTGGAAAAGGGATGTTTGTACCTGGACGTCCAAAGCGTATAGGAGAAAATATTTTATTGATAGCGCTGGATCACAGTGTACAACTTTTCAACCACCAACGCAAGCCACAATGTGGTGCAAGGGTGCCAGCGTTACAGGCAGGATTGTTTTTGTGTGGGAAGGGTCACCATCCTGCACAAAACAATCCAAAGAGGCGTTTTCCTCTTTCTTTGTGCTGCAGAACACAGCAGACATAAAAGAGGATAAAATGAGGAGAAATGAACATATTTCTCCTTGTTACGCCTCACCTGGCGAGGCGTAAAATTGACGCATTCCCAGTTTTACAAATCCTTGTAAATCTGGGAATGCGTCAAAAACTATGGGAGTTGCGTGGGAACTCCCACCGCAATGCTCATGGAATGGCTCCCTTGCGCAGAGTAAGGCAACGCAGTGATTTGTGCTGCATTGCTTTACTCTATATTTGTGAAGCCACATTCAAAGCCATGCAAACTGGTTTTGCGAGGCTTCATAAAAATGACTTGGGGCTTTGCGTCGTGTATGTACCTCGTTGCATGGTGCAAGCATGATGCATGGCCCTTGTAAATATGCTCCTAAATGCTTTTCTGTATTTAATGCCCCACTCTGTTGGCCTAGGCGAGGAGTGTCAACATAGATTGAGGGTGGCAGATCTTCAGGCCAGCCACGTAAAATAAACGTATATACAGTGGCTCACAGTGGAACTAACTTACACTGTACATAGTTATCCTGAAAATCAGGCATGGATCCGGCAGTCCTAATCCACTCTGGGCATGCCTGGCTGATTCAGAAGGTGGGTTCCTCTAACCCTTCTGTAGCTGCTTTGTGTTTGATATGCATGCTAGCTTGACTGTGTTCCCACAATGCCTTTTGATATGCATGCTAGCTTCACCGCGTTCCCAAAATTCCTTTTGATATGCATGCTAGCTTCACTGTGTTCCCACAATGCCTTTTGATATGCATGCTAGCTTCACCTTGTTCCCACAATCAATACCTTTTGATATGCATGCTAGCTTCACTGTGTTCCCAGAATGCCTTTTGATATGCATGCTCGCTTCACCGTGTTCCCACAATGCCTTTTGATATGCATGCTAGCTTCACCGTGTTCCCACAATGCCTTTTAATATGCATGCTAGCTTGACCGTGTTCCCACAATGTCTTTTGATATGCATGCTAGCTTCACTGTGTTCCAACAATGCCTTTTAATATGCATGCTAGCTTGACCGTGTTCCCACAATGCCTTTTGATATGCATGCTAGCTTCACTGTGTTCCCACAATGCCTTTTGATATGCATGCTAGCTTGACCGTGTTCCCACAATGTCTTTTGATATGCATGCTAGCTTCACTGTGTTCCAACAATGCCTTTTGATATGCATGCTAGCTTCACCTTGTTCCCACAATCAATACCTTTTGATATGCATGCTAGCTTCACTGTGTTCCCAGAATGCCTTTTGATATGCATGCTCGCTTCACCGTGTTCCCACAATGCCTTTTGATATGCATGCTAGCTTCACCGTGTTCCCACAATGCCTTTTAATATGCATGCTAGCTTGACTGTGTTCCCACAATGTCTTTTGATATGCATGCTAGCTTCACCGTTTTCCAACAATGCCTTTTGATATGCATGCTAGCTTGACAGTGTTCCCACAATGCCTTTTGATATGCATGCTAGCTTCACTGTGTTCCCACAATGCCTTTTGATATGCATGCTAGCTTGACCGTGTTCCCACAATGCCTTTTGATATGCATGCTAGCTTCACCATGTTCCAACAATTCCTTTTGATATGCATGCTAGCTTGACCGTGTTCCCACAATGCCTTTTGATATGCATGTTAGCTTGACCGTGTTCCCACAATGCCTTTTGATATGCATCCTACCTTCACCATGTTCCCACAATGCCTTTTGATATGCATGCTAGCTCGACCATGTTCCCACAAGGCCTTCTTTACAGCAGAAACATTAGTAAATAGTAACTTCTTCTGTGGAATGATTTTGATTTGAGGCCATTAAAAACCATCCATAAGTTACTCTGTTCCATACTGACATGAGCATCTTAATGTATTCCTGTCAATCAATCAATCAATCAATCAATCAGGGAATTGTAAGCGCGCTACTCACCCATGAGGGTCTCAAGGCGCTGAGGGGGGGGTCCGCAGATCTGTTTAGCCGAAGAGCCAGGTCTCGAGGGTCTTCCTGAAGGTGTTCAGGGAGGGGGCGTGTCTGATGTCTGCCGGTAGCTCGTTCCAGGTCTTGGCTGCAATGTGAGAAAAGGATCTTCCGCCTGCTCTGGCTCTGTGGATGCGCGGGGTTTCGGCCAGTGCGAGGTTGGAAGATCGGAGGTTTCTTTTGGGTACGTGGAAGTTGATTCTGTCGTTGAGGTATTTGGGTCGTGTAGGCATTTGTAGGCGTGAGTGAGGATTTTGAAAGTGACTCTTTTCTCCACGGGGAGCCAGTGGAGACTTCGTAGGTGTTGGCTGATGTGTTCGTGTCGGAGGATGCCGAGGACGAGTCTGGCGGCGGTGTTTTGTACTGTCTGGAGTTTGCGGAGTAGGGACTTGTTGATGCCGGCGTAGAGTGCGTTTCCATAGTCCAGTCTGCTGGTGATGAGTGCGTGGGTGACTGTCTTCCTTGACTCAGGGGGGATCCACTTGAAGGTCTTGCGGAGGATGCGGAGGGTGTTGAAGCAGCTGGAGGTGACGGTGTTGACCTGTCGGTTCATGGAGCGTGATGAGTCGAGTTCGATGCCGAGGTTCTTGCCGTGGTCTGAGGGGGTAGGTGGGTTTCCGAGGGCGGTCGGCCACCAGGTGCTGTCCCATGCAGAAGGGGTGGTACCGAGGACAAGGACTACTGTCTTCTCGGCGTTGAGCTTCAGGCAGCTGTTGGTCATCCAGACTGCGACATCTTGCATTCCTTTCTCGAAGTTGAGTTTGGCAGTGGTGGGGTCTTTGGTGAGGGAGAGGATGAGCTGGGTGTCGTCGGCGTAGGATACGATGTTGAGGCCGTGTTGTCGGACGATGGCTGCGAGGGGGCCATGTAAATGTTGAAGAGGGTGGGGCTCAGTGATGAACCCTGTGGGACTCCGCAGGTGATTTTCGTGGGGTCGGAGAGGAAGGGTGGGAGTCTGATCCTTTGGCTTCTTCCGGTGAGGAATGATCGGATCCAGTCCAGGGCTGTTCCTTGTATGCCTGCGTCGTGTAGTCTGACGACTAGTGTGAGATGGGAGACGGTGTCGAAGGCCGCTGATAGGTCGAGTAGGATGAGGGCTGCGGAGTGGCCTTGGTCCAGGAGGGTGCGGATGTCGTCTGTGGCGGCGAGTAGGGCGGTCTCTGTGCTGTGGTTGCTTCGGAATCCAGATTGGGACGGGTCGAGGACGGCGTTCTCTTCAATGAATCGTGTCAGTTTCCTGTTGACTGTTTTCTCTGCAACTTTGGCTGCGAAGGGGAGGAGCGAGATGGGCCGATAGTTCTTGAGGTCGGTGGGGTCAGCTGTGGGCTTCTTGAGCAGGGGTCTGACTTCTGCGCGCTTCCAGTCGTCTGGGAAGGTGCCTGTTTTGAAGGTGGTGTTGATGGTGCGTTGTAGTTTGGGTGCGATGGCGGCCACGGCTCTGTGGTAGATGTGAGGGGGGCAGGGGTCAGTGGGGGCCCCCCCGAGTGGATGCTTTTCATGGTCGAGGCGGTGTCTTCCGCCATGATCGGTGTCCAGTTGGAGATGGTGGGCTTGCTGGTGTTTCTTGGGGGCGGCGGGCCGTCTGTGGCGCCTGGTGGATGGTTGATGAAGTTGTCGTAGAGGTTTTTGATCTTGAGGTGGAAATAGGTTCCAAGCTTGTCGCAGAGGTCTTGGGATGGGGTGATGTCTGTGGCTTCGCTGCGTGGGTTGGTGAATTCTTGAATGACACTTAAAAGTTCCTTGGAGTTGGTGGAGTTGGCCAGGATTTTGTTGTGGATGAAGTTCCTTTTGGTGGCTCTGATCTGGTTGTGGTAGTCCGTCATGGCGTCCTTGTAGGTGGTGTGGTTTTCGGTTGTCTTGGTGTTTCTCCAGTTCTTCTCCAGGCGTCTGCAGGTGCGTCTGGCTTCTTGGAGAGCGGTTGTGAACCAGGCGGCTTTCCTGGAGCATTGTCTGTCGGGGTTGCGTAGCGGGGCGAGCTCACCTGCACAGTTGGAGATCCAAGTGTGGAGTTCTCTGGCTGCGTCGTTTGCGCTGTTTGCGTCGGGTGCCCAGGTGTGGTTGTCTCGGGTGAATGGTGGAGTTAAGTTGCTCGTCGGTAACCTTGCTCCAGTTCCTTCGTGGTGGGCGTGGGGCTGGTTTGGGTGCCTTGGGTTTGTTGATGGCGAAGTGTACGCAGTGGTGGTCGGTCCATGGCGGCTGCGTAGTGTGACTGAAATGGATGCTGTTTCTTGCCACGAAGATGGGGTCGAGGGTGTGTCCTGCTCTGTGGGTCGGTGTGTTGACGAGTTGTTTAAGTCCGATGCTGGCGAGGTTATCACGAAGGATAGTGGAGTTGGGGTCACTGGGGTTGTCGAGGTGGAAGTTCAGGTCTCCAATGAGTATGTAGTTTGTTGAGGCAATCGCGTGGGGTGCGATGAAGTCGGTGATGGTGATGGCGAAGGGTGTTCGGGGGCCGGGGGGTCTGTAGACGAGGGTTCCTCGGAGTGTGGGGGTGGTCTGAATCTTGAAATGCAGGTGTTCGGCGGAGGGGAAGGTTTCGCTGGAGGTGGTGAGGCAGAGGGTGATCTTGTGGGCGATGGCGAGGCCCCCTCCTGGGTGGTTGGGGCGGTCTTTCCTCTGGATCTTGTATCCGTCTGTGCAATAGTTACTGCTGCTGTTTGTGACTTTCTACTGGCACCACCCTCCTTAATCCCTAAATTTGCATTGTTTTGACTCAGGTTTTAGCTTTCCCTTCTTTTGCACATTTTCCTGGGACTTCTACACTTACGAGTTGCCATTTACGATTGACAGTGAGTGAGCACGTAAGGGAAAGAGACATCCCACAAGTGGGGAGGGTGCAGGGGAGACATAAGACACCAGAGAGGGTCTGTAGATGATGAACATTGATAGATAGGTGCAAGGTCCACAAGATGGGTCTAATACTAGGAATGAGATGTGAAGTCACAATCTCAAAAAGATACAGAGGCCATCTACAATGGATAGGTGTATTCAAGTTCTTGGGGGTCACACTGTTCTACCTGCTCCTCCTTGTGGACTCTTTTGTGGCCTGCTGTTTTTTTATTCACTTTATATGTGATTTTTTAGGTCTTTTGTTTACTACTTCTATTTGCAATGTCACCAAAGATGCTCCTGAAATTTGTTGTTCCTCTGTAGAAACCCCACCCAACAGAATGAGTGAATCCACTCACTGAGTTACACATCACTATAGGAAGTGTGTGCCTGCTGCTGTTGATCCTCTCAGGTGACAGTGCTGTACACCTTTTTGTGTGATTGACCTAACTGACAGGTTTCCCCACGGAGGTGGGAGGGTGGCCTGATAGTCAGTCTGGGCGGAGCCTGGCTGTCAGTCACTTTGGTGTGCAAACATGATTAGTCAGGCGGGTGGATGGGCGTTGCTGAAGTCTGCCTGGACCAGAACGTTCCATGAGAAGAAGGTAGTTGGAGTTGGATCAGAAAACATTGTGACTGGCACTATTTCATGCCATAGGTGGTAAGTTAAACAGCGTTTGTTGCAAACACCTTTAACTACTTAGGTGCATATTTATGAGTGGGGATGCGTCGCGCTTGCAACACGCAATGCTTTGCATGTGCGACCCAAGCCCAAAATGAGATTTATGAAGCAATGCAAGGCCACCTTGCATGGCTCTGAGTGGCTTCATAAATCCAGAGTAACGCCATGCAGCGCAGACTGCTGCAGTGCAATACTGTGCCCTGGTAAGGCGTTCCGTCGGTGTTGCGTGGGTGTTCCCATGCAACTCCCATGGATTTTAACTCATTCCCGACTTACCATTGCTGGTAGACTTGGGAATGCGCCAAAATGCTACGCCTTCCCAGGTGAGGCATAATGAGGAGAAATAACTTTATTTCTCCTTGTTACTTCCTAGTTCTATTTGTGCTGCATTCTGCGGCACACATGGAAAGAAAAATATGCCTCTCCGGATTGTTTTTGTGCAGGAAGGTGCGTGTGTGGAGGTTCTTCTATTTGTGTTTCGGAAAGGGATGTATTAAATGGCTTGTCACTGCAGTTGCAAACCTTTGATCAATTCCTGACCCCTGATTTTGGGGGGGGGGTAATTGATTCATAAGGGGTAAGGTAACTGTGTTGGTGGCCTCATGCAGTGCTCCCTGGCTAGAATGTTAGTTTTATTAAATGTAAAAAAATTAGCCAGAGTATAAACCTAAGGCCCCCCTTGATATTGATGCTCAGGCCACATCAACTCCCTCCTGCAGCACCTTTCCCCCACTAGGAGCCCCTGGGTGCAATCCAACATTCAGAAGCAATCCAACACATAGGACAGGAGAGGGAAAGGGTGAATAACAGCTATCCCATATTAGTTTGTTTGTTCCACACTTCAGTGTATAAACACAGGGAAAGAACCTTCTCTGTTGGGTTCCCCCAATATTTGTAACAGCTCTGTTTTCAATTTACAATTTTGAGTAAGACAGGCACACCTTTGGACACAATTGTTTTGCAGCACATGCTTTTAACTGCAGGAGGCGGAACATAAGATGTGCTCTGAAAGTTCCAGAACAATTCACTGTCCCTTGTTGGGGTCAACAGCCAGGTCACTCATCGCTGTCGGAGTCTGTTGCTGCACTCGTGAGGAGAGGTAGAGACATGGTGCGCATCTCAGCTGCCGTGAAGTTGGAGGGGGTGTCGATGGTCTCAGGGTCCCGGTGGCTTGAGAAAGGTAAGGTCTCTGAATGAAAGTGGACAGAAGAAAAGTGAGGCATTAGGGCTGAGAAGCAGACACTAGTTACAGGAGCAGAATAGCATGCAATGGCCAGTTGCAATCTACCAGATAACATATCCCCAACTGTATATTGCCAGTAGGCTATTGCTTATCACCAAATTGTTCAAAGACCACTTGGAAGGAAAAGTACCTTTATGTGATCATGGTCTTTGGTGATAACTAGCCATATCTTAGTTAGTTGAGTATATACTTATATTTCCAGTATTTGTATTAAGTACTCTAAATTAACCCAATATGTCATTACCAGTTTGGTATCTCACCATAGATGTCACTTATCAAACTGAGCAATCAGCATTTTAAACAATACCATGTATCACTCTGTGGAAGGGGCAGGAGATGTAGCTGATCCTTCTGAAGCTAGAAAACGTCTACTATCCGTCTCTCAGTTATATTTAACTTTATCCACCTCAACGATGAAGCTGCCACACAACCAGGGCTGGGCGATTGGAGAGGACCGACTCAGAAGCGTCGTAATAAGAATGTGCCAGAAAAAGATAGAGGCTCTTGTTAGATTTGAAAATCTGTCACATTCATGATTATTGTTCTCCAGAAGTTCTCTAGCGTCTTCTGTGGCAGGTTTTTCCACTATTCTGAAGCCTCAATACAGCATGGTACCAAACTGAGGCCTGAATACCCAGGTTTGTCACCAAGTCAGCGTGCCTCCTGAATATCGAAACCACAATATCAATGGGACACACACAATGTTGAGTACAGAATATCAAAAATAAAATATCGTCAGGTAAGTCTAGACTTCCTATACCTAACTCCCCATATATGTATCTATGCGGTACATATATCTTCAAGGTATTTAGATGTGGAGTTAAGATAGTAAATCAAAACTTCCCTATATTCACTTACCTTCCCATATTTTGTCCGTCGATGTTCTGTCCTCAATATGGATGGGACGCCCTTAAGATGCCCCTTCCTAAGAGCAACTCACAAACCCTATTTTGCGATTTGATAATAGGTTACCGACTCGCAAAATAGGGTTGGTACATTACAAAAAGCATTTTACGGGTCGCAAACGGCCCGATGGCGAAATGTGGGTGAGGGTACTTGTAGCTAATAAGAGGGATCCTATCTTGTGTATATTTATGTAAACATTGATTTGATTGCATTATATCTCACAATACTTGTTGTGCTATGCCAATCATGAAGCTGCCTCGGGTAGAATTTGTCCCTTCCTATTGAAAACTCCTCAAGTTACCTGCAGTGTGCCTCAAAGTTCCTCCCTCGTCCTCTTCAAGACCTATATTGCCTCATATCTGCAATACTAATAGGCATACAGCCGGCTACTACGGGCTGATTAACAAAGGTAAACTTACGCTTTTGTGTAAGCTCACTATTTTGTTGATATTCACAAACGAAGAGTTTAATTTTACTGATAGTAGCTTCACGACTGCAGAGACTCCGCACAAGGAAAGATGGGACAAATCTTGTATCCTTGCTTCATGTAATGACCCAATGGATTCTGGATCTGACTATTTCTCAAATTTCTCAAATGTTCTTGTACAGGTTGTGTCCCATAGTTAGTTGGAAAATGGATCTACATACCACGTGGTCAGTCCACATTTGAAAATATGGTTGAGGCACATTCAATTTATTTAGATGCAAGCATTGTAAATGATCCTTAGATGTTCTCAATTAGACGTTCCCAACTTATTTAGAGTGAAGTTTAGATTTTCCATAAAGGTTTTCTCTTTTCCCCCAGCTCCAGTGAGCTCTACACACAGTAGTTCTCTGAGCAACATTGAATTTCACATGAAACGCAATACCAACTATTGCGTACGCGTTTGGTTACCTCCCAAATCCAGTTCATGGCGTATTGATTGAACAGAAGGGTCTTTAATTATTTGAAATAAAATCTTCCCAATTTTACACTGCATTTATTCATATTCTGTAATTCTGTCAAAGAATATGCAGTGCAGTAGGCAGCCCTTTGGAAGCCATACTTCATTTTACAGCATAATGTGTCTTTTAACTACTGCTTTGTACAAATATATAAAAGGGGCAGATTGTTCTATTTTTGTAGCTGTGGCTCACAAGATATATTTTGTGCAACCTTCCACCCCAAATAGGGGAACATGTTTACCCTTTTCTAATTTTACATCACCTACTGACCTTCTAAAGTCAGATCTGTTTATTTGATATCTAGAGGAAAAACAAGACTTTAGTCTTGGGAGTGTTTATTTTGGAGGTGATGACTCATAGAATAGGCTGGTTCTCCTCTGTGAGCCAATTGGAGCCCTATGAAATATAATGATGTCATCTGCATAATGGCAGGCGTCTCCTCCATTAGAGCGGAGGAGCGTCGCCCCGCTAAAAAACGCCCCCAAGAAAAGGCCCAGAGCTGAAAAATAAAACGGTAATAAAGTTTATTTATTATTATTTTATTTTTTTAGCAACCCGTCCTGAACCGGGTGTCAGGACGGGACCGGGCCATTGCTGCCGAGTGAAGCAGTGAGCTGTGCATTTAAGTTTAAAGTGTGCATGTCTCTTTGGCCGTCTGTCTTGCGACGGCCAGCCAGACATGCGCATTTTAAACCTCTCTAACCCAGCTGTCTGAGACAGCTGGGTTACAGAAAGCACAGGCCTCCAGTACTCTTAAGAGCATTGAGAGAGTCCACTCCCTCCAATCCTGATGCTGCTCTCATGCTGTTTAACGGCATGAAAGCAGCGCCAGGATTGGTTAGTGCAGTTTCCTGGTTCCCAAGTTGGAATCTCGAGAAGAGAAGACAACACCCAAGCGATGAGGACGTCGTGTGGCAAGCCAGAAAGATAAGTGCCATTTCAGTTTTTTTATTTTAGTACCACCCGTATTTTTCCCACCCCACCAATACATGCCAGCCACCACTGCATAATGGACTGTGCTGTATCCCGTTTACGCCTCTTACTGAAGTGAAAAATCTAGCATGCCATAAGGTTGAAATTAAATCACTCAAGTATACAGAAAAGAGAAAAGGTGTCTTTATGCCACACTGGCAAAGGCCATTGTGTATTTAAATCTTCTGAGATATTAAATGTCCACCCCTCCCTCCCATTAAAACACAGGGCCATATATTTGTGTACAAGCGACAATCAAATTAAATAAACCTGGAAGAATATTTAAGTGTATCACCTTTTGTGTCTCCCTCATTGAACGTCAAGTAAGTGAAACCCACTGTTCCAGGCACTATACGTATTACCAGGTTCATGGTATTATCACGCGTCAACAAGTAGTTAGTCGCAAGCAGATCTGACTGCAAAGATTGCAGAATAGAGGTATGTTCCGGAAGCAAGCAGGCAGAAGAATATGTTGGTTGTATCAACGCATAAAGCGGTTTGATACGCTGGCATAATCGGGGATGTAAGTCCTCCTGAAATTCAAAAATCCCAGCAAACACAGAAGTTTCTTCAATGTAGATGGAGGTTGCAATTGTGCACATTTCTCCAGAAAGTGGGGGGCCAACCCCCTACCTTCATTATTGAGCTTATAGCCCAAAAAGAGCACCGCAAAATGAGCGGTGTGTGATTTTGCAAAACTGAATTTGTATCCATAGTCGGCAAACGATAGAATGATGCGGTCGACTCGGACAAGATGCAGTATCAGTTCGTCATCCGTCAGATAAATATCTACGTACGAGAACGCATCTGGATCTATGCTGTGCAACAAAGACACAACACGTGCAGCAAAAGCCCCGGGGCTGTTCTTATACCCCATAGGCAAGCGCGTACATTTTTTCTGATTTCCGACGGCGGTAAATGCTGTCAAGTCACGGCTCTCAGGAGCCAAGTTATGACTGTAGAAACCATTGGATATATCCAGGGTAGTTTTGTATTTTTTACGAATAAGGCTGTTAAATAGCGCAGAGCTGTATGTGTTCTGTACCGCAAATGTACGACAATGACTATTCAGATTTCGAAAATCTAATACAATGCGATATGAACCGTCAGGTTTTGATACCGTAAAAAGAGGATTATTCATAAGTGATACACAGGATACAATTTACTCCTTGATATTCCAACTGCGTTAGAATGTCACAAATGGGAGCCTTAGCCTCACGTCTGATTGGATATTGCATTTGTGGCTGTGGCATAGACCTAATTGTATCTCATGTGCCGTTGAATCTCTATCCCAGCCCACCTGATTACGGTACATCGCTGGGGCAAGGGCCAATGCCCACTCTGATGCATAAGCCTGTTTAGCTTCCTCAGGGACGTAACATGAAAAACTCGGAAGTATCACGTCCTCCCCTCGAGAAGCGGCCAGAACAAATGGTGGAGGCCAATCTGCCTCTGCCAACAAAATGTCGTATGAGGAGGTGAGATTCTCCCAGAAAACCGCTGTAATTGTATGCTGTATATCACCTTCAATTTGTAAGACAATTTCATAGAGTCTATCAGGGGGTGCAACTTGAGTATCTGCTGTTTCTACTGTAATAAATGTATCAGTTGCTCTCGCCTCCAGAGAGGGACGCAGTGCCTCCCGCACTATGGTAACCTCCGCCACGCTGTCGAGCAGAGTCACTGCCCATGTCCAGTCTAGGAGTAGCGTTCTCACCGTCTGAGGCATACTTCGCTGTCAAAGCGGCAACCTTCTTCTTTTGATACGGGGGTCGAAAACGAGGCAGTCCCTCTTGTTTGGCTTTTACGTCAAACAGTCGAGGTTGATTCTGTCCCTGTTGCGTGGTCAGACCTTTGCCGTGATCCTGGTGTTCCCCACCACCGATTTGAGAGTCCGAATTGTCCTGTAAAAAACGAGGAGAGCACTGATGAGGAACTTGAAATCTATCAGGACTCTTAATTTTCGCGCGGTCGCGCAAATCATAAGTACGCTCAGAAATATCAGGTGTCGGTGAACCAGCACGCAAACCTTGCTTCTGTTGTTGCTGCCCCTGTTTTTTATTTCTCCAGTTCTTTTTAGGAAAGAACGGGCGTCCATCCTTATCAGTATGGGCTTTTTGTTGAGTTTGAGCTTGAGCTTGAGTTTGAGTAAAAGGTTTAATTCCCAGACTTTTGCACCCTAAGGTTTTATAAGCTTTAGCAATAATGTTTGGCAATTTGCATTGTTTGTCTGCGTCAGCAACAGCCTCCAAGCGTTGTGCCACTTGTAAGCTTACTGCTTCACCCTTCACATTAGCAAGGGTCATATTGCAAACTATATCGAACACTCCCACCAGTCTCATTCCCAACTCCAGGGCCGCTTCGGCCCCATGTTCATCCTGAACACGTTTTATCACGGAAGGGAGAACGGTCAGTGAGGGAGTGCCAAAACACATCGAATATGCCGCTGCAAACACTCTACCCCAAGTGTTACAACTAGCCAATTTGGGAACAAGGCCTTGAGGTAAGCTCATGGTCAGTATCCTGTGCTTCTCCACAGGTGTCGTGTTAGGAAAAACAGCTTTGAGTTGCCCAAATTTTTCAGCAAGCCAATAAGGAAGCTCATCCTTATTTTGCGGACACTTGCCCATCACAGAATTAATCATAATAGGACTGATAACTACACCACCAGGTCCCGGTGGTTGTGCAGCAACTCCAGGTGGTCCCACCTGCATGTTGCGCGACATGAACTGTATAACAGCTCTATGTACACGAATCAACGAAGTATGCAATACGCGTAGCTCTGCGACTGTAGCATTAAGATAATTTGGATGCGGGGTATACCCAGCCAAAACGGGCCACGTGGCCCCATCAATCGATAAGGGGCCTAAACGGACCGCTGTCATAGGTTGAGGAAGGGTGCCATTAAACCATATAGTGTGTTGCCAAGCCATTAACGGAACTTCAAGAGATCGATAAGGGCGATAATCCCACGGTAACACGGTGGCAGTATACTCGTGAAAGAAGTTATCTGTGCCATCTGCTGCCGGGAAGGTTACCCAAGAATAAAACACCTTGAAGCGGTGCGCTGCAGCCGCCTCAACTACAAAAATAAGACCATTGGGGACTCCATATTGAGTCAAATAAGCGGTGACTGAAGCGCGGTTCAGAGGCGCTATGGCGACTGCCAAAATGGAAGAAAAATATGAAACAACCTACTCGCAGCAGAGCAACACTGGGTCAGAGAAAGAGAAAGACCTTTTAGAATTCAAGCTTGAAAAACCTATAACTTTACAATTTAGGAGGCTTCACCATCACAACTGTCTCCGGAAACAGATGTGAGGGGATTGTGGACAAGCACAAGCACTACTCAGGAGTCTCGCAGATAAGTACCAGACCAAACGTTGGCGGCGCCATGTTGCGGGGATTCTGCACATACACAGAACTATGCGCAGGAAAACAGGACCTCGGTGTATAGGGGCTGAACCTTCCTACCACCTTAGTACCCAAAATCCCCAAACCGACTAGCTATAGTGTCTCATTCGTTCTCCTACATAATCATGAAGCTACAAATGATTAGACAACCCAGAACACAACACTCCAGACTCTCTCAGGAATCGCGGAAGCAAGACACACGCTTTCGCTCACTCACTCGTACTTATCCACAATAAGAATTGACAGAGTCACTGTTATAGTTCAAAATGTTTATTTTAACTATCGTGCTCTATAATGCAGTGTACGAGCCACTACCAGCAGCAAAAATGCATAAACCTAAAACAGTTAACATTGTTGCAATTCCAGAGATTATAAAGGGGAGTGTCATCATCTAAAGACACTAAAGGACTATAAGGATAAAGGACTATAAGGCCTAACCACCCTCCCCTTGGTAAGAAGAAGTTTTATTATATAAAGGAAGATCTCTATGCTTTGTCAGCAGACCCCATACCTTAGTGCCTAGATGGTAGTTTTACATCATAGGAACAGCATAGCTCTTCTCCCTGGAAAGGTCCCTCTCCAAGTGTGTATTTAGAACAACATGCATCCCCGTAATATCAAAGCATGAGTTTCCAGCAGCGCAGCTGTGTTAGCATGTTTTGTCTAGGTGCTAGGGACTGACCAGAACAGAATAACAAGGGGCATTGTTTATCGACCTTGCACATTGTGTTCAGACTAAACTCCAGGAACAGGCAAAGAACGCAGAAAGCAGACAGTTCTCATGTGAAATGCACAAACAGAGTCTTGCAAAATACAGTCATGTAGTAACGTGCGTAAAAGCAGCATCATGGCAGCAGAGCTCATGCTAACTTAGCAATGTCGACAATGACCCTAACGGCCATATAACACCGTCTACAATAGTCTTCTGGATGGGGAGGTCTGTTCTGGTCATCCAGCACAGCTAGAGTGTGTGCTGGGCGAGGGTGTGCGCAGAAGGTTGGGCTTTGTGTTGTGCCTGTGATGGCTGAGATGCCACATGTATCAATACCTCCAGTTCAAGTGAATCGAGAAGTTCTTTGTTTGGCCTCTCTTCAAACGCTGCCCTTGTGTATTTGTTTGTCTCTTGAAATTGAAGCAAGGTGTGGCGCAAATCTGAAATGACACTTCTTTCCCTGCCAGCACTAAGGGAACTTGAAGAGACCCCCGCCCCCATTATGTACTTTAACTCAAAGGCTTGGAAATGTGGTGACTCCCTGACACGAGTGAGATGAACCATTCTACAGTCTCACTACTGATCAGACTCTCTGTTAAGATGAAAGCCGTGTGCTTAGCATATGTGGAGTCGTTTGTTGATGGAACCACATGACTAATCAAACATACATAGGAGAAACGCCTGGAACTAGACTAACTCTGGGTATAACTTCTTCAACTTCTTCCTGAAACAATATTAAATTTACCAAAATATTCCCCACATTCAAGTCGGGGGCTGGCCAAACTCTGTTACTTCAGAAAGAGAGAGGCAATTGTAAATGAGAGACAATGGTTTTCCATCTAACATTTGAAACACTATTCTTCTTAAACCATTTCTTATCTCCCCATTACACTCATCACTTGAAACTTACCAGATAACAGTCTGGAGACAGTCCGGATTGTCTTTATTTGCTTATATGACGACCCCGCAGTCTTTCCTTTCCTTGGATGATGGGCCAACACAGTTGACACCCGTACCCATGACCCTCTCCCGGGCAACTTAGACTTCCCTGTGTTCTTTTGCTGACCAATCATTCTTTTCGAACCTACAGAGAACTTCAAGTAGGAGAAACCGATGGGTGTAGGTTGACTTAGCTTGAGTTCCTTCCGTTCCTTCCCATCGGTCACTACAAGTTGAAGGTGAGAGCTGTAGAAGACCTCATAGATAACGTATATCCTTCTGACGGGCAACCACGGAAGGTCAGGCCTCAGGGTGAGCTCTCCTGGGTTCAGAACGAAGAGGACAATCTTCTTGTTGATGTTCTTCAAGGTGAGGTGGATGTACCTGGTGGAGCCCTTGATGAGGTGGCTCTCCGCGTACTGGAAGTCAGGGCGAACTTTGGAAACATGGTCCACGCTGCTCTTGATTATATCTAAGTGATGGTTGTGCTCCACCAGGTTATGTAAGGGACCCACAGGAATGATCTTCCGCACCCAACGGATATGGTTTCGAGGGAGTTCAGACTGCTTGATGACAACGTAGAGCAGGTCGTAAGACAAGGCATCTTCCAGATACGGAACAGCCACCACATGGGCTCCAAATAGTTTATCCACGACCTGCAAAAGAGAAACAGAGAGTTGTCTAACATTATGGGGAAAGAGATGTACTACACTGCAAAATAGAGGAGCATTCATTGGTCTTTCCTTCGGCTTCTCAGTTGTAGGCCAAAATATAGAGGCATTCGTATGATTTATTAATAAATTGAATAAAATGGCAAATGCTTAGCAGATGCAGCTTAATAAACTACACCTGAGAAGTGGCATGTTTTCAAGATGTATTTGAAGGTACAGTCAAGTCAGGAACAGTAGAATAATATCAAAGCATCTTTCTTTTAGGCATCATAAATGCATTCTACGCTCATCACCAATGTATTTATGTGGTATCTGTATAGCACACATCTAGCTAAGAGGCAGCACAGATCAGCACAGAGTCAAAGATAGTCTGTCAGTGAGGAATTGGAGAGAAAGCTGGGTTCGCAAATCATATGAACGTATCTGTACAAGTGAAGAACTTAACACGAACACCCAGGTACCTGCATATCAAATACAACCTGCAGGAAGAAATAAACCTGCTATAACGACACCAAAGGTAAACATTACATAAATACAGCATTAAAATACCACAATACTCATGTACAACACCTAGATATCCCCACACACCAACACAGTGTCCAGACAACCCTGTAAACAAACATACTGGCCAGATACTACCTAGAATTACAATATTCACAACATATATACAATATATATTTCTCTAACGCTATAAAGAGCTCCACATCCATGGTACAACTCATTGAAACCAAAGATAACTTTTAATATAGCAGTGCACCTACATAAAACATAGAGATGACACTGTACAGAAACACTGCCTCTCCATGTGACTGTAGAGAAATGCAACTTCCACATGACCCTAGAGATGAACACATTCCCTACAATACACAAAGGCAATGCCAAAATGCAGTGCATGTAAATATATCAAGAGAATACTACTGCGTATACATAAAGGGCCATACTTATGAAAAATTGGTGCAGCGCAGCAACTCACCTTGCTGCGCTATGCTGCGTCACTGACAAAGGGCAGGAATGCGCTGTATTTAAGGCAGTATGGCACATTCCTGTCCTTTCCCCTTATGCTGGCACACAATGGGCTGCCTGGTGCCAACGCAGGCACCCTTGCACCATGGTGCAATAGTGCCTAGGTTGCACTGCAGGATTGTTTATGTGCAGGAAGGGACAAATTCCTACACAAAAAACAATCACAAGAGGCTTTTTCCTCTTTCTATGTGTGCTGCAAAATGCAGCATACTTAGAAAGAGCAGAAATAAAGATATTTCTCCTTCTTACGCCTCTCCTGGGGGGCGTATCTTTTTGGCACATTCCCAGGTTTACCTGTTCTTGCAAATCTGGGAATGCGTAAAAATCCATAGATGTTGCGTGGGAACACCCATGCAACACCCATGGAAATGCCTCCATGACGCAGAGTAAGGCAACGCATCGATTATTCGAGAATTATGAAGCCGCGCAGGGCCACGCATCTAATCTAAGTTTTCATTTGTGTCGCTCTTGCACCACATTGCATGGTGCAAGAGCGACGCATAGGGGCTCATAAATATGCCCCATAATGTCCAAACTCTCATATAGGAAATCAATACTCCTAGAAAGCAAGATACACACATATAAGACACAGATACAATAAAACCACACTTATTAAGAGCTGAACACAAATTCAGCTAGGACATTTCAAGCTTTCAGAAATACACCCACTGCTATTCAAAACATACCATTGCGATAGTATGCACAAGTACGTCATCCACATGATACCACTATACACTGGTAACTTCTGGTTAGCACTGCATACAGCTTTGTGCATTCTTATTTACAAATTATTAACCTTTCATTTTTTTTCAACTTTATATTTTTGTTAAAAGAATGTTAAACTCATATGATACCTGTACATGGCTTAGGCACCAATCACAATTGAGAGACGAGGTATACCTGGGTGGCACAACGCTCCGCCCAATTATAACTGGCCTAATGTTCCTACCCCTGGATTTCCTGGGTGCGTGTACACCAGACTTGATTTTACCGGCTGGGAAATCTGGTTAGTAAATTTGCTTTGAGATTTGGCTGCAAGTGCAGCTGAGTCCCCCCAGCTCAACCTCCTTGAAAGGCATGGGGGGGGGGGGGGAGTATGTAATACTTCTCCCTGCCAGGCCACATCCCCCCTTCACTTTGCCACCCTCTCCATCCCATGTCCCAGCACTCATACCACACTGTGTACCCTGTCTCGTTTGCCACCTGCTCATTAGGGGACAGATGTATCAATCTTTCAGGCAATGCAACGAAGCGAGCCACCTTGCTGTGCTACGAGTATTTAGATTCGAGTGCCTAGGCATGATTATGGATCGCAGGGCCTCGTGGTCCCTCCATGTCTAGAATAGAAGAGCAGTGCTCCAACATCAGGCCTCAACCATATATAAAAATATCAGGGGACAACCTTGAGGGCCCTACTTCCGGCTATAGAGCTATACAAACTAAAAGTTCAATCAGCCGCCTTATACGGTGCTGAAATATAGGACCACATGAATGCAGATCCACTTACTCTTAGCGAAAATACATTTGTTCATTTGATTCCAATGTTCCTAGGCATGGCACTAAGACGGGTGGGTGAAATTGCCCCCTTAATGCCACTTACATATTGGGTGAGGATTTGGGCCATGGAGGAGCTAAAGCCTTACCGAAACGCGGTAAAGGGATTGTTGTCTATCAACAAAAGCCCGACCTTCCCGCGGTTTAGGCATGTCCTATCCTGGTTTGCAAAATTGGGACTTAGGGGCTCATTACGATGGCGGAGCGACTGCCACCGCCGGACCGGTGGTGGCAGTCCCTCCGCCATCTGGCTCCCATTTCCCCCCGCTACATTAGGATGGCGGGGGGAATCGTTCCGCAAGCGTGGCGGGCGCAAAGAGCGCCTGCCACGCTTCCGCCACAGGCAATCGTTGCGATTGCCTGGCGGAGCGGTACAGACCGGGGATATGGTGGCGGTGCCTAGCAGGCACCGCCCGCCCGATCACAATGCTGGCGTCAGCCAGCCTTTCCATGGCGGTCGAACCGCCATGGAAAGGCTGGCAGAGGCTGGCTTCGGGGGGCCCGTGCCCGGGCCCCCTCTGAGGTGGGGGGCCAGTTGTGCACTGGGGGGGGTACTGATGGAGCAGTAAAAATAAAAATTTTAACCCCTAACAAATTATATAATTAATTAATTAAAAATGTTCGTTTAAATGTATTAATCAACATTGTATATGTGGGAATGGTAATATGCCAATGTATGTGCTAAATAATCTACTAATGAATGTCCGTGTGTCTAATCATAACGTAAGAATAAAAAGCGTACTAAATAAAATAAATGCATGTTTGTGCTTCATAGAAATAAAATGTGTTGTTGCAAAAACAATAGTGATGGTAAGTAAGGAGCAGCTTAAATGTCGCTTTTTGCTAGGTAACAACTAATTGGGGTACGTAGACGGGAGGGAAACGAAAGGGATATTTTTCTCTATTTTAATTATGTTTTATTTGCCTCAAATTAGTGCTTCTAAAGTAGAACCGAGTGGCGAGATAAAATGGCCGCCAGTGGGAAGATGTGCGCAGGCGCAAGGGGACACGTGGTACGGGATGAGATTGAAGAAATCTGGAGCCTCGTGATGTCTCTGAGAGGCTAGGATGCAAGAAATGGTCAAGGCTGGTGTGACCTAATTGAACTGATAGTGTGCCGTGATGATCAGGAGAGAGTCCGTGGGAAAGGAGCCCAAGAGAAAGGACAATGACTGCGGAGTTCTTGAATGTGTCAAAAGAAGATACAAATGGACTGATCGAATCGGATGGAAATGTTTAAGCGTATGGGAAAGGAAATGATCCAAGGACCCTTGAATCCAAGAGAACTTGATTAAAGAATGAATAAGCTGACATGCATGGACCAATGAAAGAAAAGCGTGATATTAATGTTGCAACAGTTAGTTAGCAAAGTTAGAATTGGGGTATAAGAGGGCCTACTCTTAGTGGGAGGGGTCAGTTCCAGGGAAGTTCCAGAGAGTTCCAGTCAGAGTTCCAAGCAGTTCGAGAGTCGTGGTTGCAGTAGAGGAGACGGGTTGCAGGTAGCTGATGCTGACGAGCTGAAGTTGCTGTTGCTGTCTTAACTTTACAGTTGAGTATGAGAATCAGGCTATTTCTAATCCCAAAGTTAGGTTAGAAATCTTTAGGCTAAATTAGGAAGCTAGGCAAGTAACTAGGGTTTTGGCTTCATGACAAAATTTCCTTTTCTGCAAAAAGTTGGTTATGCTTAATAAAATTGTGAATTTAAAAATGAATAATTGAATAAAGTATTAAATTCTTTCCATGCTTTTAAAATTATATAAAATTTAAGATTCTTTAAACCCAAAATGACTCAGTGGTTATTTTCCTAAATGATTGTGACATGAGTAATTGGTTGATTGTGATTCAGCTGGTCTTAATCACTATGAACTAATTTCTTAAATGAATGATTCATCGACAAAACAATGAGCAGGAATATCTTAAGAAATAACTAAAAGAAAGTGACAAATTAAGGTAAATAGATATCCTTGCTCTTCCAGCGGTACACAAAAATGGTGTTCTCCATTTAGTTCTCATGCTTCTCCTAGGAGTACAGAATTTCATAAAGGTGTAAAAGGAAATCCAGGAGTGTGTGTGTGTGTTAGGCGATGTTTATGGGCCCCATCGTCATGTGGATATGAGAAATATAGTTTGCCCCTGGATGACCTATAAGTAACCTAGGAGGAGAATAGTTTTTATTGTACGCGCTGCATCAGATTTCTTGGTAGCAGAGTTATGGTTTTCTATAGATTAGTTTAGTGATTATTGTTTATTGATTATTGATTATTTGATGACTAACACTATGGGGCCGATTCCGATCTCGGCCGGTAGGGCTCCGAATCGGATTCGGCTTAACCGGATCCGATTCAGAGCCCTATTTCCCGACCGATCCGTACGCGCATCCGGACGAGCGAGTACGATGAGAAATCGCCGACCGACTCGTTCGGGCGTCCCAACCGCTCCGACCGACTCGTCCCCGGGTCGAACCGCACCGACCGACTCGCTCGGACACGATTCGCACCGCGCAATGGAGACGTTCCCCGGCCGGGTAAGTACGATGCGTGCCGCGAGCAGTCCGACCGACACGCGCCATCCGGCTCGAAAGAGCAGTCGGAGCCGTACTTCGGGGGTCCGTGTCGGACCCCCCTGTACGCGTAGCCGCGTGAGTCGCACACAGGGGGGACCCATGGGTCCCCCCTACCTGTGCGTGTACGACACAAGTCGCTTCGCCGCGTACCCGCTGTAGGGGGCGCCCTTGTTCGCCTCGCACCCATTGAGGCAATGGGAGCCCGCGTACGCGTTGTACGACCTGCTCCCATTGACTTCAATGGGAGTCCGACCGACTCGAGTACGATAGCATACGGACGCATCGTACTCGTTCGGTCGGGCTGCACGGGTCCGATTCGGTCGGAAATCTCTCCGGCTCCGGCTCGGTCGGAGAGATTTCCAGCCCGAATCGGAATCGGCCCCTTTATGTTGAGTCGCGTTATGTTATATGTAAGTTTTCACGCTTCTGGGATGTAGGAAGTGGAACACGTGTGGCAAGAGAAGTCACATGGAATTTGGTACATGGTCTGAATTCATTTTGGTTATAACGCAGGTTGTGTTATGTTAGGGATTTCGGTGTGAAAAGTGTGTAAATGGAATAGCAAATCACGTTTACTTGTGAAACTTTGGCCTTAATTCTCAGGAGCCTAGTCTCCACATGTGTCTTATCCCCAGAGAAACGAGTAAATTGTTTGTTTGAAAGAAGGGTAAGGTAGAGGGAAGTGCTACTTTATCGGCGAAAGTAAATAATTCTGTGGTAGGGTAGAGGTAAGCGCTGCCTACTGGAAAAACAGGATTCTTGTGTAAAAGGACAAGGCTGTCACTTTGTTTAGCGAATCAGACTATGGAATTGTTTATTTGTTGTAACTAACGAAGAAAAACAGTAAAAAGAAAAATTGCCGATAAATTTTGTAAAGGAGGGGTAAAGAGTAGAAGTGACGTGGAAAAGTGCCGCGCTAGGATTGGTTAGTGCACTAGTCACGTGAATACAGAGCAGGAGTGACGTAGAAAAAGTGCCGCGCTAGGATTGGTTGGTTCGCGGACGGTGGAAATTGTTCTGATTGGTACGTTAGTGTGAATCGCGCTGTAATTGGACGAAGTTCCGTACACAGAAACAGCGTTAGAGTAAAGAGAAAACAAATAGAAAACATGCCGTATTACGAGTATGAAAGGGAGAGAACGTCATGGACAACGAAATTAAAGAATTTCTTTAAGAAAGACAAAAAGGTTGTGACTAGAGAGGGACAAGTAATTCCTCCGCCGAAATCAGCAGCTTCACATATGATGCTGAAATATGGATATCATACGTGCATATGGTTGGATAATTGGGTAAAATATACAAAGAATGATGGAGCATTGGCTTTTCCTGAAAATGGTTCTTTTAATGTAGCGATTTTACGGAATTTAAAAGAAAAGATGCTTAAATTGGAACCTAGACCTAGACCGACACAGTTTGAGGCTTTAACAGAATGGGAAGATGAGATGTACGAGAAAGAAAGATTCAGAGGTATGAAAGGTTATGAGTTCGTGCCCGGAAGATTGTGGGGAATGAATCATGAGGACAGAATAAAACGATGGAGATGTGCTAACATGACAGGAGGTTTGTTTCCAGCTTTTACAGTTGAGGAAGGGACTAAGAAAAAACGGACTGAGAAAAAGAAACATTTAGAGAGAGAAAAGTATATGCATGAGAGCGAAACGGATGACGAGTTGCTGGAAGATATATTAAATAAAAATCCACCTCCGTATCAGCAGAATTCTACAGTGGTGACACCAAATGCGCCACCAATAGAAACTATGCGAAATAAAAGTCCAGAAAAAAGACAAGAAATAAATAGGTCACAAGAACAAATAAGAACTTCCCAAAATGAGGGAATAGAAAATGATAGTGCAAGAGAATTGGCAAGGACAACAAAAGAATTAACTGAGAAAATTAGAGAATTAACCAAGAATATGGAAGCAGTTACCGTACCCGTAACAATAGGTCCAGTAATACCAGTTTTCGAGAATCAGAAAATTGATGAACGATCTTTGGTGATTCCCTTGAGTTCGCAATTCCAAAGAGAAAAGGAAAGAATGGAAACAAGTCCAGGAACGAGCAATTTGACTAGTGCTTACAGACCAAGTCCACCTGAAAATTTGACAGTGAATGAGTGTAGCGGTAGGAAAATGCCTATGGTAACTGAATCTGCAACAGTGACACCTGAAAAGAGTGGAAATTGGACAGAAATAAATAGTACTCCTATAGGTCCGACTCCTGATGAGTTAAATGAGTGGATAAAAGCTTTTAAAATAAAAGAAACAGAAGAAAAACCATTAGATGTGATCAGATTGAAAATTGACATGGAAGAATTAATTCTAGGAACGATTGGTACAGAAAAGATAAAGAATTATCAGGATGATGAAATAATGTTTCTGTGCAAAAGTATAACATGGAGGGCAAAGAATTTACATGACAAACTAGAAGAAGTGGCCGGTGAGATTGGAATAGATTTTGCAAAAGTAAAAACGTTGCAGAAACCATACAGAGTAGATTTTTGTGGAAAAGATATTGAAAATTTGAATACAGCAGGAAGGTTGACACAGATAAAAGAGTTGATTGTTTTGTTGAGAAAATGGGGTGATGTAGACAGATGGAAGGTTAGATGGACAAAGAAGAATGAGAAAAGCATAGACAAAGGTTCATTGGCTTTTATGATAACAGAAAAGGAACATGTTGTTAAAGAGTACCCTATGAGAGAAACTCCAGGTGGTAGTTATGTGCATGTTCCCTGGACTAGGCAGGACATCCTGTCATTTACAAATGACTTTCCAAAGTTAAGAGAAAAGCCAGTTGAGTGGTACCGACAGGTAGAAAGGTTTGTAAAGGTCTCGAAAGTGTTGTGGATAGATTTGGATGGATTGTTTGACATAGTGGTACCAACGGATCTGTGGTCAGAATGTAAGATTACAGTTGACTGGCCAACTACAGAATATCCAAGAGATCCTAAGACAGGAGCTCCAGGACCAGATGTGATGAAGAAATACGACAAGGTGATTACCTTTTGAAAAATAAGATTCCTCCAAAAGAGACAGATTGGGTTAAGATTGATAGAACTACACAGGAAAATAAGGAGAGTGTACATGCATATTATGAGCGATTGTTGTTGGTTTTCAAACAGTATAGTGGTTATGAGGAATTAAGTGAGAAGGATATGAGTCATTTTGTATACCGATTTGTATTTGGCTTGAAACAAGAAATAAGCGATATGATTAAGCAACATATGATAAACTGGCAGAATGCAAGTGTAGATGAGGTGCTGAGGTATGCTAAGTATTGTAGTGATGAAATAGAGAGTAAACAGCGTAAGTTGAAAGAAAAAGCAATGTGGGCACAAGTGAAAGTGGCAGAAAAACAAGAAGCCCAATTGGATAATAATAATGGAAACGAATCAGGACAGAATAAGATGCGACCAAATATAGGTAAAGGAAAAGGACAAGTGAGTCTAGAAGAGGCAAAGAAGAAATGGCCATGTCATAATTGCGGAAAATTAGGGCATTGGAGAAATGAGTGTAAGTTCCCACCTAAACCTAATCCGGAACATCAATCATTAACTCCACAGGTGCAGAATGAGGTAGTTGTTCAACAAAGTCAGGTGCCACAACCACCACTTCCCAACACTGTTAACCAGCAAAGATACAGTACAGAAACAGGATTCTACGGAGGAGAGCAGGTAACACAGTTGCCGAGAGCAGCTAACATTTCCCAGTATTGGTTGCATCAGAGTGAGGATGACCCGGATGAAAGTTTCTGACGGTGCGCAAGAGAGGGGAAAGAGTGCGTGCTTGGCGCAACTCTAGAGGTAGATCAGTCTGGTCCCTTTGTGGATGGAGAAGTGAATGGAGCAAACGTAACATTCCTTGTCGATACTGGAGCTACCCGTTCTACTGTTAGGTCAGTGGAAATTCCGAACCTTCCTCTCTCAGGTGAATGCATCCAAGTGGTAGGAGTAGCCAATCAGCAGATTAAAACCCCACTTACTGAATTGGTAGAAGTAAAAATTGGTTCTTTTAGAAAAATGCATAAATTTGTAGTGTGCGATTGTAGTCCTGTAAATCTAGGTCGTGACCTTTTGTGTAAAATGAATTGCACGATTTATTGTACACCAGAAGGAATAGGTTTTCAGACTTCGGATGAAGATGTTTTGTATAAAGTAACTTTGATGAATCAAGAACCTGAAACGAATGGTTTATTTCCTGCATTTGATGCAGAAAAACTTCCAGAAGAACTAAAAGGTGCAGTAAAAGAAAGTGTGTGGGATTTTACAGGAGAGGACATTGGATTAATGAGAGAAGTTGATCCCGTAAAAGTGACAGTGAAAGAAGGGATAAGTTATCCAAACACGCCACAGTACAAATTAACTCCAGAAATAATTGAAGGAATAACTCCTGTGATAAATAAGATGATTGAACAGGGAATTCTGAAAGAAAACATGAGCAGTCCATGTAATTCACCTATTATGGGACTGAAAAAGCCAAATGGAACATACAGAATAGTACAGGATTTGAGAAAGATCAACAAAATAGTTGTACCATGCTGTCCAATAGTGCCAAACCCTGCAGTGATTCTATATCAAATTCCGCATGAAGCTGAGTGGTACACTGTGATAGATTTGTGTCATGCATTTTTCTCTATTCCTTTGCATCCAGATAGCCAGCCATTATTTGCATTCCGTTTTGGAGAGCGTATTTTGGCATGGTGCCGAATTCCACAGGGGTATACAGAAAGCCCCTCAATTTTTAATCAGATTCTAAAGAGATCTCTGGAAGATTTAAAAATGCCAGAAAAATCAGTGATGGTGCAGTATATCGATGACCTATTGGTAGCATCGAAAACCAAAGAGGCATGTGTAAGTGACACAATTGCTTTACTGAACCATTTGGAGAAAAGAGGACATAAGGTGTCCCCTTCAAAATTACAGTTTTGTCAGAAAGAAGTCCAGTATTTAGGGCATAAAATTGAGAAAGGAGTGCGGAAAATAGCGACAGAAAGAGTAAGAATGATTCAAGGAATGAGAGCACCAATGACTCAAAGAGAGGTAAGAATGTTTTTGGGAATGGTTGGATATTGTCGACAATGGATAAGTGGATTTTCTTTGATTGCAAAACCATTACAAAAACTGACAAAGAAAGATGTAAAAGACCCTTTTGAGTTAAACAAAGAAGAAATGAAATCTTTCAAAGAATTGAAAAAGAAACTGTGTGAGGCCCCTGCATTAGGCATGCCTGATTATGAGAAGGATTTTGAGTTATACTGCAGTGAAAGAGATGGATGTGCATTTTCAGTACTGGTACAAAAACACGGCACCATGAAGAGGCCTATAGCTTACTTTTCAGCTGTTTTAGATCCTATAGCAAAAGCATTGCCTGGATGTTTGAAAGCAGTTGCTGCTACTTGTGTAAGTCTGGAACAAAGTGAAGGTATAGTGATGGGGTATCCACTGAGAGTATATGTTCCCCATTCAGTAGAAATTCTTTTGACAAGAACAAAAACACAGTACATGACACATAGTCGGCTGACTAAGTACGAAAAAGTCATCTTGAGTGCAGAAAATGTGACCATAGATAGATGCATAAATGTAAATCCTTCGACATCATTGCCAGATGAAGAGAGTATAATTGAACAAGATGAAGTAGATCATGATTGTCTGAATGTGCTGGAATATTGCACAAAACCAAGAGCTGACATAAAAGATGAACCGTTAAAGGAATCCGATTATGTCATGTTTGTAGATGGTTCATGTTTACGCACAAAGGAAGGAGTGTTAAGCGCAGCTTATGCAGTATGCACAGTGGCAACTGTGATGGAAGCGTCTTGTCTGAAAGGAGTTAGGTCAGCCCAAGTTGCGGAACTAATTGCTTTGATTCAAGCATGTAAATTGGGAAAAAATGTACGAATCACGATTGTGACCGATAGCCAATATGGTTTCGGCATCGTACATGATTTTGGCCAGATTTGGTCACAAAGAGGATTTTTGACATCTGCAGGAACACCTATCAGAAATGGAGATTATGTTAAAAAACTGCTTGAGGCGATACAGCTGCCTAAACAAATAGCTGTAGTGAAGTGCAAGGCGCATAAGAAAAACGAAGACTACATAGCGGTCGGCAATAATTATGCTGATGAGATCGCTAGATATTGTGCGGAAAACATGGCGTCCCTGAACAAAAATAGAGAAAGGGAGCATGTCTCTTGTCCTTTGCTTTTCACTAACGCAGTCGAAACATGGGATGAAGTAAGGCAGTTACAAGAAACAGCAAGAGATGAGGAAAAGGATTACTGGATTAAAGCAGGATGTAGAAGACAGGAAGATAATGGAGTGTGGGTGTACAGAGATGAAAGACCAGTTATGCCTGATAGCATGATTGCAGACATGGCACGGATGTACCATGGACAAGCTCATATTGGGAGAGATGCAATGATCAGACTTTTAGACAGACCTGGTATAACCCAAAATTCAGAGCCATTGCTGAAAGTCTTTGTCAAAGATGTCTTATTTGTCAACAGTTTAACCCAGGAAGGAAAACCGTAGTGAGTCTAGGAACAATAGGACGAGAAGGAGGTCCATTCACAAGGATACAGATGGATTTCATTGAGATGCCCCCTAGTAACAGATTAAGATATGTTCTGGTGGTCGTCTGTTTGTTCTCTCGTTGGGTGGAGGCATACCCCACAAGTAGGAATGATGGAACAACAGTGGCAAAACTTATGCTACGAGAGTTCATTCCGAGGTATGGTTTTCCAGTCACAGTTGAGACAGATAGAGGAACACATTTTCAAAATGAGTTGATCCAATTGATTTGTGAAGCACTGAGTATTAAACAAAAATTACATTGTGCTTACAGACCAGAGGCTTCTGGGGTAGTAGAGCAGATAAATGGAACAATTAAAAACAGATTGGGGAAAATGTGTCAAGCTACAGGACTCAAATGGCCAGATGCACTGCCTCTTGTTCTGATGACAATCAGAAGCATCCCTGAAAAGAAAACGGGACTCAGTCCTCATGAAATGATCATGGGACGAGCAATGAGACAAGCCCACGTACCAGTCAACAAGTTATTAACAATAACTGATGATCTAATACTGGATTATTGCAAAGGACTGGCTGATGTGGTGCGTTCTGTGTTTCATCAGGTTGGACCGGATGCGACCACTCTTGAAAGAAAACCAGCCCACGACTTGAATCCAGGAGACTGGGTCCGTATTAAAGTCCACAGGAGAAGAAACTGTCTAGTTCCGCGTTGGGATGAGCCAAGACAGGTAATCCTAGTAACAACGACTGCTGTCAAGTGTGCAGGAGTGAAGAACTGGGTTCATGCCAGCCACACAATCAGAATTCCAGAACCTACAGATCGACATGTGAGTCGGCGTCTGGAAGTGTGGGATAAAAGTTTAACGGCGGGAACAACCAAGATAAAAGAAAGGGTGCCAGAACTTGAAGATCGACCTGAAAGTCGACATCTGGAGACCCCAACGGAAAACACCTCTATAGAAGAAGAGGAACAAGAAGAAGAAGAAGAAAGAAATTCAGAAGTTCCAGAACTTGAAGATCGACCTGTAAGTCGACATCTGGAAATATCTGACACAACTTCAGGATCTGATGATTCAGCTGCAAATTGGGAAGAATTCGAAAGAGAACTTGGGGTTATAAACCAATTAGAGAAGAAACTGAGCAAGAAATTGAGTTAGATGAACAACCAAGTACAAGTTATGGTGGAAATCCTTCAGAAACAATATTAATAGATGAAGTAGGGAAAGAAGTACACAAAAAGTTAGAAAATCGAGAAGAACCCCGAGGAGCAATAGGGATAGATAGAAAAACAGGAGAACAGGGAAATTCAGAAACAGATAAGGAGGAAAACACCAAATCGGAAGAACCCCGAGGAGGGACAGTGATAAGGGAAAACAAAAAGGAGAAGACAGATCCACCAGTAGGAGATGACGAGATTATAAGTTTCAAAATAAGAGACAATAGTGAGACAGTTGAAACAGAAACAGAAGAAAGTAAAGGATGAAAGACATGCTGCCTGAAAAGAAGTATGACTTGGGTTTTATGTGGTGATTTAAAAATCACCAAAGGGGGATTGATGGAGCAGTAAAAATAAAAATGTTAACCCCTAACAAATTATATAATTAATTAATTAAAAATGTTCGTTTAAATGTATTAATCAACATTGTATATGTGGGAATGGTAATATGCCAATGTATGTGCTAAATAATCTACTAATGAATGTCCGTGTGTCTAATCATAACGTAAGAATAAAAAGCGTACTAAATAAAATAAATGCATGTTTGTGCTTCATAGAAATAAAATGTGTCGTTGCAAAAACAATAGTGATGGTAAGTAAGGAGCAGCTTAAATGTCGCTTTTTGCTAGGTAACAACTAATTGGGGTACGTAGACGGGAGGGAAACGAAAGGGATATTTTTCTCTATTTTAATTATGTTTTATTTGCCTCAAATTAGTGCTTCTAAAGTAGAACCGAGTGGCGAGATAAAATGGCCGCCAGTGGGAAGATGTGCGCAGGCGCAAGGGGACACGTGGTACGGGATGAGATTGAAGAAATCTGGAGCCTCGTGATGTCTCTGAGAGGCTAGGATGCAAGAAATGGTCAAGGCTGGTGTGACCTAATTGAACTGATAGTGTGCCGTGATGATCAGGAGAGAGTCCGTGGGAAAGGAGCCCAAGAGAAAGGACAATGACTGCGGAGTTCTTGAATGTGTCAAAAGAAGATACAAATGGACTGATCGAATCGGATGGAAATGTTTAAGCGTATGGGAAAGGAAATGATCCAAGGACCCTTGAATCCAAGAGAACTTGATTAAAGAATGAATAAGCTGACATGCATGGACCAATGAAAGAAAAGCGTGATATTAATGTTGCAACAGTTAGTTAGCAAAGTTAGAATTGGGGTATAAGAGGGCCTACTCTTAGTGGGAGGGGTCAGTTCCAGGGAAGTTCCAGAGAGTTCCAGTCAGAGTTCCAAGCAGTTCGAGAGTCGTGGTTGCAGTAGAGGAGACGGGTTGCAGGTAGCTGATGCTGACGAGCTGAAGTTGCTGTTGCTGTCTTAACTTTACAGTTGAGTATGAGAATCAGGCTATTTCTAATCCCAAAGTTAGGTTAGAAATCTTTAGGCTAAATTAGGAAGCTAGGCAGGTAACTAGGGTTTTGGCTTCATGACAAAATTTCCTTTTCTGCAAAAAGTTGGTTATGCTTAATAAAATTGTGAATTTAAAAATGAATAATTGAATAAAGTATTAAATTCTTTCCATGCTTTTAAAATTATATAAAATTTAAGATTCTTTAAACCCAAAATGACTCAGTGGTTATTTTCCTAAATGATTGTGACATGAGTAATTGGTTGATTGTGATTCAGCTGGTCTTAATCACTATGAACTAATTTCTTAAATGAATGATTCATCGACAAAACAATGAGCAGGAATATCTTAAGAAATAACTAAAAGAAAGTGACAAATTAAGGTAAATAGATATCCTTGCTCTTCCAGCGGTACACAAAAATGGTGTTCTCCATTTAATTCTCATGCTTCTCCTAGGAGTACAGAATTTCATAAAGGTGTAAAAGGAAATCCAGGAGTGTGTGTGTGTTAGGCGATGTTTATGGGCCCCATCGTCATGTGGATATGAGAAATATAGTTTGCCCCTGGATGACCTATAAGTAACCTAGGAGGAGAATAGTTTTTATTGTACGCGCTGCATCAGTACCAATGGTACCCCCATACATTTCCATGCACAAGGTGGCAGGCACCGCGCGGTGCCTGCCACGTTGTGCAGGGAAATGCACAACATGGCCATTTAACATTGCGGCGGGTGCTGCAGCCAGCAGCACCCGCCGCAATGTTAAATTGCTGGATGCGACTGCCGCGGTGGCGATCGCATCGTAATTAGGGGTGCGGGACCGCCGCAGTACAGGCGGGGGTTCCCGATCCCGCTACGATGGCGGGCGGACTCAAGTCCGCCCGCCATCGTAATAGGCCCCTTAGTTCTTTTTGGCTGGATCCTGCATCGTTTACTCTTGCCTCAAAGAGTCAGCTAAAAAGTTGTTGGGAGTATATTCAGGCTAGTCTCCTTCATACCTCTAGCCATGGGAGACTGACAAATCAGTTTCTGCTCCTCAAAGGCACCCCTTGATATGAAGACTTCTTAGACATCCCCCGACAGAAACTAGCAAAGACCTTGTATCTGAAGTTTCGCTTTGACACGCTTGAAATAGGGACCTTTTCATCAGCTTGGAACGCTGCCAGGAGCGATGATCTTACTGATCTCTGCACAATGTGCTCTCCGACAGTGGTTTCCAGAAACTGTTCGCTCCCTGGTAAGGTTAGGGGGGCTTATGGTTTCACTGTGAGCTAGCTGGTCTCTAGGCCAACATATCCTGCGGGGTGCCCGGAATCAGTCTAGGCACCTCACCCAAAGTTTATGTTGTCCAACAAATGCGCAGATCCTTTGGATTGGTAGGAGCTACACGACGCAAGGAAAGCATAAGCCACGTTCTGTTTTTTTGCCCTGCAAATAGTAAGCCCAGAAGTAAATGGATTTGGCCGCTGTGTAATTATTTAGGCATTAGAAGGCGCTGAAAGGCGATACTTCTATATACACTGCGGCTACTCGAAGTTAATACCTCTTCTCAGGCAAGGAAAGGCAAAGGCCAAAAATTTTAGGGGCGGCAGAGGCGCATGTTTGAAAAAGCACGCTGAGCTTCACTAAGTTTCCCCCACCATGAAAAGTTATTGGAATATCGATTTATCTAGTCATTCAGGAAATATGGGCCAGCCTCAGGTGCATTACTTTTGCTTCTACTTTTAGCTTGAAATGAAATTGACTTACCTTTTTAAATGCCTATAATTGTCCCGTACAAAAATGATAGGCTCAATTTATGTATCGATGCAGCACTTGGTAGTACTTTTTTTATTGTGTATTAATTTATGTTTTATCTGATTTTAAAAACATGTAAAATAACTTAAAATCCCATCAGTACTTGAGAAAGGGGAACAGATTGGTTAAGAAATGTATTATCTGTTACACTGCACATTGCACTTTTTGTTGGGACCCGATTTTAAAGTAGTATTTAGGTGTTGGATTACTTTACACAATGAAATGTTTTATTGAGTGTATGTTTTATGGAATGAAAGTTCTGAAATAAACATTTACAACACCTTGCGACGCTGCGCTGTGTGAAAGGGCAGGGATGCACCCTGTTTACCATTATACGGTGCATTCCTGTTCTTTCCTAGCTCTACCGCACATTTGGCTGCCTGGCACCAACGCAGGCACCCTGCATTATGTTGCAAGGGTACCTGTGTTTTAGACAGGATTGTTTTTGTGCAGGAAAAGACACCTTCCTGCACAAAAACAATCCTGCGAGGCATTTTCCTCACACATAGAAAGAGGAAAAAATGAGGCAAAATAAAGATATTTATCATTGTTACACCTCTGCTGGGGGGTGTAGCATTTTGACGCATTCCTAGGTCTACCACTAATGGAAAATCTGAGAATGTGTCAAAATCCATGGGTGGACGTGTGGGAACACACACGCCTTCACCAAGGAACACCTCCCCGCCGCAGAGTAACGCAAGACAGCGGAAGTCGCTGCCTTGCGTTACACTAGATTTATCAAGCCATGCAGGGCCATGCAAGGTAGCCTTGCCTGGTTTGATAAATCTCACTTAGGTTTTGTGTCGCCCTTGTATCCTCTTTGCGTGGTGCAAGGGCGGCGCAAAACCTTGATAAATATGGGCATGCGCCTTTACAGTCAAGCCCATTACGGTATCCATATCTAATGCACATGGTAACCTTTCATTCATTTGAATCCTTTTTTTAATAGGGGGGCAATCAAACAGTATACGTTTAGAACATGAGGCAACGTTATATTTGTCTAATCTCATCATTTTCTGCTTGGCCCCCAAGCTCCCCCCTTACTTTTTAAGTTGCTCAAATTATTTTTCTGGCCACACTTTAAATACTGCACTGTCCACAAATACATTGTCCATGTACAGCTGTAGGAAAACATGGCTGGTGCCAGATCAGAATAAAGTATTAAGCTGCTGCTATATTTCATGTATTGTTTTTTTTCAATTTACATCACCTACTGCTCTGAAGCACTTAGAGGCCACAGTAAGAGAGTAATTAACCTTATTAACATTTTATATCGAATGACTTTATGCTTAAGTGGTACAATACAGATTAAAACTCACATAAATATCCATATTTAAATAGAATTCCAATTTTCAACAATAAAACAAATTGCAGTTCAAATACATTGTCTCCTAGCTGCAAGGTGGACCCTTACATACATATTGTAAAAACCACTTTTGTTTACCACCGCCTCCATGCTGCTGAAAAATTAGGAAAAGCAAAGTTGTCAACTCTTGTACAGTCCTGATTGGTGCTACTTTGCAGAGTTAGCAAACACACCAGCTCAACCGTCCGTGTTGATTACATGTTACATGCTGCCTTTAAACACAAGCTCTAGAGGAAAGTAATGACTCAGCCAATTTTCCATTACTATTGATCAATATCTCCTCTTATAATAATAAGCAAACAGGTAAGGTTTCCCCCGACCTTATGAAGACTTTTCGTTACACAATTTGCCTAAGGGTGCAATTCCAAATTCTAAAGGTAAGATTTCATGAGGCGCACATTTTCATGGTCTAACGAGATTACTTAGAAGAAAGGAATTGATCATCTGGAATCCCATGTCATTTGCAATCTGTAGATAATGAACAATAAAGATAGACAGGAGGACTATCAACTTTTATGTTTCAGAAAGTCAAGGTGAGTTAGAGTATGAAGTTATCTTAGATAGTCCTACAATTTGGTGCTTTACAGTCAGGTGCCTTCAACTTACCAGACCAGGATGAGACGTCTGACTTAACAACAGAGGCTGGTAAGTCATTTGGCCCTGGAGATGGAGAATTATTTAGGGTGCTAATCAGGATCTAGATTTAAGTTGTCGCGATAGCTTGCTCTATTGTGAGTAGGGAAACGCATGGGTGCATTCAGCAGAGGAAGTGATTTCTTACAAATCAGCAGTTGAAGCTCAATGTCCAGGAGGGTTTTTTGTTATTTCCAAATCCAACTCCTCTTCCCAGATGGCTTTAACATTTGTTTTTCAGAAATTGCCAATAAGTTTACCCATTTATTTTCCCGAAAATCTCTGGCCCTCATTACAAGAGGCCTGCGCTGCCGGAGCATCACTTTTGTTGATGCTACGGTGGCGTGGGCCTCCCAATCATATGTGCGAGGCCACGCAAAGCCACTGTGTGTGCTTTTTCATGGCCTCGTAGATATGACGTGAGGCAACGCAGCGCAAGTAGCTGCGTTGCTTCACACTCTTTCAGGGAGGTGTGCCATGGGCGTTACAGTGGGTGTTCCCACTCAACGTCTATAGTATTTGACACATTCCCAGATTTACAACGTAGCATAAATCTGGAAAACCCTGCGCCTCCCCAGGGGTGGCTTAGCGGTTGTTCCTTCCTGTGCAAAAACAACCTGATTTTAATGCAGGCACCCTTGTGCCATGGTGCAAGGGTGCCTGCGTTGGCACTAGCCAGCCATTTCTACACCAAATCAGTTAGAAACATAAAGTGAATTTTAATAAATAGAATGCTACCAGAACAATAAAAAACCAATCAGTAAAATCAGAGACATTCAATTTTAAAGTTTTGTGTGAGAATAGCACAAAGCACCACTCGCTGTCATCTGCTCTTGCTAGACCGGGGGAAAGTCCAAAGTTCATGGCAACTGCGATGGAGCAGAGGTCACAGGTCGGATACAGGGACCAGGTTAGTCCCACTGAAGAGTGGCCTTCTCAAGTCCGGCGTGTAGAGTTCCATGTGTGTTGGAAGAGGCCGTGAGGAGGAAGCTTTCAGTGGAAAGAGCAGGTCAAGCATCGCAGACCATCGTTGCTGTAGCACAAAAATCTGGTTGTCGCATTGGCAGTCCTTGTCGGCTATCGTTGCTGCAGCGTGAAGTGCAAGTCTTACGTTGCCAGTTATTGTGGACGGTTGTTGTCGGCGCGAACAGCAAGTCTGACTGGAGCTTTGTGTTGGCGGTCATCACAGGTCACAGGGTTTTGGCACAAATGGGCCCATTCACTTTTGCGAGGATCCTAAACTTCACGATTTTCACCTTTTCTTCTTGGAGGAGCATTCGCTGTTTCCTGCCAAAGTTCAAGGACCTGGGGAACTACTCTTGGAGATCAGGACTCACTCCAGCAGAGGACAGCAGCAGGACTCAGTTAGGTCCAGGCAAGTCCAGTTGCAGCTGGGCAGTTGCAGGGAGCCTCTGAAGCTTGTTCGGCCCTGTTACTCACACAGGAGGCAAGCCAAATGAACTTTGGAGTCACTCTGGGTAGCCTTGGATACAGACAGCAGGTCCAATCTCGCTTCTTCAGACAGCAAGGCAGTCCTCCAAGCAGCAGGGTAGTCCTATGGCAGCTGTGTAGTCCTTCTTCTGAATCTTCCACAGGCCCATGAGTGGCTGTGGAAGTGCAATTTGTATACCTGGTGCCAGTATTTGTGTGGGGGGCTCCCTGACTACCCCCAACACTAGTTCTGGAAAGTAAGTTCTTCTCCTGGTCAATGCTCCAAACTGTTTCCGGGTGACAAAAGGCAGGGTGGACCTGGTGTGAGGTTCCTTTGTGTGTGTGCTGTAGGCAAAGCCATTGGAAGTGTAAGTGAGGTGGGTACATCCCCTCCCCAAACATCCTGTCAGGATGGCCCATCCTGTCCACACCTGAGCCCCCTTTGTCTCACTGTCTGGAAGCAATACACAAACTCAAACAGCACAGCCATTCGCAGTCATGTGACCTAGGACACTGACAGAAAGAAGAAAGGCACAGTTGGTTGGGACAAGAGAATGCCAACTTTGTAAAAGTGGCACTTTCAAAATTGTAACTTAAAATCTGACTTCACCATTCAAGAGGATTTTAATTTACAATTAATTTGAGTGTAAACAGCATATTTCTATCTGCTACCAATGTAAAGTTATTGGTTATTAAATGTGATAAGGTAACCCAGTGTTAGTCAATTGTAGAGATAGGCCTTACAAAAGTAACGCGCTCAGAATAAGCCCAGAGTAGGTAGAGCACACAGCGCTGCTGGTGTCATTTGCTCCGATTTTAAACGCGCTCAAAACTTGTTTTTATCTTGGTTTTTACCTTGTTCTTTTTAACAATTACTGTGGGTCACTTTTAGATCCGTTTAAATTTTATCTGTTTGTTTCCCTGCCACATGCACATTAACCTGCTCACCTCTTTCACCGGCTCCCTGTTGCTCCTCTCCCCGGTCCACCGCAGCAGCTAGGCTGCTGTTTGAGTGGAGGGAGTTGTTCTTTCTTCCCTTCCAGGAAGTGGGTTTTTCCCACTTCCCTTGGGCCACTATACGGCAGCCATTTTGGAGGTGAGACGCTCTAGTCTTCCTCCAACTCCTGCCGGTTATAAACTTAGCCGATGGCGCTGACGCGCAGCGGACGCACGCAACGGGCACGCCAAAGGCGCGCCAAAGGTAAGCCCGTCTGCGCCCGTCCGCACCCGGCCGGGGCCAGGGGCCACCCCCCCTGCTGGTTTCAGTCCTCACCGCCACATATACTCCCCAGAGTTACTCATGAGATTGAGGATGTCTCCCAGTAAGAATTGCCTTCACTCCATTCGTCCACTTATGGACATTTTGACTTGTCCTCAATGTTATTATACTTTACCTCCTCCACCTAAACCCCGCCGGGTCCCTGCCTCCTCCTCCGTCTACAAAATGCTGTCTATTAACTGCAGATCCTTATCCAAACACGCCACGCAAATTTCTATCTTGCTCCAAGAGGAATGCCCTGACGTGCTATTTCTCACGGAAACCTGGCTCAATGCTGAGTCAGAACCTGACCTAGTCCAATGTCTCCTACCGGGTTACTATATCCAGAGGAAAGATCAGCAACAGGGGAGGGGAGGAGGCATTGCCATTATTCTAAAAGAAGGTTTTAAATGCCGCATTATCCCCAATATCCTTCCCGACTCTGAAAACTTCTCCTTCTCACTTTCTTCAACTCATACCTTCTCAGGTATCCTTATATACCACCCCCCCCCCCGGTCCCCATGGACAACTGTTTAAAATTCTGCCAGAAGTTGTTGCCAACTTCGCAAGCTCCCCTTCTAACTTTACTATACTGGGGGATCTCAATTTGCATTTCGATGACCCCTCAGACCAAGTAGCGACCGAACTAACCCAAAATCTTTTGGCTCTTCGGATAAAGCAAAATGTTACGAGCCCCACTCATGAAAAAGGGCATCTTCTAGACCCCATTTTCTCCAACTGCAATGAACTTTCAGTCGGAGACCCAGTCCCAGTACCATGGTCCCCTTCTCTTGGGATCTAGTAAAACCCCCCCTTAATACTGGCACGACCAGTAGCTGGAAATGCTCCTGGTCCAACCTCTCGTTGGACTCCTGGAATGCAGCTCTGATAAATTACAGACCTACCCTAGATCCCTGCCCCACGGTCGCGAATGACCAATTTAATCAATGGATCAACTCTTCCCTTGACCTAGTTATACCTAAGAAACTTATCCATAAAAAAAACAGGAACAACCCCTCTCCATGGTACTCCTCTACATTGCATGAGTATAAACAAATCTGCAAAAGACTCAAGAGGAAATGGAGAAGAAATTACGATACAACAAGCAAACAGATCTACAGGGACTCTATCAAAATTTACCAATCCAAAGTGAAGGAGGCACAAGCGCTATACTATGAGGAAAGAATCAACTCCGCCTCAAACGCCCCACGTGAAATTTTTAAGATCGCTAAGCACCTCCTAAAACTAACAGTCAGGGATGTTCCACCGGACTGCTCAAACGCACGCTGTGACGAACTTGCAGAGTTCTTCTCCAATAAGATAAAGGATATCTACAATTTCTCCCCCCCAACCCCCCGGCCCATCCATCAATCAGCGGCTCACGGAGCACTCCATGTCCGGTGAGCACTTTCTCAGGAAAATTCCCTTGATAGACATGGACACCCTAGTGAACATATGTGCCTCAGTAAAATCTGGCTCTCCCAATGTCCCAGCACCTCCCCAAATTTTTAGTAAGGCCGGGGATACTATCTTCCCAGTGTTGCTGAAGCTGATAAACTCCTCCATTTCAACCGGACTAGTACCCCCACCCTGGAAACACGCCATGGTGAGGGCACTATTGAAGAAACCCAGTCTTGACCCTGATACACTTGGAAACTATCGCCCCATTTCCCTTCTCCCCGGGATCAGCAAAATGCTAGAAAAGCACGTTAACTCAGTTATCTCTGCTTTTCTTGAATCTAATAATATACTTCACCCGTCTCAAACTGGATTTTGCCCCCAACACGGGACTGAAACCGCATTACTCGCAGTGGTTGAAAAGGCCAAGATGATCCTAGACAAAGGAGGATCGACGGCCATCATCCTCTTGGACCTCAGTGCCGCCTTCGACACTGTTAACTACGACATCCTGATCCACGGATTGAGGATTGTTGGTCTATCAGGTAGTGTCATCACCTGGTTACAGTCCTTCCTCAAGGACAGGAGCTTTCAAGTATTTGAAGGGGATAACTCGTCAGATCAAATCCCACTTGGCTGCGGTGTCCCTCAGGGCTCATCCCTGAGCCCGACGTTGTTCAATGTCTACATGAGCCCGCTGGCACAGATTGTCTTCCCCTTCAGGATAGACATTGTTACGTACGCCGATGACACCCAGTTAGTGGTGGCCCTAAACCACCCAGAATCCACCTCGTCCAGTCTAGGCCCCTGCCTGGAGAGAGTTGCCAAATGGATGGAACTCTCCTTCCTCAAACTAAACGGAGATAAAACAGAGCTCATGATGCTGGGCAACTCACCCATTTCTGGCATCTGCCTAGCTTGGCCAAGCTCTCTCGGCTCCCCACCCACACCCAAAAATCAGATCAAAAGTCTAGGCATGTGGCTAGACCAGACACTCACTTTTGATCATCAGGCAACTGAACTGGCAGCATCCTGCTATGGCATCCTTCGGATGCTCCGTAAAGTTCTTCCGCTCCTCCCTTTTTCAGCAAGAAGACTCATGGTCCAGGCTTTAATCCTCTCTCGCCTCGACTATGGAAATGCTCTGTATTTAGGAGCTCCTAGGGCTACCACAAACAAACTGCAAGTCATCCAGAATTGTGCAGCACGGATGCTTTTTATGAATCCCAACAGCCACTCCTCAAGGCCTGCTCTGAAAACCCTGCACTGGCTCCCGGTTGCGGACAGAATAAAATTCAAGTCTCTATGTATTGCCCACAAATCTTTCTGGAAGAAAGGCCCCCCCATCCTTCAAGCCATCGTCTCCCCTTACCACCCTAATAGACTCCTTCGTTCATCCATTCTCTACCTAACTGCGGTCCCTAAAATCAACAGGATGAGAAGTGGTGGTCTTTCCTTCCGCTTTACCTCTGCTAAGCTCTGGAACACGCTCCCCCTCCACCTCCGATCGGAACCAAATCTCCTTCCCTTCCGTAAACTTCTGAAAACTTGTTTTTTTCAAAACCCCTCCTATTAAGCTGTCGTGACCTGCCTCTCTCTCTTGGCTAGCGCTGGGACGCCTTCGGGTAGCCATGCACTCTACAAACATCCATAACATTAACATGAACAAAAGTGAAAAGAACTTTAGGAGTTCTTCACTGTCAGGACATGTAAAACGTAAGTACACACGTTTGACTTTTTAATTTCCATGCACCCTGCCCTGTGGGCCTTCAGGACATACAATAGGATTGATATATAAGCATTAAAAAGAAATGTTTAGGCCTGCAAAAGGTTTATTTTGCCAGGTTGACATGGCAGCTTAAAACTGCACACAGGCTGCAGTGGCAGTCCTGAGACAAGTTTTACAGTGCTACTTTTTGGGTGGCACAATGAGTGCTGCTGCTCACTAGTAGTGTGAAATTTACAGGCCTTGGGTACTGGTAGTGCCATTTATTAGAGACTTATAGGTAAATTAAATGTGGCAATTAGGTTTCCTCAATTTTACCTTTTTGAAGGAGAGGGTGCAAGTACTTTGGCACTGGTTAGCAGTGAAGTGTAGAGTCCTAAAGCCAACAAACATGAATTCAGCAAAGGGAAGAGTGAAGGCAAAAGGTTTGGGAGATACCATTCCAAGGATGTCCGGTCTAACGGAGGGTGGCTTCTTTTAAGAGTGCTTTAGAATGAGTTATACAACAATGTCCCAAAGGGCATTAGTAGGAAAGAAACTAATCTATTACTTTTACAATACTGCAAAGCTGTGTATTGTATACACAACTGAATTATGACACAGACGAAGGAGTACAGATATAGGCAAACACAATATAGAGTCAAATATATTCAATTGGTTTTATACGCAATTAGGAGCAGCATCAAATATCAATCAGAAAGGTGCTCGATGTGCAAAGGGAACACACAGTGCTCGTCAGAGTCAAGTGAACGGAGCAAAGTGAAACACAGATAAACAAGAGAACAGCAAAAAGAAATAGACCAATCAATATTTTGCATGAATGTAAATTTCAATATTATTCAATTGCACAATAAATATCCTTTTTCAGCTGGAGGAGTGCTGATGGCATTTCGCCCTTCAACAAATTAAGATTTACAGAATATTCTCCTCCCGGCGCCGTTTTTCCTGTAAGAGGAATTGGTTTAACTACAGCTCATTTCTCCCTAAGGTTCCCCACGTGGAACCATTTAGGGACGCCTCCTTGTTTACATTAATGGAATGGACGTATTGGCAGCTATCCAACCCCTGGATTGTAAACAGGCAGCAATCATATCTTTTATGCTCCCTCTGCCTGATGACCTGTTAATTTGTGGAATGTCGAAACGCCATCAACACTCATCCGGCTGAAAAAGAGTATGTGAAACTTGGGTTGGTGGTTGTGCCCTGAAGGGCCGAAGCGTCTAACCCAAAGTGTCTTCTAAGTAAGGGTATGCTTTTCTCCATTTGCTTGGTAGAGTTGTGATTCTAGAAGTAAGTTGTAAGGTTTTGCAACTTGATTTTGGTGGGACATATGCTAGAGTGCTAAGTTTTTTTTTTATTTCAAAGGCAAATCGAGAATTTATAGAGTAATTTATATTTAAGGTGAACTTTTGGAGATATTGCCATAAAGCTTTCTTAAAATGAAAATAACATACTTGTATTGCTGTTTATGGATATATTTTAAGGACTATTTGAATCATGGCCTGTACAAAACCCTTTAATAAGTCTTAGTAAGTTGTGATAAATGGCACTTTGTTTTTTAGGCAAGAGTACATAAATTAGTGGAAAATTAGTGTTTGGAGCTAGCCATGGATAATATATTTCTGGGTAAAGGGTGGTAGATTGGATTTAAAACTGCCAAGCACCAGCCAGATGCATTGAGTTGGGGTTAGCAAAGCTGTGATGAAAACAAATTCTTTAAAAAAAAAAAATGTCATTAACATCAGCAATCTGGGGCCGGATTTACGAAACGTGCTCATGGTGGCAAAGAGGCCAATTTGATGTTTAGCACTGGTAGGTGGTGATACCAGCAGAACATGTTACACCCCCAGTGGATCCTGAACCCTATAACCACAATGCGCCCCACCTATACTAGCTGCAATATAAGGGGGAGTCAGTGTCAATAAGGCAGGCCTACTGGCTTTGCCAGGGTGTCACCACATTAGTAAAAGTAGCAACATGTTATACTTCACTATTGCAATTAATAGGGGTAGTAACAACATTCTTTAATGCTCAGTATAATGTAAACCTCTGCATTGTCAACCATGCACATTACCAATGGGCATTCTAATGTATAACTTGCCCTAGATTCTTTCTTTTTACTTTTACTAGGCTACTTTAGCTTTATAACTAGCCAACAGAGGTCCCCACATTCCCAAGTCCATGAACCAAAGTAGGGGCTCAGGGAGAGCTTTTAATCAAGACACACCTCTGCCGTGTCATGAATGTAACCTCCTTGGGCACTTAAGGCCACCTTTGGGGAATCTCAGGGGGAGCTGCTGCACTCCCTGCAGTCCCCAAATAGTCATTCAAAACATTGGTGGTGCCCCCTGCCCTTCAGGAGGCACCACAGAGAGGACCAATGTGCAATTTTTGTGAGGGCTCATATGGTGCTCCATCGCCTCAGGCTTGAATTTGGAATGTGCGGCTTTGCTGCAGGTCTCCTGGGTGAGTAATAAGCTTTGTGCTACCTTTTTTCATCTTTTGGGTATGGGTGCCCCAGGTCCGACACATGCCTCATCCCTCTTATTTTTTCCTATGGGCAGTGCGTAGAGCCCACTCTCATGGGGTCCAGCTGGCTCCCCATCCGGCCATCACCGTCCAGTGCTGGTGCGAGAGCCACAGTGCTCATTCTCATGCTCGCATGGAGTGCAGGAAGGGTACTGTTTGTGGCACACCCTTCATCTCAAAACAAACACAAGGTGATAGTGGGTCTAAGGGAACATTTAAAGACCAAGCATGGATATATTCCCCAACAGTAACTCTAAACACAACAAAATATCCACGAGTCTAACGAGCCTGAACAGACCCTAGGCATAAGCAGAGACCTTTAATACTGTAATCGCCAATAATCCTTAAAACGAAAAATCCTTAAAAAAGGACGGATTCCCATCACTCACCGAAGTGACATGCTTCATCATCTGGGATCTCCTCCTGGTTGCAAACCTAGTGCAACCAAGGGCTACAACCCCCTCAGTGAGAGGGAGGAGCTCAGGGATGTTTTAAAAAAGAGTCTAGCGTTACTAGGATTTCCTAAAATCCAACAGATGTGAAGAATTTATGATGAATATGAGTGATGGGCGCAGTGCATGGGTGTGTAAAGTGAAGTGAAAATAAAATTGGTAAACAAGAGAAAAAAGTTTTATTTGTTATCTCTTGATATCCAAATTAAAAACAGTGCAAGTGCAGTTTTGAAATAATAACTGCATGAGTCCAAAAACAAGGTCTACCTGTTTCAGCCATATGGATTATGTGTAATCCTGGCCTTCCTCGGGACCTCAATCAAATATTGCTACTGCGTAGTGAATAAGTGAAAAAACAACTCAATGTTGGAACAAATACAACCTTATAACCTGATAGCTAGGTCCTCCGTGGATTACAGAATGTTGATGGCACCTGAATGAAAAAAGGTGATGTTTAGAAAACAGAAAAAGATCAAATGCTGATGCCAAATGCTAAAGCAAAGTGTGGTTCAAAAATAACCAGCATTGCAAGTATCTACATAGTATACGGCTTACTACCATGTACTTAGTTGTGCTTACCCATAATTCACGAGGAAACAACCTCACCTCACCTGGCGCCGGCTCAGGAAGTGAGGCCCCGCTCTATGAGAAAGGAGGAAATGGCAGGAATAATAAACAGACATAAGATTCGTCAAGCAGTCTGTAATGCCCGTATTCCATCCACATTTAATGATCAATACCAAAATTTGTGCGACTCTGGACAGAACAATGACAACATGGCGCAACATAAGTGTGCAATGAACAGACAAACTTTCAGATGTAATCCCATATGGAGTAAAACAACCTTACGGCTTCTAAATTCGTAAAACGGGGCCAGAAATCTTACTATGAAGAGAAGTGAAAGGCAAACTAACAAACCTTTCGTTAATGGTATGTCAAAACAGTATTTATTGGTCGTGTATCAAGCAGACATTTCATATAACATAGTTATGTTTAGGATCCACAATTGTGCTAAGAAGTATGCTTAGACTGAATCTTGCACATATGAGAATGTCATTGAGACAATGGCATGCAATGAGTGTGTCATTCCTAAATAGAGTTACATACATGTGAACCTATCAGTAAGAAAGGGTCAATAACTCACATGGAGACACAATAAACAGGAACACATACATTGCAGGGACTGCAGCCAGTCCATTACGATTGCATCCAGTACGTGTAAAAACTGCGATAAACCAGCAGTTTAGACGTGATTTTAAAATATCACTTCTCCGTGATCGGTCAATCCTATTGCATAAATAGTTTGGTGACAAAAAGAGAACAGCCTATTTGGTGTGCACTATGAGGATAGAAAAAATGCAAAATGGCGTGGCATGTTTATCTCCACATTGGCTCAGGTTACAAGATAAACAATTTAAGCTATTGCACTATGCAAAAAGGCTTGGAGAGCGCGGCGCCAGCCTATCACCAACAGAGCAAAACATGTCAGCGCGGTTCAACAGTAAAAACGGCTGTAAGCGCAGCAACATTACTCACCTGTCCGTCGGTACCTCGGGCCACTTCTAAGCCGCGTACGGAGGTAACCGATGGCAGGGAAAGCTCCGCAGGTGAATCTGTTTGCCCGCAATGTGGCGCTACTTAATGACATCACTCAAAGGAAAACTACACAAAATCCCATTGCATCATGGGAAGTGTAGTTTTACGACGCGCATTGCACGTTACTTGGTCACTAACTATTGGAGCAACCTAAAGCAACGACCGCTCCAACATTGAGATAATTCCACCCTATCTAGTGTCCAAACTTAATGTATGTCTAACAGGATCTAATGCGCAGGAATACATTTTAGTTACATCTCTGCACTGTCCAGCCTTACCACGCAGCGCTAATATTATAGCTGGGACGAACATGTCGTAGATCCTGTGAGACATACTTTAAGTTTGGGCATATACAGCTACTTTCCAGACACTAGATAGGGTGGAATTATTTCAATGTTGGAGCGGTCGTTGCTTTAGGTTGCTCCAATAGTTAGTGACCAAGTAACGTGCAATGCGCTTCGTAAAACTACACTTCCCATGATGCAATGGGATTTTGTGTAGTTTTCCTTTGAGTGATGTCATTAGGTAGCGCCACATTGCGGGCAAACAGATTCACCTGCGGAGCGTTTTTCCACATAAAAACCGGGGCTTTCCCTGCCGTTGGTTACCTCCGTACGCAGCTTAGAAGTGGCCCGAGGTACCGACGGACAGGTGAGTAATGTTGCTGCGCTTACAGCCGTTTTTACTGTTGAACCGCGCTGACATGTTTTGCTCTGTTGGTGATAGGCTGGCGCCGCGCTCTCCAAGCCTTTTTGCATAGTGCAATAGCTTAAATTGTTTATCTTGTAACCTGAGCCAATGTGGAGATAAACATGCCACGCCATTTTGCATTTTTTCTATCCTCATAGTGCACACCAAATAGGCTGTTCTCTTTTTGTCACCAAACTATTTATGCAATAGGATTGACCGATCACGGAGAAGTGATATTTTAAAATCACGTCTAAACTGCTGGTTTATCGCAGTTTTTACACGTACTGGATGCAATCGTAATGGACTGGCTGCAGTCCCTGCAATGTATGTGTTCCTGTTTATTGTGTCTCCATGTGAGTTATTGACCCTTTCTTACTGATAGGTTCACATGTATGTAACTCTATTTAGGAATGACACACTCATTGCATGCCATTGTCTCAATGACATTCTCATATGTGCAAGATTCAGTCTAAGCATACTTCTTAGCACAATTGTGGATCCTAAACATAACTATGTTATATGAAATGTCTGCTTGATACACGACCAATAAATACTGTTTTGACATACCATTAACGAAAGGTTTGTTAGTTTGCCTTTCACTTCTCTTCATAGTAAGATTTCTGGCCCCGTTTTACGAATTTAGAAGCCGTAAGGTTGTTTTACTCCATATGGGATTACATCTGAAAGTTTGTCTGTTCATTGCACACTTATGTTGCGCCATGTTGTCATTGTTCTGTCCAGAGTCGCACAAATTTTGGTATTGATCATTAAATGTGGATGGAATACGGGCATTACAGACTGCTTGACGAATCTTATGTCTGTTTATTATTCCTGCCATTTCCTCCTTTCTCATAGAGCGGGCCTCACTTCCTGAGCCGGCGCCAGGTGAGGTGAGGTTGTTTCCTCGTGAATTATGGGTAAGCACAACTAAGTACATGGTAGTAAGCCGTATACTATGTAGATACTTGCAATGCTGGTTATTTTTGAACCACACTTTGCTTTAGCATTTGGCATCAGCATTTGACCTTTTTCTGTTTTCTAAACATCACCTTTTTTCCTTCAGGTGCCATCAGCATTCTGTAATCCACGAAGGACCTAGCTATCAGGTTATAAGGTTGTATTTGTTCCAACCTTGAGTTGTTTTTTCACTTATTCACTACGCAGTAGCAATATTTGATTGAGGTCCTGAGGAAGGCCAGGATTACACATAATCCATATGGCTGAAACATGTAGACCTTGTTTTTGGACTCATGCAGTTATTATTTCAAAACTGCACTTGCACTGTTTTTAATTTGGATATCAAGAGATAACAAATAAAACTTTTTTCTCTTATTAACCAATTTTATTTTCATTTCACTTTACACACCCATGCACTGCGCCCATCACTCATATTCATCATAAATTCTTCACATCTGTTGGATTTTAGGAAATCCTAGCAACGCTAGATTCTTTTTTAAAACATCCCTGAGCTCGTCCCTCTCAGTGAGGGGGTTGTAGCCCTTGGTTGCACTAGGTTTGCAACCAGGAGGAGATCCCAGATGATGAAGCATGTCACTTCGGTGAGTGATGGGAATCCGTCCTTTTTTAAGGATTTTTTGTTTTAAGGATTATTGGCGATTACAGTATTAAAGGTCTCTGCTTACACCCTTCATCTCCCCTGACACAGGCACAAGGACAGAAGAGGCGCACCACATCCCTCTTGGGGGTCTGGTCTCCCTGGTAGCTAGACTGAGAGAGCGCAGTGACGCTCATCCTGGTTCCTTTCTCTTCGGTCCTGGGGAATGAGGGCCCCCAGGACAACTGCAGTTGCGACGGGCCCTGGGGGATGGGATACCTGGGGCAAAAAGAGAAAAGGTGAGGTGTCTTAATGCATTCCCCCTCCCCATGTAAAATTACAAAAATGGGATTGTGCTGAGCCCGGGGGCTTGACCCTTCCTGCGGGAAGTTTAAGAAATCATTGCAAAGTGCTACGCACTTTGTTCTCTGCTCATTTTTGGAGTGATGTGAATAATAGTAACTGTGTGGGGCTTACTGGAGGAAACAGGGAGGTCTTCTTGGCCCCTAAGGACCCTCAGCAGCCAAGGGGACTTCATCCCCCACCCAGGAGCGTGCCAGGAGGCGCATTTGCACAGTAGTGGAGAAAGGGGGAGGGCCTCCTGCAAGTTGCCACTTTTTTTTTTTTTTTGTTAGTCCTTCCCTGGACCATTTTGGGCCCCAAAGACCCCATTCCCTGGGCCTGATCCTTTTAAAAAAGAATCTGAAAAAAATGGGAGGGGGTTGCGCAGCTCCCCTCCCGGGCCGATTTCGGCCCCGGGGACCTCATCCCCCAGGGCCAGGCCATCATTTTTTTTTTTTTATGGGGAGGGGGGTTTGTGCGGCCCTACTCCCCGGGCCGATATTTCCCGGGGACCCCATCCCCCGGGGCATGCCAATTTTTGAAAAATAATTAGGTGGGGGGCCACGCGGCCCCCTCCTGAGGTCGATTGCGGCCCCGGGGACCCCGGGGCATGGCCAGGTCGTTGAGGACCGCGGGGAGCCTCAAGGCCCCCGCAGTCCCTGATGGCTTCCCGCCTCCTGCGGGAGCCGGCATTGCTTTTGGACAGAGGGAGATGCTGACATACAGCTCCCTCTCTCCAAAAGCAATTGTGCTCCACTTCATGGAAGCGAAAGCATTTTTCCTGCTTTCGCTTCCATGAACTGGGACAGAGTTTGATATGGCTTGGCGGGAGCAGTGCTCCCACCAAGCCATAGCAAACTGCAATGTCCTGGGGGTGGGCACCCCGGAACATTGCTGGAGCCAGCCCTGGGGGTTGGTGGTCCCCAGGGCCATCTAGGGCGCCTGGAGGAGGGCCACGCGGCCCCCCGCCTTTCATCACATTTGTCCCTGGAAGGTGGTGGTCCCCGGGGCTTGGAGGTCCGCAACGGACCCCCTTAGTGATTTGATTTGTGCCCCGGGGAGGTGGCGGTCCCCGGGACAGCGGGGGGCCACCAGGCCCCCTGGCATTTGAATCTATTTGGCCCGGGGAAGTGTCGGTCCCCGGGGCTGCGTGAAAGGGCTGGAGCCCTCCCAAGCATTTTAACCTAAAATTGCCCCAGGGATGTGGCGGTCCCCGGGTCTGCGGGGGGGGGGCACGTGGCCCCATATATATTGCTCCCAAATGTTTTGCTAGATATGCCTTAATTTAAATGCAGCAAAAACTATTTAATCTCACAGTCAAAAAAAAATTAAAACATACATGGATATTAAATGACTGCACTTTGAAATTAAAATGATCAAAAAATTAACTTTCACTGTGAAAGAGAGAAATAAACAAAGGAAGAAAGAAAGAAAGATTTGTTAAATTGTTGCAAGTTAGCTTTAAATCATCATCTTGGAAACAACAGCTCTAAAGCTGGTGTGTGGGAACTGCTGCCCCGAGCCTGCACTGACTCTCTCGGAGCACAATAAACAAAGTGAACAGATACTTTGTATCCACTGCGTTCAAGAAACAAGCCTGTAGGACTGCACCGTTCCCAGGGCACGCCCACTGGCTCCAAATTATCCAAAAGTACCGAGAGAAAACACACTCTATTTGCGGTCCCTTCTTGCACCTCTGCGGTTCTTCCCTCAAGCAAACTCCTTTCTCAGCATCACACACAACACAACACTGCTTCCAGCAACATAGAGGACCAACAGAAACACTGCAACTTGCTCTGTCCCCAAAGAATGCCTGGCACCACCAGCCCAAAAACTGATGAGCAGCACTCAGCAGCAAGAAAAGAAGGCGTGGTGTGGGGATTGTGCTATTTAAACTGTGTGTGATTGGTTATGTTTCTTGCATCGCTTCCTGGTGGGCCTGCAGGCTTGTAGGCGATGTATAGTACGTGTAAGTGCTGTACATAATAAAGAGTAAGAAAAGAGATTGCATTATATGAGCCTCGGGTCTTGTAATACAATGAAGGGCTTCTCTAACCAACGTGTTAGTTGTATGTGGGAGCAATATAAGTTTTTTTCTGTGTTTATTCAGAATTCTGGGCAATCATAAATATTGAAGACCTTGAATTCCTTGAACTCTTTTGATACCAGAACCCATGTGTGCAGCCCATGAGTGACAGCTGAAAGAGGTCGCCAGGAATGAGAGTCTGGCATTCAAAGAGAGACTGAGGATGGCTGTCAGTATCCACATCCTGATCGGCTTCTTGCAGTTGGGGGTGTCGTGGTGTCTCCTTGAATTGCAAATAGTGTGGAACCCTTATGAGCAGTCTGTTGGCTGCACTCAGCACAATATGCATTACTCTGACCCAGATAAGTGGCATTTGGCAGAGCTGAGCCCCCCGCCCCCTCCTCTGACACCCCAATGGAGCTGATTGTACAACACACTCAGTGAAGACCTTGCTGTCTATGTCTCTCTCTAGTTTCAGGTTCAACAAAGCTCAGAATGATGTCACACACTTGCACCACACAGGTTCTAGCCCTAATACAGCTCCAAAGCAATCCTTGTTAATGTCTTCGATGATTTATCGACACACGCAGCTGTGAACTCTGTAGCTCTCTTTCGACGCGGTCAGCCACGGTACCCTGCATGACAGGATCCATCACGGGAGACCTTGGTGGCCTTCACAGAAGAAGCACAATTGTGTCCTGCAGTGGTCGGTGAGAGTGCCTGCTCTTTAAATTACTCTTTAATTTCTATCTGGTGCACCTCATGGCCATTCTACTGTCAAGGGTTTGATAGAACGGTCAGTCCTTTACTTTTGTGAAGAAAGAGTGAAACCTCCCTGAAGCCACAATGTCTTTCTGTCCCTAGCGTAATAATATGGGTAACAGAAACAGGCCCCATGCAACAAGGTGCCAGTCAGCACCAGAAGTAAATAAGAATCCACAAAGGTATGAAATGCCTTCTTGGTGCGAGTCCATTTGACTGGGCCAGTGCTTGCAATGGTGTCTTCAGGCGTGACTGGTGTTGTATGATGCAACTTGATCTTCAAGCTCTCAAGTGCTGGAGTCGGTAGCAAAGCAGTAACTTTCACAGCGCAGGAATAACCAGGGATGAACAGTAGCAAGCGATCAGGAAAGGAAAGGCCTTCAAAGACTGGACACAAGGAAGGATCCTGAGGCGAAAACCCTGCTTGGAGCAGAAAACTGGGTGAACTGCACCATTGACATGAAGTTTATGTCGACCTGATTGATTGATTTGTCTTCTTTTGTGTACAATATTTGTTTTTCTGCAATGATTAGATGGGTAAAATGCTAGGAACTCTGTGAACAAGAATTACAATACCTTCCAAAATACCTAAACCGCACCGGCCCCCCCCCCCCCCTTCTTTTGAAGTACCAGGAGCTCAAGTGTGAACCCCTGGGACACCCAACTGTTTCAATTCAACAGAAACTTGAGTGAACCCTACAACAACCACTTATCAGCATGAGTCTCCCATGTTGATGTGTAAGTGTTTTAGCTATGAGCGAGGTCCAATGTCAGTGTCCTGCGACGAAAGACGGGTGTGTACAGAAGGTGCGGGAGACCCTCCATAATGATGACTCAAAGAGTAGCTCTGAACCTCTGCCAACTGCAAACTAAGACACTCCGCAACACCTACACTGCCCGGACCCAACTCACTCAACACGTTGGCTGCTTTACCTAGGCTTGACTGCCAAATAACACGTGGTGACAACCATGGAAGCAAGCGTGGCAAGGTGAACCTAAAGCTTAACAGCAGTGAAACGGACGTTCTACTCCTAGGTCATGGGCAGATGTTCACCTTTCCCTCAATTTGCTGTCCACCACATACGTTCTTCAGTTACCTGTTAACTGCGGTTTCATGTTACTACATCGCCGCCACCATATCCCCTCCATGACATTTGACATTACATTGTGTCAGCGGAGAAACCAACGGGTCGGTGGAGGGGGGTGGGGTGTAGAAAAGAAAAAGGCACTTACCTCTTTGTCCGGCCGCGTCTCTCCTCTGCTTCCCTTCCGACGAGCCTGGAACAGAAGCAGGAAGCACATATGCTTCCCCTAGCCAATCACGACGCTGCTAATAGAAGCATCATGATTGGTCTGAGTGCCGTGGTTCGGCACTCAGACAGGGACTATGAGCCTTTGCATGTTCTTCACCCAGGTTTAAATACAGCCTGGGTGAAGAACATGCAAAGTGCTCATGACGGTTTGGCCAGCCTGAGACAGCCAGCCAAACCATCACGCACACTTAAGTGCTCACCACTCCTCCCCCTGTGAGATGAGCAGCCTGGCCCCACCCCGCAAAACTGCCTCAGCAGGGAAAAATAAAATGGTAACAACAGTGTCTTATCATTTTATTTTTCCTTTTTTGCACCGCTGAAAGCAGTGGGGCGATGGTCCTCCATCTTAGCGGAGGAGCCGCCACTGTAGTTGGGGTACATCCTGACGATTATACGGGGAGAAAAGGATGGCACTCCCTCCGGCCCCCACAGCCGTGGTGATCAAGATATGGCATACAGCAACCAAAGCCCTAGGCTGGAAGGGCAAGCTGGCACTAGAAACCCCGCTCTGGGACTTTGAGGTACTGAAGGGACTTTATATTGTAGAAGGCCACAGAAAGTGGAATTTGCTGAGCATCTCTAAGGTGGGCGACATCTGGTGAGGGAACGAGATAATACTGTTTGCTGAACTTTAGGGGAGAGTATGAGCTGTCTGGGGGACGGTACCTTCCATACCAGCAGCTGGGCTACCTCCTGCAAGACCACATGGATGCCCAAGATATGTTGCCCCTTGAGTATAGGGTTTTGGAAGCTCCCCTGACCAGCCACGCAGTGTCCTGCCTATCCTCCACTCTCCTCCACAACAGACTTCCCCCCTAGACCACCTGAGGGAGAAATGGGAAAAAGACCTTGGAAGATTCGAAGACAACGACTGGGGGGCGGCCTGCCCATACCCGGGAGAGGTGGCCATGTGGGCTGGGTTCCAGCTAATTCAATTGAAAAATGCTCCGTAGGGCCTACTTCATGAGGATGTGACTGTTCGGAATGGGGAGAAATGATTACAGACCTTTGTTTGAGGGGTTGCAGGCAGAAAGGTACATTGTTACATACAAACTGGAGATGCCCCAGGATCCAGACCTTCTGGGGGAAAGTAGGCCGTGGACTGTCGGGAGTTCTGGAAATTCACTCTGGAGCTCACCCCACAATTAATAACCCTGGGCATCTGTTGGGGAACAAACCCAGGACCACTACACCCTTCTCTTTTGTAATACTGCCCTGATGGTGGCGAGACAAGATGTAATTAAACTATGGGGGCAAGACAAGACCCCGACACTGCGGGTCTGGGAGTCCAACTTAGAAAGGTGTATTGGTGCCACAAAAACAGTGTACGAGGCACGGGGTTGTCCACGGAAACTCAAGAAAATATGGGGCCCGAGGAAAAGTGCAGAAGAAACCGACTCCTAAAAGACGACACAGGTGGGAGTCCCAGGAGGAAGGGGTTGTAATGGGGTGCTTTATCATGGAACGGGGTGATATCAATGTGTGTTTGCATATGTATGAAAAGTTTAATAGTTGGCCCTACTAGATGCAGAACGGTGGTTCTGCTATTGCAACTAAGGTATCCGAACCGGTATGCCACACACTGTTGTTAGCGGAATGGTGGCCGCTTTCCCACCTGGTTGACCAAAAATCAATAAAAAGATCTTTACAAAAAAATAAATGAACAACAAGCTACCCTTTCTATGCAGAACTATAGATTGCCAGGTGAACCCCCTCCAGAGAGAGTCTCCAAAACATATAGCTGAACGATTATTTCCAATATTAAGCAGGCAGTAAAGCCTTTCCACTCAGAGCGAAGAAACACTTTGAAAGTTTCTACTATAGGCACTCCATAAAGCTCACTCCTTCCATCCCTAACCGAAGTACCTATCTGCTTGACCTCCAAAGGCTGACTATCCTCACACAACTGTCTGTCAATAAAGAAGATAAGCCTGTTGCCTCAGTAAGCCTGAAAAGGATCCCACCCAAAACATAACCACATTCCACAAATTGCAGAAGACCTTCTGTTCCCTTTTTTCTGCTCCAGCTATAGTTAACCACAATAACTCTTGGAAGCTCCATCTTTGTTCTTCTCCCTATTCACACTGGTGCTAAATGGTTCAGACGGGCGTCTGTATCAATGGTGTCACCCAAGCCTGGTTTATTATTGAAGTAATTACACCCTTATTCTCAATTGCCACAAATATTAGATCAAACTACACATTTCTCCATCATTGTACACCTTCACCACTGAATATCCACCAGTTCTCTACCTGCTGACTTTAGTCCCATGATAAGAACGGTGTCTGGGATACCTAAGACACTTTAGGACCATATCGACCCTTTGGTTCCTGAGATATGCATATGTGTTCTTCCATAGGTTAAGAGAGGTCTTGAGATTTGGGTCACACTCATGGCCAACATAATCCTTTTGGCCAACCTTCTTTCATCTGCCTAAGACCAAGCTTCCCCTTGCGTAGACACTACTAGAATGTTCACAAGAGTTAGCTTCTTCTAGTCTAAGATAAAGACCACTTTACAATAAGTTACAACAGTCTGTAAAGCAAAATAAAGGTTTAGTCACTGTGAACTTCATTCCTCTGTCAGGGACCCGAAGCTACTTTTCTTTCCAGTATCTCCATTTTTTAATGGCAGTACAGGTTATATTTTCAACCACGTCCTTCACTACACCATGGTCTATCATCTATAATGTGCTTTTTGTGGGACTGATGCTCAGTGTTTCCATGGCCGGGCAATATACACATCTCCAACTCTCCGAACAACCACCCTTGTTACTGTGCCACCTGATCTGGACTCATCCTTCAGCTCATCTGGAACACTCTTGCTAGTACCCAATTTCAACCAATCAGGAGCCAGTCCCAAGACCATATCTTAACAGTGATCTCATCCAAGACAATGGACTGCTACCTTTGTCAGCCTGAACTGACTTTGGGGGAAGAGGCTGACATGTTTGTTCCAGGGGAACCAACAATTTGGTGATTCTGGATTATGGGCAGACATAATGGGTGAGTTCCTTTCGTTTTTATTTTCAGTAACTAAAGACATACCTATTTGGATGGGGGCAGAACTCTCTTCTACTCTACCCCATTTGAAGATCCTTTTGTCCATGCCTGCCTAAGATTTACAAATATATACTTAACCATTGCATGGCTGATATCCATCGGTATGACACCCGAGTCTAAAAAGGTCCTCAATTTTCTGTTGCTGGTATTTAGGGCCTGAGTCTTTAGCATTTATTCACAGATTCACTCACACAGAATATATCTTCTACAGGCATTGCCTGTCTTGGGAAGCATCCTCATGCTTACCTTATCTCTGACCAGCTCCCAGCTTGTATCAGCCTCCTGGATGGTTAGAGGTGTGGGCAAGCACTGCGTCATTTTGAGACCATATTCTCCCGATCTGTATCCGATGCTGATGAGTAACCATCAGGATGTCGCACCGGAACAAAGTCGGTCAGGACATTGGACCCTGTTCAGCACCATGGGTTAGGAAAGTGGGGATGGTTCTGGGAACCTTGGCAACAGAGTGAGCAGCTCTCAAGGTTCTTTGGGTGATGTCACAGACAGCTGGCTAGTTCACTGCTGACTCACATGCAATCTACTCAGGCACACTGATCTCTCCTCACAACCCAGGGCCATGTCATCTTACATCATTGTTTTAGTCACAAATGTTGATTCCACCGATGGCAGCATCAAGCCATTTTCCAAACATATATGAAATGGGTGGCAGATTATTGTCCATTATCCCAATACCAAGATTCAATTATTAATCATATTACTTGTATTGCAATGCTTTATTCAGTGATGTGTGTTCGTATCAACTCTTTTTTAGACTAAAGCGGGGACTGGACATTGACCAACAAATGATGTTAGTGTTGAGATGTAGGGTCCATGGGATGTTCTCTATAAGCTGTCGTGGTTAAGGTGGGAATCTCAAGGGCCACTCTTGCCTAGTAGTGGAAACCTTGAGTCGTAGCTAATCTAGTATGACTTTAAGGAATGCTGACTGAGGAACTGACTGTAGAAACTGAAGCGACATTGGACGCATTTGTGTCTTTCTGCCATTCCCTGTATACTGAGAAGATGTATCTTAGTGGTGAGGTGTTTCAGGAATGTTAGATAATAAACCTCTTGGGGCTTTATCTGTGTGCTCTGGTGTGATTCTAAGTTTCCCCGCCTGCCCCCTGGAGTTACCAACACCAGGGTACCAAGAACTCTGGGTGGGAGAGGGAAGTTAATGGGTTTTACAAGTGGGACCCTTAGAAACTGGGAATTACTGGGGGAATTGTTAATGCCAATTTTTGATTTCTCTGGTTATTCATCACTTCTTAGCCAGAATAAGAAAAATAAATCAACAGCTGAAATCTCATCGTCAAATACACCAGGCCTCTGGTGTTCCCATGGACCTTGTAATCCTGATGGGACCAGTGACTCCAGTTAGTAGTCTCATCGGAATTACAAGAGGACTCGTAATCTAAGCCTTTGTGTTCTCGCCAGTGCACAGGTGGCAGGCATGGGAAAGGACAATGACCCCTGCAAGAAATCACTAGGGCTCTTCGGGTCAAGAGTAGAGGCAATGCACCAGGACCTTCTAGAAAGAGTTATGGGAGGAGCTGGAATCCCATCTATGGGAGCTGGTAAAGACGTCTGAAACTGTGACATATTTTCCCCTCACTGAAATTAGGGAAAGACCTCAGAGGTTGTAGCGCTTAAGGACTGGTCTGCCTCTTTGACGATGATACTAAGCTTTATATCTGCACCTTAGCTATTAGTTTACAAGCTGTTACTCATCCTGTCATTCATTTGGAGCAGCAGTGGTTTATGCCTGATAGCTACCTTCCAACCAGACTCCTACCTTGGAGACTTATTGCCTACTTATATCAACAGTTGATACACAGAAGGCATTTGTCAAGGTGCAGTAGGAGATTTTATCACCAGTCATGGAGCGGATGCAATTTGGGCAACGCTTTTATTTGCATAGTTTGTGCTTTACAGAAAGCCCCCAATGCAAACGTATTAGTCAATGACACGCTGTAGCAAAATTAATTTACATTAATATTCAACATAAACATTTTTGCTATTTTTTTAGTTAAATAAACTTTACTTTTCCCTATATTTTATCATTGAGGAGACTCCACTGCTAGGGTGATGATCTCATTGTGGTAAAATAAAGGGGAAATTAAAAAAGTTTTAAAACTTTATAATAAATTAGTAAAATATTTTCATGTTAAAGTTTAAATATTTTATAAATGTATTTTAAATGTAGAACACTATTAACTTAATTTAAAATAAATCTTTAATTCATTTAAATATATCAAATAAAAAATATTTTTCTGAAGTTTAAATTAAAACATGTTTCCTTCTAAAGTAAAGAAATTACATTTTTAATATGCATGAGTAATTATTAAGTGTTGTACAGAATTAATTAAAAGTAGTTTCATTTTATTTTGATTAAAATTAATTTTACATTCATTGATCAATTCGAAAAAGGTTACTAGAATATTTTATAACTAAATAATAAATATGTTTTATTTTTAGACATTAAATTATATTTATCAATTAACAAATTTAAATAATTTAATTTAACATTATATCCTACAGGGTTTTATTTTAAGTTCCTACCTCCATTATTTTTTATTGGAGGGTGTAGTAGTAATAGTGGATGGCCATGGGTGGTGCTGGACTTACTATTGTTTCTTTTTGGCAGCAGTAGCTTACACTCCTAAATTTGGTGGTGTAAATCTACATGTTTGAATAACTTTATACTTGGATTTTGTCAAACCTAGTTAAGTTACTCAAAAGTGTAGGAGTAAATTGCACATGTAAATTACTCGCAAGGGTAAGGTAACTTTGTGAATAGCCCACAGGATTTTTATGGATGGCAGAACTGGGGGAGGAATAAGACTACGCATATGAGGGAGACACATAGTAGAAACTACTTTTTTGATCTATGAATAAGTTCCTTATAAACCTTAATACCCCCAGCAGGTGAATAGCGGACCCCGGACCATGAAAAGAGCTAAGAGAAGGGTATATATTTCACACCAGAGGCTCACCCATTGACACAAGAAACCTAGAAACCAAGAACGTAGGCCACAAGTGTGTCTCACCCAGATTTTGACCGCAGCCAAACATGCTAGGACACCATGCAGGGTCTGAATACGATACCTGGTTTCGACAAAGACAGGTCGATAGTTGATCCTTAATGTTCTCTTGAAGGTCAGATTGGTTTCATTAGGGTATGCCCCAGTATCAAGACCAGGAACATGTTTTTAGACACAGAATTCAGGGACTGCTCCAACATTCAAAGGGATCCCTTGCCATCACAAGTTGGTCTCTCAATAGGCCAGTAAGGTGACAGTATCGGAGAAGGGGAAGGAGTGGGCATCTGAGCTGGACAACCCCAGGAATCCAATTTTACACATTTAGCTGGAGCCAGCGCATCTTATGAATGAAAACATATTAGGTTTTTTGACTAGACATTGCACCATTGTCTTAGAACCTTTACTTTGAGCATGGCGTGAGGTCCATGTTGGATCATGATTCGGTTATCAGCATCCAAAATTTGAGAGCAGTGGGTCCTGATAAAAATTCAACCTGGTGCTTTCATAATTCCCTTGTTAAGGAACGAGTCATCAGGAAAAAGATTGAATTACTACTTAATGGCACAGGGAAATGTAGCTTGTCTGTAGTTTGGGATTCCCTGAAAGCAGTGATTTGGGGGCACATGCATAGTGGAAGCAGCTAGATTAAAGAGAATTAGATACAAGGTTCTGGAGGGACGCATGGGATAGGTCTGCTGGGCCCCACAGCCCTAACTCATAAAACAAATACGCATGTGCCCACCGTGTCCAATCACTAAAGACTGACAAGGGAATCCCTCACACGATAGGAACTAGTACCTACATGGAAGCTTCAGGGGATGGATGGGTGGGAGAGTTTATGAAGTTAACTGCAATTGTTGTTTGGTAAGACTGTTCATTTATTTTTTGTTAATACACGGTGCATTGTCAAGATTGTCATATTATCTCCTGTATGGAAATAAATGCCAATAAAGAAATATTTTTTTTTAAAAAGGTTCTGGAGGGACCAGAGGAAACTTAGAGCCATGGAAAAACAATACATGTCGACATAGTCACAGTATCAACGGCACAGATTTTTAGCTCTTTGAGTCAATTACGCTTGATGAACTAAACAAAGCACCTTACCCCTTGTTCGAGCAAAAATATTATGAAGGGGGAAATAAGGCGGAGAGAATGCTGGTGACTAAGCTACAAAAGAAGCAAACACAATGCTTCATAACAAAGATTTGAGATGAAACGGGCAAACAAATAATACAGGAAAGGGACAAACTTGCTGTATTTAGACATTATTACCCAAAGTTATGTTCTTGAGAGGAGGCAAATGCTGATGAAGTATTAGGCTATGTCAGTCGGGCAAAACGTGATGGTCCGCAAGAGGAATAGGTAGAATGCTTGCAAATTCTAATATCAGCCGAGGAAGTTATTGAAGTGACCTAAGGTTGAGACCAGGGAAGGCTCCAGGCCCAGATGGCTTCACCCCCACATTCTATGGAACTTTTAGGATGGGACTGGTGGGAATCCACACCGCATTATTCAACAGCTTTGTCTAGTCGGGAGCAGTGACAACTTCAATGTCAGAGACCCAAGTATCACTTATCCTTAAACAAGGCAAAGATGAAGAACTATGCATCTCTTATCAACCAATTTATCTCCTTAACACCCATTTGAGGAAATTTTGACAATATTGGTGGCATAGCTGGAAAGTTTTATGCCCTATCTACTGCACCCAGATCACAGGGGATTTATGCTTGAAAGGCAGGTGGGAGACACTACCAAGAAATTAATACATGGGATAGAGTTTGTCAACAAGATGAAAGCTATATCCTATATTTCGATGCTGAAAAATAATTTCATGAGGTTGGTTGGGCTCTATAAGAGAAGCCTTAAAAAGCAAAGTGTTGTGGACTTAACTTTATGAACATGCTTATGGCCAGCTAAACTGTGCCCACTGCCTGTATTTGTGTCAAAGTTTATTGATGGATCGAAAATATAATTTCATCATCAAAGCATGTCATAGAATAACAGAATACAATATAAAAACATCAATTAATCGTAAGAAATAAATAAAACCCCAAATTTCTCACATATTTACAGTAATACAATAAAAAGTTAAACATTGCTAAAAAGAAGCAAAAGACAAAAAAAGTCTCGAGATACATCCGTTCATTAGGATTGGGGTAACAGCTTTTGTCTAAGGAAGCATGCTGCATGCAGAAATTTTGATAAGGCCACCACATATAGTGGACAGAAGAACATCACGTTGTCCTCTGTTTCATCTAGCAGAATACAGAAGAAACAATGCGAGTGCCCGGGCTTAACAGAATCCCAAGTTGAAGTGTAGGCTGCAACACAGAAGGGTCCCACATCAAAACTGCAAGAACAATGAGCGGGCATACACTGGGCAAATATAATTTAAAAATATCTCTGCTTTAGGGATAGATTAGTGCATCTATTGAGGCTGCCTGCGGAATTGTGCAGTACGTTATGAGCAGCAACTTTCTACTGGAATCGTAGTTTCACCATTGGGGTAGCATTGGCTCGGATGGACGGAGGAACTTCCCAAAAACTGGTTAAGCCAAGATCCAGCAAATCTTTTTTTTTTTTTACATAGGCGAGCTACTTGATCTTCATAGATGATTGTGATTTTATAATCGGGCAAAGCCCCTCTTTATAGTGGTATAATTCACTAGTGGCCCAATGCGCACCCAGTAAAGTAGCAGCCTCAAGACGCCAGCTCTGTAATAGAGTGGATACTTAGGCCCAGTGTTAATGACACCAATGGCGTACCCCACCCTAAACCAGTTAGAGCTCTGATAAAGTTATTTTTTAGAATTGCCCAAGATACTCGTGCTACAGTGGCCCCATAGTTCAACACCATACAGTGCCACGTCGTTGATGTGCATCTTATAGATTTCCATGGCTGGAAGGATTGGGAACCAAGAAGCCACATGCTAACTTTTAGAAATCTGTGGGGCCCAAGAACCAGAATTGGCCAAACAAATTCCTAGGATATTAATCTCCCCAACCCTTTCCAAAACTTCCTTTCCTACATTTATAGTATCCTTCACCCTTTTATTCTTGGAGTAGGCCATCTGCTTATTTTTGGTAGCATTAGTTTCAAGGCCATATTCAGAACAGAGCAGGCTAAAATTATCTGCAAGATTTTTGAGGCCCCTCTTAGTTATGGCCAGTAAGAGGGTGTCGTCAGCGAAAACAAGGGCCACAACTTTCTGGCCTACCAAGAAGGGAGAATCTTTATCACAATTAGCTAGATACTTGGTATAGTTGTTAATATACAGAAGAAAAGGGGTAGGTGCCAGGACACAGCCCTGGCGCACACCCTTATTGATAGAGATTGTCTGGGTTAGATCCCTCTTGTGCCACAGCGGACCCTAGCGTAATTTCCCTCATGGAGATAAATAATTATAATTAACATATTACAAGGAATTCCCATCCCTTTTAGAACCTCCCATCATTTCTTTCAAGGGACCAGATCAAAAGCAGCAAGAAGATCAATAAATGCTACTAAATGTCCTCTCCCTCCTACATCTACAGTTTTCCACTTAACCAAAAGGATGCGGGAGACCTGGTCAATTGAACTAGTCTTGGACCTAAAGCCGCCTGTAAGTGCTAGAGAATGCGATTTTCATTGGACCAATCCAAAGGCCTCTCCAAAACCTGTTTGCAAAAGACCTTTCGGAGGTTGTCTAAGAGGCTGATTGGGTGATAGTTAGATGGGTGGCTGGGACTCTCCTATATAAAAACAGGGACAATCTCTGCGCCTTTCCATGTGGCAGGCATAGCAGTCCCACCTGCAATTGAGTTAGCGACTGCGTTGATATAAGGACCCAAATAGAGGTATCTGATTTAAAAAGGTCAGCTGGAATTTTGTCTAGCTCTGGGGCCTTCTTTTGTTTCAATGAGGCTATTGCAAGAGCAGGAGAGAAGACTACTGGAGTGGAGTAAGAGTTGGACGTAAAGCCACAGCTCCAGGCAGGGATCGGTCTAATTCCTGAGCACAAGAGTGAAGATTCCCAAAATGGGCAACACATTCACAGGGCAGGATAGAGGGCTCTTCTGGCTTCCCAGATTTCCCGTCACCTACATTAACTAGTCGCTGAAATATCTTGTGATCGTTATTAGCTGAAGCTTCTAGAAGATCAGACCAATTTTTACATTCTCATGCAACTTTAGCTTGCTTAATTTCAAGTCGACTAACTCCCTTTTTAATTGCTCTCAAGAGCTTGGTTTTCACCTCGCTACAGGTTTGAGTGGACCATCCATTTATGGTATTCTCTACCCTGGGTATCGAAAAATCTTACACAAAGAAATCTTTGGGCTTGTAGAACAATCTATTGTGCTCGGCTATAATCGCTTCATTGTTCCCCCATTTGTCACACATGACCTCCATGTGGGAAGCAAGAACCGAGTACATGCCTGAGAGGGCATTTAGGGAGGAGCACACCACTGTATTATTATTATTATTAGCTAGCTTGTAAAGCACCTGGTTACTCCAACGGAGTGTCCCCGCACTAGAACATCAATGAAAACCCCGCAACAATCCAGACCTAGCAGCCTTCCTGCGCATAAGACTGACAGAATAATAAAAAGCAGAAATATTACTTCCGTCCACCAGACGGGAGTCGGAAAAGCCAAGGGGCATATTAGCAAGAACCTCGTTAAAATTATCGCCGTTTTAGCGGCAGGAAACTGCCGCTAAAACGGCGATAATGGGCTTGCTAATATGCGTTATGGAATTCCAATAGAAGCCCAGGTTAGATGTCCTGAGGAAGTAGAAAGAATAGAAAGAAAGGCTGAAAGTTGATTACCTGTGGGCAGGTGATATACGTTGTTCCACCATAGGTTGCTGCACCTCACTACCAATGTCACCAACACTGTCCGTTCTCTTCCATCTAGTTATTGAACATCACTGAAACTGTCAGACATTGTACTTTTTTGTGTTTGTTTGGGGGTATGTATGGATAATGGGTTGTAGGGTGCATCTGTAGAGATTTTCAGGAGTAGACAACCAGTGAGGTTTGCATTGATCGTACTGTTATGTGTTTGTCTGAGTAAGATGTGGGTTGTTGAGTTTCTAGGGGGATGTGATTCTCCCTGGTATTAGGGTTGTAAAGGGATTCTGCTGATTTAGGACTTCCTTGGTTTTAAGGGACCCTAGAGGGTATCTGCCTGTGGCCAAGAAATGTGAATGTGCGGATACTTTGTTGGATCACATTGGTAATAACCAGGTCTTAACCATCCTTCTGAACGCTACATGATTCTCAGTGGCTCTGATCTTTGCGGGTAGGGAATTCTAACATCTTGTCACTTGCATGAGAAAATAGTGTCACCAGTGGTTTTCTTACTATGAGTAGGAATTATTAAATTATTAAGCACGGTATCAGTCTAGAACATAAGTTACTGATTGTGTATATTTTCTGATTTTTGCTTGAATGACCTTTGGTCTTTTGCTATTTATAGCTCTGTGAGTGCTACAGTAGTTTGAAAGAAGATCTTTTTGCTATTGGGTGCCGGTGTAGAGCCTTCAGGACCGGAAATGTTGGTTTGTATATTTACACCTAGAAGTTGTTTTGCTTTGGAGTTTTAGATTCTTTGTAGTCTTCTGATAGTTGAGAGTGGAGTGTTGCCGTATAGTCCATTAGCATAGTCAGGTTTTGAGAGGATGACTGATGTTGTTTCTTGTACCATTTGAGGGAATCCAAGATGTGGAAAGATACATCTAGGTGTTTTCATTGTCTAGAAGGTAGATTGGGCACAGCCTGTCCACTTGAGTATTCATGTGGACAGGCTGAAGTCAAAGAAAAGCCTGAGATTTTTCACACTTGTGACTATTTTTGGAGTTGAGAGGGTCACAATTCATCTGGCCAGAAAAATATAGGGTCGTAGTTTGTACAAGCACCGAAGGTCAGTATTTCAGTTTTTGTAGCATTCCCCATCACTTACTGGTCAACGGCTATTAGAAAAGGGGTTAGGATTTGATGTTGCTAGATCCTTAGGGTTTTCCAGTTTGAGAATTATGTGTGTGCCATTTGCATATTTGTAGCAGCTGAGCTTGAAACTGCTGATAAGATTTAGTGACGGTTTCATGTTTATGTAAAGAGTAAAGATGGAATGAAAGATCCTTGTGGAACTCCTGTATTTATGCAGTAAGGACCTGGAGAGAGAAGGTGAGTGTGAATCTGTTGTTGATGTAAGAGGAAATCCAGTTGAGAGTGATGCCATCTATACCAACTTCCGTCAGTGTAAGAAGGAAGTAATGTGTCATAGTGTACTGTGCCGAAAGCTGCTGAAAGGTCCAGAGGTAGTAATGCAGCTACACCAGTGCTGTTCACTTCTGTTTTAGAGGTTGTCCCAAATTTGATTAGGGCAAATTCAGTGTCTCTCACTTGGGGGAATCCTGTTTGCCAGTCTGAGAGGAATTTGTTTACTTCTTTGAATTCTGAGATCCAGCGAAAGATTGCTCTTTCATAAGGTTGCTATGGAAAGGCACTTTGGAGATTGGTCTGAAGTTGTTGGGGTCTTGAGGGTTGAAGCTGTTCTTCTTTAATAGTGTGTGTATGTATGTCTTCTTTAATGTTTCTGGGAAGGACACTAGAAATAATGTAATTAATTGTCTGTTGGAAACAGAAGTTTGGATGACAGAACACTGTCTGAAACTGAATGCTGAGAAATCGGACATATTGCTCTTTGGAGGAGCTCACCTAAATTGGAACAAAACCTGGTGGCCTGGGACACTCGGAGATGCCCCAGAACCAAAACGGGTCGTAAAAACCTGGGCATACTCAAAGACAATGGACTCACCATGCAGGACCAAGTCAAATCACTGTGTGGGAAAAGTTTTGCCATGCTAAAGCTCTTACGAAGACTTTTTCTGTGGATCCCTTTGAACTGTCGCAAGACCATTACTCAGGCACTAGTTACCAGCAGGCTGGATTACGGGAACGCGCTTTATGTGGGCATGTCAGACTACCTGTTCTCCCGACTGCAGATGATTCAGAATGCTGCTGCCAAACTTGTCTATAATAAAAGCAAGTATAGCTCAGCATCAGAATGCCTGAAGGAACTTCACTGGCTGCCTGTGCGCCAGAGAGCCAAGTTTAAACTCTTGTGCCATGCACATAGAGCATTACACAAGCTTGGCCCTCGAATTTTGCAGGATAAAATTGATTTCTACACTCCTGCAAGACAACTCAAGTCGTGCAATCTTGCTCTGTCCAAAACTAAACGCATCAAGAAAACCAGAGTAGGAGGCTGGTCCTTCTCCTATTTAGCGGCCGCCCATTGGAACGAACTCCCCTTAGATCTTCGCCGTACGGACGACTATATGTCTTTCAGAAAGAAGTTGAAAACATCACTGTTCCCTAGGCTATAAACAACGTTACCGACACCCTGCACTTTGGGTCCCTATCTCAGTCCGTGGGATACCTGTTCACTGTTATATCAGGATATTGCTTTCCAGCGCTGTGATATCCCTCAGGATGATTGTTGCGCTTAACAAATACAAATACAAATAGAAAACAAATACAAAGGTTTCTATTTTTAAGGTGTTATTATAATATTTGTGACTGGGCTAGATGCTGATGTTGATTGAAGGATCTTCGTGAAAATGTGTGGAGGGCAGCAGTCCGTAGGGCAGCTGGATGGGCTGCTAGCTTTTAGAAAGTCTTCAAATTCTGAGGTTGTAATATCTTGGAATGCTGATGTAGATGAAGGTTGATTGTCTTTCGGCAATTGCTGTTGGCTGCATCGGAAAGTTGTTTCTCTTGGTTGTTAGGTCAGAACCAATCCAGTTTGTCTGCTTTGTTTAGATAATGCGTTGCTAGTTTATTGCAGAAGTCTTGTGAAAGTGGGGTGGAGGTTTGACAGCTCTTGCGGTTGCTAAATTCCGATAAGATTTTATAGAGTTCTTTTGCTAGGCATTTATCCTTGTTAATCCTGGTTGAGTAGTGTATTTTGTTGGCCTTCTTGAAGTATGATTTGTACATTCTGTTGTGTCTGTGTAGAGAAATTTTTTCTTGCATGTTCTTGGACTTGCTCCATCTGTGTTGAAATGTTGACAGTTGACCTTTAATTTTGTTTTAGCTCTTCATTCCTTCAAGGGACTGGATCTGTTGTACGATGTGTGTATTTAGACCTGATATGATAGCATTTGGTTGAGGCGTATTTGATCTTTCAAACAGATATTTAGGTCTTGATCGATAAAATTGTAGTTGTTGAGAGGAGGTCTTCAGAGCAAGAGGAGATGGCAGGTGAAAGTGAAGCTAGGTTGGCATTTAGCAAGAATGATTTTACAACCTTGTATAGGTACCTCTTCCAACTTCATGTATTGTATGTATTACTTATAAAGCGCACTGTGACCAACATGGTACCCTGGCGCTAGTTATTACCACTATGTAAGAAGAAACAACTAATCGAAATCTGAAGCTGAAACAGGTTATTAATGAAGGAACAACCAGGTTTTCAGTGATCTTCTGAGTGAGATCTTAATGGAGCTGGTAGTTTGTTCCATATCCGAGCTGCATTCGCGGTAAAAGCATGTCCTCCCTGTCGAACGTTTTGAAATCTGGGTTCTTGGACATAATTGCCTGTGGTTGATCGGAGGTGTCTGCCGGGAGTATATTTTATTAGTTTAGCTTGTAGGGGTTTTGGTCCTTTGTTGTATAGTGCCTTATGAACAATACAGAGAGATTTAAAAATAATTCTCTGCTTAATGGGCAACCAGTGGAGATCATTCAAAGCCTTTGTGGCAGAAGAGTGTCGAGGTCTGTTCAATGTTAACTTTGCTGTAATTATCTGAATAAACTCTAGCTTCTTTAATAAATAGCTGGCGGCTCCTAATAAAAGGGCATTGCAGTGGTCCAGCCTACTTAGTATTACACCTCTGGAGATCAGTGATCTGGTTGGCAGGTCGAGCAGAGGATATAGCTTCCTGAGGGCCCGGATCAGTGCGAAGCAAGTCCCGGTAAGTCCGTTCACTAGTTTTTCCATGGACAGACCTTCATCTATAATCACACCTAAGTTTCGTACCACCGCTGGGTTGCCCAAAGGCAAGTCCGTGGGTAGAGGCCAGAAGTTAGGGGATAGAGATACCGGGATTTTATTAGACGAGCAACAAAGGAGCTCAGTTTTGCTTCCATTCATCTTGAGTGAGTTTGCATTCATCCAGTCAAAGATGTCAAGGACACATGCCTGAAAGTTGCATTTAGTGTCCTCCTGGTCTTTATTCAATGACAGAATTCGCTGAGTATCATCTGCATAATTAATCAGCTTGATCCTATGGGACTCGATAAGAGAGATGAGGGGTGTGATATAAATATTGAATACAATAGGGCTGAGGGAAGAGCCCTGGGGGACACCGTTTACTGTCATTCTAAATTTGGATAAAAAAGGAGGGAGAGAGACTGCTTGACAGCAGCCTAACAGATAGGATTTTAGCCAGTTTAACATCGGGCCCCCCACACCCACTGCCGTAAGCCTGGACAGGAGAGTGTGGTGGTCCACTGTGTCAAATGCAGCTGAGAAATCTAGGAGGACCAGTACAACCGATTGTCCGTTGTCTGTTATCCTTCATGGTAGTCATGCTATCCTTAAATACAATTGCTAGTCTGCAGCCTTGTTTTCCTTCACGGTTATGAGTAATGGCTTGACAACCAGGCGGGGGGTTAGATTCAGGAAGTACTGTAGCCCAACCAGGTGATGAACAGTATGCCTTGTTCTGTATTCTGCAGTTGGTCAAAGATGTTGTATTTATTTTTGCTCATTGAATGGGCATTTATAAGCAGACAATTTTGATGTGATAGTTTTCTGTTATTGATAGGGGGTTATGCACCTGGGCCGTTCTTGGTCTTATGCGTTGTGCTGTTTGTGAATATTTGGTAGTATTGGCTATAATTTGTTCTTTGTGTGTATGGAAATGTCAGGAGGAGGTAAGTGCTGCTGGAGTGATAGTGTGGGGACTGTGCCATACCGCACCTTCTCTTTCCTGCTCAAGTAGGGATATTAGAGATTTGATGGGATTTTTGTGGGAATGGGAGTATGAGTCCGATTGGGTTTGTGAGGGAGTTGTGGGTGTAGGATTTTGTTTCAGTGATGTGTTAACATTTCTGTTGATTTCTATTGTGACATAATAAAGATGATGCAAAGTTTGTGTGATTGGTGGTGTTTACCTTTCTTTTTTGTTTGTTGAAAGTGGAAGGGGTATGAATTAGGGGTGGTGGTCGAGCGTGGTGGTCTAGTTTTGCTGATCTTTAAATCAGCGATTTGACGAGAGTCATTGATGGGTGTGTATGAAAGTCGTGTATGAGTTGGTTTGTGTGTTGTTGAGTAGTGTTAAGTTGAGCTGATTAAGATTTTAGATGAAGAGGGCCATTGTGAGGATGTTTTTTTTTTTTTTAGATGTGAGGAGGTCTGTGGTCTTTTTTGATGGTAAGGTTGATTATGCTGTTAGACGAGGGTTGTCGGTGGATGGTAGTACATGTGGAATGTGTTTGTGAATGTGAGATTGGGTGTTTGGGGATTATGGGGATGTTAAGAGTTGAGGTAGCATTGTATATCAGATTTGTTAAATTAGATGTTTATGTTAAGGGGAGGAAGTGGTCATATGAGTTAGGATAGGGAGTTATGAGTTGAGGTATGTTAGGCTAGGAAAGACAGATGTGGAAGAAGTGTGGGTGTCTGTGGGGGGGGCTGTGTTGGGAGTAAGAATGGTGTATAACCGGGATAAGAAGAAATGGGAGGGCATGGAGTAAAATGGGGTTGATTTGATTGGAATGATTGTCAGGGACGTTATAGAAGGTAGTGATGTATTAATTGTTGCAGTGCAATGTAGGTATGTAGGAAGTGAGTGAGGTAGGATATCAGGGTTGTAGTAGTTAGTTGAAGCAGCAGTAAGAGGACAGAGGATATTGATGTGAGGATGTGCATAAAGGAGTGATGGATAGAAAGTGATAGAGCTTGGATAGATGCAGCTACCATAGAGAGCCCTGTCCCAGCATCACTGACCCTTATCCCAGATACTACTTTATAAAATAAAATTTCCAATGCATGCGCTGCCACGTCTGTAACTGATGGAATTCTCTTGATAGGAGACATTATTTCATGCACCCAAAGCCTGCTGTAAAAATAAAATCCTGTTGCACATTTAGGTCACACATCATGGGCTTCTCTGTACCTGATCGGACAGCTGGAGAGTTTTAGATGTTGACATCCTTGGTGAGGTATTCCCCCAGACCTTTTGCCTTCACTCTTCAAATTTTTGCTGAACTCATTTTTGTTGGCATTAGGACTTGGTGCTCTTTAGCCCTGGCATCCAGTGGTAAAGTGCTGGTTCTCTCTCCCTTAAACATGGTACAACTGGTATACACCTAACTGGCACACTCCCAAAGTCATTTTTCACTGGTGCAAGGTTATCTCTCCCATAGACTAACAATGGGTCACCTTATTACACTTAATAAATCATAACTGCAGTTTGGGAACAGGTAGAGAAATGTATCTTCCACTCATTTGAATGGTAATTTAAAATCCACTTTAATGGTAAAGTAGGATTTTGAGTGACCATTCTGAAAATGGCACTTTTAGAATGTTGGCATTTTTCTACCAAAACCAAATGTTCCTCTCCTTGCCTGGGGGTTGTGTTCTGTCCTTTCTGAGCTTCAAAGGGTTTCTTGACGACCAATCTCACCCCCTTCCTGACTTCTGAGATCTGCCTGCCCTGCCACTAACATATGCTGATCACACCTAGGCCTGCCTTCCTGTGTTACCTTAAACTGGCAAACCAAACCCAAGAAGGGAGGAAGGTTAGACAAAGGCATTCCCCACCCACAGGCTGACATTGGGTATAAGAACTGCACCTTCAGACCCACTCGTCAGAACACTCCTGGACCTGTGGAAGATTCAGAAGAAGGACTGCCCTGCTGTCTGAAAAAGGAAGACTGGACCTGCTTGCCTTGAACCCAGGATCCCCAGGAGTGACTTCAAGGGTCAGTTGACTGACCTCCTGCATGGGCTGCAGGTACACCTCAAGCTTCCAGAGGCCTCGTCTGCAGCTGCCCAGCTTTCCAGCACTAACTGCAGCTTCCTAAGCCCTGCTGCTGGCCTCTGCTGGAGTGAGTCTTGATCCTCAAGAGGTGCCCCTCCTGGTCCTGTACCCTTTGATGGCATCAGAGTGTACTCCTCCTGCTTTAAGTCTGAAGAAAACAAGCTCCTGATGAAAATCCAGATGGTTTGGGCTCTTTGCAACTGCAAATTGACTCCTTGTGTGATTATGACCACCTGCAACGCACGCTGGTGTAAATCTCCAGCGACGACTGCTCTTTGCATAAGTCTACATCAGCAGTGACTGTCCGCATCGACCGCAAAACACGAATCTCCAGCGATGACTGTCTCCTCTCACCAAAACAGCGTCTGTCCATGATGCGTGACCTGCTCTCTTCGCACTGACAATTGACTGCCTGCGATGCCCACCAGTGCGAATCTCCAGGGACAACTGATTTTTGTATCAGCCATGACAGTCTACAATGGCAGCGACTGTCCGCGTCAACCACTAATGCGAATCTGTAGCAATGACTTGCACTTCATGCCAAAACAGTGGGCATCTGCGATGCCTGACCTCCTCTTCCCCTGACAATGACCTCCTCACAGACCCCGCTAATGTGAAAATCCAACTGCAGTTCCTCGCGTGAACTTGCATTTGAGAAAGTATACTCTTTCATAAACCTGGTCCCTGTATCCGACCTGTGCTCTATCACGGTCAGTCTGAACTTGTGACTTTACCCCCGTCCAGCGTGATCAGATAACCATGAGTGGCGCTTTGTGCTTTTTGGTGCTATTTTCACCCTAAAACTTTAAAAAATCATAATTGAGGTTCTACCTAATGGATTTTTGTTGTTTGGGTGTCACTTTTATTATTACTTTTTTCTCTATTTTTCTAAATTGTTGGGGATTTTTCTTGTTTTGTGTTTTCACTTTACTACTGTTTGAGTTCTGCATAAATACTTGACACAGTGCCTCTAAGGTAAGCCTGACTGCTTTTGTGCCAAAGCTACCAGAGGGTTAAGCACAGGATTATTAGGTGACTTTTGTGATTCACCCGGACAAGGATTATGTTTATTACTTGAGTGGGGCTCTCACCCTTCTCAACTAATAACCCAGTTTCTTAAAGACAGCATCTGCCCGGCAGACCGTGACCAGCCTGTGCATGGTAGCATCTGTCTAGAGAGTGTTGATTCGCATTACATGGATTCAATGGTTTCCTTATAAAAAAACATGAACAAAGGTGGAAAACAGAGCCTTAGGACTGTCGAAGAGTGAACACAGTGAGCCTCATAAAGGTATTCTATTACATTCTCCTTTTTCGGACTGGCTCCACAGTCTGCATAACCTGTTGTTACCTATTCCTTAAAATATGCGTAGGATTGGCTTTAGCTCTAACTAGTGCAGTATCACTCTGTCACCTCATTCTATTAGCCGTTTAGTTATCATTCCACCTCCTATGTGGTGCTTGCATTCCAATGCATGTGAGAATATTTTACATCTCATACGGCACTGAATTATCACACATTAAATGCTTTATCTCATAGATACGCCCTATGCAGAAAGCAATTGGTGTGTAGGTATAGCTTAACAGCACAGCTGTCTCAGACCTTAAGGGGCTTATTTATGGGAGCCCTGCGTCACTTTTGCACCACGTAAAGTGGTAAAGCATGACGCAGGGCTCTCACAAAGATTTATGAAGCCACGCAAAGCCCCCCTGCATGGCTTTGAGTGGCCTCATAAATCATGAGTAAGGCTATGCAGCTCAAATCGCTGTTTCGCCTTACTCCACGCCCAGGATGAGTTCCATGGGCGTTGCGGTGGGTTTGCCAACTTTATTGCATCCTCCATAATAACGGGCACTGCTATGTAATAGTATAGATGGGGCATTACCCATAGTTATTTTATTAAAGTTGAGTTTGGCACGATCAAGTTCATATAAGGTGGAATTCAAGGGTGAGGTACAGAATTGGTGTTTTAGACATTTAATATTAGCTAGCAAGGACCTATGGCTATTTGCAAAGTGTTTTTTTTTTTTGTTTAGCAAAGTCAATGATGAATCCCCAAGCCGCAGCCATAAAAGTGTCCCATAATAATTGGGGAGTTATATCCGAATCTGCATTAAGTAGAAAAAAAATGTCAGCAACAGAAATAAATGAGGTGGACAAAACTGGATCGCTTTAAAGAGAATTATTTAATCTATTGAATTTGAGATGTGATGGTATTAGGCCCAAATCCTCAATGACTGGGACATGATCAGAAATAACAATAGGCTCAATATTGGAAGACATAAGATTTTGTGCTAATAATTTGTTGAGAAAAATATAAACTAATCGTTTATGGGAGCCGTGAGGGGGAATAGAAAGAGAATTCCTTTGCAGTAGGATTACATAATCTCCATGCATCAATTAAATAGTTTTGTGAAATAGAAGAGTGAAATTGGTGAGTTTTGTGTCGGATAAAATGGACTTGAGATTGCCGATCTAAAAAAGGGTCCATGATCTGGTTGCAATCATCACCTAAAATAAAAAAATCATCCTGGTAGTAAGGAATTTATTTCGGTATATTAGGCCAGAATACATAGTCTGGTTGGGTTGAACCATAAACATTAAAAACAGTTAATGTAGTGTTATTAACACGGAATTTGACAATTAGCCATCTACCCTCAGAATCCTTTTCCTCAGTAACAACAGTACAATGTAACTTATTATAACATCAAATAATTACACCATTTTTCTTATTAGATGTGGGAGAGACAAAAAACTGAACCAACACAATTTCATTTAAGCTTCAAGGCCTCTGCGAGATGAGTTTCCTGTAAAAGGACTATATCTGGATTAATAGAAGCCAAATGTGATAAGATTATTTGCCTTTTTATCGGGTTAACAAAACCTTTCACATTCCAAGAGATTACTCTGAATGTAATAAGTAACAAATAAATATAAAACTACACGATCAACCTTTAAAAAGAAAGAAAATAAAGAGAAGAGAACAAATAGAAGAGAAAATGAGCATGAGCTAATGATCAAGGGGAAAGAGAGGGATAGGGAAGGAAACAGAAGAAGAAAAAGAAAAAGGGACAAATACATCAATAGAAGATAGACGACTGAAATACGTACCATAAAAGGGAACAAGAAGGAACCCGAGGTGGTGACACACAGGAGACAGCACAACCAATAAGGGAGAATGAACCACACCAGAAAGCCATAAAGAACGAGCAGGAAATGGGTAGAAGAAGGATCCTGATGACCTGTAATAGGATTAAAAAGAAGTGAGTTAAGCAAACCATAAATACATAACAATTAATATTTCAAAATTATCAACCTGTGAAGTAGACTATAAAAGTGGAAAACACAATATGTGCATAAAAGTCAAGTTAAAGAGGAAGGCCCGGCTATATCCATTGAAGACGTCCAGTGAGACTGAATATATTTCCTGAGAAATGCTGGATCATCGAAGGTGGAGGTACTGTTCTGAAAAGTGACTTTGACTGAGCAAGGGTGAAATAAGCCATATCATGCACCTAAAGAACGCAGCGCAGGACGAAGTTCGAGAAAGTCCTTCCTTCATTTAGCCGTAGCAGTAGAGAAATCTTGTGACAAAAACAGTTTTGTACCAGACCACATACGTTGTTTTTTTGTTTTAGTTGCGTTCAAAATCAGTAAGAGGTCAGTAAATTTCAAAAATAAAATGATCACACTGTGGGGTCTTGACAGAGCAGCTGAGGATAGTCGAAGGTCCAGTCTGCGAGCCCGTTTGATGCTTAAATTGGTGGATGCAGGTAAGTCTAGAAGTTTAGGCAAAAAAGGAGGCAAAGAAGGAGACAGGGTCCTCACCTTCAATTCCTTCCAGAAGACCATACAGACGTAGGTTATTGCGTATATTTCCATTTTTGTTTGGTCTTCTGCATGTTTTGACAACAACAGAACATCCTTCTCCAAAGATGCAATTTTAGTTGATACATCCTGTATGTCGCTGACGTGTTGCTCAACCAAAGTTAATCTAGATTCCATAGAAGACCATTTATCATCCAGGGTTTGAATACAGCTATTAGTTTCCTCAATAAATGGTCTTAAGGCACAAATTTCCTCCAGTACAGTGTCAAGAGATACAGATGATGTAACTTTGGTGGAGAAGGAGGATCTTGTTTAAGCCTTTTATTGGCAGAGGAAGGCGAGTGTGCGTTTAAGGATGTAAGCACCAAACTTACTGAACGAGAAGATCTAGACTGCACCATATCGAAGGAGGTGCGTGAACCATCTATTAAAGGCACCATAGAAGAAAGGGCAGAGTCCGGTTAAGTAATAGGATGGTTTTTGCTTGAGTGCCCATAAATGACTTGGATGTGCACAAAGAGATGAATTAAATACTGGAAAAATATATCTGCACAATGAAGTCAACAGGACCTGCTTTACACTAAGTGTGGTACTCATGAGACTGAAGCAATGTCTCCTCAGGATACTGCCATTACATGCATAAGAGAGCTTTGTGTGGCAAAAAGATAACATTCAAGTGACGTCCGTTGATACCAACAGTGTGGAATATGAGGAAAGTGTCATAGACTTTAATTTGCATGGAAATACCTCAAAGTCACCGAGGCGCTGTGGAGAAGCATTGAGGCTCGGCAAAATTCAAAATGACGGCATGAGCAATCCAAGCGACGTCGTCCGGTGGTAGAGATACCGGACTGCAATGAAGAAGATAAAAAAGTGCATGAATCTGTACAGGAGACATTCGGCTGCAGAATAGAGGCAATGTCAGAAATGGAACATAGCAGAAACCACTTTAAAAACTGCGATGGTTGTGGCCGGCGCTCCGGGACTAGGTGGCCATCTTGTGTGGCGTCTTAACCACGCCTCAATAGACAAGGAGCTTTAAGAAGCACTACTTAGAGAGGGGCTATGGCTCTGCCCAAAAATGTATTACCCGAGAACAGATTTTGACTGGGCAGAAGTTGTGTGTTTCTGGTGAGAACATTGCTTCCAAGTCCCTTCCCAAATGTGCTGCTGCTCGGTTCTTCACGTCGCACAGGTGCATTAGTTACAACCTAGGCCGGACGGAAGGCTCTACCATGTCTCTGCACATCCCAGAGAGAGTCACATAAGGGATAACGTGGAAGCAGATGTGCCCCAGTCTACCCGGTGCCTTCGCAGTGGGCCCACAGCTGCTGCTCAGTGAGAGAATGCACACTGCCTAGAACTGGAACCCAGGTAAATAAGGGGCCATGTTAGGAAGGGTCAATCTCAGGTCTACAAAGCACTGGAAGCTGCTAGCCATCTGTGGCCTGGAACCTTTACTTTGAGAAGTGGTGTGCTGTATACGAAAAAGGTGGTATACATGACAGATGTGTTCTACCAGAGTGGGTGCTGTATACGAAAAAGGTGGTATACATGACAGATGTGTTCTACCAGAGTGGGTGCTGTATACGAAAAAGGTGGTATACATGACAGATGTGTTCTACCAGAGTGGGTGCTGTATACGAAAAAGGTGGTATACATGACAGATGTGTTCTACCAGAGTGGGTGCTGTATACGAAAAAGGTGGTACATGACAGATGTGTTCTACCAGAGTGGGTGCTGTATACGAAAAAGGTGGTACATGACAGATGTGTTCTACCAGAGTGGGTGCTGTATACGAAAAAGGTGGTACATGACAGATGTGTTCTACCAGAGTGGGTGCTTTACAGCAGAAAGGTTCTTTTGATGACAGAGGTGCTTTGCCAGAGAGAGAGGCGGTTCACCAGGGAGGAATGTCTTACAGGTTAGATGTGGTATGAAGAGGTCATGTGCACTGCAGTAGGCGATGCTATAAAGGAAAACGTGTTTAAAAAGTGGATTGTTTAAGTGAAAGGCTTGTTTTGAAGGTGGCTGGTGTTTTAACTGGGAGAACTACACTGAAGGTGAAGATAGTGTTTTGAAGATGTGCTTCAATGAGGAAGCATGCTTTAAATAATTGCGAGTTGCTCTAAATGAAATAAGTGATGTAAAACATGTGTTAATATTTCAAAGCACTGTGAATGAATGTTTAAACACAATATACAAACAAATACATTGAATGTGTCCTTATCCACTTGTTACTGTTTTGTTGCTAACAGATAGCAGACATGTTATATGCATCCTTTTTCCTTTTCCTTCTCCTGCTTTTAGAGTGATCACATACATCATCCAATCACCCCTTCACTATTTAGTGTAGGGTCTTCAAGCTTTCTTCTCTATAGCATTTTCTGGACTCTTCTATCCTTAAAATGTTGACTGCGTAATGTTCTGGTTTGAAATCTGAGGACTGTCTCTAGAAAACATGTTGATGACTAGGGGCCCTATAACTCCTGGGGCCCTATTATGTATAGGGCGCACTTTTCCTGTTTGCGCTCGGCTCACCTTAAAACTGGTGCACTGGGCGCAAACAGGGAAAGTGCGCCCTATTGCATAGAATGCACTTCCCCTGGGAGTAGCACATTCAGGTGAAAAACTGAGCTGCTTTGAAGCAGCCGATCCGCGTTTCACTGTACTGGCGGCAACCCAACTGCACTTATAAAGGGGATTAGAGATCCCCTTGCAGGCAGGTGCAGTGATCGCCTGCACCCGCCTGCAAGGGGATGTCTGGGGGGGTCCATAAGACCCCTTTTCCCTCTCCAAAGGGTTGCTAACAGGGGCCCACTGACAGTGCGCCACCATTTAGGTGGTGCACTGTCAGTGCGCCCCCTGACAGCTTCTTTGCCTCTGCGCTTGCGTCTACAATACCGCGCGGGTGCAGTGGCAAAGGGATTCCCTCATTTGCATGGGGCCACGTCCCCATGCAAATGAGGGAACGCCCTTTTGAGAAAGCGCTGGCGCTGTATGTGTTCCTTATATAGGAAAAACAATGGTTCCTATGGAATAATATACTATGAGGTTATGATACATAAGCACAATCGTGATATAGAGGGTTAGATAATGGCAGAGCGCGAAGGAACCACTAACACACCGATTCCAGTGTAGTATATTTTATGGATTTTTTAAACAATAAAGTTAGGAGTAAACATTATACATCAAAACAACATTTGTGCATAGTGTCCCAAGTGACAAAGGGAACCTAAACCTAAGTGACAACGTGAATATTAAATACAAGGTTTCCACAGTTTGTACAAGTCGACCATTATCAAAATGATTCCATGTGAACAGCAGCTATATACAATGATATGTGCTGGGGAAATGGTTCGCTTCTTCTGTTTGTTGATGGCGTTTCAACCCTCAAAACAATGTGGGGTCTCTTCAGGACTATTGATGAAGGGACATCTAAATGGGATTGAAATAAAAAGAGCATAAGGCCCATATACCGGCACAAATGAGAAAAATAGGAAAAATAAAATGAAGGCCGTTGGATAAAAGGTACCTGAATATATGGTTGCGCAGCCTTGTGAAAATTATGTGCCACACGTAAAGAAAAGAGGAAAAGGTTTACTCACATGAGGACCCGTCCGGGTACTGTGATTGTGAGAAAAGAAGTAAAGAAGAATATTGCAATTACTGATAATTGGACAATGCGCTATGTATAATCAAATACAAGTTACACCGAGGTTCTTACCTCAATGTGAGGACAGGCTGTCAATCCAATGGGGTATGTAGGTGGGCCAGAGGGGCTCAATTAGTTTTACGCCACAGCTGTAGCGTTGTAGAATCCCTTTGTGGATTAACAGTGAAAATGCACTGAGGGTATTTCTGGAAATTAAAATAATGTAGGGGTCAGATTACTGAATTAAGGGCTGAGCGCAAGGGCTAAGCGGCCTGGATGTGCCAATTCTTACCTCGGTAGAAGAATGGAAAAGCGGCACAGCGCTCCGTGTGTAGATTCAGAAAAAGCCGCGTCAGTCAGCTTGATCGGGTACAATGACAGAGATCCTCATCCAGAGAGGATTGTTATATACAGGGTTTCCCGCTCTTTTTGCCAAGGGAAACCGGCAGACCTAGCTAGGGAAAACCGCTGCACCGAGCAATCCGGTGCTCCGTTTCCGTGATCGGTAAAGAGTGAAAAAAGACCTCAGTGGGAGGTGAAGAAATAAAATGTGTGGCACAAGGTGGGGCTGTTGCGCTAATGACAGTGGTGAATTCTCTGTTAATAGGTGGGAATTAGGGCACAATACCAGTGATTGGGTACTAAATAGGGAAGAGCAGGTAAAATAACATATATACTTTATATATTTACAAAATTCCGAATTTTGCCGGTGTTTATAATATGCAAACACGCATGCTGGGCACTTCATGGAGTGTGAACATTGTATGTGGGCAGACATTTCACAATTGTAATTCTTAGTTAGTGAACACATATTGCAAAAGAGTGAATCTAATATATACAGTTCAAGTGTCACAGCGAAAATGAAGTAAATAAAGCTGTTAGAGCAAGCATAGTCGGATGTCAGATGACATACAGGTGTATTAAGGCCACAATTGTCATATCACATGCAGTTGTTTAGCGAAGGGTAGTGACATATCCTCTCCATTCCTCAGCAGAGTTAAGCCCTTCATTTATTGAATTCACCTTATCTCTCCAGCGGCATTCATTCCGTTGGAGTATCTGAAGGATGTCACCTCCTCTTTCTGGAAGAGTGGCGATCTCAATTACTTGCCACTTTATTTCATCAGCAGTATGACCTTTTATATTGTAATGAGACACAGGTGGTGCGTTTTCAACTGATCTGCGTATACGGCTGCGATGCTGGCCAATGCGAGCCTTGACCGGTTGCTGTGTTTGTCCAATATAGGGGAGGCCACACGGACACCATATGCAATAAACAACATTCTTTGTATTGCAGTTAGAGAATGATTGTAAATCGTGTTTTACACTACCATGTTCAAATGTGTTGGTATTGAACGTGAAATTGCAGGAAACACAGTTGCCACATTTGTGGTGTCCTTTCATTCTGTATGTGTTCCAGCACTTTCAGTATTACATAAGGGGTCGCACGAGCGTCTGTTGCCCCTTCTGTAATACCGAAGTGACTCAGTGGCACGCAAGGCAGGCACAAACGCCCGTTGTGCGCCTGGTGCACTTTGTGTAATATGGCCCCTGCTGTCCTAAAAAACGATATTTACCTTTTACGTAAAAGTTTGACATTTTAATAAGGCAGCTTTAAGATTTAAGAAACAGAATTTCACATTCACTTTGCAGAGCCTATTGAAAAACAAAAAGCCAGCATGATTGTGGAAACTGCATGGGGGAAATATCCTGGCAACAGCCTATGTGAAGGCTTGAGCTGCCCAAGTATCATTGGCTGAAAAAAGGACTGGCCGTGTGACACAGAGTAGTTAGCGTGTGCCACTTACAGACACCTTGCTGCTCATCCGTTGGTCAGTGGTATAGGGTAACCACGACTGTGAATGCTTCTCAATGTATCATTACTCTCTCAGATGCATAGTTCCTCACCTACACTGAACACTATGCAGAAACCATTGCTTTGTGTGGGGGACTAAATTGCAGTGCACAGGACTGGCTCAGTAAACTGAGCAAAATATTCTCCCCCTCCTCTTTCCTTCCACCTCAGTTACCATTGGATATTTATTAGTGGTCACTGTTGTTCTTTCTGCCACAAACTACCTATACACAAAAGTATTTCTCTCTGTTTGGGCTCAAACTTAGTACTCTTCCTAGGAGCTGGATTCTGGCCACTGACCGTGGTAATGTACTTCTCCATTCATCGAGCAGGTGTTGAAAGCACTCCTTTCACAAATGTGTTGTAAAATGCAGTGTGCTGCCACTTTTTCTCAAAATGTTCTTTGGGTAGTGAATCTCGCCAAACCGTCCCCACATCCCACGCAACATGCGAGCCCGGTGTGATCTTAGTGCAAATACCAATTTCCCCAGGCTAACTAAATTATTCATTTAATTTGACTAAACAACAAAAATATTGAAGCTCAGCCTCAAATTGCACTTGATGCCACTTCCAGAGCAAAGGTTCACAATATTTATCACATTCAGACATAAACACCGGGCACACACCTCAGAGCTTGTGCCTGCACAGACCCCGCTGGCAAGTTCACCCATGTCATGTGACACTTTCAGGCAGTCATAGATGTTTACCAACAGCACTTTACATTCCGCTACTCCTTGATGTATTCTTGCCATCGTGACTGTGTACTTAAAATAACAGAATGCAGAATGATGCTGGAGAAGCACCCAGGATGGCGCCCCACATGTGTGACGTAGGCGTGACCTCCTGTTTGTGATGCAGTGCCTGTTTTGTGCTGTAGATCTGCTCTGCTGTTTTGCATATTGTACCTGTATTATTTGAGGAAGGCCTTTACTTGTGTTTCATATGTTGTGCCCAGTAGCACTGGAACTGCAGGTGCCGGAGGTGCTGTAGCACCCCCATAAAACTTGAAATAGTGTAGAAGGGCAAGGAACAATAAAGTGGCTATTTATATGTTTTTCACTTGGCAGCATGTGTTGTGTTTTCAAGGAGAGACTGATATATATCCCTGCGCCTTTAGTGACGTTATGTAATTAGCCAGCACCCCCACTCCGAAAATTGTTCCAGCACCACAAGTTGTTGTTCCAGCACCACAAGTTGTTGTTCCAGCACCACATGTTGTTGTTCCAGCACCACAAGAAGTTGTTCCAGCACCACAAGAAGTTGTTCCAGCACCACAAGTTGTTGTTCCAGCACCACATGTTGTTGTTCCAGCACCACATGTTGTTGTTCCAGCACCACAAGTTGTTGTTCCAGCACCACAAGAAGTTGTTCCAGCACCACAAGTTGTTGTTCCAGCACCACAAGTTGTTGTTCCAGCACCACATGTTGTTGTTCCAGCACCACATGTTGTTGTTCCAGCACCACATGTTGTTGTTCCAGCACCACAAGTTGTTGTTCCAGCACCACAAGTTGTTGTTCCAGCACCACAAGTTGTTGTTCCAGCACCACAAGTTGTTGTTCCAGCACCACATGTTGTTGTTCCAGCACCACAAGTTGTTGTTCCAGCACCACAAGTTGTTGTTCCAGCACCACAAGGTGTTGTTACAGCACCACATGTTGTTGTTCCAGCACCACATGTTGTTGTTCCAGCACCACAAGTTGTTGTTCCAGCACCACATGTTGTTCCAGCACCACAAGTTGTTGTTCCAGCAGCACATGTTGTTGTTCCAGCACCACAAGGTGTTGTTCCAGCACCACAAGTTGTTGTTCCAGCACCACATGTTGTTGTTCCAGCACCACATGTTGTTGTTCCAGCACCACAAGTTGTTGTTCCAGCTCCACATGTTGTTGTTCCAGCACCACAAGTTGTTGTTCCAGCAGCACATGTTGTTGTTCCAGCACCACAAGGTGTTGTTCCAGCACCACAAGTTGTTGTTCCAGCACCACATGTTGTTGTTCCAGCACCACATGTTGTTGTTCCAGCACCACATGTTGTTGTTCCAGCACCACATGTTGTTGTTCCAGCACCACATGTTGTATTTCCAGCACCACATGTTGTTGTTCCAGCACCACATGTTGTTCCAGCACTACATGTTGTTGTTCCAGCACCACAAGTTGTTGTTCCAGCAGCACATGTTGTTGTTCCAGCACCACATGTTGTTGTTCCAGCACCACATGTTGTTGTTCCAGCACCACAAGTTGTTGTTCCAGCACCACAAGTTGTTGTTCCAGCACCACAAGTTGTTGTTCCAGCACCACATGTTGTTGTTCCAGCACCACATGTTGTTGTTCCAGCACCACATGTTGTTGTTCCAGCACCACAAGTTGTTGTTCCAGCAGCACTGGTGTGTGTCTTTGCTTTGAGAGAGAGTCTGGCATTGATGCTTTCTAGGCTGTGCCAGTTTTATGTAAAAATGGCTTTCCCCGTTTCGACCCGAGCTGTATCTTTCCTGCGTGAGGAAATCTGCAAGTGATGATTCCCGTACTGTACATTTTAAGGAAACGTGTACAGGTGCCGCCTGTACTAAGCTGTCTTGTGTCTGGGAAGCTTGCAATGCCTGTTTCTGTTCTGTGTGATGGAAACACATGCACTGCTGCTCCTGACACTGCTGAGTGTCGAGAACTCTTGCACTGACGTGGCCTTGTTGTACCTGCTGTACTTGTACTGTGTCTCTAACAGAAGCTTGCACTACTGATGCCTTTGTGTGATGCAATCCTAAACACCTGCCCGTGTTGTACCTGTTTTGTGTGTATATGAAAGTGTTAGTGTTGTGACCTGTACAGAACCTGTTGTGTGCAACAGTGAAGCTTGTGCTGCTGTTGCCTGTGCCAAATGTTGTTGCCTTCCCTTTTGCATTCTGTTGCAAGTGGACAACTGATTGTTGTGGGTCCTTTCAACAGTTATAAATGTTTTCAGGCAGAGGTTATAAACAACCTGCTAGAGGAGTGAAGTGGCAGGGCTGAGGGACCAGGGAAAGAAGATCAGTAAAGAACTCACCAAGATGGGATAGAATGACAGCTGGTTAAAATGAGAGAAAGGACTGATGAGGCAAAGGAAGAAAGAGGGGAGTAGAACAAAAAACAGCTGAAAATAGAGAAAGGGAGCGGGAAAGAATGAGAGCCAAAAAAACGGTAAGGGGAAAGAAAAATAAGAATAGAGTGAATGCTTGAATTAGAGGGGGAGAACTACTGGAGAAAGAAACAGAAAAGGTAGCAGCTGGAACAAAAAGGGGATGTAAAACAAATTAGAAAGAACATTTTAGGGAAGAAATTAATAAGAGCAAATGGGGTAAAAAAAACTGTAGACACAGGGGCAACGAGAACAAAAAATAGAAAGGAAAAAGAATCGGACAGAGAACCACAGAAATAGCAAGGAAGTAACACATGGAACAAAAGAAGTGTAACAACAGGAGCAATATTAGTAGAGTATGCAAGAGAAAGAAGAACGGGAGATAGAACCTGAAGAGGAACAACAAAGGAAAGCAGACACAGCTGGAGGGAAAGGTATGCAGAGTAAAGTGTATAAAGGGAGTGAGTTATGGGAGACAGATACTTAACAGGGTGAATGGAGAGACAGTATGTGAAACGAACAGTAAAACAGGATGAATAGAGAGTATGTGAAAAGAAGATCAGAGAAGAATATAAACAAAAAGGAAGATGAGTGATAGCAGAAATAGAAACTCAAGAATGTTCAAGGGAAAACTGTGAAATGTAGGATCAAATGAGGAGATATTAAGGTGACAGCCCAAGAGAAGGAGATGAAAGAGAAAATGTGGCAGAATTTTTGAGATAGTGGTATTGCGCATGTGTTTTTTAAATACTTAAGCATTGGCAAGGCTTTCCTTGAACCATGCACTAACATCCCAGTATTGAAAAGTGTAGAAAGCTCTTGTGGCCACTGCTTCATTTATAAAAGAATGAGTGCCAGGTCCAAAGCTGTGCTTAGAAGCCCGCTGCCGGTGCTATCGAATGCCAGGTTGCTGATTCCACCTCATGCCTCTTTAATGCCCCGCCAGTCACCCCGGCCACTTTATCCCACTCTTGCAGGTTCATTTTCAGTCAGGCTTTCTCCCTTTGCACAGTTTTTTCCATCTTTCTCTTCCTCCTTATTTTCCCTTGCTGTGTTTTTTTCTCTTTCTCTCTCTTGCTGTGGATCAAAGTGTTTTTTTAAATAAGTGCCGGTTCCCAAAATGAGTGCCAGTGGGCCCCACCTGCAACCACCGGGTCAAATTAACCACTCCTAGCGGGGCTGCACCAAACGCTGAAATCCCAGTACTGAGAATTTGAGATAAATTCATGACAGCAAAATGACCTGATCATGTTGTGAAGAACTGTTCACCTGCAGTTTACAAGTTAAATCCCAATACAGTAGTTCAAGGGTTGAATATCCAGGCAAAGAGATGTATGGGAAACCTGCATGCGAGAGGCTGTAGTAAGAGTAAAACAGCTTGTGCAGTTAATATGTGTACTGCTGAAATGCACGTGTCTACAGCGTACCAATGCATGCAGAAAGAACTTTATGTCGAAGTTGCATTAACCCATCCAACAGTTTTACTGGTATTATAGCTTCCATGCTGCAGGTCACACACCGTAGCTATGTGCTGTAGGCGAGTTCTATAAGGGTGTCAGTGCTGGCATATCAGACAACCTACAAGTTGAGTTTGAAGTGCTTTATAAAGGTTTTGTGTTACTGGGGTGTGCTGCAAATCAAGACAGGTCTGTGCTATAAGAGCTCTGTGGGTGTGTCACGTGGCTGTTAGGGACATTGTCGACATCACTAAGTTAGCATGAGCCCTACAGCCATTATGCTGCTTTGGGCACGTTACTACATGGCTTTATTTTTGCCAAGGACTTTGTTTGTGCCTTTCACATGAGAACTGTCTGTTGTGTTCGTTCTCTGCCTGTTCCTTGAGTTTAGTCTGAACATTGTGTGAAAGGTCGATAAACAATGCCCCTTGTTATTCTGTTCTGGTCAGGCCTAGACAAAACATACCAATGCAGCTGTTGTTGGAAACTCGTACTTTGATATTATGGGGATACATGCATGGGGGGCACACACTTGGAGAGGGACCTTTCCAGGGAGAAGAGCGAGACAGCAACTATGATGTGGGTCTGCTGATAAAGCCCAGAGATCTTCTATTATATAATAATACTTCTTCTAAGCAAGGGGAGGGAGGTTAGGCACTATAGTCCTTTCTCCATTGTCTTTTTATGATAGCATCTCCCTTCATGATGTATGGACTAGCTGCTATGCTGACTGTATTCGTACTATGCATTTTCCTGCTTGTTGTGGCACGTATACTGCATGTTAGGGCACGTTAGTTAAAATAAATATTTTAAACTGTTTCGTGTCTCTGTCAGATCTTATTGTGGACAAGAACAAGAGTGCGAGCGAAAGGGTGTGTCTTGTTACCACGATTCCTGAGAGATCTGGGAGTGTTGTGTTCTGGGGTGTCTAATCGCTTGCTTCTCTGTGACTGAGTAGGAGAGCAAGTGAGACACTATAGGTAGTTGGTCCTGGGTTCGTGGGTACTAAGGTGGGAAGAAGACCCAGTCCCTATACACCAAGGTCCCATTTCCTGCGCATAGTTCTGTATTTGTGTAGAATCCCTGCAACAGGTGGTTTGTTCTCTCCTCACATATTTGTGTCGGATGCAAATCAGGATTGAGGTGCTTTTTAGGAGCGGTCTACTTCTTTTGATGCTCTGATGCCAGCATGCACTGAAATCAGATTACAGCTGCACCGTGAGAGCTCTCATAAGATCGAACTATTTTGCCAGAAATATGTACTCTGGGCCACAATACAGATGTTAAAACTCATCAGGTGATAATATTTAAAAACCAGAGCACAGTGCAAACCCAGATGGATACATCACAAGCGCTCTGCAGATGTCTTGGCGCTGTTGAACTAATGTGTCATGTGTGTCAGGATGAGGTGCCGTGCAAGAACTCTCTTGGTGCCTCAGTTGTAGGAAAACTTCAACTCGCTGTCCATTATGACTGCTCGATGAACGCATCAAATCTTTGGAAATTAATGCATGATGCAAGTCAGTGTGATGGTTGTATCGGGGCATGATTGTTGTGCCTGGTCATTGGGGGCATTGTCTGGAAACAGTAATTGGGCATGACTGCACATCTGAGGCTGTAACTAGGCATCTGATCGTTAATCCTGGACATTTGAGAATTCATTTGTGCATGCCAGGTTCTAATCGAGCATCTTCTGTTTCGACTTGGGTATATGATCATTGTGTAGCATTTTACATCTGAACATTGCTATGGTGTTGATTTACCCCCAGCACATCTTTGCAGCTCCTTGAGTAATGTCCAAGTGGCAACTTAAGTACTCCTTTGTCTGTTTAAGTTTCCTTTTTTGTTATTAAATATTTAATTGATCTTTCATTTATTGTACTTTATGTCCGATACGTAACTTCACAGACAAATGGCATGTAATGTTATCAGGGTCAAAGAATGTGTAATGTCATATCCTGTGATATCAGCAGGAGCAAAGGTCAAGTAATGTCACTTCCGCTACCCCTGGCCTTTTATTGGCCTATATATAGGCCTGATCTGTTTATTATGAAATGCTATATCAAAGAAAGCAGGCCAGACACTGTTATTGTGAAAAGCATAGGTTAAAGCCATTAGGCCTTTAAATGTGGGTTGTTAATACACTGTGTTAAAGCCTGTAGACCGGTATTGTGCTACATATAATCTCATAGATCATCATAGTAGGCAAGGGTTTTGGTGTTGGCTACCCACTGAGTCAAACCCATGGGGTAGAACATTTGTACTTCAAGGCCCTTGTTATACCGTTCTAGGAAGGGTCGTATATTGGTTTGCCAACTGTATTTTGTAAATATTTGTAATTATATTAACTGTATACCATTGTCTTGCAGAAAACCTTATGCAAAATACAGCAGGGGTGAGGTGGTTATTGTAACAGGTCGATGATAAAAGCTTTAGAGCTGATTGGTTTATTGGAAAAGGTTATGTCAGAGGTCATTGATCTAATCATATTATTAGGAAAATGTATGACAAACTCAGTAGACCTTACTTTCTGGTTATGAAAATCCAGTATTACAGCCAATTGGCCAAAAAGGAGTAATTGTTATTACTCTGTTGTAAAGCCTGTACACCGATACAGGTTTACACGCATTCCCGCAGATTACTGTAGTAGGCCTGAGTTTCGGTGTTGGTTTCTCCCTCTGGTATCCCCCCTCTTACACACCCTGCAGGTAAAAGATGTGCAATCTGATCATCTCTGTTACCGCTCTTAGGAGGGGTTGACTATTGTTTTGCAACTGTAATATTGTGCAGATTTATAATTTTCTGTTTTTTACATGGTTTGTCTTCTGGGAAAGCTTCTTCCGAATTTGCTAGGCCTGAGTTGGTTATGGTAACAAGCCGTTGACAAAGGCTACAGGCCTGATTGGCTCAATGGGAAAATGTATGTAAGATACCATAGGTCGGATCTGTCTATCATGAAAAGTTATGACAAAGGGCGTACACTTTGTTAAAGGCTGTAGACAGATATTGTGTTACATGGAATGCCGCAGTTAACCATAGTAAGCAAGTGCTTTGGTGTGGGCGATCCCGTCTGACACACACTTGGAGATGAAGACTTGCAATCATTGTTAGGCACTTTTAGAGGAGTTGAACATTGTATATAGTTTCATATATTTGTAATTATATGACTGTAAGCCTGATAGCTGCCAGCTTGTACACTGTATAGGAAATATATCTTGGATATGGTGACAAGCCAAGGATGAAGGCTGTAGGCATGATTGGTTCATTGGAAAAAGTAATGTCCCATGCCGTAAGTCTGATCTGTTTATTATGAAAAATTACAAGAAAGGCAGTACTCCTGACCACTGTTCCCTCTAACGTGCGCGCGTGCGCTAGCGCGCACCTATATCTCCTGGAGCGCGCACCGTAAAATACAAAGCGCGCACAGGCAACTGAGGACCGTGGCGCCACCGCTTTTAAAATGCGTGCGGCGCGAAAACGGTCAGATTGAGTGCCTTTGTTAAAGTAATCATGTTAATCGCTGCGCCCGCCATGCGCTGCAATTAACATGATTACTTTAACAAAGGCACTCAACTGCCCTGCAGCTGTGCGCTATCAACAAATGAAAGGCAGCAAGTCTACAAGCATGACGTGTGCGTCACACACGTCGTGCTTGTAGACTTGCTGCCTTTCATTTGTTAATAGAGAAGTGCTGGTAATTGCTAGGGACATCATTGGTGCCTTCCTGACCTGCCATTGTCTTCGCGTGTATAGTAGCCAGGTCATCAATAAAAGCAAGAATTCGTGTTTTAACTCTATCATCCCCGCAATGTGCAGAAAACTTAATTAGTCACTACAGATGGGAGATTTTTCTTGCAAGCAGGTAGGAAACTCAGTATTCAACTTTTCGGATCAAGCTGTTGCACGGATTATTTTAGACAGAGTGAACTCTGCTGTGGTTCGTCTCAGGAACAAAAGAGAAAATAGCTTGGGAAAGTAGCAGAGAATAAAAGGCCAGAGTGTGTTAAACCATGTCTTTGTCATCTTACTTTATTTGCTGCTTAAACTGCTATTTCTGGCCTAAGTACCTTTCACTGAATAGTTGTCTAGGAATGTTTTATGCAGTTTCCTGCTGCAGAGTTAGGTCATAATCTGTGTCGGAAAAGTAATTTTTTAGAGCACAGCATTGCCACTTTTCCATTCCAGCGTGACCATAGTCTCATTAGCATTAACATTCATAGGGTGAACTCTACCATAATCCGAGGAGAACTGGCGGTAGGCAAATCCTGCTTGGTATGAAGGCATTCTTATCTAAAGACGGATGTCTGATAATTATTTGAGAGCAAGCCCATCTATCACTGCTATTGATAGGAATATTATGTGGTTTAACTATTTATAGAACACTGCTTTGTTTTTGCCCTAGAAGATACACAAGGGGTTTATGTATCCTTTAATAATCTTCCAAGCAATGTACAAATTTACAAATTAATGAAAATATTTTCATTTTTGACAAACAAAATGCTGAAAGTCTTGGTAACTGTGCCTAACTGCACAGCATAGTTATTTGCAGGTGTATGCCAGTTGCCAATCAGATGCAGTCGCTTGCTTCTTTAACTATTGCTCATACAGGCCTGCCAAGTATCACCATCAGACGTGACTCTAATGCATTTCAGTGTGGTGTTCCACATCACTGCACTGAAATGCATTCTCACGCATTTCACTGTCTCACTCTGCCTGTACCAGCGCTGAAACTGGCTGCGCCAGGCTGCTAGTGCGCGCGCCGGTGCCTGGTCACCTGTGCGCCGGCTCTGCTGCTCCCCGCAGACTTGCTAGCACTCAGGCTCGCTCAGTAAACAGTTAATGATGATCTTGTCCGAGTGCTACAATGTTACAATCTGGCCCCGGCCCTGCTATGCTAAGCCGGCATCGTACTGGCTGGTGCCCCGGGGGGATGTGACCTCACGTCGTGGAACACAGCCTGGAAGGAAGGGAGGTCGGTCAGAAGCGGCGTGGTGGACTCGGGGCTGAGTTGTGCTGTCCACGGCATAAACTTTGAGAGAGTGCGCAGTGCTGCCTGCACATTACCCGGCCTTGGACCCCGGACCGCAGCATCGTGAATCAACACTGACTCTCTCTCAGCATCATGGCCGCGCATGAGAGGCCTGTTGGGCGCTCAGCTGAGGGGAGAGCTGCCTGCAGCGGTGCTGGGCCAGTGTGCGGCCGCGACAGACTGGACACGTCTTCATTGCTTGATTTTTGCTCGCGAGAAGTGTCACTCATAGTCGTTGAAATGTCACTCATAATTTCACTGAAATTATGAAAATGTCACGCATGGCAATCTGAAACCTTGGCAGCTATGCACATAGTTAAATTGTTTGCATTTCATGTGTTCTGGCCATTTAGTTAAACCAGAATTTATTGCAATTAACTACCTGGTTATTTAACCTTTACTGTGGGTGAGTCTCACTACTGGAGTCTGACACATGGTAAATTCATGGTAAGTGGAGTGAGCGTGTTTACTGCCAGTGTCTGCCTTTGTTAGTGTAAGAGGCACCAAGCTGGTTAAAGGTGAACACATGTAAACACACGTGTGCGGGCTGCACGTATGAAACTACAGTCATGCACAGCCTTGTAATTGCACATAGCTATTCTGGCACAGAAGGGACTCTGCCTTAATAGGTGCTGACCTGGAGTAGGCCCTATATTATTAGTGAGCATTCTTACAGAGGTCAGTAAGGCTTATTGGAAAATCTGTGGTGTTTTCATTGTATTATACATCTAGGCCAAATCTGCAGTGAGTTTCACTCCAAATAGGCTTCCACAGTCCTGCAAGATTTCAAATTGGTAAAACTCATACAGTGAGTTTGAACGTTCAGGGCTTCAACATTATACATCCACATCTTATGGCGCTACATGAATTGTTTTATTTATCATACTCTGCTCCTCATCAGATTCCAAGCCTTTGTACCCCCAACCAACTGGGGCAAGTAATTTACCCTGCTACCCAGCCAAGGGAACAAAGACCCCTGCACACAAAATGGTTGCTCTGAATTGCATTTCTTTATTGACAGTATTAATAATGAACAGTGCAATGCCTATACATTTTATGAACACATTTCAAAATGTTTATTAATTCCATTGGTTTAAATTATGATACAAGGGTAAATCACAATATAATGCTATTTTATAAACATGGTGAAATCGTGACAAACCTGTAGGCCTGCCTTCTACCTATTGACATCCCTTTTAATGTATAGCTTTTACACAGTATTACATGGTTTCTGTTATTAATGTGGTAAAGGTAATAACCTGACCAAACCAGTCATCCTGCTTTATATATAATGATACTACCTTATAATGTGATATTATAACTGATACAAGTGGAGGCGATTGTGATTATGTGGTTCAGTACCCACTAAGGGTGAAATGTGATATGAGAATGTCACCAAAGTTATTTTAATCTACTTGATGTATATATTCATCAGTTAATAGTTGCGTATGGTTGTGAAATAAGTGTACTTTTCCCTTTTAAAAGTAAAGGCACTAACTGGACATTTTTTTGGAGTATTGTTGTTGCGTGCCAGAAAATTGGTATTGCTAGTCCACAGCATCTCTTCTAAATAGGCCTTGGACTAATCAACTTAGCTACCCTAGCCAAGTGTTACAAAGGGGTACTTGGCTCCGAGTCAAAAGGCAATTGCAGACTTATTACTTGCACAAGACTCTCATCCTTCCCAACTAATAACCCAGTTTCTCATAGTCTCTCTTTGTAGTTTTGACATGTTTCAGCCAATACTGATTTGCAGACCTCCTCTGGACAATCCTGCTAGGACCTATACCAAAATTCTTTACTATACACTTGAATATTTCTTGTCTGTGCACAAGCGAGTATATTATAGGCGGGTGTGTGTTTGTGTGTGTGTGTGTGTGTGTATATATATATACACAGAAAAGGAAGTTGGCTGGGTATGTAGGCACACACAACTCACTCAGTACAGGTAGAATATATTCATAAGTGTCTGTTTCTTAAATGTCCATGTATCGTTTGGTGCTCTGGAGGAGGGAGAGCCACCTAGTCTTCCTCTATTGGAAAGAGAATTTTCCAAATTGAATTCAAAAGGTTTCTCAGAGCATTCAAAGAATTGATTCGAGGTCGCTGTATCAACAGTTCATGCCCTGCAGGAACTAGGGGTGCATGCACACAGGGGGCATAACATGTGCCCCCCTGCATGTATCCCCAGTTATGCGATCTTGTATAGGCTCCCAACATTTCCCCACCCTATGAACAGAGCTCTAGTTGAGAATCTTTAGTGAAATCTTATCTTTGTACCACCGTAGGAGTCTTGTGCTTTTACTAAAGCCGAAGTGAGCTTGCTTGTGTAACCAATTCATGTCATGGTGTGTGTATGTAAATTGCAAACCTGCCTTAAAACCCATCATGTGGCGCTTTATGTGTGGAAATGAACCGTATAACACTTTTTAAGCAGAACATTTCGAGTGATTTTTGCACTATTTGTCGCTGCACCCACATGCGCGGTCTGGTTCTTGGCGCACATAGCATTGGCTGCAGCGCACAGAGACCTTACACTGCCGCACATAGAGGAAACAAATTAGAGGGAACATTGCTCCTGACCTGTTTATTTCGAGAGCCATATGTTTGAGCCAGCAGGCCTTTAAAGGTGGATCATATTAAACTGTGTTAAAGTCTGTAGGTGGGTATTTCGGTCGATGGAAACACACAGATTACTGAACGGGCGAGGATGTTGGTTTTGGCTCCTTCCTTTGAAAAGTGATGAGAGCTGAAGATTCGCGCTGTGAGAATCCCTGCTAGATCCCCTTAAGAGGGACTGCCAAGAGTAGTTGTCTGCCAAGTCCCCATAATAAAAAAATATATACATACATACATTGACATAGAGGGTCTTCGGGTCAGCCCCCTTCTGTCTGCTTGAGTGTCATTCACAGCCTGCTTCTCCCCATGATGGCATATTAAATGGGGCAATGGTTTAGCCCATTTCTGCCATTTACTCTATTGCCCTGTGAGTGACAGCACGTTTCCTCACCACATGTGTGAATCCACCTGAAAATGAGTGTACTTCAGTGCCTGGGCTGGTGGGTCAGTCATTTAGTTTTCCATGTTTCCCTTTACTAGGTCCCTTTTCATTCTTTCCTGTTTCGTTTATTTTTACTTTCTTTTTGAGTGCCCTTCAGTTTCTCACCTAATCCTACTAGGTGCCCTGATTACTTTTAATCTTTTAAATTATCTTACTTGTGTTTGTTGATTTTGTATGTCTCTGTGAGCCCCTTGCTCTGTGCCAGGCTCCTCTCCATCCATGGCCTGGTCATGTAAAAGCATTCATGGCACAGTGCCTATAGCATATATATCCTGCACAGTGCCTAAATCACATATATGCTGTTTAGTGCCTACAGCACATATATGCTGCACAGTTCCTATGGCACATATATGCTGCGCACTGCCTACAGTACATAGATGGGAGAGGAGTGGCGCAGTGGCTAGAGCAGCTAATTCTGGAGCACGGGGCTCACGGTTTGATCCGCAGCGCCGGAGGCAGATCAGCTCATCTCAGCATCATGTGACTCTGGGCAATAGCTCACTTAATCTCCCCGACGGTCCCCAGCTCCCGGTGCATTTACGGGTGATTAGTTTACGCTTTACAAATACCGGGTTTGATATATGCTGCACAGTGCCGACAGCACATACATGCTGCTTAGTACCTACAGAACATATTTGCTGCACAGTGCCTATAGCACGTATGTGGTGCACAGTGCCTAAGAAACATAAGTGCTGCACATTGCCTACATCACATATATGCTGTATAGTGCCCCTCGCACATATCTGCTGCACAGGGTCTAAAGCACATACATACTGCTCAGTGCCCACAGCACATATATGCTGCTTAGTACCTACAGAACATATATGCTGCACAGTGCCCACAGAACGTATATGTTGCACGGTGCCCATAGCACATTATGCTGCACAGTGCCTATAGCACGTATGTGCTGCACATTGCCTACATCACATTTATGCTGCACAATACCCACGGCACATATATGCTGCACAGTGCCTACAGCACATATATGCTGCACAGTGCCCACAGCACATATATGCTACACAGTGCCCACAGCACATATATGCTACACAGTGCCCACAGCACATATATCCTGCACAGTGCCTACAGCACATACATGCTGCACAGAGCCCACAGCACCTATTTGCTGCACAGAGCCCACAGCACATAAATGGTGCACAGACATGCTGTGTCTATAGCACATATATGCTGCGCAATGTCTATAGCACATATATGCTGCACGGCGGCCACAACACGTTTATGGTGCACAATGTCCACACAGCACATACAGGCTCCACACTGCCTCGTCCTGTCTGAAGCAGCTTCCGAAGGGGGGAGGGGTCAAGGGTCGGCAGAGGGATGGCTTAACGTGCTGCCGGCTTATGCCGAGAATCCTAGTCTGTTGAATTTTGAGTTTAATAAAAATAAATGTAAATGTTACAGGAAATGTACACTTGATAATTGACTATCACTCTATTTACTCATCTGTTCAGAACAGGCAGGTCACTTCCGGTGTACAATCCCACTGAACGCAGAAGGCGGTGACACACTAATGTAAATACTTCCCTGGCTCTGACTTTCATCAGCAAATACTGCGCTCAAATAAAACCATTCGGTTCTAAGGTTCCGGCTCTCACAGGAAGAACCGGCGGAGCCAGCTGTGCCCCACTGGTACCCAGGGCCGTGGAACCACGCCAGCTCCGAGGCGGGGTCGTCCTGGTGTGAGGGCGGGACACGAGCCGAGCCAGGGGCAGAAAGTGCAAAACTGGGGGGGCGGAGCCAACTCCGAGGCGGGGCATCCAGGTGTGAGGGCGGGGCACGAACTGAGCCAGGGGCAGAGAGTGGAAAACTGGGGGGCGGGGTCCACCCAGTGTGGGGGCGGGATACGAACTGAGCCAGCCGCAGAGAGTGCACAACTGGGGGGAGGGGCCAGACCCGGGGCGGGGTCCACCCAGTGTGGGGGCGGGACACGAACTGAGCCAGCCGCAGAGAATGCACAACTGGGGGGCGGGGCCAGCCCCGGGGCGGGGTCCACCCAGTGTGGGGGCGGGATACGAACTGAGCCAGCCGCAGAGAATGCACAACTGGGGGGCGGGGCCCGGGGCTGGGTCCACCCAGTGTGGGGGCGGGATACGAACTGAGCCAGCCGCAGAGAGTGCACAACTGGGGGGCGGGGCCAGCCCCGGGGCGGGGTCCACCCAGTGTGGGGGCGGGATACGAACTGAGCCAGCCGCAGAGAATGCACAACTGGGGGGCGGGGCCAGCCCCGGGGCGGGGTCCACCCAGTGTGGGGGCGGGATACGAACTGAGCCAGCCGCAGAGAATGCACAACTGGGGGGCGGGGCCAGCCCCGGGGCGGGGTCCACCCAGTGTGGGGGCGGGACACGAACTGAGCCAGCCGCAGAGAGTGCACAACTGGGGGGCGGGGTCCACCCAGTGTGGGGGCGGGATACGAACTGAGCCAGCCGCAGAGAGTGCACAACTGGGGGCGGGGTCCACCCAGTGTGGGGGCGGGATACGAACTGAGCCAGCCGCAGAGAGTGCACAACTGGGGGCGGGGTCCACCCAGTGTGGGGGCGGGGCACGAACTGAGCCAGCCGCAGAGAGTGCACAACTGGGGGGCGGGGTCCACCCAGTGTGGGGGCGGGGCACGAACTGAGCCAGCCGCAGAGAGTGCACAACTGGGGGGCGGGGTCCACCCAGTGTGGGGGCGGGGCACGAACTGAGCCAGCCGCAGAGAGTGCACAACTGGGGGGCAAGGGAAAGATTTTTATGTACATTTTGACAAGACAAAAATGCTGCACGCTTGCTTTGTTTGTAAAGCACTTGCTACAAATACATTGCTTCTTGGCGCTGAAACACATCAATAAAACATAACACGCAATAAAAACAACGTGTGCATATAACAATCAAAGCAGCGTAAAATAGTAGATAAAGCAGTATGAACAGAATAGTATTTGTTCTTTTTTTTTGTATTTCTTGAAACAGCAGTAACTTGGCGGTACAGAAGAACACTGACAGAGGATTGGTTACAGGTAGAAGTGATAATGTCAGGGTCGGATTGGGATCACAATTCGGCCCGGGCAATCCCCAAAAAGTGGCTCACATTCCTGGATCACGCCCGTTCACGAAACAGCATTTGGCTAGTCTCATCTGGGTCATTTTTAGAGAAATGTTTGGTAAATTATGTATTTTAAAGCTCATAGAGCCAGAAACATCGGTGAAAACTAGAAGCACTACGTTTTGGCGGGGCGGGCGAAGTGAAATAAAGTGGCCCAAAGGCCACAACTCCTGATATGGCTATGTTTGCCACCTGGCCGTTTTTTTAACCTGCATTACCAGTATTTTAATGCCCTTGCCAGTACGAAAATGAAGAAAAACACCTAAAGCTGGTATTTTCTCCCCTGATCGATGTGTACTTTAAAGTTTGAACAGTAAACGTAAGATGAAAGCAGTTTAAAATGTGGTCTAAAGCTTCTTTCATGATCCCGTGAATGATAGTTAAAACTAAACAAAGGAAGAAAAGGCATGTTAAGAAGGAATACAGACTTTTTTATTGTTGAACAAAGAATCCTCCCTCATTATTAAGTTCCAGCCTTTGCAGATTCTTAAAAAATGAGCAAACAGAAGGTCATGTTTTTTTATTGTAGTTTTATATAGCGTAAACTCGGCCAAATGGCACAATTATATGAGCACCAGTTACATTACAGAAGATCAAATTTATTTTTATTTTAAGCTTTGCACAATTAAGTTATTTGCCCAGAATCACAGGATGTTGAGGTGAGGCTGGGACTCGAACCTATTTCCATAGTTCCACATTCAGCAGCTCTGACCCTAACATTACATTATCTAGATTTTCCGCTCTGGGAAAGGTGCTTCACAGCAAGGTTTATGCAAACATACCCCTCCCCCCCCCCCAAACACCAAGGCCTGAAAGACACTGTAGCCGAGGTGCCAACGACAGGCCCTCATCAAGGCCATTCACTTACTCACCCCAGACCAGCCCAGCCCAGCCAACTGTTGCCTCAGGGTGATGGCCTGGCAGGGGAGTGGTGAAGAAAAGCACAGAGCTGCTGCTGCTCCAGGGGAGCCGAGGTGATAATGGCCCACAGCAGGGGAGTGGGACATTGATTCTGGGCGTCTGCGTCGGCCCCACGGGAGGCCAAGATAAAGTCTGCAACAGACAGAACAATATTGGCCTAGCGACGCTGCTGAAAGCAACCCCCTCAGAGCCTCCTTGCTCATGATGCTGCCCCCCCCACCCTTACAGGGGCCTGGTGGGGAAGACAATAAGGCTCTGTGGGCTGGTTGACAAAAACCGGCCCACTGGTGACCATAAGGCACTGGCCCATCGGCCAATGTCCGACTGTCCACCTTCCCAATCCGATGCTGGTTAATGGTACCTTGTTGTGGCATGAGACAGGGTGAAACTGTACAGTAAATGGGAAAAAAGCAAAAATAAATGGAAATTAAATTAAAAAATATAAGAATAATGCATGTCAAATATAAAACATCAGAGCAAACTATAACCAGACGTCAATGCTCAAGAGAGAGAGGAAAGCAGAAGTTATAAAGCCAGGTTTTCAAACACTTTCTAACCTACAAAAATGTAGAGATGTCACTGATGTTGTAGGCACTCCGTTCCGCACCCTAGAAGCAAACACTGAGGGGCATATGTACAAGCCCCTATCGCCACAGAAACTCACTTTTTGTGGCGTTCCTGTGGCGATAGGGGCCTTGCCTTATGTACAAGGCAGCGTTAAGCCACTTAACGTGGCTTAACGCTGCCTTGTACATAAGGCCCCCTTTCACACTATGATTAGCGTGGAAGGGGCGTGCAGTGGGTGTTGCGGTGGACGTTCCACCGCAACACCCATTCATTTTGACGCTGCCCCCTATGTGGCGTGCATAGGAGGCCGCGCCAAAATTAAGACCAGGAAAACCCTGGTCTTAAGTTGGCGAAACGAAGAGAAATGCATTATTTCTCCTCGTTTTTGCTTTTTCCATGAGTGCTGCCTTGTGCAGCACACATGGAAAAAGCAAAATGCCATGATTTGTTTATGTACAGGAAGGTGTCCCTTCCTGTACATAAACAAACCTTTAAAAAAATACAATTTTGTCACTTTCATGTGTGCTGCATGAAGCAGCACACATGAAAGTGACAGAATTGCATTTTAGGATTGTTTATGTGCAGGAAGGGACACCTTCCCACACATAACCAACCCTCCCCTGCACACAGACACCCTTGCACTCTGGTGCAAGGGTGCCTGCGTTGTCACTAAGTTGCTAAACTTAGCGCCATCGCAGGGGGAAACGCAAGGCTGCACCATATTCTTGTAAATAAGGTGCAGCCTTGCGTTTCAGAAGTGGCGGAGAGAGGCGTTAAGCCAAAGAGGCTAACGACACGCTCCGCCACTTCCTTGAACATATCCCCCTTAGACTCTTCCACCACCTCCACCAGCAAATAAAGAAAAGATTGATTAATTGATTGCGATTTTATAGAGAGCGGCTAATACCCAAGAACCGGGGGTCCTGACGCTATGTGGTCCCAAGAGAAAGGGCCTGATTCACAAAGGGCCTCTGCCCTCGTGGTAGAGGCCCCACAGTCGTGAGGGAGTCTCTGCCCTCGTGGGGGAGGCCCCACAGTCGTGGGGGAGTCTCCACACTCATGGTAGAGGCCCACAATCGTGGGGGAGTCTCCGCACTCGTGGTAGAGGCCCACAGTCATGGGGGAGTCTCCGCACTCGTGGTAGAGGCCCACAGTCATGGGGGAGTCTCCGCACTCGTGGTAGAGGCCCACAATCGTGGGGGAGTCTCCGCACTTGGGCGGAATCTCTGCCATGAGAATTCTCATTCTGGAGATTCCGCCCTGAGTGCGGAGACTCCACTACGAATGCGGCAGCGGTGATTTTCACATACTTATAGATTTGCAGCATTTCCACATAATCCATCATCTGCCGCATATTCTGCAGATTTTAACAAAAAATAACGTTTTTTTCTAGCTCAAATGGTTCAAACGTTACTAAAAATACAACAAAATGTCTCCGTGCAGTGGAAGGCCTATTGCACAGCTGGACCTTGGGGGGTTCCTGGACGGTTTCTGTTGCTTATTGCTATATTTGGCTGATAGCCTGGTACTACTGAGGTGCAACAAATGCCCAGAGAGTGTTACCAAGTTTAAAAATGATGAAATAACGAAGTAATACTATTACAAAATGTACAGCATTACGCCACATAATTTGCCTTTTCATGCTGCATAATTGACTCAATCCTGCTTCAGGATTTGGCCCTCTCCTGCCGCAAAATTCCAGTGGCACTGCCTATGCTTGGCAAAAAATGAGTGATTTTAGTTGTATACGGCAGTCCGGAAGCGACAGACTAGTCCACGTGGAGAAGGTACCACCATTGGTCAACACTGATGGGCTTTCTACCTGGGGGTCTGCACTCTTACTAGTCCATGTCTCTTTTTCAGGTGTGTTGATACCTCTCCAGACAACTTTTAAAGAGTTCAGCAAAACATTTCAAAATTTATTTTTGCTGGGACTGGAAGCAAATAAATGAAACCTGAAAAAGATCTAACTTGATAAGATTTTTTGCTGCCTCCGAGTGATCTGTATGCGTGGTAAAGGAATGCATTGTTAAGACACATTCATTGTTACAACCGTGTTGCAAAGGCAACGTGTGATTCTGCAGTCGTCGTAATCTATATTTCCCTATTTTTATACCTGGTGCCAGCTTTGAAGTGGAAAAAACAAAAAGAGTCTCCCCCGACCCCCCCACAGAAGTGTCGGGAATTTTCTACCTCCATTCCCTGGTCCCAGCATGTCTGGAGTCACAAAAGGCTAGTGTGAAGTTCTTTGTGTGTTTGCTGGGGCAGTGTCTTTGGACTGTAAGTAGACTGTGCAGATTTTCATCCCCATCCTGCTAAGATGGACCATTCTGCCAACATCCAGTCCCCCTATTGTGAGGTTGTCTGGGAGGAATACACAAAGGCCAACTACACCTAGTCATGTAACCCAAGAAATAGCGTGCAGGGACCAAATGGTTAGGACAAGAAAATGCCAACTTTCTATAAGTGCCATTTCCAGAATTGTGAGGTAAAATCTGACTTTACCATTAAAGAGGGTTTAAAATTGCAATTCTGTAGACACCAAGCATGATATTTCTACTTGTTACCAAACAAAATGTATCATTTATTAAATGTAATAAGATAACCCAATGTTATCCTATGGGAGTGGTAGGCCTCACAATAGTGAAAAACAAATGTAGGAGCTTTTCACTACCAGGACATGTAAAACATAAAAGTACATGACCAACCTTTTAAATACAATGCACCTTGCCTATGGGCTGTTGAGGGCCTACACTAGCATAGCCAAAATGTCTCGCCTTTGGGACCTTACAAGTGTTTAACTAGAGCTATTGGCTTTGCAAATGTGTCTAAGCTATGTTGTAGAGTAGTGTGGCTTGTGTGCAGCATGTTGCAGAGTTATAATAAAAGAATGTTATAAGCATTTTTGTTACCTTATTTATAAATAAGATGATATTATCTATAACTGAACGACTTATTAAAAAAGAGAAAATGAAAATAACGCTTCAATGGCAAACTCTGTAAAGTGGCGCTAATGTGCGTGGTTGTGAATAAATCAATCTGGCCACTTTGCGACCACTCTGTCTTGCTTTAATTAATGTATTTATTTTTATTATTTTGAACCTTTTCTTTCTCTCCGTCCCGAGGCTCCACTTTGGAATAGGAAAATATCAAAAAAGACATTTCCAGCAATAGTGTTTTTCTTTTTTGGATCCATTTAACTGGGGAACAAATAAAGGAAAGGAGAGGAAGAGAGGGTAAGAGCCGTTTCTTAAAGTCACGGTTTTCAGCAAGTGAGGAGGAGCGAGGCAGAGACAGAAAGAGAGGGACTAAGAGGAAGAACGAGAGAGACGCGGGGAAAGGGCAGAGCAGGAGACGTGAACACGGACTGTCCTTGTCTTCTCTGGGCAAGAAGGGAAAGACAGAGTCCTTTTCCTTCTCTGCCGTCCCCCTCCTGTCCCCGAATGGCCGAGTCTTATCTTTAGGACTTGGCTATTTCTGCCGTCCTGGGATGCATTTCTGAAATAAAAAAGTAGGGAAACGGATTGCATTAAATTAAAGAAGTAGTGGCATGCTAGGGGGGTTCGCAGTACGAGGTCTCTCTGCTGTGAAAAACCTGCAGCTGTGTATGTGCTTGGAGGGTGGGGGAGGGCTCCGAGCGGGAGGCGGGAGGGGGGAAGCCACAAACAAACAGGCAGCGAAGGAAGCGAAAGTGAAGGCTGCCCTAATATCGATATGTCCAAAACATAAAGTGCGGCATCCGCGAAGCCCTGCTGATGAGCGGACGGAAAGGAAAATGGAGTGCACAGGGACCAACAGATATTAAAAACAGAATAATGCCACAGTAACAGGGGCAGTCGCCTGGGAGGGTTCAAAATGCCAAAAGGCTGGACTAATTTACCCTATACACCAAACAGAAGCAGGCATTTAATAAGGGCACTAACAGACGCCAATAGAAAAGAGAGGAGTTTCTTCCACCACAAATACCAGATACAGCAGGCCTTACAGAGCAGTGCATGCACACTGCGCTAGGCCTGGCCTAAAAGGGGAGTTTTAGGATTGGCAAAGGGGTTATTTTGCCAGGTCGAAGTGGCAGTTTAAAACTGCATTCAAACTGCAATGGCAGGCATGAGACATTTTTTGAAGGCTACTTAAGTGGGTGGCGTAATAAGTGCTGCAGGCCCTCTAGTAGCATTTAATATACTGGCCCTGGGTATATGGTATACTACCGTACTAGGGACTAATAAGTAAATTAAATATGCCAATCAGGTATAACCAATTTTGACCATGTTTTAGGGAGTAAACACAAGCACTTTAGCACTGGTTAGCAGTGGTAAAGTGCACAAAGTCCTATGGCCAACTAAAACAAATTCAGTAAAACAGGAGGGGAGGCAAAAACATTTGGGGGAAGCCCACCGTAAGGCTGACAGGTCTAACACCCTTGTTTTAATTTTAAGTGGTCTAAAAACACCTAGGATTTTAATGCATTTACCCATTCACTTTAGAAAGACATCTGTCTTATAGATGGCATCAAAGCATCCTAACAGTCTAAGAATCCAGCGTGTAATCAAGCCATGCACATAGGGTTTTGTGTTTTTTCAGTAACCTGTTCAAAATTGTTAATTACTTATGTCTTTGGAGGCAGAAATGTGTCAATTCAATGAATGAAAATGTAGAGTAACTCAGTTGGATCTAGAAATCAATCAGAAATGTGACATTAATTCAGCATAACGAGCAGAGCACCTTAAAGGGTGAACAAGAGCCCAAACAGAAGGAGTAAAACTGGTTGATTCAGGTTATGATCTAGTCACGGACGACTGGGATTGTACATAGGATTGGATCAAGTTCTTTTGTCTTATCCATGTTTGTGGGGGAGATTATCTGAAGGTGGCTTCAGGGGACATCATTGACGCTTTCTTCTGCTTCTATCACAGATTTCCAGAAAATGTACATTCCAGTGCAGCGGGGAGAAGGCACATACTCATAAGGTACACCATAAACGAATGATTCGTGTTGATTCTGTGATGGAAAAGTGGTGTCTGAAAGTTGACTACCACTTTTATCCAAGATGCTGTACAATGTTCTATGTTTAAATACCAGTCCCACCCCAGGGCTGCTGACAGTACCAGTGTCCTCACAAGGTGCACACCATACCTATCTCTTGATTCATACCCATGAAAGAACATTGAAAGTGGTGGCTCAAAAATGAAGTTATCTTTCTAAGTTGTGCTTCATCACGCATCCGAAAACTATCACACGCGCCTGGTAGGGGCACAACCTTTGCACCGCTTCCCTTTCTGGAGCATTGCTGCATTCTCCAAGCTACTCAGGTTTGGGCTGAGCAGTAGCAGTATGTGCCTGAGGGGATGAAGCTTGGAGAGGACATTCATTCATAAATGTCATAAGATGCACCTCAGATGTGCTGGGAATACCTCTCAATTTCTAGGTGAATCTGGCCCTGCTGGGAATCCAGGGAGAGACAGACATTCCCAAATACAGCCAACTGGTCTACAGCCTTGGTCTGGCAGTCGTGAGGTGAGATACCGCTCAGTGCTGGGGCGGCATGATGCAAACAGCGTGCATTGATGCATGCTAGGAGAGAGGCTTACCTGTTTGACCTGGGGTTGCCCTAAGAAATCGGATACAATTTGGTGTCCGGAGAGAATTTCACAGTTTAACACTGATAGTAACCCAACTCTTCAGCATGCAAGGAACAAGCCATGTATCCTCCTGATGTTCCACCCGCAGGTACATAAAACAAGTACCCAGTAAATATGTGTCTGGCTACCCTTTGTTTCCTTTCCTAAGATCAAAAAGCCAACCCGATCACTAGAGGCTCCTATGTGATGAATTATCTTTACAGTCTCGGTGTTACATTGTTGACGTTTCGACCCTAGTCGAAGAAATCAGTGGGTCTTATCAGGACAGCAGATTGCCATCTGGCTCTGTCGTACAGCTGGCACAAAAAGCAGGGACATCTTAAGGATTTTCAGGGCCCTGGGACAAATGTATTTTGGGGGCCCCTGTTTAGAAGAACTTTGAATTTGTGATCCAATTTCAGCTCTTTCATGCCCTCTTTGGCCAGGTCACTGACAGTGCACGGGCACACTCGTCCAAATTCTAAATATGTTTATATCAAATATTCAGGGATAGTGACGTGTGTTTTCCATATTGTAGCACAGCAGCAGCTCACTAATATTACTGCAAATAATCTCTGTGACGCTCTCCCGTTTCTCATACGTGAGGTCCGGTTTTAATCTAAAAGAATCTTTTTATGGATGTTGCATGAAAAAAACACGTCTCTGCAAAATATCTGTAATAGACTCACACATCACCCACATTAAAAATGAATTAAAGAAAAGCTGCATTTAAAACAATCTATTTAAGAATTATTCAAGGTCATCAGACTCTGCAGAACAGAGCTGGCTCTACAGGGGGCACCCAGAAAGGCTGGGGCCCTGGGCCAGAGCCCACTTTACCCATGCTTTCAAATGTCTGTGTCAAGAACTCTCACAAAGGGGTCAAAGGTCTGGACAGAAGTCTGATAAATGCTCTGTGCTTCTCTACCAGTGAATGCTGGAAACACTGACCCCTGGGGCAAAGCCGGCCTCGGTTCGTGAGATGGCGGCCAAAACCCATCCGGGATGTCTGGCTTGCCCACCTGCTGCCAATGGGTTATAGAAATGAAAGGGTGTGGTCGGGGGTCCTGCCAACGCGCTTAGGTCCTGTCTGGGTTACCTGGCTTATGCACCACCTGGCTTGCTGTTATGTGAGCGTGTTAGCTGGAGTAAGTCGTGGTATTGGGGGTTGGGGGTACACGTTGCCTGGTTTATCTGGGCCGTGTTGGGTGCGTATAATAAGTTGTCTTTAACCTGCCGTAGTGGTCGGACGAGGTTTCCCTTGTGCCTTCCCCACACTAGCTCGAATCGAGGCGCTATATCGTTAACAATAAAAAAGAGAAAGGCATTGGTAGCAGGACTATAGAAACTAACTGCGCGCTCCTAAAGGTGGCGCACACGCTCCGCACGCGCACCCCTGCCTCCCCTCCTGTGCTGCGCAGCGCCTTGAATCTAAACCCAAGCGGCTGCTGTGCCTGCCCCTCCTTGGTCCGCTTGTATCGGTGACGTTAAAGGTATCACTTCCTGCTTAACACCGCCCTCCTGATGCCCTCTTCTCGGGGTGTGGGGCACCGGGAGCCCCGGTGCCACCTGGGTGGAAGGGCAGGCGCAGGTGGCGAGCCGGCGGTGGGGGTGGGTACTTGGAGAGCACGTGTGAGCGTGGGCGTGCGTACCTGGCAGGAGGAAGCCGTCCTGGTTGTCTGTGGTAACCAGAGACACATCCTGGACGAGGGAGGAACAGGTGTAAACAGAGACCGTGCCCCTGTCTGCCTCCGACTGAGTGCGCCCGGAGCGGGAGAGCGCTGCAAGTGCCTTGAGTGTACTCAGCCTGGCAGAGGAGCTACATGCAGGTGAGTTACCTCCACTCACGCTGGGAGAGAGGAGCGGGCAGGCTTAGGGGGGAACAGAGTCCTGACTCTGTCTCCTCCCTGTCTGAGCGTGCATGGAGGGAGCGGAGAGCAGCGGTCAGATGAGTCGTTCGCTCCCTCCCTGGGAAAGAGGGACAAGGAGACGCGGGTGTAAACAGAGCCCGTGCCCCTGTCTCCTGACTGCCTCTGCCTGGAGAGGAAGAGGTGCAGGTGCCATGACTACACCCACCCTGGGAGAGGAGCTACATGCAGGTGCGTTATCGACACGCACCGGGTAGAGGTGTTGACAGGTGTGTTCTGAACTCCGTTTTAGCAGATAAGGGAACTGAGGTGGATGTGGTGGGGAGAGGCATAGGAAGGTTAGCCCAGGATCACACAATGTTTGGTTAAGTGGAGATGCAGGGACGGGATCGCAACCTACTTCAAAAGGGAGCAAGGTGACCACTCTGCCTCGTGTCACTTAGGGGGCGGGGACGGCAGGGGTTACACATTCTGGGTAGAATTCCATCAGAACCGAACGGACCTCTGCTCCGGAGGCTCACGGGGACACTTGGTAATAATGACGTGCCCTGTATTCATAGCTGCCCCCGCTTTGCATGTCCCCCCCCACCTTGTAAATGGCAGATGTTGCTGTTACCCTAGTCATTGGTTGTCCCCTCACAAGGATGAAAGGCTGAGTCAGTCCATGGGTTGCACACATATCTATTTGATAGGCGCAATCTTATCAGCCTTTCTCTTTCAGTCTAGAACCATCAACAGCGACGTTTTGCATACATTTCCCATATGTGACATAAGTCATACATCTCACTATATCAGTTGTACCTCTTCACGTGGCCTCAAGCCAGGTCTGTGTGTATGACTTCAATTGTGTTTTTGCATCACACCAATTTGTCGCCTTTCAGCAGCCTCTAGAGCTGTTCTGATTTTTTTGGGACACTCTTTGGTTTCCCCATTAATCTGTTGGCTGAAGTAAATTCCCAAGTTGTGTTACTACCAATGAAGCTCTCGCTTTGGTTGATTACGTAACGAGGCCGCTGCACCTCATAGACACGCCCAAATGAAATTCCCTCAGTATGACCCCCGCCCCCAGCTCCTCTTTAAGTTGTCTCAAGCCCTCCCGTACACAGCTGGCCTCGTGCCAATAGGGCTGGTGGGAGGGGCTAGTTACCCAAAGCAAGCTAGACTGGAGTAATGCAATTATCAGTAAGTAATTAGAGCAGCACCTCTTTGTCGCTTTGTTTAATTACATAATGAGATACAACAAACAATGAGAGAGAACAGGACACCTGAATCTCCATGCTCAACTCAGTTTTGTTTGTGTGGAGTTGGTTGGTCATGGATGAAAGAACTCTTGATCCCAAAATATCCTTTAGGTCTATCCCCTGCACCACCCTGTAATGCTCAATGAAAGTAGAGGGTGGTGCCCATGTTGCCGCCCTACGAATGTCTTCCAAAGATACCACTTGTGACTCTGTCGGAGAAGTAGACATGGGCCTGGTAGGTCTCACTTCCACCTCTTCTGGGAAGGGTATTGCCACTTCTCTGGATGCTAGTGCACCCATTTGCCCTGGAGCGATGGCTTGAATCCCCTCCAAGTTGGGCCAAAATTTAGAAAAAGAGAGGAAGGAACTCTAAACTCCAAGACCATGTCCAAGTAAATGAGAATCGAGTGCCTCACATCTACGGTGTGCAGGCCTTTTTCCTTGGGAGTCTGAGGGTTCGGACAAATACTGGTAGAAGCACCTCCTGGTCAATACGAAAAGCTGAATTTACCTTGAAGACAAAAGACGGGCCTGGGTGAAGCACATCCTGAAACATCCGAAAGAAGGGGTCTCTCACAGAAAGGGAGCCCAGCTTCCCTAATATTTCATCAGTAGTGATTGCCAACAGAAAAAAAAGTTTTCAAATTTAGAATTTTCATGTTCGCTAAATCGAGAGGCTCAAAAGGAGAATTCTTTAAGAGTTAAGGATCAGGATGAAGTCCCAAGAGGAATAAACAGGCCAAGCGATGACCTGATGGTATTAAAACAACCTCTCAATAAATGAGAGGGGCTCTTAACACCAAAAGAGGTAGAGCACCAAATCGACATAAGTCAAAAAACAAGTATCCTCTTTTGGCCTCAATCACACCATACAATAACAACCATCCATTTTGTACAACCCGCATCATCAGAACATAAATGTATCGAATATCAAGAATATATATGGCTATTTTTTTTATTTCATATGATAAAAACAGCTAAATTAAAACATAATCATGTTAAAAACATTCAAGAAATCTTTACATATTTTATAAGTACACATACATGACAGAAATAAAAAACTTTTGCTACAATTTCAAAACATAATACACACAAGTACGGGAGAAAATAGTAGACATAAAATATTTCATATCGTTGTATAGAATCACCAGAGCATGCTCTTTGTGTGTCGACACTTGATTACTTGGATAACTGCCAGTTAAGGGAAAAAGTTTATGAATAATATTTTAACTGTGACAGATAATCCTGAAGTTACTGGTGATTCTATACAACGATATGAACTATTTTATGTCTACTGTTTTCTCCCGTACTTGTGTGTATTATGTTTTGAAATTGTAGCAAAAGTTTCTTATTTCTGTCATGTATGTGTACTTATAAAATATGTAAAGATTTCTTGAATGTTTTTAACATGATTATGTTTTAATTTAGCTGTTTTTATCATATGAAATAAAAAATGTTTTGCCTTATATATTCTTGATATTCGATACATTTATGTTCTGATGATGCGGGTTGTATAAATTGTATGGTTGTTATTGTATGGTGTGATTGAGGCCAAAAGAGGATACTTGTTTTTTTACTTATGTCGGTATTAAAGCAACAACATAACCTCCCTTTGAGCCCTCCTTGTCCTGATGTGTCCCCAAGAAGGCTCTAATGGCGTCCACTGAATGTTAAGAGGAGACACCTTAAGGCCCTAGGCAAACCCACCTGAAGAAATTCCATAAGTTTTATCAACCCAAAAGAGAGAGGTAGTAGCTGTCTGGAGATACACCACCTTCTAAACAAAGCCCGGTGTCTGGTGTATGAGGAGAGAGATGAAGGGTGGAGATACACCACCATCCAAACGAAACCCGGTGTCTGGTGTATGAGGAGAGAGTTGAAGGGTGGAGATACACCACCATCCAAACGAAACCCGGTGTCTGGTGTATGAGGAGAGAGTTGAAGGGTGGAGATACACCACCTACTGAATGAAGCCCGTTGTCTGGTGTATGAGGAGAGAGTTAAAGGGTGGAGATACACCACCTACTGAATGAAGCCCGTTGTCTGGTGTATGAGGAGAGAGTTGAAGGGTGGAGATACACCACCATCCAAACGAAACCCGGTGTCTGGTGTATGAGGAGAGAGTTGAAGGGTGGAGATACACCACCTTCTAAACGAAGCCCGATGTCTGGTGTATGAGGAGAGAGTTGAAGGGTGGAGATACACCACCTTCTAAACGAAGCCCAGTGTCTGGTGTATGAGGAGAGAGATGAAGGGTGGAGATACACCACCATCCAAACGAAACCCGGTGTCTGGTGTATGAGGAGAGAGTTGAAGGGTGGAGATACACCACCTTCTAAACGAAGCCCGATGTCTGGTGTATGAGGAGAGAGTTGAAGGGTGGAGATACACCACCTTCTAAACGAAGCCCAGTGTCTGGTGTATGAGGAGAGAGATGAAGGGTGGAGATACACCACCATCCAAACGAAACCCGGTGTCTGGTGTATGAGGAGAGAGTTGAAGGGTGGAGATACACCACCATCCAAACGAAACCCGGTGTCTGGTGTATGAGGAGAGAGTTGAAGGGTGGAGATACACCACCATCCAAACGAAACCCGGTGTCTGGTATATGAGGAGAGAGTTGAAGGGTGTAGATACACCACCTTCTAAACGAAGCCCAGTGTCTGGTGTATGAGGAGAGAGATGAAGGGTGGAGATACACCACCTTCTAAACGAAGCCCAGTGTCTGGTTTATGAGGAGAGAGTTGAAGGGTGGAGATACACCACCTTCTGAACGAAACCCGGTGTCTGTTGTGTGAGGAGAGAGTTGAAGGGTGGAGATACACCACCTTCTGAATGAAGCCTGTTGTCTGGTATATGAGGAGAGAATTGAAAGGTGGAGATGCACCAAGTTCTAAACGAAGCCCGGTGTCTGGTGTATGAGAGTTGAAGGTTGGAGATACACTTCCTTCTAAACGAAGCCTGGTGTCTGGTGTATGAGGACAGAATTGAAGGATGGAGATCCACACCTTCTAAACAAAGCACAGTGTCTGGTGTATGAGGAGAGAGTTGAAGGGTGGAGATACACCTCCTTCTAAACGAAGCCCGGTGTCTGGTGTATGAGGAGAGAGTTGAAGGGTGGAGATACACCTCCTTCTAAACGAAGCCCGGTGTCTGGTGCATGAGGAGACAGTTGAAGGGTGGAGATACACCTCCTTCTGAACGAAGCCCGGTGTCTGGTGTATAAGGAGAGAGTTGAAGGGTGGAGATACACCTCCTTCTGAATGAAGCCCGGTGTCTGGTGCAGGAGGAGAGAGTTGAAGGGTGGAGATACACCACCTTCTAAATGAAGCCCGGTGTCTGCTGTATGAGGAGAGAGTTGAAGGGTGTAGATACACCAACTTCTAAATGAAGCCCGGTGTCTGCTGTATGAGGAGAGAGTTGAAGGGTGGAGATACACCTTCTAAACGAAGCCCGGTGTCTAGTGTATGAGGAGAGAGTTGAAGGGTGGAAATTCACCACCTTCTAAACAAAGCTCGGTGTCTGGTGTATGAGGAGAGAGTTGAAGGGTGTAGATGCACCAACTTCTAAATGAAGCCCGGTGTCTGCTGTATGAGGAGAGAGTTGAAGGGTGGAGATACACCTCCTTCTAAACGAAGCCTGGTGTCTGGTGTATGAGGAGAGAGTTGAAGGGTTTAGATACACCACCTTCTAAACGAAGCCCGGAGTCTGGTGTATGAGGAGAGAGTTGAAGGGTGGAAATTCACCAACTTCTAAATGAAGCCTGGTGTCTGGTGTATGAGGAGAGAGTTGAAAGGTGGAGATACACCTCCTACTAAACGAAGCCCGGTGTCTGGTGTATGAGGAGGGAGTTGAAGGGTGGAGATACACCAACTTCTAAATGAAGCCCGGTGTCTGCTGTATGAGGAGAGAGTTGAAGGGTGTAGATACACCACCTTCTATACGAAGCCCGGTGTCTGGTGTATGAGGAGAGAGTTGAAGGGTGGAGATACACCTCCTTCTAAACGAAGCCCGGTGTCTGGTGTATGAGGAGAGAGTTGATGGGAGGAGATACACCTCCTTCTAAACGAAGCCCAGTGTCTGGTGTATGAGGAGAGAGTTGAAGGGTGGAGATACACCTCTTTCTAAACGAAGCCCGGTGTCTGGTATATGAGGAGAGAGTTGAAGGATGTAGATGCACCAACTTCTAAATGAAGCCCGGTGTCTGCTGTATGAGGAGAGAGTTGAAGGGTGGAGATACACCTCCTTCTAAACGAAGCCTGGTGTCTGGTGTATGAGGAGAGAGTTGAAGGGTTTAGATACACCACCTTCTAAACGAAGCCCGGAGTCTGGTGTATGAGGAGAGAGTTGAAGGGTGGAAATTCACCAACTTCTAAATGAAGCCCGGTGTCTGGTGTATGAGGAGAGAGTTGAAGGGTGTAGATACACCTCCTACTAAACGAAGCCCGGTGTCTGGTGTATGAGGAGGGAGTTGAAGGGTGGAGATACACCAACTTCTAAATGAAGCCCGGTGTCTGCTGTATGAGGAGAGAGTTGAAGGGTGTAGATACACCACCTTCTATACGAAGCCCGGTGTCTGGTGTATGAGGAGAGAGTTGAAGGGTGGAGATACACCTCCTTCTAAACGAAGCCCGGTGTCTGGTGTATGAGGAGAGAGTTGATGGGAGGAGATACACCTCCTTCTAAACGAAGCCCAGTGTCTGGTGTATGAGGAGAGAATTGAAGGGTGGAGATACACCACATTCTGAACGAAGCCCGGTGTCTGGTGCATGAGGAGAGAGTTGAAGGGTGGAGATACACCACCTACTGAATGAAGCCCGTTGTGAGGTGTATGAGGAGTGAGTTGAAGGGTGTAGATACACCACCTTCTAAACAAACCCCGGGTGTCTGGTGTATGAGGAGAGAGTTGATGGGAGGAGATACACCTCCTTCTAAACGAAGCCCAGTGTCTGGTGTATGAGGAGAGAGTTGAAGGGTGTAGATACACCACCTTCTAAACGAAGCCCGGGTGTCTGGTGTATGAGGAGAGAGTTGAAGTGTGGAGATGCACCAATTTCTAAACGAAGCCCGTGTATGGTGTATGAGGAGAGAGATGAAGGGTGGAGATGCACCACCTTCTAAACGAAGCCCGGTGTATGGTGTATGAGGAGAGAGATGAAGGGTGGAGATGCACCACCTTCTAAACGAAGCCCAGTGTCTGGTGTATGAGGAGAGAGTTGAAGGGTGGAGATACACCTCCTTCTGAATGAAGCCCGGTGTCTGCTGTATGAGGAGAGAGTTGAAGGGTGGAGATGCACCAACTTCTAAATGAAGCCCGGTGTCTGCTGTATGAGGAGAGAGTTGAAGGGTGTAGATACACCACCTTCTAAACGGATGCAGGTGTCTGCTGTATGAGGAGAGAGTTGAAGGGTGGAGATACACCTTCTAAACGAAGCCCTGTGTCTGGTATATGAGGAGAGAGTTGAAGGGTGTAGATGCACCAACTTCTAAATGAAGCCCGGTGTCTGCTGTATGAGGAGAGAGTTGAAGGGTGGAGATACACCTCTTTCTAAACAAAGCCCGGTGTCTGGTATATGAGGAGAGAGTTGAAGGGTGTAGATGCACCAACTTCTAAATGAAGCCCGGTGTCTGCTGTATGAGGAGAGAGTTGAAGGGTGGAGATACACCTCCTTCTAAACGAAGCCTGGTGTCTGGTGTATGAGGAGAGAGTTGAAGGGTTTAGATACACCACCTTCTAAACGAAGCCCGGAGTCTGGTGTATGAGGAGAGAGTTGAAGGGTGGAAATTCACCAACTTCTAAATGAAGCCCGGTGTCTGGTGTATGAGGAGAGAGTTGAAGGGTGTAGATACACCTCCTTCTAAATGAAGCCTGGTGTCTGGTGTATGAGGAGAGAGTTGAAAGGTGGAGATACACCTCCTACTAAACGAAGCCCGGTGTCTGGTGTATGAGGAGGGAGTTGAAGGGTGGAGATACACCAACTTCTAAATGAAGCCCGGTGTCTGCTGTATGAGGAGAGAGTTGAAGGGTGTAGATACACCACCTTCTATACGAAGCCCGGTGTCTGGTGTATGAGGAGAGAGTTGAAGGGTGGAGATACACCTCCTTCTAAACGAAGCCCGGTGTCTGGTGTATGAGGAGAGAGTTGATGGGAGGAGATACACCTCCTTCTAAACGAAGCCCAGTGTCTGGTGTATGAGGAGAGAATTGAAGGGTGGAGATACACCACATTCTGAACGAAGCCTGGTGTCTGGTGCATGAGGAGAGAGTTGAAGGGTGGAGATACACCACCTACTGAATGAAGCCCGTTGTGAGGTGTATGAGGAGTGAGTTGAAGGGTGTAGATACACCACCTTCTAAACAAACCCCGGGTGTCTGGTGTATGAGGAGAGAGTTGATGGGAGGAGATACACCTCCTTCTAAACGAAGCCCAGTGTCTGGTGTATGAGGAGAGAGTTGAAGGGTGTAGATACACCACCTTCTAAACGAAGCCCGGGTGTCTGGTGTATGAGGAGAGAGTTGAAGTGTGGAGATGCACCAATTTCTAAACGAAGCCCGTGTATGGTGTATGAGGAGAGAGATGAAGGGTGGAGATGCACCACCTTCTAAACGAAGCCCGGTGTATGGTGTATGAGGAGAGAGATGAAGGGTGGAGATGCACCACCTTCTAAACGAAGCCCAGTGTCTGGTGTATGAGGAGAGAGTTGAAGGGTGGAGATACACCTCCTTCTGAATGAAGCCCGGTGTCTGCTGTATGAGGAGAGAGTTGAAGGCTGGAGATGCACCAACTTCTAAATGAAGCCCGGTGTCTGCTGTATGAGGAGAGAGTTGAAGGGTGTAGATACACCACCTTCTAAACGGATGCAGGTGTCTGCTGTATGAGGAGAGAGTTGAAGGGTGGAGATACACCTTCTAAACGAAGCCCTGTGTCTGGTATATGAGGAGAGAGTTGAAGGGTGTAGATGCACCAACTTCTAAATGAAGCCCGGTGTCTGCTGTATGAGGAGAGAGTTGAAGGGTGGAGATACACCTCCTTCTAAACGAAGCCTGGTGTCTGGTATATGAGGAGAGAGTTGAAGGGTGTAGATGCACCAACTTCTAAATGAAGCCCGGTGTCTGCTGTATGAGGAGAGAGTTGAAGGGTGGAGATACACCTCCTTCTAAACGAAGCCTGGTGTCTGGTGTATGAGGAGAGAGTTGAAGGGTGTAGATACACCACCTTCTAAACGAAGCCCGGTGTCTGGTGTATGAGGAGAGAGTTGAAGGGTGGAGATACACCTCCTTCTAAATGAAGCCCGGTGTCTGGTGTATGAGGAGAGAGTTGATGGGAGGAGATACACCTCCTTCTAAACGAAGCCCAGTGTCTGGTGTATGAGGAGAGACTTGAAGGGTGGAGATACACCTCCCTCTGAACGAAGTCCGGTGTCTGGTGCATGAGGAGAGAGTTGAAGGGTGGAGCTACACCACCTTCTAAACGAAGCCCGGGTGTCTGGTGTATGAGGAGAGAGTTGAAGGGTGGAGATACACCACCTTATAAACGAAGCCCAGTGTCTGGTGTATGAGGAGAGAGTTGAAGGGTGGAGATACACCTCCTTCTGAATGAAGCCCGGTGTCTGGTGCATGAGGAGAGAGTTGAAGGGTGGAGATACACCAACTTCTAAATGAAGCCCGGTGTCTGGTGTATGAGGAGAGAGTTGAAGGGTGGAGCTACACCTCCTTCTAAATGAAGCCCGGTGACTGGTGTATGAGGAGAGAGTTGATGGGAGGAGATACACCTCCTTCTAAATGAAGCCCAGTGTCTGGTTTATGAGGAGAGAGTTGAAGGGTGGAGATACACCACCTACTGAATGAAGCCCGTTGTCTGGTGTATGAGGAGAGAGTTGTAGGGTGTAGATACACCACCTTCTAAACGAAGCCCGGGTGTCTGGTGTATGAGGAGAGAGTTGAAGGGTGTAGATACACCACCATCCAAACGAAGCCCAGTGTCTGGTATATGAGGAGAGACTTGAAGGGTGGAGATACACCTCCTTCTAAACGAAGCCCGGGTGTCTGGTGCATGAGGAGAGAGTTGAAGGGTGGACATACACCAACTTCTAAACGAAGCCTGGGTTTCTGGTGTATGAGGAGAGAGATAAAGGGTGGAGATACACCACCTTCTAAACAAAGCCCGGTGTCTGGTATATGAGGAGAGAGTTGAAGGGTGGAGATACACCACCATCCAAATGAAACCCGGTGTCTGTTGTGTGAGGAGAGAGTTGAAGGGTGTAGATACACCACCTTCTAAACGAAGCCCAGTGTCTGGTGTATGAGGAGAGAGTTGAAGGGTGGAGATACACCTCATTCTAAATGAAGCCCGGTGTCTGGTGCATGAGGAGAGACTTGAAGGGTGGAGATACACCACCTACTGAATGAAGCCCGTTGTCTGGTGTATGAGGAGAGAGTTGAAGGGTGTAAATACACCACCTTCTAAACGAAGCCCGGGTGTCTGGTGTATGAGGAGAGAGTTGATGGGAGGAGATACACCTCCTTCTAAACGAGGCCCAGTGTCTGGTGTATGAGGAGAGAGTTGAAGGGTGTAGATACACCACCTTCTAAACGAAGCCCGGGTGTCTGGTGTATGAGGGGAGAGTTGAAGACTTCCTGGATGTCTGAATGGAAAAGGCTACTCTTTCAGAAACACCCCTCTTAATTAACCCTGACCTCTCAACCTGCAAGCAATTGGCTTGAGTGTACTCAATGTTTTTGTCTGTAGGGAGGGAAATGAAAGGGAAGAGGGGGCCACTTCCTGCTGTTCTTCATGGCCACAATCAGATGAACCCACGTAGAGCGGAGCCAAGCAGCGGTGTAATGCAAAATGATGACCCCACAGAATTCAATGAGGGGCCCTTGAGCCTTCCATAGCTCACAGGTGTTCATTGGCCTTGGGCTGAAAAGGAAACCCCTAAAGATTTGGGGGACCCCTAAAGATTTGGGAGACCCCTAAAGATTTGGGAGACCCCTAAAGAGTTAAGAGCTCCCCTGAACTGCAGGTGCTGCAGGGCCTGAGCTACGTCCTTGGGGCCACACTGGAGCTAACAGGATTACTGTCAATTTCTCCTGTCTCAATCTGATCAGAAACCTCAGAATTAAGAGAAGACCATAGGTTAGACCATTCAGACAAGGATGGGACAGCTCATCCACAGCCCAGGAATTGCTCTCATCACCGAGCAGAGGATTGGAAGTAGAGCATTCTGTGTCGAGGCCAACATGTGCAAGAGTGGACGATCCCACCTCTAGCAGATTAAAGCAAACGTTTTTTGACTCGGGCAACATTCACTGGAGGAAGGGATTTCTCTGCTTAGCCTGTTTCCTCTCATATCCTCTGTCCCCTGGATAGACTGTTGTTAATAAGGTGATTCAGCTCTGGGCCCACAGAAAAATCTGATCTGAAACCTCTGACAGGACTGAGAGCTTGTGCCCCCTTTATATTGATGTAAGCCACCATCACAGTACTTTAAACCATCTTCCGGATGTACTACACCTTTGTTTTGAGCAAGCATCTCATTATAACTCTGAGAAAGTATTGTGAGGGGCGTAGCGATGGGAAACCCATTGCGGGTAGCTGTGCGCTTTATAAAACCCTAATAATAATAATATGTTTTCGCCGTATTGTTGTCCGTTCTGACAACTGCAGCACGGCCAAACAGAAGATGGTAAAAGGTAAGGAGTGTCAGCCGAACTGCCTCCAACTCTTTTCAGTTGGGGATCTCATCTGCTGTATCCTGGATCGGTGACCCTGGATCTGCCAGGAACCCATCCAAGCTCCTCACTCAGTTGCACTGGCATCAGTTGTCCGTATTGCTGGTTACTGACGGGATAACTGGACCACTTTCAGAATGTCTGAAGACTCCATCCATCCTGAATGTTCTCTCATGTCCTGTTTCATTAGGATGATCAGAGACAAGCTCTGGACGACAGAGACCAGTGGCTCAAGATGTGTCCTACAAGTTTGTTCAAGTGATATCTGGCCTATGGTACTAAGATGGTCGCTGCTAAGTCACCCTAAACCCAGTACTTAATTTGAGCCGGTGGTTTCCGGTGCTCGGTACCAGCACTTAATTTTCAATGCCGGCGCTTGTGACAGTCTGCCACAAGGTGGCACTGTCTGGCTAATTTAGAGATTACCACAACAACAGTTAATCATTAATTCAATATACATTAAAAATGACTATCACCTGCCACCCAAGCCATTCTTATAGCTTTGGGGGCCTGGAATAGTCTGAATTGTCACACTTGTAGGAGAGTGATGATTAGTAGTTGTGTTGTTATTATCATTGACAGCATAGCAGGGGCAATGTCTGGTGCAAGCTGCAGTGGTCTTCTGATGAGAGGCCTGGCACTTATGTTTTTTTTTACAAATTAAGCACTGCCTGCACCTGTAACCAGGCGGACACCGTTGGGTTGTCCAAGTACATGAACTCTGTCACATGATGAATTTTCTTGCGCCTCTTCTTGGGCAAGGTAGCTAGACCCCTGCTGGTCTTGAACATGGCCCCGGTGAAACTCTGGTCCTGGGGTCAGATGAGATTTCTTCAGGCTAACTAGTAATCCATGTTGCTTCAGCAGGTGCAATCATCCTTGTCACCTGGGGCTCTGTGCTGTCTCTTGATGGCAGCGACACTAGACAATCGTCTGGGTACGGAAGAATGGAGATGCCCTCCTGATGCAGAATGGCCATCAAGGGTGCCGGCGACTTGGTAAAAACTTGCAGCGCTGATTTTAGCCCAAAGGGCCGAACCCTGATCTGGGTTCCCACGCAACTCCGATGGTTTTTGACGCATTCACAGATTTACAAGACCATGTAAACCTAGGAATGCGCCAAAAAGATACGCCTCCCAGGTGAGGCGTAATGAGGAGAAATATATTCATTTTGTCCTCGTTTGTTCCTCTTTCTCTGTGAGGAAAAAGCCTCTCAGAATTGTTTTTGTGCTGGTAGGTGCACCTTCCTGCGCAAAAACACTCCTGCCTGCAACTGAGGCACCCTGTCACCATGGTGCAAGGGTGCCTGCGTTGGCGCTAGGCTGCCGAAACAGTGCCAGCACAAGGCAAAAGGACAAGAATGGCGCATTCCCTGTGACTCTGTGGGCTGATTTTAGCCCAAAGGGCCGAACCCTGAACTGGAAACGACAAGGACCAACTGCGAAGCGTAGAAGCCTCTGGTGTCTCCTATGAATGTGAAGACAGGCGTCCTGGAGGTCTCTGGTGGCAAGAAAGTCCTTTTCTGAGATTGCACAGAATGACCAGCTGTGACGACATCATCGTGAAGTGAACAGTCTTCCCCCAAGAGTTTACCCGCCCCCTCAGATCGAGGAACGTCCTTTTTTGTTGTCCATAAAACACATTCTCCATTGGAATTCATTTCCTTCCTACGCACATCCTGTGACAATGTAAATACAGGGGCTTATTTACAAGCCCCTTGCGCCGCCGGTGCGTCACTTTTAATATGGGAAAAAGTGATGTACCAGCGGCGCAAGGGGCTTGTAAATAAGCCCAACTGTTGCACTTCCCACCCTTACTGCTCTGTTTACGGCTGTATCATTCAGGTGTAAGACAGAAGTGCATAGCAGTGCGTCAAATATATTGCATAATGTTTATGAATACAAACTTACCACTAAGTAAGAGATCACCTCACAGACACTGTTCTTCCTTGGCCACGTTACAATCCCTGAGAAACGCCCACTTCTACCCACCAAACAGGAACCTGAGTATTTAATTTATGCATAGTTTACGCATACGTCAGTAACACCTCCGCGTGGGCAACTTAGAAGTGTGTTGTTTTTGGACTCGGCAATAAATTATGCAAGTGGAAAGGCTTTTTCCTGGCATAAGTCACACCTACGTCTGAGAACACTCCGAATGTTTTTGTGAATCATTTTTTCTGTAGCGCTGCACAGTTGGGTTAGTCTCATAGCGCTTTCTTAAGTTTGACTAGGACGGTTGACAGTTTGTCTTATTTATTTATGCGATTTTATTTAACACATACTTTACCCAGAGGTGTCAGAGTGCTTTACAATAGAGCGAAGTACATTAGATCATTACAGGTAACATTGTAGAGGTGAAAAGACGTATAACTACTAGAGTGAAATTTAAATATCTACAAATTATAGATTCATTAAAAATTACACATTGCTAACTAACGGAGACATATAACGTACAAGGACGTTTAACTACTACAGTTGCACAGAGTGATGGATACATATTTACACAATACAGATTTACTAAAAACAATTACACATCGCTGTGAGAAGTTGGCCTGGTATATGCTGTCCACTACTTATAGTGGGCACCTTGCACCAGTCCAAACAACCCCTTATTGGAGATAGGTTAAAGACAACCTTTATTGAAAGCTATCCTAGTGGTAGCTATGGAGAGCAGCCTTCAGGCTAAGTCTTGAAGGAATGTAAAGCAGCTTGTTTTACCAGTCTATAATCTCTTGAGTGATCAAATGAAAGAGCACCACACCAGGTATATATTCAAAATATATGTATTTATTGCTAAACACACCCCTCTAGTCTCTTTATGAGGCTAGAGTTCGAAATACATAAGTTAGAAGATATTTAAACACAGTAATAGCACAAATACACGTTTGGGCCCTAGGGGCGTACCAAACCATATACCAATAAAGTGGTATGCGAACCACGACTGAACTAGACACTAGGCCTAGAGCCTCTAGAAGTGCTTGGACCACAAGGAACCACCCAAGGTAGTGACACAGGGGACCCACGGGAGACGCGTGCAGTGTAAATACACAACCGCGATACGCCGTTGACTTCTATAGAGAAAGTCGGGATCGGGAAATTAGAGAAAAGGGACACTTAAAAGAGGACTAGGACAAAACCCTTTGAGATCTAGGACTTTGAAGAGTCTCTACCCACGGGAGCACCGGAGTACTCGTGTTACCTCACCCAGGGAAGCCGGGTGCATAGGTGCCTTTCGGGGTCGGGTTTCGTCGTCGATTCGAATGGCGATCTGCTGCAAAGTGCTGCTGGCGGCCAAGAGAAAAGTGTCCGGGTGGATCCAAGAGTGGATCGGAGTTCTGAAGAACCTGAAAGCAGAGGGGACAGAGTCTGGGTCACTAGCCAGTGACCAGGAAGGCGATGGACAGATGCCCACCGATGTCGAGTGCTTCAGGTGCGTTGACGGTCGTCTTGACTCTTCAGCCACGAGGTCCGGGAGGCGTTGTCGGCGACCAGGAGCAGGATTCGGGCTGGTACACGATGTCTGTCGAGTGCTGAAGTGTCGGCGACCGGATTGGAACCAACAAGCCTTGGCAACGGCAAGTCTCGGTGAAGATGTAGATCGTCGATGGTGCACACCAGCAAGGTCTGTGGAACTCACCCAGTGAGGGTAAGTGAGGGCAGGCCTGGAGCAACCAGGATGCCAAGTAAGAAAAGGATTTGCCTTTGTTAAGGGCTACTAGCCAACGGGCTAGCGACCGCGAAGGAGCCCCATGACGCCGCACGTGGATCTGGCTTACAGGACACTCGTGGAGTAGGGGCCAGTGATCTTCGGTGCAGGTGGTGCTGGAGGCTAGGGCTACTCGGAGCCCAAAGCACGACTTCTTGGGAGACCCAGAAGATGATGCACTTGCAAATGTGCTCGGTGTCCAGGGGTCACGGTCTCAAGTCACCCACGATAGCCACGGGCCTCAGCTTTGCTGGGGACTCAGGGTAGCCTCGGGGAAGTCTGAGAATCCACCTCTGGTGATGCGATGACTTCGGCGTCCGACGGGAGCTTCAGAAATGCGAACCGGACAGATGCTTCTTTGCTGCCTGCCAAGCAGGGGAGTCACTCCTTGACCCCAAGGGAGATTCTTCAGTCCTCTAATCTCGTCATAGAGCGTCGAAGGTCCAGGATTCAGTTTCAGAGTTTCGTCCAGGTATAATCTAAAGTCCTAAGGACTGGGTTCCTACCTTTATTCTAAAAATAGGGGTTGGACTACTCTGTGGCCCCACCTATGGGTGGGTCAGGGCAGAGGGTGGCTACACCCCTTTCCCTTTGTCCAGTTCGCGCCAAAGCAGGGGCTGCAAGCCCCTGATCCGGTTTGAACTGGGGTATGCACAGGGACACCAAATGTGCCCCCAGTGCAGGACTTCAAAGCACCCGAAAGTGCTCCCGCCCAGCCCCAATACACATTATCCTGTCTGGGGAGGTGGTCACACCTCCCTGGGACAGGAAACCTATTGTCCAGGCCTCCCCTGCCGGAGTTTCGTCCAGCAGCAGGAGGCCAGACTCGTGTCTGTGGCAGCAGAATCCATTTTGTGATGCCAGGGCTCTGGAAAGAAGTTACCGGACTCGTCAGAGTTAACATGTCTTTCCCTCTAGAAGGTGGAATGCTACCCCCGCCGCCAGGATTGGCGGGGGGGGGGGTAGTATTCCAAGATGTTTGACACCAAACACGACATGTTTAGGTGCAGCCATTCCAAAGTTAGCATTTTACCGCGAGGATATAATGCGCTTAAGAGTATATGGTCAGGCTGCACTACAAACAGCATCAGAGATGGTCTCTGAACGCTGCAGAGGGGCCCTGCTCATGCAGGGGCACCCTCTCACATAGGAACCACACACTCTGCCTTTAGGATTGATAAGGCCTGCCTTAGGAGTGACTTATAGGTTTATATGTGTGTATGTATTTCGTGATATAGGTAACCTATATCACAGTAAGGGGTGCATGCACCACCTTACCCAGGCTGCAGTAGCAGACCTGTGGTGTCAGTTTGGATGGCCTTCCAGGGGTGGCATAATACATGCTGCAGCCCCTGGCAGGCTCTCTGAGGTACCTAGGCCCTTGGTACATAGTATACCATATACTAGGGACTTATAAGGGCACTCCAGATCCCAATCAGTGATGTGCCTAAGGCACATGGAAACCATTTTAGAGAGGAAGCAGCTAGGCTGGGGTTCTGATTAGCAGGGCCCCAGCCAGACTAATGTCGAAAAACAGTGAAGCATCAGCAAAAAGTGGGGGTACCCATGTGAAGCAGATCCTACTCTCCTACACAACCCCCCCAAACGTAGGGACATTAAACTAACCTTGCCCAGTTAAGTCTTCATGTTCTAAGTGGAAATACCTAGAGAGTCCATCTGCATTCGCATGGTTACTCCCAGGCCTATGTTCCACTGTAAAGTCCATCCCCTGTAGGGAAATGGACCACCTAAGCAGTTTGGGGTTTTCACCCTTCATTTGTTTTAGCCATAAGAGGGGCTTATGGTCTGTCTGAACCAGGAAGTGGGTACCAAACAAGTATGGCCTCAACTTCTTCAGAGCCCAGACCACAGCAAAGGCCTCCCTCTCTATGGCTGACCAACGTTTCTCTCTAGGGGTCAGCCTTCTGCTAGTAAAAGCTACTGGCTGATCCTGACCTTCTTCATTCAATTGTGACAGTACAGCCCCTACCCCCAATTCAGATGCATCCGTTTGAACAATGAACTTCTTGGAGTAATCAGGACTCTGCAGAATTGGAGCAGTGCACATGGCCTGCTTGAGGTCATCAAATGCCTTTTGACAGCTAACTGTCCACTGAACCTTTTTGGGCATTTTCTTAGAAGTTAAGTCATTCAGGGGTGTCACTATTGATCCATACCCCTTGACAAATCTCCTATAGTACCCAGTCAGGCCTAAGAAGGCTCTCACCTGAGTCTGGGTAGTGGGAGCAGTCCAGTCCATGATGGTCTGGATCTTGCTCTGCAAAGGTTGAACCTGGCCTCCACCCACAAGGTGGCCCAGGTACACAACCTGACTCTGCCCTATCTGGCATTTAGTGGCCTTGATAGTCAGGCCTGCCTTTTGCAGGGCCTGTAAAACATTCCTGAGGTGGACCAGGTGATCCTCCCAGGTGGAGCTAAAGACAGCAATATCATCCAGATAAGCTGCACTATAGGCTTCCAGTCCTGTGAGAACTGTATTCACCAACCTCTGGAAAGTGGCAGGTGCATTCTTCAGACCAAAGGGCATTACCACAAATTGATAATGCCTACTAGGGGTTGAGAATGCTGTTTTGGGCTTTGCAGTATCAGCTAGTCTGATCTGCCAGTAGCCAACTGTTAGGTCAAATGTGCTGAGATATTTGGCAGAGGACAAAGTATCTATGAGCTCATCTGCCCTGGGTATTGGATGGGCATCAGTCCTAGTGACTGCATTGAGACCCCTGTAGTCTACACAGAACCTCATCTCTCTCTTTCCACCACTGGTGTGAGGTTTCGGTACAAGGACTACTGGACTAGCCCAAGGGCTATCTGAGGGTTCAATAACTCCCAATTCCAACATTTTCTGGACTTCAGTCCTGATACAGTCCCTGACATGGTCAGGTTGCCTATAAATCTTGTTTTTAATAGGCAGACTGTCCCCAGTGTCCACTTCATGAGTGCACCAGGTGGTCTGACTGGGTGTCAGTGAAAACATATGTCTAAACTGATTGAGGACTTGCCTGCAATCAGCTTGTTGCTGGGTAGTGAGGCTGCCTGCCAAGGCTGCACCATCAACTGACCCATCGTCAGGGTTCTGTGAGAGCAGGTCAGGGAGTGGGTCACTCTCTTCCTCCTGCCCTTCATCAGTAGCCATGAGCAAGCCCATGTCTGCCCTGTCCACATATGGTTTTAACCTGTTGACATGGAGAACCCTGTGGGGACTCCTGGGTGTTCCTAGGTCCACTAAATAAGTGACCTCACCCTTCTGCTCAACAATAGTGTGGGTTCCACTCCATTTATCTTGGAGAGCTGCTGGGGCCACTTGCTCCAACACCCACACCTTCTGTCCTGGCTGGTAAACAGTCAGAACAGCCTTTTGGTCATGCCAGGCCTTCTGAAGTTCCTGGCTAGCCTCAAGGTTTTTGGTTGCCTTTTTCATGTACTCAGCCATCCTGGAGCGGAGACCAAGTACATAGTCCACTATATCTTGCTTTGGGGGCTTGAGAGGTAACTCCCATCCTTCCTTCACCAAGCACAGTGGACCCCTCACAGGGCGGCCAAACAGAAGTTCAAAGGGGCTGTAACCAACCCCTTCTGAGGCACCTCCCTATATGCGAATAAAAGGCAGGGCAAGAGTATGTCCCATCTACGCCTAAGCTTTTCTGGGAGCCCTTTAATCATGCCCTTCAAGGTTTTGTTGAATCTCTCAACTAAACCATTGCATTGTGGGTGATAGGGTGTGGTGAACTTATAAGTCACTCCACACTCCTTCCACATTGCTTTTAAGTACCCAGACATGAAGTTAGCACCCCTGTCTGATACTACCTCCTTAGGAAAGCCCACTCTTGAGAAGATTCCCAGGAGGGCCCTTGCCACTACAGGTGCTGTAGTGGTCCTGAGGGGAATAGCTTCTGGGTACCTGGTGGCATGATCCACTACCACCAGGATAACCCTGTGCCCAGAGGCTGTTTGGGGATCCATGGGACCAACAATGTCAATCCCTACCCTTTCAAAGGGCACCCCCACCACAGGTAGTGGTATCAGGGGGCCTTTGTAGTGCCACCTGCTTTGCCACTGGCTTGGCAGGTTACACAGGAGCGACAAAACTCCTTACTGTCTTCAGACATGTGGGGCCAGTGAAAGTGAGGGACAATTCTGTCCCAAGTCTTGTTCTGGCCCAGGTGACCTGCTAAGGGAATATCATGGGCTAGGGTCAATAGGAAGCCCCTGAACTTCAAAGGTATTACCAACCTCCTGGTAGCACCAGGCTTGGGGTCTCTACTCTCTGAGTACAGGAGTCCATCATCCCAATACACTGTATGGGGACCACTAGCTTTCCCAGCAGCCTCAGCAGCAGCTTGCTGTCTGAGGGGTTCAAGGGAGGGGCAGCTCTGCTGCTCCTGGCTCAGATCTGCCCTAGAAGGTCCCCCTGTCCCCAAGAACTCAACCTGGTCAGGTTCAAGTTCCTCTGGGACAGTTCCTTCTTCAGGGCTGAGATCATCCCCCTCAAGGGACTGATCTTCCTCCTGAGCCAAGGGGAAGGCACTGCCTTAACCCTACTACTCCTCCTCTTGGAAGGCACTTGGTCCATTCTTCCAGAATCCAAGGCCTGTTCAGTGCTAGACATTTTGGCTTGTGACCTGGTCACAGCAAACACATCTGCAGGGATCCCCAGCATTTCTGCATGGGTCCTGAGCTCCACTTCTGCCCAAGCAGAAGTCTCTAAGTCATTGCCAAGCAAGCATTCGACTGGTAGGTTTGCACTTACCACAACCTTCTTAAGGCCAGTTACCCCTCCCCAGGAGAAGTTAACAATTGCCAGAGTATGGTCTGTTCTGACATTGCTAGCATTGGTCACTTGGTACATCTCACCAAGCATAACTTGCCCAGGAAGCACAAGGTCTTGTGTCACCATTGTGACACTTGCCCCTGTGTCCCTAAATGCCAAAGCCTCACGTCCATTGATTAAAGGCTGTTGTCTGTACTTGCCCAGATTACTGGGACTCACAGTGGAGGTCACATCCATGCCTCCATCACAGACTAACACAGCCTGAGTCAGTTCCCTGACTAAGTCAGAGCCCAACTCAGTTCCCAGGGTGAACCCTACTAAACCCTTTGCTGGAGCACTTCCACCAACTGTACTAGGGGGAACAGGTGCCTTAGGGGCATTGGTGGGTGCTGGACTGGAGTCTTTGGACTTGGTGCAATCACTGGTCCAGTGGGTCTTTTGCTTACAGACCTTGCACCATGGTTTTCTTTGGCCTTTCCCTTTGGTAGACTGTGAATCCCCACCAGAAGAAGATTTTTGGGGGCCTGATGAAGACTTTTGATCTTTACCCTTCTCCCCACCCTTGTCAGAGTTCTTAGCATCTTGCTTCTTGGTTTCCCCACTTTGGTTCTGTACCTTCTGCTTCACCCTGGTTCTGACCCATTTGTCTGCCTTCTTTCCCAATTCTTGGGGAGAGGTCAGATCAGAGTCTACCAGGTATTGATGCAACAGCTGATTTTGACAGTTATTAAGAATCTGCTCCCTCATTATCAGATTGTGCAATCCTGAGAAGTCACACACCTTACTGCCCATCAACCAGCCTTCCAGAGCCTTGGCAGAACAATCCACATAGTCTACCCAGTCTTGAGTCTGTGCTTTTTGGGTGTCTCTGAACTTCAACCTGTACTGTTCAGTGGTTAGGCCAAACCCATCAATAAGAGCACTCTTCAAGACCTTGTAATTATCAGCATCCTCCTCTCTAACAGTGAGGAGCTTATCTCTACCTTTGTCAGCAAAGGAGAGCCACAAGATTACTGCCCACTGCTCTTGAGGGACCTTCTGTACTTTACAGGCCCTCTCTAATGCAGTTATCCATTTGTGGATATCATCCCCACTCTGGTAGGGAGGGACAATCTTGCTCAGGTTCCTATGGTCATAGGACCTTTCCCTGTCTCTAGGGACATGGCTGCCACCATGGGACTCTAGTCCCAATTTTCTTCTCTCTCTAAGGAGATCTAGGGATTCCCTATCTAAAGCCAATTGCTTTTTCTGATCTCCAGCTGAGTTTCCTCATACTGGACCAGTCTGGTTCTCCTCTCATGAGAGGATTCCCTCCTGTGAGATGAGACAGAGCTCCCTATAGAGGTGCCAGAGTGGTTAGACTCCTGAGAAGGAGATCTAGACTTCCTGGGCACACTCTTAATCCTTCCTGGGGGGACAAAGAGGGCATCATCTTGATCATCCTCATCATCATCCACAGGAGGGATTGGGTTATCCAGGTCAGGGTCATTGTCACCCTCCTGGCCAGTTTCAGAGGGGGGCTGGGGGTATTGGTACCCCTGGCGTCCTCCTCTTCTCCTGCCCCACCCTCAGCTCCTACCCCTTCAGTCCCTACAGGTCTTACTAAGGTCATAAGCCACCAACAACTCCTTGAGGTGTTGGGTGGTGGGGACTTTGGCCTGTCCTTATTTTCTCAAGTTACATAAAGCTCTCAATTCCAAGAATGGGAGTGTATCGTACTTGGAGGGTGGAAGCTCAATGGCTTCCTGCAAGGATTCTTTGGATCCTGCCCTTAAAGACATTACTAGTGTGGTGTGGTGTATGCACTACCTACTCTAGTGTGGCCTACTAAACTCTCTTGAGTTGTAGAAAGGGTTGTGCTATCCCTTAACACACAACTCTAAGTTCAGTAGAACTTACTGTATTCTAAGCTTAAATTATATGTACCTTAGGTACCTTTAGTGGTTTTCAGTTGATCAATTCAATTGAGATTATCTGGTAAAACAATAGCAAGCTGGAATCCACATGCTGCACACCAATGTGAGAAGTTGGCCTGGTATATGCTGTCCACTAATTATAGTGGGCACCTTGCACCAGTCCAAACAACCCCTTATTGGAGATAGGTTAAAGACAACCTTTATTGAAAGCTATCCTAGTGGTAGCTATGGAGAGCAGCCTTCAGGCTAAGTCTTGAAGGAATGTAAAGCAGCTTGTTTTACCAGTCTATAATCTCTTGAGTGACCAAATGAAAGAGCACCACACCAGGTATATATTCAAAATATATGTATTTATTACTAAACACACCCCTCTAGTCTCTTTATGAGGCTAGAGTTCGAAGTACATAAGTTATAAGTTATTAATTCACAGTAATAGCACAAATACACGTTTGGGCCCTAGGGGCGTACCAAACCATATACCAATAAAGTGGTATGCGAACCACGACTGAACTAGACACTAGGCCTAGAGCCTCTAGAAGTGCTTGGACCACAAGGAACCACCCAAGGTAGTGACACAGGGGACCCACGGGAGACGCGTGCAGTGTAAATACACAACCGCGATACGCCGTTAACTTCTATGGAGAAAGTCGGGATCGGGAAAATAGAGAAAAGGGACACTTAAAAGAGGACTAGGACAAAACCCTTTGAGATCTAGGACTTTGAAGAGTCTCTACCCACGGGAGCACCGGAGTACTCGTGTTACCTCACCCAGGGAAGCCGGGTGTATAGGTGCCTTTCGGGGTCGGGTTTCGTCGTCGATTCGAATGGCGATCTGCTGCAAAGTGCTGCTGGCGGCCAAGAGAAAAGTGTCCGGGTGGATCCAAGAGTGGATCGGAGTTCTGAAGAACCTGAAAGCAGAGGGGACAGAGTCTGGGTCACTAGCCAGTGACCAGGAAGGCGATGGACAGATGCCCACCGATGTCGAGTGCTTCAGGTGCGTTGACGGTCATCTTGACTCTTCAGCCACGAGGTCCGGGAGGCGTTGTCGGCAACCAGGAGCAGGATTCGGGCTGGTACACGATGTTTGTCGAGTGCTGAGGTGTCGGCGACCGGATTGGACCCAACAAGCCTTGGCAACGGCAACTCTTGGTGAAGATGTAGATCGTCGATGGTGCAGACCAGCAAGGTCTGTGGAACTCACCCAGTGAGGGTAAGTGAGGGCAGGCCTGGAGCAACCAGGATGCCAAGTAAGAAAAGGATTGGCCTTCGTTAAGGGCTACTAGCCAATGGGCTAGCGACCGCGAAGGAGCCTCGTGACGCCGCACGTGGATCTGGCTTACAGGACACTCGTGGAGTGGGGGCCAGTGATCTTCGGTGCAGGTGGTGCTGGAGGCTAGGGCTACTCGGAGCCCAAAGCACGACTTCTTGGGAGACCCAGAAGATGATGCACTTGCAAATGTGCTCGGTGTCCAGGGGTCACGGTCTCAAGTCACCCACGATAGCCACGGGCCTCAGCTTTGCTGGGGACTCAGGGTAGCCTCGGGGAAGTCTGAGAATCCATCTCTGGTGATGCGATGACTTCGGCGTCCGACGGGAGCTTCAGAAATGCGAACCGGACAGATTCTTCTTTGGTGCCTGCCAAGCAGGGGAGTCACTCCTTGACCCCAAGGGAGATTCTTCAGTCCTCTAATCTTGTCGTAGAGCGTCGAAGGTCCAGGATTCAGTTTCAGAGTTTCGTCCAGGTATAATCTAAAGTCCTAAGGACTGGGTTCCTACCTTTATTCTAAAAATAGGGGTTGGACTACTCTGTGGCCCCACCTATGGGTGGGTCAGGGCAGAGGGGTGGCTACACCCCTTTCCCTTTGTCCAGTTCGCGCCAAAGCAGGGGCTGCAAGCCCCTGATCCGGTTTGAACTGGGGTATGCACAGGGACACCAAATGTGCCCCCAGTGCAGGACTTCAAAGCACCCGAAAGTGCTCCCGCCCAGCCCCAATACACATTATCCTGTCTGGGGAGGTGGTCACACCTCCCTGGGACAGGAAACCTGTGTCCAGGCCTCCCCTGCCGGAGTTTCGTCCAGCAGCAGGAGGCCAGACTCGTGTCTGTGGCAGCAGAATCCATTTTGTGATGCCAGGGCTCTGGAAAGAAGTTACCGGACTCGTCAGAGTTAACATGTCTTTCCCTCTAGAAGGGTGGAATGCTACCCCCGCCGCCAGGATTGGCGGGGGGTAGTATTCCAAGATGTTTGACACCAAACACGACATGTTTAGGTGCAGCCATTCCAAAGTTAGCATTTTACCGCGAGGATATAATGCGCTTAAGAGTATATGGTCAGGCTGCACTACAAACAGCATCAGAGATGGTCTCCGAACGCTGCAGAGGGGCCCTGCTCATGCAGGGGCACCCTCTCACATAGGAACCACGCACTCTGCCTTTAGGATTGATAAGGCCTGCCTTAGGAGTGACTTATAGGTTTATATGTGTGTATGTATTTCGTGATATAGGTAACCTATATCACAGTAAGAGGTGCATGCACCACCTTACCCAGGCTGCAGTAGCAGACCTGTGGTGTCAGTTTGGATGGCCTTCCAGGGGTGGCATAATACATGCTGCAGCCCCTGGCAGGCCTCTGAGGTACCTAGGCCCTTGGTACATAGTATACCATATACTAGGGACTTATAAGGGCACTCCAGATCCCAATCAGTGATGTGCCTAAGGCACATTGAAACCATTTTAGAGAGGAAGCAGCTAGGCTGGGGTTCTGATTAGCAGGGCCCCAGCCAGACTAATGTCGAAAAACAGTGAAGCATCAGCAAAAAGTGGGGGTACCCATGTGAAGCAGATCCTACTCTCCTACAATCGCAACCTAAAGTTGGAGCAATTAGTGTTTCAAAAGTACATATTCCATCGTTGAAGCGGAAGGACGAACTAGTTCTCCGGTGAGCAACATGAAAGAGTCGAGAATTATTGGTAACAGTGTCTTTTTAAGAGAAGGGTTTTAAGGTCGTTTTTGAAGATGCGGAAAGAGGTGGTAGTGTGGAGGTATGGAGAAGTGAGTTCCGAATTCTGGTCACTACCTTGTCTAATAGAGCTGCGGTTGCAGCAAAATCACATATTTTAGTTTTTTGGGAGAGACATGGTTAGCCATGACTAGCCCACTCGATAAGTAAGGTTTTGGAACTTTTAATTTTGTTAATTATTCTTTAAGTTTGAATGTGGAAAAAATAGAGGATGCTAAGATATTGTACAATTAAAAATAAGGTAAATACAATCATATAAAAGCATCATAAAGAGAAACCTATATATCAAAGAAAAAATCATAAAACCAATCAAAAATCCGCAGAAAAATACAACTGTAATGAGCTTAGTGACAGATCTAGGTGGGCTTGGTGGTCTGTTCTGCCGAGCACAGAGGTGCCCTGTTGGAGCAGCAAAGAGCAGCTGACTAAGCGTTCCACTAGAAATAGACGACAGACTTTTTTCAGCTGCCATACCCTAGCTGCCCAATTGGCTGAAGACGCTTCCCCCCATTGGACTAAAGTTGGGAAGGGACACCAAAGATGGGCAACCACAGGTATGGCTGTCAGAAGCTCTTGTGAGTCCAGGGGCAAAATCTTTTGCAAGGCCACTCCAGGCAGCGTCTTGTAATTAAAAGAACAGGAGGGAAGAGAAAACGCAGAGCTTAGAGCCACGAGACAGTGGGGCTGTATTAGGGCGTCTCAAGGAATAGGCAAAGCCTGTTTTATTTACTGTTAAAATAAATTTTGCAACCGGAAGGCTGGGCCTCAAAAAAGCACAGAACCTGGGGCAAAGAGCGTGAGCGGGCCGTCTTGCATGGCCATGCGCCACATAGAGACGCAGCTTTTCTGGACGAGAAATCCAGCCAGGGATGTCCAGTGTTGGTGCAAAGAGGGCAGGATCCAGGCCAGAAACTCAGGGTTTCCACTTCAGATAAATCTACATACAGTGAATCTAAATGGAACTCATTTACATAGTCAATGATCATCCTGAAAGTGTGGCATGGAAATGGCACCACAGGTCCTATGGGGGGGACACCTAAGTGAGAGCATCGCACTGCTGCCATCTGAAGAATAAGAGCCATATTTATGACCCGGTTTGCGTCGCTCTTGCAACACACAATGTGGTGCAACAGCGACGCAAACCGTAAGACATATTTTTGAAGCCACGCAAAGCCACTTTGCAAGGCTTTGAGTGGCTCCAAAAATATGGATTAACGCAATGCAGTGCAAATCGTTGCTTTGTGTTACTCTGCGTTGGGTAGGCGTTCCAATGGTGTTGTGTGGGTGTTCCCATGCAACGCTAATGGTTTTTGATGCATTCCCACATTTACAAGACCCTGTAAACCTAGAAATGCGCCAAAAAGATACACCTCCCCAGGGAAGGAGCAACAATGAGAATTATGTTTATTTCTACTCGTTTTTTCCTCTTTCTGTGTGTGCTGCAGCACACACAGAAAGAAGAAAAAATCTCAGGAGATTGTTTTTGTGCAGGAAGGTGCCCTTTACGCACAAAAACAATACTGCCGACAACACAGGCACCCTAGTACCATGGTGCAAGGGTGCCTGTGTTGGCGCTAGGCTGCCAAAAGGGCACCAGCGCAGGAGAAAATGCAGAAGTTCGCTGTATTAGAAAAATACGGCACATCCCTGCCCTTTCCCTGTGACACAAGGCAGTGAATCAAGGTGACCTGCTGCGCTGCCCTGCACCACTAAAGTCATATAGATGGCCTCAAGTGTCGGACGTGAACGTCTACACATTGGATCATCTTCGCAATGAGTTTCAGTTTGCTCAAGAATCAAGGAGTGTTGACATATTTCCCTGAAACCAAAGTGCAAAGTTGGAGTTTCTCATTTGTTTTTCCCAGTGTGAGGCATCTGGGACCCTTGCCAACAAACCACATGCAATGCCAGCCTGGGAGTGGTGGATCACAGACCAGTAAAATCTGCTCTTTCACCACACCCAGAGCGATCAGAGTCCGGTTGTGTAATAGAGAAAAGTCTCAAAGAGCATCACAAAGGGAAGTTTGTGAAAGTAGGATGTGGGAGTAAACAAACATGGAAATGTGCTTTGTGAACAGCAAAGGCACATGTACCGCTGGGCTAGAGCGGCTTTGAAGCTGGGGAACCAGGTTCGAGTCTGGCCGGAGGCTCAAACATCCTGTGGTTCTGGGCAAATCGCTTAATCTCCCTGTACCTAAAAATGAATGTGTCCGTCTGTAACACAACTGGTGCTCATGAAAAGCGCTCTGATACCTTCGGGTCGAGTTTGTGCTATATAAAACTGCAAAAAAAAAAAAGTTACATAACTCAAAAGAGCAGGTGTATTTTGCTCTGCTTGTCAGTTGTGAAAGATAGGTCTAAGTTTGTGGCAACATCAGTTTGTTCTAGTACTTATCACAGTGGTTCATTCCTTCAGAGTTTATTTGAGAAAAATCCCTTCTTGGCGTAGGGCAATAGATGCATGCATGCTCCTCTCTAAATGTACAATGTTGTTAAGGATAAACTGAATTAAATGCAACTACATATGAAAGTATGACTGTTGTTATACAGTACAGCACTTTCAGTCAGTTTGACAGCGTTGCTATGGTGATTAACCAAAGTGTAGGCGCTGTGCTGGTGAGTAGTGCGAGTGAAACACACAAATCCAATTTTTTCCTAGCTAGACTGGTGAAGGAAAGTCCTGATTTTATTAAAGACAAAGAGGCAAACAATTTTTCTTGACTTGCTACGTTTATTACAGCAGCCAAGAATCAAAACAAAAAAACTACATTTCCCATCGAACCATGGGCCACAAACTGCAGGCTCAGGAGAATGGAATCCCCAATAAGTCGTGTGCTTCAGAGCAGTCACCAGGAAGTGGCAGTCTCTTTTCTTGATGTGAAGACAAATTAAAGTCCATGAATGAAACGTAAGCAGTAGGAAGAACCAGAGGTGGCAGCAATTAAAGAAGACAGAAAGAATCCAGAACATTTATAGTATAGAAAGATAATGGGAGGGAAGCAAAGCATCTGGCAAGATATAGACAGTGGAGGGGTAATATCTGCCTGCATGTCTTTAATAAAACCAGGACTTTCCTTCAGTATTCTAGCTCGGAAAATGTGCATTTTATCATAAGACCAGCGGCTCATTTTATGCTTGTTTAAAGCCCATTCACTACTACCACAGAGGCGTGGGCCACCGATCTGCAATAAAATGTCAAGAAGGTTTATACTCTGGAGGCCAGCTCACCCCAGAGACCCCGCAGCCTCTACTTCCCTCCCCTGGATATTTCTGGGGGTTGTGTGTCGACGTATGTTTATACTCTGACCGGTCAGCAACTCTAAGAATGTCCTCCAACCTTCAATCAGTAACAGGGCTCTGCAGACCCCGTCTCATTAAGTAGAAGGATGAAAGGTTTGTGTGTTTTTCATCCAGAGACGCAGCCTTGGCCTGTCTGGCTAAAATTAGAAAAGACACCAGAGCATGGGTTTTTAGGAAGATTAACCAACGAGGAGATGACGCTCTTGAATCAGTGTCCTTAATTCACTGCAGCAGCATAAAAACAGGAGAAAGGCTGTGCGCTGAACCAGCTCAGCCTTTCATCATATGGCCGCACAGTTTCTTGAAGCACAGAACATTTTGCTGTCGAAGTTCAACGATGCATCTGCAGAGACTGGAAACTCGGAAGAGTGGGCGGGCGGCTAACTGGGTGGTGGCTGGGTGGGTGGGTGGGTGCATGCATGGCGAGTGGCTACTATAAATAAAAAGAAATAGCCACTTACCTTGCTTGCTGCACGACATACAACGTCCTCCTCGCTCCGGTCTGCATTCTGCTTCTGTCTTCTCTAGTTCCAGCCAATTCCCCTAATCAGTCTTGGTGCTGCTCTCATGCTGGTAGCCAGCATGAGAGAAGAGTTATGATTGGCGGGAGCGGGCTCTCTACGGTTCTCGAGAGCACTGGAGGCCTGTGCTTTCTCTAACCCAGCTGTCAAAGACAGCTGGGTTAGAGGTTTAAAATGCGCATGTTTGGCCGGCCGTCGCAAGACGGCCGGCCAAAGGGACATGCGCACTTTAGACCTAAGTGCACAGCCAGCCCACCACTTCTTCCTGCTGTAGCAATGGCCCCGCCCAATCCTGACTTTCGGTTCGGGACCGGTTGATGAAAAATAAAACGGTAATAAATAAACTTTATTTCCATTTTCTTTTTCCTCTCTGGGGCTTTTCTGGGGGGCATTTTGGTTAGTGGGGCGACGCTCCTCCCCTCTAATGGAGGAGCCGCTCCTGCCTTGCATTCAGGACACCGATGGCTTTCAAGCCGTGAAATTCCGCCATTGTACTGTATTATACAGTATGATGCCCTTGAGCCTGTATTGCACAGTATGATGCCCATGAGCCTGTATTATACAGTATGATGCCCGTGAGCCTGTATTATACCGTATGATGCCCTTGAGCCTGTATTATACAGTATGATGCCCTTGAGCCTGTATTGTACAGTATGATGCCCATGAGCCTGTATTATACAGTATGATGCCCGTGAGCCTGTATTATACAGTATGATGCCCTTGAGCCTGTATTGTACAGTATGATGCCCTTGAGCCTGTATTATACAGTATGATGCCCTTGAGCCTGTATTGTACAGTATGATGCCCTTGAGCCTGTATTATACAGTATGATGCCCTTGAGCCTGTATTATACAGTATGATGCCCTTGAGCCTGTATTGTACAGTATGATGCCCTTGAGCCTGTATTATACAGTATGATGCCCTTGAGCCTGTATTGTACAGTATGATGCCCGTGAGCCTGTATTATACAGTATGATGCCCGTGAGCCTGTATTATACAGTATGATGCCCGTGAGCCTGTATTATACAGTATGATGCCCGTGAGCCTGTATTATACCGTATGATGCCCTTGAGCCTGTATTATACAGTATGATGCCCTCTGTGATCCCACAAGGCTCACGTTTTTACATATAAATTGTTTTACGGCCTTCAAGAAATCTAACAAAGCAAGTTTTTCACAAACTAAGGAATGCACATGTTCCTTTAGGAAGCTTGCACTGTATACTTCATATTTAGAACTCGGAAACTTAATATCAGAGATCAGGTAATTGTATGATCCTTGGCAGGTTATTTAGTATGCAGGTGTCTTGAGGTCCTTATCACTTAAAGGTGGGAGTTATTGACCTGTTCTAAAAGCTTGTAATAACTGCCCTTTTGCATTTATCCTCTTGCCCCGTGAGATTCCCCACTCTTCACCTCCCTGTTACATTGATTATGGTACAATTTTGCACCAATAGGTTTAGGATACATGTCATTGGGGCAAATTCCACTGACATTTGACCCAACCAACCACTACAAAATTCTCTTGCACTGATAAATTGGTGAGAATGCCATTTTTGCTCTTTTAGGTAGTGTACATGTCAGGACAAAATCGCCCTCGGCTCGTGATGCCCAGCATGGCTGCCATGGGGCACAGGCTCAGTGCTGGGGACACCTGTGCTGCTGTTGGCTCCCACTGGCAAAAACTCTGGTGGTGCAGGTGTGGACTTGAATTCGCTCCCAGAGCATCACTGGTCACATTGATGAATGCCAAGGACCTCACTGATCTCGTGCAAGGATTCTCACAAGTCCTTCTTCGTCCTCTTGAAGCACAACCATAGGCTTTTTCTGTGTGTATGTGATGGGGGGGCACACCAGGATATTTTTAAAGCGCTGAGCCAAACCCGAGCCAGGGTCCTGCTGGCTCTAAGAGCCGAGGCATGATACAAGCCATCAAAAGATTTGTCTTGTAAATTGGAGAGAATACATCATGTAAACAGATGATAAAGACTTTCAAATTAAAAATAGGTTATTTCTTTAATGCTTGTGTTTTGCTTCAGTATATTATATTAATCTCTGAATTGAAATCTGTTAAAAACAATAGCTCGTAAACATGAACTTTTCCCCACATCAGCACCCTGACAATACTCTCATGATTGAATCAACAGAGGTCTGTTTGTTATGTCCACTGCATATACATCCAGTATTGTTGAATGTGGAGAAAGATTATTGTGTATTATACCAGAAGTGAGATCTTTTTATCGCTCACACCCTGAATTGAATTTTATCATGGTGGTACCCAATGTGAAGCTGTAGTAAAATAAGGCACAGTGTAGTAAAGTGATTTGTGTAGGATCACAGAATTTGGTCAAGTGTGAAAGCTGGGATTTAACCTCAAGTGTTCTGGTTACACATTGTGCAATTCAGTCGCTGGAAGAATGTCTCCTTCCTTTTACCACCAAAGGGCAATGCTTTGTGTTCCATTATGTCATGACCCACATACTGCTCTGTTCAATAAACACAATTTTAGCAGGTGAATTGAATTTTTTCACAATATATATATTAAATGTTCAAGTGTCTTTAAAAAATACAAAGTTATGCAGAAGGGAATGGCTGGGCCTATGTTTATGTCAATAACACTGCATCCCCTTAACAATCAGGAATAAGGAAGTGGGTTCAGCCCCAGTGACAACAATGACAGTGATTCAAAGGGCAGCAGCAACAAGGCTTGCGGCAGCTCTTCCAGGAGAACCATGTACATTGCAGCTCAACTCGCCTGCCGACACACACAGCGCAATGTTAGATTTCAGGCACTGATCTTTAATGCTTCTGGGCTTTTCATCTTGTAAAACTACAGTTAGGAGTGAAGATGATAACCCCTTTGGGCAGGCTTAATACAACAAGGCAAAGACACTCATCACAGCAAATATATCACCAGAACATAACACCACCACCATCAAAGGCCAAGTGCTCACAATTATAAAAATATTTTATTTAAAAATAACCAAACATATGGTCAAATACAGTAAATCATCATACAGTGTTAAAAAAAGTTTAAAACATTCTAACAATTATTACACAAAATTGATTATAGGGAGAATCTGCAAGAAAGATAGTTTCTAATCATCAATAAAGGCACATACATTAGATCAAGATCATTTGTTCAACATATAATTGTTGTACAAAAAGCTTGAGCAGTGAAAGTAACAAATGTCACCACAATCTACAGTATGCCTTTACACAGTTGCGTCAACGCGTTTCGGTGGGTATCACTGCTTAAAACACCACCTTCCTCAGGACATATGTTTTGGTTATTTTTAAATAAAATATTTTTATAATTGTGAGCACTTGGCCTTTGATGGTGGTGGTGTTATGTTCTGGTGATATATTTGATGTGATGAGTGTCTTTGACTTGTTGTATTAAGCCTGCCCAAAGGGGATCTTTTCTTGACTACGGTCTATTCGGTGCCCTACTCCTTTGGTGTTTAAGGGGCCCCTCTCATTGTCTTTGTGTGAAGATGATAACGCCTGGGATGCATGACTTGTCTCTGTTTTGGCTCACGACCCCCAGGGGGTTAGGCGCTCCACAGAGCTAGACGTTCAGCTCGAGACTTGCTCACCTCTTGTGTGTGTGCATGTGACATAAAAGACACAAAACTCTGGCATACTCTTCACAATGGGGGTTGGGGTCTTACAGTGATTCAGGCGCCCCATGGGATGATGTACAGTGCAGATACTGGTACTGGGGTGAGGCCTGCCGGCAGAGCTGCGGGTGTGAAAGAGGGAGTGCGACGGCACAGAGTGGGTGTGGAGACCCTTCAGAGGAGGTCCACCATCTCGGTTGTGACCCAGCTGTTCAACCACCCCTGGCATCTTCCCTCTATCACCCCTAGAGTTGGATCAAATGTGTGGTATGATCAGATTGACACCCCCTCCCCCCCCCCACCAGCTACAGAAAGCACCTAAGTGAATTTCTATAGGAGCCTTGTCTCCTTTGTCCTCACTTCACTGTCTAGGTCTCCTGCCTGCTGAATGCTGATGCACTGCCACTGTCTGGGAAAACAACTTCGCCCCCACCCTGTGCTCAGAAACATGCCTGGGACGTCCAAAAAGTAACCCACAGGCCTACTCACTCTGTTTCTCTTATACATATACTGCATATGCTACAATGGTGTCACACACACTACATTCACTTAAATGGTATTAAGTGGCAAAACACGGTATAAATCTGTTTGCGCATTGGTGAGACACTCTCAGACAGTGCCAAATAACTAATTTTTAGTGAGTGAGTGAAAAAAACCTTCTATTTACATAATAGTGAGGGAAGAATAAGACCTTTTCTGTGCCAACTCCACTTGTGCAGCGTACAGACCCTGTACCATGGTTGGCATACTCCAGACTATGCTTAAAAGGGCAGTCTTAGGCTTGGCACGCAACAAGTTAGGGCTCTTAATGTTTAAATGATGTATACACTCGGAATCACATGTTTAAGCTGTCTGCCCCGGATATGCGACACAATGCATAATGTTTCTCTCTACAGCCAACATTCTCCGACTGCTTGCTGACTCAGAAAGCCTTCTCCCACTATACTCCTAAATGCTGCTTGATAAATTGACCGTCACCTACTTCCCCTTCATTCCTCTCCTCTCTTTCTTCAGCGTGACCCTCTTCTTACCTTCCATCCACTGCATGCCTTCTATTTCTGAGAATACCCTCCTCTCAGTCTCTTGCCTCTCTGCCCCAGTCCTTCTTATTGTAATTCTGCAATTGGCTGATTCGTCATTTCATAGATCACGACCTCTCCCCTTGAAAACCCTATCCCTGTATCTAACATTACTTCACCTCCGCCAGCCTTTGTGGCTCCCCAACCGTTCACCTGACACCACAGAGCCCCACGAATGCTCACACCTGGTATTAATATATCACAGGTAAATGGAGCAAAAGCAGGCACTTTTTCTTGACAGCACATTACTAACCACAATAACCAGTGAAATAAGCACTAAGCGCACAATGTTGTGCTTTAGAAAAACACCTCATTTATTTTACAAATTGTCCGACTTGTACGTTGTTTTGGCAATTGTTCACATTAAATAGTGACTGTCCAATTGGACAAATGAATGTAGACATCATTGCATCTCTATATTTACGTTGATCAAATCTCACTATGCTGTGAGGGACCGTTATTTTTGTAAAATAAAAGAGGTGTTTTTCTAAAGCACAACATCGTATGCCATAGTCGGGGCCACTGGAATTATGTGATTGTGTGGCGATTTTCGCATAATTATAGATTTGCCGCATTTGCCACATAATCCATCATCTGCTGCATAATCTGCAGATTTTAACAACAACAAAAATCATTTCTATCTCAAACGGTCCACTCACTTTTTCCTGTCTGGTTTTGCTGGCTTTGAGACTCTTTTCCTTATGCCATTGCTAACCAGTGACCTCTGCTTGTGCTTTCCACGTGAAAACATGTACTATGCATTCTGTAGTGCCTCATGCCCTGGCAAAGCCATGAAGCACTTTGATTTGCAAAGGTCCAGGACACCCTTTCTGAGTACATGGTTGTAATTTGGCCTACAAGAGATGTGTTGAGTGAGGTGAGTGTGGGTTTAAACATGGTGAGGCCATCTGGTGGTTCTGCTTAATCAAGAGGTAGAGCAGAAAAGTGCTAGAATACGTGTGGTCACTCATGGGGATACTACCCCTTTTTTCTGCACTTTTTGTTTTAAGAGGACTAAGGGCCTGATTTAGACTTTGGCTAATGGGATACGACGTCACAACCGTGATGGATATCCCGTCTGCCATATTACAAGTCATTACATCCTATGGCACTTGTGATACGGCGGACAGGATATCCGTTATGCAACAAAGTCTAACTCAGGCCCCAGGTTTTTAATGCATGGTACCTGTTGAAGCCACGGCATGAGTGCAGCCAGTCATGTAGTGCACAATGCTTTTATACCAGTGAGAGCACCAGCTTGTGCCAGTTGTGTCATATTATGTTACTTGGTATTTGAACTTCTGCCATTGCTATGATCTTGCAGTGCTGTCATTATGTCTTAGCCGCTGTTTTGCCGATAGCCTCAGAGGATGAGAGGTAGTTGGTGACACCCATGACTTCCTCCTCAATTTGTGAACCCACCAGCACAGAACAAGAACCACAACTCACTAGTTACAATTTACACAAAGGTCTATATGTGATGTGAACCACCATGCGGCATCAGAGATGGCCGTTGCGGTGGGTGGGTGGCAAAGGCAAGTGTAACAAAGCAGGCATAAGGTATCCATTGAGAAGACGCTATTCCAGGCTGTGGGACATATGGGTGTAGCGTATACCCAGAGTTATTGATGTCTGACCTGAAATCATTACACCACAGAGCCTAGGACCATTGCTTAATTTGAGCAAGTGGTTTCCGGTGCTCGGCACAGGCACTTAATTGTCAACATCTGCACTTATGACAGCTGCCACATGGTGGTGCTGTATGTGCAATTAAAAGATGAGCAGACAAACAGTTGTTTATTAATTCAATATACATTAAAACAACTAACACCAGTCGCTCAAGCCATTCTTATAGCTTTGGCCTCAAACAGTCTGCAATGTCACACTTGTAGCAGTGTGGTGGTTAGTAGTTGTGTAGGTACTTTCACTGGCAGTGGCAATGGGTGGGGACAGCTGTGGTGGTCTCTTGGCGAGGGCCCTGACACTTATTTCTTTTTACAAATTAAGCACTGCTAGGACTTAGGGTTTCATCTTAAGGGGCCCTGTAATTCAGATGGGGCTGGTAACAGGGGTTACCGGCTCTATTGGAATTACAAGATCCAATGTAACTCCACAGGTCCTGTGCTCTTCACCCAGACATTTCAGATCCTAGTTGCGGCTAAAATATCTAAGTGAAAGATCAAGAAGAAATTAGGAATCACCTCAGAATCAGTGAGATGTTTTTCAACACCCCAGTAATTCTTCTTTTCTTAGGGAACCTCAAGTAACACCTCATAATACCCAGTATTTCCCCGTCCCTTGCAATTAGTAATGCTCCTGTTATAGGTAAATCATGGGTGGGAAATACTGGGCCTAATACTAGATCATTCATAATTAGGCTCCTAAACAGTGGCCAGGGTGAAGCCATTGAAGACGCCCGTCCTCTTTGCTGAAAATACCATCCTCCAGATTCAGTGATGCTTTTCCTCCACCTGATGGAACTACCCTGATGGAGCGGGATCAATCAATCAGGTCGTACTTGTAGAGCGTGACTTGTCACCCGAGAGGGTATCCAGGCTCTTGCTGCATGTTTCAGTCGAAGAGCCAGGTCTTGGGCCCCTTCCTGAAGTAGGTCAGCGAGGGTTCTGTGCAGAGATGGAGGGGGAGGGTGTGCCAGGCTTTGGCAGCGGGATGGGAGAAGGAGCATCCCCCAGTGCGGCAGCGGCGTGTGCAAGGGATCTGTGCGAGCAGCGGTTCCTGGGAGGTCGGTGGAAGTTCAGGCGGTGGTTCACATAGGCGGGTCCTTGGTCGTGGAGGGCTTTGTAGGCATGGGTCAGGAGCTTGATGATTTAGGATTATGCAAAGCAACCTGTAGCACGCTAAAGGTGACTCAAATTGCACACGTATTGAACCACTCACAAGGATTCTTGACATCTTGGGTCAAACTTACAAAGAAGTCATGCAATGAAGTGCAGTAAATAAAGTTGCTGCACTGTGTTGCATAAAAAGCCGAGATCATAAGGTTTGTAGATAGGGATTTGTGTCAAAGCCCATGGATGATAGCATGGGAACGCCCGTGCACCACTCATGGAACGTCCCCTCGACACAAAGTAATGCAAGGGAGCTCACTGTGCTGTGTTGGGTTGCTTTGCGTTACAATCCAATGTAAATCGTGATTTGCGCTGGATTGTAAATACCCGACCAACAGTTTGCATCGGGTCTGCGATAAAAAAAGTAACGCAAACCTGACGCAAAGTCTTTGTAAATCTGGGGCACAGTCCCCTGGAAGTAATGTGTGTGCAGATTTTCTTTTAAAAGAAACATTACTTTTGTTGCTGAACTGTGAGGGTTGGCCATAGAGTTATTGAGAAACTATGGCTCAGAGCTGGCCTAACTGATTGGGGAACTTGGCACCGAATGGCATTTGGCACACAAACATGGAGCCTATCTTAGAACATGATTAAATGAAACATAAAATATCCAATATCCATCGACAAACGCACCTGTGCACCTAATGCTTCTCACAAATCCATAATTATAATGTACTTGCCACTATCCCATGTAATCCACCTCTAAACGATGTATTAATGTACCCCAAACTGGGCAGCGTCTAATACTGAAATTGCTCTGGGGCTACACAATTAGTGTGAATGCGCTAGTTGAGAACACTTAACATGACATATTTATTTTTCTAGAGGTTGTACAATTGAAATATGTACAGAGATGTCACCACACCTAGCTCTCACAACATTCAACAAAGCATGGATGTGCTGTATGTATGTATGTATGTACAAATATTGTATTTCTGTAGCACAAACCGAGCCAAAAAGCAGTGGAGCCCTGTACATAGTCAAAGGCGGGCTAAGCGCCTGCGAGTAATAGGAGAGGAAGATGAATTGTAGAGAGTTAATACATTGTGCTGTGGTGTTCCTTAAAGAAGTGCGCGTTCAACTCTTTCCTAAATTTGAGCAGCTTTGGTGTGGCCCTGATGGATACAGGGATGTTCTAGGTCCTGGGCGCATCGGTGAAAAAGGCATGTTGTCTTCAGTCTGATGGTGTCCTGGTTACCGGTGTCCCGGTTACCGGTGTCCCAAGTACCACCAGTAATTGTGAGCTTCTCTACAAAATAAGTGCTGGTGGAGGTTGTGATGGCTTTATAAATGATACAGCTGGTTTTGAAGATGGTGCGGGCTGGCAAGGAGAGCCAATGGAGTTTCATCAGGGTGGAAGTGATGTGATCATATTTCTTCAGGCCTTGGATGAGACGTGCTGTGGTGTTTAGGATGCTTCTAAGAGATTACCAGTGTGGAGTCTAGGAGGTCATGGAGAGAGGCATTACCGTCATCCAGTATGTGCACGTGAATAGATATGCTGTATACACAAAAGTTCTAAAATAACACTCTATTCCGCATTCCCACCTTCGCTCACACTTCATGACATAGCAAACAGTCGTTGCCTAGAATATATATATTTGCTTGTTTGTTTAGTGTTAATCAAACATGAAACAAAAATGTGGTGAGATTAAAAGTATAATCCTTCTTTACACAAAGCAGCCCTTCTTCCCAGGTGGATAGAAAAAGGTTTGATAGAGCAGAAGCATGCCAGGCTATTTTCAGTCGGTGGTGGCTAGTGAAAGACTTTCCACTTGATGGAACATGGCCTTGTATTTTGCTTCCTTGTCTAGAGTCTGGGGGCCTCTGGAGACACACGGGTGCTCCCAGCTAACACCACCTAGCTATGTAATATAGATTTGGGAACATATTTATCAAGGGTTGCGTTGCTTTTGTACCACGTTGCGTGGTGCGGTGCAAAAGCGACGCAACCCTTGAAATGCCATTTATCAGGCCACACAAGGCCCCTTGCATGCCCTTAGTGGCTTGATAAATCCAGAGTAACGCAACGCATTGCAAATTGCTGTGTTGCATTACTGTGCCCCAGGGAGGCGTTCCATGGGTGGTGGTGGGTCTTCCCACGCAAAACCCATGGATTTTGACGCTTTCCCAGATTTACCATTGCTGACAGACCTGGGAATGTGCCAAAATGCTGCGCCTCCCCAGGGGAGGCATAACGAGGAGACATATCTTTATTTTTCCTCGTTTTTTCCTCTTTCTGTGTGTGTGCTGCATTCTGCAGCACACACACAGAAAGAGGAGAATGCCTCAGGGGATAGTTTTTGTGCAAGAAGGTAGCCCTTACTGCACAAAAATAATCCTGCTTATAATGCAATCACCCTTTCACCATGGTGCAAGAGTGCCTGCATTGGCGCTAGGCAGCACATTGTGCGCCAGCGCTGGGAAAAGGCAGGAATGTGCTGTATTGTGATAAATCCGGCACATTCCTGCCCTTTCCCTGTAATGCAGCGCAGCGCATCAATGTGACTTGCTTCGCTGCGCTGTGTTATAATTTGATAACTATGGCCCTTGGTATTTGGAGCTGGTGTTGTACAGGCATGAGAATACCACATGCAGATCTGGTCCTACCTGCTCACCCACTGGCTGCCAGCGAGGGGGGTGGGCTTCTGCTGGCTTTCTGCTTGTGGGGAGCCCCAAGTTATTGTAATGGGGTGGAATCCTCTGGCCCACTGTGTAACAGAGCAAATCATGTTAAAACTTGTATTATGTTGTGTTGTTTAACCTTAGCTTATTTGTAAAGTGAAACATCTACCTTGTAAGTGGCTACTTGGTACTAAATAGTAATTCAGTGCATAATGACTGGGTTAAAAGCCATTTCTTTCTCGTCGTCCTAAGCGCCTGTTGAACTCTGTAGGTCGTCGGACTTAAGCTATGGGCGTTATAAGTCATTGGTGCATCTAAGTATCTGTGCTTAGGTCATCAGTGTGAGTCCCCTCATAATCGCGAAGGCACCCCATACGTCTTCCTATCTGCCCAGGTTGTTCTACCCTAAAACCCATCCCGGCCACCTTTTCTTTATTACAATCAACATCAAATGTGAAACAGACTTATGGTATGACATCACAAGACTGGAAAGGAAGAGGAGTAATGATGATGACAAACAACTCCAACATTATATTTTCTACTTTAAATCCATAAAAATCAAGAAAATCCACCAGGACGACTACTGGAAATTCTTTAAATATATAGACCAATTCCTGGCTCCACTAATGAGACAATTACCATATTTTCTTAAAGAAGGTTACTATATTCTTTTAACGTATTCAAAACATACCTTTGCACCCTAATTATCAATTAATTATGATGGACCCCATTATATCACAGAAGTGTGGTTTATAGGACTGCAAATACTTTATGAAAGAAAAACCACTGCAAAAGTTAGAAAATAGAGGAATTTTGGCGGGGCTATTCACAAAGGTAACTTACACTTCTGAGTGATTTACACATATAAGTTTACTCTTTCAGTTTTGAGCAACTTTACTATTTTTGGCTAGTTACCATTTACGAGTATAAAGTTACTTAAAAGTGTAGACTTACATGTATCTTCCCCCTGAGGTCTAAGTTTCTACTGCCAAAAAAGAGCAGTAGTAAGTCCAGCATCTGACATGGCCAACCACTGACACTGCCAGCACCCTCCACCAAGCCCCAAAACACCTGTTGTGTTATCCAAGTGTTGTGACTGTGGTTACCTTGTGAGACTGGCGGTGAGGCTGGGCGTGCTGTGGTAGTGAAACAACACACGTGCCAATGGGGCTGACGTCCCCCTCCTGTACCTTTCGAGGTATGCACAGGTCTGCCATAACTTGTGTGCCTCACTGCTATCCTCTGCCACAGGAACAGGGGCAGCCCAGTACACACACTCCCCTCTGCGGCTGAGACACCGGATGTGATGTAGGAGCTTTGGGGCATATTATCAAGAACGGCGTTAAAAATTATCGCCGGTTTAGCGGCAGAAAACTGCCGCTAAAGCGGCGATAATGGGCTTGATAATCTGCCCTAGAGAATTCCAATAGAAGCCCATGTTCTGGTGTGAACATGGGCTTCTATTGGAATTCTCCAGGGCATATTATCAAGCCCATTATCGCCGCTTTAGCGGCAGTTTTCTGCCGCTAAACCGGCGATAGTTTTAACGCCGTTCTTGATAATATGCCCCTTAGCTTCTTTCATTCCTTGAAGGATTTTCAGAGAACTCCTTTTACCCAGTCTGAGTGAGCTCCCTTCCCTGGTGGTGAGGGCGAGGGGGCGCGAAAGATAAATTGGGAAACCGTTGTGATAAAGGCTCAGTTCTCATCTCTCTGTCAGCAAAGTTCTGGGCGGGAAGAGGGCTCCGGATGTGAAAACCGATGTATTAGAATATGTGGCAGCTCCTTCGTTCCTCCACGCAGTGCAGAACTCCCAGGGCAGCCGTGATGTCCACTCTGCCCCCTCCGGAGCGATAGCCTCTCTTGTTACTGACCAGTGGAATCAGTTGCCAGGCTTGAGCCTTGGAAAGAAAGGCTGGTAAGATTTAGGAGGAGTCAGTCAAGTGTACTTCCCTGACAAAAATAACAAGAACATTTCTACTGGCCTTTCGCAAACTGGTGACACCCGTGTGTCGAGAGTCGAAGATGCTCCTCGTAGAGCACCACCCACAGTAGTGATCCGTTGTAGGGATCCAGCAGGAGTCCAAAAGACATTGTCATTGGATCCCCTTCACGCCCAAGTACACTTATAATCCATATGAAACCCCTGCTGGGTCTTGCTGCTAAGTCCTTTAAGGTGCAATCCTTCACATGCCGCCGACAATATACACAGTTCAATGAAGGTTATTGGCCCTCCCTGAAATCTGATCATCTTATTGGCTGCTTAAAGGATACTAAAACATGGATGGTCAATAGCTGACTTCAACTTTATGCAAATAAAATTTGGAGTCATACCGTTGGGAACAAGAGCAAAGATTCCCTCCCTCATTTTCCACTTTAACTAATTTTGGGCACCTACCCCTTGTTAAAGTAGAGATAAAATCTATGAGTTGTCATAAAAGACGCTCTTCATAAGACACTTGAGGAACTCTTATATTGGAACTATCATCAGTCGTATTCCATCTCTTAAGATAATTCGACAAGTCCCTCCAGGTTTAGACTTATCTGCTCCATAGTAAACTCTGTCCAAGGGGCTCCTCTGAGGAGTGTCAAAGGTAGACTTGCCCAGTTACAGAGGACTCAAATCCCACGAGTCAGACTGGCCCGGTGTTTGGCCAAGGTGGTGGGAAGAACCCTACATTGGCCTTGGGTAGATGCCAAGATTCACTTGAAGTGCTTATGCTCTAAATCGCAAATGCAAACACCGGTCGGCACCAAACATTCTTGTGATCACCATTTTCCACTATTGTCCTACCAGAGCCCTGCACTCAATAGATTGAAATGTGTTCTCCCAGAGTTGTTGTAATGCTCTCCCATGGGAGGGCGCTGTTTAGAGCCCTGTGATTGCCATCTATAGAATACCTTGCAAGACTCTGCACTTCAGGGTTCCCACGTCCTTCCTTTCCAAAGCTCTCATCCTCAATAATGCTATTGTAAACTAGCGCCTAGAGCCACCCGCTTGCTTTGTTTTTGTGTTGGATAAATGTGAGTTATCCAATGTAGTTACATCTGCGTCATGGTTGTGACTGGCGTAGTGGTGTTGCTGGAACAATGACAATCAAGGATTCTTTCTCCAATGGCCATTTGGGCTTTCATGATGTGGAGCAGGACGTACTGGTCTACTGGCTAAAATGCTGCAGACGAGTCAAGTAGGGCAAGGGTTCAGGCCTTGCTGCTACCTATGATGCCCTAGTTTGTTACGCGTAACACTTCATCGATGACATGCTGCACACCTGTTTCAGTAATCGAGCCCACCTCGGTTGGAATAGTTCCCCCGTATGAGTTTTTTACTGCCCACAAATAGGTTTCTCCGAGGTGTGATTGACAAAAGTCTCAAGCCAATCCCTGAAAACGGCTAGTCTAAGAAAGCTCATGGTTGAAAGGGGGATCAAACCTCCCCTCTATGTCTATTGTAAGCAACAGGTCAGTTTGGGAACTTTACTCTCAAACCTCAGAGACCTAGAAATAGGATTTTCTACGGAGCCCGCAGCTAGAAGCCAAGGATCCTGAAGACCAAGGCTGCCTCGTGTTGACTCCACCTCACGTCTCTTTCTTCTACTGCGGTACAATTGCTGCCTCCTTATCTCACTCTTGCAGGTTCCTTTTCATCCCTGCTTTTTTTATCAACTGTAGGTTGCACCACCCAATCCAAATATCCAAGGGAAAAAATAATAATTTTTAAAAGTCCATCCAATGATAGAAGTGTTCAGTTTACTTTATTCTTCTTTTGAAACAAAGCACCAAACAGCCTTTCTTTGTTCTTCTTTTTATTTGAAACAAAGCACCAAGCAGCCAACGCGTTTCGTTCTTATAGAAAAGAACTTCGTCAGGGCGATTTAACTGTTTTCATTTCTTTATATAAGTAAAGGGAATCGTCAGGCTAGCTCAACTAAGAACTCCACACACGACGTCACCTTTCATTTTCCCGAACATAAATTGAATATAATGGCTGTTGTGCCAAAACCACAGCGTCTCGAGCAACAGGATATGTGTAGATTCGACCGTTCGAAAAAAAATTATTATTTTTTCCCTTGGATATTTGGATTGGGTGGTGCAACCTACAGTTGATAAAAATTGATGTTGGTCGTTTTGATCGCTCCTTGGAAACGGCAGGGGCAGTGGGGTTGCACACAGTGTGAGCATAAGGCTCAAATGTTAGGTTAAATATAGGGTTCTTAAAAATAAGGTTTATTGTTCCTTATATTGAGGGAGGTGCGTGACACTTTATAGTGTTTGGTTGGTTTTGCTGTTTCCATTTTTGTTTATAAATCCTTTTCATCCCTGCTTTGTCGCTTTATCCCTGGTGTCCTATCTTTCTCTTCCTTCTTCTTTCTCTCCTTTCTATCTCAGACTTGCTTTGGTTCAACATCTGATGATAAAGAAATGTGCCCCGGTGCCTAAGAGTGAGTGTCGGTGACCACCACATGTAACCACCCTTCCAGTTAACCACTGCCCACAGAGCTCTTCTGTTGTGTGTGAACACAACTTTCATTGTCTTTTTTCACAAATATTTTATCAATTTTTCAGTAGCATTTAAGATCATTGATAGATTTCATCATCAGAAGTGAAAAGTAGAAAAGACAATGGGAGGATATGGTGGAAAGTGGTCCAATAGGGACCAATGGGAAATACAAAACAAAAAATACGCGTACAACAAAATACAATGCGTAACATAGAAACTAGAGCAGAGGTTCACATACACAGGGCCATATTTATGACAGGAGTCGCATCGCTCCTGCACCACGCAACGTAGTGCAAGTTCGATGTAAGCCCAAAATGCGATTTATATGCAAGGCAACCTTGCGCGGCCCTAAGTGACTTCATAAATCTGGAGTAACGCAAGACAGGGCAAATCGCTGCGTTGCGTTACTCTGCCCCGGTGAGGTGTTCAATGGCTGTTGTGTGGGAACACCCAAGCAACTCCCATGGGTTTTGATGCATTCCAAGATTTACCATCACTGGTGGACCTAGGAATAAGCCAAAACGATACGCCTTCCCAGAGAGGCATAGCGAGGAGAAATATCTTTATTTCTCCTTGTTACTTTCTCATTCTGCAGCACACATAGGGCCTCGTTTATGAGGTTTTGGCACAGGGCAGAGCCGTAAGGAATCTTACTGCACTGTCCCACGTCAAAACAAAAAAGGCAGGAATGCGCCGTATCCATGAGATATGGTGCATTCCTGTCCTTTTCCCCGGTGCCGGTGCAAAATGGGCTGCCATGCGCCAACGCAGGCACCCTTGCACCATGGTGCAAGGGTGCCTCCATTGCGGGGCTGATTGAGTTTGTACAAGAAGAAACACCTTCCTGCACAAAATCAATCAATTCAGCACACATAGAAAAGAGAAAAAACAAGGAGAAATTAACATATTTCTCCTCGTTGCGCCTCCCTAATGACTTCCCTGGGGTGGCGTTAGATCCTGACGCATTCCTAGGTTTACGATGCCTCGTAAATCTGGGAATGTTTAAGGTTCCATGGGTGTTGCATGGGAACACCCATGGAACGCCCCTTTCATACAGTGCTCTTCATGAAAGGGGGACATATTTACAAGGCCATGAAAAGCCACATTGCGCTACCAGAGCTTCAAAAAAGTGCCTTTCCGCCGGCGCAAAGGGGCCTCAAAAATGAGGCCCTTAGAAAGAGGAATATGTCTCAGGGAATTGTTTTTGTGCAGGAAGGTGCCCCTTATACATAAAACAATCCTCATTACGACGCAGGTGCCTGCATTGGCGCTAGGTAGCCAAAACGGCCCCAGCGCAGGGACAAAGGCAGGAATGCACCGTATTCTTTTATATACATCACATACCTGCCCTTTCCCTGAGACGCAGCCCAGCTGCGTGACGTTTTTTATAAATAGGCCCCACAGTATCTAGCTACAAGTTTTTGAGGATTATCATTAGTTCACATATACAATAACAGGTTAGTAAAAAGTAAAAGTGATGAACCGAAGGTGAGTAAACAAGTGTGAAGAAGGAGATTTGAAATGCCAAATGGGAAGGTGGCATTAATCATGATGGAAGAAATAAAGCCAGCTCCCAGCTGCAGAGGAACGACCATATCTAAAGAAGAGACCAAATTCAACAGAGTCATCCAAGGAAAGCCGGATACCATCAGCCGGCTCTGGGCTGGACATTGGACTTTAATATAGAAGATCTGTGGTGTATTGTAGCTTATGGTCTAGGATGTTCTGTTGAATGGTCCATAAATTTTGACACAAACCCATATTTACAAAGAGTTGTAGATATGAGCTTGCACCAAAAAGGTGCTCCTGTCTGAGGTTGGCATAATGAGGAGAAATAGCTTTATTTCTCCTCGCTATTTCCTCTTTGCATGTGCTGCATTCTGTATCAAAATACTAAGAGGAAAACGCCTCTAAGGATTGTTTCTGTGGTACCCCTTCCTGCACAAAAATTATTTTGACCATATTGCAGGCACCCTTGTACCATGGCGCAAGGGTGCCTGCATTTCTGCTAGGCAGCCCAAATGCGTCAGTGCAGGGAGAGAACAGAACTGCATCATTTCTTTGAAAACATGGCGCAGTTCTGCTCTCCCCCTTTCTCACAATACAGCATCTTAACTTGCTGCACTGCGGTGCATGAAATGTTTGTAAATCTGGCTCTAAATAACGAGAGAAATTTTTAATTTGAAATTAATCTAAACAAAATATAGCTTTAAAAATATTAACAAAGCATTTCCAGCAACTTACCTCAACATTCAAATCACTAGAGATAGCAAACCCTCTTTACAATTATAAAATAAAGATTGTTTTCGCACAGGTTGGTATTATAACTTGTTAGGTATTTAACGCATCCGATAATTATCGGATGCGTTAAATAACTCAACCATTGTTAAATTCCGGCAGTTCAAACCTACTGAAATTTAACACGGTAAAACCATATGGTATTAACCATATCATGAGGATTTTGGTGCATTAAACACCAAAATTTTCATGTTATTCCCCGACAACTTGTAATAGGTGGTATTTATCGCACTCGATAAACAACATACCCGGTGTTATCGTTATTTGTCATGTGCGATAAATACCTCCTATACTTGTAATCAGGCACAAAGATTTTTCCACATCATAGTTAAAATTAGAAAAAGCAGAAAAGAAATTCCCTTCTAGATCCCTCACACAAGGAGAAATCCTCTTCCAAACTCCAAGCGGGAGGGTAACCCAAACCCCTTTTTTGGATCTCATAGGACTCTCCACCCTCAACCCTATCATAACAATCTTCATTAAGATGAATGAAATGGGAGTGATGGATGGCTACAGTGCTCACAGTAGCGGTGATCCGTATCCAACACGACGAATGGCGGGAGATGGCACCTTTTGAGATTGGTTGATATATAGAGTACACATACTTGCGTTAATTGGGATCCATTTACTAGAGCTGCGCCCTGTGACAATTGAACAGTCGGTGGAGGCAGCATCCTCTATATCTCGATATTGTGTGGTCCCCCTACTCTACTCACTTCTCCCTTATCGCCATCTCTATTGCTATCTCTATGGTTGTAAACCATGCGGAGCACACCATGCAATGCGGATTTATATAGCGCGTAGCTACCATACACTGCTACTGCATGTGTCAATGTCGGGTTGCGAGGATCACGTGATACCTGGCTGTAGGAATACTTTCTCTACCGTGGGATGCTGCTTCCTGTTTTGCTCACAAGTTGTTACACTTAGGATGTGATTCCCTTCAGAGTGTCTGGGCCGCATGCAAAGTTCTACCCAATAAGCGTTAGCATTTTTGAACTTCACTGTTCAGTTCCTAGACCTGTATCACAGGAAAATTACTTGTAGAGATACTGAGATGTTCAGAGTGCACCAAGCGAGTGTGACCTGCTTCACCTCCTTATCAGGTGTGACATATCAAGATCAATGGGCTTCCAGGATGAGGTTTAATACTCATGGCCTTCTAGCTCCTAGGTGTATGGATCTGGTGTTGTTTTATTCCAGTTCTACACAGTCCGAAGATCACAAGCAAATATGATATTTGGGAAAGTGCCCAAAGTATTTTTACTCCACCGAGTATTTGATAAATTCTTTGTTACGCAGGATAGCTCCTTGCCTTTGCTTCATCAAGTGATACCAGACAGATTCAGGATAACTCCTTACCTTTGCTTTAGCAATTGAGATGGGACAGATTCGGGATAGCACCTTGCCTTTGCTTCAGTGATTGAGACGGGACAGATTCAGGATGTTAAAAGCAAAACAACAGTCATGAACATTACCTGCGCCATCTTGTCTGGTGGAATTCTATGTGCACATAAGTTGCAGTCATTTTAATCTATCACAGCCATTTTGTACTCTGTTGGTCACCTTTGTTTCACCCTGCCCTTACTAGCATCCCTCTGACCCTCTGACCGACCTGGTATGTGTGCTGGGGGCTATAAACTCTATTTGCCACAACAAACCTCAGCGCCACTTGCTGCCACAAACTCGTTTTTCCTCTCATCTCTGTTTTCAGGCAAACCTTTGGACACTCTACCCCTCACTGCACCTAGTTACACAAACAGGTTCCAAACACCAAAAAGACTCTTGCAACATGATTTATTGCACTGCAAACAGCAAGACTTGTTGTTACCAACAATGGGACCTGTTTTTATCAACAGAACGGACTCTTAGAAGCTTGTGTAACCATGTTGACAAAACCAACTCATTGTGTCAAACCTGTATAAAAGGAAGAGCCAAAGGAGTTATCAGCAGAACACCTCCCTCAGACATCCCGGTGTCTGCAGTTGACGTGATCTCCTCATGAGAAATAAACCTTTTTCTTGTCTTCCAGTTTCCAGCGCTTGCCTCATTATTTTGATAGTGAACCCAAAGTGAATTAGAGGTGGAACCCTGCACCGGGCAGCATTGAGGGTCTTAGAAGACTCGCTGCCTTTCAAAAAGGTTAGCTCCTTGCCTTTGTTTCAGCGACTGAGACTGGACAGATTCTGGATAGCTTCTTGCCTTTGTTTCAGCGACTGAGACTGGACAGATTCAGGATAGCTCCTTGCCTTTGTTTCAGCGACTGAGACTGGACAGATTCAGGATAGCTCCTTGCCTTTGTTTCAGCAACTGAGACTGGACAGATTCTGGATAGCTTCTTGCCTTTGTTTCAGCGACTGAGACTGGACAGATTCTGGATAGCTTCTTGCCTTTGTTTCAGCGACTGAGACTGGACAGATTCTGGATAGCTTCTTGCCTTTGTTTCAGCGACTGAGACTGGACAGATTCAGGATAGCTCCTTGCCTTTGTTTCAGCGACTGAGACTGGACAGATTCTGGATAGCTTCTTGCCTTTGTTTCAGCGACTGAGACTGGACAGATTCAGGATAGCTCCTTGCCTTTGTTTCAGCGACTGAGACTGGACAGATTCTGGATAGCTTCTTGCCTTTGTTTCAGCGACTGAGACTGGACAGATTCTGGATAGCTCTTTGCCTTTGCTTCAGTGATTGAGATCAGACTGACTCAGGATACCTCTTTGCCTTTGAATAAGCAATTGAGACTGGACAGATCCAGGATAGCTCCTTGCCTTTGCCTCAGCGATTGATACAGGACAGATTCAGGATAGCTCCTTGCCTTTGTTTTAGCAACTAAGACTGGACAGATTCAGGATAGCTCCTTGCCTTTGCTTCAGCGACTGAGACTGGACTGATCCAGGATAGCTCCTTGCCTTTGCCTCAGCGATTGATACAGGACAGATTCAGGATAGCTCCTTGCATTTGTTTTAGCAACTAAGACTGGACAAATTCAGGATAGCTCCTTGCCTTTGCTTCAGTGATTGAGACTGGACAGATTCAGGATAGCTCCTTGCCTTTGCTTCAACAACTGAGACTAGACAGATCCAGGATAGCTCCTTGCCTTTGCTTCAGTGATTGAGACTGGACAGATTCAGGATAGCTTTGCTTCAGCGACTGAGACTGGACTGATCCAGGATAGCTCCTTGCCTTTGCCTCAGCGATTGATACAGGACAGATTCAGGATAGCTCCTTGCATTTGTTTTAGCAACTAAGACTGGACAAATTCAGGATAGCTCCTTGCCTTTGCTTCAGTGATTGAGACTGGACAGATTCAGGATAGCTCCTTGCCTTTGCTTCAACAACTGAGACTAGACAGATCCAGGATAGCTCCTTGCCTTTGCTTCAGTGATTGAGACTGGACAGATTCAGGATAGCTCCTTGCCTTTGCTTCAACAACTGAGACTAGACAGATCCAGGATAGCTCCTTGCCTTTGCTTCAGTGATTGAGACTGGACAGATCCAGGATAGCTCCTTGCCTTTGAATTAGCAATTCAGACTGGACAGATTCAGGATAGCTCCTTGCCTTTGCTTCAGCGATAGAGATGGGACAGATTACAGATAGCTCCTTGCCTTTGCTTCAGCGATTGAGACGGGTCAGATTCAGGATAGCTCCTTGCCTTTGCTTTAGCAATTGAAACTGGACAGATTCAGGATAGCTGCTTTCCTTTGCTTCAGTAAATCAGATGGGGCAGATTCTGGATAGCTCTTTGCCTTTGCCTCAGTGATTGAGACAGGGGAGATTCCGGATAATTCCTTGCCTTTGCTTCAGCGATTGAGACCAGACAGATTCAGGATAGCTTCTTGCCTTTGCTTCAGCGATTGAGACCAGACAGATTCAGGATAGCTCCTTGCCTTTGCTTCAGCGATTGAGACTGGACAGATTCCAGATAGCTTCTTGCCTTTGCTTCAGCGATTGAGACTGGACAGATTCAGGATAGCTCCTTGCCTTTGCTTCAGCGATTGAGACCAGACAGATTCAGGATAGCTCCTTGCCTTTGCTTCAGCGATTGAGACTGGACAGATTCCAGATAGCTTCTTGCCTTTGCTTCAGTGATTGAGACTGGACAGATTCCAGATAGTTCCTTGCCTTTGCTTCAGCGATTGAGACGGGACAGATTCAGGATAGCTCCTTGCATTTGCTTCAACAACTGAGACTAGACAGATCCAGGATAGCTCCTTGCCTTTGTTCTAGCAACTAAGACTGGACAGATTCAGGATAGCTCCTTGCCTTTGCTTCAGCGATTGAGACTGGACAGATTCAGGATAGCTCCTTGCCTTTGCTTCAACAACTGAGACTAGACAGATCCAGGATAGCTCCTTGCCTTTGCTTTAGCAATTCAGACTGGACAGATTCAGGATAGCTCCTTGCCTTTGCTTCAGCGATAGAGATGGGACAGATTACAGATAGCTCCTTGCCTTTGCTTTAGCAATTGAAACGGGACAGATTCAGGATAGCTGCTTTCCTTTGCTTCAGTAAATCAGATGGGGCAGATTCTGGATAGCTCTTTGCCTTTGCCTCAGTGATTGAGACAGGGGAGATTCCAGATAATTCCTTGCCTTTGCTTCAGCGATTGAGACCAGACAGATTCAGGATAGCTTCTTGCCTTTGCTTCAGCGATTGAGACCAGACAGATTCAGGATAGCTCCTTGCCTTTGCTTCAGCGATTGAGACTGGACAGATTCCAGATAGCTTCTTGCCTTTGCTTCAGCGATTGAGACCGGACAGATTCAGGATAGCTCCTTGCCTTTGCTTCAGCGATTGAGACCAGACAGATTCAGGATAGCTCCTTGCCTTTGCTTCAGCGATTGAGACTGGACAGATTCCAGATAGCTTCTTGCCTTTGCTTCAGCGATTGAGACTGGACAGATTCAGGATAGCTCCTTGCCTTTGCTTCAGTGATTGAGACTGGACAGATTCCAGATAGTTCCTTGCCTTTGCTTCAGCGATTGTGTCGGGACAGATTCAGGATAGCTTCTTGCCTTTGCTTCAGCGATTGAGACTGGACAGATTCAGGATAGCTCCTTGCCTTTGCTTCAGCGATTGAGACTGGACAGATTCAGGATAGCTCCTTGCCTTTGCTTCAGTGATTGAGACTGGACAGATTCAGGATAGCTCCTTGCCTTTGCTTTAGCAATTCAGACTGGACAGATTCAGGATAGCTCCTTGCCTTTGCTTAAGTGAATGAGAAGAGGCAGATTCCAGCTCGCTCCTTACCTTTACCTCAGTGACTGAGACAGGACAGATTCAGGATAGCTCCTTGCCGTTCCTTCAGCGATAGAGATGGGACAGATTACAGATAGCTCCTTGCCTTTGCTTCAGCGATTGAGACTGGGCAGATTCAGGATAGCTCCTTGCCTTTGCTTCAGCGATTGAGACGGGTCAGATTCAGGATAGCTGCTTTCCTTTGCTTCAGTAAATCAGATGGGCAGATTCTGGATAGCTCTTTGCCTTTGCCTCAGTGATTGAGACAGGGGAGATTCCAGATAGTTCCTTGCCTTTGCTTCAGCGATTGAGACCAGACAGATTCAGGATAGCTCCTTGCCTTTGCTTCAGCGATTGAGACTGGACAGATTCAGGATAGCTCCTTGCCTTTGCTTCAGCGATTGAGACTGGACAGATTCCAGATAGCTTCTTGCCTTTGCTTCAGCGATTGAGACTGGACAGATTCAGGATAGCTCCTTGCCTTTGCTTCAGTGATTGAGACTGGACAGATTCCAGATAGTTCCTTGCCTTTGCTTCAGCGATTGAGACGGGACAGATTCAGGATAGCTTCTTGCCTTTGCTTCAGCGATTGAGACTGGACAGATTCAGGATAGCTCCTTGCCTTTGCTTCAGCGATTGAGACTGGACAGATTCCAGATAGCTTCTTGCCTTTGCTTCTGCGATTGAGACTGGACAGATTCAGGATAGCTCCTTGCCTTTGCTTCAGTGATTGAGACTGGACAGATTCTGGATAGCTCCTTGCTTTTGCTTCAGCGATTGAGACTGGACAACTTCCAGATAGCTTCTTGCCTTTGCTTCAGCGATTGAGACTGGACAGATTCAGGATAGCTCCTTGCCTTTGCTTCAGTGATTGAGACTGGACAGATTCTGGATAGCTCCTTGCTTTTGCTTCAGCGGTTGAGACTGGACAAATTCCGGATAGCTCCTTGCTTCTGCATTAGCGATTGAGACTGGACAGATTCCAGATAGCTTCTTGCCTTTGCTTCAGCGATTGAGACTGGACAGATTCCAGATAGCTTCTTGCCTTTGCTTCAGCGATTGAGACTGGACAGATTCCAGATAGCTTCTTCCCATTGCTTCAGCGACTGAGACCGGACAGACTCAGACAAGTTTCTTGCCTTTTCGTCAGCGATTGAGGCTGGACAGTTTCCGGATAGCTCCTTGCCTTTGCCTCAGCAGACCAAGTGGAGAATCTCCTTTGTTCTTCCGTCTTTCCAGGCTAGATAAAACCTTCTCCTTGTTGCCAGTCTGTTCCCTACATAAGACATTTCTTGTCCTGCTAAACAACAATCAGAGGTCTCTTAGTACACCTGGAGCGAGGGCCAATGCCACATAACAGCATATATCTTCTTCTGCAGAGTGACAGCCTTTCATGGATGCAGGTTTACAACTTTTTTGCAGTTCACAAAACTTTCTTGCGGCACGCCGAGGAAGCTGCGCCAGTTCCAGCTTTTAGGTCGGCTCATACAAATATTTAGGGGTGGTGTTAGACTCCAAATTAACATTAAAAGACCATCTAACTAAAAGACGAGCCCAGGCGAACAAACTACGATTTGCACTAAACATACTAAGATCAAAACTAAGGTGCCCGTCCAACTCCTACATTCGACAAGTAATTTCCGCCATGTTTCTTCCAGCACTCACTCACGGCTCTGAACTTTTTAAAGGCAAAGACGCATATTTCCTGAATTTACAACAATACAGTCTTTTTAAACACATTTTTCGATAACCGCAATTTACGTCCCAGGCGCAGGTCCTATTGGAATTTGGGCTAGTCAATCAACTGCCGGTAAGGTCAGCAGCAATAATGAAACTGTGCTGGAGGATGAGAGCCGCACATGAAGAATCCCAGATAGGTCTCTGCTGGTCGGACCTAACGAACCAGCCTAAAAGTAAGAATGACTGGCCAACAGCGCTTGAGCAAGCGTTAACCGCCCTCAATATGCATGAAGTATAGGGCATAAATACCAGTTTGCCCGTATTAAAAAAAATAGTAAATAACGCTGCTGGTTATTGGATAAAGCAGCGCTCGCAAAGAAGAAACATGGATGGATGGTTTATCTTCGTATGGGGTCTGGTCGCCGCAGCCGTACCTCATACATCATATATCTCCAACAATACTGCACTTATTACTCCATATTGGATTGGGAGATTTTTCCTCGAAAGACCAAGTTCCATCATGGAGACAAACCTGGCCAACTGATCTGTGCCGACTCTGTGAGAGTGCCGAAGAGACAGTCTTACATTTTTGGTGTATTTGCCCACCCGTCAGCCAATGGAGACGGCCACTTCTACTTCCAGCTCTTCGATCTCTCCGAGTAAGATCCTGCTGATCCGCCATAATGGCCTTATTAAATAGCCAGATGCTACAGCTCTCATGCAGGACAACAAGTTAGCAAACTGTTACAAATGCAGCAGAGGAGAGGGACCAGTTTCAACCAACTCCATAACTCAGATCTCCGTGAACCAGGAGAAACATAGAACGATAAGCGATGTGACTGCATAGTTTTTCAACTTAACTCGGTCAAACATCAAAGGGCCACATAGGGCATTGCAATGTCAAAGACATGTTCTTGCAATACAGGATCAACCACGTGCAATAAGGTACATTCACTCTGCCTAATTTGTATGTTCAAAATCAATAGCAGGGATTATATGGTATTGAATCCTCAATTTTGCACATTGAACCCCAGCCTCGTGGCAGCCCCAGATAGCTCAATGCACCTTTATAACCTTCGGAAAAAGGACAGTGTACACTTCGCATATTTTGCACATTGAATCAACTTTGCTGCTTTTAGATGTAATGTGTATAATGCCTCATTTTAAGATCGATGTCTGACTTATCTAGCTTCGGCCAGTGTCTTAACCATTGCAATAGCGCGGTATACTCCAACATAAGGAATTAATGTTTTATGCGATGCTAATTAAGTACAATTTTTAATTTTTATTGACAACTCTGGTGCATTTGGCTCATTCTATGCTAAATTGTAATCGTTTTAATTAACTACTCAATAAAAAATGTCTACACTCAGGTATAGCTGCTCTGCTCACTACTGTGAATGGCTTTTTGAGCTTTTGTGTTGACATTTCCACCCGTGTAAATGCACCCTAAATGTCATTGCTTTTGTGCAAAAGCACTTTTTTTTGCCCATAGACCCTGTGCAAACCCCAATGACCTATATTGCCACCAGTTTTTAAAGCTGTACCGTTCCCCGGTCGACCCCGGATGGCATTTTCTCCTTCCTTTACTAGGAGTAAACCTTACTCCTGCCTTTACTAGTTGTGAATTTCCGACTATTCCCGGGGATTGAAAGGGGACAGTGCTTTAAATGGGCCGGTACTCACCGGTACTGAGTACCAGCACTTCTCTACTGCCCTGGAGAGTACCGGTACCCGTGACATGAAAAGGTAGGCTCATTGGCTGTGCTGGTGAGCCGGAGTGGAAGGTGTCTCTGGCAGCTAAGGCGCCGCTCCTGTAGCCCCGATCTTGCAGAGGCCGCCGCTCCCCCCCGAGGGGGGGGGAGGCTCAGGGGCCGGCGCCATAACCCTCGCCGAGCCTGGGGGGGAAAACCGGTTATGGGTGGCCAAAAGCACCCAGAAACAGCGCGTGAGGCGCACTACACTACCCCCCCCTAGCAGGAGCGCCACGGTGGCGCCAGGCCCCCGTCCAATGGGGGGGCCTGGCGAGGTACAAACCCCCCAATGGGGGGACAGCACCAAGTGGTGGGAAAGGCGCAAGGGGGGGATATAAGCCACCGCTCCCCCAGGTAAGCTCCTAACTTCGTGGAGCGGGGGAGCGGCGCACTGGGTATTTCGGATACTTCGTGGAGCGTACTAGGAAAGGCGAAGCGCTGCCGGAAGAAGGAGCGAAACGCTGCCGGCAGAATCGCAGAAGCAAGGAAGAAGTTAAAACCCCCTGAGTCATGCCCCGCTCCCGGGGAACAAAGATCGTAGCAAGGAGGCTTCAAGACTTCAAGCGTGTGGGGAGTGGGGCGCTGCAACCGGACCGGCCGACCGCTCTTGTGGAGTGTTGGACGGCGGAGGTACAAGGTGTGGGCCGGACCTCGCAGGATTAAAAAGACTTTCCCCAGAGCCTCAGATGTCGAGCCGAGGAGGTGCCCTCTCTGAGCCTCCCCGCTTCACCCTCACACTTCATCGTTCTGACGGAAGGAGGCGCACCACCATCGAATCGGCATCGGACTCGGAACTGGTCCGTGGCGGGAGCAACGCGACCTCGGCGTGCCTACCTCCCTGCGGGATAGCTCGCGAGTTGTGCGCTAGCTGCAGGGATCGGGGGTGCAACGTGCAGTCCACAGTTCATTTGGCTGCATTTCCTGCACGTCGGAGAAGCCTTGCTGAAATGGCACATATTTATATATACCTGAATAGCGAAAAGCGACAACGTTTCCGAGCGGCCAAGGGCTTTAGTCAGTTAATCGGTGGCTGGGTGAAGTACGAGCGGGACTGTTTTGCATAGTAGGGCACATCGCAAGTTTGGGTATTTGATTCCCGGCGGGTACTGGACGAGGTGTACCCAACTTCATCTTCAATTTTGGTGCATCCAAGGGCGGCAGCACCCGCCAAGAGCAATGGCAGAAGGGCAGCCAGAGGAGCTCACTGAACTGCTAAGGCGCATCCGGGAAGTCTCTGCAGTGCATGGCAGTGATTGGCTGCAACCACATGTGGGCCCGGAAGGGCGCGAGGGGCCAGGGGCCCAGGGGGCAGGCGACGCTGGGCCATCATCACCCAAGAGGCGTAAGACTGGGTCCAAAGAGCACCAGTTGAAAGCACCCCAAAAAAAGCCGCAGAAGAGAGACGCGCCACCTGAAAGCAGTCCAACGCCAGCAGGCGAACACAGCGGGACCCTCAGCAGAGCGACAAGTGGTGAGCATATTACGACAATTGTGCAGGAATGCTTAAGATCAATGACACCACTATTACTCAGAGGTCTGGGGCAGGGGGCAGCAGACATAGGGGCGCAGCGCGCAGATGATGTATCAGGTCTGCCATGGCACCTGTTAGATCCAGGTCGGGCGCGGCAGGAACGGCTGCAAGGGCAGATAGCACAGGGGGCACGGGGGAGCAGGCGTCTCCAGTGGCTGCATGGGGGTACACGGACACAGCGAGTAGCTCGGTGCAGGAGGCGGTAACTACAGAGGCGTATGCCAGACCATCCTCGGCCCTGCTTCCTGACCACAAGAGCCACAGGTTTAGCGAGCCTCATTCCTTTGGCAGTCAAGGAAAGGATATGGCGAAAGGAGTTTATAGATATTTTTTCCCTGTTAGAGATCCAATTAGAGGGGCTGGACCTCACAACCTGTGACAAGAAGGATGATGATAGAAGGGAGAGGCGTGGGGCGAGGAAGGAGAGAAACTTTGATAATTGGCTGGACGCCTTTAGGATAATGGCCTGCATAATAGTTGAAAAATTCCCGCGCTGCGCAGCAGACTCTCTGGCTCTATGAGGCCAATATTCACTGGGCACAGAGGCAGTTCCCTGGGGACGCATGGCTGGAGTACGACAAGGGCTTTAGGTTAAAAATGCAACGACACCCAGAGATGGAATGGAATGAGGAGGATGTCTCTGGTTTTATACACAAAATGTTGGTGGCCAGGGAGGCGAAGGTTTGGGTGGGAAAAAGTGACCATTCCTTTCGGAGTTCCTCCTACAGAGGGAAGGGCAAGTCCTTTCAGAGGTACAGGCACAACACAGGGAAACCAGCCGCCCCAGCGGAACCACAGCAATTTGCTGGAAATACGATGCTGGCGAATGCACGTGGGGTTCATCATGCAAATTCCAACACACATGTTCCAATTGTGGGGGTGCACATCCGGCAACAGGGTGCAGACGCAAACAAGAGCACAAGGGGGACAAACAGGAGAAGAAAAGGAAACACTAACACAGACATGGCATCGGGGGGGGAGCCGCGAGAGCTAAGGCGCCGCTTCTGTAGCCCCGATCTGAGCCCCAGCTGAGCTATTCAGCAGGGCTCATTTAAATAATGTCCGGGTGCTCACCATCATGCTGTGCTTGACAGAGCAGGGTCCATTCAGGCCCTGTGCTGTCAATCACATTCACACTATCTCCTGCAAGCACAGGAATGATGTCAATACCCTGGCAGTGGCAATCAGGCTATGGCCAGGCCGGCCCTGGTGGCAATTACAAAAGCGATGGTAGGTGAAGAGAAAAGATGGCTTTTATCATACCTGAGTCTTTTGTGTGTCTGCTATGTTTGTGTGTATGCCTGTTTTTGTAAGAAAAAAATGAAAGAGAGAGAGAATCAAAACACTCAGAAGGTATTTTAAAGAAAATGTGTGGCACTTTGTTTGGACATGTCTGCTCGGCGACAAAGATTCATAAATAACGTAAGAGGGAGGGTTGGTGGGTGGGTGGGTGGGTGAGTGGATGAGTGAGTGAGTGGATGGATGAGTGAGCAAGGGTGGATGTATAGATGGATGGATGGATGAATAGATGGATGGATGAGTGAAAGCATGCATGGGTGAAAGAGGGTGGATGATTGGATAAAAGGGCGGATGATGGGTGGATAAGTGAAAGATTGGATGGATGAATGAAAGGTAGGGAGGATGGATGAAAGGGTGGATGGTGAATGAGTGAAAGGAGGGATTGAGTGAAAGGGTGGATGGAATAAAGGAGTGAAAGGTTTGATGGATGAGGGAAAGGGTGGATAAAGAGATGGATGAGTGAAAGGATGAATGGATAGGTTTGGAGATGGATGGATGGATAGGTTTGGATATGAAGGGTGGATAGACGGAATGGTGAAAAACTGAATGATTGATGAAAGACTGAATAGACGATAGAATGTAAAGGTTAAATGGTGGACATCAGCAAGTAAATGGTAGGATGAAAGGATAGATTTATGAAAGAGACCAGAGATATCTTCTGGAGAGGGTCATGATGAGTTGCTTCATTTGCTTGGTGCCATAAGAGCTTTGGTTCGACGTGGGGGTATTTGCAGTTTCTTCCTACTCGCGTGCTCAAAAATATATAGTATTGTGCCAAACAGCAATTAACAGTGTGACATTAAGAAGGTGCAACTATTACAAAAAAAGGAAATGTTAACATATTATCGCATTTCTCTTTCATTTTGGGTAATGAGTTAACCTGCTTTGTTTATATAAACACATTTCTCATGTGTTTTGGTATGTGCTGCAACTAATATAGAAGTTGTTAAGTATCATCATGTCTTGCCCTTAGCCCCGCCCCCTCACTACACCTCTAGCGCATTTTAATGAGTACCTGCACTTATTTTTTCCCTTTTAAAGCACTGGTCAGAGAGATGTTTGAGAATGCCACAAACACTGGTGTTTCCGGGTGTCCTCAGATGTCCATGGAAACCTCACCCTGGAACGCCCACACCCCACCCCTTGAGTGATGTTTACTCCCCTGTAATCCTACACCACTGTGGGTAACAGGGTTTACCAGGGCACGGTCACCTTATGTGAATGCCAGGCACTCGTAAATGTGCATTTGCCGGTGTAATTCAGTATTACATGCACAGATGCCTCTGTAATCAGGCCATGGGAGCTTGGGAAAGACAAGGCCCATCAGCCCAAGGTCACAGGGCTCATTGTTAGTTCCAGGCAAGGACAAGGGTCACTTTGTAATGTAGCACCGAAAGGCTTTGAGCCCTGGGAGCAGCAGCTTGCCACTGCACGGCCATCTACGTCATTTAATTAATGTCACCCCACATCACAGATGTAATTACAATTTAAATCCCAATTGACTGGATACATAATACGAGCCCTCAGAGTCATCAGTGCCCACGCTAGACTGGCCGCGTTGATTCAGAGCAATGATGCATGTGAGGAGAGACGGGGCCGCGGGCACTGCGTGACCCACATACATCCCAGAAGGCATGTATGGCTGTGGGCACGTGTCCTTGCCCAAACCCATATATCACGACACCAGGGGTCCGTGTTGCGATAGGTGACTTACGGCGAGCTGTTATTATGCTGCAAGAGCAGCCCTTGAACCACGAGGCCTGGGTAGAGATAAACATATTAATAACCAAACAACAATGCCCCCCCCCCGGTATCCTTTATCAAGATATACATTAAGGAAGAAGAAGAATGACGTCACGCCATCAGTCCCATAATGTGAGTGTTTCTTACCTCAACCACCACCCTCCTTTACTATTTCACGTCTATTATGAAGTTCTCTGGCGGGTCGGGATTTATTCACTCACAATGTTACCCCAGTCAGGGGGGGCATCGATGTATGATACCGCTGACACCATGTTACTCCAGTCAGGGGGGGCATCGATGAATGATACCGCTGACACAATGTTACCCCAGTCAGGGGGTGGGGGCATCGATGTATGATACCCCTGACACAATGTTACCCCAGTCATGGGGGGCATTGATGTATGATACCGCTGACACTATGTTACTCCAGTCAGGGGGGGCATCGATGAATGATACCGCTGACACAATGTTACTCCAGTCAGGGGGGGCATCGATGAATGATACCGCTGACACAATGTTACTCCAGTCAGGGGGGGCATCGATGTATGATATCGCTGACACAATGTTACCCCATTCAGGGGGGGCATCGATGTATGATACCGCTGACACCATGTTACCCCAGTCAGGGGGGGCATCGATGTATGATACCGCTGACACAATGTTACCCCAGTCAGGGGGGGCATCGATGTATGATACCGCTGACACCATGTTACCCCAGTCAGGGGGGCCATTGATGTATGATACCGCTGACACAATGTTACCCCAGTCAGGGGGGGCATCGATGTATGATACCGCTGACACCATGTTACCCCAGTCAGGGGGGGCATCGATGTATGATACCGCTGACACAACGTTACCCCAGTCAGGGGGTGCACCAATAAGACATACAGCTGAAACAATGTTACCCCAGTCAGGGGGGGGGCATCGATGTATGATACCGCTGACACAACGTTACCCCAGTCAGGGGGTGCACCAATAAGACATACAGCTGACACAATGTTACCCCAGTCAGGGGGGGCATCGATGTATGATACCGCTGACACAATGTTACCCCAGTCATGGGGTGCATCAGTATGTGATACCGCTGACACAATGTTACCCCAGTCAGGGGGGGCATCAGTATGTGATACCGCTGACACAATGTTAGCCCAGTCAGGGGGTGCATCAGTATGTGATACTGCTGACACAATGTTACCCCAGTCGGGGGGGGGCATCGATGTATGATACCCCTGACACAACGTTACCCCAGTCAGGGGGTGCATCAGTATGTGATACCGCTGACACAATGTTACATCAGTCAGGGGGGCATCAATATGTGATACCGCTGACACAATGTTAGCCCAGTCAGGGGGTGCATCAGTATGTGATACCGCTGACACAATGTTACACCAGACAGGGGGGGCATCAATATGTGATACCGCTGACACAATGTTAGCCCAGTCAGGGGGTGCATCAGTATGTGATACCGCTGACACAATGTTACCCCAGTCAGGGGGTGCATCGATGTATGATACCGCTGACACAATGTTACCGCAGTCAGGGGGGGCATCAGTATGTGATACTGCTGACACAATGTTACCCCAGTCAGGGGGGGCATCGATGTATGATACCGCTGACACAATGTTAGCCCAGTCAGGGTGTGCATCAGTATGTGATACCGCTGACACAATGTTACCCCAGTCGGGGGGGGGGCATCGATGTATGATACCGCTGACACAATGTTAGCCCAGTCAGGGGGTGCATCAGTATGTGATATCGCTGACACAATGTTACCCCAGTCAAGGGGGGGCATCAATATGTGATACCGCTGTCACAATGTTAGCCCAGTCAGGGGGTGCATCAGTATGTGATACCGCTGACACAATGTTACCCCAGTCAGGGGGTGCATCGATGTATGATACCGCTGACAAAATGTTACCCCAGTCAGGGGTGCATCAGTATGTGATACCGCTTACACAATGTTACCCAGTCAGGGGGTGCATAAGTATGAGATACCACTGACACAATGTTACCCCAGTCAGGGGGTGCATCAGTATGTGATACCGCTGACACAATGTTACCCCTGTCAGGGGGGGCATCAACATGTCATACCGCTGACACAATGTTAGCCCAGTCAGGGGGTGCATCAGTATGTGATACAGCTGACACAATGTTACCCCAGTCAGTGGGTGCATCAGTATGTGATACTGCTGACACCATGTTACCCCAGTCAGGGGTACATCAGTATGTGATACTGCTGACACAATGTTACCTCAGTCAGGGAGGGTCATCGATGTACGATACCGCTGACACAATGTTACCCCAGTCAGGGGGTGCATCAGTATGTGATACCACTGACACAATGTTACCCCAGTCATCGGGGGCATCGATGTATGATACCGCTGACACAATGTTGCCCCAGTCAGGGGGGTCCATCAGTATTTGTTACCGCTGACACAATGTTACCCCAGTCAGGGGGTGCATCAGTATGTGATACTGCTGACACAATGTCACCCCAGTCAGGGGGTCAATCAATGTATGATGCAACTGACACAAAGTTACCCCAGTCAGGGGGTACATCAATATGTGATACCGCTGACACAATGTTACCCCAGTCAGGGGGTGCATCAGTATGTGATACAGCTGACACAATGTTACCCCAGTCAGGGGGGGGGCATCGATGTATGATACCGCTGACACAACGTTACCCCAGTCAGGGGGTGCACCAATAAGACATACAGCTGACACAATGTTACCCCAGTCAGGGGGGGCATCGATGTATGATACCTCTGACACAATGTTACCCCAGTCATGGGGTGCATCAGTATGTGATACCGCTGACACAATGTTACCCCAGTCAGGGGGGGGCATCAATATGTGATACCGCTGACACAATGTTAGCCCAGTCAGGGGGTGCATCAGTATGTGATACTGCTGACACAATGTTACCCCAGTCGGAGGGGGGCATCGATGTATGATACCGCTGACACAATGTTAGCCCAGTCAGGGGGTGCATCAGTATGTGATACCGCTGACACAATGTTACCTCAGTCAGGAGGGGCATCAATATGAGATACCGCTGATGCAATGTTAGCCCAGTCAGGGGGTGCATCAGTATGTTATACCGCTGACACAATGTTACACCAGTCAGGGGGGGGCATCAATATGTGATACCGCTGACACAATGTTAGCCCAGTCAGGGGGTGCATCAGTATGTGATACCGCTGACACAATGTTACCCCAGTCAGGGGGTGCATCGATGTATGATACTGCTGACACAATGTTACCCCAGTCAGGGGGTGCATCAGTATGTGATACCGCTGACACAATGTTACCCCAGTCAGGGGGTGTATCGATGTATGATACCGCTGACACAATGTTACACAGTCAGGGGGTGCATAAGTATGTGATACCGCTGACACAATGTTACCCCAATCAGGGGGTGCATCAGTATGTGATACCGCTGACACAATGTTCCCCCAGTCAGGGGGGCATCAATATGTCATACCGCTGACACAATATTAGCCCAGTCAGGGGGTGCATCAGTATGTGATACCGCTGACACAATGTTACCCCAGTCAGGGGGTGCATCAGTATGTGATACCGCTGACACAATGTTAGCCCAGTCAGGAAGGGTGCATCAGTATGTGATACCGCTGACACAATGTTAGCCCAGTCAGCGGGTGCATCAGTATGTGATACCGCTGACACAATATTACCCCAGTCAGGGGGGGCATCGATGTATGATACCGCTGACACAATGTTGCCCCAGTAAGGGGGTCCATCAGTATTTGTTACTGCTGACACAATGTTACCCCACTCAGGGGGTGCATCAGTATGTGATACCACTGACACAATGTTACCCCAGTCAGGGGGGGCATCGATGTATGATACCGCTGACACAATGTTGCCCCAGTCAGGGAGGTCCATCAGTATTTGTTACCACTGACACAATGTTACCCCAGTCAGGGGGTCAATCAATGTATGATGCAGCTGACACAAAGTTACCCCAGTCAGGGGGTGGATCAGTATGTGATACTGCTGACACAATGTTACCCCAGTCATGGGGTGCATGAGTATGTGATACAGCTGACACAATGTTACCCCAGTCGGGAGGGGCATCGATGTATGATACCGCTGACACAATGTTAACCTAATCAGGGAGGGCATCGATGTATGATACCGCTGACACAACGTTACCCCAGTCAGGGAGTGCACCAATATGACAAACAGCTAACACAATGTTACCCCAGTCAGGGGGGGCATCGATGTATGATACCACTGACACAATGTTACCCCAGTCAGGGGGTGCATCAGTATGTGATACCGCTGACACAATGTTACCCCAGTCAGGGGGGGCATCAATATGTCATACCGCTTACACAATGTTAGCCCAGTCAGGGGGTGCATCAGTATGTGATACCGCTGACACAATGTTACCCCAGTCGGGCGGGGGCATCGATCTATGATACCGCTGACACAATGTTGCCCCAGTCAGGGGGGTCCATCAGTATGTGATACCGCTGACACAATGTTACACCAGTCAGGGGGGGCATCGAAGTATGATACCGCTGACAAAATGTTACCCCAGTCATGGGGTGCATCAGTATGTGATACCGCTGACACAATGTTACACCAGTCAGGGGGGGGGGCATCAATATGTGATACCGCAGACACAATGTTAGCCCAGTCAGGGGTGCATCAGTATGTGATACCGGTGACACAATGTTACCCCAGTCAGGGGGTGCATCGATGTATGATACCGCTGACACAATGTTACCCCAGTCAGGGGGTGCATCAGTATGTGATACCGCTGACACAATGTTACCCCAGTCAGGGGGTGCATCAGTATGTGATACCGCTGACACAATGTTTCCCCAGTCAGGGGGTGCATAAGTATGTGATACCGCTGACACAATGTTACCCCAGTCAGGGGGTGCATCAGTATGTGATACCGCTGACACAATGTTACCCCAGTCAGGGGGGGCATCAATATGTCATATCGCTGACACAATGTTAATCCAGTCAGGGGGCGCATTAGTATGTGATACCGCTGACACAATGTTACCCCAGTCAGGGGGTGCATCAGTATGTGATACCGCTGACACAATGGTAGCCCAGTCAGGGGGTGCATCAGTATGTGATACCGCTGACACAATGTTACCCCAGTCAGGGGGTGCATCAGTATGTGATACCGCTGACACAATGTTAGCCCAGTCAGGGGGGCATCGATGTATGATACCGCTGACACAATGTTACCCCTGACACAATGTTACCCCAGTCAGGGGGTGCATCAGTATGTGATACCGCTGACACAATGTTACCCCAGTCGGGGGGGGGCATCGATGAATGATACCGCTGACACAATGTTGCCCCAGTCAGGGGGTGTATCAGTATGAAATACCACTGACACAATGTTAGCTCAGTCAGGGGGTCCATCAGTATGTGATACCGCTGACCACAATCGTACCCCAGTCAGGGGGTGCATCAGTATGTGATACCTCTGACACAATGTTACCCCAGTCAGGGGGTGCATCAGTATGTGATACCGCTGACACAATGTTAGCCCAGTCAGGGGGTGCATCAGTATGTGATACCGCTGACACAATGTTACCCCAGTCAGGGGGTGCATTAGTATGTGATACCGCTGACACAATGTTACCCCAGTCAGGGGGTGCATCAGTATGTGATACTGCAGACACAATGTTAGCCCAGTCAGGGGGGCATCGATGTATGATACCGCTGACACAATGTTACCCCAGTCAGGGGGTGCATCAGTATGTGATACCGCTGACACAATGTTACCCCAGTCGGGGGGGGCATCGATGTATGATACCGCTGACACAATGTTGCCCCAGTCAGGGGGTGTATCAGTATGTAATACCACTGACACAATGTTAGCCCAGTCAGGGGGTGCATCAGTATGTGATACCGCTGACACAATGTTACCCCAGTCAGGGGGTGCATCAGTATGGGATACCGCTGACACAATGTTACCCCAGTCAGGGGGTGCATCAGTATGTGATACCACTGACACAATGTTACCCCAGTCAGGGGGTGCATCAGTATGTGATACCGCTGACACAATGTTACCCCAGTTGGGGGGGCCTCGATGTATGATACCGCTGACACAATGTTAGCCCAGTTGGGGGGGCCTCTATGTATGATACCGCTGACACAATGTTAGCCCAGTCAGGGGGTGCATCAGTATGTGATACCGCTGACACAGTGTTGCCCCAGTCAGGGGGTACATCAGTATGTGATACCGCTGTCACAATGTTACCCCAGTCAGGGGGGGCATCAATATGTGATACCGCTGACACAATGTTACCCCAGTTGGGGGGGCTTCGATGTATGATACCGCTGACACAATGTTAGCCCAGTCAGGGGGTGCATCAGTATGTGATACCGCTGACACAGTGTTGCCCCAGTCAGAGGGTACATTAGTATGTGATACCGCTGTCACAATGTTACCCCAGTCAGGGGGGGCATCAATATGTGATACCGCTGACACAATGTTAGCCCAGTCAGGGGGTGCATCAGTATGTGATACCGCTGACACAATGTTATCCCAGTCAGGGGGTGCATCAGTATGTGATACCGCTGACACATTATTAACCCAGTCAGGGGGTGCATCAGTATGTGATACCGCTGGCACAATGTTACCCCAGTCAGGGGGGCATCAATGTATGATGCTGCTGACACAATGTTACCCCAGTCAGGGGGGCATCAATGTATGATGCTGCTGACACAATGTTACCCCAGTCAGGGGGGCATCAATGTATGATGCTGCTGACACAATGTTACCCCAGTCAGGGGGGCATCAATGTATGATGCCGCTGACACAATGTTAATCCAGTCAGGGTGTGCATCAGTATGTGATACCGCTGACACAATGTTACCCCAGTCAGGGGGTACATCAGTATGTGATACCGCTGACACAATGTTACCTCAGCCACGGGGTGCATTAGTATGTGATACCGCTGACATGATGTTACTCCAGTTAGTGGGTACATCAGTACATGATACCACTGACACAATGTTACCCCAGTCAGGGGGTGCATCAGTATGTGATAACGCATTATTTGGCGTGTTTCTAGTGTCTTTTTGCCTTCCGACCTCCTGTTATTGATGGTATGCATGACTTTTTTTTTGTTGGTTTAGTGTCTCTGTGCACTTTTTCACTGCTATTCTGTGCTACAGTGCAAATGCTCCTACTGTAAATTGTATTATGTTTGGGTATATTTGATTTTGTTAATAAGTTCCTAGTATTGTGCATAGGTGTGTCCAGGGCCTGTAAATCAAATGCTACTAGTGGGCTTACAGCACTGGTTGTGCCACCCACACAAGTAGCCTTTCAAAGGTGCCTCAGACCTGCCACTGCAGTGTCTATGCGCGTTTTTTTCTGCCATGTCAACTTGGCAAGTGCATCCACTTGCCAGGTCCTAATCTTCCATTTTTCTTACATATAATTCACCCCTAAGGTAGGCCCAAGGTAGCCCCATGGGCAGAGTGCATTGTTTGTGAAAGGTAGGACATGCAGTAGTGTGTTTTACACATCCTAATAGTGAAATGCTGTGCATTTCATTTTTCACTATTGAAAGGCTGACTGTCCCATAGGTTAACATGGTAGCTGCCTTGTAACATCTTACAAGTGTAACTTTCCTTTGGGACAAGATAGATAAATGGAGTTTAGGCTCTCTGAACTCAGAATGTAATACATCTTTTAGTAAAGGTGTTTTTTAAATTGTGTGTTTGAAAATGCCACTGTTAGAGAGTGGGCATCTTTTTACTTAACCATCCTGTGTGCCTCTGCCTGTTTGTGTATTCACCGTTTGGTTTTGGAGTAACAGGAGCTGGGGATGTGCATTCACACTAGACAGTCACAAGGGGGATTAAGGTGTGTCCAGCCTTTCCTGGGTGACTCATCGCCAGACTGAATAGACCTTTTCTGCATTCACAGTGGTTGGGGGAGTTTTTACTAGCAACTGAATAGGCTGTGTCTGCTCTGCACAATGCTGTCTCTACCTCCTGTAGTGAAGCTTTACAAAGGAGGACAGAACTGGTTTTCGCTGAACTCAGAGACTTTCTGCCTAAAGCTTCAAAGGGAAAGGTAGTATAAATATTGGGGACCTGACCCCAGAACTTTAGGACTCTTATGGACTAAGGAGCCTTCCAAGAAGAAGAGCTGGAGAAGCTATTAGGAGGCACTACCACTTTACTATGTTGGCCTGCAGTGGCTGCTTCTGTCTTGGGCAGTGAAAGGATTGGACATTCTGCAACTTATTTTCCTGAGGTTCTCCAAGGGCTCAAGGTAAAGCTTGCCCCCTGTTCAAGAAGTCTCAGGAACAGCAAAGACTTCAAAATCATCTGCTACCAGCACCGGAACTGTGTGTTTTGTGCTGCAACAGAAGAAAAAGCAATCCAGCGGCTTCAACGATGCGGCTGCCGGCTCCGTGACCTGTGGCACCGCAGAGAGCACCACCCCGCTTCGCACCCCAACTCTGGTCTCACCAGCTATGATGCCCGACGACGCCATCGAGACGCTGCTTGCACGTGACCTGACAGCACCGCACTTTGCCTCGCTTCACATCGCTGCCCTAGTATCCCCGACGATGATGCTCCACGCCGACATCGAGGCCGCTGCCTGCACTGTGGCCTGGGGGAACCGATCGTAAGTTATTCGGCGCACCACCCCATCCCACAACGCAGCCTTGGCCCACCGATACCGGCGCCATCGACTCCAGATCGTCTATCGACGACAGTGCTTCAGCAACGACAACGACGCTGCTTGCACGTGACCTGTCAGCACCGCGACAAACACGATCCCACTTTGCATCTACACTGCTGGACGCCATCACCAAGCCGCTGCCTGTACCATGACCTGAGGGCACCGCACGCCGCACCGCTGCACTTCCTACCGCAGCCTTGATGCCTGCCGGCGCTCCAGACTTCAACCTCAGGGAGTTCGATCTGCAACGTGTTTGACTTCAAGGGCCTGATGACCCCGGAACCGACCTACAGGGTCGACGCCGGCTGACCCAGCCTCTTCAGAGCTCATTGCAAGGTCCACAACACCCTGAATTTTTGAGGTACCATTTGCGGGTCTTCCCGACACCGTAGCTGGCCCGAACTGTTGGATTTGTTTGTTCACAATGCCGGGATAGCCCCAGACGGAGCTATCGACTTCAAGGAACTGTATTTTAAGTCTACTTTTGCAATCTTCTTATCTTGATTACTGTATGTTGGGTTTTATGGTTTTGGTCTTGTTTTAAACAGATAAATATTGGCTATTTTTCAAAAAATTGGTGTGGTGCCCTTTTGTAGTGTTTTCACCATATTACTGTGTGTTATGTGCAAATGCTTTACACATTGCCTCTGACATAAGCCTGACTACTCGTGCCAAGCTACCAACAGGGTGACCAAGGGTTATTTTAAGTGTAATCCCCTTTACCCTGACTAGAAGCAAGGGCCTCTACTTGGAACAGGTGCAAACCATTCCCAACTAGAGACCTTCTTTTCTAACAATTGATGTGTGATACCGCTGACACAATGTTACCCGAATCAGGGGGGCATGGATGTACGATACCGCTGACACAAATTTACCCCAGTCAGGGGGTGCATCAGTATGTGATACCGCTGACACAATGTTACCCCAGTCAGAGGGTGCATCAGTATGTGATACCACTGACACAATGTTAGCCCAGTCAGGGGGTGCATGGATGTGTGATACCGCTGACACAATGTTACCCCAGTCAGGGGGTACATCAGTATGTGATACCGCTGACACAATGTTACCCCAGTCAGGAGGGGTGCATCAGTATGTGATACCACTGACACAATGTTAGACCAGTCAGGGGGTGCATCAGTATGTGATACCGCTGACACAATGTTACCCCAGTCAGGGGGGGCATCGATGTACGATACCGCTGACACAAAGTTAGCCCACACAGGGGGGTGCATCATTATGTGATACCGCTGACACAATGTTACCCCAGTCAGGGGGGGGGCATCGATGTACGATACCGCTGACACAATGTTACCCCAGTCAGGGGGTGCATCAGTATGCGATACCGCTGACACAAAGTTACGCCAGACAGGGGGGGTGCATCACTATGTGATACCGCTGACACAACGTTACCCCAGTCAGGGGTTGCATCAGTATGTGATACGGCTGACACAATGTTACCCCAGTCAGGGGGTGCATCAGTATGTGATACCGCTGACACAATGTTACCCCAGTCAGGGGGTGCATCAGTATGTGATACCGCTGACACAATGTTACCCCAGTCAGGGGGTGCATCAGTATGTGATACCACTGACACAATGTTAGCCCAGTCAGGGGGTGCATGGATGTGTGATACCGCTGACACAATGTTACCCCAGTCAGGGGGTACATCAATATGTGATACCGCTGACACAATGTTACCCCAGTCAGGAGGGGTGCATCAGTATGTGATACCACTGACACAATGTTAGACCAGTCAGGGGGTACATCAGTATGTGATACCGCTGACACAATGTTACCCCAGTCAGGGGTTGCATCAGTATGTGATACCGCTGGCACAATATTAACCCAGTCAGGGGGTGCATCAGTATGTGATACCACTGACACATTGTTACCCAAGTTAGGGGGTACATCAGTATCTGATACCGCTGACACAATGTTACCTCAGTCAGGGGGGTGCATCAATGTATGATACCGCTGACACAATATTAACCCATTCAGGGGGTGCATCAGTATGTGATACCGCTGACACAATGTTACCCCAGTCAGGAGGTGCATCAGTATGTGATACCGCTGACACAATGTTACCTTAGTCAGGGGGGGCATCGATGTATGATACCGCTGACACAATGTTACCCCAGTCAGGGGGGGGCATCGATGTATGATACTGCTGACACAATGTTACCCCAGTCAGGGGGCGCATCAGTATGTGATACTACTGACACAATGTTACCCCAGTCAGGGGGTGCATCGATTTGTGATACCGCTGACACAATGTTACCCCACTCAGGGGGTGCATCAGTATGTGATACCGCTGACACAATGTTACCCCAGTCGGGGGGGGGCATTTGTAGGAGAGTAGGATCTGCTTCCCATGGGTACCCCCACTTTTTGCTGATGCTTCACTGTTTTTCGACCTTAGTCTGGCTGGGGCCCTGCTAATCAGAACCCCAGCCTAGCTGCTTCCTCTCTAAAATGGTTTCCATGTGCCTTAGGCACATCTCTGATTGGAATCTGGAGTGCCCTTATAAGTCCCTAGTATATGGTATACTATGTACCCAGGGCATAGGTACCTCAGAGGCCTACCAGGGGCTGCAGCATGTATTGTGCCACCCCTGGAAGGCCATCCAAACTGACACCACAGGTCTGCTACTGCAGCCTGGGTAAGGTGGTGCATGCACCCCTTACTGTGATATAGGCTACCTATATCACTATATACATACACACATATAAACCTATAAGTCACTCCTATGGCAGGCCTTATCAATCCTGAAGGCAGAGTGCGTGGTTCCTATGTGAGAGGGTGCCCCTGCATGAGCAGGGCCCCTCTGCAGCGTTCGGAGACCCTTCTCTGATGCTGTTTGTAGTGCAGCCTGACCATATACTCTTAAGCGCATTATAACCTCGCGTTAAATGCTAACTTTGGGATGGCTGCACGGAAACATGTCGTGTTTGGTGTCAAACATCTTGGAATACTACCCCCCGCCAGTTCTGGCGGCGGGGGTAGCATTCCACCCTTCTAGAGGGAAAGACATGTACACACCGGTATGCCCGGTACTGACTTTCCAAGCCCTGGCATCACAAAATGGATGCCGCTGCCACAGACACGAGTCTGGCCTCCTGCTGCTGACTGAAACTCCGGCAGGGGAGGCCTGGACAATAGGTTTCCTGTCCCAGGGAGGTGTGACCACCTCCCCAGACAGGATAGTGTGTATTGGGGCTGGGCGGGAGCACTCTCGGGTGCTTTGAAGTCCTGCACTGGGGGCACATTTGGTGTCCCTGTGCATACCCCAGTTCAAACCGGATCAGGGGCTTCCAGCCCCTGCTTTGGCGCGAACTGGACAAAGGGAAAGGGGTGTAGCCACCCCTCTGCCCTGACCCACCCATAGGTGGGACCACAGAGTAAGTCCAACCCCTAAACTTAGTATAAGTATGGGACCCCAGTCCTTAGGACTTTAGATTATCCCTGGACGAAACTCTGACACAGAATCCTGGACCTTCGACGCTCTACTTAAAGATTAGAGGACAGAAGAATCTCCCTTGGGGTCAAGGAGTGACTCCCCTGCTTGGCAGGCACCAAAGAAGCAATTGTCCGGTCTGCATCGCTGAAGCTCCCGTCGGACGCCGAAGTCTTTGCATCACCAGAGGTGGATTTCCAGACTTCCCCGAGGCTGCCCTGAGTCCCCAGCAAAGCTGAGGCCCGTAGCTGTCGTGGGTAACGTGGAACCGTGACCCCTGGACACCGCACGCATTTGCAAGTGCATCCTCTTCTGGGTCTCCCACGAAGTCGTGCTTTGGGCTTCGAGTAGCCCCAGCCTCCAGCACCAACTGCACCGAAGATCACTGGCCTCCACTCCACGAGTGTCCTGTGAGCCAGCTCCACGTGCACCGTCTTGAGGCTCCTTCGCGGTCGCTAGCCCGTTGGCTAGTAGCCCTTCACGAAGGCCAATCTTTTTCTACTTGGGCTCCTGGTTGCTCCAGGCTTGCCCTCACTTACCCTTGCTGGGTGAGTTCCTCAGACCTTGCTGGTCTGCACCATCGTCAATCTTCATCTTCATCGAGACTTGCCGTTGCCAAGGCCTGTTGGGTCCAATCCGGTCGCCGACACCTCAGCACTCGACAGACATTGTGTACCAGCCCGAATCCTGCTCCTGGTCGCCGACAACGCCTCCTGGACCTCGTGGCTGAAGAGTCAAGACGACCGTCAACCTACCTGAAGCACTCGACATCGGTGGGCATCTGCTCATCGCCTTCCTGGTCACTGGCTAGTGACCCAGACTCTGTCCCCTCTGCTTTCAGGTTCTTCAGATCTCCGATCCACCCTTGGATCCACCCGGACACTTTTCACTTGGTCGCCAGCAGCACTTTGCAGCAGATCGCCATTCAAATCGACGACGAAACCCGACCCCGAAAGGCACCTATGCACCCGGCTTCCCTGGGTGAGGTAACAAGAGTACTCCGGTGCTCCCGTGGGTAGAGACTCTAGAACGACCTAGTTCTCAAAGGGTTTGCTCCAAGTCCTTCTTTAAGTGTCCCTTTTCTTTAAATTCCAAACCGCGACTTTCTCCATAGAAGTTAACGGCGATTCGCGGCTGTGTTACTACACTGCACGCGTCCCCCGTGGGTCCCCTGTGTCACTACCTTGGGTGGTTCCTTGTGGTCCAAGCACTTCTACAGGCTCTAGGCCTAGTGTCTAGCTCAGTCGTGGTTCTTATACCACTTTATTGGTATATGGTTTGGTACGCCCCTAGGGCCCAAACGTGTATTTGTGCTATTACTGTGTTTAAATAACTTATAACTTATGTACTTCGAACTCTAGCCTCATAAAGAGACTAGAGGGGTGTGTTTAGTAATAAATACATATATTTTGAATATATACCTGGTGTGGTGCTCTTTCATTTGGTCACTCAAGAGATTATAGACTGGTAAAACAAGCTGCTTTACATTCCTTCAAGACTTAGCCTGAAGGCTGCTCTCCATAGCTACCACTAGGATAGCTTTCAATAAAGGTTGTCTTTAACCTATCTCCAATAAGGGGTTGTTTGGACTGGTGCAAGGTGCCCACTATAATTAGTGGACAGCATATACCAGGCCAACTTCTCACATTGGTGTGCAGCGTGTGGGATTCCAGCTTGCTATTGTTTTACCAGATAATCTCAATTGAATTGATCAACTGAAAACCACTAAAGGTACCTAAGGTACATATAAATTAAGCTTAGTATACAGTAAGTTCTACTGAACTTAGAGTTGTGTGTTAAGGGATAGCACACCCTTTCTACAACTCAAGAGAGTTTAGTAGGCCACACTAGAGTAGGTAGTGCATACACCACACCTCACTAGTGATGTCTTCAAAGCCAGGACCCAGAGAGTCCTTGCCAGAAGCCACTGGGCTTCTTCCCTCCAAGTATGATACACTCCCATTCTTGGAATTGAGAGCAATATGCAATGTGAGGAAACTGAAGACAGGCCAAAGTCCCACCACCCAACATCTGAGAGAGATGTTAATGGCTGATGATCTCAACAGGCCCTTAGGGACTGAAGGGGTAGGTGCAGAGGGTGGGGCAGAAGATGAGGATGGGGCCAGGGGTAGCAACACCCCCAACCCCCCTCTGGAACTGACCAGGAGGGTGACAATGACCCTGACCTGGAAAACCCAATCCCTCCTGTGGAAGAGGAAGAGGAGGATCAGAATGACCTCCACTTTGTCCCCCAGGAAGGATTATGAGTGTGCCTAGAAGGTCTAGATCTCCTTCTCAGGAGTCTAACCACTCTGACACCTCAATAGGGACCTCTGTCTCCTCTCATAGGAGGGAATCCTCTCATGAGAGGAGAAAGAGGCTGATTCAGTATGAGCAAGCCCAGCTTGAACTCAGAAAGCAGCAATTGGCTCTAGACAGGGAGTCCCTAGATCTCTACAGAGAGAGAAAAAGTTGGGACTAGAGTCCCATGGTGGCAGCAATATCCCTAAAGATAGGGAAAGGTCTTATGACCATAGAAACCTGAGCAAGATTGTCCCTCCCTACCAGAGTGGGGATGACATCCACAAATGGATAACTGCTCTAGAGAGGGCCTGTAAAGTACAGAAGGTCCCTCAGGAGCAGTGGGCAGCAATCTTGTGGCTCTCCTTTGCAGACAAAGGTAGAGACAAGCTCCTCACTGTAAGAGAAGAGGATGCTGATAATTACAAGGTCTTGAAGAGTGCTCTTATTGATGGGTTTGGCCTAACAACTGAACAATACAGGTTAAAGTTCAGAGATGCCCAAAAAGCACAGACTCAAGACTGGGTAGACTATGTGGATTGTTCTGCTAAGGCTCTGGAAGGCTGGTTGATGGGCAGTAAGGTGTGTGACTTCACAGGATTGTACAATCTGATAATGAGGGAGCAGATTCTTAATAACTGTCAAAATCAGCTGTTGCATCAGTACCTGGTGGACTCTGATCTGACCTCTCCCCAAGAATTGGGAAAGAAGGCAGACAAATGGGTCAGAACCAGGGTGAGGCAGAAGGTACAGAACCAAGGTGGTGACCCTAAGAAGCAAGATTCTAAGAACTCTGATAAGGGTGGGGAGAAGGGTAAAGATCAAAAGTCTTCACAAGGCCCCCAAAAATCTTCTTCAGGTGGGGATTCACAGTCTACCAAAGGGAAAGGCCAAAGAAAACCATGGTGCAAGGTCTGTAAGCAAAAGACCCACTGGACCAGTGATTGCACCAAGTCCAAAGACTCGACTCCAGCCCCCACCAATGCCCCTAAGGCACCTGCTCCCCCTAGTGCAGTTACAGTTGGTGGTGGGAGTACTACAGCCAAGGGTTTAGTAGGGTTGACCCTGGGTACTGAGATGGGCTCTGACCTAGTCAGAGAACTCACTCAGGCTGTCCTAGTCTGTGATGGAGGCATGGATATGACCTCCTCTATGAGTCCCAGTAATCTGGGCAAGTACAGACAACAGCCTTTAATCAATGGACGAGAGGCTTTGGCATTTAGGGACACAGGGGCAAGTGTCACCATGGTGACACAAGACCTTGTGAATCCTGGGCAAGTTATACTTGGTGAGATGTACCAAGTGACCAATGCTAGCAATGTCAGAACAGACCATACTCTGGCAGTTGTTAACTTCTCCTGGGGAGGGGTAACTGGCCTTAAGAAGGTTGTGGTAAGTGCAGACCTACCAGTTGAATGCTTGCTTGGCAATGACTTAGAAACTTCAGCTTGGGCAGAAGTGGAGCTCAGGACCCATGCAGAAATGCTGGGGATCCCTGCAGATGTGTTTGCTGTGACCAGGTCACAAGCCAAAATGTCTAGCACTGAACAGGCCTTGGATTCTGGAATAATGGACCAAGTGCCTTCCAAGAGGAGGAGTAGTAGGGTAAAGGCAGTGCCTTCCCCCTTGGCTCAGAAGGAAGATCAGTCCCTTGAGGGGGATGATCTCAGTCCTGAGGAAGGAACTGTCCCAGAGGAGCTTGAACCTGAACAGGTTGAGTTCTTGGGGACAGGGGGACCTTCCAGGGCAGATCTGAGCCAGGAGCAGCAGAGCTGCCCCTCTCTTGAACCCCTCAGACAGCAAGCTGCTGCTGAGGCTGCTGGGAAAGCTAGTGGTCCCCATACTGTGTATTGGGATGATGGACTCTTGTACTCAGAGTGTAGAGACCCCAAGCCTGGTGCTACCAGGAGGTTGGTTATACCTCTGAAGTTCAGGGGCTTCCTATTGACCCTAGCCCATGATATTCCCTTAGCAGGTCACCTGGGCCAGAACAAGACTTGGGACAGAATTGTCCCTCACTTTCACTGGCCCCACATGTCTGAAGACACCAAGGAGTTTTGTCGCTCCTGTGTAACCTGCCAGGCCAGTGGCAAGGCAGGTGGCACTACAAAGGCCCCCTGATACCACTACCTGTGGTGGGGGTTCCCTTTGAAAGGGTGGGGATTGACATTGTTGGTCCCATGGATCCCCAAACAGCATCTGGGCACAGGTTTATCCTGGTGGTAGTGGATCATGCCACCAGGTACCCAGAGGCTATTCCCCTTAGGACCACTACAGCACCTGTGGTGGCAAGGGCCCTCCTGGGAATTTTCTCAAGAGTGGGCTTCCCTAAGGAGGTTGTATCAGACAGGGATGCAAACTTTATGTCTGGATACTTAAAAGCAATGTGGAAGGAGTGTGGAGTGACTTACAAGTTCACCACACCCTATCACCCACAATGCAATGGTTTAGTTGAGAGATTCAACAAAACCTTGAAGGGCATGATTAAAGGGCTCCCAGAAAAGCTTAGGCGAAGATGGGACATACTCTTGCCCTGCCTTTTATTTGCGTACAGGGAGGTGCCTCAAAAGGCGGTTGGCTACAGCCCTTTTGAACTTTTGTTTGGTCACCCTGTCAGGGGTCCACTGTGCTTGGTGAAGGAAGGATGGGAGTTACCTCTCAAGCCCCCAAAGCAAGACATAGTGGACTACGTACTTGGTCTCCGCTCCCGGATGGCTGAGTATATGAAAAAGGCAACTAAAAACCTTGAGGCTAGCCAGGAACTTCAAAAGGCCTGGCATGACCAAAAGGCTGTACTGACTGTTTATCAGCCAGGACAGAAGGTGTGGGTGTTGGAGCCAGTGGCCCCAGCAGCTCTCCAAGACAAATGGAGTGGACCCCATACCATTGTTGAACAGAAGGGTGAGGTTACCTACTTAGTAGACCTAGGAACACCCAGGAGTCCCCACAGGGTTCTCCATGTCAACAGGTTAAAACCATATGTGGACAGGGCAGACATGGGCTTGCTCATGGCTACTGATGAGGGACAGGAGGAAGAGAGTGACCCACTCCCTGACCTGCTCTCACAGAACCCTGATGATGGGTCAGTGGATGGTGTAGCCTTGGCAGGCAGCCTCACTACCCAGCAGCAAACTGATTGTAGACAGGTGCTCAATCAGTTCAGACACATGTTCTCACTGACTCCAAGTCAGACCACCTGGTGCACTCATGAAGTGGACACTGGGGACAGTCTGCCTATTAAAAATAAGATTTATAGGCAACCTGACCATGTCAGGGACTGTATCAGGACAGAAGTCCAGAAAATGTTGGATTTGGGAGTTATTGAACCCTCAGATAGCCCTTGGGCTAGTCCAGTGGTCCTTGTGCCAAAACCTCACACCAGTGGTGGGAAAAGAGAGATGAGGTTTTGTGTGGACTACAGGGGTCTCAATGCAGTCACTAGGACTGATGCCCATCCAATACCTAGGGCAGATGAGCTAATAGACACTTTGGCATCAGCCAAGTATCTAAGCACATTTGACCTGACAGCTGGCTACTGGCAGATCAGACTAGCTGATGATGCAAAGCCAAAAACAGCATTCTCAACCCCTAGTGGGCATTATCAATTTGTGGTGATGCCCTTTGGTCTGAAGAATGCACCTGCCACTTTTCAGAGGTTGGTGAATACAGTCCTTACAGGTCTGGAAGCCTATAGTGCAGCATATCTAGATGATATTGCTGTCTTTAGCTCCACCTGGGAGGATCACCTGGTCCACCTCAGAAATGTTTTACAGGCCCTGCAAAAGGCAGGCCTGACTATCAAGGCCACCAAGTGCCAGATAGGGCAGAGTCAGGTTGTGTACCTGGGCCACCTTGTGGGTGGAGGCCAGGTTCAACCCTTGCAGAGCAAGATCCAGACCATCATGGACTGGACTGCTCCAACTACCCAGACTCAGGTGAGAGCCTTCTTAGGCCTGACTGGGTACTATAGGAGATTTGTCAAGGGGTATGGATCAATAGTGACACCCCTGAATGACTTAACTTCCAAGAAAATGCCCAAAAAGGTTCAGTGGACAGTTAGCTGTCAAAAGGCATTTGATGACCTGAAGCAGGCCATGTGCACTGCTCCCATTCTACAGAGTCCTGATTACTCCAAGAAGTTCATTGTTCAAACTGATGCATCTGAATTGGGGGTAGGGGCTGTACTGTCACAATTGAATGAAGAAGGTCAGGATCAGCCAGTAGCTTTCATTAGCAGAAGGCTGACCCCTAGAGAGAAACGTTGGTCAGCCATTGAGAAGGAGGCCTTTGCTGTGGTCTGGGCTCTGAAGAAGTTGAGGCCATACTTGTTTGGTACTCACTTCCTTGTTCAAACAGACCATAAGCCCCTCTTATGGCTAAAACAAATGAAGGGTGAAAACCCCAAACTGCTTAGGTGGTCCATTTCCCTACAGGGGATGGACTTCACAGTGGAACATAGACCTGGGAGTAACCATGCCAATGCAGATGGACTCTCTAGGTACTTCCACTTAGAACATGAAGACTTAACTGGGCAAGGTTAGTTTAATGTCCCTACGTTTGGGGGGGTTGTGTAGGAGAGTAGGATCTGATTCACATGGGTACCCCCACTTTTTGCTGATGCTTCACTGTTTTTCGACCTTAGTCTGGCTGGGGCCCTGCTAATCAGAACCCCAGCCTAGCTGCTTCCTCTCTAAAATGGTTTCCATGTGCCTTAGGCACATCTCTGATTGGAATCTGGAGTGCCCTTATAAGTCCCTAGTATATGGTATACTATGTACCCAGGGCATAGGTACCTCAGAGGCCTACCAGGGGCTGCAGCATGTATTGTGCCACCCCTGGAAGGCCATCCAAACTGACACCACAGGTCTGCTACTGCAGCCTGGGTAAGGTGGTGCATGCACCCCTTACTGTGATATAGGCTACCTATATCACTATATACATACACACATATAAACCTATAAGTCACTCCTATGGCAGGCCTTATCAATCCTGAAGGCAGAGTGCGTGGTTCCTATGTGAGAGGGTGCCCCTGCATGAGCAGGGCCCCTCTGCAGCGTTCGGAGACCCTTCTCTGATGCTGTTTGTAGTGCAGCCTGACCATATACTCTTAAGCGCATTATAACCTCGCGTTAAATGCTAACTTTGGGATGGCTGCACGGAAACATGTCGTGTTTGGTGTCAAACATCTTGGAATACTACCCCCCGCCAGTTCTGGCGGCAGGGGTAGCATTCCACCCTTCTAGAGGGAAAGACATGTACACACCGGTATGCCCGGTACTGACTTTCCAAGCCCTGGCATCACAAAATGGATGCCGCTGCCACAGACACGAGTCTGGCCTCCTGCTGCTGACTGAAACTCCGGCAGGGGAGGCCTGGACAATAGGTTTCCTGTCCCAGGGAGGTGTGACCACCTCCCCAGACAGGATAGTGTGTATTGGGGCTGGGCGGGAGCACTCTCGGGTGCTTTGAAGTCCTGCACTGGGGGCACATTTGGTGTCCCTGTGCATACCCCAGTTCAAACCGGATCAGGGGCTTCCAGCCCCTGCTTTGGCGCGAACTGGACAAAGGGAAAGGGGTGTAGCCACCCCTCTGCCCTGACCCACCCATAGGTGGGACCACAGAGTAAGTCCAACCCCTAAACTTAGTATAAGTATGGGACCCCAGTCCTTAGGACTTTAGATTATCCCTGGACGAAACTCTGACACAGAATCCTGGACCTTCGACGCTCTACTTAAAGATTAGAGGACAGAAGAATCTCCCTTGGGGTCAAGGAGTGACTCCCCTGCTTGGCAGGCACCAAAGAAGCAATTGTCCGGTCTGCATCGCTGAAGCTCCCGTCGGACGCCGAAGTCTTTGCATCACCAGAGGTGGATTTCCAGACTTCCCCGAGGCTGCCCTGAGTCCCCAGCAAAGCTGAGGCCCGTAGCTGTCGTGGGTAACGTGGAACCGTGACCCCTGGACACCGCACGCATTTGCAAGTGCATCCTCTTCTGGGTCTCCCACGAAGTCGTGCTTTGGGCTCCGAGTAGCCCCAGCCTCCAGCACCAACTGCACCGAAGATCACTGGCCTCCACTCCACGAGTGTCCTGTGAGCCAGCTCCACGTGCACCGTCTCGAGGCTCCTTCGCGGTCGCTAGCCCATTGGCTAGTAGCCCTTCACGAAGGCCAATCTTTTTCTACTTGGGCTCCCTGGTTGCTCCAGGCTTGCCCTCACTTACCCTTGCTGGGTGAGTTCCTCAGACCTTGCTGGTCTGCACCATCGTCAATCTTCATCTTCATTGAGACTTGCCGTTGCCAAGGCCTGTTGGGTCCAATCCGGTCGCCGACACCTCAGCACTCGACAGACATCGTGTACCAGCCCGAATCCTGCTCCTGGTCACCGACAACGCCTCCTGGACCTCGTGGCTGAAGAGTCAAGACGACCGTCAACCTACCTGAAGCACTCGACATCGGTGGGCATCTGCTCATCGCCTTCCTGGTCACTGGCTAGTGACCCAGACTCTGTCCCCTCTGCTTTCAGGTTCTTCAGATCTCCGATCCACCCTTGGATCCACCCGGACACTTTTCACTTGGTCGCCAGCAGCACTTTGCAGCAGATCGCCATTCAAATCGACGACGAAACCCGACCCCGAAAGGCACCTATGCACCCGGCTTCCCTGGGTGAGGTAACAAGAGTACTCCGGTGCTCCCGTGGGTAGAGACTCTAGAACGACCTAGTTCTCAAAGGGTTTGCTCCAAGTCCTTCTTTAAGTGTCCCTTTTCTTTAAATTCCAAACCGCGACTTTCTCCATAGAAGTTAACGGCGATTCGCGGCTGTGTTACTACACTGCACGCGTCCCCCGTGGGTCCCCTGTGTCACTACCTTGGGTGGTTCCTTGTGGTCCAAGCACTTCTACAGGCTCTAGGCCTAGTGTCTAGCTCAGTCGTGGTTCTTATACCACTTTATTGGTATATGGTTTGGTACGCCCCTAGGGCCCAAACGTGTATTTGTGCTATTACTGTGTTTAAATAACTTATAACTTATGTACTTCGAACTCTAGCCTCATAAAGAGACTAGAGGGGTGTGTTTAGTAATAAATACATATATTTTGAATATATACCTGGTGTGGTGCTCTTTCATTTGGTCACTCAAGAGATTATAGACTGGTAAAACAAGCTGCTTTACATTCCTTCAAGACTTAGCCTGAAGGCTGCTCTCCATAGCTACCACTAGGATAGCTTTCAATAAAGGTTGTCTTTAACCTATCTCCAATAAGGGGTTGTTTGGACTGGTGCAAGATGCCCACTATAATTAGTGGACAGCATATACCAGGCCAACTTCTCACAGCATTGATGTATGATACCGCTGACACAATGTTACCCCAGTCGGGGGGGGGGGCATCGATGTATGATACCGCTGACACAATGTTAACCTAATCAGGGGGGGCATCGATGTATGATACCGCTGACACAATGTTAACCCAGTCAGGGGGTGCATCAGTATGTGATACAGCTGACACAATGTTACCCCAGTCAGGGGGGGCATCAATATGTCATACCGCTGACACAATGTTACCTCAGTCAGGGAGTGTATCAGTATGTGATACCACTGACACAATGTTAGACCAGTCAGGGGGTGCATCAGTATGTGATACCGCTGACACAATGTTACCCCAGTCGGGCGGGGGCATCGATGACCGCTGACACAATGTTACCCCAGTCAGGGGGTACATCAGTATGTGATACCACTAACACAATGTTAGCCCAGTCAGGGGGGGCATCAATATGTGATACCGCTGACACAATGTTACCCCAGTCAGGGGGTACATCAGTATGTGATACCGCTGACACAATGTTACCTCAAAAAACCGAGATCTCGGTTACGAGAACCTAGCCAAATTCTACAAAAGGTTTTTTGCTCTATGAGAGTCAGAAAAACAGTAAGAAAGGAAAAATGTCCTTTCTTGAGTCCCCTCACTCACCAGGGTTTCCCGATGGTGACATGCTTCATCATTGGGGCCATCCCAACCCGCTGCGGGTTGAGGCGTGCTACAACTTGCAACACTACGTAGGAGCACTAATTGTGGGTGACTATGTGTGGTGCAGTGATGGAGGTGGAGTGGGTGAGATTAAAAATATCTAGCTAGTGGGCAAAAAAAGAATTTATTCAGGCTCCTAGCCGATATATTAAAAACGTCCTTCAAATACCTGCACCCGGGAGAGACTCGCTAATATGCGGTCGCGAGGGCAAGCAGGCAACACCCCGGAGCGGATATCATCCACAATGCCGATGATCTCTCCAGCCCCTCAGAGACCATGAAGCACAATCTTGCTTTATAACTAATACTACGTGGTCAGTGTACCGTATGTATTAACTTTTGCCTGCTTAAATTCCGCAGCATCACTTTTTCCTATTTTTAGGTCACCTTGGAGTGGTACAAAACAGGGCTGGACCCTTTTTGTCCTGAAGAAGAGCATTGGGGAAGCTCGAAACTAGTTGACGTCCACTAGGGACCCCTGACTCATTAAAGACAGGTACCCTAGAGACCAACCCCGTTTTTAATATATCGGCTAGGAGCCTGAATACATTCTTTTTTTGCCCACTAGCTAGATATTTTTAATCTCACCCACTCCACCTCCATCACTGCACCACACATAGTGACCCACAATTAGTGCTCCTACGTAGTGTCGCAAGTTGTAGCACGCCTCAACCCGCAGCGGGTTGGGATGGCCCCAATGATGAAGCATGTCACCATGGGGAAACCCTGGTGAGTGAGGGGACTCAAGAAAGGACATTTTTCCTTTCTTACTGTTTTTCTGACTCTCATAGAGCAAAAAACCTTTTGTAGAATTTGGCTAGGTTCTCGTAACCGAGATCTCGGTTTTTTGTGATTTCTTGATCGTTTTGGAGGGTGTACCTAGCGTATCCCTCTTTCTCCCCCTTGTTTCTGATTTTGTGATTTACAGCACCCAGCTGTGGGAGTCAAATCCTTCTAGTGGTTACTCGTGACACGACCTTTTAAAAAACATTAAATAAACATGGCTGAAATTACCGGACTCACATTCTCAGAAGAGGAAATTGAAAGAACAATTGCCTCAATGCTCCCACTAGCGGGGATGTCGCATAGAGATTCAGACGAATCTAGCCAATGTTGGGACGAACTATCTGAATTAAAAAGGAATCAAATAAAAACCTTGGTACATGGCATCATGATGACTGAGTATTTAAGATCTAATACTGCCCCACGAGGATTGATTGTACACAATGAGCCTTTCATATTCCAGCAAGATAAAAATTTTAAAAAGGATTGGTCGCTTATTTCCTGGCACTGCACCAGGGACTGGCTGGTCCTTATAATTAAGACTGCTGCACGTTTTTCGGAGGAGATGAAAGGAGAGATTCAAACACTGGAAATCCGCCTAAAAACTTTCCAAGGGGTCACTGAGCTCAAATAACACCTGGAAGAATTGAATAAATCAATGACAGATTTCGAAATAACCTTGAAGGACACTAAATACACCAAATTTAAGAAAGACCTAAAATCCTTCTCACATGAAAAAGCTTACCCCTACACCAAAGAAGGATACATCCCGTCAGGGAGAAACTCGGGTATAACACCGACAGCGACGGATCCGACACTGGTTCAGACCACTCAGATGGAAGCTATAATCAACAGAACAGAAACAGAAACAGACGACCACGTGGTGGACGCGTCAGGAACCGGGGAGGACATAATTATGGTTGGCCCACATACCAAGGACCACCACCATATGGAGGCCCACCGCCTTATTTTTACGGCCCACCCCCTTCCACCAACATGCGTATCAATATCAACCACATGCGCCATGGGAGCAAGCACAACCGAATGACCCCCAGAACCATTCTTTTTTAGGAAGAGGCAAGGGATCACAGAGCGGAAAATTCAGAAGAACCCAGCAAGTACAATGGGCTCAACCCCTGGAAACCTCGAGGAGCCACACCAGGAGTATGGGCCCACCGGACAACCCGACAACCAGCAACAACCTAGTTTAGTGGTAATCTTGTCAGACACCAACCTGACTACTACACAAAAATCAGTTCTAGAAAAAGGACTTGGTTTCGTGCCAACTCCTAGTCTGGACAAATTCAGGCTTTGCAGTGAAGTCAACGAATTCATCAGGAAAATCAAACTCCAGGTTTTCTTCAAAGACAAACTATCCACTAGTGACTCGGAGAGCGACACAGGTCTCCACAAAAATCCAACTTTACACCACCGTCGGTGAGCCTCCCGTGGAATTGTTGGCTTTTGAAAAAGCAGTCCTGAAGGAAGTATCTGAAATAGATCCCAGGTCCATAACAACCTACCATAATACAAGCAAGAAAGAACATGAGGCCATACAACAGCTGGCTTTGGAGAAAAAAGTTACTATCAAACCAGCGGACAAAGGCGGCGCCATAGTACTGCAAAATACTACTGCATATCGAGAAGTGTGCCTTCAATTGTTGGCAGATGCAAGAAGCTATGTCAAAATCAAAGAAGACCCAACGGAACGCTTACGCGTAGAAATTGCCTACCTAGTGGAAGAATCCACAGCGAATAATTGGATAACCAAAAAAGAAGCTGATTTTTTGGAAAACAACAAGCCCACGATCCCTTACTTCTATACCATCCCGAAGATTAATAAATCTATGGAAAAACCTCCTGGGAGACCAATAGTATCCGGCATTGGGTCAATCCTTGAACCCCTCTCAAAGTTTGCCAACGCTTTCTTACGACCCATAGTACAGAGTACTAACACGTACCTACAGGATACAAAAGCTGTCCTGTGCCTTCTACAAGATCTACCATTCGACCCAACAATCAACATCTTAATGGGGCTTGATGTTGAAAGCATGTACACTAGTCTACCGCATAAGGAAACCTTGCAAATCCTTGAAGAAGTACTCTTCGAGAACTCCTGAATTTACCACACACCAAGACACGTAGTCCTCGAATGTTGCCGATTGGCGCTAACTGAGAACTACTTCAGATTTGAAGATACCTTATATCGTCAAGTGCACGGTACTAGTATGGGGAGCACTTTCGCGCCGAGTGTGGCAGGACTCTATGTCCATCACCTTGAGAAACAGAAGATACTAAACCCTCAAAATCCGCACATCAAAAACTTAAAACTATGGAAACGTTATATTGATGATGTGCTTGTGATTTGGGAAGGTAATGAGACCGAGGCCACGAATTTTATCAGTTGGCTGAACTTACAGGACCCGTTTTTAAAGTTCACCCACACTATGAGCAGGTCCCAATTGGTCTTTCTGGACCTAAATATTATGGCTAACCAAGGTAGCCTGACCACAACCACGCATTTCAAACCCACAGCAAGAAATTGTCTTTTAATTTACGATAGCTTCCATCCCAAGCAACTAAGAGACAATTTACCTTTTGGTCAATTCTTGCGTTTGAGAAGAAATTGCACTGAGAAAACAGATTATCATATCCAAGCAAAGGACTTGGCGGAGAAATTGGAAGCCAGACAGTATCCCAAGAACCTAATCTCAGCAGCCAAGAAAAGAGCAGGCAATAACAACAGAGATGCCCTTCTTGAACCCAGACAAAACAAAACCACACAAGACAAGAAACCGATCTGCATAACGACCTATAACATAGCATCAAACAAGGTGTCCAAGATCATCAAGAAACACTGGCGGACATTAAACAGTGCAAACCTAGACATACCAAAACCGATGTTTAGCCACAGAAAAGGAAGGAACCTTAAAAACTACTTTGTCTACACTCGTCCCAAAAACAATATTAAATTTGACGGGCAAAGAACCCTACAAACTCTACCTACGGGACATTATCCGTGCAATAACTGCAGTGTTTGTCACCTCACGTCTGCTACCAAAAGAGTGACATTTAATAATCAAATGACATGGGAACTCCGTAGTTTCACTAATTGCAATACCACAGGAGTGGTATATTTAATCACCTGCACCTGCAATCTCCACTATGTAGGGATGACTACACGAAAAGCCAGTACTAGGATTGTTGAGCACCGTAGTAACATCAGGTGCAAACGGGCGACAACAAAAATGTCAACACATTTTATTGAAAAACAACATACACCCAACGACATGAGATGGTTGGTCCTAGAACATGTCAAATGCAATGACAACCTCGAGCAGCGACTACTTGAGACAGAACAACGCTGGGTTTTCAAATTGCGTACAGATAGTCAAGGTTTGAATGACAATATACCGTGGGGACAGTTCTCAAGATAAAATCACAGAGAAACCTGCCCTTTTTTAACTTAAATATACAATCTCCTTTTGTGCCACATCGATTGGCCACCCTCTGGAAGAAAAAACATTTACTTTATAAATGCAACTATTCGCCTCTCATGACCAAATACACTTTTTTAGAGAGAGGTAGTACAACATCCCCTCGCATAATATCAAAGTAAGGCATACCTTGTTTGTGTGTTTGTTTGTATCGTCTGCCTTTAATCACTCTAGGCACTTCCCAATAGGCACTCTAAACAAGCCTCACGCATAAATCAATGTGAGGCATATCTTGTTTGTGTATTTGTTTGTATCGTCTGCCTCTAATCACTTTAGGTCCTTCCCAATAGGCACTCATAACAAGCCTTCCACTATCACCAAAAGGGCCGCCAAATTGAGCCAAATGCGGCGGCCATTTTGTAAAAGTTCCCGCTCTAGTCTTCATCTTATGACTAGGCGGAAACACGTCCTTCAAATACCTGCACCCGGGAGAGACTCGCTAATATGCGGTCGCGAGGGCAAGCAGGCAACACGCCGGAGCGGATATCATCCACAATGCCGATGATCTCTCCAGCCCCTCAGAGACCATGAAGCACAATCTTGCTTTATAACTAATACTACGTGGTCAGTGTACCGTATGTATTAACTTTTGCCTGCTTAAATTCCGCAGCATCACTTTTTCCTATTTTTAGGTCACCTTGGAGTGGTACAAAACAGGGCTGGACCCTGTTTGTCCTGAAGAAGAGCATTGGGGAAGCTCGAAACTAGTTGACGTCCACTAGGGACCCCTGACTCATTAAAGACAGGTACCCTAGAGACCAACCCCGTTTTTAATATATCGGCGAGGAGCCTGAATAAATTCTTTTTTGCCCACTAGCTAGATATTTTTAATCTCACCCACTCCACCTCCATCACTGCACCACACATAGTGACCCACAATTAGTGCTCCTACGTAGTGTCGCAAGTTGTAGCACGCCTCAACCCGCAGCGGGTTGGGATGGCCCCAAAGATGAAGCATGTCACCATGGGGAAACCCTGGTGAGTGAGGGGACTCAAGAAAGGACATTTTTCCTTTCTTACTGTTTTTCTGACTCTCATAGAGCAAAAAACCTTTTGTAGAATTTGGCTAGGTTCTCGTAACCGAGATCTCGGTTTTTTGTGATTTCTTGATCGTTTTGGAGGGTGGACCTAGCGTATCCCTCTTTCTCCCCCCCTTTTTTTCTGATTTTACAATGTTACCTCAGTCAGGGAGTGTATCAGTATGTGATACCACTGACACAATGTTAGACCAGTCAGGGGGTGCATCAGTATGTGATACCGCTGACACAATGTTACCCCAGTCGGGGGGGGCATCGATGTATGATACCGCTGACACAATGTTACCCCAGTCAGGGGGTGCATCAGTATGTGATACCGCTGACACAATGTTACCCCAGTCGGGGGGGGCATCGATGTATGATACCGCTGACACAATGTTAACCTAATCAGGGGTGGCATCGATGTATGATACCGCTGACACAATGTTACCCCAGTCAGGGGGTGCATCGGTATGTGATTCCGCTGACACAATGTTACCCCTGTCAGGGGGGGGCATCAATATGTCATACTGCTGACACAATGTTACCTCAGTCAGGGAGTGTATCAGTATGTGATACCACTGACACAATGTTAGACCAGTCAGGGGGTGCATCAGTATGTGATACCGCTGACACAATGTTACCCCAGTCGGGCGGGGGCATCGATGACCACTGACACAATGTTACCCCAGTCAGGGGGTGCATCTGTATGTGATACCTCTGACCCAATGTTACCCCAGTCAGGAGGTGCATCAGTATGTGATACCGCTGACACAATGTTACCCCAGTCAGGGGGGGCATCGAAGTATGATACAGCTGACACAATGTTACCCCAGTCAGGGGGTGCATCAGTATGTGATACCGCTGACACAATGTTACCCCAGTCGGGGGGGGGGGGGCATCGATGTATGATACCGCTGACACAATGTTAACCTAATCAGGGGGGCATCGATGTATGATACCGCTGACACAATGTTACCCCAGTCAGGGGGTGCATCGGTATGTGATTCCGCTGACACAATGTTACCCCAGTCAGGGGGGGCATCAATATGTCATACTGCTGACACAATGTTACCTCAGTCAGGGAGTGTATCAGTCTGTGATACCACTGACACAATGTTAGACCAGTCAGGGGGTGCATCAGTATGTGATACCGCTGACACAATGTTACCCCAGTCGGGCAGGGGCATCGATGACCGCTGACACAATGTTACCCCAGTCAGGGGGGGCATCGAAGTATGATACAGCTGACACAATGTTAGCCCAGTCAGGGGGGGCATCAATATGTGATACCGCTGACACAATGTTACCCCAGTCAGGGGGTACATCAGTATGTGATACCGCTGACACAATGTTACCTCAGTCAGGGAGTGTATCAGTATGTGATACCACTGACACAATGTTAGACCAGTCAGGGGGTGCATCAGTATGTGATACTGCTGACACAATGTTACCCCAGTCAGGGGGTGCATGAGTGTGTGATACCGCTGACACAATGTTACCCCAGTCAGGGGGTGCATGAGTATGTGATACCGCTGACACAATGTTACCCCAGTCAGGGGGGGCATCGAAGTATGATACAGCTGACACAATGTTACCCCAGTCAGGGGGTACATCATTATGTGATACCGCTGACACAATGTTACCTCAGTCAGGGAGTGTATCAGTATGTGATACCACTGACACAATGTTACCCCAGTCAGGGGGTGCATCAGTATGTGATACCGCTGACACAATGTTACCCCAGTCAGGGGATGCATCGATTTGTGATACCACTGACACAATGTTAGACCGGTCAGGGGGTGCATCAGTATGTGATACCGCTGACACAATGTTGCCCCAGTCAGGGGGTGCATCAGTATGTGATACTGCTGACACAATGTTACCCCAGTCAGGGGGTGCATCAATGTATGATACCGCTGACACAATGTTACCCCAGTCACGGGGTGCACTGGAAGTAGAGGGAAACATCCCTTTCGCAAAGACTATAGATTGGTTTAAGCCTGATCAATGGGCTCAAAACGAGGCGGATGTGGAAGATCCAGTGGTCCAAAAGCAAACAAAAGTGAATAAATGGCCAGATGGAATTCCCAAGAAGTGCAGATCCAGAAGCTCGTGTATGGCAAGAGGCATCCTGCATGACACGGGACTCCTAAAACACTGTGGTGTGTGGAAACGGGCTCTTTGTGGTGAGGTGTGTGTGACCTGACAGAGGGAAATAGAATACAAACAGCATTAAACACTCTGGGGCAGATTTACAAGAAGGTGCCGCAGCACAGCACCACAAGCCCTTTGGCTGCGCCACGCTGCAGCACTTTCAGAGCACAGGAATGCGACATATTTACAATGATATGTCGCATTCCTGTGCTCTCCCCTGGGGCACAAACTGCAGCCATGCACTGGCGCAGGCACCCTTGCACCATGGTGCAAGGGTGCCTGCGTCATGGGGAGATTGTTTTTGTGCAGGAAGGGGAACCTTCCTGCACAAAAACAATCACTACAGGCATTTTCCTCTTTCAATGCGTGCTGTAGAATGCAGCACGCATTAAAAGAGGAAAAAAACGAGGAGAAATGAAAACATTTCTCCTCGTTGCGCTTTGTGTGGCGTAGCATACTGACGCATTTCCAGGTTTCCGAATCCTCGTAAATCTGGAAATGTGTCTGGTTCCATAGGTGTTGTGTGGGAACACCCACAGCAAAACCCATGGAATGCCCCTTTCACGCAAAGTGCTGCGTGTAAAGGGGCTGTATTTACAAGGACAGGAAAAGTCACGCAGGGTGGCTTTTTCTGTCCTTGTAAATATGGGGCAGTGTAACGCGCTGCCAGTGCGTCACAAAAAGTGACGTACTGGCAGCGCAAGGGGCTTGTAAATCTGCCCCTCTGACTTCCGCTTCCTGTGAAGCTCTCCATGTAGCCCTAGGTGCACAGTGTCAACACACCATCACCTTAAAGGTCATGACCTACTGTTCGGTGAAGGCAAAACCTGAAAATACCCTAAACCGTGGTCCGGCCCAATCCAACAACTGGGTTTGAATATATTACAAACACTAATTCTAAGACCTGCTCTTAAAAATCTGTCGTTTTTTACAACGTTCCTGCAGAGTCCACATCTCACGGCACGATTTGTTTCGGTACTTGACAACTTTTAAAATGCTGTGATTAGACCTGACGTGCCATGTAGGTTAACATAACACAACACAACATAACATGAATTTTAACAAAATGCAATATGGACACTTTCCTAACAAATTAACGTATCATGTATGTTGTGGCACACAGGCCTGCTCGGAGCTCGTGCTGCCCCCCCCCCCAATCTAGTGCCCCCCCAGGGTTTGTAGGAGGAGAGGGCCGGAGGCTGCACCGAAACTGTGTGATCTGCTTTCCCTCCACAGAAGGACTCTCCCTTCTCTCTCACTTTCAGAGATTGGACCTGGGAAAGGAGGCCCTGCGCCGGGACATTGTAGTGCGGGCCTAGTAAGCTTCACAAAGAAATAAATAATTCAAGGGTGTATGTGAATGTCTGAATATATCAACCGAGCCCCTGCATCCATAGAGGCAGAGCGGTGGGGGGGGGGTTGGGGGGAGGAGAGAGCTCTTGCGGGGTGAGGGTGGTGCCGTCGGTGGCCCCCAACAATTACTAACGCCTGTTGGTGCCGCCCGACCCTCCGTGGAGGCCGCTCGTGGCTGTGGTTACCACTGACCTGAGCACACCTGCCCTACTTTCCACCTGCGCGTCACGAGGCCGGCACAGCTGTCACCGCCACACAATCACCCGAAGTACTCATTCAAAATGAATGAAGTACAGAGAGAGCGGGGATCCGGTGCCAGCGCCATGGCAACGGTGGGGGCGCAGATCCCTTCTCCTGCCACTGCCGGCCAACTCTAGGGCGCGCTGCGTTCTGTCCCTCCACCAGCACCCCACACCTCCACAGCTGGACCCCACATCCATGGATGGACCCACTAACCCTCAACTGCAACTTCACATCCACAGCTGGTTCCGCCCATCCACAGCTGACCCCACGCCTCAAAAACTAGGACTCCCACAGCCGACCGACAACTGTACCTCCTCGTCCACAGCTAGCCCCCACGTCCACAACTGCCCCCCCCGCTTACAAACCTGACCCCCGCATCCATAGCTGGCCCCCACATCCATGGACAGACTCTCTCACCCACAGCTGGTCCCGCTCCTCCACAGCTAGCCCCCCCCCCACATCTACAACATCCCCCTCCATTCAAGGACCCCCTCATCCACAGCTGACCCCCTACATCCACAACTGCCCCTCATCTACAGATGGACACCCCACATCAACAGCTGGCCCCACTCCTCTACAGCTGTGACCCCCCCGCATCCATGAAGGGCCCCCTACATCCAGAACTGACCCCCCCCCCACAGCCACAGCTGGACCCCCTCAACCACAGCTGGACCCCTTCATACACAGCTGGACCCCACAGCCACAGCTGGACCCCCTCAACCACAGCTGGACCCCTTCATACACAGCTGGCCCCCCCACATCCACAGCTGGACGGACCCGCTCTTCCACAGCTAGGACCCCACATCCTTGCAGGGACTCCCTTATCCACAGCTGTCTCCTCACATCCACAACTATCCCACACATCCACAACTGCCCCCCATCCACAGATGGACACCCCCCATCCACAGATTGACACCCCCCATCCACAGATGGACACCCCACATCCACAGATGGACACCCCACATCCACAGATGGATCCGCTCCTCCACAGTTTCATCACCCCCTACTCTATTGCGGTGCGCCCCACTCCTGCTGTGCCACAGATCACCTTGAGTTCAGGGCTCCTGCAGTGTTTCTGCCTAGCTGATATTGTGAAACAATACATTTGGTTTGTGTACCCCCTGCTTAATGGCACATGATTGGCATCACAAGTCAGGCAGGTGCTGTCAAAGGTGAAACACGGAGGGCTTCTTGTGTGAGTAGCTGTGTCTTGTTCCTGTCTTACATCTCATGACATCTTACCATGGAGGGCTAATTCTGAAAGCCTTTTCTGTTATGCGCCCGGCCTTGCCTCAGCCTTAGGTGTAACTTACGCTTGCATTTCCAAAACTAGGGCATGCTTAGCTACTGAAACAACTAGTGAATGGCCTTTGCCAAGGTTTCCTAACACTGTCCCGTCAACGGAGACATGTATTCTGGGCAGTGGGAAAAATCTGCCACAAGCAGTAAAAAAAAGAGCCACAAAGTTATCTGCTGAAGAGCAGAACATCTGTGTTCACCACTGTATAATCACCACTGGTGCTCATCCTAGCAGGCGGTAATGCCACATTACCGTTGCAAAGCAGCAATTCCAATCGAGCCGACATTACGACTCAGCAGAGCGGTGATCTAAGGGGTCTGGTAAGCCACCAATGGCAGCATTTCTTCTGGAATGGATGGTGTTTTGTTGCCATTCCCCATTTACGACAATCAGTCAAATTACCTCACATTCCAGAATAAGGCACGTTGGAGTATATTTATAAACATTTTGCGCTGTGTTTGCATCACAAAAGTGATGCAAATCGACACACAATCTTTTTCCCCCAATTTACTTTGACACAAAATTTCTTTTGAGCTGGAAATTCACTTGAAAGTAACAAAGCAGCGCGTAGCGATGCTTTGTATTCCTTAGCGCCGGGGAGGTGTTCCATGGGTGGTGCACGGACATTTCCATGCACCCACCCATGGTTTTTGATGCAAAACCCTATTTTCTAAAATAAAGTAGACAGGGTTTTGCGTAAAAAAATAATGCCCATTTCAAATAGGGGCTATGAAAGAGAAATGCTATTATTAGTCTTTTCTTTCCTGACTTTGCATGTGTGCTGCACTGTACTGCACACATACAAAGTGGGAAATGTTTTTAAGTTAGTCTAAGCATAGTATTTTGTACTGGAAGGGCATCCTTTCAGTACAAAACCTATGCTAGACTCACGGAGACACCCTTGCACTATGGTGCACAGATGTGTACGAGGCGCACGGCAGCACATTTCTGCACCGGCGCTAGGGAGAGGGGAGGAGAGTGCCATAGCTCTGTAGATAGGAGCTCTCCTGTTCTCTACTTCTCATGCAGCAGCGCAGCATTTTTGGCTGCTGTGCTGCATGAGAATTTGGTAAATAGACCCCGTTGTATCTTACAGCCAACTGACTTCTTCAGCGATGTAAACGCTGACATCTGCAGTGAATGGCATGAGTTTCATCCTAACATCATCAATTCAGCCTTTCATCCTTTCGAGGGCGCTAAGCAGAGTATCATTACATTGGGTAATACCACCATATGTTATTTACTGCACTTTGGGGAAGAGGTACTACTTTTTCACACAGCGCAGTGCAGCAGCCGCAAATGCTGCGCTGCGTAAAAAGGAGAGAGGAGTAGAGCGCTAAATTTACTGAAATATGGCTCTCTCCTCCCCTTTCCATAGCGCCGGTGCAGAAATCAGCTGCCGTGCGCCACGGAGACACCTTTGTGCCATAAAAACAGTTAAAATGCTGGTATAGTTACAAAACATAAAACCACTGAAATTCACCAATTATAATTCAGTGAAGTAACTATAACTTGTGCCCTGTCATGCACAGCTTATGACTTCACATATTACATCACTCATGACGTTAAATTACATCATTGATGACATCTCCAATAACACCACATATTATATAAACCATGGTAGCATCATGCACATTACTCAGTAAACCCATACAGCACTTAAAAAATGAAAATTGCTAGTAAAGGGCCTAGTCATATTCAGCATAACATTACTGTGTACATGTGTGGCTGCTTATAATGTACATAGGGTACAATCTAGGGCCAAGTGAGGCCGTGCATGGCAAATACGGCCCTTAATTATTTCTTATTGGCAATACATGCTTGGGTGCTCTCAGCTTAAAGCTCTAATGAGCAGTTATTCTGATCCCAGGATAAGCAGATCTACCGTGCATTAAACATCTGGTGCATTAAGAAAAAATGCTCTTTTGGAGGGGGATATTCTGCTTCTGAAAAACCTTCAATTGCTATGTTTATTCAGTAACATTGCTACAGTTCATTTCAGGCGAATATAAAAGCCCCCCTTGCAGTCGTCCAAGGCCCATGTGGCGCAGTGTTCCTATCTGAGCCCTAGGTGGCGCTGTAGCTTTACTTTGGTACCTACTGCGGTGGTCTGGGAGTCTGAGTCAGGAAGAGTCCCGTTATCATTCAGCTCCTCAGCATCAGTCCCCGGGACTGACATTCCTCTAGTCTTGCATTTGGGGCAGTGGACAGGTGTAGAAGGCGGTGCTGTAACAATTTTCGCTGTGGGGGTGATGGCATCCATGTTACATCACTTGAGTCAGAGGGATTGTGAAACATCCAAGGGTCAGAACCAGGGCAGCAAATGAGCCAGGCCCATTCAACAGGGCAGTGGGATGGGGGTGGTAGGAGCCAGTGGGGCATTTTTGGAGGACACTGTGGCAAATATATCTCTAAAGCATGGTGTGGCAGCACTCAGTCATTTACAGACAGCATTGAAATGGGCACAAAACTCTATAGTGCACAAATGATGTTTGGAAACTGGGTCTCTCATTTATGGGGAATTGACATGGGGCAGCGCCGCAAGGCTTCTTGCTGCTCTGCCCTACGCCAATGTGAAAGGGCAGAAATGTATTAATGAAATACGGTGCATTCCTGTCCTTTCACAATTTGCTGCCTCGTGTCAATGCAGGCATCCTTGCACCATGGTGCACGGATGTCTGTGTTGCAGACAGGATTGTTTTTGCACAAGAGGGGGCACCTTCTTGACCAAAAACAATCCAGAGTGGTGTTGTCCTCTTCTATGTGTGCTGCAGAATGCAGAAAGAGGGAAAGCGAGGAGATATAAAAATATTTCTCCTTGTTACTCCTGCTCTGGGGAGGCGCTAGGTTTTGGCACCCCGGGTTTACGTGGTTAAATAAATGTGGGACAGCATCAAAATCCACCGTAACGCCCACGGAACGCCCACGGAATGCCTCCCTGGCGCCAGGGCCGGACTGGTTACTGGGCTTTTCTTAATAAACAATGCAAGACAAATGTTTAAAAAAGTACACTTTAAAGCTATTTGCTTTGTGTTGTTTAATTAGAAGCGCCGGCAGCTCCCCAGCAACAAAATCAGCCCCCTCAGCAGTGAACCTGGACCCCACCCTGCCACTCCAGCAAAACGCCCGGTAGACAGTCCGGCCCTGCCTGGCGCAGAATAAGGCAACGCAGCGACCTGTGCTGCTTTGTCCTACTCCATATCTATGACGCCATGCAAAGCCATGCAAAGTGGCTTTGCGTGGTCTCATAGATATCATTGAGAGGCTTGCGCAGCCGAAGCGTCAAAAAAGTGCCCTCCGGCAGCGCAAGCCTCTCATAAACAAGCCCCTGGGTTTCAGAAAATATTTACCCTTTGCACATCAACATGTAAAGTGTCTTGATTTGCTCTGATTCTTTTAAAATCTTTGTTTCCATCACACTCTAGAATTTGAAAAAAGTTCTCCATTTGTGCTTTATTACTCTGGGATATATTTTGAAATACTTGTACAGTTATTTTGCAAGTTACTTAAATGTGTGTTAGAAAAAAACTGCCATCCTACATATTTTCCTTTCACACTCCATGTACCCTGGGAGGATTGTCAGACAGTTCACCTTACAACATCCTCTAACTTTCAAGTGAGAGCTGTAAGAAAAGTGAATATCAATTTCCCGGACAAAAGAAGAAGCAGCGATTTGTCAGAAGACGTAGCCTGACATTTGACCTCTGTCTTTGAACTCACAGCAAATGTGAGAAGACAAAAATCAGATGTAAAGGCATCTTTAATGCTCATTCGCCTCCTGAACTCCGGCATGGTTATTTTGTGGGTGCTGCAGCACTCCTGCAGCCCCTCTTCCAGCACCTATGCTTTGAGATGTTCTGTGGGGCTGGGCTGAATGACGCCTTTGTCTTGCTTCACATTCTTGCTTGAATTCCCCAGTTTGCAAGTGTTTTGAAACACATTATCTTCACCATAGAGTGAAAAGAGTCTTTATAAGAAGTTTTGATGTTCTAGCCTGCTATGTTATGCCACAGTATGTTATGCTGTAATGCTGCCAGCATCTGCACAACACACTTCTGCCATTTGTATGGCTTCAACATTTTGAAGCTTCAACTACCATATTGCAGTCTGTGCTGACTTCATCTTAAGACCCAGGAGCGCTTGAGTGACACAAAGCATTGCATCAATTTACTTACCATTATAAAATCCTACAGACGTAGTGCATAGTTGTGCGGCGCTACACGAGCGCCCGCACCACCATTAGTATATAAGCCCTGGTGCTAGCGTCAGGCCCCCATTCTTACCTTCAGGGGGAATGGACAGGCTCATCTTTTCCTGCTCTTCCTGAACGAATCTGCTTGTTTTCTGTAATCTATTATAATTTGCTGCGGACCTAAACGAATGCAGGCTCTTTGTTTGACACCATTGCACCTCTCTCTGATTGAGACTCTGATGAGCTGCATACAATTGTTATTCCTTCCATTGTGGTTGAGTTTTTATAGAAAAGTGCCAAATTACAAAGGCACAGAAATGTCTTCCTCTGACATATAGGCCTCGATTTACAAAGAAATCACACAACGCAGCGCAGCAAGTGAAGTTGCCCATGGTAGACCTCTCTCTGCTCTAAGACTGGAGAGCAGCTGCCACCACCACCTTCCATCGAGCTGATGGAACAGTTTCTCCTCCAGTCTGCTTCACAGTGAGCTTCATCAGGGCCTGCAGGGCCAGCCTCTCCAGGCACCTCCAGCACTCCATCAATCCAGGCTTCTGCAGCACCGACTGCTTCGCTGCAGGTTCATGTAGCATTCAGTCTATTCACGAGCCTGCAGGGTTCCCTTCTTTCAGGCTCGTGTTGCAGGACTCTCTCCAGTCCAGGACGAGAGTGGACCAGGTGGTAGGCCAGGGAAGTGACCATAAGGTCAGGGGGAGGGGCTGTGAGGTTAACAGATGTAGGACAGGCTGTGAGTCCGCACAGGAGACCGTGAGGTCAGGAGGTGAGACTGTGAGGTCAACAGACTCAGGACAGGCTGTGAGTCCGCAGAGGTAACTGTGAGGTCAACTGACTCAGGACAGGCTGTGAGTCCATGGAGGTGACCGTGAGGTATGGGGAGATGCTGTGACATCAATGGACTCAGGACAGACTGTGAGTCCATGTAGGTGACCATGAAGTCAATAGACTTAAGACTGGCTGTGAGTCCATAGAGGTGACCTTCAGGTGAGGGGGAAGGGCTGTGAGACAACAAAGGTGACCATGAGTTTAGGGTGAGGGGTTTTGAAGTCAACAGAGACTCATGACAGGCTGTGAGTTCATGGAGATGACTGTGAGGTCAGAGGGAGGGGCTGTGAGGTTAACAGACTGAGGACAGTCTGTGAGACCACCGAGGTGACCATGAGGTCAGGAGAGGTGTTTTGAGGCTATGGAAGTGAGCATGACGTCATGGGCAGAGGCTGTGAGGTCAGCACATTCAGGACAGACTGAGAGTCCATGAAGGTGACGAAGAGGTCGGGTGGTCTGTGAGTCAATAGTCCATGCACGGACATGCTGTCAGTCCAGAGAGTTGGCCATGAGGTCAGGACAGGCTAAAAGTCAATGGAGGTGACCATAAGATCATGGGGGGGCTGTGAGATGATAAAGAGAATCAAGAGGTCAGTGGGAAGGTCGGTGAGGTCAACAGACTAAGGAAAGGCTGTGAGTCCACAGAGTTGACTATGAGGTCAGGGCAGGGATTTTGAGGCCAGCAGAATCAGGACAGGCTGAGAGTCCATGCAGGTGACTGTGAGTTCAGGATGAGGGGCTGTGAGGCCATTGAGGTGACCAAATGTCAGGGGAGGGGCTGTGAGGTCAGTGGACTCAGGACAGGCTGTGAGTCCACAGAGGTGACCATGAGGTCAGGGCAGGGGCAAAGAGGTCAATGAGGATGGTCTACATTGTTTAGAAAATGGAGGAGTTACAGTACTTATGTATTACTTTGCTGTACACCATATACACATAAGAATTGTAGGTAAGATGAAACAGTCTAGGCTATGTTTTTAGTCGTCTTTTAGCAACTAAGGGGATGCTGTTGATTGCACCATCTGTCTAAACATGTTAGTCAGACATGCATGCTGCATGCACTCTTTCTCTATTCCTGATAATTCATGTTCATTCCTTGAATTTATTGAGGTCACGCCCTGCACCCAGTGTCCACAGCACATGCCCAGCACCAGGTGTCCATGCCCCAGTGGGTTGGCAGCACAACGACTGGCCTTTGGCCAAGTATCCCTGCCCCAGTGGGGTGGCAGCACAAGGACTGGCCTTTGGCCAAGTATCCCTGCCCCAGTGGGGTGGCAGCACAAGGCCAGTTGTGCACGGCTGACCGAGACACTCTGCACCCCAATGCCTGCGGCGCGTGGCAGAAGGCAGTGCACACTCAGGGGCCTATTTACTTAGGGTTTTGCATCGCCCTTGCGCCACGCAAGGGGGCACAGGGTGACACAAAACCTATAATGAGATTTACCAAGCCACGCAAGCCACCTTGCGTGGCCCTGCGTGGCTTGGTAAATCTGGAGTAATGCACGGCAGCGTAAATCCCTGCTTTGCATTATTCTGCCCCAGGAAGGTGTTCCATGGGTGGAGCGTGGGTGTCCCACGAATCCACCTATGGATTCTGAAGCATTCCCAGATTTACCAATACTGGCAGACCTGGGAATGCGTCAGAATACTACGCCTTCCCAGGGGAGGCGTAACACGAAGACATATCTTTATTTCTCCTTGTTTCTTCCTCTTGCTATGACTGCAGCATTCTGCGGCACATGCTGAAAGAGGAAGAAGCCTTAGAGGACTGTTTTTGTGCAGGATCGCGTCCCTTCCAGCACAAAAACAATCCTGCCTGTAACGTTGGCCCCCTTGAACCGTGGTGCAAGGGTGCGTGAGTTGGCACTAGGCAGCAGTTGGTGCACCAGCACAAGGAGAGCGCAGGAATGCACCATATCTTGATCGATATGCCACATTCCTGCCCTCTCCCTTTCATGCCGTGCAGCAAGGTGTCTTGCTGCATTGGGTGAATATTGATAAATATGGCCCTGAGTTTCGGGAGTAGACGGGCTGGGTGCAGGGCATGTCTGAAGTGTATACATTTAGCATAGTGTCCGCTGTGCATGGCCAAAGGCCCGTGTAGTGGGTTCCTTGGCCACAGGGCAGGGTATGCGATTCTAAAAGCCTTTGAATTTCATTGGAAAATCTTAGATTAGGTTAAGCTAAGCTTGTGTTGTAAGTAGTTACTTAAATAACCAAACAAAATCAGAGTTGTCATAATGCAGTTTCTATGACACAAACCCCCCCCAAACACTTGACATTTTCTATCTAACTCCCAAACCCACAATACACCGTTCATGACTGCACACGGGTGACATCACAAAAGACATGGTGACTGACATCACATATCACATCACCGCAGACAGCATTGATGACATCACCTAAGGTGTGAGCATAGGACCTGGCTACGACTATAGCTGGAGCAGTAAACATTCCTGCTACAAGGAAAGACAAGACAAGGTGGGAATTATGCGTAGATTGGAAAAAAACTTCAATTGTTTTTTCCAGAATTTTTGGAACTAAGGGCATGATTACGAGTTTGGCGGACGGGGTTACTCCGTCACAAACGTAACGGACATCCCGTCCTCCAAATTACACTTCAATAATATCCTATGGAACTTGTAATATGGCAGACAGGGATATCCGTCACGTTTGTGACCGAGTATCTCATCCGCCAAAGTCATAATCAGGCCCTAAATGCTCACAAGCTAAATGTAAACTACATAGATGGTTAAAATGTTGAACTGCATTTCTCATTCTAAATGCTTAAAACTAAATTAATTTCGATCTAAATCTTTCCTTCAAAAATAATCTAGATTCCTGCAAATGTTCTTTCTTCTCCTCTTGCGTCCCAGTAATTGCTTCCTCCCATTCTCAAGTACCTCTTCAAGCAACAATCCCATGGCTGCCTCTTTTCCCTCTGTGCAACCCCGATACCTTGGCATCCAGCCCACTGTAACTGGACATACGAGGGTCAGATGCTAAGATTTAAGGAAGTGGCTGAGAGGCCCATCCAGATGTTAATTCTTTAGGAACTAACAGCTGCTATCTTCTATCCAATAGTGCTGCATTTCCGTCTATACAGTGGTGAATTAGGGCCTGGTTTAGATCTCGGCGGACGGGTTACTCTGTCACAACGTTGACGGATATCCCGTCCACCAAAATATAAATTCCAGAGGATATAATGGGATTTATATTTCGACGGACGGGATATCCGTCACTGTTGTGACGGAGTAACACATACGACGAGATCTAAATCAGGCCCTTGGAGATCTAGAATTGTCCACTTTTGTGTCTCATCACTCACGACTCTGCCTAGTGCACATTCTAGTGTAGTGAATGAATCTGTCCACTTCAAACCCCTGAAAGCACCTTAGGGGAAGCATGGTGCACCAGAATGTTGCTATACCTTTAAGACGCTTTTCAATGGATTTATTTGATATGTAGAAGTACAAGTGTAAAATTCAATGTATGTTTAATTGAAAAGAAGAGAGACTAACTGTTTCCTTCTTCCTTTTTAGACTTGAAAGTAATGGGATGTAACCTTTAGGCATAAGTCAAAAAGGAAACCATCTAACCTCAAAAAAATTCAACTGAAGCAGAAACATGGACTCGGCAATGGAAGATTTTGCTGCTTTGTTGGGGAACCTTAGCAGAGCCTGCCAGGAGCTGGAGGAAATTAAGCAGGAGCAGGCCAAAGACCACCAAAGGATCTCCAAGTCCTTTGAGCGGGCCCTGCTGTGTATACTGCGCCAGGAGCAGAGCATCATGAACCAGGTGGAGCAAGAACACGGGCAGCTCAGGGCAAAACTCACGTCCCTCCAGAGAGTTAACGAGCAGGCTCTCCAGAATGGAGTCTCCGAAATCAACAGCATGGTCGAACAAATCACCAAGGTCTCGTCTCAGCTTCAGCTAATGAACAGCACTAAGTGCAATGCGGCCACCATACAGGAGATCCAGAAGAAGGTTGCAGAGATATTTGATAGGAAAAAAAGCATTATCATCCGACTGAAGAATGTTCAGTTCTCCCCCTTCCAGCTCCAGACGCCAGCACTCGGTGAGGTCCACTATGAGGAACAGACCTTTGGCTTTTCCATCCCATATTTTGAGGGACGAGGATCTACATTTTGTAATGTCTCTGAAACATCAAACACACCACTCTTAAGTGATGAGCAACCACCATGGGATGTCACTTCATCGGATTCTGGATCGACGGACAATAGTGGTATCTCTAGTCGAAAGAAGAGTCTAGAAGAAAGAGACGGAGATATTGATGAGCCTAAAAGAAAGAACAGCAGAAACCAACCTATCCGGAAGAGGATGAGTAAGGAGAACACCACTGTTACAGGAGAGAAGACATTTGTCATATCCCCCACAACCAGCCTCGCTTCTGATTCTGAAACCAAGGTGCCAGGTTCAAGGACTGTAAACAAAATCAGGATTTCTGATTCTGACAGCAGCTCTTCTGTGCCTGTTTCAAATGGAAAAGCAGCACATGTCAGTGGAGCAGACCCAATGTTTCTGAGACGCACGTCTTTGAAAGATGACAGAACTGTACACAACCGTGGTCTAGCATTCCATAGACATGTTAGTGAAGAACCTGTGTTAACAAAGGCATCGCAAAGTATAGGAAGGGGTGTATCAACACATCCATCAGGATCACATACTCAACAAAGAGATGCCGCAATTTTGAAGGAACAATCACACACCACTAAAAGTGCATTATTGGATCCAAACAATCAGTCACATTCCTCGATGAACGCCATGAAAGATATTATTGCGGGTAATGCCCAGTCTAACGTGAAAAAACAACAAACTGGGACTGGGGTATCTAGCCAGAATGTGATAGGCTTCCAGTTCTCTAACTGTCTGGATGGAAAACCACCACCGTGTCTTGAAAACACTAACATTCATCTGTCATCATCTAACTATTCTAAGGCGTCAAAGAGGGATCAGGAAGAATGTGGCTCTGACACAAAACAGTATAGAAATGGCGATCTCACTGCGCACATCACTAAGCAACAAGCTCAAACCAACAAGATGCAACCTCTCCCCATCACTGAAGAGAAGCAAGATGGCAGAACTATGCATGGGATGCCAGTGGGTTTGGCCTTAGTGCCTAACCAGGACTCAGTGTTCCGGGCAACAACAGCCTTTGTGTATGAGGACGATTCTGATAACTCTGATGATGCATCAGATGGAAAAAGTTTAAAGACAAGCGAGAAAGACCCCAAGGCCTGTAGAGTAGTCGCCATCCGGGCCAGCCGGGTACCATCAGCCAAAAAAGTTAGTAGCATTGAACAGTTATCTACATGGAATTCCATGGAGTTGATCAGTAATGTGGAGTTATCCTCTCCAGTAGAGGATTTTGCCTATGATTTGACTGCAAGTCCCTTCCCTCCGGACTCAATTAGTTTCCAGGCCAACCTGCTTGGTCAAAACTATGCAGATCTACTGTCTCAGAAGAAAGCAAATCTTCGTCCACAGCCTGAGCAAACAAAATCCTCTGAGAGATCCAGCATGCAGGCACCTGACCACAATTTTGCTGTTGCAGAAAGATCACCATCTCCGACAGAGAGCATTAAGTCATCCTACACATTCATCCTTGACTCGCCCAGAGAAGACATTTCTCAAAATTCAAATTCTCTGGCGAGTGGGCTCTCCATCTCACAGAGGAAACGGTTACCTCCAACGCCCAATCACAGGGTAACAGGGGGACGACCAGTCATTGCTTCTTGCACAGAACCTAAAAAGGACAAAACCCCACCACAAACCTCTAGAAAAAAGCAGCTTGACCGAACTCTTTCGGATGTTGCAAATAGTCAACATCCTGGTGCTCCTGTGGTCATCACTAAAAGAGACCACTATGCAAATTTTAACAGAGGGTCCCAAAACAAATCACAGGACATCTCCTCTCAATGTACAGTAAAGAAATCTGTGGGAAGATCCACTTCCATGCCAGTTATAGATGGGCTACCCAAGTCAAAGGTAGAATCATCAAATGCCTTTTGCTCACAGTCTGTCAATGACAGAAGGGACTCCGTCTCCAGCAGCTCAAGCAGTAAGACATATTCAAGACCATGCAGCAGAGCCACGGCTTCCAGGGCTGTCAAATCCGCAATTAGCAGAGGCAAAGCTTCTCAATATGGGAGAGCGAGAACCCCGTCTTCCGAGAATGTTCATCGGCCCTTTCAAAGAACAAAAGGCCTCAGCAAAAGTGAGTCTAACCTCATTAGCTACCCACTAGAGGAAGATGAAGGTCCTTACCTTAACAAGCTGATTGGGCAGTTCAGCAAGTATGGCTCTGGCCGAGGAGAGTTGAATCTCCCTCACGGAATACACACAACGCTGATGGGTGCCCTGTACGTGATTGATTACGGCAACAGGAGAGTGCAGGTGATGGATTGCAAAGGTTGCATAATGCAGCAAATCACCCTGGAAGCCAAGAACTACTTTGATATAGCAGTCAACAATAAAGGCCTAGTGGCACTGACCAACTCTTCAGACAGGACTGTGGAAGTATACAGCAAGCACGGGAAACTCTTACAGGTCATCTCGAAGAACCTAAATACACCTCGAGGCATCACCTCCAATTTTCGGGATGAGTTTGTTATTGCGGACATGAAGCTGGGCACCCTTTCTGCCTTGACCTTAGATCTAACCACTGGGAGAACATTAGAAAGTACCATCATGCCAGGGTTCAACAAACCTTATCTAGTTGGTGCTAACAGCCAAGGGTTGTTGGCTGTTTCTGAGCGAGGCTTTGATGGGGGCTGCTGCGTTAAAGTCTTAAACGATGACTGGCAGGTCTTACGGGTACTGGGCCTAAAAGGTGGGATTGGCCCTGTGCTTTCTAACCCCTGGGGGGTGTGCGTGGACAATCAAGGGGACATTCTAGTGGCAGACTGGGGACAGACTCACTCAGTTGTCCACTATCCCATACAGGGATCTCCAACGGCAGTAGTGACGGATGGACTCAGCAGCCCAAGAGGGATTGCTGTCTTGCAGAACCACTATGTGCTAGTAGCGGATAGCATGCACAACTGTATCAAAGTGTTCCAGTTCAAATGAAAATGCTTTCTATTCGGAGGAGCCCAACGAGATGGCTGGTGTCTTTCTAGAAACTATTTCACACCTCCTCTTGTAACAAATTTTAGAACAATATTAGAAATTACTTCTATGTGTGAGCTGGTATTTATTTTTACCTTTATTTATTTAACCTTTTGGCCTACAGTACCTGATTTGAATTTAAAAAATAGCACCATAAGAAATTGGAGATATTGGATTGGATACTGGATTCTAACAGGTGCATCTATTAGATTTTATTAGGTGGATCAAAGTATTATATAATATCAGATTCTATAATCTACATCTATTAGATTCTATTGAGCAGATCCAAGTAATATGTAATATTGGATTCTTAAAGATGCATATATTAAATTCTATTAGGTGGGTCAAAGTAATATGTAATATTCGATTCTATAAGGTGCATCTGTTAGATTTTATTAGGTGGATCAAAGTAATATATAATATTACATTCAATCTGCATCTATTAGATTCCATAATCTGCATGTATTAAATTCTATTGAGTGGATCCAAGTAATATGTAATATTGGATTCTTAAAGATGCATATATTAAATTCTATTAGGTGGGTCAAAGTAATATGTAATATTCGATTCTATAAGGTGCATCTGTTAGATTTTATTAGGTGGATCAAAGTAATATATAATATTACATTCAATCTGCATCTATTAGATTCCATAATCTGCATGTATTAAATTCTATTGAGTGGATCCAAGTAATATGTAATATTGGATTCTTAAAGATGCATATATTAAATTCTATTGAGTGGATCCAAGTAATATGTAATATTCGATTCTATAAGGTGCATCTGTTAGATTTTATTAGGTGGATCAAAGTAATATATTAGATTCGAAAATCTGCATCTATTAGATTCCATAATCTGCATGTATTAAATTCTATTGAGTGGATCCAAGTAATATGTAATATTGGATTCTTAAAGATGCATATATTAAATTCTATTAGGTGGGTCAAAGTAATATGTAATATTCGATTCTATAAGGTGCATCTGTTAGATTTTATTAGGTGGATCAAAGTAATATATAATATTACATTCAATCTGCATCTATTAGATTCCATAATCTGCATGTATTAAATTCTATTGAGTGGATCCAAGTAATATGTAATATTGGATTCTTAAAGATGCATATATTAAATTCTATTGAGTGGATCCAAGTAATATGTAATATTCGATTCTATAAGGTGCATCTGTTAGATTTTATTAGGTGGATCAAAGTAATATATTAGATTCTAAAATCTGCATCTATTAGATTCCATAATCTGCATGTATTAAATTCTATTGAGTGGATCCAAGTAATATGTAATATTCGATTCTATAAGGTGCATCTGTTAGATTTTATTAGGTGGATCAAAGTAATATATTAGATTCGAAAATCTGCATCTATTAGATTCCATAATCTGCATGTATTAAATTCTATTGAGTGGATCCAAGTAATATGTAATATTGGATTCTAAAAGGTGCGTATATTAGATTCTGTTAGGTGGGTCAAAGCAATATGTGATATTAGATTCTATAAGGTGCATCTGTTAGATTTTATTAGGTGGATCAAAGTAATATATTAGATTCTAAAATCTGCATCTATTAGATTCTATTGAGTGGATCCAAGTAATGTGTAATATTGGATTCTAAAAGGTGCACATTTAAGATTCTATTAGGTGGGTCAAAGTAATATGTAATATTCGATTGTATAAGGTGCATCTATTAGATTTTATTACATCAATCCAAGCAATATGTAATATTAAATTCTATTTGGTGCAATGTTTGCAGAGATGCTGTTGAGTGTCCTCTGTTAACTCATTGCAGATACTTTCATCAGACCTGGTTCATGTAATACCTGAAGCACAGCCTAAAAGCACATTTTCATGGTTCCTGTGTTTTGAGTCAGACATTTTAAATGATCTGCATGTGATTTCACTGTGACACAGAAAATCCGCCTACTAGTTTGTCTCTTCAGCAACACCTTTTCAGAGCGCCCTTAAATCATAATGAGGAGATTGTGTTAGCCAAGATCACTACAAGCCAAGCATGTCATCTTGTCCCTCTTGCGCCTCATGTCACCCTGCTTGTTCAGTGCCCCACACCACCTCTGCTATCTAGTACACAACCTCACCTTGTCTACCTAGAACACCCACTTAACTATGCCAATCTAGTGCTCCATTTACTGCCACCTGTCATATTTCCAATATAGTGACACATGCCATCTTGTCAGCACTAAGACACCATCTCTACCTAGTGCAGCATTTCACCTGATCACCTATTTCATCTTCTTTAGCGAGTACCCCATATAATCCCCTGTATCTAGTGCTCCATGTCACCGTCTCTATCTAGTGTACCATGGCACACCATCCCTCAAGTCCCACATGCTACCTTTTCTATCTAGTGCCCCATCTCATCTTGTGTATCTACTGCCCCATCATCTTGTCTTTCTATTACCCCACATTATCTTTTCTGTCTAGTGACCCTTGTCACTTTGTGTATCTAGAACACAATGTTGCCTTTCCCATCTTGTTTACCATGTCACCGTCTCTCCCCAGTGCACCTTGTCTTTTTAGTGCCCTATTTCTCCTTCCCTACCTAATGCCGCGTGTCACCTCCTCTACCTATCTAGTGCCTCATGTCACCTTTCTATCTCGTGCCCGATGTCCCCTTGTCTGTCTAGTGCACCATATCATCTCTTCCTTCTAATGCACCATCCTGTCTAGTTTATCTGGATCCCCATCTCCTGTTGCCTAACTAGTGCCCCATATTAAATTATATATCTAGGCCCAGATTTACGAAGCCCTTGCATTGCCATTGCGTTAGCCAAGGGCTTAAATGAGATTTAGTAAGCCACGCAAAGTCACCTTGAGTGGCTCTGCGTGGCTTAGTAAATCCAGTGTAACGCAAGGCATGCTGCCCTGGGAAGGTGTTCCATGGGTGGAGAGTGGGCGTTCCCACACATCCAACCATGGATTTTAGGTGCATTCCCAGATTTACTAAGGTTAGTGAACATGGGAATGCGTCAAAATGCTACTCCTTCCCAACAGAGGTGAATGAGGACAAATATGTTTATTTCTCCTCGTTATTTCCTCTTTCTACATGTGCTACTTTGTTTGTGTGCAGGAAGGTGTCCCGTCCTGCACAAAAACAATCCTGCCTATAGAGCAGGCACCCTTACACCATGGCGCAAGCATGCCTGCATTGTCGCTAGGCAACACTTAGTGCACCAGCTCAGAGAGAGTGCAGGAATGCGCCAAAACTTAGTAAATATGGGGCATTCCTGCCCTCTCCATTTGATGTAGCGCCTCAAGTAGTCTTGCTGTGTTGCGTAGCATTATATGTTAGCAAATATGGGCCCTATTGTCCAATTCAGGCTCGTCCATCTAGAGTCCTAGGTTATGTAAACACCATTTCAGTGCATCCTTTTAGTGTGCCATGTCTGCTTCCCTGCCTAGTGCCCTATGTCACCTTGTCTATCTAGTACATCCTGCCATTTTCTCTAGCTAGTGCCCTAAGTCACCTTGGCCATCTAGAATCGTTGCCTATGCACCATCTCAATGTGTCCATATAGTGTGACACGGCATCTTCTTTAGCTTGTGCCCCCACATCACCTCCTATGTGTATTGCCTAATATCGCTTTGGATTTCATCTTCTGTCTAGTACCAATTGTAGAATTGTCTATCTAGTGCATCATGTCATCATCTCTCTATAGTGTCCCATGTTGCCTTGCCCATGCCATCGTCCTGTCTCGTACCCAACCTATATTGTCCGTCTGGTGTATCATGTCCCTTTTGATATCTAGTGCAGAACGTGACATTGCTTTTTTGAGCAACACATGTCCCCATCTCTGTTTAGTGCACCATTGCCCTGTCTGTCTAGTGCACCATGTCACTCCTTGTTTAGTGGCCCATGTCCCCTTTTTTTATCCACATAATGAGACATTGCACCAAGTTGCCTTATCTATCAGCTTTCTGTTCCAGTGTCCCATGTTGTCTTGTCTGTCTAGTCACCCAATCTGACTGGTCACCGAGCCTTTATTGGTTTATGTGCAGTGCTCGTAGGAGTTGTAAATGTGCAGAAGACCAGATGGATACAAATGGAAGGGTCAACGAGCAGCATGAAGCAAGACCATAGTCAGGTCTGCGCCCAAGAGAAAAAAAACAGATTCTGATGGATACATCTACCTGCGGATTCCTCACCATTTGATTATCTGAATGCGCTAGCATTCCATGGAAACCTTTCTTGATAGCTCTCCCATGTCGACGAGGATGTCACAATGCCCATGGCTCCGCGCCCGGCTCAGCGTCATGTCATTGGAGCCATAAGAGGCCATCGCTGGCGTGCTGATGTCAGTTCCCTTTTTTCGGTGCCTTCAACGCGTAATGGTTTTTTGATAAGCTCTCTATAGAGTTAGGAGTCTTTTGACATTTTTTCCGGAAATTGCAACGTTGTTGCAGGAAAAATGTCTCCCTTGAGGAGATCTGGGTCCAAACCGTGCACAGAGTGTGAGGGTCAAATGTCAATCACTGATCCTCATGATGATTGTCTTTGGTGTCTTAGTTCGGACCACAACGTCGTCGCCTGTTCATCATGCCAAAAGATGAACCTCTAAGCGCTGAAGGAGAGAGAAGCGAAACTCTTCATGGCCAAGGCAAGGAGGGAGAAGAGAGGACGTCGGAAGTCTGGTCTTTGCATGGAGTTGCCGTCTACCCATTCCTCAAAGCCCTTGGGGCAAAAACTATGTCATACGCTGACGATACCCAGCTGCTGTTTTCATGTGGAGAAGAGTTGCCAGGAGCTCAGATTAAAACCTGTCTGTCTACTGTTTTTCAGTGGCTGGCCAGACACCAACTCAAGTGTAACGTGGATAAAACAGAAATTCTGTTTTTTGGTAACACAGCAACGGAATTCTGGAAAACCTTTTGGCCGATGATATCTCCCCTCCAGTTTTACAAGAGGGCTCAGTTAAAAACCTAGGGGTTCAATTTTATGATAATCTGTCTTTCAAACCTCAAATTAGATCAGTAGTTGTTACGTTCAATGAGAAAATGTTTACACTTCTTCTCCTTCTTGGCAAAGAAGCTGGTGATTCAGGCTTTGATAACCTCCAGACTAGTTTATGGTAATGCCTTATTCTTTGGAATACCTGAACAGCTGCTGGGCAAACTTCAAGTAGTTCAAAATGCTGCAGCCTGTTAACTTCTGAAACTGCCAATTAGAACACAGATGTCTCCCCATCTGCGAGATCTTCATTGGCTCCCTATCAAGAAAAGAATCTTGTTTATAGCACTTGTGCTGGTACATGGGGCCTAGTTTCAGACGGGGGCCGTCTACTTCAGGGCTAGGTTAAGTTTTTATAACCCACAGAAAAATTTGCAATTGGCTAATAAACTGTTAGTGGCAATTCCTAAAATTCGATGAGCCAGAGCGGGAGGAAGATCACTCGTATATCAAGGAGCTGTTGCATGAAATAAAACACCCTTGGAGCTTTCGAGCTCTACCCAATACCGCAATGTTTAAAAAAAGGCTGAAAACCTGCCTTTTCGTGCAAAACTAATATCTTTTTAGATCTCTATGTCAGACCTGATGCTACAAGCTGGGACATTCTTAGAAGTAGCTGTGCATGATATAAGTCGCATCATCATCAAAGAGGAAACCTAAAAAGAAGCGGCGTCATAGTTCCTGACGTTGGTCTTGTAGGGAGATGAGTCTCCGAGGTCGGTGTCTCCACGTCCAAAGTCGCATGAAGTTCGAGGTGAGGGTACACCGGCCCTGTCTCCAGTAGCCGTTTCGACATCGCCTTTGAGTCCAAGGCTGCACTGACTTCACCTGGACGTCCTGATCTGGAGCCAGAGGTAGATCCAGTTCCTCCTCCCCCTCCTCAACAAGAACAGGAGTAGTGAACTGTCCCTGCTCCAGGGTCCAGCACTTCAAGCTTTTCGATTGCTATGTACAGCATCTTCAGCAGGGCGATGACTCCATCTGGCGCGCCTGCGGGCCCCATAGGTCTGCTATCATTCCCTGGGAGGTTTTCCAGTGCAATATCAGCAGGCGCCATTCCTGTCTTTTATGCTGTTGGCCCAGGTATCCTGGCCTCCTCCGGTGATGAGGAAGGTGACTCCTTTGCCAGTAGAAGTTCAGCAGGAGTCACCGGTGCCAGTTGCACCCTCCCCGACATCAGCCGAATCCGCTCTGGCGTCGCATCACTCGACTCCAGTTCCATTAGCCTCTTCAGCACAGGTGCCAAAGTCACTGGCGCTGTTACCGACATCACGACACCAGTATTGGCTTCACTGACACCGTTATTGAAGTTGAGACATAGATCTTGAAGGGAATCTCAGAGGCTTCTTGAAGAGGAGCAGTACTTATTGGGAGAAAGAGAACTGGAAGAGGGAAAAATAGTGTCCTTGGATCCAGAATTTGAGGGTTTGGAAGTGGCAAGTGGTTTAGACACTTCCCTGGAATGGGAATTGTTGTCTCCAAAAGGCATTCCTAGACCAGAGGTTATGTCATACCATTCATTGATAAGGAAGGCAGCTGACATGTTGGAACTGCTTCTTCCATTAACTAAACTTAAGTCTAATTTACTCACAGAAGTCCTGCATTCTACTTCTTTCACATCAAAGCCTTTATTGCCTTTTAATGAGGCACTGACTGAACCAATTCTAGAGATTTAGCAGAAGCTGATGTCATCCTCTGCAGGATCTAGACCAATTGTGAGGAGATACAAGCCGGCTCCGGGAGATGGCCAAGACAGTGATCCTGAAACTACCTGAGGATGTTCAGGGACACTTTATTGAGCTGTTGAACCACGGTCAGGCTGCTGCTCGACAGGTCATTCAGTTGGGCCTGGATACTGCTGATTCAGTTGCAATAGCGATGGGGACTTCAGTCACTACTAGGAGGCCTGAATGACTGAGAGGGTCTTGTTTCTCACCAGATGTGCAAAATGCACTGATGGATTTGCCTTTTGATGGGTTGAGACTCTTTGGCGCCAAAGCCTATTCTGCCTTGAAGAGATTCAAGGATAGCAAGGCAACAACAAGATCTTTGGGCCTTCAATTGCAGCCCAGGGATCTCAGGCAGCTTTGGAGGTTACGTGGGTTTGGCAGGAACTTCTCCTTTTGAGAAAGGCAGCAATACCAACAGCAACAGCAGCCGTCCAATCCCCTCTATAGGAGTTATAGAGGGCGGGGCAGGGGTAGACAATGATGAGCCACCTATCAGCCTTCTTCCTCCTTCTCCTCTTCCTCACCGGCCAACCTCACAGGAAAGCAGCCCTAGTTTTCACATCTTGAAACATGCTTTGCCGGTGGGAGGACGGGTGACCCATTTCTACAACAGTGGAGATATATAACAGCGGTGTGAGGCAACAATATGACAGGCACCGCCAAGCATATTACGTGTTTACTCACCGCCACAGTTTTCATGGCGGTGAGCTCGCCATGAAAAGTGTGGCAGTGAGGAAACTAAGGGGGCTCTACAGGGCCCCTGTTTCCTCAAGGCCATGGGGTCCATGCCGTGCAGGAACATGCCTTGCGCTCCCATTGCAGTGACTTTCTAAAGCTCAGATATGAGCCTTAGAAAGGCACCACCGTGGGACCGCCAAAGCACCGCCCGCCAGGCCAGGATTAAACTCTTAATCTGGCAGACGGTGTGTGGATGGCTTTGGCGGTCTTGCAGCGAGGCGCTGACATGGTGGCCCGCTGCGAGACCGTCAAAGTCATAATGAGGCCCATAGTATTTAATAAGATGATTACAAAAATAGGGAAGTACCCTGATCCTCATAGACCTTGAAGAGGGTGCAACAAATGCTTCACTACAGAGACCATTGAAAGCATGGATCCCAGCGCTTCTTCTTGCTGTGGTGTCACCTTAGACAACTATCACAATGAACGAGTGAGCATTTGTATTCAGATACCACTTTAAATTTAGCGTGCATTTTCGAACCCGGAACAGGAAGAGTTTCCTTTTGCAAAGGTGGTAACTCTTATCTTTGAATTGTTCATAACCAAGTAATTTTTGTACTGGTAGTCAATTAGGGAGTCAAGTAATCGCTGTAACCAGTGCTTAATTTGTAAAAAAAACATAAGTGCCGGGGCCCTCGTCAGGAGGCCACCGCAGTTTGCACCACACACCGCCACTGTACTTACACAACTACTAATCACACTGCTACAAGTGCGGCAATTCAGACACTTCAAGGATGCCAAAGCATTAAGAATGGCTTGGGTGGCAGGTATTAGTTGTTTTTAATGTATATTGTATTAACAAACAACTGTTGTTCTGCTCTTCTTTAAATTACACAAACAGCGCCACCATGTGGCAGCCGTCATAAGTTCAAGTTCCGGCAATTAAGTACCGGTGCCGGCAATTAAGTGTTGGAGCCGAGCACCGGAAACCACTGGCTCAAATTAAGCACTGGTTGTAACCCTAATTAAATAGGAAGGTATTGACTCTCCAGTCCCACCCTGAAAACGCATGTTGTTCTACCATTGACAAGGGAGCCTGCATTTTCAGGGCTTAGTGTGTGAACACCTACAAACTATTTTTGCAGGTAGAGCCACTCAAAAATGCCCATCATCCTGGTCCAAACCTACATTTGTGATTGCTGAAATCACACCATTCTGTGGATGGCTCACATTGGCCAATGGATTGTACTAGTGCAAAATCCCGGCAAGTCTGAGCATGTGAATCCAGTGGGAATCTACTTTACCCTTGGAAATCGCCTTTTAACTTGTGCGCAAACAAAATGCTTTGAGGACCAGAGCCCCAAGAAGGATGATCACATACTAGAAGCACAGCAGCTGCAGCTTGTGTAATGGACACAATATATTAAAGTCTACACAGACTGATAATTGCAAAATGTAAAACATTATAATTCTGTGAATTAGAGGCACTCACAGGCAAAGCACACAGTCAAAACTAATGTGCATTGTCATTAGAATATACAAAATTTGACCGCATATTTACTAAAGATTTGTGCTGCCGCAGTGCAACACAAAACATTGCGTCAATTTATTAGCTATTTGGTTGTGGTACCCATAGCTACCCCACAGTACAATGTGCACTTGACATGTTGTGTTATCCTCCTTATGCATTCTGCCAACCCACTGCTTCCTTTCCAAGGGGGGTGAAGTACTGATGTTGGTAATTCTGTTCGGGTTTTTCTCTCATTGGTGTCCTTCATATTAAGCTCTAAGGGGGGTATTCACAAAGGTAAATTACACTTGTGAGTGATTTATATGAGCAATTTATTATTACACGTTTGAATAACTTTACTACTTTTGGCTACTCACAAAATCTGATTGCGAAGTTACTCAAAAGTATAGACTTCCACGTCTCCTCTCCCTGAAAAAGGGGGTGGAGCCAAATTTACTAGTCTAAACAACTACTAAAAAATAAAACAGTAGTAACTCCAGCACCGCATATGGCCAACCACTGCTACTGCAACACCATTTCATAGAAAACAATGTATTAGGGACGTAAAATAACTCACCCTGTGCTGGTGCACTTCTAGCTGACTTGCGTTAATGCAGATGCCCTTCGATCATAGTGTAAGGGATGTCAAGTATAGGTTTAATACTGGAAGAGTACCCTCCTGTACAAAATACTATGCTCAGAAGAAGCTTAATACTTTTCTAACTTTGCATGAGTGCTATAAAGTACAGCACACATGCAAAGTTGGAAAGGTTTGGAGAAAATAAAACTTTTCTCCAGAGTTATGGCTGCCTCAAGGAAACATTATTTTTCAATGTAATGTTGGTAAATAGTGATTTGTATCAAAACCCATGGGTGGTAGCAGGGGAGTGCCCAGGTACCAGCCAGGGTACACCCCCTTGAGGCAAATCAGCACAGAGTGCTACTTTGTGTTACTTTAGGGCTACTTTCCAGTGCAAAACAAGTTTTGTGCTGGAATGTAATTACCAATTCCATCCTTTAACGTGGCGCAAGGTGTTACTAAATCTGGGCCTGAGCGGGCCGGAGCCAGTCTGGGGCGGAGCCTGGCGAAGCAGAGCAAAAGCAAATGGACATTGAACCAGTGCTCCATGAGTCCCTCTCTTTCTGTTCTTCGCTGGCTGAAGAAACAAACTGTACCCGCCTGCCTGTTACTTGCCAGACCTGCATCACGGCGTCTTCAGAAGTTACCGGTGTGACACAAGGGTAAACCAACCCAGTGGATACGGTTATTTACCACTGGCGTTCCGGGTCTAGGATACCATTTCATTCACTTGAATAATCAAATTATCCTATATGTCCACTTGACTCTCTAAGGGTCGCAATATTAAGCAGACAAGTCACAGCTTACTTTTAAATTTCCCTTATCAAGAGTTGTATTGCTAAGGACCCAGAATGATGCTACTGTAAACTTTTAATTTCCTGGTGTCTCCTTTCTTCAGTTCTTTGTCCATTAAGACTCTATTTCTGAATTTACCAAGCACAAGATTGCATTAGGTCACGCCTATATTGGAGGTTTCTTAAATACTCTTCTTAGTCTTCACCCATTTTAGAGCCCACCACCTTTTTTTATTCCACTTAAAACACTTGGTGGATCTGAACAGCACGTGACCTAAAAGGACATGAACAGCTCTGGAAAGAATTCGTTTGGATGTAACTTTGCATAATCTGCAAAGAGCAATAAGTCTTTGCAAGGAGCTCCTCAGATGAAGAGTTACGGAATTAACAAGTTTACCAACTATACAGTTACTCAAAGAAACAGATTTGGAACATCTTAGTTATTTGTGAATTGAAACCTAGCACATGATGCCAAAAACAAAACAAAAATGTGAGCAGAGGCAACAGTAAAACAGAGGACCGAGGAATAAAATCAAAAATTGAAGAATCATTTTTCTGGCAGAGAAAACAACCCAGGTCACAGCAGGACAAATAAAAAATTAAATTAAGAATACAGTTAAACTCACTGAGGATTGAAATTCTACCGAATTGGTTTGTAAAAGAACTACTACAACTTACTTTTGGAGTACTTGATGTTTTGGTACAAACTTGTTTATAACATTGCAGTATTTGTTTCCATGTTTTTCTCTTTTAATTTAAGTCCTGTGGATAGGAGGCTTAGGCTCCAAACGTCTGTCGAATTTCCACAGTTCTACCACTGGAGCTGGTCAGCACTGTACTCAAGTGACAATATTTATTTTGGCCGAATAGCACGCAAAGGGTCTTATATTTTAAGGAAGTGAGCATTAGTAATTTTTAGAAATATGGCAATGGCTAAGGTGCTTATTGAAGCTACCAAAGAGAAGCTGAATAGAAAAACAAAGCAAATGTTTAATGATTGGATAAAAACGTTGAATATGGATACTTACTTGCCGTGTAATAAAACTGTGAAAAAATGAAATGAATACTAGGGAAATGTGCATTTAAATGTGGAGAAAATGTGTCTGTAGATACAAAATACTGTCAAATGAAGTTTTGGTTATGAAGACACCATTGTCAATCACAGTAGTGAAGTCAGTTAATGAGTGTCAACCACTGTAATACACATTCAAGTTCTTCTTAAGGAATGCTCGAGTGCACCAGCTTGACTGGATTACTCACTTATTTAACTTACAAGAAAAGAATATATTTGAACAGCTACTTACCATTAAGAATGCTTCTCCAGCATTCATTTCTTCTGTAGATTTACATGATTGTTTCCATCAGTTCCGATGAATGTCAGCTGCATATGCTAACGTGGCACTATCTTTCTTGTGGAGTGACCTTTGGGCTCCACCTTCAGTCTCTTCTTCCTCCATCGAGAAGATAATCTGGACAGTTTGAACAATCCATTTGACTTTAGTATTTCTTGTTCCTGTCAGTCCTCTGGCTCGTGGCACATGTGCAATAAATAACTATTGTGTCTTTTTGAAAGAATGTGTCTCTTGCACATAATTCATAACTGCTCTCCTTACACCTGAGGTATGAATTGCCTTATTTACTGATGTTTTTGCTTAGTACAAGCAAAAAGTCTTACAGCTGCAGGGGTTGGTTGACATGAACATCAGAAACTAATTTTCGTATGAACTTAGGGGTAGTTCTCATTCTCACCATTATCTGTACATATGGTTCTCGGATGGTCAGTCATTCTTCTCTTACTCTACATGGAGAAGTGATTGCAATTCAAAGACTGTTTTAATGTAAGATGCTTGTCTGTGCCCTTATGCATTGGTCCAAATGGGGTTTTCAATTCTGATAAAGCCAGACTGAAATTCCATACTGGTGCAGGAGTTGAGCATGGAGGATAAATTCTCTTTGCTTCAGTCTAAGAATCTTTTACTCATTGAGATGAAAAACAGATCCTTTTAACAGCTCCTCTTGCCTGTGCTCCTATCACTGATAAATGTACCATTAGCAATGCAGATGACAATTTACAATCCAATAAGTACTCAGTGATGTTGGACTTACTCAAAGTCTTCGACGTCCACAGCTGATTTGCGAGGCTGAGAATCCCTGATCATGGATAACACACTTGTCTCCTCTGCATTGTTGGACTGTGGAAATGTTACATTTTTATGACATTGTCTCTTGCCATAATCATGAAGTTTGAGTACCGTGTTTGAGGTGCCCATTGAGGAACCACCAATGTCATTGTTATCTTTGTCTGTTTGTACTTGTTGATGACTAGAGGTGTGAGGGGAAACTGGTAGAAAAGTCTAGGTAAATGTTCTGCACCAATCTACTAACAGTTGAAACAAGGGGTGTGGATACCTGGATGCAGAATTTCAGCATATTGCATTTTCTTGTGTTGCAAAGAGGTTTGTATTTGGTTGTCCTATGTTTGGAAGATCATGTCTACCATCTCCTGATCCAGCACCCTTTTGTGTGATATGCCTACTTGTCTGCCCAAACTGTCCTCTTTATTTTTTGTTCTTCTGACAATAGAATGAATAGACCCAAGATGACAAGGGTATATAACATTAGCATACAACAATGTCCTCTTATCCATACCTTTGTCCTGGTGATGACCCTTCACTAAGTTATGGGTTGAAACGCCTTCGGCAACCACTGGGCTGAGAGAGACTTTCATTTAATGGTCTTTTTGTGCAGAAATGATTTTGTTCCTTCTAGGGTTTTGAGTTTTCCAATATCATAGACTTTGCACATGTTGTTGGGTTCTTACCGCCATTCCTTGATTTTATTGTGATCACCTTTTCTGCACCACTTGCATGAATTCTTGAGCACTGTTTGTTCTCATGAACTGAGCACTTATTTCTCGGATTTTAATGTATATGTATGCTGCATATAGATACATACGATGTGAACATTTTTGATATGAAAAAGATTGTTTCGGTCACATCTTCTGTGTTGACTTGTGGTGCCGTACAATCACTTTTGGTATTGCATAAATCATGTATTATGATTTCCACTGATACCTAATGAGTTTTGACAGAATGTCAGGACCCATACTTACTAAAAGTTCAAGCAACGCAATACACCAAGTCAGGTTGCTGCGCTGCGTTCTGTGAAAGGGAGAGAGCAGAACAGTCCCATGTTTACAAAGATCTGATGCGGTTCTGGTCTCTGTGAACACTGGCGCACTTGTGGCTGACTAGCGCCAGTGAGGCACCCAGTGTCATATCACAAGGGTGCCTCCGTTGTGGTCAGGATAGTTTTTGTGAAAGAAGTGATACCTTCGTGCACAAAAACTGTCCTTTGAGTATCCCTCCTTGCATGTGTGCTGCTAAATGCAGCACACGTGCAAAGAGGAAGTAAAGAGGAGAAATAAAGATATTTCTCTTCGTTATGCCAGCGGGTGGATACACAGGAGCGCCCGTGCTCCACCCATGCAACGCCAACCTGACTCAAGGTAGCGGACGGCAGTGCTATGTGCTGCTTTGTGTTACTTTATAAAAAAAAAATCCACACCAAGCTACGCAAATCGGGCTTTGTGTGGCTTAGTAAATACCACAATATATTTTGCGTTGGGGCAGAGTAAAAAAAATGATACAACCCGACGCAAAATCTTAGTAAATCTGGGCCCAGATCTTGTTCCTCCTGCTTGTTCATATAAAACATTGTAGTGGTGTTGCCCAGCCAGATTTTTACTACTCTTTCTTCTACTTGCTTCTTGAATTTTTTTAATGACAGTAAGACAGCCTTGCCCGCGTGTGCCCCCCATCTCACTTGTGATGCATCTGTGGTAATGGTCATTGTGAGGATTGGGCTTTTGAAACATCTTCCCTCCATAATGTTGTTTTGTGTCCACCATTTTATCCACCTCTGTAATTTGCTTGGGACAACAACCATATCCCCCAAATGCATTGTTGGTTGTGACTATTAATTTGAGAATTATTCTTATACCGGTGTCATGCATAACGTCGCAAAGGACATTAAAGGAATGCACGATGGCATCATTCTCAACATCTTCATCACCGTCCTCACTGTCAGAGACTGTGACGTCTGGTAGAGGTAAATGTTCTGGTAATGTCCAGCTTCTCTTCTGTATCAACATGGCCTTTGCTGTGCCTAGTTCTGGTGTGATGTTTTTTTTCTTCATAGCCTGAGAAACCTAATCTGAACAATGTGCTTATTAGCAGATCTATGCTCTGCTGATATTGTTGGAGTGAGCCCCCCTTTATCAGGCATTCATCTAGGCAGTGATATGTATGGAAGGACTTCTACCTCAGGTGTGCTGCCGCCACTGCAAAACATTTTTGTGAATGCTCCTGGTGAGGACTATATTCCGAAAGGCAAAACCTTGAACTGGTGGAGGAATATTAGAACCCTGAAGTACTTTTGATGTTTCCTGGTCATCGGACTGTGGACGCCGGCCTCCCTGAGATCCAATATCACTAGTAAGTCTTCCTCTTCCATCAGTGGTATGACAGGATTTACAGAACGACTGAGAAACAGACCAACTGAGATCTAAAACTGGTCTCAAGGGGACGTCTTCATTGGAAGTGAGGACACAGACAAAGTGAAGTCTATCCTTCTATCTCCTCTGTGGCGCTATCTGCGTTGCTTTCATGAGTAACTGTTCAACTTCCTCTTCGAGCACATCTAGTTGGTCTTTCTTTGTAGGTTTGTGTTTATTGAAGTGTTATGAGTGACTAACTGTCAACATTCTGTGCAGTAACCTTGCTTTATTATGCTTCTTACCCATTTCCTGCCATCTTTCTTCTGCCCCTACAGGTGTTTTGGGTTCTGGAAGTGATTGCAATGAATCGTTTGCTTGACTGTGCAGACCTTCGAGAGGTCTGTACTTTCCTTCTTCATCACTGTTAAACAGCTGTCTATTGGGACGAGACTGTGTCGCTGGGTGTAGGTGGTGGAACCTGTGGCTTGAGTACTTTGAGTGTGTACCTGTCCTCTTCTTAGGATTGGTGACCTCTCCTGACTGTTCCTTGAGTCTGCAGAGCTTCCATGGTCTCTGCCACTTCAATGGCTTTTGACTCTTATTCTAATGCGTCGCACGCTACACTGACGAACAAGTTGTCTCCCATGAAAGGCCTGTTGATGATGTTTGCTTCATGTCTGGCATAAACCTAGACGTGTGTACCAGGCAGGTCAGTATTGCATAGAGTCATCAATCGCCTCCCACTTCCATTGGTCGGATCCCCGTATTGAAGCATTGATGTTTGATGTTCTCCACTGCAAGGCTGTGGCCTTCTCCATTGTCTTGTCCACTGCATTCTGTGTTTGTTGTTGTGTGGTGTTGCGGTAGTAGATGTGCAGTGGCGCTCTTGTGAGCCGTACTCGCGATTACATTTATACACATCGTAACCTGAGGGGAGGACTTCTAGTATCCTCTGCTCTTGGTGACGCTGGTGTGGATGACAGGTTCTTTAAAAGCTTCTCCGTCCTGTTGTAATAAGCTTGGGGAAATGTACTCATACGTTACATTTCTAATTTAACTTTAAAAATAACGTCAATGTCTACAAGCGCACTAGACATTGCAGTTGATGATTTTTTATATATCACAATACTTGTCCTAATGGATGTATTCAATTTCACTAAAAATAAAACTCCTTTCGCGGGCATCGAGTGACTTAAGATAGTGCTTAAAAACAAATTCCTTGTCCTAAGAAATCAACCTTTCCACCACCCATGAAAGGCTCCCGACTTCAATACAGAAATGAAGTAAGACCTCTGCAGTTAGACCCCTGCAGACAGGACCCCTTACGAGAGGGGAGGGAAGAAGGTAGGGTGGGGAGGATTTACTCGCACTGTAATGTTTGGATAATGATCTGCTGATATACTGTCGTGGTGTGTATATACATTCCTTGTTTGTTATATATTAAATGGAAAAAAAAAATACTGCAATAAAGGAGTGATAGTCATGAGTCGTTATATGGTGCAATGGAAATATTTTGTAACTCACCAACTGCAAATGTTATTTTTTATCCATGTTAAATCACAGAGGAGCGGACTGTTCTATGTGAGGCAAGATATTTGTTAACAATCTGAGGGATCGAGCATCAAGACCTTTCAAATGAGCAAGCAGTGGCGGCTCCTCTGCTATGGCAGAGGAGCGTTGCCCCACTGCTTTCAAGCAGTGCTAGAAGTAGAAACATAAAATGATAATAACTTTTAGTTATTATCATTTTATGTTTGTGCTGCTTTGCGGACGGGTGGGCGGGGCTGCTCTGCTCTCGGAGCAGGGCAGGAGAGGAGTGGTTTGCCTACTCCTAAGTACACAATGACTGTTTGGTCGGCCCCCTCGGACCGCCCAAACTAGTTATGCGCACTTTCCCACTTCTCCATGCAGGCTGCATTACAGCCTGCGTGGAGATCCTGCCCATGCCCCCATTCCCTGGTTGAGCGTTGATCCAGGATGCTCAAAAGCAATCAATCACAACGCTGCAATGCAGCGTTGTGATTGGTCAGTGGGGCCTGGCTGTGCTTCCTGTCCCTCGAGGAGAGCAGGAGCAAAGACGCGGGACCCGACGGCAAGGTAAGTTCATTCTTTTTTTTTTTTACTTTTATTATGTGCACCCTCCCACCCCCATTCGGCCCCCCGTGCCCGCACCCGCCACCCATGAGCCATGCCGGCCGCCACTGTGAACAAGCCTCTCAAACATATAATAATCATGATGTCCTAGTCTTCCTACAAGTAATAGTTAACATAACCTGTGCTGACTTCTCCCCTCAAAAGCCTAGAAATATAGGGGCTGATTTATCAAGGTTTCACGCAACGCAGCAAGACACCTTGCTGTGCTGCGTGAAAAGGAGAGGGCAGGAATGCGCCATATCTATCGAAATATGGTGCCTTCCTGTCCTTTGCTTGCACTGGAGCACAATGTGCTGCCTTGCACCAATGCAGGCACCCTTGTGCCATGGATAAAGGGGCCTGCGTTGCATGCAAGATTGTTTTTTGTGCAGGAAGGGACACCTTTAGCACAAAAATAATCCTCAGAGGCATTTGCCTCTTTCTGTGTGTTCTGCAGAACGAAGAGAAATAAAGGTATTTCTCCTTGTTGCGCCTCCCATGGGTAAACGTAGCATTTTGACGCATTCCCAGTTTTGCCAGTCTTGGAAAATCTTGGAATGCACCAAACTCCATGGAACATCCATCCTCCACCCACGGAACGTCTCCCTGTAGCAGAGTAACGCAAGGAAGCGACTTGTGCTACCTTGCATTACTCCAGCTTTACCAAGCCATGCAGGGCCACACAAGGTGGCCTTCCGTGGCTTGGTAAATCTCATTCCAGGTTTTGCATTGCCCTACATCACCTTGCGTGCAAGGGCGACGCAAAACATTAATAAATATGGGCCATAGTTTTCAGGCTGTACAATAATTCTTTCAGTACTCTCCTGGGTATGCCATGGTATAAACAGGTAACCCTGGAGAAGATGTTCAGCTAACTCATATGGATGCTTGATATCCAATAGACAAGAAAGAGAATTCCAGATTAAACAAGCATTGGCATAGCCAATAGGTCTCGCCTTTGGGACCTTATAAGTGTTTAGCCATGCAACAGTTGATGTTGTTGCACCAAGGATATTGTGCTGCATAACTAAATACTTATAAGGTCCCAAAAGCGAGACCTATTGGCTATGCCAATGCTTGTTTTTGGGGCCTCTAGTTTTGAGGGGCTAGCGCTGTACTTGCCGTTTAAGATCCTATGGTAGGCGTCACGTGAATTCCACTCAGAATTTTGGCCTTATAATCTTTATGGCATTGCAGTCCGGGGCACCGAGAAAAGGTAACCAGTCACACCTACCCCCACAGCCGCGCTTTCCTCGGTGGTGTCAGTGACAAAGGCACAGCAGGGGGAGACACATATGCAGAGGAGAGGCCGGGGGGGGTGCCCAGTCCCGCGAGCCCCCACCTCTATCCCCTCTCAGAGAAAGCTTTGTAAACACAAAGTAGTGTGTGATATGCAGAGCCCCCCAGGGCGCAAACAAAGAGGCAGAAGGGGGCCATTTGAAGCGATAAAGGGATAAGTATTCAAGGAGAGGCAGGATGAAGCGGAGGGAAAAGTTTGAACTGTGAAGAGGATTAAAAGCGGCCTCCTCTCATCCGAGCCCCACCTCCCCTCCAGAGAAAACAAACCTTCAAAAGAGCTCTGAGCCTGCTCGGCGGACCTCTTAAAATGGGCGGGAGACCTGGCCAGATAAAGAGTAGCACACACAGATGAGATATTAGGAAAAACAAGAGAGAGGGCTGGGGCTGGGAGGAGACGCGCATGGGTCAGAAGCTGAGGAAGAAACAGGAGAGGGAGGGGGCACAAGTGGGTCAGATATTACAGAAAAGCTTGAGATGGTGAGAAAATAGGCACACTAATAAGTGTGCGAGATCCCGGGCTCACGTATACCAGAAAACAGGGGAAAGGAGGATACTCCAAGCAGGGGCACTGTTAGAAATGGGATCTCTAGTTGGCAAGGGCTTGCACCTTTGTCCAAGTAGGGACCCTTCTTCCTAGTCAGGGTAAGGGTTGTTACACTCGTGAAGTAACCCCTGCTCACCCTCGTGGTAGCTTGGCACGAGCAGTCAGGCTTAATTCAGAGGCAGTGTGTAAAGCATTTGCACATAACCAACAGTAATACAGTGTAAGCACTACAAACGGACACCACACCAGTTTAGAAAAATAACCAATATTTTATATACTCAAGACAAGACCAATTACGACAAAAATCCACAATTCTATACTTTACGAATGAATGCTTGATAAGGTAACTTCTTCTTTGCAGGAATAGCACAAAAGCAAAGTTCGTACGAGTCGGTAGCTCCGTCCGAGTCTTACCGTGATGCTGAAAACCACAGAGTCTAACAGTTCCAGCCGACCGCGTCGATACGGGCCAGCAGAGTCGTGAACAGACTCGGTCACAGTACCTTTTCTCGTTGTGGCTGGTACGGAGTGTACGAGCCGGTCGGCGGTCGTCGCGGTTGCGGTGCAAGACGGAGCGATGCAAGGTGCGGTGTCCCTCGATGCGGTGCAGGCAGCGGCTCGATGAGCGTCGGGCAGACGGAGTCGGTGAGTCCAAGGCGTGCGATGCAGGGCGAGACGATGCTCGATGCGGTGCTGACAGGTTGCGATGCAGGCGACCTAGCCGGAGTGCGGGAGCTGGCGTCGGACAGCGGTGCGAGTCGGAGCGGTGCGTCGCAGACGTGCGAGCGGTGCTCCAAATGCGGTGCGGTCTCGACTCTTGAGCCAGTTGCAGTGACAGTGTCGGTCTGGTCCGGCTGGCCCAGTGAAGCGATGCGATGCGAACTGCGGTGCCCACAGGTCACGATGCAAGCAGCGGCTCGATGTTGGCGGCGTTGGACGTCGCCCACGGTGAGACCAGGGTTGCGATGCGAAGCGGGGCGATGCGGTCTGCGGTGCAAACAGGTCACCGGCCAGGAATGGATTCGGTTGACGGAGTCGGTTGCAGGTCCCTTCCTCTGTGGCAACTGAAACAGCGTTCCAGCAGCGGTACCCAGAGGCTTGTGAAGTCTTTGCAGTCCCTGAGACTTCTTAACAGGAGGCCAGCTCGGTTTCTGGCCCTTGGAGATACTCAGCACAAGTTTGGAGAAAGTTCAGTCTAGTCCTTTCACTGCCCAAGACAGAAGCAGCAACTGCAGGCCAACCCAACAAAGCAACAACACAGCAAAGGGGCAGTACTCCTCCTGGCAGCTCTTCCAGCTCTTCGTCTTGGCAGGTTCCTTGATTCCAGCGAGATCTAAATTCATGGGGTCAGGGCCCCAATATTTATATCCCAAATTCCTTTGTTCTCTGAAGGCAGAGAGGCCTTTGCCTAGTCCAAACCAGTTCTGGAGCACTTTGTTGACAAGTCTCCGTCCCTTCTTTCAGTGAGTAGGCCAGGGACATCAGACGCACCACAGGAGGTGGAGCCAGCATTGTGGAGGGAAGGCACTGTCCTATTCAGGGCCCAGGTGCGACCCCTCCCACCCATCTACAGGTCGATCTGGCTATTCAGCCCTGCGCTGACTCACCCTGTCTCCTGGCATCCCCCAGCCCCTGTCACTCACATTCCAGACAAGGAATACACAATCTCGCAGAGGCAGGCTTGGATGGTTAGACAAGAAAATACCCACTTTCTAAAAGTGGTATTTTCAAACCCAGAATGTTAAAACCAACCTTACTAAAAGCTGCATTTTATCATTCTGAGTCCAGGCATACTAAACTCGAATTTCTACCATGTTCCCTGGGTCAGTTAGGATTATAAGTTGTAATAATCAAAACTGCCCGTTCTGGCCTAAGGGGAACAGGTAGCCTTGCAATAGTGAAAAACGAACTAGGCTGTAGTTCACTATCAGGACATGCCGCACACACCCGGGCATGTCCTACCTTTCGCGTACAACGCACCCTGCCCACAGGGGTACCTTGGGCCTACCTTAGGGGTGACTAACATGTAGCAAAGGGAAGGTTTAGGGACTTGCAAGTGTGTGCACTTGCCAAGTCGACATGGCAGCCCCAGGCTGCGCACAGGCTCTGCGATGGCAGGCCCGAGTTACACTTTACGGGCTGTTTGCGTGGGTGGCACAATCCAGTGCTGCAGCCCACCAACAGCATTTGGTCTATAGGCCCTGGCACTCGCAGTGCACTTTACAAGGGACTGACACATAAACCAAATAGGCCAATCATGGAAACACCAATCCATAACACATTTTATACAGGAGCACTTGCACTTTCCCACTGGACCGCAGTGAGGAAAGTGCGCAGAATCATCACACCAGCAAAAACAGAGTCAAAACCGGGAGGTCAGAAAGCAAAAAGTCAGGGGAAACACGCCAAAAGATGCCAAGTCTAACACATGTCCCCTCCAGCTGAAAGTAGGGAGAACTACCCAACCCCATTGGAGTTCTCTTCACTAAGGCGGAAGAACCTGGACAGACCATCTGCGTTGGCGTGTTCTGTACCAGGACGGTGTTCCACCGTAAAGTCCATTCCCTGTAGGGAGATGGACCACCTCAGCAGTTTTGGATTCTCGCCCTCATTTGCATCAACCATCTGAGGGGCCTGTGGTCTGTCTGAACCCGGAAGTGAGTCCCAAACAGGTATGGTCTCAACTTCTTCAGCGCCCAGACCACAGCAAAAGCTTCCCTTTCTATGGCACTCCACCTCTGTTCCCTGGGAAGTAGTCTCCTGCTAAGGAAGACTACAGGCTGATCCAGGCCCTCTTCGTTCAGTTGTGAGAGCACCGCTCCCACACCATGCTCTGAAGCGTCAGTCTGCACGACAAATTCTTTGGAGAAGTCAGGTGCCTTGAGCACGGGCGCCGTGCACATGGCTGCCTTCAGGGCATCAAAAGCTTTCTGGCAGGACTCAGTCCAGATCACTTTCCTGGGCTGCCTCTTAGAGGTCAGCTCTGTTAAGGGGGCAACGATGGTGCCATAGCCCTTAACAAATCTCCTATAATAGCCGGTGAGACCTAAGAAGGCTCTCACCTCTGTCTGGGTCTCGGGGGCTCCCAAGCCAGAATGGTGTCAATCTTGGGTTGTAGGGGCGCCACCTGGCCGCTTCCTACCTGGTGTCCCAAGTACACCACAGAACCCTGCCCGATCTGGCACTTACTGGCCTTGATCGTGAGGCCTGCACCTTGCAGAGCCCTCAACACTTTCTCAAGGTGCTGTAAATGTTCTTCCCAGCTGGAACTGAACACAGCAATGTCATCCAGGTAGGCGGCACTGAAATCCTCCAGCCCAGCCAACACCTGATTGACCAACCTCTGAAAGGTGGCAGGGGCATTCTTCAACCCAAAGGGCATCACCCGGAATTGGTAATGACCTTCTGGGGTTGAGAATGCGGATCTCTCCTTGGCCCCATCGGTTAAGGCAATCTGCCAGTACCCAGACGTCAAATCAAACGTGCTGAGGAACCGGGCAGCTCCCAACCGATCAATGAGCTCATCAGCTCTGGGGATGGGGTGCGCGTCAGTCCTGGTGACGGCATTGAGCCCACGGTAGTCCACACAAAACCGGAGTTCTGGAGTGGCACCGGGCGCCGCAGCCTTTGGGACCAAGACCACTGGGCTGGCCCAAGGACTGTGGGAGGGCTCAATCACCCCTAACGCCAACATCTTAGAGACCTCCTCCTTGATGCTGGCTCTGACCCGGTCAGTCAACCTGTAAATCTTGTGCTTCACAGGATGGCTGTCACCGGTGTCCACGTCATGGGTACACCAGTGAGTAACACCGGGGGTCAGAGAGAACAGTGGGGCGAACTGTCCCAACAATTGGCGACAGTCCTCCTGCTGCTCCTGAGTCAGAGTAGGGGAGAGGATCACACCCTCTACTGACCCATCATGCTCCTTGGTAGACAGGAGGTCAGGGAGAGGCTCGCTCTCCTCTTCCACCCCATCATCTGTCGCCAAGAGCATACTCACTTCGGACCTCTCGAAGTGGGGCTTGAGGCGGTTCACGTGAAGGACCCTCAAAGGGTTCCTTGGAGCCTGCAAATCCACCAGGTAGGTGACGTCACTTTTGCGCTCCTTTACCTCATATGGCCCAGTCCACTTGTCCTGCAAGGCACAAGGTGCTACTGGGGCCATGACCCACACTTTTTGTCCAGGTTGAAATTCGACCAGAGTGGCGTTCTGGTCATACCATCTCTTCATTTCTTCCTGGCTTGCTTCTAGGTTCGCCTGAGCGAGTTTCCTGAAGCGGGCAGTTTGGTTTCTAAAGGCCAGCATGTAGCTAAATACATCCTGGGGAGTTTTCCTGGGAGCTGCCTCCCAGCCTTCCTTAACCAAACTCAGAGGTCCTCTGACAGGGTGGCCATACAGGAGCTCAAAGGGGCTGTACCCAAGAGACTTCTGAGGCACCTCCCTGTATGCAAAGAGTAGGCATGGCAAGAGGACGTCCCACTTACGCCTCATGGGTTCTGTTAGACCCTTGATCATGCCTTTCAAGGTCTGGTTGAATCTCTCCACCAGACCGTTTCCTTGTGGGTGGTAAGGAGTGGTGAACTTGTAGGTTACCCCACACTCCTTCCACAGGGATGTCATATACTTCGATATGAAATTGGTCCCCCTATCGGAAACCACCTCTCTGGGGAATCCCACACGGGAAAAGATCCCCATTAACGCCCGGCCCACCACTGGCGCCGTCGTTGTCCTGAGAGGGATTGCCTCCGGGTACCGGGTGGCATGGTCCACCAAGACCAGGATGTACCTGTTGCCCATGGCTGTCTTGGGATCCAGTGGCCCCACAATATCCATCCCTACCCTTTCAAAGGGTGTTCCAACAACCGGAAAAGGTTGGAGAGGAGCTTTGACCTTCCTCCCACTCTTACCACTTGCCTGGCAAGTTTGGCAAGACCTGCAGTGTGCATCTGACTGCCTTCGCATTTGGGGCCAAAAGAAGTGGGTGACAAGCCTGTCAAAGGTCTTGTCCTGCCCCAAATGTCCTGCCAAAGGCACGTCATGAGCCAGACCCAGTAGGAAGGTCCTGAAGCGCTGGGGTACCACCAGCACACGGGCTGACCCAGGCTCAGCAACCTTAGGCTCACTGTATAGGAGACCACTCTCCCAGTAGATCAGATGTGACCCGGACTGATTACCAGCTGCCTGGTCTGCAGCCTGCCGCCGCAGACCCTCCAGAGTAGGGCACTCGTTCTGCTCCCTGCAGAACTCCTCCCTGGTGGGACCCCTTCTTGCTGCCAATGGGTCAGCTCAGAGATGTCTCCCAGTTCGGCTACTTGCTCCCCTGTAGGCACCGGGGCATCCCCCTCGAGGTCCGCCTCCTCCCGGTCCGTGGGAACTTCGGGGGCCGGTTTCCCGCGCCCCTGCCCTTTCTCTTGGCAGGGACTTGGGCCACTGTTTCAGGCTCCAAGTCCTCTTGATCACCCTTTCTGGCCGCCATTGACCGAGTAGACACGCATGCCCACTCTGGCAACCCAAGCATCTCCAAGTGGGACCTGAGCTCAACCTCCTTCCATGAGGACTGCTCCAGGTCGTTTCCTAGCAGACAATCTACAGGCATGGTAGGGCTCACAACCACCCTTAAGGGACCTGAGACCCCCCCATTCAAAGGGAACCTGCGCCACCATACATTGGCGCTCTGAGTTGTCGACAGCAACTACTTGGTGGAATGCTCCTGGGACTACTTGCTTCTCAGACACCAGGTGACACCGGACTGAGGTCACACTGGCTCCAGTATCTCTGAGAGCCTCTACCCTGTTCTCATTAATGGTCACCCAGGTGCTATATTTCTTTGTGTTACGGGGCACCTGGTTTCCTGGGACCATCTCACTGTCCCCGAGTGAGACAAGGGTCATTTCTGCGGGATCCCCACCCTCCTGTGGGCACCCCTCCTCCCCAAGCGCTACACTAGCCAACACTTTGGACTGTCCACCGGTGGGTGGCTGTGTCCCCTTCGGGCACTTGGGGTCCCCCTTAAAGTGACCTACCTGGTCACATGCATAACACTTGCGGGGGCCGGTCTCAACAGGCTTCCCTGTAGAGACCCCTTTCTTCTTATCACCGGGGGGCTGGGAACCTTTACCCTGGGTACTAGTTTGGGGCCCTTTAGAGAACTCCTGTGCTTTACCCTTGTCCCCCCACCTTTCTGCTGGGGACCCTGCCCACCTTTGGCTGAGTCTCCCCAAACGCTTTCTTGTGGACCCTGGTACTCACCCAGCGGTCCGCTTCCATAGCAAGCTTCCTGGGGTCAGTTAGCTTACTATCAACTAGGTGCTGGCGCAGATCTGCAAAACATAGACTAGACAAGTGCTCCCATGCAATCAAGTTGTAGAGCCCCTGAAAATCTGTTACACTACTGCCCTTCACCCAACCATCCAGAGACCTGCAGAACACATCCACACATTCCAACCAAGTGTTGACATCAGACTTCTTACTGGACCTGAACTGATCCCTGTACTTTTCAGGAGTAAGACCATACTTCGTGAGAAGGGCATCCTTCATGTCAGCATAGGTGAGGTGATACCCCTTACCCAAAGCTATCAGAGCATCCCTTGCTTCTTCCGGGAAAAGTGGCCACAATCCTGCTCCCCAATTCTCCTCAGGGACCCCATTCATGTGTATGGCTGCCTCATAACCCTGGAACCACCTTTGTATGTCATCCCCCTTCTTGAATTCCTTGCCTACGTTCTTGGGAATGTGCACAATCCTGTCTGCCTTTCTGGACGAATTGCTGCCACCATCTGAGCCTGACTTACTCCTAAGTTCTAGCTCCTTCAGTTCTCTCTCATGCTCTAAGAGCATCTTCCTCTCCTCTATGGCCAATCTCTTCTCCTCCCGCTCACTCTCCAGCCTGAGCTTCTGCAGCTCGAACTGCCTTGCCTCCCGCCTGTCCTCCAGCTCCTCTGGGGACAGACTGCTGCTGCCCGACCTGGCGGGTTCCCCCTACCCAAAAGCACATCCACCCTGGAAATAGGCTCCTCCGCCTCCTCACTGAGATCACCAGGCTGCCCATTGGCATGTCTGGCTGCTACCCAGGCCCTCAGCGCCTTCTGTAGCTCCTCCTTCCTTGTGAGGCCTTTAATTTGGACTTTCAGGTTTTTACAAATCGCTCGTAACTCCTTTACGGCGTAGGATTCCAACCTGTCCTCCTCAAAGATAACTTCCAGAGATGCAACGGATGATGCAATTGATTCAGGCATGACAAAAGTCGTGAGTTGAAAACTGGCAAGATCAAAAATAGGCCAAAAGAAAAAGAACCAGTATGTGGTACGTAATGGTCTGCGATATGGTAGTAGTGCACACCAATCACTGTAAGTCAAGTGCAAACACAAGTCCTATCCTCACCGCTGACAACCAATGTTAGAAATGGGATCTCTAGTTGGCAAGGGCTTGCACCTTTGTCCAAGTAGGGACCCTTCTTCCTAGTCAGGGTAAGGGTTGTTACACTCGTGAAGTAACCCCTGCTCACCCTCGTGGTAGCTTGGCACGAGCAGTCAGGCTTAATTCAGAGGCAGTGTGTAAAGCATTTGCACATAACCAACAGTAATACAGTGTAAGCACTACAAACGGACACCACACCAGTTTAGAAAAATAACCAATATTTTATATACTCAAGACAAGACCAATTACGACAAAAATCCACAATACTATACTTAACGAATGAATGCTTGATAAGGTAACTTCTTCTTTGCAGGAATAGCACAAAAGCAAAGTTCGTACGAGTCGGTAGCTCCGTCCGAGTCTACCGTGATGCTGAAAACCACAGAGTCTAACAGTTCCAGCCGACCGCGTCGATACGGGCCAGCAGAGTCGTGAACAGACTCGGTCACAGTACCTTTTCTCGTTGTGGCTGGTACGGAGTGTACGAGCCGGTCGGCGGTCGTCGCGGTTGCGGTGCAAGACGGAGCGATGCAAGGTGCGGTGTCCCTCGATGCGGTGCAGGCAGCGGCTCGATGAGCGTCGGGCAGACGGAGTCGGTGAGTCCAAGGCGTGCGATGCAGGGCGAGACGATGCTCGATGCGGTGCTGACAGGTTGCGATGCAGGCGACCTAGCCGGAGTGCGGGAGCTGGCGTCGGACAGCGGTGCGAGTCGGAGCGGTGCGTCGCAGACGTGCGAGCGGTGCTCCAAATGCGGTGCGGTCTCGACTCTTGAGCCAGTTGCAGTGACAGTGTCGGTCTGGTCCGGCTGGCCCAGTGAAGCGATGCGATGCGAACTGCGGTGCCCACAGGTCACGGTGCAAGCAGCGGCTCGATGTTGGCGGCGTCGGACGTCGCCCACGGTGAGACCAGGGTTGCGATGCGAAGCGGGGCGATGCGGTCTGCGGTGCAAACAGGTCACCGGCCAGGAATGGATTCGGTTGACGGAGTCGGTTGCAGGTCCCTTCCTCTGTGGCAACTGAAACAGCGTTCCAGCAGCGGTACCCAGAGGCTTGTGAAGTCTTTGCAGTCCCTGAGACTTCTTAACAGGAGGCCAGCTCGGTTTCTGGCCCTTGGAGATACTCAGCACAAGTTTGGAGAAAGTTCAGTCCAGTCCTTTCACTGCCCAAGACAGAAGCAGCAACTGCAGGCCAACCCAACAAAGCAACAACACAGCAAAGGGGCAGTACTCCTCCTGGCAGCTCTTCCAGCTCTTCGTCTTGGCAGGTTCCTTGATTCCAGCGAGATCTAAATTCATGGGGTCAGGGCCCCAATATTTATATCCCAAATTCCTTTGTTCTCTGAAGGCAGAGAGGCCTTTGCCTAGTCCAAACCAGTTCTGGAGCACTTTGTTGACAAGTCTCCGTCCCTTCTTTCAGTGAGTAGGCCAGGGACATCAGACGCACCACAGGAGGTGGAGCCAGCATTGTGGAGGGAAGGCACTGTCCTATTCAGGGCCCAGGTGCGACCCCTCCCACCCATCTACAGGTCGATCTGGCTATTCAGCCCTGCGCTGACTCACCCTGTCTCCTGGCATCCCCCAGCCCCTGTCACTCACATTCCAGACAAGGAATACACAATCTCGCAGAGGCAGGCTTGGATGGTTAGACAAGAAAATACCCACTTTCTAAAAGTGGTATTTTCAAACCCAGAATGTTAAAACCAACCTTACTAAAAGCTGCATTTTATCATTCTGAGTCCAGGCATACTAAACTCGAATTTCTACCATGTTCCCGGGGTCAGTTAGGATTATAAGTTGTAATAATCAAAACTGCCCGTTCTGGCCTAAGGGGAACAGGTAGCCTTGCAATAGTGAAAAACGAACTAGGCTGTAGTTCACTATCAGGACATGCCGCACACACCCGGGCATGTCCTACCTTTCGCGTACAACGCACCCTGCCCACAGGGGTACCTTGGGCCTACCTTAGGGGTGACTAACATGTAGCAAAGGGAAGGTTTAGGGACTTGCAAGTGTGTGCACTTGCCAAGTCGACATGGCAGCCCCAGGCTGCGCACAGGCTCTGCGATGGCAGGCCCGAGTTACACTTTACGGGCTGTTTGCGTGGGTGGCACAATCCAGTGCTGCAGCCCACCAACAGCATTTGGTCTATAGGCCCTGGCACTCGCAGTGCACTTTACAAGGGACTGACATATAAACCAAATAGGCCAATCATGGAAACACCAATCCATAACACATTTTATACAGGAGCACTTGCACTTTCCCACTGGACCGCAGTGAGGAAAGTGCGCAGAATCATCACACCAGCAAAAACAGAGTCAAAACCGGGAGGTCAGAAAGCAAAAAGTCAGGGGAAACACGCCAAAAGATGCCAAGTCTAACAGGCACGGATAGGAAATTGGTAAAAAAAAAAAAAAAAAACGGGAGATGGTGCTAAGGAGCACACGTAGGCGAGTTATTAGAAAAAAAACAAGTGGAAAAGGCTGAGACTCAAATAGTGTTGAGTGCAGAAAGAAGATAGAAAATGGGTAGAACTAGATACGAGAGAAAATGTTGAGAAAAGAGAGGGGACCAACAATTACAGAAAGAAAGTTACAGTGATTTGAACCTTCTTGTAGCGCACACCACACTTCAGTTCTGTCGTGGCGCTTTATTTGCAGACTTTATTACCTACACCGAGGATCCAAATGTTAACGACCTCAAAATGATAAACGATTTAATCTATCAGTGTTCAAACCCGTGTCTTGCATTTTACAAACAGTTTGTACGGCAGGCACTCAGTCCGTTGAGCTACCTCAAAGGAAAATGTATTGCAAGCTTGGGCGAAGGTTATTGTTATTATTTGTACTATACCAGTATGCCACAAAATAACAAGAAAAAAGAACACAAACTGACAAACATGGTAGTCATATGTTGTCAATAAAAAATAAAATTTAAAAAATTAACCATGGCATTCATATGTTGTCAATAAAAAATAAAATTTAAAAAATGAACCATGGCATATTGCTATAAAAACAAGCATTGGCCGCGCGGCCGTGAAACTGACACGGCCGCGAAAGTGAGAGTAATCGCGAGCGATAAAAGCCGCTGTGAGTTATCAGGGTGGGAAGCCAGATGGCAAGGGAAGCCATATGGCGCCTGATCGCGCGTGCACGCTCGTGTGAACGCAAGCTGGTCGCCAGCAAAAGCCTCTGGCAGCACTTCCAAAAACCCCTTACTAAATGTCTGCAGAGCAGCGCATGCGCGCTGGCTCAGCGAGACCTAAAAAGGTGCTGCGGCTGTTGTTCAAAGTGTGGGTGTATTTACATGAATATAGATCACACAGATTAGCGGCACGAATAATACATACATATTTAATGGCGCATATTACACACCGAAATGATGTGCATGCATTTAAGGCGTTTAATGCCCCTGATGGTATTACTTAGTTGAGTCGCTTGGAATGTGAATATTTAAATGTGAATCCTGCCATCCTCTGTACATCTGCCCTGTGGGACTGCAGATGGTGAACTTACATTTATGGTGAGGACAAAGTCGTGAGAACATTGCTTGTGAACAATAAAGTTGTTTGGACTTAGAGGATAAACTGAACACCCACAATGTTTTTGTAGTTTATAATAGGTTTCTATAGCTTTCATGGTAAGGGCAAAAACTGTTGGTTATAGACAATGGGGGCTGATGGCTAACTCTAGTTAAGGAGAATGGATGTGACAACTAACACTTTCTTTATGTTTCTAATGTATGAGCATGCCAGCCTACCAATGCCTTGGATATCAATCATGGTCTGACGTCAGTGTGTTGTATTGTTTATGGGATAAACCACAAAGCGGTCAAAATCCTTGTCAGTATCCAAAACATAAAAGTACTGAGCAAAATGGCATCCTAATGAGTTTGTGTGCTATGCTGAATACATAGGAGGTTTTGTGCAGTGCCTGTCTCTCCTTAATGTAAATTGTTGTGGGGGCATCAAATATAGAAAGGTGGAATTTAATTTGCATGTTAATATGTTGTTTCATAAGATCGCTTCAGTATTGGTTTTGGGTGCAGGTCTACATGACACACACATCTTGGGGCCCTTCTAGGGCTTTGGGATAAGAGACTTAGGGGGAGATTTACTAAGCTTTTGCGCCGTGTTTCCATCACAAAAGTGACGCAAAATCTTTTTTTTGTAATTTACTTTCCAGCGCTGGAAATAACGTAAAAGTAATGCGAAGCAGTGCATTGCGCTGCTTCACGTTACTTTGCGCCATGGGGGCGTGTCAAGGGTGGTGCATGGGCGTTCCCATGCAACCACCCAAGGTTTCTCGCTCTAAACCCAATTTACTAAAAACAGTAGATTGGGTTTAGCGTGAGAAAACTGCGCCCTTTTCAACTAGGCGCAAGGAAGGAGAAATGCTTTCATTTCTCCTTCCTTTTCCGACTTTGCATGCGTGGTGCACTGCGCAGCACGCATACAAAGTGGGAAAAGCTTTCCCTTGTTTCGAGCTTAGTTATTTTGTACAGGAAGGGTTCCCGTCCTGTACAAAACCTATGCTGGACTCATGCACACACCATGGTGTGTGCATGGCGCACGGCAGCTGTAATCAGCGCTGGCGCAAGGGAAAGGGGAGGAGTGAGCCATGTCTTTGAAGATAAGGCGCTCCCCTGCTCCCTCGCTGTCGCGCAACGCAGCTCAGCCTCGCGGGGGGCTGCGCTGCGTTGCGCGACTTTTTTTGTAAATCTCCTCCTTAGAGGTTTCCACCATCAATTAGGACCCTATCCTCTTTCACAAATGTGTTACAAATGCTGGCAATACAGGCACCGAGGTCCTGGATATGGTGTTATAAGAGCATCCAATGAAGCCATCTTGGTCCAGGGTATTATTGTTTTAAAGGGCTTTATTCACACTTGGTACAACAGCTCTCATCATGTGGACTTCAGCCATTTGACATTCTGCATCCATCACCCTAGCAGGGGTGTTCCTGCTTGGAAGTTGCTGGGTCTAACTCGGGCAGAGGGTCAGCTGAATAGAAGGAGAAATAAAAGTTGCAAAACAACTTAATTTCTGCATAATAATTCCTCGTACTGTAATTACCACTGAAATTTTAAGTAACTAGTCAAGCTAGAAGGGAGACCACCTTATTAACCTGGTCAAAAGCTGTTTACTAAAGATGCACTAGGGCCACTGGCACGCTGTTGATGGTAATGGCATTGAGGTTCGCCCTCACAAATGCATCTATGCCGAGGAGGGTTAGGGTTGGGATGGACCTCTGGTCAAACTCTGTTTTTGAAGCTCATCTTCATATTGTAGGTTCTCTTTACCCCTCAACCAGTACTTTGCTGGAATTCAAATTCAGTTAGCCCCTCCTCTCCAGAATCATCCTATAAGAAATGTATTAGTATCTGCAATGTTCCCCTCAATACCAAATCTCCCAATGAAACCGGCTGTCGGATACACCTCCGCTGTCTGGGCCAACATTAAAAGATAAGATTTTTGGGGCATGCTTGAGCCCAATCACTGCTGCAGACTGCTCCCCCATGTGAGCCAGTCACACTTCAGGCGTATCTCCACCCCGCGTGGCCTTGGTAGCAAGTGTGTTGTGTGCTAACTTCTCCTCGGTTCATATTTTACAATCATCACCTGTTCTTGCACTCATCCTCACTCCTGCGTGAAGGTGGCACTGCATTTATGTTCTCAAGTTTGCTTGTCCACAAGGCATGAATGTGCCAAACGTTGTTCAAGGCGGGTCACCTTAACAATTCATATTTCAACCTCTTCCTGCATGAACCTGCCCTTCCTTTTTCTAACTCCCTCCCTTGTGGCCTCCAGGGCTGTAGTCCAGTTTCTCTGCTGAGTTGGGTGTAAAGCTCCATGCTGGGTTTCTGGGGGGTGTTGGTTTCTGGGGGGTGTTGGTTTCTGGGGGGTCTTGGTTTCTGGGGGGTGTTGGTTTCTGGGGGGTGTTGGTTTCTGGGTGGTGTTGGTTTCTGAGTGGTGTTGGTCTCTGGGGGGTGTTGGTTTCTGGGGGGTGTTGGTTTCTGAGTGGTGTTGGTTTCTGGGGGTGTTGGTTTCTAGGGGGTGTTGCTCCTGCCTATCTCAGTCTGCCACAGACCTCCTCCTTCACTCCTCAATGGTTTTGGTAGTCTGGGTTGTGTTTTTTAGTTGTGCGTGCCACATTGATGCTTTGTACAATGCCAAGGCTGTGTATCTTTGCTGTGCTTTGCGTGCCATTGCGCACTGTCACTTCATAAATATGACGCTAAGTCTCGTAAGGGCCTCGCGCGGCGTAGCTGTTTTCTTGCGCTGCATTGCGACATCTGTAGTAAATCTGCCCATGGCCACGTTGGATGCATACAGTTGATTTTGTACCAGTATCCTTTTCTGCCTTATACTGGTCTTCTGCCTTGTCTTTCTTTATATACACATTTTATCATTGAGTTTATTTGCACTGTGTGAGCACAGGAACACTGAGCACTTATTTGTATAAATCTTAAAGAGAAAACAAATGTGATTCAATTAAAGCAAGCATCTTTATTTTCTTATACAGGTATCTGCATGGCATTAAGTTTTAATGGAAAATGTGACATGTTTTGCTCAGTTACAATAAATAGATGCGACACAATATGTTTACAAATACTGTAATTTGTGCATACCACAGTGAACAATAGTTGTTCACATTTATTTACAGACCCAGGTTCCTGTTGGTTCTCAGGGCAGCCCCCGTTCATTTTCAACAGGACAGATCTGGCTTTGTGGCCAAACCGCCTTTTTGTGCTGCTCTGACCCAAAAGCCCCCATTGTTTAAATTAACAGGGGGTGGCACCCGGCAGTGTTTTCTCACTAAAGTGAGTTGCCGCTGCACTTCGCACCACTTTTGTGCTGTGCCAGCCAACCCTTCGCTCTATCTGGCTCGTGTATTCTTTTGCTTGTGCCAGGGCCTCATGTCCCCAGCACTGTGTTTCATGGACCTTAAGGCTCCAATATATTCCCTGCCCTAAAGCCTTGGACCGATGGTCCTTGCAGAGGTTGTGAACCTTGTATGTGTCTTTTGTGCCAGTTTATGGTGGCCCTTTGAGCAGAACCTAAACAGAGCATTTCCATGCTTCCTCCTTTCATGAGGTAGAGAAAAGGGTCCAAAGATTACAACTGGCCCCAAAACATGTATTCTCCAACCTGCCTGGGGTGGAAAACAAAAAGAATTCCCCGTCTCTTTGGTCCTTTCCATGTCAGAATCATCTGTCGTCCTTGAAGGAATTGATTTCAGTCGGAGGTTCTCTCTCCACCTTGATCCCGGAGATGGATTGTATTCCTGATCTTCTTCGTTAACTCTTCAGGATGAAGCTCCTGTTTTTGCCTCTAAAGCAGTGGAAAAAGGATCTGAAGATGGTGCCACCGCACAGGGGCATTTTGCGATTATGCTCAACGTCATAGTCTGTCTGAATCCTGCTATGACCGACAATGACAACGAGAAAGGTAGATTAAGCATTTGAAGATTTCCAAATGAAACATTTAGATGGCGGAATAATGCACAGCGTGTGAATCTACAACAGGTGTGAGCTGCAGAATTCTGAGTTTCAGAAGGGTGCTGATTAACATCACCAAGCCAAGGCAATCCCTTTCTCATCCATGTTGCCCAGGTGAGAGAGTCTTATGCCTCACTTAACACTAAAAAGCTTGAAACACCACAGTGGCAATCTCACCCCTCAGCAACCTTTGACCCCTGTCCCATGACTTTTATAGAACAAAGATGATGGACCAGAAAACAGGGTGAAGGAAGATTTCAGTGCCACTCAGGGTGCAGCAATTATACCTCTGGGTTGGATTTAACAGGCAAGCAAGCTAGCTCTTTAAATTTAACAAACCTTTTAGCCTTAAGGACATAAATACCTGACCTTTCACCCGGAAAACCTGTTTGTCTTTTTCCCTGAGTCAGACTGTGGGGTGGTGTCAAGACTGATTTCACTGACCAGTGATCCTTGTGGAAGTGATGCAACTCGCCACACCCAACATGACTGCAACGAGGTTCGTATTAGTCGGTGCTGATGTGTCTCATGGAGTGACGGATGTTTTGGATACTGTTTTTGTGGATTTTGTTGTGCACCTGTGGGGTCACTGGGCATTTGTGAAAGGTGCCTGAAGAAGTGTCTAAGAGATTGACATGGAAAACCTGTTATGGTTATTTCTGGTGAATAATTATTGTAACAGCAATGCCTATACATACAGATCCCCAAACATGCTTACTTCCTACATCAGTACCTTATTTGGGAGTATCACAGGATTGTCTTTGAAGGTGACACCCGTAGACCCTATCGACAGCACCTACGACACACAACAGAGGATTAATAGCAAACTATACCCAAAAGATACTCCTGTTCAGTACTGCTGATATAGGGGCATATTCACAAGGACTTATCTCCGAGTTATCGCCACCATAACGCATCAAAAGTGGAGATAGATTTAACGCCCCATTCACAAGCGGGTGCAAACTGCAGACATCGCCAGTATTCCCGCGATAACTGCCACAAAATTTATCTCCACGGGTGACACCACCAACTAACCCTAATGAGATGCAGAGTAGGCGTTCGCGTGCAAAAACGCACGAAAACACCACAACACCACTTTCACAACGAACTGCCAGATCTGCGATGCGAACCAAAAACACGGGATAAGCCGCGGTAGCAGCAGGGAATTAACACCTGCCTTTTGCTGGTGTTAAGCAGGACGACTACCTGCTGCATGAAAGGGAGCCCAGCCAAGAGCCACATCTGAAGACCCACAGATGCCATGGAGACAATGATCATGCAGCTCGGAGACCCATGAGGGCCACAACACCCACCGCCACCCACCCCAGGCCCGCCACAACCCCCAGGACCCATCCCGCCCCCCCCTGACCACCACAGAGGCAGCGTACACAAAGACAGCGGACCCACCTTAAACGCACCAGCCGCACAGACCGAACGCCAGAGGAGGACATTGCCCACTACAGGGCCAAAAGGATAACCATCCCCCGCATCCTGACCCACATCGCCCACCTGCTGACGGTACCAACACAGCGGACAACCAACATCCCTCCGCAGACAAAGCTGCCGGCTGTGCTGCACATGTTGGCCTCTGGTACCTTCCAACCCACAACTGCCAGAGTCGGAGGAGTCTCACAGCCAGCCCCATCCAAGTTCATCACACCTGTCCTGGATGCCATCATCAGCCTGGTACCCCAGCACCTCCACTTCACCCACACTGCGCAGGAGCAGCTGGAGACCAAGCAAGGCCCCTACGCCATAGCCGGATTCCCTCAAGTGTCGGGGGCAATCGACTGCACACATGTACCCCTCGTGCCCCCTGCCGACACTGCACACAACTACCGCAACAGAAAGCACATGCATCCCATGAATGTGCAGGCAATAGTGGACCACCCGGGACTCCTCAACAATGTCGTGGCCAACTCCCCAGGCAGAGTGCATGATTCCCACATCGCCCGACAGTCCATCATCAACCAGCACTCCCAGGATGGCACCTATGGAAATGCAGTGCGTTGGTAAGTACCAAATGAACACACCACACACCTCCACCCCACAGTCATGCAACTCACGACACTGGCAATGGGCACGCAGCAGAACTACATGCAACATGCCACACAACATGCCAACCGACCAGACACAACGACACGACTCCATTGGGAACCTGGGCTTGCCATGCACACAACCCAGCCACAGCATGGCACCACAGCCACACAATAGCAGAATGTGAGGAGAGGCTTGGAGCAGGCATGTGCGAGAGCGGCAAGTGACTAATGAATGAGAACCTACCCAATGCCAGGTGTGGCGTGGAGGTGCCCGACATACTCCAATGTGCAAACCACGGAAATGGCCATGTGGACATTAACTGCTGGTGCATGGAGTGTAGTGGCCAGTGGACGCTACCATGTCCCCACAGGCTGTGGGGCTGAACGCGGAAATGTCGCACGTTACGTCCCCCCCTGTAGGCGCGGGCGGAGTGGGTTGGCCCTGCGTACCCCAGGACTGCGTAGGGGTGTGAATAAAAACCTCGTCGCACTGGGCGTGGTTCTCCTTCGGAATGGCCAACGTGTCTGCCAGGGCGGCGCCTCCCAGCCCGCCACGAGGCTGGTGCCGAGCGCGGCGGGGCCTACGTCCCTGTGCGCCTGCTGCATCCCAGGCCGCTGGTCCCCAGACCCGTCATGCCTGCCCCAGCGCACCAAGGCAGCTCCGCTCACCTGCCGACACCGGCGTGTGTCAAAGAGGGCCCACCACGTGCCGGTGCAAGCTCCAAGCCCCAGTCCCGCGACCTTTGCAGCCACTGCAGACCATCGCTGGCCTCCACGACGCTGGCCCACAGTACTCCTTTTTCATTGACATACTCCACCGGCGTACTCTTCGGCCCAGTTGTTGGCACATGTTGTACTGAGTCGTGAGTCTTGAATGGCAGTGACCAAAAGTCTGTGGCAGCGTCCACATCATTAAACTCCCTCCGATCAGTGAAGCCAAAGTCTGCATCGCAAGCCGGCGACACGTGGTGCCACTAACCCTGTTCAACGCAAGCCGGCGACACGTGGTGCCACTAACCCTGTTCAACGCAAGCCGGCGACATGTGGATGAGGGCTCAGGCCTACACTGCGGCCCAGTAGGTCCCACATGTGGAACTGTGTCCTGAGTCCTGAATGGCAGTGACCCCAAGTCTGTGGCAGCGTCCACATCCCTATACTCCCTCCGATCAGTGAAGCAAAAGTCTGCATCGCAAGCCGGCGACACGTGGTGCCACTAACCCTGTTCAACGCAAGCCGGCGACATGTGGATGAGGGCTCAGGCCTACACTGCGGCCCAGTAGGTCCCACATGTGGAACTGTGTCCTGAGTCCTGAATGGCAGTGACCCCAAGTCTGTGGCAGCGTCCACATCCCTGATACTCCCTCCGATCAGTGAAGCAAAAGTCTGCATCGCAAGCCGGCGACACGTGGTGCCACTAACCCTGTTCAACGCAAGCCGGCGACACGTGGTGCCACTAACCCTGTTCAACGCAAGCCGGCAACACGTGGATGAGGGCTCAGGCCTACACTGCGGACCAGTAGGTCCCACATCCAGCACTTAGTCGTGATTCATGAATGGCAGAGTCCATACCAGTGAACGCACGGAGAGGAGTAAGAGGAAGAGGAAGATGCGGCTCAGTCCGGATGAAAGCCAGATCCTAGTCACAGAGGTGACCGAACACTAGCAACAACTGACCTGGTGCCATCAACCCTGTTCACCGCAAGTCCGTGTCCCGTGGTGCCACTGAACCTGAACTACGCAGGCCGGTGGGACCATCCAACGTAAGCCGGCGACACTCGGTGAATGGCCCCTGCTGACCGCTGCCTCAGTCCTACACTGCGGTCCAGTAGGTCACACATGTGGAACTGTGTCTTGGGTAAGATGTGGAGGAGTCCACACCATTGGACACGCCTCATCACAGGCGGCATCCCCTATCAGCACTGGTGCCACTAACTCTGTGCGCAATGAGTCATGGGCACTTTCTGGTTGGACTTTGGTGGCGTCTGAGTCCATGGCCTGGGGGTTGTCTGCATCATCATCTGGTTGTACCGGACTTGGTGTCCGACATGTGTCTGTTCCATTCATCTCCACCATAGTGACTGTTTCAGCGTGGTTCTGCCCTCTGCATCATGCCCTGGGGATACACCTTCCACTGTCCACCGAGACACTCCGCGACAACCCCCTTTGTCATCTACGAAAACCTGCTCTGCTCTCGTGACCCTGCCCCAGTGCACCGCAAGTCAGCGGCCCGTGGCGGTAGGCCCGTGCAGGACGCTGTGCATCCGGGGCCACTAACTCTGTGCAGCTCAAGTCATGGGGCCTTTATGGTTGAATGGGTGTGTCCTTAACGATGTACACTGTTGTCGTTTTTTGACTGCACCAGGCACTCCATGACGGCTGGTGTGCACACACCCCACACACATCCAACACAGGTGTCACTCGACATGTGAGCCTGCTAATAAAAGTGTCCGGGCGCACGTGCCCGTAGCCATTCCCACCATCTAAGCAAGTGTGTCCGTGTGGTCATTATGTCAGCATGATGGGCCCGATCCCTGCAACATCACAGTGTGCTGTCTTCAGCGGACGATACCATGTCACCTCAGCAGTGGCTAAGACCTTGGACATGTAGCTTCGCCCGCACCCCCCTGCATGCACAAGCGGCGTGTGCTGGTCCGGCGTACGTCAGGTAAGCGCAGGGGTGTGCTGATTCGGCAGGGGGATCAGGGCGTGGCTCTGGTCTGGCCTTGAGCAGGAAGTGCGGTAAGTGTGTCTCTGTGTTGTCGCCACCAGGGCCACAGTAGTCGATGTTGCAATGTAGCATGCACCAGGAGGGCGGGCCCGCACGTACGGGGAAATGTAGGAGCGCAAGACCGCTCAGGGTCTTGGCACATGCATGCCAAGTGTTATGTGTATCAGTCCTGCTTCTGCATAAGTCAGATGCCTAGCCTCAATCGCAGCGCGATCACAGCCAGCCATGGACTGTACACCTGTGTCCGCCCTGTCCGGACCATTGGCCTACACTCACGTGGCCGCACACCCTCAACGGCCAGCTTCACGGTGTTGTTGGCATGCTGCTGGACATGCGCGGCCAGGCATTACAATGGTGTGCCGTAGGAGTGCACGTGATACAACCGCGCAGCGCACACAAGTGTGGGGGCTCGTGGGAGGGAGGTGCAGCTGTGAGGCAACGTAACACACAGTGAGGCCGCTCATGTGCCACGTGCTGGGCATATCATCCCTGATTCCCTGGGTCGCAGACATCCCACCCCACCCACGACTGGCCTCTGTACATCTCCTGTATGCATTCAGATGGTGAAGTTACTGTAGGGATGAAAGGTCCTTTGTCTGAACTATCAGGCGGTAGCACATCTGCAGCTCCGAGCTGGGACTTGCATGTGCCCAGCACCCCCTGACAGATACGATAGCATTTGCTTGCGACTCCCACACTACGCACTGCCCGACGTGAGACCAACGTGTACACATCCCACACGCAGAAGTCCTTGGTCGTAGTTAGCGTGCGTGAAATGGACTTCACACGTACTCCCACCCCACCCCAGGACTGCACCCGTTGCACACAGACACTGCTCATTGCTGCGAGCTGTGCCATTTCATCCACAGGACTGGCGCGGGGCAAGCCAGTGCCGCTTCAAGCAGAGCCACTGACGCAATGGCAGACCATCCCGGACACATGCTCAACTCCAGTCACGTGGACCTGTACCGTGCACGTCTGCTGCATGTACTGGAGGCACTGCCATTGGCAGTGCTGCGGATCAGTTACCGGCTGAGCTTCCGCCTTGCCAACGTCACCTGCGTTCAGCCTGTGTTGCATTGTCGCTCATGCATATTCGAGTGGACCATGGATGTCTGCCTCTCCAACGTAACGGTAGCTGACCTGGATTTCAACATGTGTGTGTGCCCCCTGTTGGCCCACGACCAGGAGTGTCACCATGATGCCCATTTATGGCATGCCTGGATGTTTGGCATGCATGCTGGCAACTGGACCTGGGAGATTGCACGAGTCGTCGTGTGCAGTGACCACATTGAGCCGCTCCCCGATTGGGCTTTGGTGCAAATTGAGGCCAGGGGTTGGATTCAGCACATCTGTCCGGGACAGCTGATGGGTTACGTCGCCGACATGTTAGATGTGGTGGACAACGATCTCTCATTGGAAATGTTGGCCTACGCTGCTGCACTCGCGTTCATGGACGAGTGACAAGGTACCTGCAGCCACAACTGAATGTGACCCATTTCACGTGTCCCGACGCCTGGTTGCATGTTGGGGATCTGGTCACATGTCCCAAGACGACAGTGGACATGGCTGCATTGGCCTGGACTCCTGATCCATGCGCGGACAACCAACGCGGGTTGGCACTGACTTGTGTTGGTGATGGACTCCCCCGGGGTGACATGGGCGCTTTCCAACGTTCCTCATTCAGACATGCTGCTGCATTGGTCTGCATGTCGTGGCACTTCTCTTGTCCGTACTGACACGCACTTGTTGATAAAGTTTCCGCACTTTCACTTGTCTCCAACTGTGTTGAGTGTTGATTTGTATGCCAATGTGTGTGTCACGGCCTATCTGGGTCCCTGCCATACATGCATTGCTACCCCATCAGGGCTGTGGGTTGGTACTTGTGCATTATCATGTCCCTGTTTCGTGCTTTGCCAGATGCGTATGGCCGTTTACCGGCCACAAGCGGGTGCACTTGTGTCCTGTGTTCGGTTGTGCAAATGTTGGTGTTTGTACCACATTGTGTTCGATGTTGGGGTGCTCTGCTTCCTATGTGTGTGTGCTGCATTGTGTGTGAGATGTCCCTTCAGCTCTGATTTGGCTCACCCTTCTCTCTTTCAGGCAGTGTGGTTTTCACTTCTGTGCTTGTTCAGTGGTGTGATATTGCCGGGTTGTGTGACTTGTGCTCTTGGTTGGTGTTGTTACTCTTGGGCATGGTTTGTCTGCAGTTGTGCTGTGCTTAATTGTGCATGTGTGCCATTGTGCCCATTTCCCCAGTCCCCCAGTCCCTGGTCGTTCCTCTCCCTGTTGCTGTTGTGTCTGTTGATTTTGAGCAGTTTCCGGTCCCCGACTCCTGCCACCATCTCCAGACTGATGTGGTGGACACCATTTCCTCCATGTCATCCAGCTCCTGGTGTGGTGCTGGACTCCCACCTCCGGTGTGCATTGCTGCCTTCTGGTTGTTGGCGTGTTTCTGCTTGTTTGTGCGTTTCGCATCATTCCAGCTGTTCTGGTTTTCTTCCATTGTCCTCCTCCGCTCTCCGGCTGCATTCACCTTGGCCACGATGGGCTGCCATGTACAATGTTTTGTTGCCAATGGGGCTTGTGGGGTTGTGTACTAGCTCCGGCTGCCTCCATTGTGCTTCGCTGTTGTTTTCTGTTTGGTTTGTCTTCCTTTTTCCTGCTTTTGTTGTGCTTATTCCCGCCTGCCGTGTGTGTGTCGCGGGCATGGCGCTGCTTATCGCTGCTTTCCTCATCGCGAATGGGCTCATCGCACGTTTTTTGGTGTTGGGGTTTGTGTTTTTATCTCCGTCGAGGTGGTTGTATCGCGGACATTGGCCGCGTTTTCGGCAGACTATCGCATGGTACCGCCGTGCTGTGAATTCCACGTTAACACGGGGTTATTTTCCCGCGATGGGCTGCGATGTGTAAAGTTGCGTTAACATTTTTTGGAGATGTTTAGCGCACGTTCTTGTGAATATCCCCCATAGAGTAATACCTGCACATTACAATGTCTCTGTGTATTTGCAGAGGGTCACTCTGGTGACTCCCTAGCACTCTACTTTTTTGTTAGTACTTGGGGAGCTCAGAGTTCAGATTCTAAAAAATCATATTGACATCTTTCACATTGTTGGAATCATAAACAAATGTACTCCTGAGAAGTGCACGAGTATGAGCACACCAGCTCCATGGTGGGTCTGCAAGTGGATGAGTTTGTCTGGGCCATGCGTTCGAGCCAGGGGGTGGTCATGGCCACCGCTCGAAACTCACTGTCCTCCTCCTGATCTGGGACCTTGAGGATTGCTGCTTTATCCACTCAGTTGGTTCACGTGCTCATCCTGTGAGCTCCCTGGCGGCACATAGGTCAACTAAGGAGTTTCCCTCATTGATCATGTTTCAGCCATGTTTATCCCCAAGTGCTTGAGGACACAACAGCTTCTTGATGAGAACTTGTCGGGTATCCTGGTAATCAATAAATGTTCTGTTCTCCTTTATTCAGTCCTTCGGTAGGCCTTGGCTTGCATAAAGCCTACTTTCACCTTGTACATTGAGATGATGCCATCTGCGTACGCTTGGTGCCCCACTGGGCTCCAAGTCTATCTGGAGATGCGGCTGGAAATCTGGGGGATGGAGCTCAGCTCAGGACAGCTCCTCTTCATGTGTCTCTGGGATACACAGTCAAAGCTATCACCCCCAGATGTGCTTCTCGCACCATTGCTTGCTTTGCATTTCTGGCCCTGCTGTTAGGATCCATCAGAGTGGAGTTTTCTTGTTCGGTGAGTTTTACTGGAGTTTCTAAATTCTGTTGCCTTTGATCTCCTCAGCACCCTGCCCTTTCTGCAAACTCTGTTTGTTACCCCGTTATCAGCTCCATGGAGTTAGCATACAAACCACCAGCGAGATGCCGTTGCAGCTCCTGTAGGACAGTCAAACAAAAGTCACATAAGTGGTTGTTGGACTTGGCCCTTTTTGCAGGGTCATCCCTAAACTTTTTGCCTTTCTCCTAGCCTTTTTTCTGACATGGTGTTGGTGGTTTTAGGACTCTGGGCACTTTAGCACTGCTGTCCAGTGTAAAGTGCGTGTGCTTCTGTCGTAAATATGGTAAGGCTTGGTCTACACCTGTTTGGCATATTTAATTTACCTGTCAGTCCCTTGTAAAGTGGTATCTCATATACCCAGGGCTGGTAAATTAAATGCTACTGGTGGGCTTGCAGCGCTGATTGCGCCACCCACCAAAGTAGCCTTTCAAACCTATCCCAGGCCACTGCCATTGCAGGGCCTGTGCGCGCAGTGTTACTGCCGCTGTGGCGTGGCACCTAAAGTGTGTGCCATGTCTGTGACCCCCCCTTTTACTACATGTCAGTCACCCCTAAGGTAGGCCCTAGCTAGCCCTATGGGCAGGGTGCATTGTAGGTAAAAGGTAGGATAAGTACCTTAAGTGTGTGACATGTCCTGGTAGTGACAAACAGCCATTTTGGTTTCTCACTACTGTGAGGCTGCCCTCCCATAGGAATGCATTGGGGATTCCCTGATAAGTGTTTCAGTGGTAATTCCTGATATGAGAGGAGCAGCGTGGTCAAGTTTGGTATATTTGGAATAGTGATAATAAATGCTACGCAATGGTGTGCGCAGATTTATTATAACTATTTTAGAAATGCCACTTTTAGAAGTTAGCAAAACCAAAGGGGATGATGGACGGAGTGTTGAACATTGCAAGCACTCACCCCCAGTCAACTGATCTGGGTTTAATCCATCATCATTCTTTAGCTCACTCCGCCACCCCAGTTCAGACATGGCCATATGCAAACCAGTCCGACCCTGTGCCTCATGGGAACAGTCCAGCCCGAACTGCCAAGTCACGTCTGGGCTTACCCGTCCCACTCGGGGTGACAAATGCTTGGCTGATGACGGCTGTAAGCCAGAAACCGGTCCCAGGATGCTTGTTTCCGGTCCAGTGAAGACATGGCTTGGCAGTTCGGGCTGGACTGTTCCCATGAGGCACAGGGTCAGACTGATTTGCATATGGCCATGTCTGAACTGGGGTGGCGGAGTGAGCTAAAGAATGATGATGGATTAAACCCAGATCAGTTGACTGGGGGTGAGTGCTTGCAATGTTCAACACTCCGTCCATCATCCCCTTTGGTTTTGCTATGTTCGCCCTAAGTTGGCAGAGTATGCCCAGACGTGGGTCCCTTGCTCACTTTGCCACTTGATTCAAGATAGCCTGGCTGATGACGGCTGTAAGCCAGAAACCGGTCCCAGGATGCTTGTTTCTGGTCCAGGGAAGACATGGCTTGGCAGTTCGGGCTGGACTATTCTCATGAGGCACAGGGTCAGACTGATTTGCATATGGCCATGTCTGAACTGGGGTGGCGGAGTGAGCTAAAGAATGATGATGGATTAAACCCAGATCAGTTGACTGGGGGTGAGTGCTTGCAATGTTCAACACTCCGTACATCATCACCTTTGGTTTTGCTATGTTCGCCCTAAGTTGGCAGGGTATGCCCAGACGTGGGTCCCTTGCTCACTTTGCCACTGGATTCAAGATAGCCTGGCTGATGACGGCTGTAAGCCAGAAACCGGTCCCAGGATGCTTGTTTCCGGTCCAGGGAAGACATGGCTTGGCAGTTCGGGCTGGACTGTTCCCATGAGGCACAGGGTCAGACTGATTTGCATATGGCCATGTCTGAACTGGGGTGGCGGAGTGAGCTAAAGAATGATGATGGATTAAACCCAGATCAGTTGATTGGGGGTGAGTGCTTGCAATGTTCAACACTCCGTCCATCATCCCCTTTGGTTTTACTTTTAAAAGTTGGCATTTCTGTGTGCTATGTGTCTGCCTGCCTGATGTGAATTGCATGTCTGGCTTTTGAGTGACAGGGGCTGGTGAGGTGTGTGTGGCTCCAGGAGGGGCAGGGTGAGTCAGGGCTAGGTTGAATAGGAGGACTGCATTTGGAGTAGTGGGAGGAGTAGTCCCCTGACCCTGAATAGGTCTGTGCCTGCCTATGTGAATGCTGGCTCCGCCCCCCTGTGGTGGTCTGATGACTGAGCCCCCTTCCCACAAAGGAGGGTGAGGGTACTGTACACAAAGTGCTTCAACACCCCCCCAGAACCAGTTGGAACTGGTTCCCCCCAAGCCCTGTGCCAGCGCAGACAAAGGAGAAATGTAATATAAATATAGGGGCTGTGACCCCATGAAAGGTGAGCTGTTCCTGTGACTTGGGGGAGGGGGGCCTGTTGCTGCTGCTGGGCTCCAGGAGGAACCGCACGAGGGACTGCCTCCCTGCCAGAGGGCCCTGTGTGCTGGCCTGCCTGGGCCCAGCTTTGCCCCCCCCCCTTTGAACTTTGAGGATTTTCTGAGACTGTGGGTTAGCGCCTCGTGAGCGCTACAGCTTGATGTCCTGGTGCCAGCTGATGAGGAGCGCCGGTACCTTGCAGCGCTGTGCTGCGTGGTGATTACGAGGGAATCCCGGCGTGAGGGATTCCCCCCGTGCTGCTGAGGAGGAGCGGGAGCCCACCCCGCATTGGTGCGCCTCCAGCGGGAGCCCACCCTGCATTAATGCTTGTTTATTGGCGGGAGCCTACTCCGCACTTGAGAGAAAATCACCGAGAAGGAGCCACCGGATCACCGTCGCGGCCCGAGCCGGACGTCAGGCAGAGGTTGCCTGGTTGGGGGCGTGTCCGCCGGAAGAGGAATACCGGCCGGAGGACCGACGAAGTTATGGCATTGCTGAGTGGGGCTCCGGGAGCTGGGGAGAGCCCCGCATGGTGCCGAATCCGCCGTGCCCCGCCAGAAGAGATTGGGAGAGCCGTGGTAGCGAGGCCGAGTAGGACGCAGGAGGAAGCTGCCGGAGTGGAGGCGGGGCTCCCGTGTTAGCGTGGAGAGCCCTGCGCGCAGCCTGGGTCGTCCAGAGCCTCTCAGGCTCCATGTCGAAGTCCCGGTCCCAGGAAGGGGGACCGGGCGAAGTGCGAAGGAGTCCAGCAGACCCCGGTGAGTGGGGGCTGCATTTCCAGTATTTCTGGTGCCCGTTGCACCAGAGGGAGACCCCGGTGAGTGGGGCCTCATATTGGGCACAGTTGGTGCCAGAGCGAAGCCAGTTTCCTCAGCTGCGCCGCAGTCGCGGGCAGCTGCAACGTGTGGCGCATTCTGGTGTTCCCGAGCCCCAGAGGGGGGCTCCAACTTGCCCAGTGCTTGTTTACTTTCCCCAGCTGTACCGCCGTCGCGGACAGCTGCCACGTATGGGCAATTTTTCTGTCTGTGTCCCAGTGGGGCTCACGAGGCACAGTGAGTGCCAGTGCTTGTTTGTTTCTTCAGCTGCGCCGCCGTAGCGGGCAGCTGCAACGGTTGGAGGCCATTTCTGTTGCCAGGAAGGGGTGAGTTGCACCCTACGCCCCCAGCGCATTGGCAGCCAGAGGACCAGTGGACAGTCCTGAAGGAGCCCTGACATTTCTGGACATAGGGCATTTGAGCCCCAGTGGAAGGCCAGTTGGCCTGGGGTCATAGGTGTGATGGTGAAAGGGCGCAAGGCCCTAAGGTGATGTATGCACCTTATAGTAGTGTTACTGTGGTGCACTACTGAGTTCCTGCCTAATATGTTTATGCACCATGACTGATGCGTAATGTGTTTATGCTTATGAGGTGATTGCATAATGTGTTTATGCTGGTGATAACCAATGCGTAATGTGTTTATGCTTATGAGGTTATTGCATAATGTGTTTAAGCTGGTGAGGCCTAATGCGTAATGTGTTTATGCTAATGAGGTGGGCCTATTGGGTTTATGCCTAATGTGATAATGCTGAGGTCATTATTGTACCAGTAGTGACTGGTTGTGTTTTATATTTACTTACCTGTTCTGATGGTTCTGACAGTGGCCCGATTGGCCTGGTCCTGTATATAATCCCCTGTGAATATTGCCTAGTGCCAGTGGGCACAGTGTAAATGTGTGATTAGGTTTCTAATGTATTTATGATAATACAAAGGCTATTTTTTATATAACCTTGTGTGGAGTTTCTTTTGTGGTGTGCCTAGTGTGTTGCTGCTGTGTGTGTGTGTTGCGCAAATGCTTTACACACTGCCTCTGGGATAAGCCTGACTGCTCGTGCCAAGCTACCAAGGGGGTGAGCAGGGGTTATCTTCAGCGTGTAACTCCCTCGCCCTGACTAGAGTGGTGGTTTCTGCCTGGCTTAGGCGCATGCCCTAGCCAACCAGAAATCCCATTTCTAACAGTGGTCACTTTCTCAGTCAGTCAGAATTCATTTCTTTGCATTCCTGGGTCTTTCTGTCATTGTGAGACAGTTCTAGAATCACATCATTTCCATTGAGGAGAGGCCCTCAACAGAGCTGCTGCCTTCTCTTCCACCTTCTGCCCCTGACGGGACCATGAAAGCATGTTTGTTCCGGTGATGCAGCGCTGCACAAGCTACTGCGGACAGAGGGCTGTGCTGTATGAGGGAAAGAGCACATTCCTATCGGTGTTCGGGTCACAGTAGCCTCTGTCTCTACCTCCAAGTCATCTTCAACCAAGTCTCCCTCCCTTTTCCATGCTCGTTGCTCATGTCCGCATGAATCAACTTAATCTCTGTATCCCAAACCCACTATGCAGCATCCTCCAATATGTTTACATTAAGCATCAACAGCAGTTTAATAAATGTTGAGAGGTCGGATCTGTGAAGATATTGTGGCTCTCAGCAGGGCCCTGCAGCATCCCCAGCGGTCTGTGATTTAAGAGACCCATCCTGCAAGTCTGCTCTTGGTACATAACTTCCTTGGATGCTTCTCACATCAAGGTCCACGGCCCTCCATACCTGCCGGTTGGCATCTTTTAACTGGATCATATAACTCTTGGTCGGCCACGAGGTGTTTTTATTTTTTATACAGCGTGAGCTCGGCCCAAGGGCATGTGAGCGCTTTACATGAGCACCAGTTACCTTACACAGGTCATATTCATTTTTTCAGGCACAGCGGGTTTACCTGATTTGCCCAGAATCACAGGACCTTGAGCTGACGCTGGGACTCGAACTTCGGTGTATATTTACAAGCCCCTTGCGCCACCCGTACGTCACTTTTCCCATGTTAAAAATGACGCAAAAGTGGCGCAAGGGGCTTGTAAATAAGCCCCTTCGTTCTCCAGTGGCAAAGTCAGCAGCTCTGGCTATACCGCCACATCCTAGTTCTACTTCAGGAGGGAGAAGGAAAGACTCAGTGGGTAAGGAGCCTCAACAAGGACTGAGAACAAGGAACGCACGTGGGAACTATCCTGCAGCCGAAAGGGTGTGTCCCACCTACAGATAAGAAAATCGGAGATTTAATCCAAGATGAAAGAAATAAAATGATTGGCTAGAGGACAAAATCGATGCTGAGGCCTGATGTTTTATTCTTATATTGTAGCGTGAGGTGGATTTGTAGAGCGCTGCTTGTCCTCGGTGAGGTTATCCAGGCACTGAAATCCTGTCTTACTAATATTCACCAGCCATCCTTTCTGTGCATCCTTGTGAACGGCAGTGAACGCAGAGATGGGGTCCTCCAAGAAACAACAGACCACAGTCTCTGCATTCACTTTTACAGGTGTGAAACTTAAAATAACACGAGGCACAAGGGAAAACAAGCATTAGCAAAGCCAATAGGTCTCACCTAAGGGCTTTGTCAATGTCTTTTATCCATGTTAAAACACAAACGCGGAAGAGGAGAGATAAAACCGCATAGACAACAGAAATATTACCTGAATTACAGTGCGAACAGCGGAAGGACACTTGCTCCAAACGAAATAACAGGAAGTGACATCACAAGCGCTGGACAATTAGGAGGCAGCAAATATTAGGAGGCAGACAATGAAGCCAGCTAAAGGAAAGCAATGGACAAGCTCCGAGCTTGTTTTAATAAACAATACCCCTTGGAGCGACAGCGTGTGCGAGACTGGTAGGCACCCAGGCTCCCCTGACCAATCACAACACTGCAATGCAGCTTTGTGATTGGTTTTGAGCGTCCTGGTTCATCGCTCAACCAAGGAATGGGGGCCTGGGCATGTTCTCCACGCAGGCTGTAATGCAGCCTGCATGCAGAACAGGGAAAGTGCGCCTGGCTGTTTGGCCTGCCCCAGAGGGCCGACCAAACAGACATTGCACACTTAGGAGTGGGCAAACCACTCCTCCCCTGCCCTGCTCCGAGAGCAGAGCAGCCACGCCGACCCGCCCGCCCGCAAAATAGCACAAACAGAAAGTTATCATTTTATGTTTCCTCTTCTCGCACTGCTTGAAAGCAGTGGGGCGACGCTCCTCCACTATATTCGGAGGAGCTGCCACTGTGCAGAAGGGACATCAGGGAGCATGCAGTGGTCCAAGCAACCGCTGTCTGCCCTGCCAAAGCATGTGACTGCCACTCGCACAGTGAAAGCCGTCCCAGAGGACAGCTGCCACTTTGCAAATGGTTGGCAATGGACGCAAACGGTTGGAAACCTGTCAACACAGTGTCACCACCTTGGAGCTTTCAAACCATTTAAGGACTCACTTCCAGTGCTCCTGCGGGAGGTTCACAGGGTGAGCTCCCACTGGAGTCCCTCATCCGATGCCATCTTGCAGGCGATAAGGGCCCGGTGAGCTCTGATGGAACCCCTCTGGGCCCCCCGCAGTGCTGAGTGCTGTGTCCAGAGAAACGAACAGAGCTGGTTTTGGCGACAGAGATGTGTGTGGCCTTCAAGATGGCGGAGGTTGTGACTAGCGGCTGAGCGAGACCCACCGGCACCGGAGATCTGCTGCAGAGAGAGGCCCGGAGCCTGAGACTAGTGGCAGGAGCGATGGAGTAGCGAGAGAACCCCCCAGGGGTGCCTCAAGGACAGACCCTGCAGTATGGAGGTCGGGACCCAGTTGCGCTGTGGGTGCTTGAGCCCGGCGGGAGGCCTGACTTTGTGGCTCGGATCCGCCTGCCCTGAGCGTCGGCAGCTCAAGGTGGAGGGACATAGGAGGCGCCGATGCTTAACGCGAAGGTTGGTGCCCACCGTCCATGAATGCAACAGCACCCTGAAGGCCTGGCTGAACGAGCACCGCAAGAACCCCAGCAATGGCGAGACGATCATGCTCTGTAAATATGTAATATATAATTGTCCAACCCTAATCGCTTCAACTCTTCTTAAAATGTAAACTTGAGTGAATTTGCAACTTGTATATATGTAAGTCTAACCACTAGTATCTTACTACCATTCTTATGTGAATTTAGAGTTTATCTGTTATGTTATTCGTGTACTCTGGAGTCCTTATGTAATGTAACTGGTTCTATTGTAAAGCGCTCTGACACCTTCGGGTAAAGTTTGCGCTTTATAAAAACACATAAATAAATAAATTGATACAATACTTAAGAATTGCAGGAGGGTCCATTTTTTGTTGCGATTAACAAAGTTTTGCACTGTGTTCCTCTCAAGTTTTAATGACAATTAGGATATGTAGTGCACTTCATCATAATGAATTTGGGATCTTCCATTCATATGGCCTGCTTCTTCGAGTCATGGAGGCTTTGCAGAGGAGAAAACTCCTATTAGCTCATCTACAGAAAGATCAGAATAAAAACCAGGAGAATGTCTATCCTAGCATGGGAGTGCGACCAGGACATCGTCATAGGCTGTAGGGGTTGGACTCCGCCAGACTACTTGAGGGGCAACAGGATGTTTGTGGAACAAAAACTCTACCCTAAACTTGACGTGCTATGGCTTCTCCACAGAGCAAAGCTGCAAGACACCCAATACAAACAAGCATTGTCAAAGCCAAGAGGTCTTGCCTTGGCCAATGCTTTTTTTTTTAATGCTGTTCAACATCGGCAAAAAGAAATAATAAACATTTATTGCGTATGCTGAAACTGCATTGCCGAAAAAAGTATCAGTGCGAAGGTGCATATATATGAGCCATTAAGCGTGTGCATGCATGTGTCACTAAGCTTCAGCTGTCATTTTCTTTTTTTCTTTTACTGTTCCAGAATGGCAGATTCCTATGTTGAAGTGGTAAATTAAAAAAATATATATAAAAATTGTGCAAAAGTGCATCAATTAGAAAGAAGCAGCCTGGTAACATATTGCAGCTACCAGGGACAACAAAAAAATTGTAGTAGATTTTTTTTTTAATGCACAGGGTAGAGGTAGGGAGGAAGAGCGGGTGGGCAGCAGGAAACTCAAGTAAATGCTGCCGATTCGCGGGAGCAGCAGGAAGCAGGGTGTTTTAGGGGCACCTTAGTGTAGGATGGTTTACATTTTAAAAGAAAAAGGCCCCTAAAAAAGCTGAGTAGGACAGAATGGGTGGGAGAAGCAACGTACGAGCTTTGGGGGGGCACATAGATTGTGGGGGTCAGAGATGTAAGGGGAAAGCAGAACACAGGGAGAGAGCAAGAAAACCCCTGCATTCCCCAGGAGAACTTAAAGCAGAAGTAGGTCCCTGGTTTGGAAGGATACATGTCATCCAATCACAAATGATGGTAAAGAAGCTGTGCTCCAGGGGAGGGGTGAATACGAAAAAAGCCATTGAACAAGCAGCAAATCAAAGAGACTGACAAGAAAGCCATCCAATGGTAAGCAATGAGCTGACCCAAAGCCGACTCTAATGACTGGTATTGTGCACAATAGGCCTTCGACAACAAACAGCTAAAAGCTGACTGAAGGCTAGACCTAAAATGAGGGAGCAGAACAGGAAAAATATCCAAAGGCTGTCTTTGCAAAATCTTGCCATTGTACTAATATCGTTTTTGTAAATTCCTTTCCATCTGCTTGTCCCACGGTCTCATCTAGATTTTGGCAGCAGCTGAAAAACTGAAAAAACTCACAATTTTGAAGGGATACTAAATATAGAGGAGATCCCTCCAGCTGAATTTCCTCCCTTATAAGGTCAGGATACTGGAGGGAATTCAGCCAGTGGATTCTACGCTGTAGCTTGCATTTCCTACAGACACTGAGGCTTGTCGGGTACAAATGAACTCTGGGCCTGGCCCATGGTTGCCACCTTGTCGTCCCATTCTTATTTGGACTGTGACCAACTAATGTGGCTACCTCAGAAGGTCTAGCAAAAGCTGAACTGCCCATCAGGCTGCAAGGAGTTCAAGATGAGGGGGGCTCCTCTCATGCGCCCATCCACCCTACATCCTCTTCCCCACCTACCAGATTGCAATCTCCTATTACTGCAAGTCTTCTGTTTTTACCCAATAAGTTATGTCCAGTTCCTGTATATTACCCTTCTGGGTGCTTAATCTTGTCATCCAAATGCTTTGTAAAAACCCTTGAAAATAAAGTACTTTTCTTCTGATTGCTGGGAAGAGGGTTCCTTTAAGGAAGTAGTAAATTTACATTGTACTTTAGTTACAACTGCCTTGTGCTTCCTACTCCTGATGAAGCACGGAAGTGCATAGGAGGACGAATAGCACGCTGAGCCGTGAAGGAAAGCGTGATTGAAGGAATCCCAGTGACGCCTGTGTGGGAATATTACTAGTGCTGTTTGAGTTGCAAGAGTTGTGCCCTTATCTGAGGTCTCTCCACCTAGGCCTGAGATGGGAGGAAATAGAGGACATGCATTTACATGAACTGCCCATTGATGCTGTCTGATTATGCCCCACTATGTCCGTCTGTGCAGGTCTCTTAGATCCACACATTAATGGGCAAGAGGTGCGGTCCACGGTATGCACTGGATATAGCTTGTAGTGAAAGAGGGCTTCTTTAATTCATCATTGGCAGTGCCACTGGGATTATGCGATTGTGCAGCTGCTGTGATTTTTGCATAATTATACCTTTGCCGCATAATCCATCATGAGCCACATAATCTGCGGATTTTAACAATACAAAAAAAAGTAAAATGCAGCACCAAGTGTTGCAGCACGGTGGAGGGCCCTTTGCAAAGCTCGACTGGCCAACTTTCTATTGCGTATTGTTATATTTGGGTGTTAAACTGGTAGTAATGAGGTGCACTCATTGCCCAGACAGTGTTACCAAGTTTAATAATGAAATAATACTTTTACAAAATGTGCTGCATTGCGCCACATAATTTGCCTTTTATTGCCGCATAATTTTCTCAACTCTGCCAATTTGACCCTCTCCTGCCACATAATTCCAGTGGCCCTAGTCATGGGGTAGATCAATGCAATGACCTAGGAATAATAAATCCAATTGTGGTGAATCATTTCTGTCAACGTATGTGTAGGATCTAGGTAATCTTGCAAGATGCAAAGCTGGTGACAGCAGGATTGGGTTGTAGAAGGCAGTCTTAGTTGAGTTCATCCGTTAAGAACCAAGAGGCCCTCCTGTGCAGGTAGATGGTGGGTAACCATAGTAAGTTTCCTTTAGGGATTGCTCATTAATGGTGTGTCAATCAAACTTGGTAGTGCACATGTTCACCAGCGGTTTCTTGCAGCTGAATGGAAGTGGAGGTACAATGCGTGCTTATGGTTACAGACTGCCCGACTACATTCATATGCTGGTCCCTTGGATCTGGCTGAGAGGGACCCATGTGTAATGTTGGGCCCTAGGCCCCCATGGTGAGGAACACACGGACACTCACACAGATAGTAGGGTACTGGCAATGGGCCCAGGGCACGTGCGCCCAGCCCCTTTTATTAACAGGGTCACCTGACTGGTGACGCCTGTGGTGGGTGGGTGTACAGTGTAGGTTACATCACAAAGGAAACACTAGACTGTATCCAGCCGGATACTACATCCCTCCCAAACTTTGGTAAAAATAACAAACAGGAGTCCAACCTGTAATAAAACAAAACAAAGCCTATGGAACAAATGATTATATTCAGGTCGTCCGCCAGCCGGCGCTGGAACTTCGGACCGCGGGGTCAAGATGTCTTCTGCTTTGACGATGTTCTTGTGGACCGGCCTGGTCTCACGGTGCCAAATCTTATATGCAAAGCTTCAGTGTTGGTGCATCTGGAGCTGTGGCGAAATCCACTCTGGAGTATCTCTCGACACTCAGGCTTCGGTTGATGGCAGAACCTGCAGCTGGTGGAGATGGTCTTTGGGAGTGAGGCCTTCCATTGGAGGTGGCGTACTCGATGGCCTTCCTTGCTCCTGACTTTTGAGCGACGTCCGACTTGCCTCTTTCGCCCGGACTCCTCTCTCACTGGAGCCTCTTGGAGGGCACTCCTCTCTCACTGGAGCTTTTCGGAGGGCTTTTCTCGCTAGCTGCCATGGGACCGTGTAGACCGTGCGGGGCTTCGTGGGAGCCGCGCGAAGGCGTCGCTGCGGAACTGCCAACGGACTCACAGCCTAGTCACTCATGTAGCCTTCGGTGGTGGTGTCTCCGTCTGGGCGTCATCGCCGTCTGGACTTGGGTTATGCGCCTTCCTCTGATGATCTTGTTCGCACCCAGTCTTCAACCGTGGCCTCCCTTCTTCCCGCGCCTGACGTGGAGCTGGTGCCGACGCATCTCTCCTGCTCGGACTCCCATAGCATGGAAACTCCGTCGAGGCCCTGGTCCCCTGGACTGCCACCTGACCGCGTGGGCTGTGCGGGCCTTTGCGTAGGCCACGCTTAGGGGTCGCTGCGGAACACCCAACAGGGCCACGGCCTAGTCTTGTGTAGTCCCCAAGGGCGGATCTTCCAATGGCCGGCTGTGCTCGACTTCGGCAGGCTGTAGGTTGACGGGGTGTACAGAAGGTTTCTGGGTGGTTCGCCTCATTGTCTTCCGGTGGTATGGGGCAGGTGTTGATTCCCTCGGGTGGTGCGATGCTCCTTGGTGGTGATGCACCGGGATGGTGATAATATACTGTTGGTTTTTCTTTAGTGGGCAGACAGGCGGTGATCTTCCTGCATTCGGCGGCCTTGTGGCGGGAGTGGGCTAGAGGTAGCTTGCCCTTTGTGTCTTCATCTTGCTGATGGCACTAGTTCTCTGTGCTGTCGCCCTGTTCCTTTTCCTCCGGCACGCCTGTGGTGTTTGTCTGCCCGGTGGCGTTGTGCCACTGCCCTTTCTTCCTTTGCGGAGTGGCGTCCTGCCACTCTCTTCTCCTCCCTCGCGACACCGTCCGGTCTCCTTTTCTTCTTTTCTGCCTTAACCGGGCCTCCCCGGGTGGCGTGCACTCCACCCGTGGCTCTCCGGTCTGGTCCTACCCCTAGGAAACCACTCTCACATCACTCGGAGACTGGGCCTGTCATCGCGGCCTTCTTTCGTTCGCTCCCTTCTGACTTCCGTTCAAAACTTGTCGTCCTTCTCTTCGGACCTCATCCTGGTCCTCTTCGCGGTCCTCCTCCTTGTTGGACCTCTGAGTCGGTCATTGACTCCTGACCTCTTCCTGGGTCTCTGACTTCCGTGGCGTCCTTCTGGTACTGTTCGCGGTACCTCTTCTGTGCCACTTTTCCTTGTGGTGGCGTCCTTCTGCCACTTGGCGCGTATGCTGCGCTCTTCTTCTTGCGGTGGCGTCGTTCCGCCACTTGGCGCGTATGCTGCGCGCTTCTTCTTGCGATGGCGTCGTTCCGCCACGTGGTGCGTATGCTGCGCTCTTCTTGCGGTGGCGTCGTTTCGCCACTTGGCGCGTATGCTGCGCGCTTCTTCTTGCGATGGCTTGGTTCTGCCACTGGGCACATGCTGTGCTCTTCTTGCGGTGGCTTGGTTCTGCCACTGGGCGCATGCTGCACCTGTCGCACCCCCTCTGATCTCCAGGCTTGATGCTCGTGTTCCGTGCTGCTCCTGCCGCTTGAGTGTCTCGGTTTCTGATGTCATTTCCTTCTGCGATGACCTCCCCTGGCCAGTAGGTGTCATCGCATCTCACTCCTTCTTTGGCAGCCTGTCTTGTGAAATTTGCCTAGTGTCACTTGTGGGCGTCTGCCACATTAGCTTAGGCAGTTGCACCTGCTCTCCCATCACCAGGATGTCCCAGGGCTGCTGTGCATTTCCTTCTCTTTAGAAACCTGGATCTGCCTCGCTCTGTGCATCATCTTGGTGCCTCAGTGTCCTTCCTTGTGTCCCAGTGCTGTTGCACTCACTGCGCTCTCTGTGCTACATTTATGCACTCCTGGCACTTTCCTGGCAGGCTTTGCTGTGTCCTAGTCGTGCTGCCGTATATTTTTGCTAGCAGGTGCAGTACCGCTAGTTGGCCACTAGATGGCGGTGCAAGGCAAACTGTGGCAGTCCACGGCCATTCTCCTTCGTTTCTGGCACCTCGCTCGGTTCCGTGGTGCTTGGCTTTGTGTTCTGCTCTCGCAGGGGTCCCGGAGGGCAGCGGAAATGGAGGGCAACTCGTGGCAGGTGCTGCCTCCAGCCTCCTAACAGTCGCTCACTCACCACCTTCTGGGCGTAGGTCCTGCTCCGACCGCTGCCGCCTGAGACACATTCTCCCTTTTTATCACGGTGAGTGTGGTTGCTTTTTTTCCTCTTTTGTTGCTTTTCTTTGGGGCCAAACAGTCGTACCACCTGTGCTTTCGGTGTGTGGGTGGGGGGCTCTACAGCGTATTTCTCGGCGGCGCTGGCCGCATGCAGTTACTTTGCGCACCCTGCCCCTCGCAGCAGACCCTCTCGCTTCACGGGCTGTGCGGGGGCTAGCGTCTTCTCGCCGGCATTTTGTTTATCTCGCTGTTGGTGGGCCTCGCTGCACGCCCGCACCGGCCCAACCTTGCCCCTTATTCACCGGCTTCCACTCTCCTCCGCCCCACCGCTGCAGCCTCTCAGTATACAACGCAGCGTGGCCCGGGGTGGGGGCAGTGGCTGCGCTGGGGGCTATCGGCACACTTCACAGGACTTGAGCTGGCACCGGAGGCTGCTGGCTCTATGACGGGCAGAGTCTGTCTTTGTCCCGGGGCGAGGGAGTGGTTAGCTACTCCACTCCCGACCTCTTCACTGTAGGCCTACGTTCCCCTGCAGATGCAGATGCGGGGTGGGCTCCCGCGGACCTCCGGCGGTCGGGATCACTTCTCCCTTCGCGCCACAACCCCACGACACCTTCACTTCTACGGGCTCACCTCCTGCCCGGTGTGTCGTCGCGACCGATGCGGGTGGGCTCCGCACGGCTCATCAGTCGGACTTCATTCGCGCCGCACTCTGGGGCTCATCGCACAGCATGCCAGGGTCTTCGCACGCCCCGTTGGCTATCGGGCGCGTCCGGCGCCTCTTCACAGGGGGTGCAGGCACACCAGGTGCGGGGTGGGCTCCCGGTCACCTCGCCTTCTCTTCATGCAGGCCCGGGGCTTTCGCACACGCCCCACGGGTTATCGGGCGCCTCTGTACGGAGGCGGATTTGCTGCAGGCACACGAGGTGCGGGGTGGGCTCCCGGTCACCTCGTCTTTACCCTGGGGTTTTCGGGCGCGTTCCGCGCCGGCTTCTGGGGGTGCCCTCTACACGGGCAGCTCTCTCCCCCTTTTCACCATCTGCTGCTGCACGCACGGGCACATCCCACTCTCGTCGCCAGTGTAATGTTGGGCCCTAGGCCCCCATGGTGAGGAACACACGGACACTCACACAGATAGTAGGGTACTGGCAATGGGCCCAGGGCACGTGCGCCCAGCCCCTTTTATTAACAGGGTCACCTGACTGGTGACGCCTGTGGTGGGTGGGTGTACAGTGTAGGTTACATCACAAAGGAAACACTAGACTGTATCCAGCCGGATACTACACCATGGGCATTCAATAGCTGCAAGAAGGATAACTGTCCTACAGGGAATGACCACGTCTGCACATTGTGGATCAGTCGGTGTAGAGGCAGAAGCAGTCGGTCTATGCAGCAGGCGTGCTGCCTCAGAGATTGCTCCTCAGCATCAACCAAGAGACACTGGAATGGTGACCAGACACATATCCTGGGTACAGGCAGCCACAGTCTCCAAGTCGAACAAAGACTAGACAAATGCGACAAGACAACACATGTGTATTGGTCACACATTATGAGGTTATGGCCAAAAGCCCAGTTGCCAGCGCCTAGAAACCTTCATGGGTGACAAGAAGCGCTCTACAAATCTACTGATAGATTGTACAATGACAATCACTGCCTTGCCGTGAAGAATTTGCAGTCTTAGGTCCTCATTGTGAATGTGTTGGTATTTAGTACAGAGATGCCGGGGGACGGGAATCTCCAGTTACGGTTGGTACCCCCCACCAAATTTGAACAAATAGAACAGTGCACCCTGGAATGGGGAAAACATGCTTGGAGAAGGTAATGTTGTGTCCTTTTCCAAGCAGTCAAGGCTCGTATGAGAGGCGCAGAGTAGTTTGGAGGAAAAATGGGGATAGGGGACCCAAGAAGAGGAAATCTGAGGATGGAAAGGGAGTACATGTTAGAACTGGGAGAGTTTAATGCGGGGGAAGGAGCAAGGTGTGCAGGAGAGAAGTGGTAAGGAAACAGTATGATGGGGTGTAGCAGTTGTGGTGAAGAGTGGCTTCAGGGGGTCCCCCGAGCCACCATGCATGTCTCCAAGGATTCGATGTGAAGCTTTACCCTGGAGTGGGACATTCTTGAGGTGGAAGATGACCTGAAGTTCATGAAATCGCAGAAGTTCATCACTGAACTGTTAGTGTAATGTACCCGGAGGCAGAAAGGCTGCAGCAGGAGGAGCATCCGTGACACCACAGTAGAGGGACAACCAGCACCCCTCACTGTGGGAGCGCTGTCACCCCAGGAGAAGCAAAGACACCACAGCAGGACAGGAGATCCTCTGGGGCCCAGGATAATCAATCAACCTGCTGGGAGTCAAAGACACAAGTAGAAGGTCAAGAATCCACCCAGAAGCGGAGATGCTTCAGCCCAGAGAGAATCAGACACCACAGCAGTGGGTCACGTATCCACCCAGAGACGGAGATCCTTCAGTCCACAGAGACTCAGACACCACAGCAGGACAGGAGATCATCTGGGGCCCAGGATAATCAATGAACCTGCTGGGAATCAAAAACCAAAGCAGCGGGTCAAGAATCTACCCAGAAGCGGAGATGCTTAAGTCCAGAGAGATTTAGACACCACAGCAGATGGTAACGTTTAGGGGAGGGGAGGGGGGGAGGGGGTGGAGGGGTGGGGGGGGTGTGCTAGAGATCAAAGGTGAAGGAAGGAAGAACGGATGGGAAATGGGAAGTTTCTAGCACACTCCGGGTGGAGTCGTTTCTAGGCGCTTGTAACCAACAGTAACGGAGTAACCTATTGCTTTGGTCTTTTTAGTGTAATACATCTAACTCGGGCTGGTACAAATTCCCTCATTTTCGGCCAGGCTGGTTCAGCAGCCTTACATACAAGAAGCATCTTCGTCTGGGAGATGGGTCCAGACCCCTCTCTCCCCCAGCTGAGGAGCCCGTTCCAGTCCACGCAGATTCATAAAGATGTAACTCTGTTCAATTGCTGAATGATCCTCACAACACTTGTCAAATGGTGCCGGCCCGAGTGTCCCGATGCTCTCTCGGCCTCCGTCGCTGCAGTCATTAGGGCAGGCCGGGGCTTGTCCTGGGGCCCGATCCCTCCTCACACCAGGCTTTGTTCCGATCTCTGCAGATCTCGGCTACCTGCCGCCCTGTAATTATATGTTTGGGATTTGAACGCGGCTGCAAGAAAGAGCACGAAATGTCGGCGCGTGCCTCAGCTTCCAGGTAACCAGTGAAGCAGCGCTGCGAACTCACGGGAAGAAGGAAGCACTCCACAGTGACGCTTGCCATCCGTGGAGGGAAGCGCTTCGGCGCCCCTCCTACGGGTAGGAAGCGCTATACAAATCTAAAACCGCCGGGTAGCACCCTATTTTTTTTATACTGATAGCGCTCTTACTGAATGAGCACCCATTCCCTTAAAAACTTCAATAATCCTCTCCACTACTCCGAGATCTAAGGTACCCCCCCCCCCAAAAAAAAAGTCCTAAAAAAAAGAAGTGGCGGGACTAACAAAGTTAGGCAGTATGCAAGTGACATCATGGAGCGTGACGTCACAGCACGTGACATGGCACTTGGCATCACAGGAAGTGGTGTCACAATCCCTGACCTCACAGGAAGTCCCCCTCACAAAAGTGACATCAGATCTTAACACATCACACATATGTTTAGAGGGTCTATCATAGTACATTTGAGTGCATTATGACATTTATCAAATGAGATTTTGCGTCGGGGTCTGCGAAAAAAATGATGACACCTCGGACGAAAAATCTGGCCCTTAACGTACATATTTTTTTTAAAGTCCACCACAAAGAAATTGGCACCAAGGAGAAAAGTGGCAGTAAATCTGTTCTGCTTAATTGGTTGCAAAGTCTGCACCTTTGTGTGCCCAGTAAATCTCAGTGAATAATAACAATAACGGTAAGCTAACTCTGGCGGTTAACACAGGGTGTTTTGTCAAGTCCCAGTTTTGAATCAAAGTAGCATTGAGGGTTAACATGTCTCCTGCAAAGCCCATCATGTAACATGCAGAGGATAGATTTTCTTATTTTTATGTTCCTAGGTAAGTGGGCTACTGCTTTTAACACCAAGATCCTATTGCTAATTGCAGGTCATAAATTGTAATCCTTCTAATATAGCACAGTGAGCTATGAAGGACATGTGACTCCTACACTTTGTAACCCTTACTCTCTTATGTAGCAATCCTCTACATTGATTTACACACTTGTATGATTTACTGTCAATGTATAATGTCTACATATGTTGTAAAGTGCTTTGACACCCTGCATTGGGATCAGTAGCGCTATAAAAGAATGAAAACAAAATAGTGTTTTTTAAATTGTTGTTTGTGTAAATACTGGGGCGACCAATACATCTAACATTCTTACAGTGTATGCATATCTCTTATACACAGGGAGAGAACAAAGCCAAACGCATGCCTCCTTTAAGTACCAGTGAAGTGATAACAAGCTGTGTGCCTTTGTTGCCCCTCCATTGCATTTGCAGCTATGTGTGAGGCTCCAGATAACTACCAGCCAGGCCTGATGGCCCCTTAACTTCGCCTTTGTTTTGTGTCCAGCTTGAATTTAAAATAACTAAGCCCCCTCCCCTCCTGCACATTTCTGCTCGGAACCATAGCATACAATGTGCAGGCGCTGCTCAGAGTGTCCCGATGTCTGAAAATTACACCGGGACGAGTTCAGCACATTTTTGTGGGGCACAACTTTTTGGCTGGGTAGATGGTCCACCCTGTGGAAACAGTGGGTGGACGCCGACTACCTGCGTGTACCCCCTACTTGTGCCCTGGGCCCCCCTTACTCAGCTAGTGATGGAAACACCTTTTTGCCTGGAGGTCCTTTCAAAGCCAGAGGCTGAAGCCCGTAAATGTGCCATGTGTCCAGGGACATATAAATTACGCTGTGATGGTGGTTTACTGTATGTTTTCTAACTGATATTCATAAACATGCTTTCTTCCTGATAAAGGAGAGTGTGGTGGGTACCGGCCTCACTGATGTAAAGTTCTGCTTCCGTGTAGTTCCCAGACCCTGCGCTATGTCCAGAGCGAATCCGCGTGTGCACTGTGTGCATGTGGTGCTGTCAGCAGGGCTACATGTTAAATGTGAGTATATGCTTGATCAGCCCAGTGGAATCCATTTTGGAAGGCCCCTGGTAGAACACATCACAAGCACTGGTGGAACCATCTCCTCACAAGGTGAAATGCACTGGGGCAATCATCTGTCCACACAAGACGAAATGCACTGGTGCAACCATCTCCACGCAAGATGAAATGCACTGGGGGGACCATCCGTCCACATAAGATGAAATGCACTGGTGGAATGATCCGTCAACACAAGATGAAATGAATTGGTGGAGCCATCCATCCACACAATATGAAATGCACTGGTGGAACCATTTCTACACAAGATGAAATGCACTGGTGGGACCATCCGTCCACACAAGATGAAACGCACTGGTGGAACCATTTCTACACAAGATTAAATGCACTGGTGGAACCACCCATCCACACAAGACGAAATGCACTGGTGGAACCATCCGTTGCACTGGTGGAACCATTTCTACACAACATGAAATGCACTGGTGGGACCATCAGTCCACACAAGATGAAATGCACTGGTGGAACCATCCGTCCACACAAGATGAAATGCACTGGTGGAACCATCCGTCCACACAAGATGAAATGCACTGGTGGAACCATCCGTCCATACAAGATGAAATGCACTCTTGGAACAACCCATCCACACAAGATGAAATGCACTGGTGGGACCACCTGTCCACACAAGATGAAATGCACTGGTGGAATCATCCATCCACACAAGATTAAATGAACTGGTGCAACCATCTCCACACAAGATGAAATGCACTGGTGGGACCATCCGTCCACATAAGATGAAATGCACTGGTGGAACCATCTCCACACAAGCTGAAATGCACTGGTGGAACCATTCGTCCAAACAAGATGAAATGCACTGGTGGGAAAATCCGTACATACAAGATGAAATGCACTGGTGGGCCCATACGTCCACACAAGATGAAATGCACTGGTGGGACCGTCCATCCACATAAGATGAAATGCACTGGTGGAACCCTCTTCACACAAAATGAAATGCACAGGTGGAACCATCCGTCCACACAAGATGAAATGCACTGGTGGAACCATCCGTCCACACAAGATGAAATGCAATGGTGGAACCATCTGCCCGTACAAGATGAAATGCAATGGTGGAACCATCCATCCACACAAGATGAAATGCACTAGTGGAACTGTTAGATAATGCTCGCTGATGCTTTTTAATGCCATGTATAAGTTAGCATTCGCTACGCCATTTTCCTTTAGACGCCATTTTCCTTCTGTTCGAAACAATTCCTGCTGGATTCCGAGAAATGCTCCTTGCTAAGTTTCGTTTCTGCGACAAAGAACTGTTAGTGCCAGTGCATAACTTTCCCTCTCGGTAAAGGCCCTCTCCCACCTGTCTGGTAGTTTAATCGCAGCGCAGGATGGAACGGCCTTGAAAATGTTCTGAGTTGTGCAAGATACAAGAGTAGTAGTTTTTTTTTGTCTTCACGCTGTTCATCCATATTTGTTTTGAAAATTCCACTGTGGGCGTCTTATTAGTTGACCATGCAATGCATATAATGTATCTTTATGCTTACAGTTTCTCAGTTCCCTCTGTAACACTCTCTCGAGACTGTGCAGACGGGCCCCACTCTGAGCGTGTACAATAAATGATTATTGGTGTATATTCTCCACTGTTTTCTCTGACTCTTCATTTGGCATGGAAGGCTGAGAGGTGGTCAGTGGTGACCTGGGTGGCCCTAGTCAGGCCACTTCCTTCAGTTGGTCCCCAAACAGGGACTCCTTCGGGGCGTGACCCATCCATTTTCCAAAGATGGTAGGGAGGACGAGGACATCACCAGGTCGGACTGACGGCTCAGGGATCCCTGCATGAAGAGATAAGTTTCTCGCAGCTGCTGCCTGTCCCACCAGAGAGTGCCTCACCCAGCGGTCATCACGACTGGAGTCCTGATTGACGAACATGTGATCTGACTGTTTGGTCCGAAGAGTCGGCAGTGGAGAATAGGTTTATCGGTACGCCTGATACCAGGTGAGTCTGTTTCAGTTTATGTGGTACCACTGTAAATGGGTTTTGTTTCAGCATTAGGACTGTTTTGGTAAAAAGTGTTTGCAAATACTTTGCCAGGTAAAGTAGGAATTTTGTTTCTCTTTTCTTTACAATGCCTGGTTTCAGTAAGATTCAGAGTTTGTGCTGTTGTTGTTCTAAAGATGCACGGTTGGAAGAATCCAAGCCTGCACCTCCTGAGGGTAGTCCTAATTTTGATATGTATGTGAAACATGGCCTTGGCCCTATTATGTTTAGTACATTATGTCACAAAAATACGAGGGACAATGCAGAGTTACAGTGGCCTTTGACAGGCTCTTTTGACGAACAGAAGATAGGATTTCTTCAGGAACAGTTGTTTAAAAGACGTAGTAGGCAGTCTATGTTTGACTCCCTTCGTACTTGGCAGAAGGAGGCCAAGCAGAGGCGACTTAAAATGGAGAAAGATACCAGAGAAATAAATATGCAGACCCTTACACAAAAGGCTGTAGCTTATGATAAAGACAAGCAGGAGACAGGAATAGAACGCGAAGACATATGGAGACCTTATTAGATACCCGACCCCCGCCACTATATGCCCCAGAACGGATAAATCCCGTTGTTTCCCATCAGCAACAACAACCCGCATCTGGTGCATCAGTCTCTGAAGCTGCTACCCCTAACGCCCCAGTTAACGTACCCCCTGCTCCTCCCCTTCCATCCCAACATATGGCTGCAGAAATTCCCGTTACAGTCACTCATCCTTCATTAACACTAGTTACTGACACACCAGCGCGCGGTCCGGAAGATAGAGATTTAACTGGATTCAGGGAACGGTTGGGTCCTTTAATGCGATCTGGATGAAGAGAAAAGAGTAATAGCGGAACAGGCAATACGGAGGGCTCGCAACCCAATTTATAGTCTTGAGGACATATGGCAATTAATGTGAGACTTCGACCCTTTTATACAGCAACATGCCCTTAAAAATATGTCCGCCACACTAATTGGCCTTTGGCGCATGCACATCAAAACGGAAGCACCCCAAATACTATTTGATATTAATGAATGCGCTTATGTAATTAACATGGAGCCGGCCCAAGTGTTCAGGAATATTTCCACTCTAGTTGCGTATAGAGGCAGACTACATTATAAGAGTCCCACTCGCATAACTCAGTTACCAATGCGAGAAGTTCACCCCATTTACCACCCGGAAATCCCTGCAGTGACGGATCAACATGGGGACCAGCTGTGGCTGCCCGCTTTCAGGAACAATGGGTTTATACCCCATGGAAAAGAAGTGAGATTCTGGCCCTGAAGGCTACCTTGCCCGATCCTAGGAAAAATTCTACTGCTTACTATAAAGAATTGACAGAAGCTGCCTCTTCTAGTGTGACGACTCTTGCAGATATTGAAATGTTTTTTGGCCTACTAGTCCCAGTTGATATTTGGCAACAGGTACATACCCAAGACCACATTGCTGAGTTGGGTGGAACATGGGACGCAATTAGGGGTTGGGATTGAGATAGAAAGCCAGGAGCAAACCAGGTGCTTAGTTACTTGCCTTACCCGGTCGCATAATAGCATACACGCAAACACTCATCCCTCCTAAGAAAGTTAATTGGGACAGACTGACTGCCTGTCGGCAGAAGAAAGACGAAAGTGTTTCTGATTTCTTCACCAGGTTTGAAGAGACATTTTTCGATTATAGTGGTCAGGATAGGTCTACAGAAGGGGGAGTCCGTTTATTTGTGGATCGGCTCGTCACTAATCTCCTTCCCGAAATAATGTCTAGACTTCAAGCATCTGAAAGCACCTGGTCCACGTCTTCCCCCTCTGTAATTTTGAATATGGCCCAATATTATGAGCATAGGGACAATGAAGAAAAAGACAAAACAGATAAAAGAAATAAGGATCTGAAAACAAAGGTATCATTGCAACAGGCATATCGAGGTAACTCTAGAGGACGGGGACTTCAACAACAACTCTTACGCACTAGACAGCCACCCATGACACCTTTGGGACAGAATCAGTGTGCTTACTGCAAGGACGAAAGTCACTGGCGCAGCCAGTGCCCTGTACTTTTGCAAAATGTTTCGTCCACTAGAGGAAGGGATCCTGGAAACAGGGGTCGTGGGACCAATAGACAACAACACACTACTGCCTCTGGAGGCCGTTCCGACAATTATTTCGACGACAACAGGGAAGGACAGTACTACAATGACGATTATGACGTTGATGATGTGACAGAGATGTCTTTCAGCTAGGGCAGCCAGGGACAGGGTAATAGACCAGTTCACATACCTGTAGACCAGCGTGGCCCTTATGTCAAAGTGGATCTGCAAGGATCTACTAAGGAATTTTTGGTTGACACATGTGCCACAAAGAGCTCTGTCTCCCGACACATGGTCCCTGGGGCAGCACTGTCTGGCCATGATAATGTTTCGGTGGGTTTTTCAGGAGTACCGGTTGTAAGCCCCATCTCGCCCCCTCTTGCTCTTACTGTTGGCCCTTTTACTGTGGATTCCCCATTCCTTTTAACATCTAATTGTGGTGAAAATTGGATGGGTTCGGACTTATTAAAGAAGTTGCACGCTACCATATATTGTTCACCAGATGGTGTTTATATTACCATGGGGCTCGACATGGGTACTCGACAATGCCTATCTAAAGATGTTCCCCTTCCACCTGAATTTGATCAAGTACCACCCACATTATGGGCCACTGGTGACACCGATGTAGGCTTATTGCACATAGCCTCGGCTTCTATCCGAGTGAAGGACAATGCCATACTACCACGCATTCCCCAGTATAAAATACCAAAGGCAGTAGAACAAGCTCTCCTTGATATTGTTAAGGACCTCATACATAAGGGAGTGGTCGAGGAGACCACCGGTAACATATGCAATAGTCCTAATCTTCCGGTCCTAAAAAGGGCGCCTCTAGACTCTCCCAACAGTGCTGGTGATATATATCGTTTTGTGATTGATTTGGGCAGGGTCAATAAAATAGTGGTCCCGCAATTCCCAGTGGTTCCTGATATCACTACACTTTTAACAATGATTCCATCTACCGCTAAGTTTTTCTCTGTCATTGGTTTGAAAAATGCATTCTTTAGCATTCCCATACACCCAGACAGCAGGTATTTGTTCGGATTTTCGCTGGCTGGCAAAAGTTTCCGATTCTGCAGAGCTCCTCAAGGATATACTGAAAGTCCTAGCATTTATAGTCAAGCATTGAAAGGTCAGTTGGATTCACTCTCACTTTCTCCAGGCAATGCATTGGTACAGTATGTCGACGATTTGTTAATTGCTTCTGATACTGAACAAGGTTGGAAAGATAGTACGGTGAAATTATTGTTACACCGGGCACACCACGGTCACAAGGTTTCTTTTTCGAAGTTTCAGTATTCTCGACAGGAGGCCACCTATTTAGGTCACCTTCTGTCAAAGGAGGGTAGAAGGTTAACGCCAGAACGCATCAGTACCATTAATATAATGCCCTGTCCGCAAACTCAAAAAGACGTGCGTGCTTTTATAGGTATCACTTCCTACTGTCGACAGTGGATCCCTAACTATTCTTTACTAATCAAACCCCTGCTTGCATTAACAACGAAAGACGTCCATGAGCCTTTACCTTGGATGCCACATTGTCAACAATCCTTTGAAGAATTAAAAACTACGCTTTGCTCCGCTCCAGTACTAGGCACGCCTGACCACAACAAGCCTTTGATGTTATATGTCCACAAGATGGCTGGTTGTGCTCTCTCGGTCTTGACTCAAAAATTTGGTGAAAGACAGAGACCTTGCGCTTATTTCTCCGCTTTGCTTGATCCTGTCGCAAGGGCCCTCCCGAGTTGTCTGCGAGCGGTCGCAGCCGTGACCACTTCCATCAGACAATTGGCTGGACTCGTACTCGATACTGACCTCAAAGTTATGGTACCCCATGCTGTGGACACACTTTTAAATAAAACAAGGACACAGCACCTCACCAGTGAATGTCTTACCGGCTATGAATTGTCATTGTTTGCCAAACATGTTACGATCAAAAGATGTGCCACTCTGAATCCAGCCACATTACTACCCCTCCCTTCCGAGAATGATGCAGTTGACAAACATGATTGTATTTTCCGAACACAGGAAGAGACGAAAGGACGGGTAGACTTGACTGATGTTCCCTTATCTGATCCCCAAGGAGAACTATATGTTGATGGCTCTTGTTTTAAATTATCAGCTGGCACCACCACTGCAGCTTACGCTATCACTACATTGACACAGTCGTAGAGACATCACGAGTTCCCTATCAATCTGCCCAGGCCACAGAACTTGTTGCCCTTATAAGAGCTTCTGAATTGAGTGAAGGATTAGTTCTCAATATTCACAGATAGCCAGTATGCATTTGGGGTTGCACACAATTTTGGGCGACTGTGGGCGGAGAGAGGGTTCCTTACTTCGCATGGTACTAAGATACAACATGGACAATTGATAGCACGATTACTATCTGCACTAGCACTTCCTAGGAAGATGGCTATTGTGAAGTGTAGTGCCCACAAGAAAGTAACAGATGACGTAGGCAGAGGGAATGCGTTCGCTGATCAGACGGCTCAGAGTAGGATGAAGAGAATGTTTGTTGCAGGCCCAGCTAGATGGGTTCCCGAGAACACTATGTTTGAAAACACAGTTGAGAGTGTGAAAGAGATACAAAGCGAGGCCACGCTAGAAGAATTAGCTGTCTGGCAAGAGAGTACAGCACGTTTAGATGAAGAAGGGTGTTGGATTGGATGCTACCTGATGCATATGTACTCCCTGTGGTTACTATGGCTCATGGCCCAGCTCATATCAGTGCAAAAGGTATTTGTAAACTATTGGCCCCAGTTTGGTGTAATGACAATATTTCCAAAATAGCTGCACACTTAGTGAAAAACTGTATGATTTGTTTGATGCACAATCCTGGGAAAGGTATCCCTACACCATCGGTAACTGCACCACCTACATTCCCCATTGAAGTCCTTCAAATGGATTTCATTGAGTTAGAACATTGTAATAATCTCAAGTATGTTCTAGTGGTCATATGTGCATTCACTAAATGGGTGGAGGCTTACCCTACTGAAGACAATACGGCTATCACAACAGCAAAGGTACTTATTAAAGAGTTTTTTCCTCGATTTGGAATGCCCAGAGTTATCTGGAGTGACAATGGCTCTCATTTTAATGGGAAAGTGATTAAGCTAATATGTGAAGGCTTGCATATTAAACAAAAATTCCATGCCGCCAATCACCGCAGTTAACGGGCCTCATTGAAAAGTATAATAGGAAACTGAAACTGGCAAAAATTCAGGAGGAGACAGGGTTGCAATGGCCAGATGCTCTTCCTTTGGCCCTATTGTCCACTAGGACTACCGCACATTCTAGAGTAGGCTTATCTCCCTACGCGATCATTTTCGGCCGCCCAGCAAATGTCTCGGGGTCCCTAGGCCGAGAAAATTCTCTGATATTGAATATCCTGTATTGCTTGATTACCTTGGGCAATTGACGGAAAGGTTATGTTCTATTCACCAACAGGTGCAAGACTCCTTACCTCCTAAGCCAGAGGGTCCCGGCCACAGTATCCAGCCCAGAGATTTCGTGCTTATTCGCAATTTTCAAAGGAAGAAAAATTTGGAGCCCAGATGGAAAGGTCCTGAGCAAGTCCTTCTGGCTACACAGACGGCTGTAAAGGTTGCTGGTCGAAAGAATTGTGTCCACGCAACCCACTGCAAAAGAATTCATTTGGCATTGCCTTACGACCAGTGAGTCAAGGAGGGAATAGGAGACGTTGAATGTGAGCAGGTTCCCAGATTCGTGCATTTCAGTGATGCAAAGTTGGTTTGGACCCAAACAGACAAGGAGAACGATGATGTTTTGAACAAGGCTGTCCCACCAGAAATACGAGCTATCCCGGAGCGGCTGTTCAGTGATCATACAGTGCCTGGAAATGCCAGTAACAATTTACGCCCTCAGCTGAGGACCACCGAGTCAATGCACAAGGTAGGAAAGTGCTGAGTAGCAGTACCAATGAGGGAGTGGATAAATGAAAGGGTTGCCTCTGTTTTGCTCTTGTTGTTTGAACATTAGTTAGGAAAGTATACCACCTTTATCGATGTGGGATAGATTAGGAAAGAGCTTAGGACGGCGCAAGCTCCACCACCGGTGCTCAAGAGCGCCAACTGATGGACGATAGGAGTCTGTACCAGTGAGGCTCGGACGGACACTGGGAACACTTATATTTCTTATCATTTTTGTGCTTTCTCCTTTGTTCCATTATGCAACCTTTTGGTAGGCAAATTAATGAGGAGCAGCCAATTGCCCCTAGACAACGCAGTGTGATTTGGTCTATACAAAGTAAGATTGTGTGTGTCACTGTTCTGGTAACTGTGGTAATACTAGTATGTGGGGTATCATGGTTCCTGGCAGATACACATAGTGTACGTACACATAGCGTAACTGAACACCTCCCCATGAGACGCAACAGGAGGGCTGCCACGAATAATGTGTTTGTGAATACTCATAAGAGATTCTTTGGGAAGGGGACCGCTTGCTATCCTATCCGGTCTGTTACTAGCCTTTGGGCTGCTTACCCATTGTCCCTTGTTAACTACACGTACACTCGGCCACCACAGTTTGTGGAGGTAAAAGGAACATACGGATTTGGTTACCCCGGACCATGTCTATATCACCAAAAGCCAAAGGGTGAGGGTTACCCTGGCTGTGATAACACATTTTGTGATTATTATATGGAAGAACAGAATATTACTCTCGTGGGTTGGCATTATAAACAATTGACAGTACCCCGAGAGGCTGGTTATTATGCTGCTTGTTGCCCCATAGTGAACGTTACAGATACTTCTTTGTACATTAAGTGTTCAGGGACAACACTGTTTAAGAACACCCTTTCCTTAGTAAATAAATCAGATCCAAATACTTCTGGAATGAATTCCAGATATGCTGCAGTGAATTATAAGGGGCCGATATATGCCCACCCAGGGTTTTTCTTTCTGTCCAATGGGACTTATTCAAATGTCTACAATGGTACTGATGATGTGGCCCTCGGAATGGTACTGCCTTTAGGTGCACCTTGTAAAAATGTCCGATCTAAAGTAAGATGGGTAAAAAGGACACTGACAAAAGAATTTTGTGAAGGGGTAACAGACTTGGAAGTGAATAGCTATAGCAACGGTATAACATTTGGATACCTCCTGTCCTCCATATTTACCTTGGGTGGCACTGCTATGGCCAGGGGTGAGAAAGCTAGAGAGTATTTTGGATGTAAACTGCAGATTCTATCCAACACTACGGTGGCAGCCTTGCTAGATATTACTACTCAGTTAGAAAGCATGCGGGTGTATTCGGAACAGACTAGATATGCAGTGGATTTTGTGTTGGCCAAGAGCGGTGGTGTTTGCGCGATAATTGGTGACCAGTGTGTAATGGGTATAGAGAACTTGGAAAAGAGCATAACACATCAAATTAAGGATATAATTGATAATATCAAAGGCATGGAAAGCGGAAATTGGAGTTGGTCTTTCTTAGGTAATTGGGGTTGGATCCTGAAGGACATAGTTTATTTCCTAGCAGTATTAATACTCTGTTGTATTCTCATCCAATGTCTCCTGCTTTGTTGTTCCTATTGTGCCACTGTTTTAACACCCAAACAGAAGATATCTGCCTCTGTTACGAATGCCGCCATGATGTTACAGAATGATATTGATGATCTTATGAATATAGATGAGGGGATATTCAAAGAGACATCCCTGCTCGCTGTCCCACTATCAGATGACAATGGTAAAAAGTGCCCATAGCTCCACTTTGATCACATGTCTACTTATGATGCTGTATCAAATAATGATGATGTCACAGGTACCCCATGAATATAGGCCAGTCTTATCTACTTTCCCAATAGAAAATGTTTTTAGCTCAAGCTAAAAGGAGGGTTTGTTAGATTATGTTCGCTGATGCTTTTTAATGCCATGTATAAGTTAGCATTCGCTACGCCATTTTCCTTCTGTTCGAAACTAATCCTGCTGGATTCTGAGAAATGCTCCTTGCTAAGTTTAGTTTCTGCAACAAAGAACTGTTAGTGCCAGTGCATAACTTTCCCTCTCGGTAAAGGCCCTCTCCCACCTGTCTGGCAGTTTAATCGCAGCGAAGGATGGAACGACCTTGAAAATGTTCTGAGTTGTGCAAGATACGAGAGTGGAAGTTTTTTTTTGTCTTCACACTGTTCATCCACATCTGTTTGGAAATTTCCACTGTGGGCGTGTTATTAGTTGACTATGCAATGAACATAATGTATCTTTATGCTTACAGTTTCTCAGTTCCCTCTGTAACACTCTCTCGAGACTGTGCAGACGGGGCCCCGCTCTGAGCGTGTACAATAAATTATTATTGGTGTATATTCTCCACTGTTTTCTCTGACTCTTCATTTGGCATGGAAGGCTGAGAGGTGGTCAGTGGTGACCCGGGTGGCCCTAGTCGTGTCACTACCTTCAGAACCATCCGTCCGTACAAGATGAAATGCAATGGTGGAACCATCCGTCCACACAAGATGAAATGCACTGGTGGAACCATCCATCCGTACAAGAAGAAATGCAATGGTGGAACCATCCGTCCACACAAGATGAAATGCACTGGTGGAACCATCTGCAAACAAGCAACAAAACTTAAGAATTCACTCCTGGTAAAGACAAGAAACATCCCAAACCACGTAGAGTTAAAGAAGGAAGTGAAACTTGCTCTTGCCAAGAAGATCGAATAATAAGCAGAGAGTACCATTAATGTGGGTTGGACAAAGCAAAAACTAGAGACCACACCCATCCAAAAGTGTAAGCAAACACCCTATGGACGGTAGGCGCCATCAAAGAGAAAGCAGCTGTCTCTGACTCACCTTTGACCACTCCCTGATAAGCTCAGCGCTCGCCATCCGGGGCACGATGCCAGCAGCACCCGCCATACACACATGGCACCAAAGCACTTCCCATGTAGGACCTACTGCGGTCACCAGATCGTGGGACAGTAATGTTCCCCGAGTGTTACCAAGGACGTACATGCCCATCCCTGGGCACCCCAGCTGCATATCTGGTATCAGGATATCTTTCCTTAGGTCTCGTGCGCGTGATATTCATGTGTGCACGCTGTGGAATGGCGATCCGGTAAGCTGTGACTCAGAGTCAGACTCTGTGATCTGGAGGGACGCACCAAGAGTACCCTCGAGCCGCCACAAGACTACTGTCTATGTCCTGGGACATATAATTGAGATTCATAAATATGCCATCTTCCTGTTTAGTGGGAGTGCAGGGTCTACTGGCTTCACTCATGTAAAGTTCTGCCTCCGTGTAGTTCCCAGACCCTGCGATCCAGAGTGAATACGCATGTGCACTGTGTGCACGTGGTGCTGTCAGCAGGGCTCCATGTTAGATGTAAGTATATGATTGATCAGCCCAGTGGGATCCATTTTGGAAGGCCTCTGGCAGAACACAGCACAAGATGGAGGTTGTGGCTCCGCCTCCCAGACAAGGAAGTGTACTGCCTGCGTTCCTGGGGAGGTGGGAACAGTTCCAATTACTGAAGTGTGGGAGGATGGAGGCAGGGCTGATTTAGAAATGCAGCAGTGACCATTTGGTGGACAGCATGAATATTATCTTTCTCCAAACACTGCCATATGGGCTGATAATTGGCTGGGGAGGTGAGTGTACAGGTCCTTTTCAGGTGTAAAGGGAATCCTTCAGGCTGAACCTGCCGTTTTTGTCAATCCAGTTCCTGGCCTTTGACAGGAGAACCACATCCTCTTTTTGGAAAATACTATGAAAGTGGGACCCAAACTTTACCACTTGGTACCAGTGTTTTCACTGACCAAGGGAGTGGGTACTCTTCAGAATACTCAAAGAAATACTGAGATCCAGACCTGGTTATGAGTGAAGCCCTCTCCCAGAGGAGAGGAAAATCACTTGAAGCCTGCAAGATTATGGAGAGGAGCTGTGGTCTGCCTGTGACCTTGGGGCAGGTGGCCTGTGCAGAGAGGGGAAAGAGCACCTGATCCCTGCACAGAGACAACTGCCAAGAAGAAGCCAAGCTGCTGTGCGCCCAGGAGCACTGGGGCGGCCTCAGAAATCGCAGTGACGGAGGACTGCAACAGGAGCCGGCTCAAGTTTGGAGTTGGGGCCCAGTCTCCCGGCCTATCTTCAAATCACCTGTTCGTCCTGTAAGACGTATGGCCGCTGCTGTGATGATCCACCTGAATGTTCAGCTGCTACAAGTGACAGTGGCGTGAAGTACCTGCAATCACAAGAGACATGACCTGAGACACCTACAGTTCAGTGGCGGCCACCACAAACAAAGGGTGGAGGGACAGGTGGTGGAAACGCAGGAAAGAGATTGCGGGGGTGTGTTAATAATAATAATATTTAAAAAAAGAACTTACTTTAAGCTGCAGGCGGCCTCCACCATTGCGTTACACCTCCTGTGCGCTTCCTGGTCCCAACAGCCTCTGGGACAGACTCCCTGTGCAATCCCTGCGCTGCTCATGCTATGAGAGCAGCACAGTGATTGGCCTGAGCAGACTGAAAAGACGCTCTGCTCAGTACATGGAGTCTGTGGGGGTTCGCCAGCCCAGCTGTTCAATGCAGAAACCTAAGTACGCATGAGTGTTTGGACAGCCGGCCAAACAAACATGACTACTTAGAAGTGCACATAGCACTCCTCCTCCCCCCTCCCAAGCCTCAGCCCCACCCCTCCCTGCACGCGCTGGCTTAGCTGCTGGCTCTGAGCTAGTGGGGCGACGCTCCTCCGCCACTGCAGAGGACCTGCCGCTGCTACTGTTATGAGCAAGTATGACCTGAAACATCAACAGCTATGAATGCTCTGCCAAAGGACGTCACCACTTAGTGTCAAAGTGACTGGTGCGGACGGTGGCGACCGACATGGTTTTCTTTTGACGTGCCTGCACACCAGCAGAGTCCCCAGGCAGACTGAAGGGGGCCCGTGAGCTGCTGAGAGAATAAGGTGGGCTGTCCATGCATCTAACTCAAGATCCCTGGACATGCACTCACTGCATCCAAGAGTAAATGGCTAGGAAAAGCCAAGAACTGTTAAACTCTCACGAGTGCCTCATTCATTGAACTAATGCGCTTTGGGCAATGCCATACTTTAAGACCCTGCATTGGGACATTTGTTAGGTCTGAACTAAGGGTCAAGAAGCAGTGTAGCTGCTCAGACATTCGATAGTGAACCAGCACTTGCGCCTACACTAAATTGGATTAGTTCCTTTGTGGAAATCCTGCTGGCCCATGTGTAGAACCGTATGCCATTGATATTTTGGATTCATGGTATTGTGTTTTGGAGTGTATTAAAGATTTCACTGGGTGTGGATAGAAATTACTGTGCTGTAGTATAACTGTTGAGTTCGGAGTTTCTGCCCCCACATTACCTCCCGGCGAATACTTTGACTGCTCGTCTCGCTACTAGTGAAGGTCTAATGCTGAAGTGGTGTATCTTGGCTTCTGCTTGCAGGATCATAGTAAGTCCTGGGATAGCAGTGGTATAATGCCCAAACCCACCATCGATGGGCCCCAGTATTCCTCGCTTGCCCAGAACGGGCTCCGACACCGACTTTCTTGCTATCCATACACTAGCGTCTATTCGTTTCAGGGTGTGATCTCTCGTCCCTTTTGCTTCACTGCATTCCAAGGTGTAGCTACAAAAATAAGCTAAAACCTCTAGTACTTAAGCACCACATCGAAACACTACCCACTTAGGTCAGGTGGGTGATACTCTCTTCCATCCAAGCACTCGCAGACAGTAGAGTGCTATAAAAGGGCTGTGGAACCTCGTCAGGGGTATGAAGCGCTATATATAATGCAACTACTATACTGTACAGCCTAGGAGCCTAGGAAATGTGATACTCAGGGGAGTGACTCTACAGAAGCTGTGCCACTGCCATCTTTCAGCAACTAAAAGAACATCCAAGTCCTCACCTAGAACAAGCCAGAGGGAACACACGGCTTCGAGCAGTGAACAGGCATGAACTAATATGCGTTTCACATCAGTTGTTCACAGCAGCGGAAGTAGAGGGGTCAGCCCCTCAAAACGGCGCTGTGTTCTCAGAGACGTGTAGCCGTGTCTTGCTTCGAGAGTGGTCTTCGCCACATTCCTGCGCTGACCCAGTGAGTCATTTCCAGAGCAGGTGAAGGTCAGAGGTTGACAGGGTGGGCAGCATGGTGCATTGTCTTCTGGTCATTCCTAGGTGGGCTTGCATGAGATGCACCTGTGGATCGCCCACTGCCTGCATCAGCTGCATGATGCACAGTAGAACTAGCCTTGGATGTCTGCTGTAGGGGAAGCATGGAGGAGAAAGAGACACTGATCCACCCAGCCCTGAGGAGACCAGGCACCAGAGAAGACTGCAGTGATGGGAGAACGAATAGTTTCTTACATGTCGGTGTAGTTTTGCAGCTTGAAGACTTTCTGGATTCACTATGCTGTGCATTATTCCGCCATCTCGTGGTTGGGTCCGGATTCGTAGTCTTTTCTTTTTTTTTTTTTGTTGTTGGCCCAGGTGGGCGGCGACGCCCCCACCATTTGGTGTCCTCGGTGACGTCGTCGCGCTTCCTGCGGAAGCTCCCACCTTTGGTCGCCATCTTCGGATTCTTTTTTCTTTTCCTCTTATTGGTTTGTAGTCCATGTCTTTTTCTTTTTATCCTTCTATTTTTCTTTTGATCCCTCTAAACCTTATATGTAGTCTAGTTTTACCCTTAACCTCCTATGTTATCTTCCTGGCGGAGGCGGGTGGGATCGCTAGTGAATCCAGAAAGTCTTCAAGCTGCAAAACTACACCGACAGGTAAGAAACTATTCGTTTTGCAGTGTGAATCTTTCTGGATTCACTATGCTGTGCATAGACTTTGTAGCGGTTTTGTGTTATTGCGGTGGTTGGGTGGAAGATGAGCATTGGTTGCTGAAAATGTGCTGTAAGACCTTCTGTCCTACTTGTGCCTCTTTGTTCATCTGGATATCCACACAGTAGTGTTTGGTGAACGTGTGCACGGAAGACCATGTTGCCGCTTGGCAAATGTCTTGGATAGGTGTGTTCGCTAGGAACGCAACCGTTGCTCCTTTCTTCCTTGTTGAGTGAGCCTGGGCGGCTCCCTCTAATTCTTGTCCTGCCTGCTTGTGGCAGAGTTGTATTGCCTGTGCATTCCACCGTGCTATGGTATTTTTTGTTACAGGTAGTCCCAAGAAACTGCTTGCGAAGGAAACGAAGAGTTGTTTTGTTTTCCTGCATTCCTTTGTCCTTTCTATGTAGTGCATCACTGCCCTTCTGGCGTCCAGCGTGTGTAGCGCCTTTTCTGTGGGTGTTGATGGTTTTTGGAAGAAACTTGGTATCTGTATTGTTTGGTTGATATGGAACCGCGACACCACCTTTGGCAGGAAGTGTGGGTCCGTTCTCATGACAATTCTGTCCTTGTGTATTTGCAAGTAGGGCTCTTGTAGTGTAAGAGCCTGCAGTTCACTGACTCTTCGCAGTGACGTGATAGCCACCAAGAATGCCGTCTTTAGTGTGAGCATGTGCAGTGTAGTTTTGTGTATGGGCTCAAATGGTGATTTCATCAACTGTGTTAGCACAGTGTTGAGGTTCCAGCTTGGGGCTGGCATCCTTTTTGGGGGGGCTATTCTTTTGGCCCCCTCCAGGAATCTTTTGACCACCTGGGAGGTGAAGAAACTTTTCCCCTTTTCTCCCCTGGTGTAGGCCACTATGGCTGCTAAGTGAACCCTTAGTGACGAGTAGCTCAGCCCGCTGTGTAGTAGGTGTGTTAAGTATTGTAGTACCGTTGATTCTTTTGTGACCTTTCGTTGCAGTCCCTCTTTAAGGCACCATTGCGAGAACCTTTTCCACTCTGCAATGTAGCACTTCCTTGTAGTGGGTCTCTTTGCTTCTCTGAGTACTGCCATAGTGCTTGGTGGTAGCTTGAGGTGTGCGAATTCTAGGTCCTCAGGAGCCATGCTGCTAGGCTGAGGCTCTCTGGTTCTGGGTGGAGCACTTTTCCGTCTTGCATTGTCAGGAGGTCTTTCCTTCTGCTGAACCTGTGCGCTGGTTCCTGCGCCATTTCCATTATTTGTGAGAACCATGATTGTCTGGCCCACTGAGGTGCCACCAGTATGAGTGTCATGCTGCTGCTCCTGCATTTGCTGAGTACCTTGCGTAACAGTGGTATCGGGGGAAAAGCGTATGCAAATTCGTTCGACCAACTTATCCATAGCGCATTCCCTAGGGACCTTTGGTCCGGTTGTCTGGATGCGTAATGTTGGCATTTTGCATTCTGGAGTGTTGCAAACAGGTCTATCCGTGGTGTACCCCACTTTTGGAACAGCCGGTGCACCTCCTGTTGGTTGAGCTCCCATTCGTGGGATGCCGACGTCTGCCTGCTGAGTCGGTCTGCTTCTACATTGTCTATTCCAGGAAGGTGTATTGCCAGTAGGTCTATCCTTAGAGGGATGGCCCATCTCCAAATCTCTTGTGCCAGGCTTGATAGCGGTGCTGACTGTGTTCCACCTTGTTTGTTGATGTAGAACATGGTGGTTGTGTTGTCTGTTTGTATCAGCACTCTCTGGCCGTAAAGCTGCTTCTGAAAGGCTTTTAAGGCTAGGAACACAGTTTTTAGTTCTAGGTAGTTGATGTGTTTCAGTGCATCTTGTTGTGACCACAGCCCCCTGACGCGGAGTCTGTCCATGTGCGCGCCCCAGCCCTGCTGTGAGGCGTCTGTTGTGATGGTCACTGTTGGAGTTGGCTGTGTGAATGGCTTCCCCTGTAATATGTTCTCTTCCTTCCACCACGCTATTTCTTGCTGCACTGCGTGTGTGACAACCACTAGATCTTCCCAACTCCCTGTTGCTTGTGACCACTGTTGCTGTATCCATTCTTGGAATGGTCTCATGTGCAGCTTGATATTTGGGACTAGGTGGATGCATGATGCCATCATCCCCATTAGTCTGCTCACCGTCCTCACTGTCAGAACTTGCCCCTTGCGGTAATGACGTGTTTCCCTCAGGAGCGCTATAGTTCTCTTGTCGCTGGGGAACACCTTGGACTGTGTGCTGTCGATTTGTGCCCCTAAGAATATTTTGATCTGCTGCGGTTTTGTTGACGATTTCTCCCAATGTATTGAGAAACCTAGTCTGGACAGTGTTTGTATGACTTGTTTGATGTGATCCTTGCAGTGCCTGTATGATCCTGCTTTCACAAGCCAGTCGTCGAGGTAGGGGTATACATGTATGCCCTTTCTCCGTAGGTGCGCTGCCGCTGCTGCTAGGCATTTTGTGAACACCCTTGGTGCGGACTTGAGCCCAAAGGCTAGCACTGTGAACTGGTAGTGATTGTGGCCTATCACGAATCTTAGTAGACGTTTGTGTTTGTGGTTGACGGGTATGTGCAGATATGCGTCTTTCATGTCTATGGTCGCCATGTAATCCCCTTGTTGGATTTGGGGTATTACTTCCTGAAGTGACGTCATTTTGAATTTTTGAGTTTTTACGAACTTGTTCAGGAATCTGAGGTCCAGTATTGGCCTTAGTGTTTCGTCTACCTTTGGCACTAGGAAGTACGTTGAGTAGACTCCCTTGTTCCTTTCGTTGATTGGAACTGGTTCTATTGCTCTTTTTTTAGCAGCTCCTCTGCTTCTAGACGTAGGAGGGCGAGGCTCCCTTGCGGGAGTGGCCGGTGTCTTGGTTTTCTGCCCGGGGGTGTTTTTGGAGTTCTATGCAGTATCCGTGCTGTATGATGTTCAGTATCCACTTGTCCGTGGTAATCTCCCTCCATTGTGTGAGGAAGTTTCCTATTCGGCCCCCCACCGGGGTTGTATGTTCGGTGGTTATTTGTTTGCTGTGTGTGTTTCTTATTTTGTCCTTCTGTTGACTTCTCCTCTCCCTTGGTGTTGATAGGGGAGGGTTTGGTTTCTTTGTGGAGTCACTTTGAGGTGGGCTGCTGACCCCCTCTTCGGGACTGTCCCCGTCCGTACCCGCGTCCTCAAAAGGACCGTCCTCTGGGTTGATACTGCCAATTTTGCTGTTGTTGTCCCTGTTGGCTTTGGCCCTGGTTGTTCCCCTGGTATCCTTGTTGGGGAGATTGGTGGGAAGTGGCGGGCGCCTTGCCCCCTCTACCATTGGGCCGCCTTGAGGGGGTTCCTCTTCTCATCCCCCTGAATTGCAGTGCTCCCATGGACCTCGCAGTTTCATTGTCTTTTTTAAGCTGCGTCAACTTCTCGTCGACTGGGGCTCCAAACAGTTTCTGGCCGTCGAATGGCGTGTTCAGGATGTTGCTTTGTACCTCAGGTTTGAAACCTGAGATCCTGAGCCATGCGTGTCTCCTTTCAGTCACCCCTATCATCATCTGCCTGCTGGAGTTCTCTGCTGCGTCCAAGGCTGATTTTAGGCAAGTGTTTGCGATAGCCTTGCCCTCTTCCACTAGGTGATTAGCCCTTTGTTGGTGTTGTTGTGGTAGGTGTGTTATGAGCTGGCTCATTTCATCCCAATGCTGGTATGCATGTCTGCTGATGAGGGCGTTGGAGTTGGCGATGCGCCAGTGTATGGCTGCGTTCCTCTCCACCTTTCGTCCTGTGAGGTCCATTCGTTTGCTCTCCTTGTCTGGAGGTGGACCTGTGTTAGTGGGCACATTGGCCCTTTTCCTGGCCGTTGCCGTGATAATGGAGTCTGCTGGCACTGACCCTTGTATGTACGCAGGGTCTTTTGAGGAGTGTTTGTACTTTTTTTCGCTCCTTGGTGTAACAGCCTTGCAGACTGCTGGTTCTTTGAAGGCCTCCCTTCCCTGGTCCAGGACGCTAGGAAGCATGGGTAGGAACTAGGACCTGGTTTGTTGAGGAAGTAGGGTTTCCAAAAGGAAACATGCCTTTGCCTTCTCCTCTTGCATTTCGACGCCATACGTTGCTGCAGCCTTTTGGACGACCACATTGTAGGCTCCAATGTCGTCTGGCGGCGAAGGCCTCGAGGGATAAGAGTCTACCCCTTCTTCTGGTGATTCTGCGTCGAGGTCTTGCCAGTCTAAGTCTTGTTCTTCCGAGGGCGCCGAGTCCCGGTAAGACTGGAACTCTTCTTCGCCTTCGGCTTCGAAGTAGTAGTCCTCTTCGCCCTGTTCGTCGAGGGGTTCGGGGTTTTTTGGGGGCTCGATGTCTTCGGTGTCGCCCTCCCCGAATGCTTCGCGTGATGGCTTCGACGGAATGGCGTATGGCTTCATTTTTTCGTCGGTCTTTTTTCCGTTGCAGGATGCTCGCCATCTCTGCTTCGAGCCTTCTCTTTTTCTTCTCCATCTCTTGGACCTTTTCGGCGTCGATGGCTGAAGCGCCCCTCTTCGCGGTCTTGGACGTCGAGGATGACGCCGGGCCTTCCTTTCTGGGCGTCGAGGCTTCCTTTTCGGAGGTTACCTTCGACGCCCTTGGTTTTTTGGAGGCTTTTGCCGATTGGGAGTCCTTCACGAAGGATCCGCTCGGCTGTTTGTCCTTGGTTGCTGTTGCTTTCGTCGAGTGTTTCGGCGGCAACGCTCCCTTCGAGGACTTGGCTTCATTTCTGAGAGTGACGCTCGGGGCCTTGGCTTCACTCTTTCAAGCGTCGCTTGGGTGCTTCGGGGTCGACGTCTCCCTTACCTCCTTCGACATTTTCTTGTGGACCTCGACGACTGAGCAGTCCTCCGGTCCCTCTGCGATGTTATCTTCCTCTCCACTCGAGAGGCCCAGGTCTCGGAGCGATGGAGCTGGTCCCTGGCCCTGCATGTTGTGGTTAGCCCTTCTTTGCCTCCCTCTCACCCGGAGGGTTTTCGGGGTGAACGCCGAACACGCGTTGCAGTCTTCGCTGATGTGGTTGAGCGGCAAGCAGAGGTTGCAGACTGGGTGCTGGTCCTTCTGGGCGTACTTGTGGTGACAGTTTTGGCAAAACTTAAACGGTGTCTTGTCCATACCCGCGCTCAGGGGGCCCCCTGTGAGCGCATTCTTTGTAGGCGTCGAGATTTTGGTTGTGGACCTTCTACCTCGTCGTCCTTCTCGTCGCCTCCGGTACTTGTCTCCTCGTCCGGTGTCTCAGGAAACGATCTTCTGTGATGATTATTGAATTTTCGAGATTCTTCATCCAAACTTTCTGGAACTTCTCGTCGACGATCCAGACCCCACGGCGGAAAAAAGAATCTGAAGATGGCGACCAAAGGTGGGAGCTTCCGCAGGAAGCGGGCGACGTCACCGAGGACACCAAATGGTGGGGGCGTCGCCGCCCACCTGGGCCAACAACAAAAAAAAAAAAAAAAAAGAAAGAAAGAAAAGACTACGAATCCGGACCCAACCACGAGATGGCGGAATAATGCACAGCATAGTGAATCCAGAAAGATTCACGCTGCAAAACCCATCAAGACTGTCAAATAAGATTATGCAACTAAAGGAAAACAAGTTACAGTAATTTGTTTAGAAAGTCCAGGTAGCCAAAGAATACATCCCTAAACTGGAATCCAAAACCACATTCTCATCATTAAACAATCGAAAATTCACCTGGCTTGATAGAAAGAAAAGGTGAATCACAGATAACAATTTTGAGCTTGTAATGCTTCTAGTCGACCAGGGAGGAGTTGGTGTTTCCTGTCTGTCTCGTAGGGTCTTGAAAGAAGACAGGTATCTGTTGGAGGTCTTCCTTTCCCATTCATGTAGGAAACCCAACATTTGGACCACACTTTTGTTGGATGCTGGGCAGCCTGCCTACGTGTCAGGTCATCTGTGTCCGGAGCTCCAAGTCCTCCAACGCAATCCCATCGATCTGGGGGAAGAACAGTGGCTGAAAGTCTTTAATGTAGTCTCTGGCGATAGGGGGAGTCAATGTTTGAAAAATGTAGAGAATCTTGGGTAACAATGGCATTTTATAAGCTACTATTCAGCCTCATAGTGATAGTGCCTTATACTTCAGTTGCTAATTTTAGCGTTCACTCCTCTTTTAAGCCACTGGCGATTGATTTCCTTGGTTTTGGACAGCGTGGGTCCAAAGACAAACCAAGGTAGTTGATATTATCGATTACCCATCATAACGCGGCCAGTTTAGGTCATTGGTCAACTCTGGTTTTCAGGGCCATAATGTTTAAAATGTTCGACTTGTAAATATTGATTTTCAACCCCGACACCTTTTGATAGGCTGCACACGGGGGAGAGACCCTCGAGGGTCTGTCACAGTGAGCAAGATGTCCCGCAAAAACATGTTTTCTGTGCTCCGAATTTGTTCCCCTTAATGTGGGGATAGACTTGGATGTTCTGGGCAATGGGTTTCAGGGTAAGGGCAGAGGGGGGGAGACGGTGGGCACCCTGGCTCGTGCCTCTAGTACTATTCATCCACTGTGAGTGGAGTCCACTGATCCTAATCTTATCTCTGGGGCTGCAGTATCCCTCCAGAAGCCAGCTCATGAATCAATCCCTCATTCACACCGCCATCAACGTGTCTGCCATGAATTCCCAGTCAACCCTATCAAATGCTTTTTCAGCGTCCAGGATGACTGGAATAGATTGTTTGGACCTTGTGTTCCCTATGTCCAGGAGATGTAGGGCCTTTCTAGTATTATCCCCCGCCTGTCGATCTTGAATAAAGCCTGATTTGTTGGGAGGCACTAACTCCCCCATCAAAGTCTGCAGTCTCAGTGTCGCTATTTTGGTACGATCGACACACTCGGTTTTTTGCTTGTCTTGAGGATCAGGGAGATAGTTGATTCCAACATCGTTGGGGTCATCCGGCCCTCCTGCATCATCTTGTGGTGGACACAGTGAAGTAAAAAGAGAAGTGCTGAGCAAAGCATTTATAGAAGGCAGCCGTAAAGCCACCTGGGCCTGGTGGTCTGGAAGGCAACAATAGGGATACAGCCATTAGAATCTCTTCTTTTGTTATGGGCTTGTCAAGGCGTTCCCCATCTTCCTGTCATAGTGTAGTTGTGGCCCCCTCTAGATAGGTGGCTCGGGCTTCCAAGTCTGTGGACTCTTTCGTGTAGAGTTGTGAATAACGTTCATGAAAGCATTCAGCCGTTGCTATATCCTGGGTATGTACTTGCCAGTTTAATGATTTAACTTCAGCTATTGTGCTTTTAGCTGTTCGCGTCTTTAACAGGTTGGCCAGTTGTTTGCCAGAGTTACCTAGTGCATAGTATTCGTTATAGAGTTTTGCCAACTACCATGCTGCCCAAACAGTTTCTGGAGTTCTAATCTGGCCACATACTGTGAGAATTTTCCTCCAGATGTTTTGGGAGTGGGTCTGTTTGTGGACAAGTTCTAGCTCCCTGAGCTCTTCAGTGAGCTTTGTCCGGAAATCTGATGGTATTTTGTGCAGAGGGATGCCTCTGCTATGAAATTACCTCGAAAGATGGCTTTTCGGGCATCCCAACGAGTGTCTGCTTTTATTTCCGCTGTGTCGAGTGAAATAGGTCTGGAATGCTTGCCTTTATGTTGGAGAGTATTACTGTGTCTTTCAATAGGGAATCTTGTAGTTGCCGGTTACTCTAGTCCTGTGGGGCTTAATCCACCTGAAGGTGAGAGTGCAAGAAACCGGTCCTTGGTCTGAGACTGTGTTGGGGTGGTGGATTGTCGCGACAAGGTCTGGAGTCCATCGTTAATCTAGAAATGGGTAATCGAGCCTGGCAGTTGTTCTATGCACCCCCGAATAGAGTTAGTAATCTCGACCCAAGGGATGGCGGGTTCTCCAGGCATCGGCTAGTCCCAATTCTTCTAGTAGTAATTTGCCTGCCGTCGATAGGGTTGCAGAACCTCCCAAGCTTGATTTATCTGAGTCCCACTCCCGATCAGAAACCAAGTTGAGGTCTCCCCCTATTATAATTGGCACTGGGGAGGCACTATTATAAAATGTCCATGTTACTCAAGATTCTCAAAATTTTTCAAACATTGACTCTCCCTATCCCCCCCGAGAGACTACATTAAAGAATTTCAACCACTGACCTACTCCTACATTTGGCTAGATAAAACAGAAAGGCTCACTAGGAGAGACTGCTCACTACATCGAAGCCAAAACGGGCTGGGTGTCCCCAACTTATCCCACTACGATGCTGCAGCCCACCTTCGACTTCTGGTCCATTGGACACGGAGGAAGATCGAAAAGGGATGATGCATGATTGGCCACACAATGGCAGCGGGCCGCCTTGAGAGGTGTCTGGGCAGCCCAAGGTGTAGAAACCAAAACACTCTACAAATCACCAGGGCCACACCGGACATTTGGGATAGAATAGCTTTTAAGCACAAACTCCCTTCCTATCTCCCTTTGCCCCCTTTGGAGGGAACCAGGATTTCACCCTGGGCCTGAGTAGTAGTGGATTCTGGGTATGGAAAAGCTCTCTAAAGCAGCATGGGGTGAAGAAAAAGGCTTTACCAAACAATGGGGTCGTCTGATACAACGTTTCAGCACTGATGACAAAGAACTCACTTGCCCTAAGAGAGACTGCGGATGATAAAGATCCCAGACACCTCCAAGTTAGACGAGTACTACTCCACAATCCGGCTGCAGGAGAAAGAACTATTGCGCCAATAATCGGTGTAATCCTAGGGAATGGGGTGTGAAAAAACATATTTAAAACCTAAAAGTACTGTCTCATCTGAACTGATGGCCATGGAAAATCTGAGGCATGCAAGTGCTTTGAAATTGTTGTTGTTGGAAGGGTGGACGTCCTGTCTCTCATCTGTTGTTTGGTGCTCCCCTTCCGAGCGTCCCTGTGCCTTGTAACACCCCACACCTCTTTGCCATTCCATTATCTTGTTTCATCTTCTGTAGGCACTCATTCACAGCAGAACCAAATAGCTTGTCTCCTGAAAAGAGTGTTTTTATTACATTAGCCTTCACTCTAGGTGTAAATCCTGACAGCCTGAGCTTGCGTCTCTTCATAAAATTATGTCCATGCACAATTACCTGCTTGGTGTGTCTGCAATATCAAAGAGATGACTTGAAATATGTTTAAGATAGTATTTCCTTCTAGAATGACCAACACTGCTCTCTTCCTAAAGTCTTCAGGCAAAAGCAGCTTGAGTTCTACAATCTTCTACCTCTGTTGATGGCCACATCTTCTGAGCAGAGTATTTGTATCCTCTGCGTTGCCAATGCTCTTTTCATTTTTCTCCCTCGTAACCTTTGCCTCCAGTCTTTGCTGTCTTTTCTGGTGGTGGTCCAGTTGAAGATGGAGGATTTGCTTCCTTGCGGCCAGCAGTGACCATCAGCGAGTCTGCAGGCACATTAGTTCTAATCTACGGTGGTTCCTGTGGAGAAGCTTTATAAATTTTCTCCACACTATGGGTAACTGCTCAAGGAGGTTGGCTCCTTGAAGGTGTGTTTGGCCTGGTGGAGAACGCTTGGTAACATGAGCAAGAATTGACTTCTTCTGTGTCAGCAGAAGTGTTTCCAAAAGGAACCACGGATCAGCTTCCTCATCTTCCAGCTGTACCACCACAGGTGCCAGCCACCTGTTTTATATCGTATGGTGATAAATCATCGGGTGAAGATGGGGTGGAAGGGTAGAACTTGACATCCTCTTGAAGTAAGCCTGTCTCGACGTTATGTTAAAATCTCCCTCCTGTGTTTCCTTCTCTAAAGATACATCTGACTGGTCCTCTAATATGTCATCCTATGGTTCTTACTGTGGTTCAGGAGTGGCAGGTGGTAGGTTTTCCTCCTGTTCTACATCTGTTTCCTCTCTGGGCATTTTGTCAATCATTTAGGAAGATTTGGAATGCATTCAGGCTTTCTTTACACTCTTTTTTTACCTCGTGTGTCGCATGTTTTCAAAATCTACAGCCTTCTTTCTAGGTTTGACATTGTGTGTTGATGTGGTTTTCTTTTGGGAGGAGTTGGTATGTCCTTCCCCTTTAGAGATGTTTTCATTAAACTTCCTCTGATCCAGATTCCCTTTTGAAGTTGAGTTAGAGTGGGAACATTTGCCTGCTCTAGTGTCTTGTTTCTGGCTCAGAAGTCCCTTTGTTTTTGGACAGTTTTGACATTGATTGCTGTTTGCTTGTCTTCGAGTTCAATTGTTTTCCTTCAGACATGCTGCCTGTCTGAAACATTGCAGGTGTGTGCTTTTTCAGCATCCAGTGTTTCTGAACCTTTTCCGTTATGTCCTGGATACCTAGGTCGATCGATGCAGAGTCTTCAACAATGGAGCTTTCCTGATCCCCTGAGCCTCTTCAGTCTCGGTCTCAATGTCCCAGGTCTTTCAAGGTTAGAGGTTTTGGGTGAGCTATGTGTAATGTGCCCAGGGTTGTTTTTTTTGGACTTTTGAAAGTACTAGGCATGCTTTACATCGATCCAGCTTATGGTCCTTTGGCAAGCGTAGGTTACTCTACATGTCCTTCTATGTCAGTTTATGGTGGCACTTAGGGCAAACCCTTAATGTAGTATTTCCCATCCCTCTTGATAAGAAAACACTGGAGAAATTCTGAGATGGCTGTTGACACTCGGCTATGCAAACTCCACCCACCCGCCCCCAATACGAAAAACATGGCTTCTTTGGTCTTTGACGCTATTCTTTCGACATCTCAATCTTCTCGTCTGGGGCTGATGTCATTGTTGAGTTCCAGTTGAAAAAACTGTTCTCTGATATCCGTTGCCGAGTCTTCTCAGTGTTTTCGATGTTACTCGACCCAGAACTCTCGACTCCGCTTCTGAACCCAACAGTGGAAAAATGTAACTCAAGATGGGGGCCATGTACTTGGGCATCGTGGGCTTACACTTGATGCCATAGGGGCAAATAGGACTCCCTCCTTTGGTCGACACTCACATTGAAAAGAAACAGGAAACTTTCTGGACCCAATCTAGTAGAGTGCGACAGTGAAAAACCCTGCAGTGGCCTGACGCCTGCTGAGCAGGTGTCCTTTCACTCTCAATGCCATCCTTGCTAATGCAGGCTGCTTCGTCGTCAACTCGGAACACTAAACTGACGCTGGACGGTGTTTAATCAGGGACGTAGCTTGGGCAGTAAGATCTGGGGTGAGCTTCAGATTTTCCAGCAATCACACTGGCATATCTTGTTGAAATACATTATGAGAAGCAGGACACAAGGGGGGCTTAAAAGGCAGTGGAAAGAGAGAAGAGATTGGATTGTTAAGGGTACTTAAAACACAACAGTTTTCAAACTAACCAAGTTTAAAGGCAGAGAGGAAAGAGTGTGTGTGTGTGTGTATGCAAAAATCCAGGGTGAAATCTGACAGACACCTCAACATACCCGACTGAAAGCACCTACATCCAACTATTTACTACAGAATACATTTTTTAGGGGCGTGTAACACCCCAACTACCCCACTCTGAAGTTACGCCAATGTGTTCAATGTTCATCAGATGTAACTATATGTATTTATGTGTGTAGGAATTTATGCAGTGTGAACTTTGGTACGAACAACGGTGCATTACACAAAGGTGGAGGGAGGAAGGGGACTACCAGCTGGGAACCATCATATGGAGTGTTAGACTGGGGTGAGGCGCTTAGCGGGGGGTTCTTCAGCACCTTCCTCAACAGCAGGAATGAGGAAGCTTGCTGGGTCCGAGAAGGTGAAACGGGAGGTCCAGATTCTAAGAACAAAGCAAGAAAGTTTGTTATTGCCATCGTCTTCCTGCATTTTGTTTTTTGTCGCGAGCACGAGGAAGTTGATTCTACCATAAGTTTTATACAGACCAAAGGAGATCTTGAGGCTGCTTGCCAGAAATGGTGGTATGTTCCAGATTACCATTTTGTACATGATGCAGCAGACTGATGGTGAAATAGGCTGGTAGAGAGAGGGTGGGGGTCACCGAAGGTGAAATTCCATCAGTATCCCAACGATCCTCAATCCGTCCAGCAGTGGTGCGCAGGACGTCTTCGTGGGGGTCAGATCTGATTCCGGGACACTGGCGAGCAGAGCATTGCCTGCACCTCACATACATGGACTACATGCACACTACGCATGGTGGATGGATTACTATTAGAATTTTTAATGTTTATAAACTAGACATGTCTCTATGTTTTAGAGGGTCACAACGCAAGCCGGCAGCTAAGAGCAGAGTGCTTTGTTTTGTCGCAATCAAAATCTTAAACTCTTAAATTGTTTATGTTGGTGGCAATGGATTCTTTTTTACAGCATAAAACAAGCTGTACCTCAAACGATCAAAGCATTAAACAGATTTCAAATACCAATTTTACTTTTTGACTAATGTATGGGCTTTCCAGCTCGGAATGAATTCATGCAATAACTATGGGCTTGAGGTAATTCCAATCTAATGTATAATAATGCACATGAAAGTGACTTTCAGGATTAATGGATGCAGAGATCTGCAGAAGGGGTTTCTGCGGTTTCAAAAAAGGAATGCATTTGTCGTTTCTGGAAGCGACATTTGGATTCTGTAGGAAAGTGCAGTTTTGGAAGAAAGCTTTTTTCTGGGAGGAAGTCCTCTGTCGTTTCATTGTATTATTCCCCCAGATGTCAGTGTGGCATTTAGGTAAGATAGCCATTCGCACAGACTTATCTTACATCCTTTTTCAGTGAAAATGTGTGCTGTGTGCAGGGGATATTTTTGGATAAGGTAGACATTTTTCTAAAAAATGCAAAGTAGGCTTTTTAATTTAGATAGTTTTGCAAAGACACATTTCTGGGAGCTCAAGACCTGAAGACGAGAAGCACTCAAGAAAATCATTAAACAAGCATTTGCAATGCAATAGGTCTTGCATTTGCGCGAGTTTGAGCAATTATCCGCTTCGCTGCAGCCGGAATTCCGCCCAGGTGCTGGACATTCCGATCGCGGACGTGGCTCGGACGGCCCCCGCGCGTCGTGAGCACACGCCCACCGTGACTCATGACGGCCGGGAGCCGTCATGAGCACGGAAGAGGTTAACATTGTAAATGACAATGCCTTTTATTTAGGTTTTGGTTTTTAAAACATAAATAAAAGGTGTTGTCATTTACAATGCTAATAGCTTAAACTCTCGCAAATGCGAGACCTATTGCATTCCAAATGCTTGTTTGTAAAGGCGTCCTATGCAGCACTTTGACTTTAATGGCGCCCACGCCCCTTTCTTTAGACGCGGCTCGTGTAAAAAAATGTGCGCGTCCGCCATTAAAGTGAAAGTGCAGTATGGGGCGATTTTACAAAAAAAAAAATTGGATGTCAACTTGACAAATGTTTTTTTTGTAAAAGCGCCCCATGCCGCGCTTTCACTTTAATGTCAGCCACGGCCCTTTCTTTAAGACGCAGCTCGTCTAAAGAAAGGTACGGCCGTCATTAAAGTAAAAGCGTGGTATGGGGCGCTTTTAAAAATAAAGAGCATTTGTTAAGCAGCATAGCGCGTGCCAAAGTGCTGGGCTGTGCAGGGAGCATTTTTTTAAAATAAAGCGCAGCGTCCATGATCGGGCACTGCGCTGTCATGAAAACAGGGTGGGTTAGGGAGAGCCTGTCGTGCCTGCAAAAGCAGATAGATTAAAGACATTAAAGAAAATAGTGCTCACAGACTGTAGCGAAAACTGACTGTGTAACAACACAAGTAAAAAGTCCTGTCCTCATGGGAGGTTACCAATGCAGACATGGCGTTACTAAGGCGGGACTAATAAGCCTATTAACAAATCAGAAGCAACCATTTAGAAAGAACAGTAGCAGGAGCCAATTGATAAGATGGGCGGAGCATCAAGTCCATACCTGAATACAGCATGCGCTGCCCAGGCTCGACCTAAAAATGAAGACACAGAAATGGATGCATTTAACGGAACAGGTAATTGCTTGAAGATCGATTGAGGAAACCATCTTTATTCAGCATCTTCACACAATCAAACATGTCCCCTGTTACTGGGCATCACTGTTTCTGGGAATGTGTAGAGAAAGGAAGAGTGAGTCAGTGGGGAGTGAGACACAGGTCAACCTTTGCGGTATTTAAGGCACATCTCAAGATATGGGAAAGCACATGCAGGTCCAAGGCCGCCAGGTTCAGACCCCCCCATTCATACCCTGGATGTGAAACTCAGTCCCGGCCATGGTCCCCACTCCTGCCAGATAGACTGAAAACATGATGCAGCTTCTTGAAAGGCCCGCTGACAACAAAATGTATAAATACATAACCCTTGGCTATATGTACAGATATAGAACAAGAAGGAAGCCTGAGCTGTAACAAAAAAGGCAATTTTCATGTCAGTTTAATAATAAAACAATCAGTTAAAAAAACAAAAAGCACCTCGGCCTCCCCCTTGTCTTCGAAAAGTGTCTTCAGCAAGTGCGTTGTGTCTTTCTGTGTGCTACGGCAGTCAGCTGCACGGGGGTAGGCATGATGTAAACGCAGTGGGATGGCATCCCAAGGCAAGCACTCAATGTGAGTCACTGAAGGAGGAGCAAAGAGAAAGCTTAAGGCCGTCGCAACCTCTTCCTCCCACTGCAACCTGTCGATTGTCACACCGCTCGCTGTGCTCTCCCGGGGACACACCCCGCTTCCGGATACTGTTCCACTTGCAGCCCCCTGGACTGGATGCTGTGCCCCAGAGGGAGAAAGATCCTTCCACAACTGGTCCGATCCCCGGTTCACGAGAAGTCCTCTCAGGGCCTTGGGACATGGAATGGGTCCGAAGGGAGGACCACTGCACGCTTTTAGGATTGTCTTTGGTGCATTCCTCCTTTGCTCAGTGGTAAGACCAGGAGGAGGAGCAGGTCCTGGGTATTCCGTGATCCCAAGTGCTGCAATGGACTGGGTGACGTGCAGCCGCGTCTCAACAGACTTGCGTCTCCAGCCTTGTAGATAACAACCCTGTGGAATTAAAGAAGGGATTAGGTTATGCATGATGGAAAAATTGTTTTTATAGCACCTGCTAATAGAGTTTTGAACGTTCAAACGATTATTAGCAACTAAGACGAAGCTACGGCCACACCGCCCTGAAAGCACCTGATCTCCTATAACCAACTAAGATGAAAGGCTGCGTGAATGAGTCCACATTCAACCTTCAGTCACAGAGAGCAGGATGTGCATCTTTATTCATCCAAAATGTAAAGCACTTCTCTCTTCACTGCTCTGAACCCCTGCATGTTCATTGTTGACCGAAGGCCGCATCACCTCTCTTAACATTCCAACAGTCTCTGTGATCTGAACATTTCATGTTCAATGGCTCTCTTGATGGTTCAGCCACAGCCCACTCTCACTTCATGCATTCACCTGACCCTCTGCCCAATTATTGGATCCCCATGCACCTAATTGGTTTAGAAGTAGTAGTAATTGATTTAGGATTATGGGTCTAGGTGAGAGTGATGTCATGTGTTACGGATCTATAAAACAACGCCATGAATGGCGGTGCAAGGAAGGAACTGTGGTAATGTTGGTGTTGTTCTGGAATCATGGCATCAATCGAAACGTTGACTTAAGTTTGGAAAGTTGACTTGAGTCACGAGTCACATTTTGTCCCTGAGATAGAAGTTGCTTACCTTTCATATCGTCGTTTCTGATGGATACAGTTTTCCTCTGAAGATTCTTTATATTTTAAAATACTCCAACCTGCTACTCTGGTGCTCCAGAAATATGTATGTTCCTGCAGGGCATCACACATGTTGTGGCACACATGTTGCATAGTGCCACCCGGGAGTGCGGACAGCCTAGGATGTTTATTCAAAGGCACCTTATTATGCTCAGCTTTTCCAATATTTTTCAAATATTTGATCATGCGGACTTCTGGTCCTGATCCTCATCAGAATGAGAGAATTGTTATCATGATCTCAACACCCTTGATGAGAAAGTCCAATATGTTTTCAAGGTTTACAGCTAGAAAAGAGGACAGTGCTTGCTCAGAGTATGTGACCCAGCACACACTATGCTCAGGACCTAAAAGGTGTTTCTGCCCATTACCAAAAAATGAAACAATTTTAAAAAAGAGAATAACTTTTCATTTCAAAGTTGTGACACACAATCTGTGTCGGCACATAGAGGAAATGTGTGCTGAGTTCCTGATGTTTCGATTGTGATTTTCAGAGTGCTTGGTACCATCGGTGTCACGTCTGTTCCCGCGCGGATGCATTATTAGAAGCTTTTTTTGGTCACATAGCTTCAGGATATCTCAATTTTCAATTCTGATCAGAACAAATCTTCTAAACTGGATCATGGAAAATAGAAAGGATATATGGTAATCACGTAGTGGGCTTATTGATGACTTCTCCAAGCCCAACCACTAGTTGGTGGATTAATGGCATGTGAATCTAATTGGTGTATTCATGGCATGTGAATCTAGTTAATGGATTCATGGCGTGTGAATCTAGTTGGTGGATTCATGGCATGTGAATCTAGAACAGCTGAAAAAAGCTGAAAAAAGGCAAAGCGGACAGATTCACGTGATGGGAGCTCCCTCAGGAATGGAGACAAGAGGCTATCATCCAGTAGAGTTTACGTCCATGAAAGGAGGGAGCCACCTGTCAGGCAGTCCTAGGTATTGTAGATTCCTGCCAGGTGAGCGGATAAATTAGTAATCACAAAGAAAGAGTTCCTTTCCAGTGTGTTTGCCAGTTTGCACAATTAGGGTGACGCTCCCTTTTACTTGCTAAATTATGATAAAAAAAGCTGTGTGTCAAGCGGTGCTTCCTCAGACTTGCAAGATGTCTACTAGTCGGCCCTCAACTTGGGAGGAGTGTTTCTTCATCACAGGGGACAAAGTCAACATCATTTTTTTGGTGGAGGACAGAAATACTCTGGCTGATCTACTGGTTATCTTCTTAGAAAAGGGGGTACCAATAGGTGCAAGAGGGCCAGATGCATGAAAGATGTTCTGTATTATGGTGCAACTTTACATACAATGAATCTAAATGCAAATTGTTGACATAATCAAAGGTCGTCCTACCGCCCTCCTTTGATCCCTTGATCGTAGTTGGACACTTCTGCTTAGAAAGGCAGCCACAACCCAGACTGTCTGGCGGCAAAGCCATGAAATTCAGGGTCGATCTGGAGGGACATGGTCCAACCAGTCATTGTGAGTCCTCTTCTGTGACAAATAAGGGATCGGTAAGCTGCATTTTGCCATCATTACATCTCTTCTATGACCGCTGAAGTCCACATCAGTGGAGGAAGACCACCACCAACCATCAGAAGCAAGGTTGAGGAGTGTAGCCAGGTTTGACAGGGTATCGAAACCACCCCATCCCCTCTTTCCCTCATCGCAGTGTCAGGACAATCACTGGTCAATCTGTCAATATAGTACTTTTTGGACAAGGTGGTAACATTAAAGTTCTCCAGATCTTTCCACAGCTTCTGACTTCACTCGGCCAAAATGGCATTTTCATTGGAATGAGACAGTCTGATCGAGGCATTCTGATAGATAGAATTTGCTCTGGATTCAGTCAATTAACTTCAACTATATCTTTTGTTATGTGGTGTGGGAGAAGGTAGGTGGCTCTTCGCCCTGCCCAGGAATCAACAGGATATCACAGTGAAAAATACAAAGACAGCAGAGCCCTTTTGCGTGCAGTACTTTGTACTGGGTAAATGGCAGATGGGTATCCCTGGAGACTGCTCAGATGTCTGGGCGCAGGTGGGTTACCTGCTTCTATTTCAAGGGACGTCGAGGCATCACCTGATTTTGTGCACCTTATTTTCATCACTTGAATGTGATGTTGATGGACCAACGGGAAGGGTTCCGACAATAAAACGGAAATTACACCAGCGGCTTAATGTGGCAGTGAAATGTGGGGGTACAGTAAAAAACGCTTGTCTGATGCCCAGTGGAAAGAGATATTTTGCACTTGCCTGACACCCAGTAAAATATCTGGGAGTCAGTCAATGCACGTGTCTAAAGTAGTGTAAAAGCACCTGACATCCAGACTACACTGAAGCCCATTACTTAACAGTCTGCACTTGGAAAAATCACAAAATTCCCTAATCCAGTGAATTACGTCAGCAATCTCAATGATTGCGCACATACTTGCTTCTGTGCAGTAGGTTCTTCTCATATGATGTTTTTTTCCCTAAATGAGGGGATATTCCCAACTACTCCCAAACAGGACGTTATTGCTGCATAATTGTTACAAACGTGGCTAGAGTAGAAGAGCACTACATGGAACACCACCGGGATACAGCGCTTGTCCCACACTGGGACCAGGTGTCTCCAAGACAGCTAACTATTGTCCACACAAGCACAGCAGCCCTTTCGGGGGACACTGGAGTGTGGGGGTTGTCGCTCTAGAGTCGACGCTGTTTGCTCCCACAATGGTAGAACCCGGAAGGCCAGGCTCGGATTGTCAAGGGGGGCCATCGGCTATAGGCGCATGGGCCTATGGCCGAGGACAGTTAGTGGGCCGGTTGGTTGGTGGAATAGGCAGCCCCACCTGCCTGGGCCGTCACCGTCTCCACTTTTAAACGTGGAAACTGTCTGGGCATAGGTTACACCTCATTAGTACCCATTGAGCACTCAAATATAGCAATAAGCAACAGAAAGGTGACCAGTACAGCTGTGCAAAAGGCCTTCCACTGCACGGCAACACGTGTCACTGCAGTTTTAGTAACTTTTGCACCGTTTAAGCTAGAAACTATTTTTTTTGTTAAAACCAGCAGATTATGCGGAAAATGATGGATTATGAGGCAAATGCGGCAAATCTCTAATTATGCAAAAATCACTGTGGCCGCCCAATCGCATAATTCCAGTGGCCCTGCACATACTGAACTTAACGGGATGCACATTAAGTGAAGCCGGCCGGCTCCTGGTCGCCAGGTGTGGCAGTGGCCTCAAGGAGCTGCTAATGGGAAGTCATTAGCACTTGCTTTCAAGAGGACTGGGGTAGGGGAGCTCACTGGAGAGTCGGAATGGTGGGGGTTGGCCAGCGAGGGAGCGCCTCCGTTTATTTTTCCCCCCTCACCTCCATGAAACAGGCAGAGATAAATTGGTCTCTTCCGTTCTCCTTTGCCTGCAGATATCAGTTACTGCAGTCAACGGGGAGAGGTTGTGGCCTTAGAGACTTTGAAACTGGGGAACCAGGTTCAAGTCCCAGTGTCAGCTCAACATCCTGTGATTCTGGGAAAATCTTTAATCTACCCGGGCCTAAAAAACATTAATCCACCCTTTTGTAAAGTTATCTGGTGCTCATGTAAAGCGCTCCAATGCCTCTGGGCCAAGTTTGTGCTATATAAATACTGCATGTATGTGCCACTGTTTTCTATTTTTGCATTTACACATTAGCATCATAACCTTTGTAGGAACTTGCACATGATGCTAGCAGCAAGTAAAACAAAAAACACAGATGCACCTTTCTCCAGTATCTGAGCGTTAGAGAGCTTTTCTCAAGTACTGTAAAAACAAAAATGCTGTGAATATCTTAAAAACCCAGAGTGAGTGTAAAAGGCAGCCTAGGTCTGTGGCATGTCCTGTTTCCCAGCGGAATGTAATCAAAACACCCACAGCAAACCACAGGATAAAAAAGCAATTAAAAGTGGGTGGGATTCCACGTTGTGAGGTTTCCTTCCACCTACCCACTGGAAACAGGAGACGTACAATCTCTGTGAACCTGGCAACATCAAGATTGCAGCCCTTGCACTCCTGGGCCCAGCGGTGAGACTGCTGCCCAGAGTGGGTATAGCACAGGCCCTCCATTGTGGCCCTGCGGATTTAAAAGTGACCCACACCAAGAATTAAGAGACACAGGCAGTATACTGTAACCGCACACCAGCACCTCCCAGCGGCTGAAGAGCGCTGTGGCGAAGGACTGGAGGAGTGAGAGAGAGTCTAAGAGTTAGGGGCATCATAGGGAAGAGTGAATGAATGTCACTGCATGACAGCTGATCCTGGAGGCCTTGGCAAAACCGTTGAGACCGGCACTTAGAGAGGCCTGCAGCACTGCACTTACCACGCCTCCCAAAGAAACAAAAATAAAAGCAAGAAAGATCCATGCCACTTTTTCTCTTCCACGATGCCCTCTGAGTAGGGGGGAGAGTGATGTGGGGATGATGGACACAGCAATTGAGGCCCTAAGGGAATCGAATCATGTCAGCCCTAATCAATCAGTCAATCAATCAAGGGTTTATAGAGTGCACTACTCACCCGTTAGGGTCTCAAGGAGCTGGGGGAGGGGGAGTGCGCAGCTCAGATGGGGTCATTCGAAGAGCCAAGTCTTGAGGTCTTTCCTGAATTGGTTCAGTGTCGGGCTTCGCCGGAGGTGAAGGGGGAGATCGTTCTAGGTCTTGGCTGCTAGGTAGGAGAAGGACCTTCCACCCGCTCTGTTCCTGTAGAAGCGTGGGACGGTGGCTAGGGAGAGGTCGGCTGAGCGGAGGTTTCTCTTGGGGGCATGGAAGGAGATGCGGTCGTTGAGGTATTGTGGTCCGATGTTGTGGATGGCCTTGTAGGCGTGCGTGAGCAGCTTGAAAGTAATTCTTCTTTCGACGGGGAGCCAGTGGAGGTTGCGGAGATGTTGGGTGAGGTGGTTGTGCCGTGGGATATCGAGGATTAGTCTGGCTGCGGCGTTCTGGACGGTCTGGAGTTTGCAGAGGAGTTTTTTGTTGATTCCAGCGTAGAGGGCGTGCCGTAGTCCAGTCTGCTGGTGATGAGGGCGCGAGGGACCGTTTTCCTGGAGTCGGAGGGTATCCATTTGAATGTTTTACTTAGTATGCGGAGGTTGTTGAAGCATGCGGAGGAGACGGCATTGATCTGGCGATTCATAGTGAGCGATGAGTCCAGTATGATGCTGAGGTAATGGGAATGGTCTGTTGGTGTGGGTGGGTTTCCGAGGGCGGGGGGCCGCCAGGTGTCGTCCCTTGCAGAGGGGGTGGAGACGAGGACTTCAGTTTTCTCTGAGTTTAGTTTCAGGCAGCTGTTCTTCATCCAGGTGTGACGGCTTCCATCCACTCTTGGAAGTTGTGCCTGGTGATGTCGGGTTCCTTGGTGAGGGAGAAGATGAGTTGGGTGTCATCGGCATAGGAGTCGATGTTGAGCCCATGGTTTCTGACGATGGTTGCGAGGGGGGCCATTTAGATGTTGAAGAGGGTGGGGCTGAGGGAGGATCCTTGGGGTACTCCGCATCGGTTCTCTGTTGGTTCTGATGGAAGGATGGGAGTCTTATTCTCTGTGTTCTGCAAGTGAGGAATGAGCGTATCCAGTCAAAGGCCTTTCCTTGGATGCCGGCGTCGTGGAGTCTGGTGGCTAGTGTGCGGTGGGAGACGGTGTCGAAGGCTGCTGATAGGTCTAGGAGGATGATGGCTGCCGTTTGGCCTTGGTCGAGGAGGGCGCGGATGTCGTCTGTGGCGGCGAGGAGGGCGGTCTCGGTGCTGTGGTTGCTGCAGACTCCGGATAGGAAGGTGTCCAGGATGTTGTTGGCTTCGATGAAGTAGGCTAGCTGTGTGTTGACGGCCTTTTCGATGACCTTGGCTGCGAAAGGAAGCAGCGAGATGGGCCTGAAGTTCTTGAGGTCCGTCTGGTCTGCGGAGGGTTTCTTTAGGAGGGGGTTGCTTTTGGCGCGCTTCCAGTTGTCGTGGAATGTGGCGGTCTCGAGGGAACAGTTGATGGTTCGGCGCAGCTCGGGTGCGATGGCTGTGGCGGCCTTGTGGAAGATGTGTGGCGGGCAGGGGTCTGAAGGTGCTCCGGAGTGGATGCTCTTCATTGTCTTTAGGGTGTCTTCTGTCGTGAGTTGGGTCCAAGTAACTAGGGTCTGTTGGGTGGTGTCGCTGGGGGTGGGGGTTGAGGCGGTGCAGATGTCTTGGTTGTCAAAGTTGTCGTAGAGTGTCTTGATCTTGAGGTGAAAGAAGGAGCAGAGTCCTTGGGAGGGAGGCACGTCTGTTGTTTCGCAGTTGGGTTTGGCAAATTCCTATATGATGGAGAAGAGTTCCTTGGAGTTGTGGGCGTTGGAGAGGATTCTGTCTTGGAGGAAGTTCTTCTTTGTGGATTTGATGAGTTGGTGGTGTGCCATGGTGGCTGTTTTGTAGGCGGTGCATGTTTCCAGGGTTTTGCTCTTTCTCCACGTTTTTCCAGTCATCTGCAGATTCTGGCAAACGGTGAACAGCCTTCAGAATCCAAGAAGACCTAGTATTAATTCTCATTTAACTGAAAAAGCTTGGGCTGATTACCTTTGGCATCACTTTAATATAGCACCAAGGGACATAACGGGGCCACCTGAACCCAATAGAAACGCATCAGATTGGGCCTTATCATTGGAGCCAACTAATATGGCCTTCACAGAAAAACAAATTATAAGAAGGATAGCGAAAGGCAAGAAAGAGGGGGCACCGGGTCCTAATGGTATCCCACCCATTCTGTATAAGCGAAACCCGGAATACTGGGCAGCGGCCTTATTACCGCTATATAAACAGATCCTAGAAACGGAGATAATCCCCGAATCATGGAAGTGTTCAATAATAGCCCCAATTCATAAGAAAGGCAGTATAAACGAAGCAAAAAACTACAGACTCGTGGCCTTAATAGATAATGACGCCAGTCATCTGCAAGAGCGCTTGGATTCTTGGAGTGCCGTGGTAAACCAATTTGGTTTCTTGTTGTGTCGTTTTGTAGTCTTCTGGAGGGGGGCGAGTGTGTTGGCGCAGTTGTCGATCCATTGGTGGAGGTTGTTTGCCGCGGTGTTGGCGTCTGTCGTAGTTGGGGGTGGGTTGCGGTGAGGTGTTCTTCGGAGACTTTGTTCCAGATTCTGCGTGGAAGGCGGCGCGCATGCTTGTGAGCGGTGGGTTTTCTAAAAGAGAAGTGGATGCAGTGGTGGTCGGTCCAGAGCAGTTCCGTGGTGTGGCTGAAGAAGATGCTGTTTCTTCCTGTGAAGACGGGGTCGAGTGTGTGTCCTGCTGTGTGAGTGGGGGCGGAGACGAGTTGCTTCAGTCCTATGTCAGTGAGGTTCTCTAGGAGGGCGGTAGTGTTGTGGTCGTCGTAGGGGCCAGGCGGTCTTTAGACGAGGGTTCCGCGGAGCATCATTCCGGGGTTGGTCTGGATCTGGAAGTGGATGTGTTCCGTGGGGGGCGGGGCGTCATTCGAGTCGGTGGTTGTCGTGCGGAGGGAGCTTTTGTGGATGATGGCGAGGTCTCCTCCTGGGCGGGTGGGGCGGTCTTTTCTCAGGATCTTGTATCCGTCGGGGATGGCGGTTGCGATGTCGGGTGCAGAGCTGGCGTTGGTCCAGGTCTCTGTGAGGAAGGCGACGTCAGGTTTGTGAATATTGAGGAGGTCCCAGATTTCTATGGCGTGTCTGTGCAGGGAGCGTACGTTGAGGAGGATGCAGTTCAGTGGTTTGTGTGCGTGGAGTCCGGTGGGCTGGGGGCTACTGCAGGGGTCCGCAGGTGGGTGAAGGTGCGGCTGCAGTGTCGGCAGGAGATTGGGCCTTGGGTGTTGCTCAGCGTCGAGAGCTGGCAGTTGTTGCGTCCAGGGTTGAGAGCGTGGAGGGTGCTGTGGTCGTAACAGCGGGGGGTCGGAGGACCAGGGTTCCTGGTGCCGGGCGCAGACTGGCTTGCCTTTGGCGCACCAGCGGTGTGCCCGCTGCGCACGTCTGCTGCGTGGCCACGCAGCGGCTGCCATTAAGTAGGGGGAGGGCGATCAGCTGGGTGGCAGGAGCGGGAGCAACACGCTGGGGGGAGGGGCAGCAGCGGGGAGCACGGGAAGAGGGAGCGATACGAGGCAAAGAGAAAAAGTGTCAAAAGAGGCCTAAAAGAGGAAAAAAAGAGTCAAAAGGGCAAAAGAGAAAAAGTGCCAAAAGAGACAAGAGGGAAAAAGTGGCAAAAGAGAGAAAGAGGCAGGAGAGAAAAGGGATGTATGACGATACCACGCATGCATTACATCGCATGCCATTAGATCGCGGTTTTAACAACGCAAGTCCTTACAACGACTTGCGTTGGAGGGCGCTGGACTTAGGAGTAGTTTAATTTACTATTCCAACTCCAGCCTACGTACAGTAGGGAAGGTGTTGGATAGTAATTTAAACTACTCCTTGTCCTATAGCGCGCTCCAGTGCAAGTCGTTGTAACGACTTTCGTTGTAAAAACCGCAATCTAATGGCATGCGATGTAATGCATACGTTCTAAAGGTTGTTTCCCGAGAAAAGAGGCAAAAGAGAACAGGGGACACAGAACAGAGCAAAATAGCAGAAGAGCAGGGTGCTCTTCCACTAGACCACCAGGGATGAGGCGCAGGCAGGAGCCTGCGGGTGGAGAAGGGCCTCGAACACCTACCTGGCAAGGAGGTCTGGCTCAAGGGCAGACCCTTAACAGTGGAGCTGCGCGGGGGAGAGCAGTGACACTGACCTAAGAGATCAAGACAACCGCTTTAGAAACGAAAATGGCCCCATTGACCAGCAACTGTGCTAAACAGAGGGGACAGTACAGGATAACAAGATAAGAATTGATTAGCTGGAAGCCTCAGTGATAGCGCTGAGGATGATAACAAGAAGCTCAGGGGATTCAAGGACTGTGCCGCTCTCGTTCTGATTCATAGGGAGTCACAAAGTGAACGCCTGGAAGATCAGATCTGAGCAGCCAACATCCATCTTCTGGGGGTTCCGAGAAATCTGGTGAGGAAGCCATAAAGACTAGAATCGATAGGATTTTGAACTCGAAGGACCTTCCTATGGAGGATGGCTCTAGAGTTATAGTAAAGTAGGCATATCAAATCTCCACAAAGAAACTAAGGAAGTGAATCTAACATAGCGGAACTTTGAGCCTCACAAGAAAAACATATTTTCAGAAGGGCATCCAGTTGCAAGACAGCCACCATAGATGGTGACCCAATTTTGATTTTTCGAGATTGCAGCTGACAGAGCATGAGACAGAGAACAGGAGACAAAGATTGCAGGTCATCAAGAAGCAGCTGCTTAAGTTAGGCCTGCAGAATCTCTTTGTCATCCTGTCAAGATCAACGTGATCCCAGAGGGTAAATCTCATGCTTTCAAACAGATTCGAGCACCAGAGAGCTTCTCACAATGAAAGTAAAGGAGTGGGGATAACTTGGGCGGCATATGAACTAGGCGCTGCTACATTGGACTAGACCCGAGCTGCTGCTGGGACTGGCATGACTGTATCATGCCCGTAGGGCAGAGACTGAGGGAATCCTTTCAGTTTGAGACGGAGTGTTACCCCAGGTTGTGATGGTTTTTTTTCCCCTTTCACCTACCCCGCCTCTCCCCTGCGCTCCCACCTCTCCTCTATCTCAGTTGCTATGGCAGGGGGTCATAGTGGGAATACAGTGGGAGAAGTCAGAGATAACACATATTGTATTCCTTTACTTGAGTTATGTTCACCCCTCTGTGCTTTTTTGGAGCCCTTGGTTTAGGTATACAGGGCGTTACAATATTAAAAATGATTTAATCCTACAGTCAATGTATTCTGTAATTGTTCTTAGCAAACCTACAGCCCTTCTTCATGACATGTGGAGGCAGTGACATGCTGCGCCACATTGACCATCCTATCCAGTCGCGTCGATCTTGGCAGGTTCTGACACAATTACTTGTGATCATCCCAAGTGTTAACTCTGATAATGAGGCACCAAGGTAGAGTTAGCAGGGTTGAGTAACAATTTCAAATATCCAGGTATCACTTTCATGTCCTCTTTAGAGGTTTTTCAAACATAAGTAGTTTTCATTAATGATTTTGAGCAAATCCTCTACAAATTACAGAATTGGCACTAATTCTCCTACATTTATATTGACCTGGCCCCCTAAACTCTAACGAGCCTGTGCACATGGCCTGCAGTTAGATCCAACAAGTTCCCTCAGCTTTACCAGTACACTTCCCCAATGACATGCAACCCCCTTGTGCACACACAGCTCTGTCCGTCCAGCTCATCCCGGACCAGCACACATCCTGGGTAAACCCAGCTGTGCCAGTGTACCTCAGCACTTACCTGCACATTCCCTGTGTCCATCCAGCTCTGCCTTTGCAAATTAACCTCGATATACATGTACAACATGCGCACACAGCTCTGTCAATGGGCCTCAACCCTGATCTCCAAATACCATGTGCACACAAAGCCCTATTGCTGCACCTCAAATGTGACCTGCATGTAAACAGCTCTATCAGCCCCCCTTAATCATGACATGTTCATACCTTATGTGCGCTCAACTCAGTGTACTTCATTCCTGACCTGTACATCTTGCACTACCAGTGCACCTCACTCTTCTAATCTGCAAGTACACTATTCACACACAGCCTTACCAGTGAACTCGGTCATCAAGTGCATTTAAGTTGCACAGGCAGCTTTACCATTGCTATTCGGTCTTGAAAGCAAAGCTCTGGCCTTGTGTGAGTATGAGCCCTTGGGGCCTAATAATGAGCAGGATACATAGCAAACTGAGGGTCAACAGGATCCTCAAGGAATTGGATTTGAGCAGCAGCCTTGATGACTTAGACTGAGCATGGCCCTTACTGGGGCCCTTGTGAGTGAGTAGCTCATGGGGCCTGGGGTTGAGCAGGAGGTTTGAAGTTCTGGTGGTGAGTGGGAGCCTCGTGGCACTGGAGTAACCAGAGCACCAGTAGAGTAGAGGGTAAATAGAAGACAAAACATCAAGATCCACCATATGGGTAATGATCTAAATAATGAAGTAAAGGGCCTATAGAGGGTAGGGGAAAAGAATAAATTGTGTTCCTATTCCATGATAGGACATACACAAACGTTGTTTAAATACCCTCACACATCAAAAGGACCCTTGATGTCATGCTTCATCATTGGGGTCTTCCCATCCCACTGTGGGATGGGGCGTGCTACAACCTGCGACTGCGCGGGAGCACTTATCTAAAAGACTATGTGTGGTGCAGGGGTGGTGAGAAGAAGGGTCAAAAGGTGAAATTAAAAAGGAACTGGCCTCATGGACATAAAACAATTTAATAGGTCATTGAGGCTGAACCTGTTAAAATAGTGATTTGGAAAAGTCATGCATATAATGAGCTGACTTTCCTAAAAGTCAACATGTTTCGAAGCTCAAGGCTTCTTCATCAGGACTAAGAAGATCCCTTCTGCGCTCACTTATTGCTTTAAGAAGTGAGCCTCAGGTACGGATGAGCAGGAAGAAGTCACTCGTTAATGCTGTCAGACAGAATTTGCCCCATACTGCTCACCCGCGGCTCCGCTGTATATACATATGACAGCATTAACGAGTGACTTCTTCCTGCTCATCCGTACCTGAGGCTCATGGGGCAATACACCCATTCATACATTATTAACATATAGTACTTACTGATTTACATTTAGAAGTACAAACAGGTACTTTATACTGCATGAATAACTGCATTTCCTTTTTGTATATGATTATTTTCACTTCTTAAAGCAATAAGTGAGCGCAGAAGGGATCTTCTTAGTCCTGATGAAGAAGCCTTGAGCTTCGAAACATGTTGACTTTTTAGGAAAGTCAGCTCATTATATGCATGACTTTTCCAAATCACTATTTTAACAGGTTCAGCCTCAATGACCTATTAAATTGTTTTATGTCCATGAGGCCAGTTCCTTTTTAATTTCACCTTTTGACCCTTCTTCTCACCACCCCTGCACCACACATAGTCTTTTATATAAGTGCTCCCGCGCAGTCGCAGGTTGTAGCACGCCCCATCCCACAGTGGGATGGGAAGACCCCAATGATGAAGCATGACATCAAGGGTCCTTTTGATGTGTGAGGGGTATTTAAACAACGTTTGTGTATGTCCTATCATGGAATAGGAACACAATTTATTCTTTTCCCCTACCTTCTATAGGCCCTTTACTTCATTATTTAGATCATTACCCATATGGTGGATCTTGATGTTTTGATAACCTTTGACCTGAGGAGGACGTATCCACCGTCAGTGTCCCTAGGGGCACTACCTCTTCTCTCCCTAACTTTGTTTTTTGTGGTAAATAGAAGACTCCTGGAACCACATGGCCCTTAATGGGCCAGGTCAGAGTGAGCAATAGCTACAGGGCCTAAGGATGAAGAGGGCTATCAGAGCGAGAAGTATTCCAAGAACAGCAGAGAGAGCAGTAACCTCTGCGGTCCTCTCTCACGGATCTGAGTGTGAGTAAGAGTCTAATTGGACCACCAGTGGAAAAGAGCTTAAGAGTTCTGAGGGTACCTGGGTTTGTTGGGAACTAACTGATGATGTGCTAGAGCCTTCGGGTGTTAGTGAGCGACAGCATTTGTATTTCACCCACCACCCCAAAGGGTCTCTTCGCGCTGATTTAGTATAAGCAAGTACATATACTATAGCCTTATAGCCTGCTGTAGCGGGCTATACCGGCTATTAAAGGCCCGCTCCAGCGTTAAAGCCCTGAGCCAAAGGCGAGGGCCTTTAACAAGGAAGCGGGACTTTAATAGCCGGTATAGCCCAGCTACGGAGGGCTATAAGCCTATTAGAACATTCTGCCACTAGAGGGCAGAATGTTCTAACAAATAAAACAAAGGCTTCAGGGAGCGCGAGGGGATTGAAATCCCCTCAGGCTCCCTGAAGCCTTTGTTCACAGCCACAGCTGTGAACAAAGAAACATTGGAATGTTGGAGCTCCGGGCTTATTCCAGCCAAATATAAGCCCGGAGCTACTCCATTGTTTTCAATGGAGCTCCCAACATTCCAATGTTCTAATATAGCCTTATAGCCCGCCGTAGAGGGCTATACCGGCTATTAAAGGCCCGCTCCTGCGATAAAGGCCCGAGCCGAAGGCAAGGGACTTTAACAAGGGACCGGGACTTTAATAGCCGGTATAGCCCTGCTACGAAGGGCTATAGAACATTCTGCCACTAGAGGGCAGAATGTTCTAACAAATAAAACAAAGGCCTCTCGAAGCTCGAGGGGATTTAAATCCCCTCGAGCTCCGAGAGGCCTTTGTAAAACATTGGAATGTTGCTCTGCAGGCCTTTACCGGCCCGTAGAAGCATGGAGCACTCCATTGTCTACAATGGAGCTCCCAACATTCCAATGTTCTAATAAATCATATACCCTAAGGGTGCAGATAAAGTCTCAAGACCTAAGAGTGAGTAGGAACCTCTGGAGACCTGCTGGTTACTGGGAAGTAAGGATCCTTAAGGATGAACAGAAACGTTACAGACTGGTGGCCGACAGGACATCCAGGGATGTAACATTGAGCACGGGCTCAGGGACCTAAGGTTGAAAGGAAAATTCATAGACCTCAGGGTGAGAACGAGATTTATAGCCCAGAAGATGAGCACCAGGAAATCGGTTGGTGTGATGCCATGGAATAATTTTGTTACCAGTTTTGATAAAGGTTATTGCCCCCAAAAGCTTTAAAACAAAATGATTACAGCAAACGGTTGCCAACATTACCTCCATGATCCTAACCAAGCAGTGTTTTGCAAAAGGTTGCGATCTGCGAATGCGGGCCAATCCAAACCCTGTCGAGGACTAATCAGAACTTTACTTTTTCAGCTTTTATATGGTGGTCTTGGATTAAACCATTTGTTAAATCTATAGGGTGCACTAAAAGAACCCTAGAAGGGTAAGATATAATGTAAGCATTGAAAGATGACTAGGACACTCAATAACTATAAGCCAACCCTGCTGTGTCTCCATCTTACCTTCACAACGGGGTCTCCTTTTTGTAGTTGAAGCCACTTGTCGGTCCCTCGAACTGTAACTTGATGGCCTGCTTCAGGTGCAGCTGCGGATCCATAGTGGTGATGGAAATGATCGGCTCCGGGGCATTCTTCTCGGACCCACCACCGCTGCTCAGCTTCTGCGGAGAGTAGGAAGGGCTTCCCTGCAGGCTGTACTTTGGATTGGTCAGAATGCCGTTCCTTTTCAGTTCCCGGTCAGGGGATCCGTAGTTTGGGAATGCTGTGATTACGTCTCGATTCAGGCCATGCTGAAGTTTCTCTTGGTCCGAATATTGCACCTGATTAATTCCCAAAGAGGTCATTACGGAGTTCCACCTCTCAGACCCCGTCGGCACATTTACAGGACTCGCGGTCTTGAAGTTCTTTTCCAGGACACTGCTCAGCCCAGATTTTGAGGGTGTGCCTGGGCCCCTTCTAGACTTGGGGCTTTCGCTGATATCTCGACTCAGCACTGGACTGGCCATGGGGGCATTGCGAATTGACCTAGGGCTGAAGGAGTCAGAGATGGTGCTCTGGGGGCTGGTCTTGGGCTTACTACTTCTCATGGTGGAATTGGGAGAGATCATAGAATGGCGGCTGCGACTGCGCGGAAGAGAGTGCTGCTGAATCTGCTGAGTGAAAGTAAGGCTGTCGATAGGGATTGTCTGGGCCGTGGCCAGGGAATGGTACGTAGAGGAAGTCATAATGGAGGAATTCTTGGAGCTCTTGAGTGAGTTGTCAGATACCAGAGACTTGCACCGCCCGACTGTGGACTCTGGGGACAGGGAGGGACTGCTGCCGGTTTCAGTGCGATTTTGCTGGGCTGAAGTTTGCAAGTCACCACCTACAATGCTTGGGCTTCCTGAGCTGTTAATGGTCAACCCTGAGGACTGGGTCTTCATGGTCGAGGTATTCTCTTTCGTTTGCGGCATGGGGCCGTTGTAAGGGGGGGCTCCATGCCGCTCCAGCAGCTTCATAATCTTCAGGTGGCCACGTTTCCCTGCCACCCTCATTGGTGTGCGTCCATACTGATCAGCATGGTGGGGGTCGGCCCCCTTCTCCAATAGAGTCCTCACGACTTCCGTGTGACCTTCCTGAGCAGCAATGCAGAGGCCTGTAGCACCTTGATTGCACGCATGATCTACATGTGCGCCACATTCGATAAGAAACTGGACCACCACTGCGTGGCCCTGCCAGGCAGCTGAGTGCAGTGCCGAGCGACGCTCATTGTCCAGAGCATTAACATCTGCCCCATAACGCACAAGAAGCTTCACCATCTCCAGGTAGCCCTGCCAGCAGGACACGTGCAGCACAGTCCTCCCCTCAGGGTCCATGTTCTCCAGGTTGGCCCCGTTCTCCAACAGCAGATCTAACATTCCCAGCAGGTTCTCCAAAACCAGAAGATAAGTCATGGGACGTCCCTCTGCGTCCTTCAAGTTGACGTCTGCCCCTCTCCGCAGAAGCAGCTCTACCAAGCTCCTTTGGGTTTCTAGGGTTGCTACACACAGAGCTGTCCTCCCGTCATAACCTTTGTGATCAATAGGTGACTTGTTGTCCAGGAGGAGTTTAAGACAATCAAAATGTCCCTCTTGAGCTGCCAGAATCAGGGGGATCCGGCCATCATTGTCAACCTCAGTGACCTTTGCGCCTTGCTCGGCAAGGGCTGCACAGACTGCCAGATGACCCTCGAAGGCAGCCATGTGGAGAGGGGTCCATCCCATATCATCACGATGGTTCTCGTCCAGTCCACGGTCTAGAAGGGTCTTTACCACATTTTCATTGCCTTGGGCTGCCGCAATGCTTAGCACCGTCCGACCCTCACTATCTATGGTGTCCACTGCTGCCCCCCAGAAGAGAAGTGTATTTACAACTGCAGTGTGGCCCATGGAAGCTGCAGCCAACAAGGGAGTCCTGCCGGTGGCATCTGCATCATCCACATCTGCTCCACCTTCCAGCAGCAAGTCCACCACATCAGCATGCCCTTCGTAAGCGGCTACTAAGAGAGGAGTCATGCCATCGTGGTCTCTGTGACCCACGTCAGCACCATGTTCTAGAAGAAGGCTAACCACATCTGCATATCCTTGGCTAGCTGGGACACAAAGGGCAGCCACTGACAAGGCGGTCCTTCCATCAACATCTGCATGGTTGATGTCTGCCCCGTGCACCAAAAGGAGCTCCACAATTTCACGGTGGCCCATGTATGCGGCTGCTATCAAGGCTGTCCGCCCTTCGGTATCCATCTTGTTGACCTCCGCGCCATGCTGCAGTAGGGTAAGTACTATGTCCTCGTGGCCACCCCAAGCAGCGGCCCGTAATGCTGTCCTGTTGTCTGTATCTGTGCTGTCTGAATCGGCACCTGCGCGCAGCAAGGAAGCCACTGCCTCAGAGTGTCCACCCCAGGCTGCAGACCGCAGAGCGGTCCATCCTTCCTGATCCGCATTATTAACGTTGGCCCCATGCGCGATCAGGCAATGCAGCACTTTGGTGTGACCCTGCCTGGCTGCCAGGGCAAGTGGAGTTTGGCCATTGCCATCAAGTACGTCCACATCAGCACCTCGGGAGATCAGCAGGTTCACCACCTCAAGGTTGCCGCTGTGTGCGGCGCTGGCCAGCAATGTCCTGCCGTTGGAGTCTTTCTGATTGACACTAGCTCCATTCTCCAACAGCATGCGGATGGAGTCCTCCCGCTCCAAGGCTCGGTGAATGACACTGGAGGAGTCCGCATCTTGATGGGCGGCATAGGCACCAGCTTTCACCAGCAGCTGAAGGACCTCCTGCTCCACGGGCAGCTCCCCAGAAAGGCAGTCGGCGACAGGCGTCCCGCACCACAGCATCCACAGTGCCAGCTGGCAGGGCTCCAAATGGAGATTGGAATGGAGGAGATGGAGGGCATACTCTTGGACTTCCTTGGGTTGCAGGTCTCCAGCTCTGCAGCTCAAGCCCATTGCCAGCATGCCATGGCCCTCTGCTGCGTTACACAGGTACTTCTGAGTGCAGTATTTCACATCCAGCAGCCACTCCGCGAAGCTGTGGTGGAAGAGGATCTTTGTGCGGTTGGGACCTTCCACCAACAACTTCGAGAGGGAATCCAACTTGCGCTGGAACTCGTCCCAACAAGACGAGGTCATCTGCTTGGTCCAGACGGCAGCATAGAGCTCCTCTGGCGTGAGCGGGTGGTGGGCGGCCAGCATGACATTGAGAAGAGGTTGTATGCGGGCGAACTGCTTCCGGGTAAAAAGCCTCTGGCACAGCCAGAGGTAAAGGCCGTTGAGGGTGCCTGGGATGTCCCTGATCTCACGCAGGATGATGAAGCTCTCAGAGACACCATCCAGCACGCGCTCCAGGTACAGAAGGCATCCATTACTCTTGATGTGCAGTTGGTTGAGCATCTCCGCCGTCTCTCGCGTCAGGTGCTGGCGCAAAGCCTCCTCATGGTCCAGCCGGCATAGGATGTACTGCTGGACGTCCGTCACAATGTGAGCCTTGCGTAGGTCGTCCAAGCAGATCTTGCGGAACCCTAGACAGAGAAAAGAGAGAAAGGAGTTTAATGAGAAAATATGACACCCAAGTAGAAAATGAGAGGACATTTCAGGGCACCAAAGACACAGGCAAAATGTCACAGATTCAAGATCAGCACAATACCCCGAACACAGACATTTACATCCAAAGTGAAAACATACAGGTGCAGAATGTCAAATCAGAACAAACACCTTCTTGTCAAAATTCATGAACAAAAAAGCCAAACATCTAAGGTACACTAAAGGTGCAAAGGAAAATCCTATTTTTAACTTGTAGTCAGGTAGCCGTTGAGATTTGGAACATGCTCTGCGTGGGCAGGCTTTAGCATTAGATCAAACAGCAGCAGATTAATGTCAAGCTTTGGTGGCCACAAACACACCCAAGCAGGCCAAAACGGGTGTTTAAAAGGACCCCTGCATCAACAACACAAGATAGGGTGAATGGAATGTGCAGGTACAGTTGTGGGCGAAGGGGCAGGCAGGCCAGTCACAAGCGCATGTGAGGGTCCCATCTTGGCATCCCCTCAAGTAATCCCTTTAGTAAGGGTCCCATCTTGGTACCCCCTCAAGTAATCCCATTAGTGAGGGTCCCATCTTGGTCCCCCTCAAGTAATCCCTTTAGTGAGGGTCCCATCTTGGTACCCCCTCAAGTAATACCTTTAGTGAGGGTACCATCTTGTTACCCCCCTCAAGTAATCCCATTAGTGAGGGTCCCATCTTGGTACCCCCTCAAGTAATCCCTTTAGTGAGGGTCCCATCTTGGTACCCCGTCAAGTAATCTCATTAGTGAGGGTCCCATCTTAGTACCCCCTCAAGTAATCCATTTAGTGAGGGGCCCATCTTGTTCCCCTCAAGTAATCCCATTAGTGAGGGTCCCATCTTGTTACCTCATCAAGTAATCCCTTTAGTGAGGGTCCCATCTTGGTACCCCCTCAAGTAATCCCTTTAGTGAGGGTCCCATCTTGGTCCCCCTCAAGTGATACCTTTAGTGAGGGTCCCATCTTGGTACCCCCTCAAGTAATCACTTCAGTGAGGGTCCGATATTGGTACCCCCTCAATCAATCCTTCAAGTGACGGTACCATCTTGGTCCCCCTCAAGTAATCCCTTTAGTGAGGGTCCCATCTTGGTACCCCCTCAAGTAATCCCTTTAGTGAGGGTACCATTTTGGTATCCCCTTGACCATTAGTGAGGGTCCCATCTTGGTCCCCCTCAAGTAATCCTTTAGTGAGGGTCCCATCTTGGTCCCCCTCGCTTCGAGTAATCCCATTAGTGAGGGTCCCATCTGGGTCCCCCCTCAAGTAATCCCTTAGTGCGGGTCCCATCTTGGTCCCCCTCAAGTAATCCCTTAAGTGAGGGTCTCATCTTGGTCCCCCTCAAGTAATCCCTTAGTGAGGGTCCCATCTTGGTCCCTCTCAAGTAATCCTTTAGTGAGGGTCCCATCTTGGTCCCCCTCGCTTCGAGTAATCCCATTAGTGAGGGTCCCATCTGGGTCCCCCCTCAAGTAATCCCTTAGTGCGGGTCCCATCTTGGTCCCCCCTCAAGTAATCCCTTAAGTGAGGGTCTCATCTTGGTCCCCCTCAAGTAATCCCTTAGTGAGGGTCCCATCTTGGTCCCCCTCAAGTAATCCCTTTAGTGAGGGTCCCATCTTGATCCCCCTCAAGTAATCCCTTTAGTGAGGGCCCCATCTTGGTACCCCCTCAAGTAATCCCTTAAGAGAGGGTCTCATCTTGGTCCCCCTCAAGTAATCCCTTTAGTGAGGGTCCCATCTTGGTCCCCCTCAAGTAATCCCTTTAGTGAGGGTCCCATCTTGTACCCCCTCAAGTAATCCCTTAAGTGAGGGTCCTATCTTGGTCCCCCTCAAGTAATCCCTTAAGTGAGGGTCCCATCTTGGTCCCCCTCAAGTAATCCCTTAAGTGAGGGTCTCATCTTGGTCCCCCTCAAGTAATCCCTTTAGTGAGGGTCCCATCTTGGTCCCTCTCAAGTAATCCCTTTAGTGAGGGTCCCATCTTGTACCCCCTCAAGTAATCCCTTAAGTGAGGGTCCCATCTTGTACCCCCTCAAGTAATCTCATTAGTGAGGGTCCCATCTTGTACCCCCTCAAGTAATCCCTTAAATGAGGGTACCATCTTATACCCCCTCAAGTAATCCCTTAAGAGAGGGTCCCATCTTGGTCCCCCTCAAGTAATCCCTTAAGTGAGGGTCCCATCTTGGTCCCTCTCAAGTAATCCCTTTAGTGAGGGTCCCATCTTGGTACCCCCTCAAGTAATCCCTTTAGTGAGGGTACCATCTTGTACCCCCTCAAGTAATCCCTTTAGTGAGGGTCCCATCTTGGTCCCTCTCAAGTAATCCCTTTAGTGAGGGTCCCATCTTGGTCCCTCTCAAGTAATCCCTTTAGTGAGCGTCCCATCTTGGTCCCCCTCAAGTAATCCCTTTAGTGAGGGTCCCATCTTGGTCCCCCTAAAGTGATCCCTATAGTGAGGGTCCCATCTTGGTCCCCCCTCAAGTAATCCCTTTAGTGAGGGTCCCATCTTGGTACCCCCTCAAGTAATCCCTTTAGTGAGGGTCCCATCTTGGTCCCCCTCAAGTAATCCCTTTAGTGAGGGTACCATCTTGTACCCCCTCAAGTAATCCCTTTAGTGAGGGTACCATCTTGGTCCTCCTTCAAGTAATCCCTTTAGTGAGGGACCCATCTTGGTCCCCCTCAAGTAATCCCTTTAGTGAGGGTCCCATCTTGGTCCCCCTCAAGTAATCCCTTTAGTGAGGGTCCCATCTTGTACCCCTCAAGTAATCCCTTAAGTGAGGGTCCCATCTTGTACCCCCTCAAGTAATCTCATTAGTGAGGGTCCCATTTTGTACCCCTCAAGTAATCCCTTAAGTGAGGGTCCCATCTTGGTCCCTCTCAAGTAATCCCTTTAGTGAGGGTCCCATCTTGTACCCCCTCAAGTAATCCCTTAAGTGAGGGTCCCATCTTGTACCCCCTCAAGTAATCTCATTAGTGAGGGTCCCATCTTGTACCCCCTCAAGTAATCCCTTAAGTGAGGGTACCATCTTATACCCCCTCAAGTAATCCCTTAAGAGAGGGTCCCATCTTGGTCCCCCTCAAGTAATCCCTTAAGTGAGGGTCCCATCTTGGTCCCCCTCAAGTAATCCCTTTAGTGAGGGTCCCATCTTGGTACCCCCTCAAGTAATCCCTTTAGTGAGGGTCCCATCTTGGTCCCCCTTAAAGTAATCCCTTTAGTGAGGGTCCCATCTTGGTCCCCCTCAAGTAATCCCTTAAGTGAGGGTCCCATCTTGGTCCCTCTCAAGTAATCCCTTTAGTGAGGGTCCCATCTTGTACCCCCTCAAGTAATCCCTTAAGTGAGGGTCCCATCTTGTACCCCCTCAAGTAATCTCATTAGTGAGGGTCCCATCTTGTACCCCTCAAGTAATCCCTTAAGTGAGGGTCCCATCTTGGTCCCTCTCAAGTAATCCCTTTAGTGAGGGTCCCATCTTGTACCCCTCAAGTAATCCCTTAAGTGAGGGTTCCATCTTGTACCCCCTCAAGTAATCTCATTAGTGAGGGTCCCATCTTGTACCCCCTCAAGTAATCCCTTAAGTGAGGGTACCATTTTATACCCCCTCAAGTAATCCCTTAAGAGAGGGTCCCATCTTGGTCCCCCTCAAGTAATCCCTTAAGTGAGGGTCCCATCTTGGTCCCTCTCAAGTAATCCCTTTAGTGAGGGTCCCATCTTGGTACCCCCTCAAGTAATCCCTTTAGTGAGGGTACCATCTTGGTCCCTCTCAAGTAATCCCTTTAGTGAGGGTACCATCTTGGTCCCTCTCAAGTAATCCCTTTAGTGAGGGTCCCATCTTGGTCCCCCTCAAGTAATCCCTTTAGTGAGGGTCCCATCTTGGTCCCCCTAAAGTGATACCTTTAGTGAGGGTCCCATCTTGGTCCCCCGCAAGTAATCCCTTTAGTGAGGGTCCCATCTCGGTCCCCCTCAAGTAATCCCTTTAGTGAGGGTCCCATCTTGGTCCCCCCTCAAGTAATCCCTTTAGTGAGGGTCCCATCTTGGTCCCCCTCAAGTAATCCCTTTAGTGAGGGTCCCATCTTGTACCCCCTCAAGTAATCCCTTAAGTGAGGGTCCCATCTTGGTCCCCCTTCAAGTAATCCCTTTAGTGAGAGTCCCATCTTGGTACCCCCTCAAGTAATCCCTTTAGTGAGGGTCCCATCTTGGTCCCCCTCAAGTAATCCCTTTAGTGAGGGTACCATCTTGTACCCCCTCAAGTAATCCCTTTAGTGAGGGTCCCATCTTGGTCCCCCTCAAGTAATCCCTTTAGTGAGGGTCCCATCTTGGTCCCCCTCAAGTAATCCCTTTAGTGAGAGTCCCATCTTGGTCCCCCTCAAGTACTCCCTTTAGTGAGAGTCCCATCTTGGTCCCCCTCAAGTACTCCCTTTAGTGAGAGTCCCATCTTGGTCCCCCTCAAGTAATCCCTTTAGTGAGGGTCCCATCTTGGTCCCCCTCAAGTACTCCCTTTAGTGAGAGTCCCATCTTGGTACCCCCTCAAGTAATCCCTTTAGTGAGGGTCCCATCTTGGTCCCCCTCAAGTAATCCCTTTAGTGAGAGTCCCATCTTGGTCCCCCCTCAAGTAATCCCTTTAGTGAGAGTCCCATCTTGGTCCCCTCAAGTAATCCCTTTAGTGAGGGTCCCATCTTGGTCCCCCTTCAAGTAATCACTTTAGTGAGGGTCCCATCTTGGTCCCCCTCAAGTAATCCCTTTACATTGCTGCTACGAGGCTCGACCCGAAATTTTGAACGTTCAGCAAGTCCTGTATTAAAGGTCCACTTTTCACCGGGCCGCTTGTAAAGGACACGTCACACACAGAAGTATATATGCGCGTATCCTTCCTTGACATGCTCAGCAGGGGACCCTTAGTTAAGGGGATGAAACAAACCTTTTACTGGGGGGGAGCTGCTGGGGAGTTTCCTCAAAGCATGCAGGTAAAAAATGTCAGTACCTCTAGCCTAGAAGCATGCTTCTACCACGGAGGTGTACAACATTTTCTGTAATAAGAGCTACTTATGATCAATTAAAATCATCCCAAGCTACTAATATAAATAGTGTTGTGAATAGTGACCACATCAGACAAGATTCCATTAGTAGCCACCCCATTGAAGATTGCTAGCCATGGCCACCTCAGTGCATCAGGCAGGTTAGCCAGCAGTAATGCAAAAGAGGCTTAGTCAGTTTGAATGCCTTTACACAGGTAATACATAATCGCTGTAGTGTGAATGCCCCAGGCTCCATCTTAATACCAGCAGTAAGGTTCAAATATATTTTGGCAATTCAACCATCTTACTCCAAACATCAGCTTATGAGTTCTGAAAACACATTTCCGTTTTGAAACTGACAGATGCTTATAAAAGGGAAAAACAACATCTATCGTGATTGACAGTTCAACCAACCAATGGCTGGTGAATGGGGGTTGGGGGGAGGATCAACATGTGAATGAAGCTTAAAAGGTCCAATGGCTGGGGAGCCCGGCCTATTCCCCCCTCTACATATTGTTGTAAATTCGGTGAAACTGCTGCAGGTGTAGCCAGACCCAAAGGGGAGCAGCCGAAACAGATGGCGGATACAAGCAGGCGGTGAGCACTGAGGTGACGTGGACAAAGAGGTCAGTGAGTTATATATATATAAAAAAAAAAGGGGTCACCTGGCAAATAAAAGAAGCAGGCAGTGGGATCCGATGTCACTCGGATACTGGACAGACGGCCCTGATTAAACACAGAAAAAGGTAGTGGGCGCGGACATGGCAGGAAAGAAAGCGGGCGGGAGTACCGGTGTACCGCGAAAGAAAGACCCGGAGGGTTTAGTGTCCTATGACAGAAGCAGACACTGACGTCACGTGAGAATGGCGGGCAGTGGGAACGGTGTCAGCATGACAGGTGGCAGCAGGCACCGGTGCCACTGAAAGCAGAGGGCAGCAAGTACTGCTCAACCATGAACCACCCGCCGGAGCCGGCCCTGCAGACACCTCTCTTTGGTCAATCGAACTTGTTTATTTCTGTCAGTGTGTATATTTTAACCGTGCTAAACTCTCCTCTGCACTGCAAGCCGTCTCTGCCCCTTCACACTGCTTCTCTTTAATGCAAGCGCTTTAACGAAGTCTGTGGCGACATGTAGCGCTTAAAAAAAAATACATACTATACATGCCCAGAACTAGGGAACATGTTACACTGTGGCCTTGCGACGCCGCTTCTTTAAGAAACAAAACACCTTTTTAGCTCTAAGTGGTGAAATGAAAGGTCAAATGTCACGTTTAGTCGGATTTAATAATCCACACACTAGAAGCCGGCTTCGGGCGAACTGAAGATCAAAGATGAAATACTGGTACAAGTTCAGAGCTGTGTGTACACTAAGTCATCAGATGAATCCACGTCATCAAGGACACCATGTTCCATCCCTGCACTCTCATTCTGTCCATTGGATTATGGGAGTTGTAGGCCAGGTTCACGGCAACTGAGCCAAATAGAATTACACTCTGATTACAATGGCATGGAGCAGGGGAAATGAAATAGGATATATGCCTTCATAGCCTTCGAAGCTGTCAAAGCCCTGAGAGCAGGGGCGTCCAATGTGGGTGCAGGACGGCCGGACCCATGCTGACCTTTGAGGCTAGCCACATCGGACCAAAGTGAAATGTCAGAGGTTATCTGTAAAATATAACATGAATGCAGACCTCCTGGACCCACTCTGGACCCCAGAGCCCTTCACCTCGCCATCTGAAGAGAGCTATGCGACTCTTACTCAGTGTAACACTGCGTCTTACTGAGAGGTACCAAAACGGGAAGTGAAGCAGCCAAGTATTTTTAAAAAACAATACAAGCAATAGCCACGAGATGGCAGCACTTACACTAGGAATAGATAACATTCTCCTTCAAACCCCACTACTAATAATGTTTCGATAAACGCTTCATAAGTCGTTCTAGCCATTTCTGGGGGCTCTAAACAATGCGTGTTATTAACCAAATAAAGCACAGTCATTTGTTAAGAGTGGAGCATCACCCCTCACACAAACAAAACATCTCAGACCTGTTTCTAGGTGAGGCAGCACAAACCACTCTGTGCGCTGCTAGAAGCCCATATCCTTTGCGAAGCAGAACTACCGCCCCATCTCCCTTTCCCCGACAAAGTCCTGGAGAAGTCCATCAACCTCCAACTCACCGATCCTCTGGAAACAAACAAACTGCTGGACCCATCCCAACCAGGCTTCAGAGCCAACCACAGCACCGAGACAGGCCTTACCGCCGCAACAGATGACATCCGAGCACTACTCGACAGAGAAGAATCACTCACCCTCATCCTCCTGGACCTCTCCGCAGCGCTCAACACCGTCTCACACCATACACTCATCAACCGACTACGTAAGATTGGAATCACAAACGATGCGCTAAGATGGATGGCATCCTTCCTCACGGGACACATCCAAAGAGTCCGACTCCCTCCCTTCACCTCACAACCCAAGCACACAATCTGTGGATTACCCCAAGGCTCGTCCCTCAGCCCAACCCTCTTCAACATCTACATGACACCGCTCGCAAACATCGTCAGAACACACAACATCATCTCCTATGCCGATGACACTCAGCTCGTCCTCTCACTCTCAGCAGACACCACCGCGACGAAGACCAACTTCCACAACTGCATTAAGGATGTTGCAATATGGATGAAAGACAACTGCCTAAAACTAAACACAGACAAAACGGAAATACTGTTCTTCGGAAAACACACCGCCCTCTGGAACGACACCTGGTGGACGGAGGAGCTCGGACCCACCCCCACGCCGAAAGACCACGCCCGCAATCTTTGGGATCATCCTGGACAGCGAATTCTCCATGAAACGTCAGGTCAATGGCGTCTCCTCAACCTGTTTCCACACAATCCGCATGCTCCGTACAATCTTCAAATGGCTCCCCATCAGCACAAGAAAAACGGTGATGCAGGCCCTCATCACCAGCCTGCTTGGCTACGGCAATGCATTCAATGCCGGCACCATCACCGAACTTATGCAAAGACTCCAGACAATCCAGAAAACAGCAGCCAGACTAATCCTCAACCTGCCCAGGAGAACACACATCACCCAGAACCTGAAAGACCTCCACTGGCTCCCCGTCCAGAAGGGATGCCAGTTCAAACTCCTGACCCATGCCTACAAAGCCCTCCACAACCAAGGCCCAGCCTGCTTGAATGACTGCCTGATCTTCCACCAACCCACCAGAAACCTCTGCTCCGCACACCTCGCCCTCGCTCAGACACCATGTATCCACCGCAGACGCTCCGGACGATGCTCCTTCTCCCACCTGGCCGCCAAAGCCTGGAACACCCTCCTCCTCCGCACTACACCTAGGCTGACCCAATTCAGGAACGGACTCGAGACCTGGTTCTTCAACAGATACCTGCAGCACAGCGCCTGGATACCCCCGGGGTGATAAGCCATGCAATACAAATACTACTTGATCGATTAATTAACTGCAGCGCAGACGGTTTTGACCAGCGCAATCGCTCTCCTTATTGGTTTTAACGAGAGAGGGGGAATCAGATGTGAAACTTTTGGCCCACAATAGTGAAGGCTGGACGGAGGCCTGCGAAGGACAGCAGATCTCAATCCCCGCATTCTAATTCAAAATGTGCCGTCACTGTAACCCCGGACTCCTCCCCTTGATCAAGAGGTGCCAGCTCTGGCACAAAGTGTGGCACACTGAGCTGGGCAACCGGGAGCATGCACCGATCCATGAAGCCCGCATGGCACTGCACATTCTGCAAATGATTATCACCCGCCCTTGCCAGGTGACATTCATTCTGTGCTTTGCGACCACATGAGCAGCGGCAAAGAATGCGTGTGGCCCCTGAAGAAGCACAAAAAGGTGGGGGGACGTCCCTTGGTGAACACCTCCCCTTGTGACTCCCAAGCAGAAGGGAGTCATACTCCATCGGAGGGGTTTGCAATGCGGACATTGCTATCTGCGCTGGCACCTGGGAATCACATTGCACTTTTTGTGTCGCATATTTGCGCTTTGCGTTCACAAGGTGAGATGCGCTGGGTTTCTGAGTGACTCTCACCTTTGTCCAAGGCCCCTTGTGATTTTCTGTTGTAACTGAACCCCTCTTGTAAGATGGCGCCTCATTCCATACCGTGACTGCCCCTCCGGCCCACAGTCACATCAGAGCATTAGGAAATGATGGGAAAGGAAACAGGGGACCCTGTAGAAGCAACCGAGGACTACTATTCATGGCTCGGAGAGCAAGGACTGAATGACCATCACCAGCAAAATCACATCAGGGAAGGACTGATCGTCATTCCAAGGCTCAAAATCACTGTGGAAGAGGACGGAGTGTCAGCACTGATATGTAGACAAACAAAGCTAGCCAACACCACAGCCTCAAACTCACAGCGGAGAAAGACTGAGAATTATCACTGGCTCAAAATCATATCCGAGAAAGACTGAGTGCCATCACTGGCTCAAATCCTATCCGAGAAAGACTGAGTGCCATCACTGGCTCAAAATCATATCCGAGAAAGACTGAGTGCCATCACTGGCTCAAAATCATATCCGAGAAAGACTGAGTGCCATTACTGGCTCAAATCATATCTGAGAAAGACTGAGTGCCATTACTGGCTCAAATCATATCCGAGAAAGACTGAGTGCCATTACTGGCTCAAATCATATCCGAGAAAGACTGAGTGCCATTACTGGCTCAAATCATATCCGAGAAAGACTGAGTGCCATCACTGGCTCAAATCATATCCGAGAAAGACTGAGTGCCATCACTGGCTCAAAATCATATCCGAGAAAGACTGAGTGCCATCACTGGCTCAAAATCATATCCGAGAAAGACTGAGTACCATTACTGGCTCAAATCATATCCGAGAAAGACTGAGTGCCATTACTGGCTCAAATCATATCCGAGAAAGACTGAGTGCCATCACTGGCTCAAATCATATCCGAGAAAGACTGAGTGCCATCACTGGCTCAAAATCATATCCGAGAAAGACTGAGTGCCATCACTGGCTCAAATCATATCCGAGAAAGACTGAGTGCCATCACTGGCTCAAAATCATATCCGAGAAAGACTGAGTGCCATCACTGGCTCAAAATCATATCCGAGAAAGACTGAGTACCATTACTGGCTCAAATCATATCCGAGAAAGACTGAGTGCCATTACTGGCTCAAATCATATCTGAGAAAGACTGAGTGCCATTACTGGCTCAAATCATATCCGAGAAAGACTGAGTGCCATTACTGGCTCAAATCATATCCGAGAAAGACTGAGTGCCATTACTGGCTCAAATCATATCCGAGAAAGACTGAGTGCCATCACTGGCTCAAATCATATCCGAGAAAGACTGAGTGCCATCACTGGCTCAAAATCATATCCGAGAAAGACTGAGTGCCATCACTGGCTCAAAATCATATCCGAGAAAGACTGAGTACCATTACTGGCTCAAATCATATCCGAGAAAGACTGAGTGCCATTACTGGCTCAAATCATATCCGAGAAAGACTAGGCGCCATCACTGGCTCAAAATCATATCCGAGAAAGACTGAGTGCCATTACTGGCTCAAATCCTATCCGAGAAAGACTGAGTGCCATTACTGGCTCAAATCATATCCGAGAAAGACTAGGCGCCATCACTGGCTCAAATCATATCTGAGAAAGACTAAGTGCCATCACTGGCTCAAATCATATCTGAGAAAGACTGAGTGCCATCACTGGCTCAAAATCATATCCGAGAAAGAATAGGCGCCATCACTGGCTCAAATCATATCTGAGAAAGACTGAGTGCCATCACTGCCTCGAATCATATCTGAGAAAGACTGAGTGCCATCACTGGCTCAAATCATATCTGAGAAAGACTGAGGGCCATCACTGGCTCAAAATCATATCCGAGAAAGAATAGGCGCCATCACTGGCTCAAATCATATCTGAGAAAGACTGAGTGCCATCACTGCCTCGAATCATATCTGAGAAAGACTGAGTGCCATCACTGGCTCAAATCATATCTGAGAAAGACTGAGGGCCATCACTGGCTCTAACTCACCTCAGAGAAGAACTGATCATCTCCACTGGCTCGAAATCACAAAGAAACCTTCCATACACTACAGCCCTAACACTCTTATGGAGCTCCAAGGGGACGGTAAGCTCTGCTCCGGTTTACGCATCGATCCCCACTTAGTTCAGGGAAGTGAGCTGTGCTCAAAATGTGGCCTTACTGCCCAGCTTACTTCTCTATCTACACAAACTCACACTACCGCTAAGGCACAACACAAAAAGGTATCTTGTGTTCTCATCAATGTTAGATCATTAATTAAGAATGCTACTGCTTTTCGAGAACTCTTGGAATCAAACCAGATTGAAATAGCATTTGTCACAGAGACTTGGGCAGACGCCTCCTCGGACCCAGATCTTTTATTGGCCCTACCCTTAGGGTATAAAATTAATTAATTAGATCGGGTAGAGAAAAAAGGAGGGGCATCACCCTTATTCTTAAATCCAGTTTTAAGTCATGTATTAATACAAACTTCGACATTAAGGATTGTGAATCGTTTAAGTTTAAAATTGAATTGTATGGCCAACATTCTTTCAGTGGGATTTTGCTTTATCGACCGCCCAAACCTAAGGCCGCTTTTTTAGATAACCTAGGCACCCTTCTAGCTCGCAAAGCAGAGCACCCCAATTTCACAGTGCTAGGGGATTTAAATTTTCATCTGAAAAAAACTGCTGACCCGGAGACAAAATCACTTTTAGACCACATGGAGAGTGCAGAATTGTGCCAACTTGTGAAGTGGTCAACTCACAGAGCTGGGCACTGTTTAGATGGCATTTTTTCAGATAATCCCTCTCTACGCTGGACCGGAGTTTTGCCCATGATCTGGTCAGATCACAAGGCAGTTCTATTTGACATGCTTCTGCCGCATAAAAACCATTTCAAAGCCCCTAGAGAACCGTATGTCAGTCGCCCTTGGAAGAAAACTCCCTTAACCCTATTCTTTTAGATACCTTACCTGACCTGTCCGCGAACGCCGACTTTGCCACAGTTCAATATTGCGCCTGGCTTGACTAGGCCATGACACAACTAGCGCCCCCCAAACAATGTCTCCGATCCAAGAGGTTACCATCAGAACCCTGGTTCAATGATACACTGAAAGCCCACAAACAACTCTGTCGCAAATCAGAGAGGAAGTGGAGATTGGATAATAACGCAAAGACTAGAATGGAATATAAGTCATCTCTCCAAACCTACAAGAAACGTATCCTCCGGGAAAAGGCTTCGTACTTTGCCAAGGAAATTGCAGCGGCCAACAATTGTACTAAAGCTCTGTTCACCACTATAAAAAAAAACTAGCAAAGCTGCCGAATGCGCCTGACATCAATATTAGTCAAGAATTCTGCAACTCCTTAGCAGAATACTTTCAGCATAAGGTCAAGTCTGTCTTTGACCGGTTTGCACAGCAGGATAATCGCCCGGCTCAGACAACAGCCCAGCTTAATAAGATGCAAGCAGTTTCTCATGAATTAACACAAGATTCTTCTAAATCAGTCATTCAGACTCTCTCCTCTTTCTCCATGTTAACTGTGGAACAAACCGTTAAACTCATTGTGGCGACATAATCGGGCTCCCCGTCAGACCCATGCCCTCCTAAAATCCTGCATATCTCGCCTGAAATTATAGCCATCCCATTAACGGCGATCTTTAATTCAATGTTCTTAACTGGACATTTTCCTACAGAATGGAAGAAAGCTTCTATTCTTCCCTTAACAAAGAAACCCAACCTGGAGGCCAAGGAGACTCGATTACGGGCCAATATCTAGACTCCCGTTTCCCGCAAAAGTAGTGGAAAAGGCGATGAACACCGAACTTTCGTTTTTTATTAATGAAAACACTATTCTGGATTCCTCCCAGTTTGGCTTTTGTGCTCAGCATAGCACAGAGCTGGCTCTAATCACTGCCACAGAGGAGCTTAGGCTGATACTTGATGGTGGGGGAAACGCAGCTCTGATCCTTTTGGACCGGTCAGCAGCCTTTGATACAGTTAATCATGGGCTGCTGCAGGAGCGACTGGCTTCCATCGGGATCAAAGGAAGGGCGCTGTCCCTGCTGGGCTCCTTTTTGTCGGAGCGTTCTCAGGAAGTGGCCTTGGGAAACATGGTGTCAGCTCCCTTTACGCTGCCTTGTGGAGTTCCCCAGGGCTCTTCCCTGAGCCCAACTCTCTTTAACCTTTATGTCACCCCTCTTGCCAGCCTAGTAAGAAGCTATGGCTTTACCCTGGCGTCGTACGCGGACGACACGCAGATCATCGTCTCGGTAAGCAGTTCAGCCAGCCAGACAGCTACTAGGTTTCATGATTGTATGTGCCACATAGCAAACTGGATGTCAGATAACTGCCTGAAGTTGAACTCAGCTAAGACTGAAGTTTTGTTGCTGGGGAACAATCCATCCTTTTGGACAGATAACTGGTGGCCGGCCCAACTTGGCACCCTGCCCAAACCGGTGCTCAAAGCCAAAAATCTTGGCGTGATCTTTGACACCAAGCTGTCCTTTGAGGCACAAATCAATTCGGTTACCTCAGCATGTTTCTTCATCCTGAAAATGCTGAGGAAAATCCTCCCGATAATACCCATGGACCTAAGGAAGACGGTGGTAACAGTCTTGATATCCTCAAGATTGGACTACTGTAATGCCCTCTTTTCCAGTGCCCCAAAGCGCAGCATCAACAAACTGCAAACAGTGCAGAATGCTGCAGCAACAGTACTGCTGGGCATCTCCACATTCAATTCAGTCTCTGCGTCTCTGGCCCGACTCCACTGGCTACCTGTAGTCAAGAGGATTCAATTAAAATCTTTGTGCATCGCATTCAAATCCCTCAACAAGTTGGGGCCAACACATCTGGCAAAATTTCTAAAGTCATATGTCCCGGCCAGAGTCCTTAGATCCACCAACACAGGAAATCTACTTGTTTCTAGAGTCAGCAGGGCCAGATGGGGCGGCAAGAGCTTCACGGCTACAACGGCTAGATTATGGAACTCCCTACCCACTATGCTGAAAAAAGAGCCCAGTCTCCTCAAATTTAGAAAAGGCCTTAAAACATGGTTGTTTTCAGCATAATTTTTTACCTCAGTGTCCGCTCTGACTTATATGTACCTCAGTGTCCGCTCTGACTTATATATACCAAAGGCAGCGCCTAGACACCTCCGGGTATTTGTTCGTGCTTTATAAATTTCTTATCATCATCAAGAAGGACTGACCATCACCCCTGATTTAGTTTCATGGCGGACAAAGCTGGCCATCACCACTGCCTCAAACTGAGTAAAACGACTGATCACAGAACAGAGGAGGAATGACCATCACCAATAGTTCAAACTCACTGCCTCAAATTCTGAGCGGAGAACAACTGATCACAGAAAAGAGGAGGAATGACTATAACTAATGGCTCACACTCACCGTAGAGAAGAACTGACTGTCACCACTGGCTCAGACTCACAATGGAGAAGGACTGATCACACAAAAGAGGAGGAATGACCATTAACTGCAAATAATGTGACGTTCCGTATAGGTTTCCAACCACCGGGAGGTGAAAGACAATAAAACTTTGTTTTATACCAGGAGTCTCCAACCTTTTCTATAATAAGAACTATTTATGGAAAATAATATCATTTGTGCTTTAACAGTGACCACATCAGACAAGATTCCATTAAGGTCCTCCCATGTAAAATGACCCTCAGTGCACCCGGCAGGAGAGCCGGGGGTAACGTAAAGAAAAGGCTTTGTCGATCAGGGATGCCTTCATGTGGGTCATACTTAAATGCCCCTGGCACCAAGGTAATAATATTAGTAATAACTTCCCAACACCACATGATTTATCACTCAAATATCAGCTATAAATATATTTTGGAAATACATCAGCTGATTAGTTCTGAAAACAAACATATTTTTGTCTCTAATGCACGCTTTCAATTCTGGTATTCACATATTAATTCAGTTAAGCACGGGCTTCTTGACTGTTGACTACCTCAATGCAGTATTGTAGGCTTTTCTTTTGGTCTTCGCATAACCTGTAAAGCGCTCTGATATCTTATACTACCTTTCATACCCAAGTCCCTTGGAATATTTTTTTCAGGATGCACTGACCCTCACCCACGAAGGTGGCATGCTTCATCATCGGCTTGTGCTCCACCTTGGGTGGGAAGTGGAATACCCAACAGCCCCCTAAAAGGGGGTTCTTAGGTGGAGGTCTTTTCTTCCCTAATTCGCATAGAATGGGGATATAGTGGAAAATAGGACAATTTTAGGTGAGGTGTACAGAAAGGGATAAATGGACACCTCTCTCACCCGGGGCACAGGTAAAATGCCCGACCCCTGCCTGCCAACGACCTGTCATGAGCCATCAAGTCTCCCCATAGCCTGGCACCAGGACAGGAGACACCCTTCACATGGGGAAGGAGGGGGGGAGGGGGGCTCAGGTGCAGCACGCATCAGCAGAGTCTGGAACTTGGCTGGGAAGTATCCCAATCATGGTGTAGAGTATGTGAGTTTTTAAGCCACTGGGCAGCAAAAAAGAACAAGCATTAGCAAAACCAAAAGATCTCGTTTTTGGGACCTACTGGCGTTTCCAATGTTTTGGGCGACGCCGAACCGCATCCATTAGTTGAAAGCATGTTTTTTACTTGTGCTGTTATGTATTGGGTTGTGGGGAGGAGTACAATGATGCAACTGCTGTAGGCAGTCGCACCATCTGTAGACGCATGTATGCATCATCATCACACATGGGCACGCGTCGTCTAAAGAATGAAGGGTTCGCCATTTTTGTTCATTTTTTATTCATCGATCTAACATGGCAAGTGCCACTTTGCAAGGTCAATTAAAAAAAATGAAATTTCATGTGCTCAAAGGCACTTTTGAGCTACCTGGCCTTCCCTAAAATATTTTTAAACAAGCACTTGCAATGCAATAGGTCTCGCATTTGTGAGATGTTAAGCTATTGGCATTGTAAATGACAATACCTTTTTATTGATCTGTTTTGATAATTAACATATAAATAAAAGGCATTGGCATTTACAATGCTAATAGCTCAAACTCTTGTAAATGCAAGACCTATTTAATTTCAAAGAAGCAGCCGCCATTGTCCCAGGCTGCTTGGAAAGTGAAAACGCGCATTGCGCGCTGAAAGTTGCAGGAAAGCATGTCGTGCCTGCAGTAGGAGAAACTCATTAAAGAAAATAGTGCTTACAGACTAAATAAGACGCACCGTGTAACAACAGAAGTAAAAGAACCAGTCCTCATGGGAGTTTACAAATGAAGACAAGGCGGTACTAAGGAGGGACTAACAAGCCTATTAATGAATCAGAAGCCAGCATTTACGAATCACAATGACACAAGCCAATGAAAAATATGGGCGAAGAGTGCGCAGAGCTTTTATTCCATACTCTAAAACAGCATGCCTCGCAGACCAGCGCATGCCCAGCCCAGGCTCGACCTAAAAAGAACAGTAGAGGTAGGGTGGATGAGTTACTTAGGAGAGGTTGGGGGAAGCAACGGGTGATGGTAGGGAGCAGAGCACACGAGGGAGACGGTCACAGAGGAGGCGGGGGGAGAAGCACACAAAGGACACTGCAACATGAAGCGGGCGGGGCAGAAGCACCCACACAAGGGATTGCAACAGAGAGCGTGGAAGGAGAGAAGCACACGGATGAGTGAGAGCAACATGTAGCGTGGCAGGGGAGAAGTACATGAGGGAGGCCGCTGGAAAACACATGCAATCTTGTAGTGCGTATGCAAAAAAGAAAAAAATTGTTTCCGAAAAGTATTCAGTAGAAGGACACCAATAAAAAGGTTAGATGGAAAGGGAAGCCATCCAGGGCCTGACTGGGAACAGAAACCGGCCCTGGAAAACTGCTCAGCCGGCCCCCCCTGGGGTTGAGGGGGAGTGCAGCCGAGCAGTTTGCGAGGGCCGGTTTCGGCCGATTTTGTTACAGGGGGCCGATATTGCCGACCCCCGGTAACAAAAACGGCCTCCCAGGGGCACAAAACCGGTCCCCACCCTAGGGGCCTACCGGGGAAACGCCCGGTGCCCGCTATGGCCAGTCCGGCCCTGAAGCCATCGCTTAAGAAGCAAGCAAACAAGAGTGACAATAAAGCCGACCAGTGGTAAGCAGTGGGAGGCCTTTAGGACCGCTGGAAAATATTGGCAAGTTGACAACAAGCCTGTACAACCAGACAGCTTGAGCTACCTGGCAGGTGAGACATAAAAGCACAGGACAGACCAGAGCGCGGACAATAGAGCCAGGATGTCACAACTGGCTATAAATACAACATAACATGTGTACTTATTAATTTGACGTTTGCTCCAAGGCAGAAGCTTGGGGTTAAAAAAAACAGATGTTTATTGTTACCCAACTCAATGGTACACATTTTTATGAAACTTGGAAGGGTGAATGGAACTGAGGGGGTTCAAACCTTTGCCCACGAGGCAAAACACAGATTTCTTCAGTGGTTGCAAGAGTGCACTGACATAACATGCCCTCACTGATGGACACCCCTCTCACAACAGTCTGTTTGGAGTAACATCTGTGCTTAGGCAGCCTTACTCGATTTTCAGAGCACCACAAGCATCTGATATTGCCCAATGTCTCTTTCACCTGGGTCTATGCCTCAAGACCAGCACTCAGCCACACGACTGTAGAGTCCGGTCGAAGGGCCCACAGAGTAGCGCCTTAGTGCACTCTCTGCGCAGGCAGACACAGGAGGCACTACCTCTTGAAAATGAATGATCGGGAAAGTGTTCTGTTGCAGTGGTAACATGAAAGTGGTTTAAGAGTAGAAAGGTTATGTCCGCAAGAGAAGGAATCCAATACTGCGTGGAAGCAGCGGCTGCTAGGAAGGAATTGATCGCTTAAAGCATTAGTGGAATCCAGGGCCATTTCTAAAGTGCACACATACCCCTTTTAAAAAACCTTAAGATTTAGATTGATGATCGCTTTTACTTTAATTAGGTTTCCAGTTCGTTTGTTAATAACCTGCAGTTCTGCACCTTCTGAATATGAATATATTTGTCTTCTCTGAGTGCCTTGAAGCTGCTTCCGGCTGCGGCACTGGAAAAGCTCTCTGAAGCAGTAACATTGCCAGCACGCTGTTCCCCCCCTCACAGCCTCGTCTTTCTTTCCTGCCATGTCCCTCTCAGCTTCACCTCCGTTCATTTTACTACCGGAGGACCCCCTCAGAGACCAGCGCAATGGGGTGCAGTGACGTAGGGGCCTAGTCTGCCCCCTCCTTCCATGCTGTGCAGTCAGTACGGGGGCAACACCAGACGGGGTGGGGTAACCAGTCCTGTGTGTGACAGGGAACGGTGCACTGGACCCAGGCCAGAGAGGGGCCCATAGAGCTATGGAAGCCCCAGCGCTAATGCCCCTTGCCCCAAAGGACCCCCACCCGCCTTACGGCTTCCAGCCCCTACAGAGTGGAAGAAGTGGTAGCACCTGCCTCGGACGGGGTGGGTGGGAGTAACAAGCCAGCCCGACGACTTTCAGTACTGAGGAGGGATCACACTGAGGCTAACCCGCAAACGACAACACCGGACACCATATTACCACAAGTTCGGTCCTCAGACCCCATGTTACAACAAGACAGGGCCCCAGACACCATATTACCACAAGTTCGGTCCTCAGACCCCATGTTACAACAAGACAGGGCCCCAGACACCATATTACCACAAGACAGGGCCCCAGACCCCATATTACCACAAGACAGGGCCCCAGACCCCATATTACCACAAGACAGGGCCCCAGACCCCATATTACCACAAGACAGGGCCCCAGACACCATAACAGTTATGTTATATTATGTTAGCGGAGTTTATAACGCGCACAGCTACTCATAAGAGTGTTCCAGCGCGAGCACAAGAGCAAGAGACAGAAAGGAAAGAAGATAGACAGAAACAGGTGGACCGCTCAGTTGAAAAGGAAAGTTTTAAGTTTCTTTCTAAATTAGATGGGGTTCTGCAGGCTGCGTAGATCAAAAGGGAGAGAGTTCCAAGCCACAGCGACCAAGTAGGCCAGAGAACTGCCACCCTTCCTTTTCATGCGAAACCTGGGGTTAGGTGCCGTTAGCATATTAGAGGATCGCAAATGCCTGCTGGGGACGTAGAACTGAAAGCGCTTCCTAAGATAGGCAGGCCCATAGTCAGAGAGCAGCATGAGCCGTTACCAGGGCCTTAAACGTAACCCTTGCTTTCACCGGTAACCAGTGAAGATTACGCAAATGATGCCTGACACTGGTTCATTTAGGGAGATTAAGGAGCATTCGGGCAGCGGCATTCTGGACCACCTGTAATCTGTCCAGGAGGTAGCCGGGCAAACCAACATAAAGTGCATTGGCATAATCAATACGGGCAGTGACAAGGGCTCGAGTAACCGTTTCTTTTGCTGCTAAGGGCAGGAGAGGCAGAAACTTTTTGAGTAGCTTCAAAATGCCGAAACAGGTACCTGTCAATTTACTGATTTGGTTGCAGAAGCTGAGCTTTCCATCAAACCAAATCCTGAGGTTTTTTACCGGGAGGCCCCGAAGGGAGGGCCTGAGGGACTCATCCTGCCAAAAAGTGTGCCAGAACAAAGGGGGAAAATGGCCGAAGAATGAAATCTCAGTTTTATCTTCATTGCATTTGAGCTGAGCAGACGTACGCCAATTGAACACAGCTGCAAGACAAGTTTTAACATGAGCAGTGGATGACTCGTGTTTCTTCCAGGTGAACAAAAGCTGAGTGTCGTCAGCATAGGCGACAACTTTAGCTCCAAACTCCTCTGCCAGCTGAATGAGAGGGGTCATGTAAATATTGAACAAAAGTGGGCTCATCTTACCACAAGTCCGGTCCCCAGACGCCATATTACCACAAGACAGGGCCCCAGACACCATATTACCACAAGACAGGGCCCCAGACACCATATTACCACAAGACAGGGCCCCAGACACCATATTACCACAAGACAGGGCCCCAGACACCATATTACCACAAGTCAGGGCCCCAGATCCCATATTACCACAAGACAGGGCCCCAGACACCATATTACCACAAGTCCGGTCCCCAGACCCCATATTACCACAAGACAGGGCCCCAGACACCATATTCCGACAAGTCAGGGCCCCAGACCCCATCTTAGAGGGGTCCAAGCGAGAAGACCTTCAACACCCCAGAGATCAGGCGAGAATAGCGACATCTACATCCCTCTTAGTGAATCCATTCAGGCTGGTCTGGAGAACCGGCAGATCACGAAGGGTTACTCAGTGTGCAGGCGGGTGATGCACTCTCCACCAGCATTAGTTACCACAGGTTCAAGCTCAGCTCCTGAGAGGAACTTAGGTGCTTCACCCCACAACCCCAGCCAATCAAAATCACTTGGATTCCCTCTCAACACAGACGTATCGTTCAAAGAACATGAAGCCAAAAACACGAAGACAGCCCTGGTAGCAGCTCTACCACTGAAGAAGTTAGAACCCTGCCTACAGGAAACAGACTTCAGGATGGCAGTCCAGGCCTTTGGCCTCTTTCACCAGGGTGGAGACCACACTATGCTCAACAGCCTCCCAGACACAGCTCTCACCCTTAAAAGGCAACCAACTTAGAACAGCGCATTCAACCACAGCCCCCAGTGCTCTAAGAACACCGGCTCCCCATCCACGCCCGCATCACATTGAGGACCAGTGATATTGCCTACAGGGCCATCAGACATGGCAACCCTGCACAGCTGGTCAAGAAAATACACACCTCAGACAGGAAGCTTCAGAACAGGAGCAAAGACATGAACAAATGCAAGAAGAAGAAGATGAACATCCCATCAGCATCACAACTGCTTTCACCCTCCTGCAACTCAGAGAAGAACCAAAGACCCATCTTTTAAGGAGTGCGGCCCTCGCCACACAATCAGCATGTAGCCTGCCTCTCGTAAACGATTCTGGAACATTTCCTAGGGCTCGCGCCCACCCTTCAGCACTCCACTGCTTTCCAGCTAGGTTGGTCCTTTATAAACACCAATGTATACATACATACCAAATTCTGATAACCGATGCTACCTCCAATCAAAGATTCTCATCAACTTGAGTGAACATAACCTAGTTACAGAGGTTTGAAAGTAATGTCTGCCACTCATCCAACATTACTAAGTTACTTGTTTGAGTGCTTTCTCAGTCTCATCATTAACTTTTTAACCTCATCGCTTCTTTCTCAGCCTCATCAGATGTCATGAGTGATGTAATATGTGGGGTAATTAGAAGTGCAAGGTGGGGCGCGCATTATAGTTAGACTAGGGCTTGAGTTATATTTACCTGAGATAACTAGAACTGCTGAATTTCACTGGTTTTGTACAAGGGAAACCTAAGCCTAAATATAACCTCCCTGTAACCTTTGTTTTTTCAGTGAATTTCCAAGGATTTTTATATTCTATTTCCCAACTATAAAGTCCCTGTAGCCTTAGGTTTTTTGTGTGAATATAACAGTATTTATAATTTAATTGAACTACAATTTGACCCAAAAGTTCAATTTACCAATATACATTTTCACAAGTTTATAAATACATTTTATTCACAAATTCACTATTATATACTTTAAAACTAAAAATGAAGGTAAGGTAACTTATGTAGTCTTTCTGTAAATGCAATACACCAAGTCTTTTTCTTTTTCCATCCATTTTATGGATCGGCGAATCTGTCAGGAATCCATGGACAAATAAGAGGTCTGCCGGTTATATTGCACACATTCAATATGAAAACAACAACGCATTTAATACAGACATATGCTATTGCAATTTTTATAAGTGTGTCACTGCCTGTGTGTGTTTATTGGATGTGTGAGTGGTTGTGTGGGTGTGTAAGTGGTTGTGTGACTGGGCGTGTGAGTCTGTGAATGGGTGTGTGAGTGGATTTGTGGGTCTGTGAGTGAGTGGCTGTATGGATGTGTGAGTGGTTGTGTAGATGTGTAAGTGAGTGTGTGTGTAGGTGTGTGGTCCTGTGAGTGGATGTATGTTTTGTTTTTAATAGGGGGCCGAATCCGTGGATCCACCCAAATTCACCATGATCCCGGTAGATCCGTGGATAAAAAAAAATGTTTCTGGACAATTTCTTGCCCATGAGAGAGTCCCTCACAGACCCCTTCATCAGTCCCATGGGGTCAGGGTACCTCTACCCTGACCCCTTTTATCAATTTTACATTTAATTTCCCCCCACTGGAAACCGTGTCCTGATGCACCAAATGGCAGCCGCAGCTTTCCTCTCAGGTTGCGGCCAGCTAATCACGGCATTGCTGTTGGCACGTGGATCCGCGAATCCGCATTTCTGGAGATACATAAATCTTTTTACTTTAATATCTCCAAAACTACTGAACAGATTTACACCAAATTACAAAAAGCACTCTTTCTGGACCAAGATCTAGCATTCTGCCAAATTTGGTGTAATTCCATTCATCGGTTCGGGCTGTAGTCGTGTCTAAAATCCCTATGGGAAACTGCATGGGGAAAACGCGATTTGGGACCCCCCCCCCACTTTTTCTCAGCCCCCGCCTGATGGATCACCCCAGAAGTTTCCACATAACAGCTGTAGTGACTGGCAAACTAGTTTTGAAAATGTTGTGAAGATTCGTCAAACAGCGCCATAGTTATAAGCAAAACAAAAAACACTTTCCCTATGGAAACCAGGTCCGAGCTATAACTAATTACTAAAATAATAATATATATATATATATAGCTCTAATAACGCCTCAAATTACTGCAGCTCTGAGAAAGAATTTTGGAGATTTAACATGCAACTGGAGAGGGACCTCTAGTAATGATATATTGATATCATTACTAGAGGTCCCTTTCCAGTAGCATGTTAAATCTCCAAAATTGTGTAATGATAGATATATATATATATATATATACCCCTTCCATTTTGATCCCTTGAGGGGGTCTACCAGGCATATATGTGAAAACAACTCAAGAGGCAAGCAACCAACTTTGGGGCTAAAAATAAATTGCAGATTGCCAACAGAAATCGAGGAGAACAAAGCAGTTTTTCAAACAAATAGCAGTCGGATTAAGCAAAATAGAATAAGCCCCTACAATATCCCTCAGACACAGACAAAGCATCACAGAAACAAAACGGTAGTGCATTACAAACGGAATAAAGTGTCACAATGGAAAAAAGAGAGGCACAACGTAATGCCGAATTGGCATTCGTATTCAAAGTCAAAAATATGCGAACAAAGTTAGGAGAATCCATGCAAGGGATCAAAACTACAAATGCGAAAGACATGTTAAGACACTGGGAACGGTTATCCAAAAAGAAATCAACAAGTGGTGGGAGCTAATCACTCTAAAAAAGTATGTTGAAACACAGAGTTCCAAGAGGTTTACGAATTACACTGATGCCTAGCCATCAAGATATGAGCAGCAAATTATTGCAAGAATGGGGTGAACACATACTAGGAGAGCCTCAATTGTGATTCTGATCAAACATACGGAAAAAGCATTAACACAAATTAAAGAACAACTAAAGGAATTAGAAGAACAACTAGAAAAAATGGATTTATCGGAAGATCTGAAGAAATTAAAAGAAGAGATTTTGAGCAAAATTGAACAACATGAAGAACATGTTAAACAGAGAACACAAACACAATTTCAGAGAGACAAAGAGGATTATGAACAAGGAAGAATATTCACTTTTGCCAGGAAGTTTGACTTATTAAAGAAAAAAGAACAACTAGACACAACAACAAGAGAATACTCTAGCTATGATTCACTGACTGACACAGATCATAGTGAAAATGAGGGGAGTGCAGTTATTACAGGCAATACAACCAAGAAAACAACTTTTTTAACAGAAATGCGCCTGGCTTTACAGCAACAACATTGGAACAAACAAAAAACCATTGGAATAGGAAGAGGACGGGGAAGAGGCGCAGCAGCCAAACAAGGAGAAGCCAAAGAGGACAGAGAAACAAACTCGAGAGTCGAAACAAGAGGCAGTGCCAAACAGACACGGAAGTAACAACTGACATGACACATGAATTGAATGTCATCAACCTCTCCAACAAAATATTAACAACTGATGAAATGCAATTATTAAAGAAGGGCCTCCTATTCTGTCCTACTGCACATCTAGACACAGTACAAACAAGAATTGACTTGTACAAGTACATTCGAAAAATAAAACTGGCTAAAATATTTTCTTAAAAGAATCCCCAAAAAATCGCTCAAACGGAGTGACAACACATCAGAGAGCAACTTACAAGCTGAAGATAAATCTACCTTGATTACTCTGCTGGCCAGAGAAAATGATCTAACGGATCAAGAAATGGAACAACTGGAGAATGAACTTCCCACAATAGGGGCAGGAGAGAGAGGAAAAAAAACCAAATCATACCTCTACCCCAATTTGCCACCAGGAAACATGATAGACATTTTTCATTATATAGTTGTTCAAACGTTATACAAAACAGAGAATACCACTTGCAAAAATAACTTGTCTCCAAAAGAAACAAGCATTTGCAATGCAATAGGTCTCGCATTTACGAGAGTTTGAGCTATTGGCATTGTAAATGACAATGCCTTTTATTTATGTGTTGATTTTTAAAACCTAAATAAAAGGCATTGCCATTTACAATGCCAATGGCTTAAACTCTCGCAAATGTGAGATCTATTGCATTTCAAATGCTTGTTTTTAAAGGCAAGCACAATGCAAGTGTTTCCAGAAAGGAGAAGTGGTGTCTGCCGCGTGACACTGCTGCTCAGTATAATATTCAACACACTGCACGCGACATGTGCCAGCGATGGGTTGAATGGCTTCCTAAAGCTCTAGCGGCTCAAAGCGCTATGTAGCACGCTTCCTGCATTACTCTTCAAACTACCTGTCACGACATATAGGTACTGCATTCATTATCCTTTGCCATATAAATTGAGCTTGTAAACGTACTCCTCTTGGTTTCAAGATCTCTTTCTTTTGAGGAAGCGCAGTAGTTAGCTTACAGAGGTTTAATTTCTCCAGAGAGTTTCAATTACTTCTTTAGAATAGGCCATAATTATGAAATAATGCTGCATCAGCGCACTGAGATCACCAGTTCCACTCCCACACCCACTGATTGAAGCACAGATTGGTTAAAAGACTGAGATTACATCCGTGTTCGTGCACTTTGTGCGATGGACACTTCATACGTGTGCGCCTGGCGATCAGTTATTGAGCATACTCAGTTCTAAGCCAGAAGATAAGCATAAATTATTTTTACAAATGTGCGACCAAATCCGGTGTGACTCAGAGTCGAGCATCAATTTGAGAACGGAAATATAACATTTATGATCGTACCACCCCCGCTCTTTTATGACTGTAGATATACCTGGCTTTAAGCAACAGAAGGTCCCTGTCAGTGAAATCCGGCACGCGAAGCAGAAATAACCGAGGGCAACAGTAGAAAGCATTCAGTTTTAATCCACACACGTTAGTTAATGTCAGCGCTGAAATGTTTGCTTTGAGTAAAGAACCGCTGAGGGCTTCCTCCTCTTCGTGCCTTCGATTAAATGATGGCTCCCCCGTGCCCTCCCCTCTGCTGCTCGGTCTTGGAGTATATTTACCATCAGGAGGTGGGGAAGTCCATCTCATGAGACCCACCTCCCTGTGATCAACCACAGGAAAACCTTTCCCATCCTACAACTTCTCCAGCTGGACTCCTGCAGGGTTTCCAAGGCAGGCAGCATGTCGGAGAACTCTCTCGTGATGGCAGACGGGCACCCCAAAGCGGGAACCCCGGTGAGCCCCAACTGCACCCCTGTGCCTTTGATGCCGCCGCAGACCGACACCAGGGACAAGTGGAGCAAAACGATGGATTTCCTGCTGTCTGTGATTGGATTTGCTGTTGACTTGGGCAATGTCTGGAGGTTTGATCGCAATGTATGAAACAGTCCTTTTGAAAACATGTTATCGGGCCGGGCCGTTCGAAAAACACGTAGCCAAAACTCAACAAGCTGTCTCCATCACGCTTTGCATTTTAATGAAAAAAAAAGGACCTACACCGAGTAATGAAGGAGACCGTGTCACGCCGCAAGCAAACGATCCAGTGCGGATGGGCTGGCCGAGAAGGAGAAAGGGCGGTAACAAAAAAGCCTCGTTTTCAATCGGAGGCCAGCGTTTACCATAAATGATGACGCCAGCCAATGGGAATGATGGGCGGGGCTTGAAGTCCCTTTCTGAAATGTTCTCGACTACAATAAGCCTTGCAGAGCGAGGAGCGCATGCGCGCTCCAGCGCTAGGTCTGCGAGACCTAAAAAGAGCTTTAAAAAGTTTACAAGAGGATGACACTATCAAATTGAAGCCTGCAGACAAAGGTGGGAACATCGTAATTTTAAATAAAGAAGACTATGTGAAAGAAGCAAATAGACAATTGAGAGACCAAACATGTTATGAATGCCTCAGTCACAATCCTATGAGGCAAATTCTGGACCAACTACAAAACAACTTAAGGGATTGGTTGGAGAAAGGCCTCATTGATTAGGATGAATTAAAATATCTAAACGTAGACCAACCAATATTGGCTACGATTTATTTCTTCCCGAAAATACATAAGGATAGACGCAAACCTCCAGGACGGCCCATAGTATCGGCAAAGGGATCAGCATTGGCACCAATGTGTAATTAGATAGACTTCTATTTGGCACCATTAGTCAAAGATTTGAGTTCCTACTTACGAGATACAACAGATATCTTATAACGATTAGATGGCATCCCATGGCAATCAACCTATAAGCTCATAACAATGGCTGTAGTTTCACTCTACACAAGCATTGAACACAAAATTGGTTTGAATGCTTACACACACTTTTTGGGCAAAAGGAATATCTGTTTCCATTGACATAACGAAATGCTAATAAACATGATAACCATGTGTCTTACAAACAACATATTTATGTTTAACAAAGAGATTTTTAGACAAACACAAGGAACTGCCATGGGTTTTTCTTTTTCTCCTAACTACGCGAACCTTACTATGGGTTGGTATGAGCAAAAACACGCTTGGAAAGCGGAAAATGATAAACTCATGGAGAAAATCATAATGGGGTTTCGTTTTATCGATGACTTATTCCTCATATGGGATGGCACAAAAGAGGAATTTGCGGAATACTTTGCAATACTCAATAACAACACAGCAAACCTTAAATTCACTATGAGATCAGTGAAGAATGAATCAATTTCCTGGATATAGAAATCTATGTACTGAATAACACGATCCAAACAAGGCTACAGAGGAAAGAGACATCCACAAATGCAATCTTACATGCTGAAAGTTTCCATCAGAAAAAATTTAAGTGGAGTATCCCCTATGGGGAATTTCTAAGAATCTAGAGAAATTGCTCATCAGAGGTTGAATTTGACAAACACAGCCGAGATACACAACAACAGTTTGAAAAACGGAAATACCCTAAAAAGATTATTGAAAAGGGTCTGGACAGAGCACAAGCAGTAAAGCGAATACAATCTCTACGGGGTATGAAGAAGAAAAATCAGGTAAAGGATAATGATAAGAAAATCAGATTAATAACAACCTTCTCGGCTGAAACAAATGAACTTACACAAATACTAAAAAAACATTGGGGAATCCTAAAATTAGATCCTACTGTTGCAATAATTATGGGTGACCATCCGAATATAACATATAGTGGAGCTCCCAACATTGGAGACAAACTAATCCACAGCCATTTCAAAGCAAAACATCAGTATACATGAATTAAACAGTGTGGATTCTGGCCATGCAATAAATGCAAAGCCTGCAGAATAGCAGTACAGAAAAAGAAGTGACATTGGAAAATGGCACGAGATGGAAAATAAATCAACATATAACATGTAGGAGCAAATTTGTAGAATACGCTGTGGAGTGCCCGTGCAAAAAGATGTACATTTGAAGCACAACATGTGAAGTCAGAAAAAGAATCCTGGAACACATAAGGGCAACAATAAATAAAGATCGCAGCAATGCCATCGCGAAACATATGGAAGAACATCACAACAGCAATTGGGAGGAATTACAATACTTTGCCATCGAGCAAATACCAGTATCAGAAAGATGTGACAATAGAGAGAAACGTCTTCGACAAAAGTTATCACAGCACATTTTATCCATGAGAACCCTCAACCCAAAAGGTTTGAATCAGGACGAAGAACTTTATGTACATTTATGATCAACAAAAAAGACCTTGCAAGAAAATGAGATTCGAGAACTTGGGCCATGATACATTTGATTGCCCACTAGAGGGCAGTGAATCAGTTTCCCCCCCTTTTTAGGTCTCGGCCTGCACCAGCGCTTGTGCTGGTCTGGCCGAGAGTTTTAGTAAGCGGGTTTTGGAAGTGCAAACCCACTGGCTTTCGGCTGGCGACCAGCTTGCGTTCACGATGGCGTGCACGCACGCAGCTGAGCTGCCATCTGGGTTTCCTATCTCTTCCTCATTTCCTCGTCATGGCTCATTAACTCTCTGGACTCTGATGTTTCAATCGCAGCAGCAGCTCACATTACCAACTGACGGCCCTGGACTACAGTCACATGAAAAACAACAGCGATTAGCATTGAAATGCAAGCTTTTTTTGTCTAGTTAGAAATATTGCTTCGGTGGGTTGATTTCACCTTATATCGCTATTTGTTTTATATTGGGAGTCACAGCCTAATTACCAGTATTTTTGTCTCACTCTGTTTTTTTTTTTTTATATTTATTCGCGCAAAGCACAAAGCTATATTTAAGGTTACTTTTTCCGTGTCACTTCTTCACTCTATTTAAACTCCACACCCCCCACTCTTATTGTCTCTCTCCTTCCCTCTCTCTCCCCTCTCTAATTCTCTCTCTACTTAATTAACTCTCCCCTCTCTATCTTTTGTAGCCTTTCATTCTCGCTCACCCCTTTATCGGTTTCTCTTTCAAACTCCTTCATTCACTCTCTCTCCCCTTCTTTCTCTCTCTCTATCCCGCTCCACTCTTTATTCTATGTACACCCTTTCTCTCTCTTTCTCTCTCACCACCCTCTCTAATTGGGCATTATATCTTCACTCTATCTCTCACTCGGCAACCCACAGCATCACCACAGCATCACTCAGCGTAACCACAGCATCAATCAGAGCCAGCACAGCATCAATCAGAGCCAGCACAGCATCACTCAGCACCAACACAACATCTCTCAACGCCATCACAGCATCACTCAACGCCATCACAGCATCACTCAACGCCATCACAGCATCACTCAGTGCAACCACAGCATTACCCAGTGCAACCACAGCCTTACTCAGCGCAACAACAGCATCACTCAGCAGCACCACAACATCACTCCGCGCCACCACAGCATCACTCAGCACCACCATAGCTTCACTCAGCGACACCACATCATCACTCAGGCCCAACACTGCATCACTCAGCGCCACCACAGGATGACTCAGCGCCACCACAGGATGACTCAGCGCCACCACAGGATGACTCAGCGCCACCACAGGATGACTCAGCACCACCACAGGATGACTCAGCATCACCACAGGATGACTCAGCATCACCACAGGATGACTCAGCACCACCATGACTCAGCACCACCACAGGATGACTCAGCACCTCCACAGGATGACTCAGCACCACCATGACTCAGCACCGCCACAGGATGACTCAGCACCGCCACAGGATGACTCAGCACCGCCACAGGATGACTCAGCACCGCCACAGCATGACTCAGCACCGCCACAGGATGACTCAGCACCGCCACAGCATCGCTCAGCGTCGCCACAGCATCGCTCAGCGCCGCCACAGCATCGCTCAGCGCCGCCACAGCATCGCTCAGCGCCACCACAGCATCGCTCAGCGCCACCACAGCATCGCTCAGCGCCACCACAGCATCATTCAGCGCCACCACAGCATCACTCAGGGCACCACAGCATCACTCAGGGCCACCACAGCATCACTCAGCGCCAAGACAATATCACTCAGCACCACAGCAGCATCACTCAGCACCACAGCAGCATCACTCAGCACCACAGCAGCATCACTCAGCACCACAGCAGTATCACTCAGCAAGACCTGAGTATCATTCAGCATCACCTCAGCATCGTCTCCGCAACAGTCACCACCACCACCACTACCACCTCAGCACCACCTCATCCTGCTCTCGGAATCTGGCATCTGTTGATTCTCCCCTAGCGTCTGGCCGCTGCTAGTGTTATAATACAGGTACTAGTTCCCAACCTTCACCCTCCGATTGTTTATGCCCCCTCAAAAAAAAAGCTTTAACAAACAACCATTGCAATAGGCAGAAACAAGTTGCCAGCATTGCAAGAACAAAAGAAAACTGAGGACATTTTTTATTGTAAATACTTTTTTTAATGTGGTCGTTCAGTTTTACATAATGCCTTCTTGGTCACATATAAAGTAACAAAAATGCTTCTGACACTTTTTTATTATAACTTTTCAGCATGCCGCACAGCAGCCACACTTCTCTACAGCACAGCTTGAAGACATTGGCAAAGTCAATAGCTCTGGCTAAACACTTATAAGGCCCCAAAGGCGAGATCTATTGGCTATGCCAATGCTTGTTCCTTTGTTGGACTAAGCAATAACATCTTGACCCTGAAGCCATACAACTACCCATTGGAGGGTGGAGAAACAAAATGGCTTAGGAAAAATGATTGTAGAAACAAGGACTGTACCAGGAGCAAATATAATCTAGCATAGAGTAAAGCAAGCCTGCCTTCAGTCATTGCAACCCATACAAAAGCAACAAAGAAATTCTATATAAAAAATACATAGCCCATTGCAAGGCTGGATGAACGAAACCAACAACAGCTAAATCAATAGTTTCGCCTCATAGTTTTAAAACAGATATTTTTAACAAGCTTTTAATTGTTAATGCATGACAGCACTTTAAGCACTAATTCACATTTCATATTGCACTTGCACTTTACAATAGCACAGTCACTTTGATCAAATGGGACTGTATATCACAGAAACCATGCGTTGAAACATGAAACAAGTTATGGAAATAAAAGATGTCCTGTTTGTAAGTGCTGTTTATCCCGTGATCAAGGTCTCCGGAGGAGACCGAAACGCGTTGGGCACTGTGACCAATTCCGAGCACAATAAATAATTTTGCGGCAAGAACCCTGTGAGTGCGTTCTCCTTCTTCGCACAGTGTGTGAATACCTTGAGTGAGAATATATATATATATATATATATATATATATATATATCAAATCAATATATCATTACTAGAGGTCCTGCTTCATTTGCATGTGAAATCTCCAAATTTCTCTCTCAGAGCTGCAGTAATGAGAGGCGTTATTAGAGCTTCCTCTTGAGTCACGTACAAAGGCATTGAAATTCCTACATGAAGCTGAAGTTCCACTACTCGTTACCAGATGTCCCTCTTGAGTCAAATGTTTAAGCATTGACATTCTTAAATGAACTACAGTTCCACCAACTGTTACTAGGTGTTCTCCATCTAGTCAGAAGCAAAACGTATTGAAAACCTTACATGAAGCTGCAGTCCTACTAGTCGACACTAGGTGTCCCTCACAAGTCAAATACAAAAGCACTGAAATTATTTTGTGACGCTGCAGTTACACTAGTCGTTAATAAGTATCCCTCTGGAGTTAAATGCAAAAGCTTTGAAATTCTTTCAAGAAGCCGTAGTTCCACTAGCTGTTACTAGGTGTCCCTCTTAAGTAAAATGCAAAAGCTTTAAAATTCCTGTATGAAGCCGCAGTTCCAACAGTCATTTCTAGGTGTCCCTCGCAAGTCAAATGCAAAAGCATTGACATACTTACATGAAGCTGCAATTCTGCTAGTAGTTACTAGATGTCCCTCTCGAGTCAAGTGCATAAGCATTGAAAACCTTACATGAAGCTGCAGTTCCACTAGCCATTGCTAGGTGTCCCTCACAATTCACATGCAAAAGCATTGATATTCTTGCATGTAGCAGAAGCCACAGTTATACTTGCTGCCCAAGTCCGATGCAATTGCTTTGAAAGACATGGACTAATCTGCGGGGGTGTGGCTTTAATAAATAAATGTGATCATGTGCATAAACTAGCAAATCTTTGCTTGGAACCGCTCTCCTATCAGCAGATGAGTTATGGGGGTTGGGGGGGGGAGGAGGGGAGTGCTTTCTTTCTCCATCCGCAATGCGAGTTAAGAAGAGAAGTGTTTTCTGTGAATACTTTGTGCAGCCTGGCAGTGATGTTGGCAATCAGTGTTTTTTTCTTTTTATTCTATCTCGAGCTGAATAACCACCAACACCTCAATATGGGGAGAAAACTTCTTTTGAAAAGCTGCAGTTCAACAAGTAGTTACTAGACGTCTCTCTCAAGTCAAATATAAGTGGTTAAAACGTCAATCACAAAACTGAGGGGGGTGTGGCTTCAACCTAGAAATCTGCATATATTCTCTAGCTATTCTAATGACATATGCTCATTCTGTAGGATAAATAAATATACTAAGGCTGATTTATAGTGAGGAATCAACATTGTAATTTACAATTAGTTAATTGAGAGTTATGGAAATAGTTGATGAAATTGTATCATACATACGGACTATCAGCCCTTAGGAACCCCAAATGTCTAATCAGTTCTACTGCTGGGGAACTATTTTTAGGTGTATGTGTATACTCAAACTAAAAGCATCCAATGGCTGGTTTGTTGATCTATACCTTCTGATGGGGTGGGAGGGAGAATTATTTGAGTGACATGTCAACCAACCAATGGTGAAAGTGTTGGTTGGAAGCCCCTATATATGTATGTATTTCTGTACGAGTTGTTTTGGAAAACATGAGACTGGCATGACAACTAAATCTATCTTTATGCCACACCTAAAAAGGAACAGTCCCCTTGCAGACTATCTCTCCCCCATCCTGCATCCTTTTTAATTTAGAGGACTGGTTTTTGCAAAGTATCAGCCAACAGATCAGGAAGAAGCCCCTCAACTTACTGATCAAATAAACTACATTAATTTGCTGTTCCCCAGACAGAGATAATTCTGATCTAATTGTGCCAAGATACACATAACTGAAGGAAGACCAAATTGAAGAGTCGCTTCTATTTTAAAATGTGAAAAAGGCGGTCTGTTCTCCGGCAAGGGAGGGGAGTGGGCGTGTCAGGGCTGTGAGGAGGAAAATGGGTAATGGCGCCAAATATATGCAGCTGGTTCAACATTTGTGAGAACAATCCACGCAAAACAACTCTGCAATTTCCTCCTCAATGGATTCCCAGAAGGAACCAAAATAAGGCTCACCGCTCCAGCCCCACGGAGAGTCGTCATAGCAACAGAATCATGATCATTGTTTACGAACCGCATCTACCACATGAGAGGAGTGAATTTTAGGATAAAATATAGGTTTATGATGCCCTTATGTGAAAATAAGGCAACTATAACTAAAGAAATCGCGCAATGACGAATAAAAACAAAGGAAGGCAATGAAGAATGCCCTTTTTAGGTAATAATGAGGAAAAATGAAGGCAAAGATAAGTATAAATAACGCAATGTAATATATATTTTTTTAAAGTTACATTAATAACAAGCACTGACAAAGCCAATTGGTATCACCTTATTGCCCGGTTAGGGTTGCCAATGCTATGTAGAATTGACCCAAAAAACTGGTAAGCATCATGGTTGCTGTTAGCGGCCACGTCATTACTCAGGTAAGCGCTTGTGTGATGACATACGTGCTTGCATGTGTCATTACACATGTATGTGCCTAGGGAATGACATGGCTGCCATTTTTTCCGTGGATGCCACTTGGATCGGTAAATATAAAAAACTATTTTAGTGGCGAGAAAACACTTTCAGAACCTCAGAGTGACACAGCACAGCTGCAGAGCCCTAAAAAAAAAAAAAGAATTCGGACTTTTCAAGGCGCAACAAGGTAAAGGATGGGAGGAGCCCATGGGTGGGAGGTAACGGGGTGAGCCAGGGAGCAAAGGAGGAGCTTGAGGGCTTGGCCCAGATAGGCCTTTTAAAAATATAAAAACTAGGGAGGTGTGGGGAAAAGAAGGGGAGAGCTTGGCGAGAGGGATGCGGGAGCAACACAGAGCAGGAGGTGGTGGGTTCATTTTATGGAGAGAAGCAGCACACGATGCAAAGTCTAAGAAAAAGTGCACTTCCATGGACTGCTAAAAGAAAAAGAAGTTCCCTGAATGGAAGCAGTAGAAGGATAAAAGTCAGCCAATATACATGATCTTAAGGAGGCGAAGCTCCAGGGACGGGTCAAATACAAGAAGAGGGATTTAAAACATCGAATAAGAAGCAAACACATGAGACTGACAAGAAACCCAAACAACGCTTAGCAATGGGTGGGCTCTAAGCCCACTGTTTTTGTTATGGCCCTCAGGAGCCAAAAGCTGTCTGGTAGGAGAGTCATGAAAAGGGGGGAATAAAGGTGCAAATGAGGTATAGATTCAGGGTTAGAAGAGGAGTTAGGGAATGGGCTTGAGTATGAGTTTTCTCAAGCGGCAGTAGAGTTGTAGTCATTTTTATTTCGAAGCTGGCAGCTTCATGGTGAAATTGTCATCGTACAACTTCTAGTCCCACACACTACTCAAAGCCGAGATGTCTCCTCCTAGTTGAGCTTACTGTGTTATCCATCATTTAGGCTAAAGAAACCCCTCGAGATAAGCATGCGCTCTACAGAAGATGGGCCGCACTCTCACCTGTGAACATCTTGGTGACGGCCTTGTTCTGCCGACGCGCCGAACACACCAGGAGCAACCAGGACGGGAAGAGCTCGTGGTGGGTGGACAGCAGCTCGGCGATGGTCCCGCTCTTGCCAGACGGCTTCCAGTCGCCATCTTTGAAGCAGCTACATTCGTCCACGGAGTCCACCAGCAGCAGCAGGTTTTGGGAAGGTGGCTGGAGGTCCAGCAGAGGTAGAAGAATAACTCTGAAAGGTAAGTAGGAGAGATCAGGAAAGCACATCATCACCGCAACAGCAAATGTGACCAAAACCTCTCATGTCTGTTTTATTAGGAGGCAGGTTTCTAACCTCATTAAATGTATCGCTAATTGCGGACAACCGCTTTGCCTTTAATTTTTAATATTCAAAGAGCCCAGCCTACCCTCTAGGTAATGCATCATTGTATAAAACAGACTAAAAAAATCAAAAAAATAATAATATGCAAACAGTGAGCAATAGAAACTCACAAAGCACAATTTCAAACAGTTTAACAAGGAATAGAAGAACACAATTGCTGTTTAGGACACTTATAAAACAAACAAAACACTGAAACGTATATTATAAACAGACGTGTTTTCAGCGCATCACGAAACTCAGTAATTCTGGAATACATAGAAGAAAAGAGAAAACCATTCCAGACTCTGAAGGCACTGGCTTGGAACACTTGAGCAGTAATGTTACATCTGGACGCATCATGATGAAATAATTTCAAAATATGCAAAAAAAACTTCAGGAAAGCGGAAAAAGGGGATCATTTCACATTCAGAAGTTCGTAGGACCAGAAGAAATATCTTCATGGTTATTCCGGTTAACATGGTTCTTCTCACCATCCTCTCCTAGTGGTTGGGCCTGAGAAACTGTCTGCAAAAGATGTTGTCACTTAAAAATGTTCACAAGGGGGCATCAAGCAAGCACCCCCCCCCCCTTAAGCGCAGGACCACCCTCTTCATAGGCATCACCAACAACCCCAAGCCAGGTTCCCACGTGGGTTCTGCCACATATGGTTGCACGTTGGCAAGTGCTTAAGAAGGGGGTGGCTGGCTGGAGCTGTGAGGAAACTTAAACAAGCACTGAAAGAGCCGGAACCTCCAGGAAGATCCTAGTTTTAATATTCTGGCCTTCCAGCTTTCCCGTGACCTCGGGCACCTAAGTCAGCCCCACAGTCCTGGAGAGGGAGAGATCACGTCATACTTGACGTCACAAGAATAGTTGACTGGAGAAAGGCTCCATCTTTGCAGAAAGATGCCCCTTTAATTAAAGCTTAGAAAAGGTATGTGTAGGTGCCCTACAAATCTCTGCAATGGACACATGCCTTAGGAAAGTCAACATATAGTCATAGATGGGTGACCAAATGACGCGGGTTCTGAGAGGCATGTGACAGACAACGAGGGCAAAGCTTTCCTTGTATTAGATGTTACTGAAAATATCCTCTTTACTACACTTTTAAGACGTAATGGAGTCCTTAACTGTCCCTGTCACTAATAGGCTTCAGGAATTTTGTAAATGTATGGGTGTCTTGTATGTGTAATACTTTTAAACATACAAATAAAATAGTACAATGCTTGTGAGAGGTGAGGTTATTTGGAACTATGCTCAGGGTGGCCGAGAGGCATGTTACTTTTTGAGTCGCCTGTCACTTTCGGCTTTAGTTTTGCTTTCTTACTTCTGTTTGCTACATGGAGTTCAGCAGGTGAGCACTGTTTCTTCACAGCAGTGGAATGAAGCTTTGTTTTTCACTGTTGTGGTGTAATTACAGTCAAACATCCAGACTTTGAAAACCTTGTTAACAGAAGTCTCTGGCTATGGCACCCATGTGTACCAATGTTCCTGCTCCACTGGAACGATCATGAGACCTTGAATGATGCCAGCCGCTCTCCTCTTATGGGCTTTCGATACGCACAGGACCGTCCACCTGCTAATGTTGGCCTTTGCCGCTGTGTGGACTCGGTTGCAAGGGTCCTGAAGAGGCGTTGAGGTTGTGCAGAGGGTTCGCGGAAGAAGGTCTAAAAGCCGATGAAATTCCCATGCTGAAGTCCTAGGTCTTGACATGAAGAAGTTAATTGTCTCCTTCAATGGATCGCCTCTCTGGGGCCCCATTCACAAAGGTAAAGTTACACCAAAAGTCTAACTTTAGAACTGAAGTATGAGTTTAGACCTAAAGGCTAACTTAGACCAAAAGACTAACTTTACTACTTTTCAGTATTAACAAAGGTAAGTTACTACTAGTAAGTTTACTACAAGCAAACTTACTAGTAGTGAAGATTCTAATAGTAAAGTTACTACTAGTAAAATTCCTAGCAGTAAAGTTACTAGTAGTAACTTACCTTTGGGAATAAAGAAAAGTAGTAAAGCTGGACTTCAGGTCCAGAGTTGGACTTCAGGTCCAGAGTTGGACTTCAGGTCCAGAGTTGGACTTCAGGTCCAGAGTTGGACTTCAGGTCCAGAGTTGGACTTCAGGTCTCGAGTTGGACTTCAGGTCTCGAGTTGGACTTCAGGTCTCGAGTTGGACTTCAGGTCTCGAGTTGGACTTCAGGTCTCGAGTTGGACTTCAGGTCTCGAGTTGGACTTCAGGTCTCGAGTTGGACTTCAGGTCTCGAGTTAGACTTCAGGTCTCGAGTTAGACTTCAGGTCTCGAGTTAGACTTCAGGTCTCGAGTTGGACTTCAGGTCTCGAGTTAGACTTCAGGTCTCGAGTTAGACTTCAGGTCTCGAGTTAGACTTCAGGTCTCAAGTTAGACTTCAGGTCTCAAGTTAGACTTCAGGTCTCAAGTTAGACTTCAGGTCTCAAGTTAGACTTCAGGTCTCAAGTTAGACTTCAGGTCTCAAGTTAGACTTCAGGTCTCAAGTTAGACTTTAGGTCTCAAGTTAGACTTTAGGTCTCAAGTTAGACTTTAGGTCTATCTTTACCTTTGTAATCGGGCCCTCAGTGGGAGAGAAATGTGCAGCCGAACCCCCTAATACACAGAGGGCTTTGGCAAGGAACTAGATGAGACTCAAAGATGATTATAGAAACGTGTTACGCACTGACTGTATGATGTTTTGTAAAAGAGAGAAAATACTACGATTCCGGACCCAACCACAAGATGGCGGAATAATGCACAGCATAGTGAATCCAGAAAGATTCACGCTGCAAAACTAGATGAGACTCAAAGATGATTATAGAAAAGTGTTACGCACTGACTGTATGATGTTTTGTCATGTCCTCCTGAGACTATGCTTTATTACTAGTTGTCGAAGTAGAGGTAAAGTAGCAGACCCTGAGGAGAGCACTTTTGTCAACACTCGTGGAGCCGAGTTGAGGCCAAACTAAATGGTATCTGCAGTAATCGAACTCACCTCTTAATGCAAACCACGAGATACTACCAATTCTAGGGCAAACTAGGAGGTATTACCAATGTTCATTTTGATGGGCATTGGAAAGTAGGCATGTTGGAGATTTACTGATGAATTTGTAAATCATGTTAGCTGGATCACTAGCGTGGTGCGAGGACCTCCTAGAGGAGAGGCAGCGAAAGAGCTCATGTGAGCTTTTCAATCACGGACCACCTCCACTCCCTTTCTCTTCTCTATAGGAGAGCCTGTGGCAAGGGTTGCGATTGCTGCAAAAGGTACACTGGTACTGGGGTGTTGTACATGCTCCAAGTACAGAGACATCAAGTATTTGCCTCTCACTGCTTTCACCATCAAAACAAAGTCCGGAGCCATCCAATTGTTCCCAGATTGTAAGCTAGCCGAGATGAATGCCACCTGTGGTCTGAACCAAAGTGTTTCTAGGATGATGGCTCTACACTAGAAAGGTGGTCACATTTCAAGAACAACAAAAAACATTACAACATCATAAGCATGCAACGAGGCACAAACCACCACATAATTAGCAGTACTAGCACTGACCTAACTAACCGCTGGGCAGCAGGTATTTCACCAATCTCCTACCAAATAATAAACCTCATCGCCCACACTTTTGCCAGACTATATTCATACATTAGCAGCTTAGACACCGACACCCAACCATCTAACACAATGTGTTATACACACAAACACCTAACAAAATGTCTTCAACCACCTAACGAGAAGTCTTATCCATCCAACCATTTAACTAAATGTCATATCCACCCAATCATCTGTATTATCTATCTAAGAAGATCTCTTATCCATCCGAACATCTAACAAGATGTGTTATCTGTTCAACCATTTAACTAAATGTCTTATTCACCCAACAATCTAACAATCGGTTATCCATCCAACTATCTAAAAAGATGGGTTATCCATCTAATAAGATGTGTTATCCATCTAACAAGATGTGTTATCCATCTAACAAGATGTGTTATCATCTAACAAGATTTGTTGTCCATTCTCACAAGATGAGTTATCCATCTAACAAGATTTGTTATCCATTCTCACAAGATGTATTATCCATCTAACAAGATCTGTTATCCATCCATCTAAAAAGATGTGTTATCCACCTAACCATCTAACAAGATCTGTTATCCATTAAACCACCTAACGAGATGTCTTGGTCATCTAACATGATCTGTCATCCACCCAACCACCTAACTAAATGTCTTAACCATCTAACACGATCTGTTATCCATCCAACCATCTAACAAGATGTCTTATCCATGTAACAAGATCCGTTATCCACCCGACCACCTAGCAAAATGTGTTGTGGTACTTCTGCAATCAAATCTGATGCATACTCATCACCTTACAGGTGCAAAACAGCACAATCTTAAGCCTGAATTGCACAAAAGACCCTAAACACATCATCATACGACCACGTGAAAATGGATCTGGAAGGAAGCCTTGAAACAATGTGGGACTTGGCCATACAGTTCACAGAGCTCTGATGTAATGATAGATGAATAATACAACAAATAAGGTCTAGTACACAACTCATTTCTTCTTTTTGAACCTTTCATCCTCCTGCCAAACCAGCATGGAGCGAAGATTCTGTTGTGTTCCTATAAACAGACTGTGGTTGAAGGTTTTCAAACCACCTTCTGCAGGTTTCATTTGGGGGTACCAGTGATGTACAAAGTGGACCTAGGTGTTCACAAATGCCTTCCTAGGGTGCCCAAAAGTCTAAAAAGCTAAGGTCCAGACATACATGAAGAGCCTACATCCTTATGTACATATTTGCTGTCATTGGATACACATGCACAGTGGCACAGAATAGTACTTAACAGATGCAAGCAATCCAAGCTTCCAGGTGCTACAGGTAAAGATCATGGAGCATGCGCACCCGCGTAGCACATGAAGGCGCTTTCCTCTTCCTGTTGCCTGAGGCGCTTAACAAAAGCATCTTTGCATTTACCCGAACTTCAGCTACAAATTAAATACCCATGGTTAAAATAAAAATTATATTATACATTTTTTACTTGTTTAAAAATGAACACATCAGAAATGGGAATTTGTTTTTTTAAAATTCCCTACAAACAGATTTACTACTGCCTACCAAAAGTAGGGAGTAAAATACCCCTACTTCAAAAACGTATATGAAGCCCGGCAGTAACAAACACTCTCACTGATGAACTGTCAGCAACGGAGTCTGAAAAATAATACGCCACAGTACTTGCCAAACTTTTCTTTATTTACTTCCAAAATAAAAACAGGCCCATCAGCCTCCAAAAGAAATTGAATGCGGTCTGTGAAATTCTTTTTTAACTAGAGCGGATCAATGGATGGGCCTAACCAGACCCACCAGATGAAAGGCACCATCTGGTGTCATGCAGATCTCCAGGTATATGGGCATGGCTCCCCCAACAGCAAAAGAGACTCAAATTCGCAGTAGGATGGTAAATGCACTCACATCCATGTGTGCTTAATCCTCTACACCAAGGTGACGGCTCTGCCAACTCACGCAAGGCCCATTTCTGGCTAAGAACAGCTTCATCTTTGGCCCTGAGGGCTACCTCCTATGGTGTGGGGTCTGCTGCAACCTCAGCTGTATGTGGCATGTTATGGAATCTCATTAGAAGATCATGCATGCACAAACATGCTACTGCATCATGTTAGAGTAGGTCCACCATTGCTCCAACCGCAAGCATGTCCGTAGTCTGGAAGCATGAGCACTTCTTATTCTGATCTCATGAAGACAGATAGAAATAATAAGCTTTGCCAAAGCCAATAGGGATTGCCTTTTAGACCTACACCTTGATGGCTAAAGAATAAGGACAACAAAGTTAAAAAAATATAAAATGACACCAACAATTTTTTTGTTGCCGAGTTAGATCAGTAAATAAAATAAATAAATAGTGTGAAAGCAATTTTGTTTCCCAAAGGGCAGGTGGGGTGGGAAACACAGAGAGAGCGGGTAGGGGGAGCAGCACTGAGGGCCAGGGTGTGGAGAAGCAACAAAGAGCAATGCGGGGCGCTTGGGGGGTGGGGGGGGCAAAAGTAACTTGGGGCAGTGGTGGGTAGGAAAAGCAATAAGCAAGAGAGAAGGAGGGCGCGGGTGGGAAGAAACAACACAGAAGGCCGGAGCTGGGCGAAGCAATGGGAGAGCAAGTGGGGCGTGTGTAGGGGAAGCAACACTGAGGGAGGGAGTGGGGAGGAGAAGCAACGTGCAAGACAGCAACATCAAGCGAGCAGGAGAAGCAATGGAAGAGGCCGCAACATGGAGTGAGCAGGGGAAAGCACAAGGGGGAGGAAGCAACAGGGCGAGTATGGAAAAGTACATCAGGGTAAGCACAACATAGGAGTGGCAGGGAGAAACACACAGGTGACACACTTCCAAGGGGTGGACGAACACGAGGGAGACAGCTGCAAAACTCATGCACTCTCATGGAGTTCCTAACCCAAAAGAAAAATAGAGCTTGCACAGTAAGCAGTGGAAGCATAGAATCCAGCCAATAAAAAGCGATGGTAAAGAGGCTATGCTCCATGGGAGGGACAAACACAAGATTGACTTACTGGGACACGAATAAGGAGCAGGCAAATCAGAATGACAGGAAAGCCAACCAATGGTAAGAAATGGGTGGACTCCAGGTCCTTGACTGTTCTTGGGAAGCCACAATAGGTCCTGCAACAGACAGCACCTGCACTGACTAATAGGCAAGACCTAACAAGTGGCCCCAATGCATACAAAACCTTGCAAAAACCAAAGGGATGACAGGTTCAATATTTGATTCAGCGTGTACACAGCGCCGTTCACTGAAAAGTAAAGGCGACTCATTTGGTAACTAAGTTGTTGCCTTCTTAAGTAGGTATTCATTTGAAACACCAGAACGACTTACACTCTTCAAGTAACAAAGCTACATACAGGTCAAGGGGCTTCCAATAAAGATCTGGGAGGGCAAGATCTGTGCCAGATTTTCAGGATAAACACTGAGCGTGTACGAAGGTTCCATTTAGAGTAATGTTGTGTGAATGTATCAAGCATGAACATTTAGAAAATATGACCCGGATCCAGCCATCCTGGACCTGCTTTGAAACCAGTGGAGCAGAAGACGATCATCTCGCTCAGGGTGTTGGAACCAACCCAGACAAGTGGAGCACAGGATATTTTCAGGCATGACAACTATGCCTATAAGTACACCTAGGATCTTCCATTTGTATCATTTACACATCTGTGCAGTTATCTACTTAACCATACAACAAAGTACAGGTTGAGTTTTAAACAGTTCTGAAAAGTGCACTATTGTTTAAAAACAGTTTAAAAAAATGTGAAATCTTTAACTTGCTATGTTTAAACCAGTTTTAAATGCTTTTCAACATCTACAGTTTAAGACCATTTTTACTCTTTTGAAATTTCATTTGCACTTTATGTTGAAAAAGAAGGACCCCACCAGTAGATGGAGAGGCACAGGTTCACAGCGGCACTAGATGAACACGCTACCTACCTTCAGTAACACTCTCTCTGGTGGATACTCTATTTAACCACACATTCTTTTTTGTGTTCAAATATTTTTATTGTTATAAAAAAAAAGGAATACAAATAGTTAAGATAATATATATAATGCAATACAATTGATCTTGTGAACCAGAACAACGTAAGCAATTCATAAATAGAAATATATTTCATGTAATAAATAAATCTTAAGTAATATAAAGATGTCTAATTGAGCAGAAAAACCAATTCATGAATCTGATTGTATTGCATAAATAAAACAACTATACAAAGTAATGAAAAGAGAGAAGAAAGTAAAGATCGAAAAGGATAGTAAAGAAAGGAAAGAAGGAGGATATTGAGAGAAAAAGAGGATAGATACAAGAGAGAGCAAGTGCAAGAGAAGAGATGGGGACGTCTGCTTCGTAGAAAAACATAAACTAGGAGGAAGACACAAACGGAAATTGCTCAACCAGCCCTTGCGAAGCCAAGTCCATATATCTATCCAAAGAACTCCAGACCCCACTAGAAATAACAGGTGTACACCGTTTCTCCTCAACCGAGGTATGAGCCCCTCGAAGGAAAGATACCCAAGCCCACCAAGTATGGTATGATACTGAATTAAACGATTTCCACTCTGTTAGTATAATCTTAACAGCAATTGATATAAGCAAATCTAGCAATTGCATATCCGTATCATCAAGCGGTAGCATAGACGGCGCAGCCCATGGACCTAAAAGAATTAAAGGTATTGAAAGCTCAAAATTAACACCAAAGATTAACAAGAGGTGTTTGTGGACCAAATCCCAGAAAGGTTGCAATAATGAGCATTCAAAAAACATATGTTGATGGGTGCCAGAACCTAATTTGCAACTCCAACACAGATCGTCATCTTTAAGATTTAATTTGTGTAGACGAACCGGGGTCCAGTGTAGGAGATTCATCGAAAAGAATTTGGATTGAATAAGCGAAGGCGCAATCTTATTCTTTAATGAACGCTTGCCAATGATCTGCCAGGTCTCTTGTGAGACATGTTGAAACGTATCAGGTTCAAAATGGTGTAGCCATTTCTCCTGTGTAACTGAAGGTTGTGAGGGCGACGAGTCAGATAGAAACTTATAGATCTTGGAAGCAATATGGCCTGATCTATGCCACATAGCAAGAAGCGAAATGGTAGTAGACTCAGGAGAGAGGAGTACTCTAGATAAGGCTACCTTTACTTTCAGAAAGGAATAAAAATCCAAATTACTGAGATTATAATCTCTGGCCAAGGAGGAAAAAGGAATCGGGTCATGATTAGAATCATAAAGGTCTTTGACCAGCTGAATACCCTTAGTCACCCAGTAGGACACCGTAATAGAGTCAAAATTAATCACAATCCTAGGATTATACCAAATCGATGACCACCTGGATTTATGAATTGGTTTAGAGACCTTTTTGTCTATGTGTTTTAATGCCATAATTGTATCTGAGATAATACGGCCTGAATACGGTAAGATCAACTTAGATGCGGTCATGAAAGTAGAAGTGGAAAGAGGAGAGCACACCTCCCGTTCAATATAAATCCATGGAGGAGTATAGCTGGAGTCTGAGTCAAACCAGAGAGCCCCTTGAGACGCTAAGAAGGCAGTTTGGTACAAGTTCCAATCTGGAAGATTGCACCCACCCAGAATATAAGGTTTCCTCAAGTGCTTATACGCTATTCTAGCACGTTTATCACTCCATAAAAATTTCGAAGTAATAACATCGATCTCGTGGAAAAAGGAGGAAGAGAGCCTCACAGGCAGCATAGAAGACACAAAATTAACAATGGGAGTTATCATCATCTTCAGGGACTGAAGGCGACCCCACCAGGAAATGTATTTAGGTGACCACGCGTTCAGTAAATCCTTAACCTTAGATATGGTGAGAGATTCATTATGAGCAATAGTATCTGATATATTGGTACAGAACCAAATCCCCAGGTATTTAATATGAGTCGGTTGCCATTTGAAACCCGCTGTCCCCATATGAGAAGAGAAACACGACGCATTCAGGGGGAACATTTCCGTCTTGTCCTTGTTCAGAGTATACCCTGAAACACGAGAGAATTGTTTGATTGTGTTGGAGATGGCAGGGATAGCACTCCCGATATCTTCAGAAAAAATGAGCACGTCATCCGCATACGCGGCCGTTTTAATTGTCTGGGAACCAAATTGAAAGCCTCTAATATCCTGATTTAGATTAAATAATCGCAGGAGAGGATCAATAGACAAAAGAAAAAGAAGAGGGGACAACGGACAACCCTGTCTCGTGCCCTGGGAGAGATTAAAAAAGCAGAGGTAGCCCCATTAATTCTGATATTAGCTTTGGGTTGAGCATATAAGGACATTACCAAGTTGATAAATGGATCTCCCAGATTGTGAGATTGAAGAACTGCCTGTAGGAAAGGCCAGGAGACCTTATCAAAGGCCTTCTCGGCGTCGAGGGCAATCGCTGCCGACGGAAGGTCAGAAAGTTTCGCTTTTTCCAGAATATGACAGAAAGTTCGAATATTATCTCTAGCCAACCTACCTTTAACAAAACCAGTTTGGGAAGAGTATATAAGATGAGGGATATGGCTCTCTAAACGTTTAGCCAGTATTTTAGCAAAAATCTTAGCTTCCATGTTAAGAAGGGAGATTGGTCGGTAATTTTTAGGGTCTGAATGATCCTTCCCATCTTTAGGAATTACCACTACAGTGGCTTCCGCAGCTGAGCCAGAGACCTTTCCCGATAAAGCAAAAGTGTCAAACACGTCTTTGAGATAATTTAAAAATGAGGGTAAAAATGTCTTATAAAAGGCAATAGGAAACCCGTCAGGGCCCGGAGCCTTCCCTGATCTAGTATTTTTAATAGCCTGAATTATTTCTTCAGATTCAATTGGTTTCCCCAAATCAACCATATCTGAATCAGAGACAGTATTTGTGGGAATAGTAGCCAAAAATTGTTGACATGCACTAAGATTACATTGATCTTTGGGCGTATATAAGCTTTTATAAAAGTCCCGGAAAACCTCAAGAATGTCCTGAGTATGAAACTTCCTGGCACCCTCCTTATTAGTGATACAAGAAATCTGAGTCATCTTAACATTTGAATCCTGATATTTTAATGTAGCAGCTAACAGTTTACCTGCGCGGTTCCGTAATAATAGCCGTTTAGATTTTTGTGCCTGTACTCCCAAGTGAGCTCTTTTGGTAACTATGGAGTTATAGGAATATTTTAGGTTCTTAATCTCTTGTAGAAGGGATTTGTCTTTGGAGCTTCTATATAAAATTTCTTTGCTTTTAATTTCATCCCCCAAGGCAAAGAGAGTTCTTCTAATATCAGCGTTCCTTTTCGCCATTGTTTTTATAATCTGACCTCTAATAGTGCATTTAAAGGCATCCCACAAAACTATTGGGGAGCTTACCGATGACACATTTTCTCTGAAGAAATTATGAATCTCCACGTTTAAATGTTTAACCTCCTCACCATCATCCAAAATTTCTGTATTTAGACGCCAAGTTCGCGACCTATGAGTATCTGTACAATTAAGCAGAGTAAACGAAACCGCCGCATGATCAGAGACAAGTATTGGATGGATTATCACATTAGTAGTATGTTTTAGAAGTGCTGCGTCAACCAAGAGATAATCAATACGGGAAAAACTAGAGTGTGGAGAGGAGAAAAAGTAAAATCACTACCAGTAGGGTTATGCATTCTCCATACATCCACAAGATGATGAGAAGAGCACATATCCAGCATTTGTTTGTGCGCCCTAGGAGGACGAAACTTAAAAGCCGATTGTCTGTCTAAAATAGGATCCATAGGAAGGTTAAAATCACCACCAACAATCACTTTAGCATTTTGAGGGATATCCGACAACTTCCTACTAATAGCCCGCCAAAAAGATTGATCATCAATATTAGGGGCATATATATTCATCACATAAAAATCTGTTGAGCCATTAGACAAACGCGAAAGCAGCCATCTACCCTCTGAATCGTATTCGGCAGATACAATAGTTAGACCAGAGTTTTTGGAAATCAGCGTAATAACTCCATTTCTTTTACCAGAAGCTTCAGAACAAGCTACATCAAGGACCCACTCTTTCCGTAAAAATAAAGCTTCCTTATAAGCAACCTTAGTTTCCTGAAGTAAAACAATGTCGCCAGATAGGCTTTTACAGTAATCTAAGATCTTGGCCCTCTTAACAGGGTGATTTAAACCACGCACATTAAGTGAGAGTACATTCAGACCGGCCATAGTGAACAGAAAGCAACATAGATAAGCACATATGGTGTATGAAAAAAGAAGAGGCACCTTAAGTTTAACTTGAATATAGTAGGGAATAGCAGATAAAGCAAACAGAGAGCAAAAACCGGAGCATAAGTCCCCAAGAAAGAAGAAAAAAGAAAGAGCAAACAAAAGCTAGGAAAAAAAGAGGATAACAAAAGAAAATACAAGAGAGAACTTAACATCAAAAAGAAAAGGCCCCATCAGGGGTAGTCTGTAGTAGACAAAATGCATGGGAGGAAAACGTGGAGGAGCAACCACAGAGGCCAGCACCTATAACTCAGTATGCTCAACATCATAGATAAAGCTTAAGCAGCAGAGCAACAATAATCTGTTAATGTTCAGTAAACTAAAATTTACCAACGTATCAAAAAAAGGCCTAAAGATTGAATCTAAAGGAAAACCTGTATATATTCATTCTGTTAATTAATCAAAGACATAAAAATAAATACTATATATTGAATCAAAAGAGAAAAATAAATAACAGTATCTAATACATCTCATATCGCATATGGTAAGGCAAATAACATCAAATAGAATATTAAAAGTCTAATCCTAACATTAAAATATTAAATAAATCTGGGAAAACAGACTTATGGAATTTAAAAGAATATGCAAGGAAGTAAACAGCTTATATACCGGGAAGGAATTAATTAGAAACATCTTATAAATATTCAGAGCAGCCTAAAGATAAGTATAAAACATTACTCCATAACTATTAGTAGAAAAGATAATAGACATATAAAACAATAAACAATACCTAACCAAATGATATACATAACATACTATCTATCTCGACTAATTTATTGATCATGTCTAATAATGTTTACGCTAAGCTATAAGTTAACATATAATAACTGCACAAACTAAGATATATAAAAGAGAAGCCAAAGGAGAGTAAGAGGATGAATAGAACATCTAAGGACAGACCCCACCCAATTTTACTTCCTGGGACAAAAAAGCAACGATATAGCCGACATCCAGCACAGAAATATTAGATAGAAAATCTATATTACAGAATAAAGAAATCAAAGAAGGATGTCTGAGTTTACACAAAAACATACCAGATAATGAGAGAGGTAAAGTGAGTCAAAGAAGATGACGAGAAATATATATAGAGGGAGAATATATAAACACCGAGGAAAAAAACAAGAAGACATATATAACAAAGATACATATAAAGCCAGTAAATGTTAGGAGATCATTGTCTTGGGGATGAAAAAAGGCATCTGTGAAAGGAAAAAGTTAGTAGCCTCAAGAGGAGAGCGCCGCACACTCAAACACCGTAGAACATTCCAGCATGTTTCACCACAAATTTCAAGATAACATTAAAGCAATAAGAACCTAGCAACCCACAAATGCTCATTAATACAGCCACCTGAAGAAGAAGAGATTAGGGGTTTGATGGGCCTGCAATAGCCTCCGCGTCCATCGAGATTCAAACTGATTGTCCAAAAAGGTGGACAAATCCGCTGGTTCGTGAAAAATCTGGTTGCGACCCCTGAAAGTTATTCTGAAGCGTGAGGGACCAGCAAATGAGAACGGAATATTCATCTCTTGAAGTCGCCGTCGAATATTTAGGAAACCTTTTCGCCGGATGACTGTCTCTCTGGCAAAGTCTTGAGAGATAGCGATTCTATGTCCTTCCCATTGCAGCGATCTAATTCTCCTCATGTGAGCTAAAATTTGTTCAGAGTGTTGGTGTCTTAAAGGTTTAAATATCACTGGTCTTGGATTAGTGAGAGACTTGGGTTTAAACGTAGGTACTCTATGGGCACGCTCTATTTCAAAGTCCTTCTGAAAAGAGAGATTTAGCGTCGTGGGAATCCATTTGAGTAAAAAGTCCAACATGGATGGCGCCTCTTTTTCACAGTCCTCTGGCAGACCAAAAATACGAAGATTACTTCTGCGGTTCCTATCTTCCTGTTCCGTGAGATCTCTTCTCAGTGAATTTAAGGTACGTTCCATGCTCTGCATATGTTTGCTCTGCTTATGTGTGGAATCTTCAACTGCCCCAATCCGGGTCTCAGCATTGGAAACACGTAATGATAAGTGTTTAAGCTCATTCCTGACAGCCGCCACTTCCACCTGAAGTAGATCAGTATTCGTTTTTGTGCCCTGCGCAATCTCATGGACGGAATTGAGGCGAGAGAGAATGATGTCCAAAGTAGCCCCAGATTCTGGTTTATCTTTAGGTGATATATCCGGTATGGGAGAGGCTTGCTTAGCCCTCTTTAGAGCTGCTTTAGAGTCCTTATCTTTCAAGGGGACCCCCATACCCTCAGCCATTGAACCAGGGCAAATAGGTCAGCAGATGAAGGATAATACAGAGATCGTAATATCAAATGAGAGTCACACAACTTCTCTTCAGGGATGGCAAAAAACAGAGAGACAAAAAACAGCAAAACAAAGGAAGCCAGATAGCGTCGTTTATTACTCACTTGAGGCTCAAATTCTCCTCATGACAAAGCCTGTAGAATATAGGCACCAAAAGCAAGAGCCCCAGATACTGATCCCTTGACAGACTGTTCCAGAAAGACCTCCAAGACACATCACATGACGCCAACAGCAGGCTCCAATAATTGCCCACGAGAGACCTTTGCCATCAGAGGAAATGATAGATTCAGCGAGCGTTCTGGAGGACACATACTAGTATTAGTAGTAGCGCGAACAGCCACATATGTATAAATATACACGCGTGGATGGGCGGACAAACTTAAGCAGGCAACTTGCATCGGAGTTTAGCTGCGTAGTGTATTTAAGGCCAGCATTAAATATCAGCCTCAGGGAAGTCCGAGGAAAATCATGTTTAGACACCATACCTCATGAGTTATAAGGAAAAACAGTGTCACCACAGCGCCAGCGCCCCAACTACGATAGTCCTCCTTCAAGATTCCTCAGGAGCCGCCATTTTGTATCGAGTCTGTGAGGAGATGACCTCGAACGCTCTCACATGGCGAAAATCAGCCCAAAGACGCTAGAATTCTCGCAACCTGGTCCCGCACCGTTCCGCTGCCGATTTTTCGGTTTGAAGAGCAGAAAACCGGGATTAAGTCATCCGGAACTGCAAGACCGCCTCCGCGATCCGCCGGAGCTCAGCACAGCGCGGCCATCTTAGTTGCGCGCAAGCCACGCCCCTTAACCACACATTCTTCACCATAGAATACTACTCAGGTGCCAGGCTGCATCCGGAAAGGTTTTCCATTGCAGTGCTCCAATGCACCGCTAGGTGGTGCTGCGCTTCCACGCTGCCCCAAAACTGACAGAGCGGAGCCACATATAATCGCCACCACTGCACACTGATGACAGGGTTTTAAAAAAAAAAATCTTTTACCCTTTCCGCGCTCTCAGATGCAGGCTGTGAACAATCGTTGGTAACAAGGTGCTGATCAATAACTTGCAGCCCTGCCAAGTACCACGCATCAGGCGTTAGACTAAGGCATTTCAGTGTGGTGATCTGCATCACCGCACTGAAATGCAAAGTCACGCATAATAAGCAAAGCGCCTGTGCATAGCGCCTGCCTCGACCGTCAAGACCTAGCGCTGCTATGCTGAATCAGAGTGAAACTATTAAGCTGGCATAGCGAGCGCGCTGCTCCGTGCAGGCCTGGGGGCTGGCTGAGTTAACGTGCTACTATGTTTCAATATTGGAAGGTCGGGATTTCCGCGGCACCTCTAACTCAGTGATGTCAGGAGAGGCAGCACCTAATGGCCACTACCAAGACATCAAGCTGACCCCAGGCAGGTTGTGTATGAGACAGTGGATAGGCGGAGGACCCGTGGACGTCACGTTCTGCTATTGCCTGCGGCGGCGTGAGAAGGTGTCTGCAGTTTTTAAAGTAAGTTGTGGGACTGCAGAGGCAATGGCTCTGCTCATACCGCCGCGCTGTAATTTAAATTCAAGATTCCCGGCGCGCCCGCCGGAGCCAACTCCATGTGGAGCCCAGAGCACAGCTGCTGCTGAGCCTCAATGCCCTGGCCGGCGCGTTTGACAAAGGGACTCGTTGTGGTCAGGAGAACTTGGAGGCGGGCGGCCCTATGTAGTCTGGTCAGTGTGTTCTCAGGAGCCGCGTATGACGTTCTTGAAATGATGCGGCGCGCCCTATCTCACTCTGCCGTTTGGCTATGTGTGTGCCTCAGCCTCTTGCCCCCAATCAATGCCTGCGGCTGTCAAGTGTTTGAGTTAGTGAATTAACTCATTACTTAGGCAGCTCATCTGGGACGCTGGCTGAATAGCTGGACTGTAGGTAGCAGCGCGTCGACCCGGGCGGACTACTTAGAGCTAATTTTTAAATTCGGGTTGACTCTTTTTTGCTAAACACTTAGCGCCCTTGCTGCTGGCTGTGAGTGGCAGTTATGAGTTGTCTCTCACCATATAGTAGTGCAGACACCAAAGAACGTGTACCTTAACATTACAACATTGCGAACTGTATTTTATGTAGACAGCTCAGAGAGTTTTTGCTTTAGCCACGGCAATCCTTTTCTTACTTTTGGGCCAGCCGCACCTCCGGCTGAGCTGGGAGGCGGGGTGGTGTGCTTGGGTGTAAACGTTCCTGCAGGAGACTCGTGTACCTTGACATCAGGAACTGTATTTTATGTAGACCGCTCAGTGGGCTATTGCTTTTGCGACAGAGATAATTTTCTTCTTTGTGGTTCAGCCGCACCTGCGGATGATGGACTTAGACATGGGTGTAAAAGCCCCTGCTCGATAGTTACTTGTCTAGTAGCAGTTTTGACTCTCCATAAAATTGCGCATAGGGTTAAAATGCATGCTGCAAAGATCAGTTGCTTTGCACCTGTTTCAAGATCTTCTTAGAGTTTCCCCAGAATCAAATGGGTGTAATTTCTGGTATTTATATGTTTCCTTCATCTTTATTGTGTGATTTTGCCCGTGAAAAAGTGTCACTCCTAGACGTTGAAATATCACTCATATTTACACTGAAATTCTTAAAGTGTCACACATAGCAATCTGAAGCCTTGGCAGCTATGAACTTGGGATCAATTTAGATGCTAAAAAGAGGCCACTCAACAGAGAAGGTCCGTGGGAGGCAGAGAGGAGTCTGCGATTAGACAGATTATCCACCATAAAGAGCAGTACTGAAGGTATGTAACTTATTCTTCTGCTGAATATTGGTCAGAAAATCCGGGGCACCAGTCTGGGACGTCTGGCCACCTGCCAATGCACAGACGGACAACAACAGGGCTTCTATCAAGTAGCCGTCAAAGTATTTGTGAGGGCATCATTAAAAGGAAGTAACGGCTCAGACGTTGCTGGTCCAGGTGCACAATATCTGTTAGAACATTTGTTTTGATCTCAGTGGTGTGCCTTAGAGCTTTCCTCTGACCACCGCTGCGAATGAGGCAGTCTCTTCCGCTGGTGGCCCAAGCAGGGAGCCAAGCTCTGTCTCAGGCGAGGTGTCAAGCCGACCAGCATTCTGTACATCAATGTATAAGGGATCATCACCATAATAATGGGGCAAGCTATCCCCATCACGTTCATCATCAACACCCTGAGGTGCCCCCTGTCAAGGCACAGGATCAGAGTCACAACCAAAAAGATAAGGGGGCCTAAGCTGGTAGGTGCCACATGGCAGAGGCACTGGGTACATGACGACCGGATGCACTTCTTAAATTTTATAGCGCACCATCGGTCGGGCTCCAGACAAAGTCAGTTTAGGGTCTGACACTGGCGTCTGATCACCTTCAGGTGCCGTCAGGTCCAGCGCCGGGGTCGCTCGTACCGGCGTCGCTTGCTAGGCCAGAGAAGAAGTCCATACCGGCATCAGTATGGGCCCAGGGCAGGCGGCACCAGGGGAAAACCCGCAGCTGCTAAGCCAACAGGAGGCCCATGCAGTTCCATGGGGTTAAAAAGCAAGCCAGTGGGAGCCAAAAACACACTGAAAATGTGCATCATGGCCTCCTTGAAGCCGCGATCTAATGCAGGGTCAAAGACGGCCTGGGAAATTCAGGGCACATCGGGATCAGCTGAGGACTCGACTCAGTGACCAGCGACCTCAATGGAGCGTGACTTGCCTGATGCACCTTCTCTGGACAGGAGAGAGCTGACCAAACCTAAGCACATGATGAAACGCCTGCTCATGGATGCATGCAAGCTCAGATCCAACCCACCGATCAGCAGAACGCAGGAGAGGGAAGCGCTACTGAGACGGGGGAAATCCAAACCACCCTCCTCTCCAGTGTCAATCTAGCACTAAACTGAGCCAAAGGAACATAAATAGAAATCTGTAATTTGGTCTTCTCCAGTGATCTCTGCTGAACAGGTATTCCTGCCAGGAGTTATTTATATCAAACAACAGAGCTTCTGTTTCTGCACTACAGCCTCGGCTAATGCCTATCTGTAAACACAGAATTAGCACAAAGTAATCCGCATAAATTATAGACTGCGCGCGCAAAGCCAGCAGACGCCCGCTGTGACTAGTTCCTAGAAAAAAAGCCACAAAAATACAATTTGGCTGCTATCAATATCATCCTACGCGTCCCAATTTTCAGCCAAAACATGGAAAGCATAAAAAGGACCGCAGGTAAGCTTGAAAAGATCATGCAATTTAGTAAAGCCTGCTGGATCAGCTTCGACTCAGAGCGCGAGATTCATGCAACAACAGGGAGTCCCAGGGGCTTCGACCACTCGATGAAAGTGTTATGGAAGAATGGACCAGCACAACCCAATCAGAGAGGCTTCCGGAGAAAGTTCAGGCAGCAGGAGTAAGGACCAAGCAAAGAAAAGCCAGAAACTTTCAGGGATACTGCGGACACCTCCACATGATGACAAACCAAGACAGAGGCAGACTAGAGATGCAATATATGGAAGTGAGCTCAACTTCAAAAACTGCGTCTCCGTTTCCAGATTCATGGGAGTGCTTTACACCTCAGGGGGATGAGGAGGGCATCTTCTGTGTCACATGCGGCCTCTGTCTCCAGGAGCTGCTCCTAGACCTCAGCGATGTTCTCAGGCTTCTGCAATCGCTGGATAAAGAGCCGGGTCCACATAAGAGATGGGTGACCTAGAAAGTGTGTGGGGATGCTGGGTCTTTAATTGGGAAGATCTGGATCATGCTCTGCAGGAATTGATTGGACCCTTGAAGGGAGGGCATGCATCTCTGTCGGAGTCTAATCCTACTGCTGACTCAGAGCTGAGAAGCATTAATTGGGACAACTCTTACTTTCGATGAAAGCGCGACACCTACTCAAGTGGACTGACTCACTGTGTGACTGACACTCAGCATGGACCAGTGGAATGAAAAGAATATATGATGGGGATGCTGCCAAGCCCACGGTATGGAAGCCTGCACATGCGAGAGGGGGCACTGATTTAACTGCAGAGATCTTTGAGTTCTCTACAAAAGACGAGTCATCTTAAACTTTTGGACTACTTTTCCTTTAACCTTTCACATGGAAGAGAAAACCTGGTCTTTGTCATTTTCCACTAACAAGAGTACACAGGTTTCAATCTTTAATACCAGTATTAGAGATTCCCATTCAATCCCTTACAGCAGGGCACAGTAATGCCTTCACTCTTTACTCCAAGGACAGGGTGAACTTTTCAATCTCTCACACATGGTACAGGTCCAATGCTTCAACCTTTTACAGAAGAGAAAGAGCCCAATCTTATACACATGGGATAAGCGCCAGTCTTAAGCCTCCAACACAGGTAACAGAGCTCAGCTTTCAATGTCTTACACAAGGGACAGAGCACGGCTTCAACCTCTTACACAGGGGACAGAAACAAGCCTTCAGCCTCTTACGCAAAGGACACAGCCCAGAATTGAATCTCTTCCATGAGGAACAGAACCTCACCTTCATCCATCTACAAGGAACAGAGCCGAGCCTTAAGCCTTCTATACAAGGAACACAACACACCCTTCAACCTTTCACACAAGACAAAGAGCCCAACCTTAAATCTTTTACGCCGGGGCCTCAGTCCAGTCACACAAGGTACAGAAGACACCCTTCAGCCTTTTACACAAGAGAAAGAGCCCAATATTTTGCACACGGGATAGAGCCAATCCTCAGTACATTACATAAGGGTCAGAGCCCAGCTTCAGTCTCCGACATAAGTGGCAGAGTTCATGCTTCAACCTCTGGCACAAGGGAGAGAACACATCTTTCAACCTTTTACACAAGAGAAGGACCCAACCTTAAACTTTTTGCGAAGAGGCCAGGGCCCGGTCCTCCACCTCTCACACAAGGGACCGACAGTACCATTTGGGTTTTACCCACAGGCCAGAGTCCAGCCTTTAACCGTAAACACACGGTATGGACCATCGCCTTCAACCCTCCAAATAAGAGAAAAGACACAGATCTTTTACACAAGGGACAGAGCAAGTCTTCAGTATCTTGCACAAGGGACAGAGCCCGGCCCTCAACCTCTTACAGATATAACAGAGCTCAGCCTCTTACTCAGAGGACATAGTCAGGCTCGGATCTCTTCCATAGGGTACAGAACTCAACCTTCAACCATTCACAAGGCACAGACCCCGGCCTTAAACCTTTCACACAAGGAACAGAACACAGCCTTCCGCCTTTTACAGAAGGGGAAGGGCCCAACCTTGAACTTTTGTACACAGGGGCCAGAACCCTTCAACCTGTCACAAAAAAGACAGATAGGACCATTACCTTTACCCAAGGGACAGAGTCCAGCCTTAAAATGAGTTCACAAGGTAGAGTGCAGCTTTAAAAGTTTCACACAATGGACAGAGCCCAATCTTCAACCTTTTACATAAGGGAGAGTCCAGTTTTCAACCTTTCACACAAGAGATGGAATACAGCATTCAGTCTCTTATGCGAGGGACTAACCCAGCCTTCAACTGTTTACAGGGAACAGAGGGCAGCCTTAAAGCTTTTCACACAGAGTCACACCTTCAACCTTCCACACAAGTGACAGAGACCAGCCTTCAATCTCTCACACACAGGACACAGCCTGGACTTCAATCGCCTACACATCTCTTCAATCTCGAGCCTTCAACCTTCCACACAAGTAGCAGAGTCAGACGTTTGACCTCTGAGCACAATGGACATCTCATTTGGGCATCCTTTGCAGACACGATTATTCTAGTTACTTTTTTCAGTTTAAATCCTGTAGCACAGAACTGAAACCCCTTGGACCAATTTCCATACTAGACTCCCCCGACACACTGCAGTCAGAGCTATTATAACACGACCTTCGGCACAAATTTTGACATTTCATGTCCTGCTGTCTCAAGTCACTGCCAGCTCTTCATCCGACACCCTGCCTATCTGTCATTTTAAGGATCATCTCCTCCTGAAGAAATTCACCCTTCTTACATGGTAAAATTCCTTTCCTCAATCTCTCCTATCCCACTCGAGGTAGCCACTGTCTCTATCATGGGTAGGCTTTTCTTCTCGCACCTCTGAGGTGTCTTCTTGACCAGGACACAGCCCAGTCAATCAATCAGCATTTGTAAACGCAACTCTGCCTGCCCTGGGGGTATCTGGGCCCAGTGGAACTGTAGAGGGTGAGCGGTAGGGACCTTGGGGTGGGGTGGGAGAAGGACAGCTTGGTCTTGCTCACTACTGTTGTCCCAGAAGTCCTTAGTGTTAGCAGCGAGCTGTGGACAGATTCCTGCATGCCTAAGTTACTCAGCAAACACAAGGAGATGATGGACGGAGCCCTGAAACTTTTCAGACACTCACCCCCAGTCACAGATCAGGGTTGAATCCATCATCGTTCTTAAGCTCACTTCACCACCCCAGTTCAGACACAGCTATATGCAAATCAGTCTTGGCCCTGTGCCTCATGGGAACAGTCCAGCCCGAACTGCCAAGCCATGTCTTCCCTGGACCGGAAACAAGCATCCTGGGACCGGTTTTGGGCTAACAGCCCTCATCAGGCAGGCTAGCTTGAATCCAGTGGCAAAGTGAGCAAGGGACCCACGTCTGGGCATACCCTGCCAACTTAGGGCGAACAGAGCAAACACAAGGAGATGATGGACGGAGCGCTGAAACTTTTCAGACACTCACCCCCAGTCACAGATCTGGGTTGAATCCATCATCGTTCTTTAGCTCACTATATCCCTGCGGTGCCTACGTTGACTGCACCGATGGAAATCTTTCACCGACAGCCGATAAGATATTGGGCCATTGATCAAAATACCTCAGACAATTGGGACTCATTTAGGACGTACTTTATTTCTGTTTGGGACCGCCAGCGACAATCTGGTGGTCCAGATATGGAAAGAAAAGAAATGACCCACACATGCTGGGAGAAAGCTCCTAAAACGTCAGAGACTTTCAATTTTTGTGAGTTTGTTTTTGAAAATCATAAAATTGCTGAGTGGTTACAAGATACACGGTAGCCGCTCAACAAATGTTCAGTACCCTCAACGGAGCAGCTGCAACAGCAGATGTTGGCGACACACTGAAGGCATGAGCCATATGATTGTCTCTGGCTCAGCTCGAGGTCCTCTTGAAACCTTGTGCCAAAAACGAGCCGAGATTTTATGTGGTTTCTGCCCCGCCCCCTTTCTCTCAGTCACCCTTTTCCTCGAAAGTCTTGTTTCAAATTGATTTAACAAGTAATAAGTGCATTTACGTAACAGACCATATTGATGTAACTCCTTGAAGGCAAACCATTAACATTTCATCTGAAAAGGAAGAGAGAAAGAGACACCTTACTAGTGGTAGAATTGTGCAACCAGGAAACCTAGAACCAATCTCTGCTTCCGTGCTTGACCAAATTGTGTGATCCTAGGCAATTTGCCTTAGTTCACTGTGCACCTTCTTAGTTTTCGGCTAGACAGTGCATGCGCTGTCTCGAAGAGACGTGTTGTGTTCTATCTGTGGGATTACAGGCCGCCCACCTGTTACCACTGGTAAACTTCAGCGTCGCTCTCATTTTCTTTGATGCCATTCATCATGGCATGCGAGCGTCATACCCTCTTATTCTGTTTGGCCCTCCCATAGCGCATGGACCAAGTGCATTTCTCCTTACATTGCTCAGCTATATTTTTCTTGGTTTTCCAAGCACTCCATAGGAGTGCTTGTGTTTTCAAGCCGTCTCCCTTGTACACATACACATTTACCATTAAAATGCATGCGGATGTACATAAATAAATGTATAGGAAACAAATGTGGGATCACACTGCTTCACCTCCCAGCAGATTCGCCTCTAGGCATTATTGTGAATGCAGTTCGCCAAGTGTGTGTACTTGCAAAGTTTCTCGAGTGTTTCACCAGGTAGGTGCAGATTGGTGCTGGCCATCTCTATACACGTGTTTCTGGATTTTTATCCGTCGTCAGTAGAGATTAGGCATTTAAATATTGGGGGTTGCTGAGCAGGATTCTTGGTTCACAGTACCTCTCAAGGCGCGCAGGTGTCTCTCCTCGTCAGCTCAAATGGCTCGAGGGAGCCTTTTAAACAGGAAAAGCGAGAATATTTTGGCAGAATAAAAATCAAAATCCAGAAACACGTGTATAGAGATGGCCAGCACCAATCTGCACCTACCTGGTGAAACCATCGAGAAACTTTGCAAGTGCACACACTTGGCGAACTGCATTCACCATAATGCCTAGGGGCGAATCTGCTGGGAGGTGAAGCAGTGTGATCCCACATTTGTTTCCTATAAATAAATGTATTTCTTAAAAAGTTGTTAAAACATGAACAGCACTTGTTTATTTTTTTGCATGATTCAAAGGTATTGGAGAGCTTGTTCCATCCTCCATCTTGCCATAGTGCTAACACCAGCTGATGGTATTGGAGCGCTATAAGTGCTCACAAGTTACATTACACAATGACACATTCAATGTCATAGCCAGGGGGAAGCTTAAGTGATTTGCCCAAAATCACAAGTTATTCAGCCGACCCTGAAATTCAAACCGGGTTCCCCTGTCAGCAGCTCTGGCCATTATGCCACATCCTCACTTCACTTCAAAGATCCTAAACTGTTTCTCACTATCACTTCCACATTTGTTCAGCAAGACCCCGTCAACTCTGAACAAGCACTGGCAAAGCCAAGAGATCTCGGCAATGCCCGAGCTATTGGCTTTGTCAATGTGAATGTCTTTAAGCCATGTTGTATAGCAGCACATCTGCTGTTCAGTATCACAGAAAGTCACTTTAAAAAATGCTGTGATGCGGCTAGCACAGGCAACGTCACAGAGCCTTTTTCTGTTAGAAGGGGCAGGACAATAAACTCAACAGGGGGGGGGGGCAAAGAGACTTGGCGTCGGTTCAATATCCTGTGATTCTGGGTTTTCAGTAACTTTCCGCCAGCAGATGTGCTGCTAGACGCCATGGCTTAAAGACATTCACATTGACAAGATAAATAGCTTGGGCATTGCCGCCACCAATTGGCTTTGCCAGTGCTTGTTTTCTTTATCATCACAGTTGAGAGTACCTTGAAATGCAACAGTTCAGGATGTGCACTGTACAAAAACCTCCTCTGTATATACTTGAACAGACTTTAATGTTTCTCCATATATAATAACATGGTAGGCCTCATATAGGGTACACTGGAAAACGGACTTGCCGCGGCTTTCGAATGGCATTGTCATCTGGGCAGTGGAGACTCGTGCATGATTGTTTGCAAGTTTATGTTTTGAAACTATCACTTCTAATAAATGCCACGCAATGCAGTGATACAATCTTAGGTTCTAAAGCGAAAGACTTTTTTTGAACTCTGAAAACTTTTTATGTTATTTTGACATACAGTTTGTGGCATGATTTACATGTCAAACGTGTTGTTTGGGCTGTCCGAGCCTGGCTTGGCTCGGAGTCGGCTCTCGCTGCAGGCTCGCCCCCTCCACACCGAGGCATCTCTGCTGTAGACAATGATCTCCACCTGTCTGTCGCCATGATTTGTAAAGCACAGGGAACAGATTACTGCTTCCCACATTGTAAATAAACCCAAAAGTCTGCCTTTCAAAGCCTCATTCAATAGACGTCGTGAGTTATCTAGAGTACGGTGGATGCAGGAGACACAAGGCAACAAGCATTGGCATAGCCAATAGGTCTCGCTTTTGGGACATTATAAGTGTTTAGCCATGCAACAGTTGATGTTGCACCAAGGATATTGTGCTGCAGAATTAAATACTTCTAAGGTCCCAAAGGCGAGACCTATTGGCTATGCCAATGCTTGTTTTATATGCTGGTGAAACCTTATTGCACACTGGGGTGAAGCTGCATTAATTGGTATACATTGGAAATAGTGTGAGACCACTCAAACAATACATCCAGTAACATCACAGAGTGATTAAAAATGGTAACTTCGAGCTATCTGCTGGCAACACATTTTCAAGAAGTACATCCAAAAGGATGCACATTTTGGTTTCATGTAGTTGAACATATTGAAGCCCATGAAGGTGGAAGCAATAAGAGATTAAGCCTAAGGCAAGGTGAAGTATCGTGGATGTGCAAAATGAGAATTGTAGAATTTGGTATAATACATATTATAAGTCACATTACTTTCAATGAATTTGTATATGCTAACTTTTGTTGAATACATCAAAGAACATGTTTGAATGACTCTGAAATGCTGTCATCTTATAGTTGGAGAATTAGTCATTCATAAGTGCTGCAATGTTTGAATATATCAGGATCACACCAGGAGAAGGTGTGTTTGAACAAAGCAGGTCGTTAGGACTGCCTAAAATGTAACTTGAACAAAGGTAGAGACAGTTCTCTCGTTTGTCCTCAATGGTTTGGTATTTTGGATAGGATTAGGAAATATGGACTTTAATAAATGATAAAGTAAATAATATCAATGTATCAATAGGTACAGAAAAGATCAATCAGCAGAATGTTGTTCACCGTTTGTAAACCATTTGTAATGAGTCAGACTGGGTTTCGCCAGATGATAGTACGGAAAGAAGGGGAGAGGAAGGGAGGAGAGGGAAGAGAGGGCAAGAGATGAAGAGAAGAAGAAGGGAGGGCGGGGCAGAGAGACGTACTGAAAAGCAGGAGATGAGGTGAGGAAAGAGGTGGATTGAGGGAAGGACCGGCAGAAAGAACTTGATTTTTATATAGTGTCTCGGACTATACTGCAGTTGTTTCTAAGCGCTGTAAATAATGGGTGTTACAATTATGCAATTAATAGTACTCAAAACAGAGCTTCAGGAGCAGAATGCAGTGGAAGTATAGGGCACGAGCGTAATTTATAGCAAGAGTAATGTGAGGTAGCGGAAGGGGCTGGGGAGAGGGAGGAAAGAGGAGAAAATGGACAAGAGCAAAACCAGAGGGGAGAGTGACGGGGCTGAGCATGCCAGCAAATGGAGACTGTAGAGTAAAACGATGCGCTATGAAAAGGAAGCGTGGAGAAGGCAGAGACAGGTGAGAGGACAAGAGTTAATGGGGCGCGTAGATTAGAGGAGTTGGATATTATGGGCGCCAACGACCTGGAGAAGCAGGTACAACTAAGAAAGGAGGACGCGCGGTAAGGTGAAAGGTCAAGACAGAAGGGAAGATAAGGAGAAGGTGCAAGACAGAAAGAGAGTCCGAAAAGACGTAACAAAGAATATAGAGAGAGAAGGTGACTCAATGAAGCGTCTGGTGAGGGAAAGTAGAGAAAATAGAGAGAGAAGTTAAACGGGGAAGAAGAAAGTAGGCGAGAGTTGAGAGAAAGGGGAGGGGACAGTCACGGCGGAAAGAATACAGAAAGGAGACAGAACAGGTAGAGGACAGAAGCCACAGCACAGGGGAGGGGGGAGAGAAAAGGGAGAGAAGAATGATCCACAGAGGTGTGACAAATTATTTTAAAGTATGACTTAGAGCAAAGAAAGTAGAGTGGGCAGAGTGTGTTGAAAAGGGGCAAAAAGCGAAGAGGACAGGGAGTGTTCAGATTGGGAGGGAGTGGAAGGGGTAGGGAACAGAGATGGCAGTGTATGAATAGAACGGGCTGTGTGTGAGTAGAAGGGGTAGAAAAGGAAGCCAGTGTATGAACAGACTGGGCAATGTGTGAGCAGAGAAGGTAGGGTTTGTTCCAGGTGGGTACAAAGAATCCGTGTATGAATAGTAGGTGCTGGGAGCAGAGAGGAGTGTGTGACGAGAATGGGCAGAAGACAGTGAGTGTTCAAAGAGGGTAAGGATAGGAGGGACAGTGTGTCTACAGAAGGGGCAAGAGTGCAGGGGGGGGAAGAGCAAAGATTTGGCATTTAAAGGCATTGATTATTCTTAAAATGAATGGAAGTGCATACAGTTCACAAGTGGATTAGCCGCTGCATTCCAGTAGCATCTGTAGTTCTACACAAGATATATTTGAAATGGGGTTATGCAAACTGTATCCGACGAATAATTGTCTGAACCTGGCTCCCATGGTGGTCCGCATACTAGCATAGTGGGATTAAAGCTTTCCACTGGAAGTAACCCGGAGACAGATAAACCAAACCTGGTGGACACTCGTGATACAGCTGCAGCTGAGCTGGCGAGTTCACTCAGAAGTAAAACATTCAGGAGTCACATGAGGACATCCGGTAGAAAATGCACGGGGCATTGACTGAGCTTGCAGAAGCTCTGCAGTGACTTGGCGGTTTACTCCTAGCTGCAATCCGAAGCTTCTAAACCTAATGCCAAACTAAGCGTGTGCAAACTGCAGGTGCGTACAGACACACATGCCAGGGGACCAATTTACTACTAATGAAATGCTATTCATGCATACAGCAGCTAAAACCTATTTTTTAACGAAGGCCGAGGAACACCGGAAATTAAGGTTTGTACGATATTACTAAACACAGATTTCAATGCACTGTTGGATTTTGACTTTATGTTTACATAGTAGCATGTGACAGTATTAAAAAGCAGAGGCACACGTAAAAGAGATGGAAAATGTCAACTGCTTATGTTGTACTACTCGTCTTTAAATATGCACTAGTGATATTTAGTTAGGTAGAGAAATAGGATGTGCCGTTTTAAAATCAGAAAACTAATTTAATGGGAAATGAGCTGCCGAGAAGAGTCAGGCGCGCTAAAAGTTTAAAAAAATAAGCATTGGCCCGCGGCCGCGAAAGTGAAAGTGATCGCGGGCTGTAAGGGTGCCCGCGAGATGGCGCCTGTGCTCGTAAACGCGCTCCCGCGCGCGTAACAGCAAGCTCTAGGCCACAAGCAAAAGCGTGTGGTAGCATTTTCTGAAGCCCACTTACTAAAAGTCTCGCCAGAGCAGCGCATGCGCTGGCTCAGGCGAGACCTAAAAATGACAGTTGTCCCATCCTCCCTTTTGAGAGAGTACACACAAGTCTGGCTTTCTCTCCTTCCTACAAGAGACGAGTCTGGCCTTCAACCGTTTACACATGGGTCACAGTCTAGCCTTCAGCCTCTTGTGCAAGACAACGTCTGACAGAAGAAAAATCATCTTTTTCACAAGGTTTCCCCAATCTTTCACTGCTAGACCCTGCTGGTGCTGTGACTCTGCACATTGGAGCCCAGCAGGAGGGTTCCCATGGTATGTACATTGCTTCAAAAGTGAAGAGAGAGTGAAAGACTCATCATACAGGGGTTGTATTTCCATGTCAATGCAGTGTGTCTGTGCCTCAGCTGCAGGTGCACAACCAGCTTAGCTCTGGTACTGAGGCAGCATCGCTGAGCGCTAGGGAGCACGGAGGGGGTAGACCCAGCGTCTGCAGCATGGCTTCAATGCTTCGCATGGGAGTAACGCCCTCGAACCCCCACTGAGTGACAGGCCAGCACAGCGAAGTGCGGCGTTGAACTGTTCCTCCCAGACTATATATCTTCGATGGGACGCATCCAATTTTTGTCATTTTGGGTCTTATTTCCATCATGAAATCTTTTAGTTTGCTAAATTGGTTTGGCTGTTTTACAGAGTGATTTCTTGACTGAAGTGTTCTGTCTGTGCCGCCGATCCCCCAAAACGTCTTCTTTAATGCAGTTTTCAGTGTAGGTCCCAAGCTACTAAGAGCTAGATAAGGCTGTCTTGGAAAATCAGTGTTGGAAGAATTTGACCCAACAAGTAGTCCAACATCTTACACTGAAATGTAGTCCTTCATACAAGACATAAACCCCAGTCTTCACCCACAGGATGGAGCACTGTCCACAGGCCTACGAGCTCTGCACACACATGACAAAGCCTAGAGGTAACTTTTCAGCCAAGGTAGAGTCTCATCGTTCATCTCAACAACATTTATGACAGAACCAGGAGGTCAGAATGTGGCCAACAGACTGATCTCACTAATCGAAGCTCCTCTAACTCGACGCTCTCGACTTCATGTGCTCGATCTTTAAGATACTCGCTGGTGAGAGGACGAAAGTGGAGCCCCACTCTCTGCTATCTTCCCTGTGAGTCGTCTCAACAGCGGCCCCTCCAACGTCTTACCCAATCATGGCCTCCTTCTCACAAAGCAGTCCGGACTCCAGGCTTGAGCGGTTGGGTCGCAATAGTTTCATAATTAATTATCCGCCTAACCTATCAAAAAATGCATCAAAATCCCTCAAACACAGTCTTCTTAAATCATATCCAGAAACCCTAATCTCTGATATTTTTGCTTGAAAAAAGGAGCTATTACAAGCGATCTAATGTTCTACAAAGAAGAGCACAGTGGAGGAAGGACTTCTCCTCGCTACTCAGGATCTCCTCGCCTAAGAAATTTCCACATGGCCTAAGACTCTCAGCAGCCACGTCCCCCACACGCAGAGTGGCTGCTACCATTTCCATTTATAACAATGGCACTATACTCATACAAGCTTCTGACCGTAATCTAGGGGTCTTTGATGAAAGTTCCTCCGTCATTAAGAATTCCTTTAATAATAATGACTCTTTCAAATCAACGAGGGTCTCTAGCCCTTCACCCATTTCACAGGACCACCAAGAAGTCACCTTAAATAGCCCCGATCACCTAATGATTTCCCCTGCGGCCATGAACAGCACACATATGCCCATTGCTCCACTTCATCCAGGAAGCTCTGACTCTCCCAACGTGACCCGTCAACCCAGACTGCACCCCTACCATTCACTGTTAGCTGGAGACACAGACAGTCATAGCATTGGTTACCTATCTATCACCTCGTCCCTACCCATACATTTAAGTACTGACTTAGATACAGCTAACTTGCCTATCAGATCGCCCCAGGATCACTCATTTACTACCTTGAAGCCGGCACTCTCAATCCATAATAACAGCAATATGTCACATTCCCCTGTGCTTCCTCAATTGCAGAGCCCGACTCCCCTGCCACCCAAGCTTTCACACCCCTCCAACTCACCCTCCCCCCCTCTGGTCCCATCTGGCCAGCATCTCCTGAACACCACCTTCGGGGACGGCCCATCTCCATCTCGTCCCCATACGTTTTCCACGATTACTTCCGCCTTCGGGGATGGCCCATCTCCATCTCGTTCCACGATTCCTGATCTACAGCCATGTCCCGCCTCTAGACTTGAGATCACCTGGGAGCTTCAAAAACTCAAGTCTGACCTACAAAAGCTCATAAACATCACCTCAGAGTTGGCTTATGACACGTCGTCTAACAAGGCGTCGCGGATGATCACGCAAGCGACTAACCAATACTCTAAAGGGCCAACTCTTCCCTCTGAGAAGAGGAATGACCCTAAGCGGGCATCATCCGGCCGGAGTTGGAGAACCATTCCCTACTCGAGCGCCCCCTCCAGACCCATTAGATCTAAGAACTATCTATCTGACACTGACACTCCTAGCATACAACTCCACACAAACTGCAAAGCCAGATATTCCTGGACCTATTTAAACGATTCCACCAAACCCTCAGAGCTCCCAGACATAACTCCAATGCCTTAAATACTGCTAACCTTATGCAAGTTCACATCACACAGCCTACTCCCACGGACTCCAAAACACACGTGAAATGCATTCTTCTCAACTGTAGATCAGCTGTGAAACATGCCACGGACATCACTGACCTCATCCTAGCTCAGGAACTTGACCTCCTAATCCTTACTGAAACTTGGCTAAATGACTCCTTAGGACCTGTCCTTGACATCCTAGTCCCTCCTAGCCACAACATTATCAGACTAGATAGAGTTAGAGATCTGGTGGAGGCATAGCCTGTATATATCATAACAGTCTCACAGCAAAACAGTCTCCTGCTGCAATTCTCTCATCTTGTGAATCTGTGCATTGACATCATCAGCAAACACAGACCTTTATGCAACCTGCACATCGTCTACCATCCGCCAGGAGACAACCTTCCTCTGGTTGAACAAACTATGGAAACCATCTCATCCAACCTGAGTCACCATTGTCCCCAGATCCTCCTTGGAGACTTCAATCCACATTGGAATGACCCAAATGATCTGGCTGTGAATAGTCTTAAAAACTTCCTAGCTGACCTCAACCTGACTCCAATTTGTGACATCCCAAAGCACAACTTGGGCTTGACCCTGGATCTAATCCTCTCTAATCCCAACTCCATTCAGCTGGAATCGATTGTCCTGTGTGATTGGTCGGATCACCACTATATCACCTTCCTCATCTTAGAACATTGGACCACAAAAAGATCCCAACCCAAGAAACAGAGACACTAGAAAAGATTGGTGCAAAACGCAAACTTGAATGAACTCATATCACATTGCAATATGTCCTTGCCTCCTCATATTTTCATGTCTGACGTCCATGAACTTACTGAGCACAACAACAATTCCATGTTGAAGGTTCTTGATGCAATTGCCACCCTACAACTAAAAAGAAAGTCCAACAAAGACTCCAAACCATGGTTCAATGATAGCTTAAACTCAGACAGACGACTAGCAGAACATTCATGGAGAACCTCTCCATCTATTGAACTCCTTAAGCTTTTGAGATTGAGAAGGAGTCTGTACAATAAACACATCAGAACTGCGAAAGTGACCTTCTTCAGAAGCCAATTGGACAAAGCCAGAAATCGCCCCAAAAACCGGTTTGATTTGATTAAACTTCAATCCAATAACACTCCCATTCTATCGCCATTGATCTCCAGTCTACAACCAAACTGTGAGGACTTTGCCTCCTTCTTCCTTGAAAAGTCTAACAAGATCGAATCTGATCTAAGGTCTGCCTTGATCAATCTATCATTCCTACCCGCCTCCCCCTTCCCCCGCAGCCCCATCTTGCAATATGTCACGCTCCCAAAAACAGTGCTTATTGGAGTCAATTTTCAACCTTCAATGATACTTCCATTCTGAACATTCTTTCTACCCTGAAACCCTCAAATCACTTCAACGATCCCCTTCATCCAATTTCTTTAACGAGCTGATAAGGTCCCTAGTTCCAATCTGGACCAAGATTGTTAATGCCTCCCTACTTCAAGGTGAGATTCTTGACTGCTTAAAGTCCAGACAGGTCTTGCCCATCCTAAAAAAATCTACTGCTGATCCTGAGGACCTTAATAACTTCCGGCCAATCACAAACATCCCAACTTTGGCGAAGATCCTTGAGAAATGTGTTCATGTCCAACTGTGTAACCACATTGAGAAATAACAGCTTCTTGATCAATTCCAATCGAGCTTCCGTCAGGGTCAGAACACTGAATAAGCCATCACTGATATAGTCGATGACACTCTTACAATGCTTGATTGGAACGAATCCTGCCTACTAATCCTCCTCGACCTCTCATCAGCTTTTGATACTGTCAAACATGACAATCTCCTGATCCTTCTGGATCGTAGGATTGGGTTCTCCGGCTCAGTGTTAAAATGGTTTGCCTTGTTTCTCTATAACAGAACACAGAGATTCAAAGTCAATCAAACACTCTCCAATTCCAGTCCTTGCACTCTGGGGGTTCCCTAGCGGTCCTCTCTCTCACCCACACTCTTCAATGTATTTGTTGCATCTTAACATGGTATCTTGGCAACTTGCTCAGCATTCCTTCCATGGTAACCAGGATGCTTTGTTCTGAGTTGACCAGCAGAGGAGAGCTGGCAGTTGCAGAAAGAGGACGTGTCTAGGGGTTGTTCCTGTGAACTTAATAAAGTTCTTCTACATAATAACTTGTCTGCGCCTCTTAAAAGTGGCGACGAGCATGGGATGTACTTTCCCAGAGGGCAGACTGGTCGTGCAATGGAGTGAGATGACAACCCCTGGACCGATTACTACTTAACTGGCACTTAACGGTACCTACTACTGTGCTGTGGCACTGCATTGCTGAGGAACGTGCTGCTGTGCTGGAACATCAGAAGGCTGATACTAACTGGCATCTACAAATAAGAACTTGCCATCACTCGCCGCTGAAATCGTGTAAGAAACACCGATACACGTGTGGATCGGGTAAGAAGTGACACTTCTACTCCTGTGAGTGCCTGAACTGTATTGGTCAAGCGCGGTGCAAACCTGTCTCCGCAGAAGTGCCGATGCTGCAGGAGCAGCCTCGGAGTGTGTAGAGGCGGAAACGTTAGAGCTGATTGCCTGGGGTACACACTGAGCGGAGCGGGAGAACTTGGGAGCAGAGGAGCATCGACTGGGGTGCGGGGAAACCGGTGTTGGATGGCTTTGTGAACTTGTGTTCAACTGAAGCTTTCCCCTGAAGCTGCTGTGGGACCGGGAGCACTTGTTGTTTTTTAAAACCCATGTTACGTTTCAAATTTGCTCACCGGCTGCTCCTCGCGTTGTTGATGTCTCCATTCCATGGTTTGTGCTGCGCGTCACAGTGAGAAGACGTGCAGCTCCTGAATTCCGACGCGTCACCAGCGCAAGGCAGTGTGGGTGCCGCGCTGCGTTGTGACGTGCAGCGTGTGCCGACGCCCTGCAGGAAACAGTGAGAGGTTGTCATAACAACCAAACTCGAGAGAGTGTCACAACTGGAGAGAAACAGTGCCGGTGTTGCACTCTAAGAAGGGAACAGCAGGCAGAAACTGTATACTTCAGCAGGGAAGAAGAGGAACTGTGCCATTATATACAACCTTTAGGATTGCTACGAACTCCAGCTACATAGACAACGGTGACTACATTAATTTTGTTAGTTTTTTTTTCTCTTTTATCTCTTTCAGGTAACCTTAGATCAGTGAACAGTAAACATTATTATTTAGTCACCAGAACACTATAACGTGCATAACTATTGTTGGTACATATTTACTGTATCGTTAGGACACTAACTGTGTGTTGTTTAGGAATAACAATAGTCACAAGCACATTTTAGTTTACAGTCTGGTAGCACAATCAGTATGGACATGTCGTCTATCACTGCTCCACCCACGTTTTTACAAAATCCTGGGGAACCCACCTTACCATGGGAAGACTGGATAGAGTCGTTTGATACTTATTTAGAGGCCCTTGGTGGAGAGGATTTTATAGCTTCCAGGAAAGTGGCATTACTTAAACATAATTTAGGAGTAGAAGGTAGGAAGGTTTTGAAAACACTACCCATTAACAATGATAAGAAACAAATAATTATTAAAGAGAATACCAGCGAAAATGAGAATAAAGAAGAGGGCGAAGAGGGGGGTAAAAAAGAGGATGTGGATGTAAGTCTACAGTATGATGAGGTGATTTTTAGTAATGAATACATTGAGGTGGTCAAAGCTCTAGAAGAAAACTACGGTAAAAAGGTTAGCATAGTAGTAGAAAGACATACATTTTTTTCTCGATCCCAACTACCGGGGAGTCTGTGGAGCAATATATTTCTGTGTTGAGAACACTTGCGGCCACCTGTAAATTTAGAGACCTTCATGAGGAGATTATAAGAGATCAATTTATAAACAGAACAAGTAACACCAAAATTCAAGAGAGACTACTAGATATGAAGGATCCTTCCCTACTAAAGACTATACAAGTAGCAAGGCGAGTCGAGAATACTTCCAAGTATATCAAGGAGTTAGGCTCAGAGAAACCTGTCACAAACAAGGTGTGTACTGTAGAGAAAAATTCTGTGAAAAAGAAGGAAAGTAGTAAAACCACTTTCATATCTAAAAATAACAAAGATTGTTACAGATGTGGTAGCATGAGACATACAGCTGATTCTGACAAATGTTTTGCAGTCAAAGAGAAATGTTACAAATGTAAAAAGATTGGTTACTTAGCACGCATGTGCAAAGCTGGATCATTACCTAATACAAAATGGAAGCCACCTGTGAATACTATTAGAGAAAATAGTGAAGAAGACAATTCTGACAATGACGGAGAAGTTGAAGTAATGGTTATTTGCGATAAGGTTATAAATGATGTGTCTGAGGGTTACAACCCACCCAAATGTGACTTAGGTATTGATGGGACTAAGATAACTGTGTGGGCAGATTCTTGCTCCCCTTATACTATTATAGATAAGAACACGTGGGAGAAGGTAGGAAGTCACCGATTGAGTCTGCCTGATGTGGAACCAGTTGGGTATTGTGGGGTCAAACTTCCATTATTAGGTTTTTTCAAGTGCCCCTTGTCCCACAAAGGAAAGGTAGCTACCAGCAAGGTGTATGTAGTAGAAAAAGGAAGAGCATTGCTTGGATGGTGTGAACAAAAAATGTTGGGTATCACCCTAGATCCTAACCACCCACAACAAGTATTAGCTACTGAAGATGCTGAAACAATTAAATGGAGCACTAAGTTCCCTATATTATTTGAAGAAAAATTAGGTTGCTTAGAAAAATTTGAACACCGCATTGTACTTAAGCAGAATAACATTCCGTGTGTGCACAAGGCAAGGAGTGTGCCTTTTACGCTTAGAGAGAAATTGAAATTAGAATTACAAAGGTTATGCAAGGCACAAGTTATTGAACCCATTGAGTCGTCTGAATGGCTTAGTCCGGTGGTTTTGGCACAAAAACCGGACGGCAACTTACGAATGTGTATTGACTTGAGACCTCAATCGTAATATTTTAGTTGACAGATACCCATTACCCCACATCAATGAAAGGGTGTCTTCTGTAAATAATGCCAAATACTTTTCTTTGATCGACCTGTCTAATGCATACCATCAGATCAAATTGCATTCATCCTCAAGACATCTTACTTCTTTCATAACACCAGAAGGAGCTTTCCAGTTCATCAGAATGCCATTTGGTTTGGCATCCGCCTCGGCGGTTTTCCAAAGAGTAAGGAGTAGAATATTGGTGGGGTTACCTAATGTGCTGGTGTTCCAAGATGATGTATTGGTGTGGGGGTCCAATCGTATTGATCATGACTCAATGTTAACAAAAACATTGGAGAAATTGCAAAATGCAGGATTGACGGTTGGAGTTAAGAAGTGTCAATTTGGTGTTAAGCAAATTGATTATTTAGGGCACACCTTATCCAGGGATGGAGTTAAACCTAAAAGAAATTACTAAATGCCATCACAAATGCTCCATCACCGCAAGACAAAGAACAATTGCGCTCCTTTCTGGGTCTTGCGGAATTTTATTCCAAATTTGTTCAGCATTTTGCTGACAAAGTTCACAGGCTCAGAAATGTAATGAGAAAGGGGGTCAAATTTGACTGGACAGATGAATGCCAAGGGGATTTTAATTCCATCAAGGAACAAATTGTCAAAGCGGTTTCTTTGAAACCTTTCAATCCTTCTCATCAGAGCATAATTGTAGTGGATGCTAGTGCGTATGGCCTAGGAGCAGTGTTGATGCAAAAGCACTTGGGACATGAGCGGGTAGTAGCATTCTCATCCCGTACCCTCAAGGGTGCGGAAGCTACTTACTCGGTCATAGAAAAGGAAGCCCTTGCATGCTGGTGGGGAGTAAACTATTTCAAGAATTATATATGGGGCACACGTTTTGAAATTAGATCTGGCCACAGACCGCTTATAGAGTTGTTTACCACTAGAGGAGCTGCAAAGGCAACACCCAGAATTGCCAAATGGATATTCAGGCTTCAAGGATATGATTTTTCATTGCAATATGTCCTTGGCATTCGTAATGTTAATGCCGATTGTTTATCACGCTTACCATTGGAATGTGATGATGATGACGTAGATTCTAATGATGATTGCGTGGTAGCAAGTGTAGTTGAGTCATGTAAAGGTGCAATATCATGCGATGAGTGGAAAGAAGCTGTAACAAACGACACTATCTTCAAGGAACTGATTATGGAATTGTCAAATCCATCTGGATCTAATTCCATTCTAAAAAAAAAATTTGGGGAGTTTTGGACAGTATGGACAGAACTCTCAGTTGTGGATGGTGTGCTACGCAGAAGTGGTAGGTTGGTGGTTCCGCAAAGTTTGCAGAATAGACTAATGAAGTTATTACATGAGGGACACCGTGGTATGTCCGGAATGAAGAGGAAAGCTAGAGAAACCTTTTGGTGGCCAGGGATGGACAAAAACAGAGGAGCATGTACGTGAATGCATGGAATGCATGTGCAGTGACAAAACCCATAGGGCAGAGGAGTCGCCTATCTCTCCAACTAATTTTCCCAACAGACCATGGGAAAAGGTTGCCATGGACATTTGTGGTCCATTTTCGGCCAAAGGAATATTAAACAAGTATGCATTGGTGTTAATTGACTACCACTCAAAATGGCCAGAAGTGGCATTTACTGGTGACATTAAAGCATGTAATGTCATTGAATTTTGTGACCAAATCTTTCGCAGAGAGGGATGTCCAGATAAATTAATCACGGACAATGGTCCACAATTTATATCTAATGAATTTAGGACATACCTTACCAGGATGGGCATTACTCATCATACCACAGCCGTTTACAATCCCAGGGAAAATGGTCTTGTGGAAAGATTCAACAGAGTATTGAAAGAATGCGTACAATTATCTGAGGAGAGTGGTGGAGATTGTAAAGAGGCGGTGAAGGAAATGTTGTGGAGCTACCGCACCACACCTCACTCAGTCACTAATGAGAGAGAGAGAGAGAAAAACTTTGTTTATTTAGACCACAGTCTTTAAACAGTACACAATACACAAAACACATTAGGGATCCAGGTGCTGGAGTCAGTATAAATTCTATACAAATAAATACTAATTGTAAAAACATCTAAGTCCATAAAAACTCTCAGTTGATGGGAGGACACTAAAATACATTTAAAACATTTAAAAACAGTGCCCCTGTAAATTCTCCCTTACAAAATTTTTTATAGCTTTCAAAAATTTTCCCATTGCAATTGCGATGCCTAACGTTGGCATTTCAGTAAGTAGACATACAGCTTGGGCACGAGAGCTTACCTCATTTTTTAAAAATATTGGACGTAAAAACAATTTGCGTAAAGCTAAAACCAATGTGCAATCGAGTAATATATACAAAATATCATTTCTTATTCCTAACCCACATTTACAAATACCGTCTGTTTGAATCAGAGCTGCCTTTATTTTTTCTTCCAATTTCCAAGGGTTAATACCAACTCGTATCCTTAAAATTTCATATCTTAGCCCTTGGCTTGGCAGAATATCCAAATACGGGAACCAAGCTTCGTTTACCCATGAGCTTTTTAACCACTGAACTGATTTTTCTCTTTCATATAATCTAAGTCCAGTGATCTTGAATATATCAGCCCTTGCTCTCTAAGCATTCTCTTTGAGAAATCTATTTCCAGGGATGGGTGCGAAAGTCACTAATGAGTCCCCATTCAAACTCCTTAAAGGTAGACAACCAGGCACAAAGGTTGCTCCTGGGTGGATGTTTAAGGATTTCTCACGACCTGTATGCAGTAAGAGTTTAGAGAATAGGGTAAAGAAACATCAGGATAAGTACGTGCACAGGCACAACGACAAGTTGAAAAAGAATTCTCGTATCTTTGCAGTTGGAGATTGGGTAAGAACGTACAGTGTGGGATTGCAAAAAAGAGGTCTGTCAAAATGGACTGTACCAAAACGCATAACCAAAGTCAGTGGTAACAGCGTTTGGCTGAGTGATGGCAAGGTGTGGAACATCCGCAGTGTAACCTTGTGTAACAAATTGGAAGTCAATACCTGGTTGGAAAACGAAGGTGATAATCATTTAGATAAGGGATGTGATGATGTGTACGTTGACAAACGTGTCAGGATGGTTCCAAAGTGGCACAGTGACTATGTGACCTATTGATATACCTTATGCATTACATATTGCAAGTGTTGTTAAATCATTTATGTTATTTATTCTCATTTTGTATTGTGTTTTCTTTTGTACCGTAACCTGTATTTAATTTGTTATTATTGTTAAGGAAGGAAGATGTGTTGCATCTTAACATGGTATCTTGGCAACTTGCTCAGCATTCCTTCCATGGTAACCAGGATGCTTTGTTCTGAGTTGACCAGGAGAGGAGAGCTGGCAGTTGCAGAAAGAGGACGTGTCTAGGGGTTGTTCCTGTGAACTTAATAAAGTTCTTCTACATAATAACTTTTCTGCGCCTCTTAAAAGTATTCATGGAACCTCTTACTGAAATCCTCAAAGCATCTAACATCCATTATCACATGTATGCGGATGGCACCCAATTGTACATGAAAATCTCTTCTCCTGATGATATCAAGACACTCAGCGTAACCCTGCACAAAACCCAAAACTGGCTAACCTCCAACCATCTCAAACTTAACGCCCTCAAAACTGAATTCCTCCTCATCTCCCCTCCCAAGCAAGCCCCCATGATGGAAAATATCTGAAAAATCTATCCGCTCTCAACTGAACACCACATATCATAAACTCTACGAGATCTCTGGGAATAGTACTGGATAAGAACTTGAACATGCAGGATCACATCAGCGCAACTACCAAAGGAGCGAACTTCCAACTGGGCATACCAAGGAAAATAAAACCCTTCCTTCCCCACAATGACTTCAAGTCCGCTGTGCAAGTATTAGTCATCTCAAGGTTGGAATATGGTAGTGCAACCATCTGCGGTCTACCTAGGTACAGACTGGTCCCTCTTAGGGCTTCCTTGAATGCCCTTCATTGCAACATTCTGTACCTCGCACAAAAGCTAGATCTTTCTGGCGGTGCTCGATCCTTCAGGAGCTCCAGTACCCTGTTGCTTAAACCAAAAAAGAATTAAAAAATGAAAACGTATAATCGGACCTTCTCGGGTATTGCCCTGAGAATCTGGAACTCCCTGCCTACGGAAACCAGACTGAATCCTTCAGCAGTGTCCTTCGAAAAGGAAGTGAAAGCTTTACTGAGGAATACTTTTCTGAATTAGAGGTTAGCCACGGCCTATTGTCTTGTCAGCCAATCTCTGGCGGGTCCTCCTAGCCCAATGAACTTCTCCACATCATCTATTGTTCCGACTCATTTTGCTGCATTCAACACACATGTTCTTCTGCCTACCGTTTCATGCTCTTCTGCTTACTTATGATATTTTGTATTGTTGCTATACTGATGCTCTCCACTATTCTGGAGCCACGTACCTGTATATGTTTTGTGCACTTTGCTGCCTTACCACTATTGTTTCCTCTTACTTGTTTTAATTCTCTGTAAAGCGCTCTGATACCCACTTGGGTCATGTTCGCACTATATAAAACTTTTTCAATAAATAAATAAATCTCAAACCCTGTCCTGTGCAGCAAGTGCAGGCTTCAACTCCTGGCCATGGGCACAAGAACCTGGCTTGCAACTCAACAGTGGTGGATCTCCACACTATCTGCAATTTAGGAAAGACGGTCAGAGCTCACAATCTGACCTATAATACTGGTGTGAAAGGTCAGAGAATTGATTACCACAATGATATTAGCCCTTGTCCCATCACACATGGATCAGATTTTTACAGATATGCAATTATAGGAATATTGCTCACTCCGGAGTCAGCGCAGGCCTGGTGAACATTCTGTACTCTACCCAGCACAGCATCCTTTCTTTTTAACCTTCCTGAGCCCAGTACACAGTGGCCTAATGATGTCTGAATGGTCTGAACTGGTTTAATGAGTGCCTACTTATCTATAGGAAGTGATTCACCAGGCAGCAGGGACTTGGAGCTTTGACCCGCTGAACGTGCCCCGACCAAAGCGAGATACAGTCGCCAGTGAGTACATGCTTTCCCATGAGCCTCCGCAAAAGCACTTGATCTTAAATGATGCCACCAATCCCATGTCACCCTGCAAGTGACGCACAAGAGGAGTGGAATGAACAGAAAGGACTCGAACAAAGAGATCTTTGGGAGGTGGAAGGACACAAGTGTGGAGGAGAGTGACAAAGACTGCTCTAGCGTGAGGCCACATGAGGGTGTGAGCGAGAAAGATGCCAAGAGAGGAGGAAGAACATGATTCAACAACTGGGAAGGAGAAGAAGGCATGAAGGTCCATGTGGGAGATGAAGTAGAAAGTTGGACTGAGAAAGATCTTGAAGGGGTGTTAGAAAAGGAGAAATAAGGAAGGAAGGAAGCAGAGGCCATGACTAAAGTTATTTATGGTCTAGGTCAGTGTATATGGTCGTAGGAAGTTTATAGGAACAAAAAACAGTAAAGAAGAACTGCTGTGAGGTCATTACCTTTTGAAGGCTTCATCTGGGTCCCTCTCGCATTGGTTGGCGTCCAACACACCCTGCAGCGAGGGGTCTTTCAGCTTCTCCTTGTATCCCTGGATCAGCGGACACGCCTGGATCTGCTCGGCTAGGCTGCGGATGAACTCGCGCACGGAGAGCGTATGGAGGCTGTGGGCTTGGCAGAAGTGGTAGGCCAAGGTCCGAGACCCGAGCCTCACCTTCTGGCCTTGCTCCGAGGTGGGCCACAGCACCTCGGTGCACAGCGCAGTCTTTCCGCTGCCAGGGCCACCAGTGACCAGGACACCGCAGTTGCGGCCACCACTGCCGCGCCCCTCCAGGCAGTGCTGCAGGCGCTGTAGGGCCCATTCCCGGCAGAAGAACGGCTTTCCCTGCAGCAGGCTGGCGCTCATTTCCCCAGTGCCACCACTGTTGGTGCCAACGCCTGGCCACGGCGCCCAGTGGGCATGCTGGAGCACTAGAGGTGCAAGTGAGGTGGGCGCCGGGGGCCTAGGATCTCCTCTGGCCTGGGAAGTGTTCGCTCTCTGCAGGCGAGGATGCTTGGGCTGTGGATCTGCAACATGTCAGGGCATGAAATGACCTAGAGAGAAGGAAAGAGAGAAGAGGTGTGAGCTACAACAGGGCCAGGAGCCACTTAACTCCTTCAGGGCAACACAACTTGCAGATAGTGCTCCACAGTGACAAGCAGCAGGAACAAGGGACCCAAAGAAAGTAGGACTTCAGAGAAACACTGCCAAGCTGAACAGACAGCACCAAATCACACACACACAGCACAGCCGATGCACAACAAGCATTGGCTGAGACTGCCCAGGCTCAGACAGAGCTGGGAGCTTCACACAGCACACCTCGCACATGAACAGCAACAACAAGAGTGGGTCCACACACCTCCCTGCCTGCCCAACTCAAACCAGACCAGCAGCACCCAGGCCTCCAGACAAGGGACTGCACTGGGAGTATTACACATTATAGGTGTTAGAAGTAAAGTGCTTCTCAAGTGCAAACAAGTCATTTATATTCCCAACAGAAGTCTCCTGTGATGAGTACAAGCATATTTCAATAGTAAGACAGGCCGTTTTGGGGATAATCCATACTTTCTTTCTAGCTAGTATTTCGTGTACATGAAAAGATACATTTTTACTTTAAATCCGATAGTAAAATGCCTGCTTGTGACATGGAGCAGAAGGCTGCTGATCTGAAATTTTTAGGGAAAAGTGCTTATTAAAGGCGGCACGGCAGATTCCTGACCATTGGTTACTCCCTTTTTATTTATTTTTATTTTGGGAGAAAAACCTTGATTTTATTAAATAAAATGGGCAGATTCACCACTCATCTGGAGCCCTCAAAGCAAATCAAATCTGGCTAGAGTCATACAGGGCTTTTAAAGGACTAGGGCCCCACACCCCTCACTGCGAGCACACCTCAAACCCAACCAGAGGATCACAGTGCTATCCCACCTCGGCAGCAGAACTCAGGGACATCACAGAACATGGAAATATTTATATATATGTACAGGGCTCCAACCATCCACCTCGCACTACCCCAATCACTGCCAGCACACCTCAAACAAAACCAGCAGCACATGCCAAACCCAACCAGCAGCACCCAGTGGTACCCCACCTCAGCAGCAGCGCTCAGGAATATTACAGAACTTGAAGATATTTATATATGTACAGCTTCCACCGCCACGAACCACCTCACACCACCCCATGCACTGCCAGCTTATCTCAAACCCAACCAGCAGCGCCCAGTGTTATCCCCACCTCACGCGCAGCACTCAAGGACATCACAGACCTTGGAGAATAAAAACTTTTTCTGACTCGTAAAACGGGTTCTGTGTAGGCCTGGGCGGTGAACTTCGCTCCGTTCGCGGAGTTTTCTGCACTCCGTGGAGTGCAGAAAACTCCGCTTCGCGGTGTGCAGCGGAGGTTTTTCCCCGCTCGCGATCGCGAATGGTAAGCTCGCGATCGCTAACGGTAAGTTCGCGATCGCGAAAGGTAAGTTTGCGAGCGCGAGCTGCCGCTCGGGTAAAATTTCTACCCGAGCAGCAGGAATACCAGCACAAACTGCAGTTCGCACTGCACTCCGCCACTCGCGGAACCTCACGGAGTTTTTTTTTGTAACTTCGCGGAGTTCCGTGTAGCAAAACTCCGCAAACTACGCCCAGGCCTAGTTCTGCGCCATATGTATCGCACTTTGGAAGGGATGTACAACGGGAAACTGAATTGCAAAGGGGAAGAGTCCTTTTGGGAATCGGGTTGGCAGCCTCAGAGGGAGCTGATAGGTACAGGGGACAGAAGACGACCATCCCTGTGATTGCATTCCAAAACAGAAAGGTTTTTTTTTTTTAAAGTTTTCCATTTTGGAATACAATCATTGGGCTGGCGGTCTGCTGTCCCTTGCAGGCCACCATCCAAGGGTTTGCAGCCAATCACAGTGGTCACAAACTACAACCTGCCTCATAAATATGAATTATACAAATCATACTGCGAGCCCCTGCAATCATTATTTTGTGAACTGACCTATTAGTACATAGGCCGGTTCACCAATGCGGATTCCATATGCAATGTGCGATCACTCTTTCAGAATGGAATCTTCATACAGGACCCTCATGGTTTGTAAAGTAATCCAAGGACACATCCAACATATTTCATCTTCTGTACACGGAGCTTTAAACTGGTTATTCAAGGAGGTTTACACTCCCAATAAAATCTGGAATTCATATATCTGCGAGTTTTGCAGTCAGACTTCAGCAGACAACCTACAATTTATGTCACACTTTTCTTCACATTGACAAAAATGTTTTAGAATGTGTTAAGCTATACGAACCTATAAAATGAAGGTTGGTACATGAATGTGGGTTGCCTTATAAATGTGAAATTCGGGATCATACAAATAGCAGAAACCGTGAAATATAAACAGGTCAAAGTTAACATAAAACGTAGCTATGCCAGATGTAATGTACTATAGACGCACCTACATAATACAGCATTATCACCACATATTGATGCGACTGTTACAGGAACAAAGTATGTCAAAGCCCGGTAGCAAACTGCAGCTACTGCGCCCTGTGAAGGAAAAAAATAAAAATAAACGGGGAGGGGCGGGGAGCAGGGGAGGGTCGGGGTAAAAGGGCTTGGGGCAAGCAACACTGTGTATGGTGCAGAGCAACACAACACTAGGAGGAGCTGGGGGAAATAAAAAATAAAACAATACTGGGAAAAAAGCTCTGTGTGTATTGCACACAATTGGTCCTTTGACAATAATCTGCTAAAGCTGTCTGGAGGCGGGGCCTAAGACCGCCTAGTTTATTAAGGTTATCAACCCCCAGCCAGGTGTTCACGCCTTCCAGGATGACCGAAGCCCAGATAATCATTCGGGGATTGACAAGCCGCTCAGCACCGCATACAAACACACACTTTGTATCAGTTCCGAAAGAGACGTGATTTCAACATCAATTCGTAGGGATAACCATCAGAAAAGGCCACACCTTGTCGCCATTTTCACCAAATACTCTCGTATTACTATCGGGCATCTGCCAACCTGAAGCATCTTACACTAGTGAATACCAAGTTGGACAATGCAAGCCAGCACATGAAATTTCCAAAATGAGGAAAGGCCAAAGTGACTTTCTTTTTACAATAACTACCAGGGATGTGATATTCAGTCCTGAGTCTGGAAGACAAAAAACAATTCTATATGTTTCTTAATTATTACATATATTCAGAATAATCACTCACATTAAAATAAGCTAAAAGACTGTTTAGGGACTTTAAAAAGAAGAAAAACGTTTGTGGTAGCCTGCCTACTGAGAACCACGCAGGAAGGTGAAACACTGGCAGGGTGGAGGGCAGGATGGGAAGAGGCGAGAAAAGAAGAGGTAAAGAGGAAAGATAGATGTAGAGTGAGGGTAAGAACAGACAAGATGCTGAAGGGAATGAGGGAAGATGCTACGAGAAGGTCATCGTATCTGGAGACCTCGGCTCACCTGCAGCCAGGACAACATGAGCCCGCAGATTAAGAAGTGTAAAAACGAAAGAACAAGACCGCAGACCTTTCCTATCCATGCACCCACGATCTGGAACAACATCCCCCAATTCCATCAGGACTGCCCCAATGCGGCTCCAATCTAGGAAAGAGTTGAACGCGCACCACTTGAAAGCGAAAATAACAAGGTGATGGACTGAATGCTTGAATTAATCTCAGCCATTGGCAATCGCTGTAGGCCGCATCCCAATCCATCATTTTTTGCCCACCATGCCACCTAAGTCCGATGGATATGCCCAGATGTGGGTCCCGTGCACACTGTGCCACTGGAACCAAGCTGTACCCAGCAGATGAGCCCATAACTCGGGCGAAAACGCTCCTGGGTTACTTGTGTTCCGGTTCAGGGAGGACCCGGCTTGGCAGTTAGGACTGGACTGTTCCTATTGGAGCAGGGTCAAGACTGATTTGCATATAGCTGGGTCTAAACTGCGGAGGCGTGGTGTGCAAAATAACGATGGACTGGATGCGGCCCAAGTGATTAGCAGTGGCTGAGATTAATTCAAGCCTTCCATCCATCACTTCTTTGTATTCTTTAATGCCTCGCCTCTTGAAAGAGCGCTACATCATAGCGCATTCCCAATCCAACGACCAGCTACCCCTCCTACCAGCCCTTGACCTTTTGGACAGGTTCACGCTATAGAAGCATCACATACATACAATCATACATGCTACGGAGAAGACATTTGGCATACTGAGCCCCCTGACTTCTAACACTGTTTTAAAACCCCATAGCATGCAGACTGATGCCCCTCTATCGTCACTTGCCCCGGTGTCGGCTGTTCTCCAACCTTGGATGCTCTGCCCTGGTTGAGAGCATCCTGTCCCTCTTCACACCTGCCCAGAAGGCCTTTCTATCGATGTGAAATGACCATTCTAAGGGAATCTATCTGTAGCTGCCTGCCAGCCTTATTTATAAGTTAAAACTGGCCCAAAATGACGCAGACGCAGGGACAGTGCAACCTATTACAATTAATGTTCTGCTCTCAAGGCAGCTAGGAATCCGCCCATGCCCTGGGGGCAGCGCATTCAGTGAAATACAGAGCAGCTGTTTACAGTCCTCCTAGTGCAAAGATGTCCAGGCTTGGGCGTGGTAACAGGGTCCTCCTTAAACTTGAACTACTTGTACAATCTGCGTGATATCCAGGTCCTCGGGTTGAAGCCTGGACTGCTGGAAATTATGAGGGTTGGGGCTGACGAGTATAGACATCGGCGCTTACTCTCCAATAACGCTCTTCTTGCGCTGTATGCCTGTTTGGAACAAGACATGATGTAAATATAAGGCTCGTAGGCTACCTCCAGAGTTGACAAAAATTGGGCCTGCATTGCCCCACCCAGACGCACCCTTCGCTCCTCCAGGTAAAAATGTCTGGAACTAGCCAGACCTGAAACACTTACACAGGCACGTTGTATACGAGTACATACCAAAATGCAGTACAGGCAATAAAGGTATTAGTACACGAATACCAACATAAACCGCAAAGATCCACTAATGAGCAGGTGAATAGAGAGACCTCGACAAATAACATGCACCCATTTAGGGAGAGCTATAAAACACAATAAAGAAATAAAGAACCACCACCTTACCGACAAAAAGAATCCAGGAATAAATGAAAGCCACTTGTATGCAGATACCCATAAAACTCAACGCAGCCCTTAATAAAAGGCACCAGAGATACTCAGACAAGACAATGCAAGCAGACGTAAAAGTCGCCTGTATACAGACACCTCTGAAACACAATGAAGGAACAAATTGAAGGCAAAGGGCTACAGATACAAGACTACGCCAGTGTTTTAGCCCTCACTCCACTTCCCTCCATTACAAGGCTAGGAGCAGAGACCGGCCTAGAAAAATCATAAAAATGTTACCAGACCTGCAGGTCAAGTAACTTCAATAATCTACTCACTGTAATGAACTGGTCTCAAATTGTGTGCTCATAGGTGAATCTTTTATTTTACAGCGTTCCATTTTTCTTCATTCTCACGAGTGCACCTTTCTGCTGCACAAAATAAAAACTCTTTTGTTTGGTTAACTAGACTAAACGTTTGCTCCACGTGTATATACGAATCTAGCCCACATATAGGGTACACATGATCCCTGACTTGCCTCTCCGTATACTTATAGGATTGCGATCAGGACAGGTGCAGGAGTGTTTCTCAGTTCATGTTTAAACACTCGCTTTTAAAAAAATAAGGCATGATGTCATTTACGGACAGTAAATGGCCTAGAAATGGCCAAAAACCTTACCACTACCTTCAGCTTTACTGATACACTATATAGTGTATCAACAATAATCTGTGAAAATTGGGTTTCAGAAAACATATTTAACATTTGCACATCTCCAAGCAAAGTGTTCTCATTTGTTTTTCATTCTATTAAAATATTTTTTTCATCATACAGAAGTACAAAAAATGGGCTTTCACGACTACTGAAATACATTTTGAACTGTTTGTACAGTTGACTTACTAGCTATTTAAATGTGTGTTAGGAAAAATCCTGCAACTCTGCAGCCAGAGAAGGAAAAGTAATTGTAAGCAGACTTCTGACTTCCATCTCTGACACAGAGCAAATGTGACAAGATAAAAATATTTAAAGGCATCTTTATTGCTCCTTTACTTTCTGACTGAACAGAACACCTGTTCTTTGTCAACTTGCCAGAACCAGTGAGCTCGACTTGATAAAAGCTATTTTTCACAAAAACTACACCAGACGCGGCCGGCATGACTCACGGGTGGGGAAGTGGGGAGGCGGGGTATCACGCGGGGAGGCGGGTGGGGTATCGCACCGGTAGGGGGGGTCGCGCAGGGTGGGGGGTTAATTTAATAATAATACAAAAAAATTAAACTTACCTTTCCGCCGGCCGCATCCCGCGCCTTCTCTGCTCCTGCTCTCCTGCAGGAACAGGAATCGGGCAGCCAGGCTCCCTCCCCCAAGTCAATCACAACGCTGCAAGTAGCGCTGTGATTGGTCGGGACGCTGCCCAGCAGGGGCTTATGGGGAGGCCATGTTGTCCATGCAGGCTGCAGTGCAGCCTGCATGGAGAAGGGCAGAGTGCGCATGACTGGTTTGGGCTGCCCCAGAGGGCCGACCAAACAGTCGTCGAAGAGCAGCCCCGCCCACCCGCCCGCCCACAACCAAACATAAAATGGTAATAACTGAAAGTTATTACCATTTTATGTTTCTGCTTCTCGCACTGCGAGAAAGCAGTGGGGCGACGCTCCTCCGCCCTAGTGGAGGAGCTGCCCCTGAAATACACCAACACCTCCCACACAGACCAAACTGAAGTCCAACCACCTCCAACCCAGCAGTGCTCAAGGTGCGGCGTGCCGTGGCCTCGCCTCAGGATTATGAATCAGAAAATAAATCAAACAACAATATAATAACAGAATGTAAACCACAAACCAAGCGTAAACTGAAATACGCAAGACAGGCAGGTGCAAGAATACAGGACTGACAAAGAGCACAAGCAGGGTGTGGCAAGGGGTGTGTGTGTGGGAAGGTTTGGGTGATGTGGCCTCGGGAGAGTGCCTGTCCCTGAAGACCCCAGAGCTCACAGTGCGGGTATGTTCACAAAAACTCAGCGAGGAGCCGAGTGAGTAGATGGATGATTCACCAGAGGGCCAGCTCTGAGCTCCAGACAGCCCCACGCCGGAGCTTCCTGGCCGCCCTGGTTCACAGAGGACAGCCCCTTGGTGGCCAAAGGACTACATTACCCAGCAGTCCCCTACCCTCTGTACAAACCACATACAGGCTTGGCCTCAAGAAGTGGGCGGGGCTAGCAAGGTGTGCATCGGGCAGTGTCAACCAACAGCTTAGACAAGGGGTTACACCCCCCTTCCCCATGAATCATAAATGTATTTGGGTACCGAACGTAAATCTAGAACAGATTTAGACTGCAAAATAATGGTTACAAGCAGCAGTGTCGGAACAGCTTTTATTTAGTCTGTTTACCACATTTACTGCATTTTACAGCAAAACCTCTTTACCGTATTTTACTGCAAATCCTTGGAAAAGACAACATCCATCAGATATGAACATTAATACCTGTACCGAAATGAAGGAAGACGACCTTCCAATCAGAACATCCAGCTTTCAAGAATAAAGTAATTTACCACCATATAGGAGTGGTTGCATCCTGGATGGCAGAATGTTAAAAAAAAAAAAATGAAAAGCTATGGGTCTGGAGCTTGGTGCGTTGGAACCAAAAGTAAAGGGAGAATATTTTAGAATATTTTAATCAAATGGGATGATTTTTTTTTTTTTAGACTAAATAATGCACAATACGTTCCTGTTTTTGCTTCATTCATGTAGAACGAAAGCTTTTTTTTGGTTTTAAAAAAAAAGTGTGAAAGCGCTTTTTATAAAAAAAAAATTAAAACAGATGAGCGGGTTGGGGGCGATGGGGCTGGACAAACACAGTAGGTGGGAGAAAAGCAACACTGCCGGCAGGGGAAAAGCAATACGAGGGAGAGAACATGGGGCAAAGGGAGAGAACATGGGGCAAAGGTAGAAACAGGGGTAAAAAGACCAATGTTGAGGGCGGTGGGGGAGATGCACACGGACGAGAGACCAACACGAGTGTAGGGAGGGAGATAAGCACATGGGCGAGAGCGCAACGTGGGTGAGGAAGAAAAGCACGCAAGGGAGACAGCTGCAAAACAAATGCACTCTCATGGAGAGCTTAAGCAAAAACCGATAAAAGTAGCTTCAAAAACTGAGAAGAGAAAGCACAGAAGCCAGCCAATCGAACCGGCTGCGCTCCATGGGAGGGACAAACACAAGATGGGCAGGCTGGAACAAGGAAAGCCACCCAATAGAAAGCAAGCAAAAAAAAGTAACAGTAAACCAACCAATGGTGGGCAATGGGCAGGTGCAGGAAACCTGCCTTTTACTGTGGGGTCACCCCAGAATTTTTCGCTTTCTGCTGGACCATTTTTCTGCTGGCTTTAGAACTCTGTGCACTTTACCCCTGCCAAACAGGAATAAAGTGCCTGTGCTCTCCCTTTAAACATGGTTAAATTGGCTTATTCCTGATTGGCACTTTTAACATCTCTGTAATTCACTAGTATATGGTACAAAGTGCATCCTGGGCCTGGAAGTTAAATGTCATTGGTGGCCTGTTGCACCTACTGGTCCACACACTTCTGTGGCAGTGCAAATGTGGCTACAAGGCCTACTCTGAGTAGCCTGGTGGCTGCAATGCAAAACCTGCAGGGCGACCGGTCAAAATAGCACCTTTTGAGAGATAAAGACCTCCCTTTTAAATATTAGTAAGTCACCTCTCTGCAGTTCTGCCAGTGCACCTCAGCCACATCTTGTGTATCCAGTCTATTCCAGTAGTGAGATTGGCGCGCAGCTCTGCCAGTGCACCTCAGCCACATCTTGTGTATCCAGTCTATTCCAGTACTCAGATTGGCCCGCAGCTCTGCCAGTGCACCTCAGCCACATCTTGTGTATCCAGTCTATTCCAGTAGTGAGATTGGCGCGCAGCTCTGCCAGTGCACCTCAGCCACATCTTGTGTATCCAGTCTATTCCAGTACTCAGATTGGCGCGCAGCTCTGCCAGTGCACCTCAGCCACATCTTGTGTATCCAGTCTATTCCAGTAGTGAGATTGGCGCGCAGCTCTGCCAGTGCACCTCAGCCACATCTTGTGTATCCAGTCTATTCCAGTACTCAGATTGGCGCGCAGCTCTGCCAGTGCACCTCAGCCACATCTTGTGTATCCAGTCTATTCCAGTACTCAGATTGGCGCGCAGCTCTGCCAGTGCACCTCAGCCACATCTTGTGTATCCAGTCTATTCCAGTAGTGAGATTGGCGCGCAGCTCTGCCAGTGCACCTCAGCCACATCTTGTGTATCCAGTCTGTTCCAGTAGTGAGATTGGCCCGCAGTTCTGCCAGTGCACCTCAGCCACATCTTGTGTATCCAGTCTGTTCCAGTACTGAGATTGGCGCGCAGCTCTGCCAGTGCACCTCAGCCACATCTTGTGTATCCAGTCTGTTCCAGTACTGAGATTGGCCCGCAGCTCTGCCAGTGCACCTCAGCCACATCTTGTGTATCCAGTCTGTTCCAGTACTGAGATTGGCGCGCAGCTCTGCCAGTGCCCCTCAGCCACATCTTGTGTATCCAGTCTATTCCAGTACTGAGATTGGCGCGCAGCTCTGCCAGTGCACCTCAGCCACGGCTTGTGTATCCAGTCTATTCCAGTACCCAGATTGGCGCGCAGCTCTGCCAGTGCACCTCAGCCACGGCTTGTGTATCCAGTCTCTTCCAGTACCGAGATCGGCGCGCAGCCCTGCCAATACCCCTCAGCCACATCTTGTGTATCCAGTCTGTTCCAGTACCGAGATCGGCGAGCAGCTCTGCCAGTGCACCTCAGCCACATCTTGTGTATCCAGTCTGTTCCAGTACCGAGATCGGCCCGCAGCTCTGCCAGTGCACCTCAGCCACATCTTGTGTATCCAGTCTGTTCCAGTACTGAGATCGGCCCGCAGCTCTGCCAGTGCACCTCAGCCACATCTTGTGTATCCAGTCTGTTCCAGTACTGAGATCGGCGCGCAGCTCTGCCAGTGCACCTCAGCCACATCTTGTGTATCCAGTCTGTTCCAGTCCGAGATTGGCGCACAGCTCTGCCAGTGCACCTCAGCCACATCTTGTGTATCCAGTCTGTTCCAGTACTGAGATTGGCGCACAGCTCTGCCAGTGCACCTCAGCCACAGCTTGTGTATCCAGTCTATTCCAGTACCGAGATCGGCGCGCAGCCCTGCCAGTGCCCCTCAGCCACAGCTTGTGTATCCAGTCTATTCCAGTACTGAGAACGGCGAGCAGCTCTGCCAGTGCACCTCAGCCACATCTTGTGTATCCAGTCTATTCCAGTACTGAGATTAGCGCGCAGAATCCACTGATGATGAAAGTACTGGCACTCACCCGTAAAGAAGGTATTGGGACTTACCCATGAAACTAGTAGTTTCACTCACTTAAGATGTGGGTCTGGTACTCACCCCTGCTGCAGCTACTTCACCCACTTCTGATGACAGTACTGGCAGTGACCGGTGATGTAAGTACTGTTACTCTCCTGTGATAAGTGCTGGCACTCTCCTGCGATGTAAGTGCTGGCCCGCTCCTGCGATGCAAGTGCTGGCCCGCTCCTGCGATGCAAGTGCTGGCCCGCTCCTGCGATGCAAGTGCTGGCCCGCTCCTGCGATGCAAGTGCTGGCACGCTCCTGCGATGCAAGTGCTGGCACGCTCCTGCGATGCAAGTGCTGGCACGCTCCTGCGATGCAAGTGCTGGCACGCTCCTGCGATGCAAGTGCTGGCACGCTCCTGCGATGAAAGTGCTGGCACGCTCCTGCGATGAAAGTGCTGGCACGCTCCTGCGATGAAAGTGCTGGCACGCTCCTGCGATGAAAGTGCTGGCACGCTCCTGCGATGAAAGTGCTGGCACGCTCCTGCGACGAAAGTGCAGACACTCACCTGTGACGCATTTGCTGGCACTCTCCTGTGACGCAAGTGCTGGCACTCTCCTGTGACGCAAGTGCTGGCACTCTCCTGTGACGCAAGTGCTGGCACTCTCCTGTGACGCAAGTGCTGGCACTCTCCTGTGATGCAAGTGCTGGCACTCTCCTGTGATGCAAGTGCTGGCACTCTCCTGTGATGCAAGTGCTGGCACTCTCCTGTGATGCAAGTGCTGGCACTCTCCTGTGATGTGATGCAAGTGCTGGCACTCTCCTGTGATGCAAGTGCTGGCACTCTCCTGTGATGCAAGTGCTGGCACTCTCCTGTGATGCAAGTGTTGGCACTCTCTTGTGATGTGATGCAAGTGCTGGCACTCTCCTGTGATGCAAGTGTTGGCACTCTCCTGTGATGTGATGCAAGTGCTGGCACTCTCCTGTGATGTGATGCAAGTGCTGGCACTCTCCTGTGACGCAAGTGCTGGCACTCTCCTGTGACGCAAGTGCTGGCACTCTCCTGTGACGCAAGTGCTGGCACTCTCCTGCGACGCAAGTGCTGGCACTCTCCTGCGACGCAAGTGCTGGCACTCTCCTGCGACGCAAGTGCTGGCACTCTCCTGCGACGCAAGTGCTGGCACTCTCCTGCGACGCAAGTGCTGGCACTCTCCTGCGACGCACGTGCGGGCACTGACCTGCGACGCAAGTGCTGGCACTGACCTGCGACGCAAGTGCTGGCACTCTCCTGCGACGCAAGTGCTGGCACTCTCCTGCGACGCAAGTGCTGGCACTCTCCTGCGACGCAAGTGCTGGCACTCACCTGCGACGTAAGTGCTGGCACTCACCTGTGACGTCAGTGCTGGCACTCACCTGTGACGTCAGTGCTGGCACTCACCTGTGACGTCAGTGCTGGCACTCACCTGTGACGCAAGTACTGGCACTCACCTGTGAAGCAAGTACTGGCACTCACCTGTGACGCAAGTGCTGGCACTCACCTGTGACGTAAGTGCTGGCACTCACCTGTGACGTAAGTGCTGGCACTCACCTGTGACGTAAGTGCTGGCACTCACCTGTGACGTAAGTGCTGGAACTCACCTGTGACGTAAGTGCTGGAACTCACCTGTGACGTAAGTGCTGGCACTCTCCTGTGATGTCAGTGCTGGCACTCACCTGTGACGCAAGTAGTGACACTCTCCTGTGATGCAAGTACTGACACTCTCCTGTGATGCAAGTACTGGCACTCACCTGTAATAAGCACCGTCCCTCACCCCAGATGAAGTAGCTGGGTGGTACAGGCTCTCTGTACCAAATAACAACTACCCCAGTGCCCGGCGCCCTCTTACCTGGTCTCAGAGCCCTGGCAGCCGGCGTACGGGCAGCGAGCGGGCAGTCACAGGGGCAGCTGCTTTAAAAGTTCTCCTACACAGGGGCACTCACTGCCCCGGAAGACGCGGGTGGCACCCCTGCCAGGGCTCCTCACAGGCAGCGGGACCAGCAGAGGAGGGCAGGAGTCCTGGCACCGCCTGGGACAGACAGCCCTGCCCAGTGCGCCCCAGCCTGGCAGCCGAGCAGTCCTCCCAGGGAGCGTCACCGCCAGGAACTAGTGAGTGAGCAGAGAGCACAGGACCCAGCAGGAGCGAGCCACTGCCCCGGGGCACAGCTGAGCACAGGCAGCAGCAGCATCTGCATTCCCAGCAGCCGCTGCCCCTCCCCGCCTGCCAGCCAGAGCAGACACTTAAAGGCACAGTGCACCCACACACAGGAGAAGGAAGAGGTCTCCCAGCTTCAGGGGTGGAGGCCTTCGGAGAGGAGGGACGGCACTGTCAGATCGGCAATCGAGGGTCCAGTGCTGACACTGTCAGGTTCACAACAGAGTGCGAAGCGCTGGCACTATCAGATTCACAATAGTCAAGTGTTGTCTCCGTCTGATTCGCAAGAGAATGAGGTGCTGGCACAGTCTGATGGCTAGAAGTGTGAAGTGCTGCACCGTCAGATTCACAACAGAAAGTGAAGTGCTTGCACTGTCAGATTAACAACAGAGAGTGAAGTGCTTGCACTGTCAGATTAACAACAGAGAGTGAAGTGCTTGCACTGTCAGATTCACAAGAATGTGAACTGCTGCACCTCCAGATTCACAGTGCAGTTGAAGTGCTGGCACTATCAGATTTACAGAAGAGCGACAGATGTGGGGATGTCAGCTCTACAACTAAATGAGAAGTGCTGGAAAGCACGGTCTAACAGAGTGAGAACAGGTATATTCACAACAGAGTGACAATCACCAGCACTGCCATATTACAACAACTCAGAAGCGCTGGCCCTAGAGGGGTTAGCACAGAGTGACAATCACCAGCACTGTCATATTACGATAACTCTGAAGTCCTGGCCCTAGAGGGGTTAGCACAGAGTGACAATCACCAGCACTGTCATATTACGATAACTCTGAAGCGCTGGCCCTAGAGAGGTTAGCACAGAGTGACAATCACCAGCACTGTCATATTACAATAACTCTGAAGCGCTGGCCCTAGAGGGGTTTAGCCCAGTGTTTGTACTGTAGAATTACAAGGATAGAAGTGACAGTTCTGTCAAATTTCAAGTGTGAACCAACACCGCCCAAATACAAAGGCCTCGAAGTGCAGGCACGGTCTTTTTAGACGAGTGTAAAATACTAGCATTATCAGATTACTGTAGAGTGGGTGTGTTACTGTTGTCATGTTACAAGAGTGTAAAGTGCTAGCGTTATCAGATTGCAAGAGAGTGAGTGTGCTACTGTTGTCATGTTAGAGTGTAAAGCGCTAGCACTATCAGATTACAGTGGAGAGGGAGTGCTCATGTTGTCAGGTTACAAAGAGAGTAAAGTGCTAGCATTACCAGATTACAATAATGCAGAATCTGAGCAGTGTCATGTTATAAGAGTGTAAAATGCTAGCTTTATCAGATTACAATAGAGCGGGGAAGCTAGCACTGTCATGTTACAAGAGCGTAAAGTGCTAGCATTATCAGGATACAATAGAGTGGGGTTGTTAGAGCTGTCATGTTACAAGAGAGTAAAATGCTATTATTAGCAGATCACAGTAGAGTGGGCGTGTTAGGGCTATCATGTTACGAGAGCGTAAAGTGCTAGCATTATCAGTGTCATGTCATATGAGTGTAAAGTGCTGGCATTATCAGATTACAATAGAGTTGGTGTATTATCGCTGTCATGTCATGTGAGTGTAAAGTGCTAGCATTATCAGATTACAATAGAGTTGGTGTATTATCGCTGTCATGTCATATGAGAGTAAAGTGCTGGCATTATCAGGATTAAATGGAGCGGAAAAACTAGCACTGTCATGTCATATGAGTGTAAAGTGCTGGCATTATCAGATTACAATAGAGTTGGTGTATTATCGCTGTCAGGTCATATGAGAGTAAAGTGCTAGCATTATCAGATTACAATAGAGTTGGTGTGTTAGCACTGTCATGTCATATGAGTGTAAAGTGCTGGCATTATCAGATTACAATAGAGCGGGGAAGCTAGCACTGTCATGTCATATGAGTGTAAAGTGCTAACATTATCAGATTACAATAGAGCGGGGAGGCTAGCACTATCATGTCATATGAGAGTAAAGTGCTAGCATTATCAGATTACAATAGAGTTGGTGTATTATCGCTGTCATGTCATATGAGTGTAAAGTGCTGGCATTATCAGATTACAATAGAGTTGGTGTATTATCGCTGTCATGTTATGTGAGTGTAAAGTGCTAGCATTATCAGATTACAATAGAGTTGGTGTATTATCGCTGTCAGGTCATATGAGAGTAAAGTGCTGGCATTATCAGGATTAAATGGAGCGGAAAAACTAGCACTGTCATGTCATATGAGTGTAAAGTGCTGGCATTATCAGATTACAATAGAGTTGGTGTATTATCGCTGTCATGTCATGCGAGTGTAAAGTGCTAGCATTATCAGATTACAATAGAGTTGGTGTATTATCGCTGTCATGTCATATGAGAGTAAAGTGCTGGCATTATCAGGATTAAATGGAGCGGAAAAACTAGCACTGTCATGTCATATGAGTGTAAAGTGCTGGCATTATCAGATTACAATAGAGTTGGTGTATTATCGCTGTCAGGTCATATGAGAGTAAAGTGCTAGCATTATCAGATTACAATAGAGTTGGTGTGTTAGCACTGTCATGTCATATGAGTGTAAAGTGCTAACATTATCAGATTACAATAGAGCGGGAGGCTAGCACTGTCATGTCATATGAGTGTAAAGTGCTAGCATTATCAGATTACAATAGAGCGGGGAGGCTAGCACTATCATGTCATATGAGAGTAAAGTGCTAGCATTATCAGATTACAATAGATTTGGTGTATTATCGCTGTCATGTCATATGAGAGTAAAGTGCTAGCATTATCAGAGTACAATAGAGTTGGTGTATTATCGCTGTCATGTCATATGAGAGTAAAGTGCTAGCATTATCAGATTACAATAGAGTTGGTGTATTATCGCTGTCATGTCATATGAGAGTAAAGTGCTGGCATTATCAGAGTCATGTCATATGAGTGTAAAGTGCTGGCATTATCAGATTACAATAGAGTTGGTGTATTATCGCTGTCATGTTATGTGAGTGTAAACTGCTAGCATTATCAGATTACAATAGAGTTGGTGTATTATCGCTGTCAGGTCATATGAGTGTAAAGTGCTGGCATTATCAGATTACAATAGAGTTGGTGTATTATCGCTGTCAGGTCATATGAGTGTAAAGTGCTGGCATTATCAGATTACAATAGAGCGGGGAAGCTAGCACTGTCATGTCATATGAGTGTAAAGTGCTAACATTATCAGATTACAATAGAGCGGGAGGCTAGCACTGTCATGTCATATGAGTGTAAAGTGCTAGCATTATCAGATTACAATAGAGTTGGTGTGTTAGCACTGTCATGTCATATGAGTGTAAAGTGCTGGCATTATCAGATTACAATAGAGCGGGGAAGCTAGCACTGTCATGTCATATGAGTGTAAAGTGCTAGCATTATCAGATTACAATAGAGTTGGTGTGTTAGCACTGTCATGTCATATGAGTGTAAAGTGCTGGCATTATCAGATTACAATAGAGCGGGAAGCTAGCACTGTCATGTCATATGAGTGTAAAGTGCTAACATTATCAGATTACAATAGAGCGGGAGGCTAGCACTATCATGTCATATGAGAGTAAAGTGCTAGCATTATCAGAGTACAATAGAGTTGGTGTATTATCGCTGTCATGTCATATGAGAGTAAAGTGCTGGCATTATCAGATTACAATAGAGCGGGAAGCTAGCACTGTCATGTCATATAAGTGTAAAGTGCTAGCATTATCAGATTACAATACAGTTGGTGTATTATCGCCGTCATGTCATATGAGTGTAAAGTGCTAGCATTATCAGGATTAAATGGAGCGGGAAAGCTAGCACTGAAATGTCATATGAGTGTAAAGTGCTGGCATTATCAGATTACAATAGAGTTGGTGTATTATTGCCGTCATGTCATATGAGTGTAAAGTGCTAGCATTATCAGGATTAAATGGAGCGGGAAAGCTAGCACGGTCATGTCATATGAGTGTAAAGTGCTGGCATTATCAGGATTAAATGGAGCGGGAAAGCTAGCACTGTCATGTCATATGAGTGTAAAGTGCTGGCATTATCAGATTACAATAGAGTTGGTGTATTATTGCCGTCATGTCATATGAGTGTAAAGTGCTAGCATTATCAGGATTAAATGGAGCGGGAAAGCTAGCACGGTCATGTCATAGGAGTGTAAAGTGCTAGCATTATCAGGATTAAATGGAGCGGGAAAGATAGCACTGTCATGTCATAGGAGTGTAAAGTGCTGGCATTATCAGATTACAATAGAGTTGGTGTATTATCGCCGTCATGTCATATGAGTGTAAAGTGCTAGCATTATCAGGATTAAATGGAGCGGGAAAACTAGCACTGTCATGTCATATGAGTGTAAAGTGCTGGCATTATCAGATTACAATAGAGTTAGTGTATTATCGCTGTCAGGTCATATGAGAGTAAAGTGCTAGCATTATCAGGATTAAATGGAGCGGGAAAGCTAGCACTGTCATGTCATATGAGTGTAAAGTGCTGGCATTATCAGGATTAAATGGAGCGGGAAAGCTAGCACTGTCATGTCATATGAGTGTAAAGTGCTGGCATTATCAGATTACAATAGAGTTGGTGTATTATCGCTGTCATGTCATATGAGTGTAAAGTGCTAGCATTATCAGTTTACAATAGAGCGGGACGCTAGCACTGTCATGTCATATAAGTGTAAAGTGCTAACATTATCAGATTACAATAGAGCGGGGAAGCTAGCACTGTCATGTCATACGAGTGTAAAGTGCTAGCATTATCAGATTACAATAGAGCGGGGAGGCTAGCACTGCCATGTCATACGAGCGTAAAGTGCTAGCATTATCAGATTACAATAGAGTGGGGAGGCTAGCACTACCATGTCATTTGAGCGTAAAGTGCTAGCATTATCACATTACAATAGAGTTGGTGTATTATCGCTGTCATGTCATATGAGAGTAAAGTGCTAGCATTATCAAGATTAAATGGAGCGGGAAAGCTAGCACTGTCATGTCATATGAGTGTAAAGTGCTAGCATTATCAGGATAGAATGGAGCGGGGAAGTTAGCACTGTCATGCCATATAAGTGTAAAGTGCTAGCATTATCAGATTACAATATAGCGGGGAAGCTAGCACTGTCATGTCATAAGAGTGTAAAGTGCTAGCATTATCAGATTACAATAGAGCGGGGAGGCTAGCACTACCATGTCATTTGAGCGTAAAGTGCTAGCATTATCACATTACAATAGAGTTGGTGTATTATCGCTGTCATGTCATATGAGAGTAAAGTGCTAGCAGTATCAGGATTAAATGGAGCGGGAAAGCTAGCACTGTCATGTCATATGAGTGTAAAGTGCTGGCATTATCAGATTACAATAGAGTTGGTGTTTTATCGCCGTCATGTCATATGAGTGTAAAGTGCTAGCATTATCAGGATTAAATGGAGCGGGAAAGCTAGCACTGTCATGTCATATGAGTGCAAAGTGCTAGCAATATCAGATTACAATAGAGCGGGGACGCTAGCAGGGTCATGTCATATGAGTGTAAAGTGCTGGCATTATCAGATTACAATAGAGCGGGGAGGCTAGCACTGTCATGTCATATCATATGAGCGTAAAGTGCTGGCATTATCAGATTACAATAGAGCGGGGAGGTGAGCACTGTCATGTCATGAGCGTAAAGGCCTAGCATTATCAAATTACAATAGAGCGGGGAGGCTTGCACGGTCATGTCATATGAGTGTAAAGTGCTAGCATTATCAGATTACAATTGAGCGGTGAAGCTAGCACTGTCATGTCATATGAGCGTAAAGTGCTAACATTATCAGATTACAATAGAGCGGGGAAGCTAGCACCGTCATGTCATATGAGTGTAAAGTGCTGGCATTATCAGATTAGAATAGAGTTGGTGTGTTAGCGCTGTCTTGTCATACGAGTGTAAAGTGCTGGCATTATCAGATTAGAATAGAGTAGGAAGCTAGCACTGTCATGTCATACGAGCGTAAAGTGCTAGCATTATCAGATTACAATAGAGCGGGGAAGCTAGCACCATCATGTCATATGAGCGTAAAGTGCTAACATTATCAGATTACAATAGAGCGGGGAAGATAGCACTGTCATGTCATATGAGTGTAAAGTGCTAACATTATCAGATTACAATAGAGCGGGGAAGCTAGCACCGTCATGTCATATGAGCGTAAAGTGCTGGCATTATCAGATTACAATGGAGCCGGGAGACTAGCACTGTCATGTATATGAGTGTAAAGTGCTGGCATTATCAGATTAGAATAGAGTTGTTGTGTTAGCGCTGTCGTGTCATACGAGTGTAAAGTGCTGGCATTATCAGATTAGAATAGAGTGGGAAGCTAGCACTGTCATGTCATATGAGTGTAAAGTGCTAGCATTATCAGGATTAAATGGAGCGGGAAAGCTAGCACGGTCATGTCATATGAGTGTAAAGTGCTGGCATTATCAGATTAGAATAGAGTTGGTGTGTTAGCGCTGTCGTGTCATACGAGTGTAAAGTGCTGGCATTATCAGATTAGAATAGAGTGGGGAAGCTAGCACTGTCATGTCATACGAGCGTAAAGTGCTAGCATTATCAGATTACAATAGAGCGGGGAAGCTAGCACTGTCATGTCATACGAGCGTAAAGTGCTAGCATTATCAGATTACAATAGAGCGGGGAAGCTAGCACTGTCATGTTATATGAGCGTAAAGTGCTGGCATTATCAGATTACAATAGAGCGGGGAAGCTAGCAGTGTCATGTCATATGAGTGTAAAGTGCTGGCTCCTTAAACAATGGACATTTATCACAGGTATTGAAGAAGACAAACATATGCCCACTACTTAAGACAATCTGGACACTCAAGACCCCAACAGCTGAGACTAACATTTAATGTCCCTTTCCTTAGCAAACGTATAGACAGAGCAGCCTTTTGCCAACCTCGAAATTAATTGGAGAAAACCAGCTGCTCTGAGACTGGCAAACAGGGTTACGGCCAAGAAGAGGGGCCGAATCAGCCCAAACCACAAAATGAAATGACCTAAAAAACACACGGATGATAATTATGGTGTAGCTGCAGTACTACTCCTGCACTTTGTATCAGCTTTTAAAGCAGTACCCCATGACACATTGCGTCTTAGACTGAAAGAAGCTGGTACAGATGCCATCGCTCTCAACTGTATTTCCTCTTCCCTCACCATTAGGCCCAGCTTTCTTCCCACCCCCCTTTCTCATGAATTGCTGACTGCATTAAAACGGGGTCCATCAAGGGGCCACCATCTCTCCCCCATGTTTTAACATATACACGAACTCACTACTAACTCTTACCAACAGTTCCAAACTCAACTGCTACAACCGTGCAGACAAACACACGAGTAATTCTCAAACGGAGAGCCCTCAGGATATAGGGACATCAAAACTTCTGGCCAGTGGTACTGGAAGTTCTGTCACAAATAGCAAGAGAAGCGAGAAATCTTGGAGTCCTCCTCGACTCTACACCTCCCGTGAATACTCAAACGGACAAAGGTCTCTCCATCACCTCTCTACACTAAGGAAAGTCCTAGACGCATCTTGGATTCCCTCGAAAGGTACAAGCAACAACATCCTCATCCTTGCCAACCTGGATCCTGCGAACAGACGACCACAGCAAGCCACTCTCGACTACCAGAAGGCTGCAAAGAATGGAAAACCCAGCAGCAAGATGGCTTCTAAACATAAAATACATGAGCCCGCATCTCCCCGGTGCTCAAAGCTCTACACCGGCTGCATGAAGACCCTCTTTCAGGCTAGCATGCATGGCACACACAGCCAGAAACAGCCAAGCACCAAATATCCCGGACCGGCACCAGGTTCACTGATCCCTGCTTACAGGAAGAAAACCACCGGTGGCATCACTCTCTCCATTCAAGCCTAAACTATGGAACTCCCTCTCTGCAAACATCAGAGGCGCTGAGAATCACTCGGGAGTTCAGACCTGGCTATTCCCAACGTGATCCCAACGTCAGTTCTGTCCAGACAGACAGATAGATTCCTCTCCAGAGCCCTCTGAGGTCAAGTGAGGGCCACATCAGCAGAAGAGCTCGACAAACAGCCCCTTGGTACGTCACGAAGAGCCAGGGGCCCCTAGGAGCAGGAACCTCCCCTCAAACTGATCATAATGGAGCACTGCAATGGCCATCCCAGGAGCCCCAACCCTCCAGACATTACCAGACAACGGCCAGCTATCCGCACGTACCACATAATCTCTGTACCGCATATCACAATAGCAAGTACTGAGTCCAAAGGACCTCAAGCTTCTATATCTATAGAGCGATAAAAGGTCTGACCGTGCCGAAGGCATCAACCTGACAAACGAAACAACACATCACCTGCCACAGGTAACACCCTTAACCTTCCTTTTTTACTCTTTTTTTCCAACAGTAGTTTATTGCATGTTTATTGCATGTTATGAGACGTTAACAGCCGTTGAGACAATCAGTGACAACAAACACAGCAGCGTGCGTCACCAGGGTGGGATCAATCATTTAAACTTATGACGAAGCATGACAAGTACATACAGTGTATGACGTCACACACAAAAGCACTGAAACATATTGGTAAACACGTCACAGGGATGAAACAGGAGATGAGCAAAAAACAACCCCACAGGTAACAACACCCCCCCCCCCCACCCGCAGTATCCTTTTTTACTGTTTATACATTCTCAGACGGCATCCCAGTTCCAACAGCTCCTCCCACCACACCCTCAACACAGTGTTTATAGCTGGTTATTATTCGCTATCCCTCCTTTCTATTCAACGATTGTCTCGTCACAGTCCATCCTCTGCCTGCCTTAATGCCTCTTAGCGAAGTCTGCCTCATTCCCTTCTATATGTAGGCAACCAATCATACCTCTCCTAACAAATCACGACCTCTCCTGTGTAACCGCTCCTTGCTGGCTCATATTACTCGACCACATTTAATCCATCTACTCATCCCATTTTCATCCTCACTCCTCCTAACCTATCCTACCACAAGAGGTGGATTTAAAACATTCAGGAGCCTCTGTGTATAAGAGTTTATGAGGTAAGCAGAGGACCAGGAGGATATTCTGGTCTGGATGGACAGATAGCCGGTGAGGTTGATCTTAACAGCTCTGAAGCAGAAGCAGGAAGAGAGAGTTACAAGTCTGGTGGCCAGGCTGAGTCTGAATCGATTGAAGTATTTTTGAAGACACCAGTCGGACATCCCATGATTTAGTGGATCGCAGTAATCGAGTCGTGATCCAATGAAGGCCGCAATAGCCATTCTCAAGCTTTCCAGAGACGGTAAGGGCAGGATAGGACTAAGTTTGCAGATGCGGAATGCACACCATGAAACAAATGCAAACATCTGGATCTCCATGGTCTGTTTCACATCTAATTTAAATCCCAGGCATTTAACACAAGATTTTTTTTCGCAGGAAAATGACCACGGGTGAGAGGCCAAAGAGGGGGAGACCACACCACAGGGGGTCTTTACAAACAGACGATCTCGTTTTCATTTTTTTAAATTAATTTTAATTCAATGTTCATTTTTAACTAGTTTTTTGTCCTTCCAACTCTATATACTGGGTTGTATGTTCGAACCACGCATGCATTACCACATGCCTTTACAACGCAGTCCGAACCGCGAATGCGTCTTTACAACGCATTCCTTTACCACGCAAGTCCTTACAAAGACTTGCCTTAGGAAAAGCGCTGGACTTTGGAAAAGTATCATTTACTATTCCTACTCCAGTCTGCGAACAGTAGATAAGTGTTACACAAAAAGTCCAACATCAGTCCAACAACGATTTCCCTACGGTAAGTCGTTGTAAGTACTTGCGTGGTAAAGGAATGCACTGTAAAGACGCATTCATGGCTCGAGCAGCGTTGTAAAGGCTGTTTCCCATATACTGTACAAGCAGACCTAAAGAAAGGGTGACGTCACAGCGACTCCATTAATATAGAAAAACAGCCGAGAGTCATCAGTGGAAGCATAGAGCCTTCAGACAGAAGATGCGGTCCGCTGTATGGGGGCGGGGGGGATAAGGGGAGACGGCAAACTGGCCTTAAATGAACAGGGTGCGAGGATGGATCCTGGTGGAACCAAATCTAATGGGAGACTGCCTAATAAGATTCTTCCATATCTATTTTTCAAGAAGAATGACAACCAAGCAAGTACCGCCTCGTTAACCTGGAGATCAGTACTGTATGGTCCACAGTACGGGAGGATGCGGAGACGTCCAACAAGAGAAGAACCGAGGCCCCGCACTGACACCAGTAAAGGTTCAATGCTGCGGTTACGGTGAAAGCCAGTCTGGAACTCACCAAGTGAATTCTTGGATTCCAGAAAGGTGAGTCATTAGTGAAGCACAGCACTTTATAGAATTTTAGTGACAGTAAGTAAGTGTGACAGGAACAGTCCGATGGTTTGACTCAACATGCACTAAAGCTTTGTCCAACTTGCACTCATCTTTACGCATGGCCCCAAGAGATAACTTGCTGGTTCGGAGTTTACGGGCCACATATAAGGAGGCGAGATCGTCCAGGACAAAGATATTAAGGGAGGAGCCCAGGTGAACTTACGATTAGCATCCACGAATAAGGACTGCACTGGGTTCTGGAAGGTGGTGAATGCCCCATTTTTAGAGGAAGTAAATGATTCGACATTAGATGTGCACATAGAAGGGGGATGGGTGGCTCATTTTGCGAAAATATATCAGCCTACCCCTGGGTCCACTGAGCAGACCCAGAGCATCCTCTGGAGGATGGATTTTCCCATCTAGTGTTCGAGGTGCTGGAGGTAAAGAGAGCACTGGCTCAGTGTAGAACCCTGAAGGCTACCGGCCCGTTGGGATACCTGATGACATAATTCTGGAGCATCAAGATTTATGGGCACCGTTATAAATGGGCGTTTTTAATACAATCGCAAAGACGGGCCCACCAACAATCTATAATCGTATCCATACACAAGAAAGGGGATAAGTCGACTCCTAAAAATTATAGACCCATCTCACTGATCGATAGCACGGCTAAACTTATGGGGCACCTGCTTTGCACAGGTTGGAGGAGTGGGCAGTGGAAAGGAACATTTTATTGAAAACTCAGTAAGGGTTTAGAAAGGGAAAAGGGACCATCAACCTGAGCCTTAATTTGAGCATGGTGACGGTTAAATATAGGGTGGCCAAGAAAGCCCACATTTTTATGGATTTCATGGATCTAGGGGCCGCATTCGACCGCATTTGCAATATATTAGGTGTCCCCTGGTGGAGATGGTACTTTTAGAATTATTTGAGTCTACTTCCACATGTTTGTTAATTACAAAGGCGGCGCCAAAGGAGATTGTTTTAGCAAGGGTCGCTGCAAATTGAGGGAGGCAAACAAGAATAAAGTCACTGTGAGTCTGTATCAAGCGCCTTCCCCCTCTAAAGAAGGTGCTCGGTCTCACTTAGTTTCTATCCAAAATTTGCAGAATCATTTTATTTTGACAAGATTCCGCCTACATTATATTCCAATGATGCTTGGCTTCCCTGCAAATTCTCATTCACCGAGTGATCTTAGCTTATGTCAGATTGACACTTACTATTTTTCTGTACATTTCGCTCCACACATAGGAAGAGATTTATTGTCCCGCTCTTGTGCAGATATAATTTTAGACAGCATCGCTCGCCACTACTTTTTATTCACCACCTTATCCGCCCTTTGGTGTGTCATACATAGCGTCATGCCTTTGGGCTTGCTTGAAGGGCAGGCGAGCTCATTAGTTGTTAGACAAAGGTTGATGAGTTGGGATGTCGGCCCATGATAACTACGCCTCCTGATAGACTGTATAAATATGGCGCTACTTTTTTAACTGCCGCATTTTTAATTTATGTCATGTGTTTACGATTCTTCTGGAAGTGATTTGATGATAGCCCCGGCATGCTGGGGGTAGCACTGTTTTATTATTAATGCTAATTTTATCCATGTATTGCCTTGATGAAATGTCTTTTTAATCCTGTTTAAAGTAAAAGAATGTGAAGTTATACGTTTTCTGCTATAGAAGTTTAGCGTATGAATTTTTAGTATTGGTCTCAGTACGGATCATGATTTTTTCGCTTATTTATCATGCTTGTTTTCTAAATGTATGTACTTTTTATGCTACAGAAACGAAGCGAAATAAAGATCTTCGACTGAGTGACAGGAACAAAATTGGATGGGATTTCCGGATCACGATTTGATTTTTTAAGGCCAGGCCTGACAACGCCTTGTTTTAGTTCGATGAGAACTGAACTAGGCCTTGAAGCAATATTGACAGTTTGAAGCACAGACTCATCAAGGCCTGGGGTTTCAAGATGGATTATCTTAAGTGGAAAAAGATCAATGGCAGAAGCAGAGTCACATTTGCTGATCAGTGAGGTCACGCCATCCCATGTCAAATTACAACAAGCATTGGCATAGCCAATAGGTCTCGCCTTTGGGACCTTATAAGTGTTTATGCTGCTGCAGCACATTATCAGACTACCCAATGCATCACAAAACCTAAAATAATTAAATGAAAACGGTCTGATAATTATCAACTACATTCAGGAGAAAGCTTTTGTTGATGTGCCACGCATATTATGTCTGATGTGCAAAGAAGGCAAGGTGGATATGTTATACCATACTCAATTCATTGACTCACTGACCCAATAAATAATTCGGTCCCCTAGTCAAAAGACCTATGAATCAGAATGATTTAATGGATTGCTATGTCTGTAAGAATGTCTTCAATTTGCCTATTATGTACCAAATGTAGTTCTTGTGGCTATCAAGTGTCTACCCCAGTACAGGCTAAGCATGCATGCGGAGCTCACTAAAAAACACTGATCAAGACACCTTCAAATGCAAGAGAGCACAGCTGCACTAGCCACATAAAAACATAAGCATTTGCAATGCAATAGGTCTCGCATTTCATTGGTGGTGGAATGGTATACCAAACAGCCAATAGCAAGAGGTTAAAGAAAAATACTCCTCTCGGAAGAGTTCCAACAGCCAGACTATGTATATTTTAAATAATTGACAGTAAAAGGTCTGACACAAACTGCTTGCGAAAGGTGCCATCCCTTATCCCTATCACAACCATATAGCGCTGTGAGGCATAGATAGTGTTTGCTACCGAAGGTGTGGGGGCTTGAAAAATAAAGGAAAGTCAGAGAAAGAATTCTGACCATTAAAGATAACGTAATGACAGAGAAACGGAAGTACTAAACGTACAAATTTCAGGGCTATAGAGACCAGTTGCCCAATTCGGATCGGGGGGCAGGTGGCCCCTACTTGTGCTCAGATGGCGACCATGGGCGCAAATTCTTGCCTGAAATAGACCTGTCCATCGCAAAAGAAAGTAGCCGAAATCGGTCACTGTTATCAAATGAGTTAATTAAATAACTTTTGTTCCGCTCTTTTGGTCTAACGTACAGCGAGCGCTTTGTTGAGTCCGCAGTTAAGTTGGCACTATACAAATATTCTCAATAAAATGAGTAGAAATGAACCGTGACATGCACTGGATGTAAAATTTGGGACAGCAAAAAAAAAAAAGAAATTAATAGTCATAGCCCAAAGCTTGCCCACTGCTCATCCTGCTTGCTGTGGCGTTCTCTATTGCACACATCTCTCCATTGCGTTTCCAGTCTCCATAGGTTTGCAGTTCCTCGAAGTGCTTAGAGAGAGCTGGAAGACAGAATCAAGGCACTACACCAAAGAAAAAAAAAAATATCAAACCAAAGCGGCATGTGCTATAGGTACTGGAAGTTAATAAAGTAAATAGTGCTTCACAGACTAAAATGAAAGCGGTGTTTATGAAAATGCCTAAAAGCAGTATTAAATGAAATATATTCATGAAAAATATAAGGAGTGCTAAAGCATACAAAGGATTAAGATGTGACAAATATGTTAAGTTTATACATTCAGGGGAGCTTTCCGGAGCTAATTAATGTAGGATAGAATATTTACCTGTTTTATAGAAGGAAAGGTTAAAGGAGAACACATTATTTCTTGTTTACAAGTGGGATACAAATAAAACGTTTGGAGATAAAACCTTATAGCAGCAGGTACTTACCACACCGAGCTATCTTCAGAGGTATGCGCAGTGCTGTGAGCAGCAGCAAGTCCTGTTTGGTAAAAGCACTCCTGGCAGTAATGGAATTGATCAAAAATATCGACTCACGCCTTGTTTTTCTAGCTCTCCTTCATTCCTTGTACACATTCCTGCGGTACTCTCCCAACTAACTCTGCCGATTAGGTTCACACCCTGGGAGGTGCTCACAAGCAGACGCTGTGAGTTTGTAAAACATGCACGAGGAGCCGCCTCTTTTTTTTTTTTTTGCAGATTTATATAGCGCGAACTTGACCCGAAGGTATTGGAGTGCTTACATGAGCACCGGTTACATTACACAAGGACACTGACTAGGGAAGCATGATGTCATCCAGTGTCACTGGAGTGTAAACGTAACTCCATGAGCCAGAGGAAGAATGCGCTCAAAGACGTTCCACAATCACGGACTCGTTTCGCCCTGCTTGGTGAATGTCAGAGTGAAAAGGTTATTGTGCACTTACAGTAAGGAAGCTTAAACGAGGCAATGGGGAGGTTAAACGTTCCTCATATTGTGTGCTTGAGAAAGGTGCCATCCCTTATCCCTATCACAAACATACAGCGCTGTGAGGCATAGATATTGTTTGCCACCGAAGTTGTGGGGGCTTGAAAAATAAAGGAAATTGAGAGAAAGAATTCTGACCTTTAAAGATAACATAATTTTTGGTCTAACGTACAGCGAACGCTTTGTTGAGGCTGCAGTTAAGTTGTCACTATACAAATATTCTTAATAAAATGAGTAGAAATGAACTGACATATTTTAAAGTAACCCCAGCCATTTTAAGCTCTGAGAATAGCCATACAAAAAACCAAGAGATATATTCAAAACAGATACTAGACTGTGCGCAGGTTATCAAAATACTTTCAAAATGGACGCAAGGACCCCATAAAAGCATGCGTTGATAACTGTTTAGCGATTTGTCTGATCGATGGAGTCAACACAGGGCCCGCGTATGAAAATGTTCCATGCCAAAATGTAATGTTCTTTACTTAACCAATTACAAGTTAACGTCTGTTGACAGAAAGCGGCGAAAATGTGAGTCAGCAATGAAGCCACAGAAACATGACTTATGCCATTTTAAACATTTTCAACAGATGACCCAAATTGTTAGCGATTCGTGTGTAGAGAAAAGGCGAAGCACATTTAGAGACAAGAGGAGTGGTGGGGGCGGGCATAGGCATGGAGCATTTGTTTATACAAGTCAAATGAAGCGCAGCCGCGATGCGCTTCAAGACAAATGGTGGGGGCGGGTATTGGAGCATGCGAGGAATGCGCGCACTGTGCGCGCACCCGCATGCTCTAGGCAAGCCAAAAAAGCTGTGGTCGCATTTTTAAAAGCCCACTGACAAAATGTCTCGCCCAGAGCAGCGCAAGCGCTGGCTCAGGGCGAGACCTAAAAAGAGACTGGTGGAAAAACAAGACTTCTCTGCTGGTTTATTCTATGGAAAGAATGGAACTGAGCTGTGTCAGTACTGGGACTGCACACAAGGGGAGAAGTGCCAGTACTGCCGTATTAAATATCTTAGAGCTACAGAGATATTCAAATATTGGCCCTTTACCCAGATGGCATACCTGGTGAGAAGCGCCAGTACTGTCCTATTAAATAACCACAGACTACACAGACATTCAAGTACTGTCCCTATATCCAGATGACACACCTGGTGAGAAGTGCCAGTACTGCCCCATTAAATAACCACAGACTACACAGACATTCAAGTACTGTCCCTTTAGCCACATGGCATACCTGGTAAGAAGTGCCAGTACTGTCCCATTAAATAATTTAAGAGCTACAGAGATATTGGAATATTGCCCCTTTAACCAGATGGCATTCCTGGTGAGAAGTGCCAGTACTGTCCCATTAACCACAGACATTCAAATACTGCCCCTTTATCCAGATGGCACACCTGGTAAACCATGCCAGTCAGTACTGTCCCATTTAACATACTACAGAACACCGGAGACATTCCTGTACTATACCAGTATACAAACTGCAAACCTGGTGACAAGTGTTAATAGGGGAACTTTAAACACACTCTAGCACTACAAAGACATCCAAGTACTGTCCTTTTATACAGATTACAACCCAGGTGAGACGCTCCAGTACTGCCCCATTAAACATGATGTGGGCTTCCAGACCTTCCAGTACTGTCCCTTTATACAGACTCCGCACCTGGTGAGACGCGCCAGTACTGTCCCATTAAACATGCTATAGGCTTGCTAAGGCATTCAAGTACTGCCTCTTTATACAAACTCCAGACCTCTTGAGAAATGCCAGTACTGTCCGATTATAAAAACCGTAGGCCTGCAGAGACGTCCAGCTGCTGTCTCTCCTTATTCAGGTTGCACACACCTCGTTGAAATGTTAGTACTGCCGCATTAAACGTGCTGTAGGCCTGCTGAGACATTCCAGTACAGACTCCACACCTGGGGAGAAGTGCCAGTACTGTCCTGTTAAACATGCTGTGGGCCTGCTGAGACATTCCAGTACAGACTCCACAACTGGTGAGAAGTGCCAGTACTGTCCTGTTAAACATGCCGTGGGCCTGCTGAGACATTCCAGTACAGACTCCACACCTGGTGAGAAGTGCCAGTACTGTCCTGCCAAACATGCCGTGGGCCTGCTGGAGACATTCCAGTACAGACTCCACAACTGGTGAGAAGTGCCAGTAGTGTCTCCGTTAAACATGCCGTGGGCCTGCTGAGACATTGCAGTACAGACTCCACACCTGGTGAGAAGTGCCACTACTGTACTCTACCCCATTAAAGATGCTGAAGAGACACACAGACATTGAAATACTGCCCCTTTATACAAATGTTACACCTGGTGAGAAGTGCCAGTACTCTCCCGTTAAATAGGATGTAGGCCTGCAGATATTCCAGTACTGTGCTTTTATACAGACTTCATACCTGGCGAGAAGCGCCAGTACTCTATCGCATGAAACATGCTGTAGGCCTGCTGAGACATTCCAGTACAGACTCCACACCCGGTGAGAAGTGACAGTACTGTCCCATTAAACATGCTGTAGGCCTGCTGAGACATTCCAATACTGGCCCTTTATACAGACTCTACACCTGGCAAGAAGAGTCATTTTTCTAGTATTTTTAAACCACCAGATCCTGATATATCTAGGACGCAAAGCCTAACAGAGAGCAAGTGGCTGGTGATACCTTTAGATATCACAATCGATGAAGTACAGGTAGGATTGACTGGAAGTAGGGGTGGTAAAGCACCCAGCCCAGATGGGGTCCCAATTGATGTCTATAAAGCCGCAATACATCTATGGGGTCCTATTCTCATCAGAGTCTTTAATTTAGCTGTGATGGAGTATATACTGCCCTCATGGGGTCAATCAGTGATAATCCCTATTTTTAAAAAAGGTAACAAATCGGAGGCTAAAAACTATCGCCCCATTTCGCTTCTGGACTCATCAGTTAAAGTGATGAGTAGAATACTATTGGTGAGACTAGAAGAGTGGGCCACCCAAAACGAGATACTCTCACCAGTGCAATATGGTTTTAGAAAAGGCCTGGGAACATTAGAGCAATGTATCAATTTAGAGCTTTTAATAGGCAAATATACATGCGCAAAGCAGGGGAGATTATATCTGTGTTCTGCAGATCTCAGTAGTGCCTTTGGCCTTGGTTAATCATACCATTTTGTGGCCAACCTTGCTTAACCTTGGGGCCCCCAAACAAATAATTTTTTCCCTCGCAAGGCTGTATGAGAAACTGTCATGTAAGGTGCGATATGGACAGCGCGGTGAGTGCACACCAAATTTTGAGGTTAAACGAGGTATCCGCCAGGGCTGCGTCCTAGCACCAATACTCTTCTCTCTATTTATAAACGAAGTTGATAAGGCCCTTCGGTTGGTACAGGCAGATGCACCCCAAATCGCTGGCAGCCACGTCCTGCTTTACGCAGATGATGCGGTGTTGCTCTCTAGAACCCCAGTCGGCCTACAACGATTAATAGACAATTTTAGTAATTTTATTACCAATAGGAAATTATTAATTAACAAGGCTAAATCTTTTGTGATGGTCTGTGGCCAGAAAACCAAGAAATGTAAAACTTTCTATATTGAGAGTTCCCCAGTAGAGCCTGTCAATACCTTTTGTTACCTCGGAATAACCTACTCAGGTAATGGGAACTGGACGCACGAATTAACCAATGTCCGTTCAAAGATGGTCAAGAGTGCGAACGGGATCTTTAGATTCGCATCAAAGTTCGGCAATCGATATCAAGGATATGGTAGACATAACAAGGCTAGATGTGTTGCCACAGCCCTTTATGGTGCAGGGGTGTGGGGCCACAATCATAATCAGATTTTACAACACGAAGAAAATTCTTTTTTAAAACGCCTTTTAAGTCTACCCCCATCAGCGTCTACCGAAATTATACATCAAGAAGTAGGAATAAATTACTTAGCCGATCAGATTGCTATGCGGCCTTTATTGCTATGGAGATCCATCTGGGCCAAAGATGAGACTAAATTTACTCAAACTATCATTAAAGATTGTTTACTCTTGGATAAAAGCTCACGCATCCCCTGGCTTAAATATATTAATGATTCATTTAGTAATTTATTCAATCTCCAGATTCGGGCAAATCCAGGATGCGTGACAACTTTACCTAAACAGGAGATCAAGGATACCTTTTTGGCCCTCAAAATAGAGACCCGTATGAGAGTGGTAGGGAAACAACCTACCCGTGTATTTTATCAAATGATGGAGCATAGAGTGGGATTTCAAGATTACCTGTCAGTAGTGATCAGGCCCTCACATCGCTTCGTCCTGACCCGTTTGAGATTAGGAATAGCACACAACCTCGTTGCTTTCCCCACAATGGAAATGTGCCCTTCTACCCCATGATGGGCAATCTAAACAAAGCACTATGCACTTTATGCTCTTTTGTAACTTTTATTCCCATTTTAGATGTTTTTATTTGAAACCACTTTTTATAAAACACAATGCGAGAACAACCCATGTTGCTTTGAAATTACTGGTTACCCTTAATGATCCTGGGATATGTTTTTATGTTGCGTCCTATATCCAAAAAACAATTGATGCAAGGAAAAGCATCGTGCTTGATAATTAAATGGATTGTTGTATGTATCAGAATGTTTTAATAATTGTGTTTTAAACTTGTTTTCGCTTTTATGGTTGTTGCATATACCGAATAAAGCTCTTTTGAATTGAATTGAGTCAGTACTGTCCCATTAAACATGCTGTAGGCCTGCACAGACATTGAAGTACGGCTCCTTTATACAAAGCCCACACCTGGCGAGCAGCGCCGGTAGATGGCCGCCATGTGAGGAGCTCCGGCCGGGAGCTCCCGGCTAGGGATCGCCGTTTTCGGCCAAAATCCCCTGGTTTCCACTTCCTCCTGGACCCTTTTGCTCACCTGGTGGTCGTTCTTGGATAGCGGTCTCCGTCTCTCCTTTTCTCCCGTTTCTGGACTCTAGAGCGTCGGATGTAATCAGGATCATTGCTCGAGCCGGCGGAGCCCGAAGAACATGGCCGATGCCCGGTGGAGCTGCATCGACGGCTACAGGGGAGATTGGCTCCGGCACACCGCCATGGCTATCACCTACCCAGCCGGACATCAGACATGGGTCTCGTCGTTTCTCCGCTGCTGTCTCCTCCCTGCCTCCCGATGAATCGTTGTTGGTCGCCTGTCGACGGAGCCAGTCTCAGCGGTGCTGATGCCTGGGCGAATTCTCCGGACGGCTTTTGAGGTGCTGGAAGGAGGTCCACCCCCCCATATCTTCCCCCTGCCTTTCCGGGCTCGATTGCCGCTACTTGCCCTGCTGCCTGCCTTCACCGCCCATGGGATGTCTGGGTCCCGTGAGTCTTTTGCAAGGTACGGGGGTTCAGGGGTGGTGAGCTTTCGCGGCACTGCGGTGCGACGCCCCCGGGCTTTTCGTTGCCGTCTGAGCCTGGGAGGCGCGCCTGGACTACGCTGCTGCCGCCCCTTCTCCAAGTCTGCTCCCTTACACCCAGGCAGATTTCCCCTGATCTACGATGTGCTGATCGACAATACCGATACCCCCACGGCACAGTGCCTGTGCACGTAAATGGCCGACATGCTACTGCCCTCTGCCCTCCCTTGGTGCTGTGGCTGCGTCCCCCCTCCGACCCTACACGATGGAACCCTGCTCTCTCGGTTTTTTTGGTCTTGACTTGTGTGTATCCCGCCATTTTGGGATGGTTTCCTTCGATTCCCACAACCCGGATCCGCCATCTTGTTGATCTTTGTCCTTTCCTTCATTCCACTGGACTCCATCCTGCCGACCTTCAAACATTTCTCTTTTGCTGGACTGCCTTATCTCTAACTCCCACTCAGGTCCCCTTCTCAGCCTCCGACTCTTGTCACCCCCCTACCTTCTCTGCCCCTTTTGATGTTTTGTTTTCTCCGTTCACGTCACCTAATAGTAATGCATTCTACTGTAGTTTTTTTTCGTTTTCATTATGTTCCCTTATTTGCTATTTGCTAGCAACACTTGTTTGTTTTTGTTTTTTGTACTGTTTAATCATTGTGCAGCTAATGTGTAATTATCGTTCCTTGCAACTCGCTGTTCCTTATGTAAAGCGCTCTGATACCTCCGGGTCTTGCCAGCGCTATATAAAACTCATCAAATAAAAAACAAATAAATAAAGTCCTCAGAGACATTCGGTTCCGTATCATGATCTCCAGACTACACTATCTGATATCGACAGCCGCGTGCACCTCCCAAGCAAGCCTCGAAAGCCCGAGTCTTCACAGAGACATTCAATGCAGATCATGTCCCTCGGGGCCGTCGCCACCTTTTCTTAAAGAGACAGGCCCCTTTTACATAACACCCTCTCCAGGCCCTTTCCTTCTATCTATTGAGCCCGCCGTCTCTCGCCGGAAGCGACTGCTGACTCGCCCGCCTTGCAAAGCAGCAATATGTGAACGTGGTAATAAATCAGCAGAATACACAAATAATGAAAGAGGAACTTTACTCACATAAGTTACAACAGTTGCGCTGCAGCGTCACAGCGCCTGTTGCAAGAGCCCGCGGACGAGGTGAAAGGCGCTATCACAGCTGCAGTTCAAACAATAAACTCTTTCTGAACTGTTTGTACCTGAAAAATACATTTATTAGCAGATAAGGAGCAATTTATGGCAGGATGATTATTTATTGCACTGCGGAGTTTATTGCAGGAAGACGGGGCTCACTCTTTGTCTGCAGCTTATCACATATTCTGCATTTTAGCCGCTTTTTACACGCAGGGATTTGCACTATGCGGAAAATATATTTTGCTACCAATCCCAAGCTATGCGTTGGCGGGTTTATGTTCACAGCAGAGAGCCTACATTTTTCTGCAACCACAGTTTCCCTCATCAGAAAGAACATGAAAGCAAGAATTCAGAAATGGCTGGAGGAATGCATTATACGGAGTAAATGCCCCCCAGTAATGTGTGTAATAATACTGCAAGCCCTCTCGGGGTGTCATAGCTTCTAAGCCTTACTCACTTATATGATGAGTTAACCCCTTCTGGCGTGCAGCACCATTATAATTAAGGCTCCCTGTTTTCTTTAACAATTTTCACAGATAAATACAGATCGAAACCCATTTATTTTCCTGTCTGTATTTATTTTTTAAAGTGGGAAAAAACGGAAATTGGGTTGTTTTTTGGAGTGATTCTACATGCTGTCAGTCATGCTGGCAAGCGAATAGCTACGCGGACTGACAGGCAAGGGGGTTAAAAAAAGAAAGGAATTTTAGTAATGCGGCTTAAACAGCAGTACATAAGCACAAGGTTGATACTAAAATGTGTATGTTTTCATATAAGTGCATTGATTTAGCATCTGTCGGTTTTCAGATCTTTGAAACCTCTCAGGCATTCAAGCATAAGTGCACATTTATCGGTTAAATAAATGTGGAAATATACTAGTTTCAAATTAAGTTTTTTCCTAAAACCCAAATATGGGTAAATGCAGTTAAAATTAGCAAGAAATAAATATGGATAAATTCAGACAGAAAAGTTACACACAAAAAAAACATACCATAAAACCGGGAGTCCTAATTATAATGCACAGCAGGGCTTACTCAGTCCCATGTAGATTTTACAACAGTCAACTTTACCCTGATCTCCACACAATTCACCCACAAATGGCATCAGCTCAAAAGATGGTGGGTACAGAAACCAGTGCCTACAGCTACTGCCAACTGTTGGCCACACACGACAATAATCTGAAGGTGGGCTAAAAAAGGAGTCCGTGCCACTGAACCAGGTGGAAGCGTGGATGGTTTAAAGAGCCAGAGCTGCACGCCAGCCATCAACATATGTGGCATGTAGCTCCTGCAACAAAGTCCTGAACAAAGATGATAACGATTCTTCCAAAATCGAAAACAAAGTTGATTTCTTTTAAATGCATAAGCATGTCACTTCAATACTTTAGATGATACCATTGCATTGAGTGGCAATTATTAGAAGTGATAACTTCTAAATATGAAATTAGAAACATTCATGCACCCTCCCACACGGGCCTGACAGCACTGCCACTAATGGACCGAGAGGCAAGTGACTTGTCATATGTACCTGTTTTAGGTGCCCAAAGGGTGGCTATAGGTAGAGCACCATGATATTCTAACAGACCATGTAACACAGCCTGCGTAAAAGAGATTTTGTACAGCGCACACACCTTGAACTGATGTATTTCAAGGCGCTCCTGGGAGGTAGGTGTTCAGAGACACGTGGCCCTCTATAGAGCCTTGAAGGTGCTCAAGGAGGGCACTCGTCGGATTTACAGCACACTGAAAACCGCACTAGCATAAGAAGCACTTTACAGCACTCTCACTGGCCTTCAGCATTTGCCCATCTGTGAAAGGATCCCAGCGCAGCACCTCTGCTGCAGGATAGCGGGGAAGGGGCATCTAGAACAATCAGGCTACATTAAGGCTCGGCTCGTTTTTGGGCTAAGACGAGCTCGAAAAGAGTCAGAGCCAGGCATCGAACTCAAGCTTTCAGTGGCTTCACCACATCGAATGCGCGCTTTACGCCCAGGCACTAAACTTTATGCACCTGACCAAAGAGCAGATGAACGGTAGAATGGAAGCTCAAACAAGCACTGACAAAACCAACAGGTTTGACATTTGCATGAAGTGAGAGTTGAATGGAAGCCAACCATAGGAATGTCTTAGCTGCGGGATTTGCCAATGCTTGTTTGTCTGCCAGCACTGGGGAGCGAGCACAGGCAAAAGCATCTGAAAAATAGATGCTGGAGAAAACACGTTCCTTCCTTTTGTCTCTCATCCATTTTCAGATGCTTTTTTCAGTCCTCGCTCCCCTGTGATCGCGACTCGACGACTGATGTCACATTTTCATAGTACCCTGTGCATTCAAATAGAGGTGGAAGGACACAACCCAACAGACAGTAGAACAAGCACTGGCAAAGCCAGTAAGTTTCGCTTTTTTGAAAGAAGCATTGGCATTCACACTTGCATTTCCCTTAAAGTTTTGAAAAAGATCAAGGTCCAGGCTGAAGCACCTTAGTCCTCTTGTTAGATACCCCTGGAGGCAGTCGCAAGTCCTTGTTGTAGCAGGCTACAGAATCGTAGGCCAATCAAGTCAGACACAAGGGCCTGCAGCAGTAGGCTGGCTACTTTAATGTGTTACTAGAGGTCTCGAGCATTAGCTAAGCCATTAGATATGGTCTGTAACTGAAAGCGCCTCTTCATGGACCACTGAGTGTGTGTGTGTACGGTATTGTGGATGGGCGAGCGGATGAAAGTCAATGAGTAGATGAATGGATGCATGAGTGAATTGATTGGCGACTATGCAGCGCTATTTAGGTTTCACTAGAGTCAGCTTTATGTGGAGCGTCATGTTATTAATGTTTAAAAAATGATTTAGGTTTTAAATTGCAATAAAAGTCAGGGAAAAACACAGTTAGAATTAAGTGAGCTCACAATTCCACGGAACAGGTATTCTCTACGGCGGGCACCATTTTTGCAGAATCACAGTGTAGGACAATAAACCCAAGTCCCTCCCATGTTACCCACGAACTGCTCTTGGACTGGTGATGAAGCTTTAGCTAGTGCAGGATGTGTCATGGTGGCTCAAGGCAGGGTGCTCACTGCTTCTTCTACCTGCACTGTAACCCAAAGAGAAGCTGTATCCAGCTCAGCACATTGGCTGCCAAAGTCCAGTGCAGTTTAGCGCCTGCTCATCTCCTAGCCTTAATTGATGGCTAGTGAACTGACCAGGCTGCACACCTCACTTGTGAGATGCCTGGGCCTAAAACAACTCCCAAGGAGTTTATTTACAGTAATCCTTAGGCAAGATAGACCCTGCACCGACTCTGTACTAACTGACACTGATATAACTTAGGTGGGCACTGACTTTTACTCCATCATAGAGACTTGTATCCCACATACCATGATAATCCGGGACACGCCCCTACCTACCCATTCACAAAAAGGAAAGAAAAGTCAGAAGCAATAAAGTAATCTGACCATCTGAACACCACACTGTGCCACACATAAATACCCACAACACAAAAACATAACCTAAATCAGAATTGTAGGAATAACACCACAATTGGATGTCAATTAGCCTGGGATGGAATTTCATTTAAGCCAGCATAATGTCATGTGACTTCTGGCATTTTGCGTCATGATTGTTAAACGAAAAGGGCTGAGCTTACGCCACATCACATAACCGAAAGTGCGTTTGGGTATTGGGTAAAAATGCTATGGCGGGAGCGCAGGAAGAGAGCGAATCAACCTACAGTGAGCTGCTGTTGTTGGCGTCAGGAGCAATTTTACTTTTCTTTTTACAGTGAAATGTGTTCTCGTGCCAAAAACGGATGCGAGGACACATTTTGTTCTAGAAAATAATGCAAAAGGAAAAAGCCAGCATTTTGCCTAATTTCAGTGATTTTTTGGGCATTTCGCATAATTTCTGCAAAGGAACATATGCAAATTCTAATCACCAAGATCCTAAAATATACACATCCCCGTGCAAGGCAAGCACTCATTCAAAGATGTACAGGTAAGAATCACCAAGCAACCTGCAGCCATACACATCACCTGTAATGGAAACCATCCCTCCATGCACTAGACAAAAAAAAAACACCATGAGGAAAAAAGTGCCCTGCAGGGAAGTACCCTGGACAATTTAGCGCCTATCCAATCATCTACAAGCAACATGTACCAGCCTACGGAGCAAACTACTGGAGTAATCCATTGGAGTATATACTGAACCCCATTGTACACGTACTCAAATGGTATCCTGCAAACACTGCTAAGAAACAAAGGCATATTGTGTATAGAGAACAGCAAAGATGCTCAACTAAACGGTATGCTGCGCGCTACCAGCAATGGCCCACTTCGTACCCGTGTTCGCTCTATAAGTCGCCTTGTCTATAGAAAGTAGTAAAGGCATTCAGCAACATCCAGGATACCAACGTAAATGAGTGTCTTTGAACATACACTCACCCAAGAAGTGTTGTGTGTCTCGAGCTCAAACTCCTGCTCTTCCCACACCGTGTGACCTTGCATCCAGTAGAGCTCTGGGCCTCCACATCATAAGCACTGGAACATTATACACCATATGCTCAATCCAAGGTTGACTGGGACAGATCTTAGTCCTGGGCACCAAAATAAAAGTGGCCTCTACTGGTCAACTGGTGGCCCACATTTACAAATTGAGGCAGCTTTGAAGCTGTAAAGACATGCTGTTTAAGTGTTGTGCAAGGTATGGATGACTGCATGGATTTGCACTTGCTGCAGGCAAGGTTTGTTTTAATACCAGGGAAAACAACTATAAAAACCGGCCCAGCAGACCATGATACAGGCTCGCAAACTGCTAAAAAAAAAAACGGTCCAAGCACAGATCTTTGAGACCAGTCCGTCGGGCAGTGTCCGATTGCCCTGCAGGCCATCCTGACCCTGGCTCGAGATGTGCATTCTCGGTGGAAAACAAAGGAGCGGAGAGATGGGGGTTTGGGGGCAGCCGAGCACCGCGAGGTCTGCCCCCCGGGCAGATTGGGAGGGGGAGGGGCTGGCCGAGTAGCGGCCATTTTGTGGGACTTTGGGCTACATTGGGATTAGCCCAATTGTAGCCCAATATTCATTTGTAGCCCAAGGGATATATGAGGGTTTTTCGCGCCTCACCATCCACCATTTTAGGTTTGGTGACCTGGTGGCTGGGAGCGCTGTAGGTTTAGCTTTTTTTTTTTTTTCTCTTAGCGTTTTTTCCTGTGGTTGCTAGCTTGAGGTGTGGTAGGTGTAGGGTAGTGTTGTGCGGTTAATTTGGCAATGTCAGCGATATTGGTGATGGCGGACGCAGATTACCGGGTTCTGGAGGCGGTCCGTCTCCTCAGCGAGGCCGGCCGGCTCGACCTTCTCATGCCGGAGGCCTCGGGGAGCGCGCGCCCTGCGAGGCGCGCGGCGGCGGGGGTAGCGGCCGCGGTGCTGGCCTGCTCGCCCCCCCTGAAAAGCGAGGAAGGGACAGGTGAGTGCGGCGGGGCCGCGCCGGGAGCGGGTGCGCGGCCCCTTTAGTCGCGTCCGTGTTGCGGGAGGGTGGGAGCTTGGATCCGGCGGCGGGAGGGGCTCGTCGAGGGAGCGCGAACCGCGTTTCCCCAGAGGTATTGCCTGAAGCTCAGGGCCGCTCTGATGTCAGGAGAGCGGCCCCGCGAATGCGCCGGGTGGCAGCGCCTTCCCCCTCGAGGGAGTCGGGGGGGGGGAGGGGACCGACGCGGCCAGCGCGCGCCGAGGCGCTCATTGAGACGGGGGAAGCAGGCGGAGGAGGGACCCAGAGGGCTGGTAAGGCGGCCTTGCAGCCTGGGGGCGCTAAAAAAGATAAAAAGGGGGCGAAAGGGCCAGTTAAGGGCTAAAGGACAGGCCCCCAGCAGCGGGGAGACAGCCCCTGGTTAGTGGAGGAGGGTGCAGGGGACATGGAGACTTCGTCTGCGGAGGGTATGCAGGGAGGAACGGCAGCATCTGCGCAGGCTTCCCCAGCTGGGCATGGTATGGAGGTTTTGGGTGGGGCCGGGTGTGGTGTTAAGGGGAGGGAGGCCTGGGCTGGTGGGGAGGACGGGGGAGTGGGTGCCCCCATTGATTTAGAGTCGGAAGGGAGTGTCAGGGATTGGGAGGGCCTGGATATTTTCTCCTCGTGGAATGAGGAGGTGCTGGGGATAGGGGGTTTCGGTCATGGGGAGGGATACATGTCGCGGGGGGGGCCCCCGAGGGGTTTTTGGCCAGGGGACCGGGGGCACGCTAGGGTGGAGGGCAGTGGGGGGGTTGGGCTGGGATTCTTTTGCGGCGGTGGCGGGGCCCAGTGGGATGGGGGCCCGGCGGGTTGGGAATGGAGTGACGGAGAGGGGGAGCAGGTGGATGAAGGGGAAGCAGTGGATCTTAGCGTGGTAGGGCGGGCGTGGGCAGCCAGCACGTTAGGGGCAGACAGGAAGAGGAGCTGGGATGGGAGAGAGAAGAGAGGTAGGCCCAGCACACCAGACCATGCCTTTCTTTTTCAGGCGGGGGAGCAACGCGGGCGCCAGACTTGGTGAGGGCTGGGAGCGGCCCGATGGCACCAAGGAGAAGGGAGGGGTGGAGCCTCGCGCGGCGTACCCAGTACCGGCGGGGGATCCCGTCGTGGCTGGCATAAGTAGGCCCATGGCGGGCTCGCCGGCCCCAACACCCACTGGACCTCAACGGTCTGGAGGACACCGCAAAAGGAGGAGCGCCGAGGACAAACTTTTGAGTAGTGCGAGGAGGGTGAAGTCTGCACCTCCGGATGGGAAAGCCTGTGGTTCCAGGGAGGAGGAACTAGGTTATGATGAGGATAGCATGGACAAGGGAGAGTTAAGGGACATGGAAGACGAGGGAGTGGGGGGGCCGAGTAATGCTGTGCATAGTGTTTTTACAGGTGTCACAACGCCAGGCGGAGCCCACGGGTCGGACATCGCGTTTGGAGGAGAGATCGGCCCCTTTGGCAAGACGGCCAGATGAAAGACGGGCAGAATCATTAGCGCCAGGTAAACAGGCGGCGGGATTGCGACCCTTAATGGTGTCAGTGGGTGTGGGGGGGGTTGACCCGGAGGGGGGGAAAGAGGGTAGGTTGTGGAAGGGTACGTATGTGCTGGATATGGGAGTAGGGACGGATGACTCAGGTAAGAGGTCAGCGGAGGGCGCAGATAAAGCGTCTGGAGGCAGAGGAGGCAGCGCGCCTGACAAGTAAGGCACAGTAGAAATACCGACAGTGGAACCTGAGACCAACTTAGAAAGTAAAGAGTTAAATATAAAACGGTTGCCTTACATGGGCGTCACTAAGCCATTGGGCGCGCATCTAATGCTGACCACTAAAGAACGTATATGGAAGGGTGAATATGTAGAGATGCTTAAACTCCTTCACAGAGAAGTTAGGGCAAAAGAAGGGTCTAAAGAGGAGGAATTTGAGTTGGCCAAAAGGCCGAAAGTACCTCTGACAATAGAGAATTGGACGGCGGCATTCCTCATATATGCCAGTGTGTACTGCGAGAAATACCCGGAAAGGTGTTTGGCCATGTTCATGTACATGGACGTGATCAGGAAGGCCCAGATTACAGGGGGTGGTTATGCATGGGCCCAATATGATGAAGAGTTTAGAGCACGCATGGCGTGGGACCCAGAGGCCAAATGGAGTGAATTGGACACAGACTTATGGCAAGATACGATGGGGCTGGCCAGGGCGGGAAAAACCATCTTCACGGCCAGCGGCCTCCCGCTTGTGTATCGGCCCTTTCAGGGGGGGATTGTGCACTCGGCAGTACTGCAGGTTTAGGCATGTCTGCTCGAGCTGCGGAGGCAGACATGCGTTGGTCAATTGTTTTGGGGGAGGCAGGGGCAACAACAGGGAACTTGCAGTGGCGGTCAGGGGGTTTAGGACGGGGGACAGCCTAGGACGAGAAGGTGGGCAGACAATTTAAAGTCAGCAAAAGAGCACCCGGACATAGTACAGGAAAAACTGGATAACGAGGTGCGTGAGGGCCGCATGGCGAGGACCCTTTGAGGATTGGCCTCTAAGAAATTTGATTGTGTCACCCATGGGAGTGGTGCCGAAGAAGGAACGAGGGCAGTTCCGCCTAATACAACATTTGTCGTGGCCCGAAGGGGGCTCGGTGAATGATTTCATCGATGAAAGTGAGGCCAAGGTGTCATATTCATCAGTTGACGTGGCCATGTCACTGGTAGTGACCACGGGCGCAACGGCGATGATGGCAAAGTGCGACAAAACGTCGGCTTTCCGGTTGCTTCCAGTCCATCCAGATGATTGGGATCTTCTGGGTATCCATTTCAAGGGTGAATGGTACCTGGACAAAGCATTACCGATGGGCTGTTTCTATGTCTTGCGCACTTTTTGAATGCTTCAGCATGTTCCTGCAATGGTTGTTTTCGGAACGGACGGGTCACCAAGGAGCAACACACTACCTGGATGACTTTTCTTTTGTGGGCACCTCAGACTCCACGGACTGCCAGAAGGCACTGGACAGTTTCAATGAGATCATGAGGGAACTGGGCGTGCCGTTGGCACCGGAACGGACGGGTCACCAAGGAGTAACACACTACCTGGATGACTTTTCTTTTGTGGGCACCTCAGACTCCACGGACTGCCAGAAGGCGCTGGACAGTTTCAATGAGATTATGAGGGAACTGGGCGTGCCGTTGGCACCGGCAAAATCTATGGGGCCCTGCACGGCTCTGTCCTTTTTGGGGCATTGAGTTGGACTCTCAATTGATGAAGGCACGCCTTCTGGCGGACAAAAAGCAGTAAATGTTGGGGCTGCTGGCGACAATGTTGTCGAAAAACAAGGTCACTGTGAAGGAGATTCAGGTGCTATTGGGCCATCTTAACTTTGCTTGTAGAGTGGTGAGAGTAGGGAGGACGTTTTGTAGGCGACTGGGCAGGGCACTAGCAGGACAGAGACCTCCTCATCATCATGTGCGTCTGTCTGCGGGGGTGAGAGAAGACTTGCGAATGTGGCAGTTTTTATTACAGAACTTCAATGGCATCCCCTTGATGCGGGAGGATGACATGGTTTGGGATGTACACAATTTTTCTGATGCGGCAGGCAGCAAGGGCTTTGGACTTTACTGGCAAGGGAAATGGTGTGCGGAGCAGTGGCCTCCAGAGTGGGTGGTGGGAGGGGGGGGCAGGAGCATAGCCTTTTTGGAATTCTTTCCTCTGGTGGTTGCGGTTAATTTATGGGGAGAGCAGCTGGCACATAAAAAGGTACCTTTCAGAATTGACAACATGGCAGTAGTAGAAATGGTGAACCGCCAGTCGGCCAGGGATGAACAAATCTTGAAATCGCTGAGAGTATTTGTGTTGGGCTGCTTACGGCATGATATTGCCTTTCGCGCAGTGCATGTGCCAGGTGTGGACAATGACATAGCGAATGCTTTGTCTCGTTCACAGTGGGGGAGATTCCGTGGGCTAGCCAAGGACGCGGACAGGACCCCGACCAGCATGCCGCAGCATTTCTGGTACGTAGGCAACACAGGATGTTGCAGCTGGTTTTAGGGTCTCTTGCGCAATCCACAAACACAGCGTACAGGACAGCATGGGGAAGAATTTTTGCTCTCAGGTGCTAAGCGGTGGGACTCACCAGTGCTTCGAAGGGAAGACGTGATTCAGTTTATTCTGGATCTGATTGACAGGGGACTTTCTAGGGTTACAATTGCGGGCAAACTGGCAGGGATTGTCTTCGTGGGAAAATTGTTGTGGGGTTATGCGCCATCCGCAGGGGAAATCGGGACGTGGATGCTGGAAGGTTGGGCCCGGGAATGTGGCCGTGCAGCCAGGGTAAGGAACCCCCCGTCTTGGGCTCTGTTGGGGGGGGGGGTTATTCAGATTCGGCCTGGGGTATGTACAGACGAATATGAAGTTTGTCTTTTCTCCACTCTGATGTCGTTGAGGTTTTTTGGGGCCTTTCGGGTCTCAGAAATGTTAGGGTCGAAATCTGGTGAGGGTCTGTTATGGAGCGAGGTGTCCTCTTTCAGGGATAGGATCTGCATTTGGCTGCGGAAATCTAAGACAGATCAGAGGGGAGGGGGGAAAATGGGTGTCACTGCAAGCTGCCGAACCGCAGCTGACTTGCCCGTGCAGGTGGGGAGCGAGATGGAGATCTTTGGCCCCCGCTCCAGTTGGGCTAGTTTTCATACATGCAAACGGGCGGAGTGCGATAGCTTCCCAGATTTTAGCGGTGTTGAGGAAAGCACTGGTCGGGTCGGGGATTGAGGGGAAAGGTTTTGGGACGCATTTGTTCAGGATTGGGGCAGCATCAGAAGCGAGCAACTGGGGTTGGGGGCGAGGGGACATCATGAAGTTGGGTAGATGGTCCTCTGATTGCTACCAGCGTTAGGTGCGCAGCACATCTGGGGTGTTGTAGCGCGGTTATGTTGTTTTCCCAATGTTCATTCATGTATCTCGTTTCAGGTTTGGTGATGGGTCCCCTCGCCAGGGAGATGTCTATATGGATTGTGGGACATTCCTTTCTGAAGTGGGCACAGGTCCAGGCCCGCGCCAGTTATTTTGGGGAAAACCTTGGTTTTAATAAAGATCTGTTTAAAGTTTATTGGAGGGGAAAGGGGGGTATGCGATGGAAGGAGCTTGCTACAGGTTTTAATAGGATTTTGGTGGCTGGTAGGTGCCCCGACGTGCTGGTCATCCATCTCGGGGATAATGACATGGTGAAGTAAACTGGTTTGGCATTAATGAGACACATGAAGCGTGATTTGGCGTGGGTAAGGCAACAGTGGTCCGGTTGTGCCGTCATATGGACAGAATTTGTTCCCCGTAGGGTCTGGAGAGGAGCGGTAGATCCGGCAGCGGTAGACAGGGCCAGGAGAAAGCGCAACACGGAGATGGTGCGTTTTTGTCGGCACCTGGGTTTTATTAGGATCGCTCACAGGGACATTAAGTAGGACACACCGGATTTTTTCAGGGGGGATGGAGTTCATTTATCCAGGTTAGGTATGGACTTGTACTTACTAGAAAATTAGGGAAGTCTTTGCCAGGTTGCTGAATGTGCAACGGTAGGGGGTCAGACCTAGGAGGCAGGGGGGGGCAGGAAAATGGGGAGGCGGCGTTTCCGCCTACCCTCCCGCCTTTTCCTGGGTGGCGGGGTTGTTGAAAGTTGGCCAAGATTGGCTGAAGTTTTTAGTTAAGTGTTGGTAGTTTGTGAGCAGGGAAGGGGTAACCAGGTAGGCTAAGTTTAGACTAGAGGTTTGTTAGTTACAGTTGCACAAAGGCAGGTAGGGGTTTGGGTTATTGGAGGATATGATTTGTAAATGCAATATTGTGTAAGATTGTTGTTATGTAATGTTATTTTGTATTTGGCAGGGTGGGGGATTTATGTGGGGATCGTAGGGGTGGGGGGGAACAAGGGGACAGGTAATCTATGTATAGTGAGGTTTTAGTTTTGTAAGGCAGTTGCCAGTGTTAATAAAGTGTGATATGCACCTGTTTCAATAAAGCGGCCTTTTACACACACAAAAATTGGTCTCGGCTTGGCTTGCCCCCCTCCTTCCCAAATGGCCACACTGCAACTACAGTTCAAAGAGTCCCATAAAACACCTTAATAGAAGCACGCATCGGGCGGCAGCCATGTTCAAACCGGCAGCCATGTTCAAACCGGCAGCCATGTTCAAACCGGCACCAGCAGCCATGTTCAAACCGGCAGCCATGTTCAAACCGGAATCCACTTCACAGAAAATCAGTACTCGGTCTGGTGACCGGGACACCCGCACTCCCAAAATACCCAGGATGTAAACGTGGAACTAATTGACATGATCTATGGTAGCCCGTCTCAATGTCAGTACGTCTGTTTGTTAATGTACAATCTACTGACTGCATCTTTTAAAATGTAAATGCAGTGCCTTGTTCTACCCAAACACAGACGGCCTCCACGGACACTGCTCGACAGATGTTCTCAAGCCCCAGCCCTCTTGTGGCTGTGAGGGGAGTGCCTTGAGGCCGGGAGGACATGTTGAACTACGCAGGAGCTCGAAGGTCTAGCCCAGCCTCTGCAGTAAAGCTGCAAGAATCAGACACAGAAGGATGGAAACTTCATTCTTTCTTCTTCACCATAAATAGCTTCTTTTTCACCTTAAACAGCTTGCTGTCATGAAACAGAAACGAGGCTTGGAACGCACACATTCTGTAGTCCTTCCTCTATTCTGACTGCAATGCCACAAAGACCTGCCTTTGAACGAGCAACAACCTATTGGCACAGACACCTTAGCACAACCATAGAGTATCCGCCAGGAGGGACTACTGCAGCAAGAACGTACCCCCACTACCCCACTGGGCAAATGCATAGTGCTGCAAGAAGTGCAAACCAAATCACAACTGCCCATCTCACATGAATGATAGCCGCAAGATGCACATATAAATGACAGCAAATGCACAGCCTCAAAAGATGCCATTAGCACCTGATGAGGGAGGTGCACACTTAGGGCTGCTGGATCAGTAGAAGGCAGGACAAGAACTATATAGAAACTAAAGGCCAGATGTACAGATTACTGGCCGCAATTTGCGAGCAGTATTTTTATGACTAGTATGACCGATTCAAACTATGTAGTAATTTGTAAAATCTAATTTGGAGTGCATCATAATCCGATGCACCTCATGAATATTAATGAGGTAAGTGGCACACTCCAACTCGCCAGACTGGTGGCCATTAAAGGCCATCTTCATCAGTGGTTCTGTAACCTAGGAGCTTGTGGCTCTCGAGGCAGACTGCAACTGAAGACGAGGACTTCAGCAGCTGCTTCACGGAGCGCTCCTGTGGATGAGGTCCACATTCCTGGAAACTTGAATAAAGCATTCATTAAAACTCGCTATCATCGCCTGGAGACTCATTATTACACTGGCGTCGACTTGGAACGACCCTCGTGACAACAATCCTACTATCCTGTTTTAAAGACAACGGAAACCAGGGATTGGAAGCGAGTAGAGAATCAAAAGTTTTCAGTATAAAACAACGCTGGACCTCAACACGGATACCCCGATTAAAAAACGCAGCAAGTACTTTACATTTTGAATACTTTTATATGCGAGTCTAACGGTTACTCACGTTTCACCGAGCTTGCGCTCTGTGCTTCTCGTGCTTGTCTTCCCTGCGACTACAGAAATCCCTCTGTGACGTGTTGAACGTTCGTGTCTCTGTGATTGGCCCCTTACTCATGGTCACTGAAACGCAACGTTTCACGTTGCGTGACCACGCTGGCGGCCATCTTTAAAGAGCTGAATTGTATCTGTAGCTGAACTGCATCTTGTATTACCGATCTCTTGGGCAAAGTTGGATGAAGCTTTCTGTTTGTGCTTGTTCATGCACTTCTGTGTTGTTCCATCTGTTCTACAACACGGTGATGCGCACACCTTTGCCCAGTTGCGTGTCATTTTAGCTCACGCTGTCGACACGGTGACACGCACACCTTGGTTCTTTTATTGGACTTTCTTTCTACTTGCGTGTCATTTTAGCTCACACCATCGACATGGTGACACGCACACCTTGGTTCTTTTGATGGTCATTCTTTATTTAAGCACAGATCAATATTCCTTTATTAGTTTTCTACACGGTGACGCGCTCACCTTTATTGATTGCGTGTCTCCTTTAGTGTTTACTTACACGGTGACACGCACACCTGTAATTTTATTCTTGTTGGTCACTTTATTACACAGTGTTACACACACTTTTTATCTGTGTGTGGTATTTGTATCTTGGATTTCGTAAATTTTAATTTTACATATTTTCTTTTCTCCTTTTACACTTCTTACTATGGCCATGCAAAATGTTCCAACTCCTTCATTTTTTTTTAATTCACCAGGTGATCCACCTTTAAAATGGTCTAAATGGAAGAAGGTGTTTGCTCATTATGCAAAGGTGTGCGGTGCCAATTTGAGTGCGGAGAGGAAAACTTCACTGTTATTACATTGCCTTGGCTCTGAAGGTCAAGAGGTTTATGAACATCTCCCTGAACTTACAGAAGATATTGTTGCAGATCTAAATGAATACGAAATTGCCATAAAGAAACTTGATATTCACTATCTTCCCAAATTAAGTATTGTCTTGGAGAGGTATCACTTTGGTAAAAGGATGCAACATGAAGGTGAGACTGTAGAACAATAAATTACTATTCTTCGTAAATTAGCATCTACATGCAGCTTTGGAGAGTATTCTGATGAACGCCTTAGGGATCAGTTCATGTTAGGGTGCAACTTAGAAAAAGCAAAAGAGTCTATGTGGCAAAAAAATAATCCATCTTTGCATGAAGTATTAACTATGGCAAAAACTTCAGAACATTCAAAGGCTTGTGTGGAGGTGATTAAGAAAGATGCCCTAACTAAGACTGCCCTAACTACGACAAAAATTATCGATGATAGTGTTAAGGTTGTAGTAGAAAAAGACAAGGACAAATTTCAGAAATCCTATCAAACCAACACTAAGTATGTTACACAAAGTAAATCTTCCAATAAAAAATTTTTTGGGAAGTGTTTTCGGTGTGCAGATGCAGGACATTTGGCCAACAATAAGCTGTCTCCTGGATGGAAAGCTATGTGTAAGAATTGTGGCAGGAAAGGCCATGCCTCAAAGTGCTGTAGGTCGACCACATCAAACAAGAACAAAGTTAGAGAAGTTGAATGTGATGATGAGGACTCTGTGGAAGAAATAATTATCTTAGAAAACTCTGTTGAGAAACTAGATGGACCTCTTGAAAATGTGTTAGTGAATGGTAAAGAAGTTCTGATGCTTTTTGACTCTGGTGCAAAGATCACTTTGATACCTTTTACCTTTTATGAAACAAAACTTAAAAATGGTGTAAAACTGTTAAAACCGGATATAAAGCCAAAAGGGTACGGTGGCGAACCAATCAAATTAGCTGGTTATTTTTGGGGTTCTATAGAATTTAAGGATAGGATAATTTCTGGGAAAATTTATGTTTCCATCAAAGGAGATTCGTTGATAAGCTGGATACATCAACGTGATCTTTTTGTTTTTCTTGATCCTAATGCCAAACCAATGGTTTGTTTAAGAGATAGACCCACCATTAATTCAGTTCAAATTGATTGTAACAACTTACTGGACAAGTTTTTTTCTGATGTCTTTAAGAATGAACTTGGTTGTTTAAAAAATTATGTTCATGAGATCAGGTTAAAAGAGCATGCTGTTCCCAAAGCTGCCAAAGTCAGAAACGTTCCCATGGCTGTTAGGGATAACATAATACTTGATTTGGAAAAGCTTGTTGCCAATGGGATAATTGAAGAAGTGGAGGCTTCACTATGGGTCTCTCCAGTTGTGATGGCCCGTAAGGCCAATGGGGAAGCTCGCCTTTGTGTGGACTTGAGGGAATTAAATAAAGCTGTGGTTGTTGACCACTATCCCTTACCCAATATCAGCGAAATGCTTAGTATGTTAAATGGTGCGAAATACTTTTCCACCCTGGATCTCAGTTCGGCTTACCACCAAATTAAACTTACAGAGAAGTCCCAAGAATTGACGACTTTCACCACACCTTTTGGTACCTTTAAATTCCTAAGAATGCCATTTGGTCTAATTTCGGCCGCTTCAGTTTTTCAGCGGGCGATGGAAAGGATATTGAAAGGTGTGGTGGGGGTGAAGATCTATCAGGATGACATTTTGGTGTCCGGTTCAACTAAGTTGGAACATAACACAAGGCTTTGTGAGGTTTTAGATACCTTATTGAAGTCTGGTTTGACTCTTAAACGGGCTAAGTGCAAGTTTGGAGTTCAAGAGATTGAGTATCTTGGGCATCTTGTCACAAGCAATGGGATTCAACCTAAAAAGTTGTTGGTTGATACAATAGAGAATCTGCCTTCTCCGAAGAATAGAGATGAATTGGTTAAGTTCTTGGGAATGGCTGAATTTTACAACAAATTTATTCCCAAATTTGCTGAGAGGTCGTTATCTTTAAGATCTTTGTTAAAGAGAAACACTGAATTAGTCTGGTCCAATCTTTGCGAAAATGAATTTATTGATATCAAATCTAGCTTGAAGAATGCATCTGACCTTGGGAGTTTTGATGTTAATGATGATGTGATCGTGATGACAGATGCTAGCTCTAGAGGTTTAGATGGTGTCTTGTTGCAAAGATCATGAGGTGACTATAGGACAATTGCTTTTGTTTCGAGAGGTCTGCGTGGTGCTGAAATTAATTATTCAGTGATTGAAAAGGAGGCTTTAGCAGTCTTTTGGGCTGTAAGAAAACTGAGGAAGTTTCTTTGGGGGCGTAGATTTGAGTTGAAGACAGATCACAAACCTCTCAAGGAGGTCTTTTCAAAAAAGGGTGTGGACCTGATTTCAGGTCGTATACGTAGATGGGTTATTGCTCTGCAAGAGTTTGATTTCGAGATAAACTATGTTCTTGGTGCTAGCAACTTGCAAGCAGATTGTCTTTCAAGGTTAGTTACTGAATCTGCATGTGATGTAGAATCTTTAGAGGAGAGCTTTGCTGGTGAGGACTTTGACGAAGATTTTAACGTGTGTTTTGTCACTGAAGGGATCATACAGGAGACGGAGTGGAAGACTTCTCCAGAGAAGGATGTTTGTTTACAGAAATGTGATGTAAATGATTTTGGAGGGTTGGATGGTTAAAAATAGGTGTACGGCAGAGTTAATGAGTTTTTGGGAGGTACGCAATGAACTTTCTATTGTTGATGATTTGCTTATGAGAGGGAGTAAACTTGTTCTTCCTGAAGATTTGAGACTTGTGTTGGTGAAGAGGGCTCATTCCAGTCATATGGGCATTTCCAAAACTAAAGAAAGGGTCAGAGAAAGTTTCTGGTGGCCATCTATGGATTTGATGATTGAGAGAGAAGTTAGAGAGTGTTTGGATTGTGCAAGGAGTGACAAAGTGTTAAAGTGTAGGACGCAGCCTATGGTTGTCAGGGAGAGAGCTTCTGCTCCGTGGGTTATTTCTATGGATATTCTTGGTCCTGTAAGGGTCAGTTCGCACGAAAGATATGTGTTTGCTTGTGTAGACATGTTCTCACGGTGGCCAGAAATAAAAGTTGTGAATTCTATTGAGTCCGGTGATGTGATAAAATTCTTAGAGGAATTGTTTGAGAGAGAGGGTTTTCCCTCCAGTCTCCTTACAGACAATGGGGTGCAATTCACCTCTGGGCAAGTTGAAGAGTTTCTTAGAGAGAGGTGTGAAGCATAAGAAAGCTTCACTCTATCAACCAGAGTCTATTGGCGTTGTTGAACGTTTTATTAAAGTCTTAAAAGAGAGTCTGCAGTTGTCCCTGGTTTGTGAGTCCAACTGGGTTGAAGGTTTGAGAAAGAAGGTGAGAGAGTACAGGTTGACTCCTCATTCTAGTACAGGGGTCTCGCCTTTTTGTTTATTTAAGGGGAGGTTACCTTGTTGTGAGGTCAGCCCTGGTTGGCTCATTGAGAAAAGATTGAAAGTTGATAAGGATATTTGTTTGCCTACAGGCTGGGAAGCCAAGGAGGAAGAAAAGAAGTTGAAGTCTAAGACAGTGTATGACATAAGGAAAACTGTAAAAGAGACTAGGGTCAGAATAGGAGATTGGGTGAGGATAAAATCCCAAAGAAAGGGGGTAAAGTGTTCAAAATTCAGCATGCCTTGTCGTGTTAAGAAATTATTTAAAAATGCTGACAATAAGATTTGGAATTTGAGCAGAGTTTCAAAATGTTCTTCTGAGCAGGAATCGGTTCCTTTGTCTTCCAATGTAAAGCTGGGATCTGATTCAGCTCCTTTGATGACAAAAATAAGGGTGTCTGATAATGTTGTGTTCAGACCTAAACGTGAAAAATGTAAACCAGTTTGTTTTCATGATTATGTTTAATGTTTCCGTTTTTTGTTTTCTTTTCTCTGTGGTTTTTTTTGTTTGTTCTTTTTTCCGTTTTTGTTTATTATAAGTGAGGAGGTGATATGGTATCCTAGGTTACAGAACCATCTTCATCAGTGGTTCTGTAACCTAGGAGCTTGTGGCTCTCGAGGCAGACTGCAACTGAAGACGAGGACTTCAGCAGCTGCTTCACGGAGCGCTCCTGTGGATGAGGTCCACATTCCTGGAAACTTGAATAAAGCATTCATTAAAACTCGCTATCATCGCCTGGAGCCTCATTATTACACTGGCCTGCTAGGGTCAGCAGATCATGATGTTTGTGATTGCTTTTAAATAAGATAACTTGTTTTTTATGTAGCTCATTTTCCTTTAAGGAAACAGGACTGCATTAAAAAATCAAAAAAGTTTATTTTTTTAAAAAGTTGTGAGAGTTGGCTATAGTCAGCTGAAACACTGCCTATTGCCCAACAAACCTTTTTTTAAACATTAACATTCACTGCTTCCCGTCCATGCTGACACATTTCCATGCTCACTGCTTGTCATCACTGCAGGCACAGTCTCACAGTCTTTTACATGTACAATTAGGTTATCATATGTACATCTGACACATACCCCACTAGAAACGTATGGATAGGCCTAGGGGATGGCTCTGTCCTAACTTATGGAACTTAAGCTGGCATGTAACTTGATGAAATACCCAGTTCCAAGCAGGCTCGCTAGACCTTAAACCACAGAACACCTACCTATACCGTAGCATGGTTATAGGGTGCATACTTGTCCAGCACAGGGATCTCCATCATAGACTGGGCAGGAGGTGGTTGGACCACCTCTACCGAGGATAGTCAAGCCGGAACTCAACTACGGCTGGATCATTAAATTTTCACACATGCCCAGGGATTCTAGGGAAAGCGCTCAACAAATTCCTTCCCGTGGCTTTCAGAGTGGTCATTATCTTTCATGTACAGTTTTGCAAGACGTGCAGCTTTACTACTGTAAATAATTAAGTTCCTCCCAGTGGGAGATAAAATCACTACATAAAAGGTTTCCCACTGACTGTGGAGCATTCTCCAGACCCGACAACGTCTTCAGGATCAAGGACTGCTCGTTTAAGAAGCTTTATTTAAATTTCTTACAAAACTTACAAAGCGTCAGCACAAAACATAAAGAGGCACACGCTCCTCAGCCGGTGGCAATTAGAAGATTTGTCATGTACACATATTCACAAAGTCACACTCTGACTTCCAGCAACAAGTTTATTCTGGAAAACGCTGCGTTTCTGCACTTCATTCTTAATACTAATTAAACTCGTCAGATTATTTCAAGCCGTATAAATCATAAATATTCTGAAAACATACCTTGCATTAATATGATTTTTGGTCATTTTACAGATCTATTTCTTCAGATTTTAATAAAAGATTTTCTTTTTCCTGATATTTCTTTACAAGCCTTTCATGTCATAATAATAACATGGCTCCATAATTTCATAAAACTAGAGTTCAGATCACACACTTGTGTCCAATCATCACTGGTCTGTCCAGTACTGGGAGAATCCCAGAATACGTGGCATGGTGAGAAAAAGAACGATGGATTTAACCCAGATCTCTTCACTGGGGTTGAGTGTTTGAAAAGTTCCAGCTCTCCGTCCAGCATCTCATTGTGTTTGCTATGTTCGCTCTAAGTGGACAAGGGTATGTCCGCTGGATTCAAGCTAGCCTGGCTGATGAAGGGTGATACCCTGGAACCGGTCCCAGGATGTTTGTTTCCAGTCCAGGGAGGATCTGGCCTGGAAGTTCAGGCTGGACTGTCCCCAAAAGGAGCAGGGTCAAGACTAATTTGCACACGGCTGGGTCTAATCTGGGGTGGCATGGTGAGAGAAAGAACGATGGATTTAAACCAGATCTCTTGACTGGGGAGAGTGGTTGTGAGAAGTTGGCCTGGTATATGCTGTTCACTAGTTAAAGTGGACACCTTGCACCAGTACAATTCGACTCTTATGGTAAATAGGTTTAAGACAACCTTTATAGAAAGCTATCCTAGTGGTAGCTGTGGAGAGCAGCCTTCAGGCTAAGTCTTGTAGGAATGTAAAGCAGCTTGTTTTACCACACAATCTCTTGAATCACCAAATGAAAAGACACCACACAGGTATATATATCAAATATATATGTATTTATTACTAAACAACTCTCTACTAATCTCTTTATGAGATTAGAAGTCAGGAACATATGCACAAATTAACGTTTCACAATAAATTAAGCACAATATGGCTGGGGCCCTAGGGGCGTACCAGACCATATACTAAAAAAGAGACTTAAGAACAACGACTTGCAAAGAGACAAGGCCTAGGGCCTTCAGAAGGGTTGGGGCCTCACGAAACCACCCAAGGCAGGTAAGTAAAGGACCCACGGGGGACGCGTGCAGTGCGTGAACACAGGCGCGGATCGCCGTAGACTTCAATGGGGCAAGTCGCGGTTGGAAATTAAGTGTTTAAGGGCACTTCGGGAGTAGCTACAAGCAAGTCACTTACAGGGTAAGTAGTTCTAGGGCCAACACCCACAGGAGCACCGTAGTGTTGGAGTTACCTCACCCAGGGAAGCCGGGTGCATAGGTGTCCTTTGGTGTCGGGTCGCGGCGTCGTTTTCAATGGGAGCCAATGAAGACTTGCTGCTTGTGAAGTCCGAGGAAGTGTCCGGTGGAATCCAAGCCTGGATTCGGAAGAAGGAAGACCTGAAAGCAGAGGGGACAGTGTTCAAAGTCACTGGGCAGTGACCCGGGGCAAGAAAGATGAATGACCACCGTCGTCGACAGATTCAGGTCGTTCACGGGTGTCTTGACTCTTCGGCCACGAGGTCCAGGAGGCGTCGACGACAACCAGGAGCTGGATTCGGCGTGTCCCACGAAGTCTGCAGCTGACTGCAGTGGCGGCAACCCGATTGGAGCCAACAAGCCTTGGTAGCAGCAAGTCTTGTGGAAAGCGTAAAAAGTCAATGGTGCAGACCAGCAAGGTCTGGGGAACTCACCCAGCGAGGGTAAGTCAGGGCAGGCCTGGAGCAACCAGGGGAGCCCTTTGGTTCTTTAGAAAAGTCTTCAGGGGACCCACAAGCCGGCTGGCAAGGGATCGCGAAGACGCCTCAGGAGGATTCCTTCAACAGGGGCCCACGGTCACTTGGGATGGGGTAGGCCTCTGATCTTCGGAGGGATTCCTGCTAGAGGCTGGGACCACACGTGGTCCAAAGCACAAGTTCGTAGAACATCGTGAAGGGGTTGCACTCGACAATAGTGCAAGGTACCCAGGGACTGCGGTTCCTCGTCACTCGTGGGGTCCACTGGCCTCAGCTTCGCTGGGGACTCACGATGGCCTTGGAGAGGTCAGGAAATCCTCGTCTTGGGCTGCAGGGACCTCGGGCTCCGGCGGGAGTGGCGTTGTTTGCGACCGTCGTTTCAGTTTTTGGTGCCTGCCAAGCAGGGGAGTCACTCCTTGACTCCAAGGGAGATTCTTCAGTCTTCCAGAGGTAGTGGAACGTCGAAGGTCCAGGATTCTTCTTCAGAGCGTCGTCCAGGGAAAATCTAGTTTTCAATGGCAAGGGTTCCCTACCTTATACGAGAAAGGAAGGGAGGGACTAGCTCTAAGACCCCACCTATGGGAGGGTCAGGGGAGTGGGTGGCTACACCCACTTCCCTTTGTCCAGTTTCGCGCCAGAGCAGGGGCAGGGAGCCCCTGAGCTGGTTTGAACTGGCATATGCACAGAGGAGCCTTCTGCTCCCCCAGTGCAGGACTTCAAAGCACTCTAGGAGTGCACCCACCCAGCCCCAATACACTAAACCCTGTCTGGAAGGTTGTCACACCCTCCTGTGACAGGATACCTATTGTTGGGCTTCCTCCACTGCGAGTTTCGGTCATCAGCAGGAGGGCAGCCCAGTGTCTGTGACTGGTGGCATCCATTTTGTGATGCCAGGGCTCTTCAGGATTCTACCGCGTTTCCACAGTAGGTACATGTCTATCCCTCTAGAAGGGTGGAATGCTACCCCCGCTAGCGGGGGGGGTAGTATTCCAAGATGTTTGACACCAAACACGACATGTTTCCGTGCAGCCATCCCGAAGTTAGCATTTAACGCGAGGTTATAATGCGCTTAAGAGTATATGGTCAGGCTGCACTACAAACAGCCTCAGAGAAGGTTCTCCAAAGGCTGCCGAGGGGCTCTGCTCATGCAGGGGCACCCTCTCACATAGGAACCAAGCACTCTGCCTTCAGGATTGATAAGGCCTGCCATAGGAGTGACTTATAGGTTTATATGTGTGTATCTATGTAGTGATATAGGTAGCCTATATCACAGTAAGGGGTGCATGCACCACCTTACCCAGGCTGCAGTAGCAGACCTGTGATGTCAGATTTAGTCTGCTTCCCAGGGGTGGCATAATACATGCTTCAGCCCCTGGTAGGCCTGTGAAGTACCTATGCCCTTGGTACCTAAGGTACCATATACTAGGGACTCATAAGGTACCACAGTATCCAATCACTAGTGCACCTAGAGTGCACTCCAAGTCGTTTAGAGAGAACAGAGAGGCGGGGCCCTGATTGGCAGGGTCCCAGCCTGACTATAGCCAGAAACCAGTGTAAACATCAGAAAAAAAGTGGGGGCAACATAAGAGGCAGATCCTACTCTCCTACAGTGGTTGAAAAGTTATAGCTCGCTGTCCATCATCTTTTTGTGTTTGCTACGTCCTACCCAAAGCATAAGTAACCGTAACCTCGAAAGCACAAGTCAATTCCTTGTCAAAGTGAGCAGAGTTCCAATTGTGACTTTTGTGGGTGATCCGTCAGCGCATCCCCACCCACAACCCTGAAGACACTAGTCCAATCCTTGGTGTCCAACATGATGAACAAGGGTAATTCACTAATGATCGGGCTACCCACCTACTGCCACCTACTACCATGATACTCTGAATTTCTTATGTAATGTTCTTCGCTCTATTGTAAAGCAATCTGATGCCTCTGGGTAAAGTATGCACATTATAATAACGCATAAATAAATATATAAAAGCACACCTCGCCTCTCTGAAGGCGGTTCTGCATGCAGCTGCCCTTCAGTAGATCTCACCTATGCCTGTTGCGCCTCATGGCTCCCCGTGGAAGCAAGATCCTCAGGGCTGCTTGAAGGAAACGTATAAACTGAAGGGGCATCACCAAGGCTGCCATTTGCCAGTCATCTGGTATCACTGAACCGGAGGGCTAGCTTTAGCATCAATGGCCATGACATAGCCTCTGTATCCCTGTACATGAAACCAGGCCTGCAGTATTACCTGGACTGGCACACTGCCCCTGTATCCCTGTACATGAGGCCAGGCTGGCAGTATTACCTGGTCTGGCGCACTGCCCCTGTGCCATCGGGCAGGAGGACGGGTCTGAGGTATTTAAGTTGTGCCGTAGCCGCTGTATCATCCGCCGTACAGGAGGCCTGGTGTGCGGAATTACTGGCTGTGAAGCAGGTAGCCCCAGTAATCATCGCACTGAAGGCCTGGTCTGAGGTATTGTTGCCTCTGGTGTAGGTAACCCTTGCATCAATCTACCGAAGGCCTAGTCTGTGTTATCGCTGGCTGTGCTGAAGGTAACCCTTGTATCACTGTACCGAAGGCCTGGTCTGTGGTATCGTTGGCTGTGCTGTAGGTGACCCTTTTATCACTGTACCGAAGGCCTGGTCTGTGGTATCATTGGCTATGTTGTAGGTAACCCTTGTATCACTGTACCGAAGGCCTGGTCCATGGTATCGTTGGCTGTGGTGTAGGTAACTCTCGTATCACTACACCGAAGACCTGGTCTGTGGTATCGTTGGCTGTGGTGTAGGTAATCCTTGCATCTCTGTACCGAAGTCCTGGTCTGTGGTATCATTGGCTGTGGTGTAGGTAACCCTTGCATCTCTGTACCGAAGGCATGGTCTGTGGTATCGTTGGCTGTGGTGTAGGCTAACTCTTTCATCACTGTACCTAAGGCCTGGTCTGGGGCTGTGGTGTAGGTAACTCTCATATCACTATACCCAAGACCTGGTCTGTGGTATAGGCAGGCCCGGTTCTAGCGGGTGGGCCGGGAGGGCCATGCCCACCCAAACACGAGCCTGGCCCCCCCAAACATGAGCCTTGGCCCTCGCAGTGAGGACATGAAGGTCAGTAGAAAATGGGCAGTATAATTTAAAACGTTCCTCCGAATGTTGTTTTTCTTCCTATTCTGAGAGTTGCTCGATTTGGCCCGGGCCCTTTCTCACAGCCATCCCCCATCACCCAACTCCTTTTAGAGAGGTGGGTTGTCATGCAGGAACAACATGAGCATGGCGAAGGGGACACATTCTTTATTTGGCACAGAGTCCTGCTGCGTGGATATTTCCCTTTCTATTTCAACACTGGAGAAAAGAAGTTTGTTTATTCTGATTCACCTTTCCTGACCCCTGAAGCTGCTTATCAGACCAGGCTGTGACACAAAGTTTGACTAACCAAGTAGGTAAGAGAAAGTGTTACTATTTGTTCTTATTTTTAAAATCTGCACAGGCCCAGCAAGGCACATACTTTGTTATGCTTCATTTAAATCGTTTTTATCAGTGATGCAAGACAACAATAAAAATGTCCAGATAACTGGTGATTAATGATCCTGCTGGATAGCAATCCTTTGTTGGTAGTTTTGAAGTGCAGGTAAACTGTATTTTGTGTGGATAGCTCAGTGTGTTACTGCCTTTGTCACAGAGATTCTTGTGTTACTTGCAGTTCAGAAGTTACAATCCTAACATAGGACAGTGACCTATGAACTGTCATCAAAGAGCTGCATACAAACATGAATGGTATAGTTAGAACTTCACTTTGTTTTGTGTTGCTATATAGTTAGAACTTCCCCAATCTTTCATTATTTTAATTTTGCTAAAAAGAGTTTGGGCAGATATACAATTTTATTAGTAATGCCAACCCCCAACCACTGGGGTATGCTTTAAATCCTGAGTTTGTGCTTCCCCGATCCAAACCCTCTTAAAATATACTGCCCACCATTATGGATGACATGTGATTCCTACACCTTGTAATCCTCATTGGCTTATGTGACATTCCCTTCAGACTGATTTACATACTTGAATGATTCATTGTCTCTGTATAATGTGTGCATGATGTAAAGTACCGCGACACCCTATACTGATATGAGTAGCGCTATACAACAAATGAAATGCATATGAGAGAAGGGCTACGGACAGATGAAGGGAACGGTTGAAGGGTGGTAGCAATGGTATATGCGGAGAAAGAGGTTATTGAGGGGGCGCCAATAAAGACTTTCTTACTAGCGCTAAAGCCGGCCCTGTCATGGCCTTTCTGTTTTTATTTGATTAGCAGTCAGATAATTAGGGCAACTGTGGGACATATTTTAAAGTGTGTGCTAATTATATTTACTGCTATATTCAATGTCTTAAGTTTGAAGGTGATATTACTAATGTTTTTTACGGGAATAATGAAAGTGGAGCTGGATGGTGGCTGATATGGAGCTGGGGTCCAAGGTCAGCTGGGAGATAAGGTGCACAGGAGAGGGATGGTAGAAAAGTGGATAATTGGGCCTGGATGTTCTTGTGTTGAAGCCTGGCCTGTTGGAATTTGAGGGTTTGCACTTGGGTACAGACATTGCTCTTACTTTCAAATAACTCTCCACATGCTCTGTAGACACACAGAATCGATCCGTTGTATCATAGTGACTGTTTGCAAGTAGATATGATGTAATCTGGGGCTTGAAGGCTACCACAGGAAGCAACAAATCGGGCCCGCAGTGGCCCACCCAAATTCACCCTTGGCCCACCCAAATAAAAATTCCTGGAGCCGGGCCTGGGTACAGGTAAACCTTACATCTCTGTACTGAAGTCCTGGTCTGTGGTATCGTTGGCTGTGGTATAGGTAACCGTTGCATCACTGTACCGAAGGCCTGGTCTGTGGTGTCGTTGGCTGTGGTGTAGGTAGCCCCTGTATTTCTTTGTAAATGAAGCCTGGTCTGTGGTATCGTTGGCTGTGGTGGTGCAGCATTGTACTGAAGTCCTGGTCTGTGGTATCGTTGGCTGTGATGTAGGTAACGCTTGCATCACTGTACCGAAGACCTGGTCTGTGGTATCGTTGGCTGTGATGTAGGTAACGCTTGCATCACTGTACCGAAGACCAGGTCTGTGGTATCGTTGGCTGTGGTGGTGCAGCATTGTACCGAAGACCAGGTCTGTGGTATCGTTGGCTAAGGCCTAACACCGGTACCACTGTACCGAGGCCTGGCCTGTAGTAACTAGTCTGTACCGAAGGCCCTCGCTGTGGCCTACAGACGCCACCCCCTCCTCGGGGCCTTCAGTAGTCTCTCTCCCTCAGCCTCCCCCGTGGGACCGGAGCCGGCGGTCCCCCCCAGGGGTCACTGGGCTCGCTGTTTGCGGGGTGCGCTTCCTGCCAAGAGCCCGGTAAATAAACGGATGTGGGCCCCAGGGCGGCGAGCACAGGCTCGGGACGAGAATCGATCTCTTGAATAATTGAAGAAACTGCAGCTCCCTCGCCCTCTCTCCACCATCCCCCGAGGAAAGGAGGCCGCGTGCTCAGCCTTTCATCCGCACCAGAGTGCGGCCTCAGGGAGCAGCCTTTCAAGCTCACCACTTTATCACAGCTTGTAGTTTAATGTGTGTGCGAGTGGGCAGGAATGGGAGGGGGTGGAGGGGGGCATGCAAGGGTGCGCAGCGCTGGGGGTTGGAACTGTGAGCACGGGGCACAGATGAAAGAGCGCCCCCAGAGCTAGGGATCACGTGTGCACATAGCTGGGAGTGGAACGTGAGCAAGGGGCTCCGATGCAGGGGCCACAGATCTAGGGGTCCAAGACTGTCCAGGTTTGCAGGGCTAATGGCTTTAAAAGGTGCAGAAGTAGAGGTCCAATATGTAGAGCTGCCTTGCAGTCCAAGAGGATTAAAGAGTGTACAGGCATAGGGGACACGTGTCTACAGGGCTGGTAGTGGAATTGTGAGCAAAGGGCACAGATGTAAGTGTGCACAGGTTTACAGTTCCAAGAAGGTAGAGGCCTAGGGGCCAAAGGGCGTGCAGGCTTAGGGGCCCATGTGCGTGCATGCCAAGGGATCCATGTGCGTGAAGGCCCAGTGGTCCATGCGCGTGAAGGCCTAGGGGTCCATGCGCATGAAGGCCTAGGGCTCCAAGAGCGTGCATGCCTAGGGCTCCAAGAGCGTGCAGGCCTAGGGCTCCAAGAGCGTGCAGGCCTAGGGCTCCAAGAGCGTGCAGGCTTAGGGGTCCAAGGGCGTGCAGGCTTAGGGGTCCAAGGGCGTGCAGGCTTAGGGGTCCAAGGGCGTGCAGGCTTAGGGGTCCAAGGGCGTGCAGGCTTAGGGGTCCAAGGGCGTGCAGGCCTAGGGCTCCAAGAGAGTGAAGGCCTAGGGATCCAAGGGCGTGCAGGCCTAGGGATCCAAGGGCGTGCAGGCCTAGGGATCCAAGGGCGTGCAAGCCTAGAGGTCCAAGGGCGTGCAGGCCTAGGGGTCCAAGAGAGTGCAGGCTTAGGGGTCCAAGGGCGTGCAGGTCTAGGGGCCCCAGGTGCGTGCAGGTCTAGGGGCCCAAGGGCGTGCAGGTCTAGGGGTCCATGTGCGTGCAGGCCTAGGGGTCCAAGAGCGTGCAGGCCTAGGGGTCCCAGAGCGTGCAGGCCTAGGGGGTCCAAGAGCGTGCAGGCCTAGGGGGTCCAAGAGCGTGCAGGCCTAGGGGGTCCAAGAGCGTGCAGGCCTAGGGGGTCCAAGAGCGTGCAGGCCTAGGGGTCCAAGAGCGTGCAGGCCTAGGGGGTCCAAGAGCGTGCAGGCCTAGGGATCCAAGGGCGTGCAGGCCTAGGGGTCCATGTGCGTGCAGGCCTAGGGGTCCAAGGGCGTGCAGGTCTAGGGGTCCAAGGGCGTGCAGGTCTAGGGGTCCAAGGGCGTGCAGGTCTAGGGGTCCATGGGCGTGCAGGTCTAGGGGTCCATGGGCGTGCAGGTCTAGGGGTCCATGGGCGTGCAGGTCTAGGGGTCCATGGGCGTGCAGGTCTAGGGGCCCAAGCGCGTGCAGGACTAGGGGTCCAAGCGCGTGCAGGACTAGGGGTCCAAGCGCGTGCAGGACTAGGGATCCAAGCGCGTGCAGGACTAGGGGTCCAAGCGCGTGCAGGACTAGGGGTCCAAGCGCGTGCAGGACTAGGGGTCCAAGCGCGTGCAGGACTAGGGGTCCAAGGACGTGCAGGACTAGGGGTCCAAGGACGTGCATACCTAGGGGTCCAAGGACATGCATACCTAGGGGTCCAAGAGTGTGCAGGCCTAGGAATCCAAAGGTGTGCATGCCTAAGAATCCAAGAGCGTGTAGGCCTATGTGTCTAAGCGTGTGCAGACCTAGAAATCCAAAGGTGTGCAGGCCTAGGGGTCCAAGAGCGTGCAGGCCTAGGGGTCCAAGCGCGTGCAGGCCTAGGGATCCAAGAGCGTGCAGGCCTAGGGGTCCAAGAGCGTGCAGGCCTAGGGGTCCAATAGCGTGCAGGACTAGGGGTCCAATAGCGTGCAGGACTAGGGGTCCAATAGCGTGCAGGACTAGGGGTCCAAGCGCATGCAGGCCTAGGAATCCAAAGGCGTCCAGGCCTAGGAATCCAAGAGCATACAGGCCTAGGAATCCAAGAGCGTGCCGGACTAGGAATACAAGAGCGTGCCGGACTAGGAATACAAGAGCGTGCCGGACTAGGAATACAAGAGCGTGCCGGACTAGGAATACAAGAGCATGCAGGCCTAGGAATCCAAGAGCATGCAGGCCTAGGAATCCAAGAGCGTGCAGGCCTAGGAATCCAAGGGCGTGCAGGCCTAGGAATCCAAGGGCGTGCAGGCCTAAGAATCCAAGGGCGTGCAGGTCTAGGGGTCCAAGCGCGTGCAGTACTAGGGGTCCAAGCACGTGCAGTACTAGGGGTCCAAGCGCGTGCAGGACTAGGGGCCCAACGCATGCAGGACTAGGGGCCCAAGCGCGTGCAGTACTAGGGGCCCAAGCGCGTGCAGGACTAGGGGCCCAAGCGCGTGCAGGACTAGGGGCCCAAGCGCGTGCAGGACTAGGGGCCCAAGCGCGTGCAGGACTAGGGGCCCAAGCGCGTGCAGGACTAGGGGTCCAAGCGCGTGCAGGACTAGGGGTCAAAAGGCGTGCAGGACTAGGGGTCAAAAGGCGTGCAGGACTAGGGGTCAAAAGGCGTGCAGGACTAGGGGTCAAAAGGCGTGCAGGACTAGGGGTCAAAAGGCGTGCAGGACTAGGGGTCAAAAGGCGTGCAGGACTAGGGGTCAAAAGGCGTGCAGGACTAGGGGTCAAAAGGCGTGCAGGCCTAGGGGTCCAAGGACGTGCATACCTAGGGGTCCAAGAGTGTGCAGGCCTAGGGGTCTAAGCGCGTGCAGGCCTAGAAATCCAAAGGTGTGCAGGCCTAGGGGTCCAATAGCGTGCAGGCCTAGGGGTCCAAGCGTGTGCAGGCCTAGGGGTCCAAGCGTGTGCAGGCCTAGGGATCCAAGAGCGTGCAGGCCTAGGGATCCAAGAGCGTGCAGGCCTAGGGATCCAAGAGCGTGCAGGCCTAGGGATCCAAGAGCGTGCAGGCCTAGGGATCCAAGAGCGTGCAGGCCTACGGATCCAAGAGCGTGCAGGCCTAGGGATCCAAGAGCGTGCAGGCCTAGGGATCCAAGAGCGTGCAGGCCTAGGGATCCAAGAGCGTGCAGGCCTAGGGATCCAAGAGCGTGCAGGCCTAGGGATCCAAGAGCGTGCAGGCCTAGGGATCCAAGAGCGTGCAGGCCTAGGGATCCAAGAGCGTGCAGGTCTAGGGATCCAAGAGCGTGCAGGCCTAGGGATCCAAGAGCGTGCAGGCCTAGGGATCCAAGAGCGTGCAGGCCTAGGGATCCAAGAGCGTGCAGGCCTAGGGGTCCAAGAGCGTGCAGGCCTAGGGGTCCAAGAGCGTGCAGGCCTAGTGGGCCAATAGCGTGCAGGCCTAGTGGGCCAATAGCGTGCAGGCCTAGGAGTTCAAGAATGTGCAGGACTAGGGGTCCAAGCGCGTGCAGGCCTAGGAATCCAAAGGCGTGCAGGCCTAGGAATCCAAGAGCATACAGGCCTAGGAATCCAAGAGCGTGCCGGACTAGGAATCCAAGAGCGTGCAGGCCTAGGAATCCAAGAGCGTGCAGGCCTAGTGGGCCAATAGCGTGCAGGCCTAGTGGGCCAATAGCGTGCAGGCCTAGGAGTTCAAGAATGTGCAGGACTAGGGGTCCAAGCGCGTGCAGGCCTAGGAATCCAAAGGCGTGCAGGCCTAGGAATCCAAGAGCATACAGGCCTAGGAATCCAAGAGCGTGCCGGACTAGGAATCCAAGAGCGTGCAGGCCTAGGAATCCAAGAGCGTGCAGGCCTAGGAATCCAAGAGCGTGCAGGCCTAAGAATCCAAGAGCGTGCAGGCCTAAGAATCCAAGAGCGTGCAGGCCTAGGGGTCCTAGAGCGTGCAGGCCTAGGGGTCCAAGAGCGTGCAGGCCTAGGGGTCCAAGAGCGTGCAGGCCTAGGGGTCCAAGAGCGTGCAGGCCTAGGAATCCAAAGGCGTGTAGGCCTAGGGGTCCAAACGCGTGCAGGCCTAGGGGTCCAACAGCATGCAGGCCTAGGGGTCCAAGAGCGTGCAGGTCTAGGCGTCCAAGAACGTGCAGGCCTAGGCGTCCAAGAGCGTGCAGGCCTAGGCGTCCAATAGCGTGCAGGCCTAGGGGTCCAAGAGCGTGCAGGCCTAGGGGGCCAAGGGCTATCAAGCCTAGGAGTGCAGGCATGTGCAGTCCTAGGAGTCCAAGAGAGTGCAGGCCTAGGGGGCCAAGAGCGTGCATGCCTAGGGGGCCAAGAGAGTACAGGCCTAGGGGTTCAAGGAGTCCCAGAATGTGCAGTCCTAGGAATCCAAAGGCGTGCAGGCCTAAGAATCCAAGAGTGTGCGGGCCTAGGGGTCCAAGAGCGTGCGGGCCTAGGGGTCCAAGAGAGGAGGGCTTAGGAGTCCAAGAGCATGCGGGCATAGGCGTCCCAAGGCGAGCAGTCCTAGGGGTCCAAGACCGTGCAGGCCTAGGGGTCCAAGAGCGTGCAGGCCTAGGGGTCCAAGAGCGTGCAGGCCTAGGCGTCCAAAGGCGAGCAGTCCTAGGCGTCCAAAGGCGAGCAGTCCTAGGCGTCCAAAGGCGAGCAGTCCTAGGCGTCCAAGAGAGTGCAGGCCTACGGGTCCAAGAGCGTGCAGGCCTTGGGGTCCAAGAGCGTGCACGTCTAGAGGGCCAAGAGCGGGCAGGCCTACGGGTCCAAGAGCGTGCAGGCCTTGGGGTCCAAGAGCGTGCACGTCTAGAGGGCCAAGAGCGGGCAGGCCTAGGCGTCCAAGAGCATGCAGGCCTAGGCATCCAAGAGCAATGCAGGCCTAGGAGTTCAAGAAAGTGCAGGCCTCGGGCTCCAAGAGCATGCAGGCTTCGGGGTCCAAGAGCGAGCAGGCCTAGGCGTCCAAGAGCATGCAGGCCTAGGCATCCAAGAGCAAGCAGGCCTAGGAGTTCAAGAAAGTGCAGGCCTAGGGTATAAGAGCATGCAGGCTTAGGAATCCAAGCGCGTGCAGGCCTAGGAATTCAAAAGCGTGCAGGCCTAGGAATCCATGAGCGTGCAGGCATAGGAATCCATGAGCGTGCAGGCATAGGAATCCAAGAGCGTGCAGGCATAGGAATCCAAGAGCGTGCAGGCCTAGGAATCCAAGAGCGTGCAGGCCTAGGAATCCAAGAGCGTGCAGGCCTAGGAATGCAAGAGCGTGCAGGCCTAGGAATGCAAGAGCGTGCAGGCCTAGGAATGCAAGAGCGTGCAGGCCTAGGCGTGCAAGTGTGCACAGGTTTGGGAGTGAATAGTGAGCAAGTGGTGCAGATGCCAGTGTCGAAAGGCACAGTGACCCAAAAGTATTTAGTTAGGTGCCCAAGAAAACACAGACCTAGGGATCCAAGTGTAAACTGGGGTTTGATCACAGTTTGCTTGAAATGCACAGGCACACAAGCAGTGTGGAGCCAGGAAGTACAGGCAGGTACAGAATGTGTGAACTGTGGATTGGCGTATACCTTAGTTCATTGATTGTCTGGGCGCACAAGGCTTTGTCCTCTTTGTGTGCATACGTAGGGTGGCAGAGTGGCATCTATGCAAGCCTGGGAATTGGATTTGTTTTAGGTGGGGTAATGTACACACTTGAGATGTGTGCGTCCGTGTAGTCTATTGAAGTGTGGCGTGTGACTGTCCAGTGTACTTGGTGGTTGCACACACTGGTGCCTTGTTCATCGATATGTGGTGTGTGGTGCAGTGTGTAGAACGGTGGCGACGTGCGCGAGCAGACTTCCTCTTGTTCGTAGTGTTCATTGTGTAGAGTTTTCCTGGTACCTACAAACTCTTTGGTGTTCAGTCCGTGCACACGGTGTGTATTATGCCCATAGTGTATGCATATATACGACGGGCTTGTGCCGGACTGGTGTAGGCATGTTGTGTGCGGTATCTGTGGATGTGTATGAATGGCTCATGTGCATGGTGTGTAGTGTGTGTATGCAGAGTGCTGCATGCTGCCTGGGTGCTTTAGGACAGTACATGTAACGCCTGTGTAAAGGGAGCGGGTGTGGGTGGTGCAACCGTAGTGGCATTGTGCATGGAATGAGTGGGCAAGTGGTATTTGTGGCTGTGCCTGAAGGATTGAGGGCTGGGAGCAGAGGGTGGGTTCAACAGTGTAGGGCTGGTGGGGTGCGGGGTCTGGGTGCGTGCTGGTGACCTGTCCGCAGATGCATTAGCATTGGCTTTAAGGGCGAGTTTGGGGAGCTGTCAAAATACCGTTACTTGTGGCTTTACTGACGCCAGGGGCGGCTCTTCCGTAATGGCGGAGAAGCCTCGCCCCACTCGTCAGTCACAGAAAAAAAATATATAATAAAACATAATTTTATTTTTCTGTGGCTGCCTTACACATACATGTAGTGCGGGGCGGGGCCAAACGGAGTGGTGGGCACTTAGAAGTGCGCATGTAAGTTTGGCCGGCCATTCTAGGCCGGCCAAACAGACATGCGCATTTCTATTTCTCCAACCCAGTTGTGTTCACAGCCAGGTTGGAGAAAAGCTGCAGGCTCACAGGGACTGTCTGAGCGGCAGAGCAGGCCTCTCAGACCAATCCTGGCACTGCTCTCTCCACTGCTCTCACAGCATGAGAGCAGCGCCTGGACTGGGTAGGGAGCCTGCTTTCCCGGAGACTGCTGGGAGAGCACCGAGGTGGGCGTCGGAGGCAACAGCAGCAAGAGGAAAGGTACTTTTTTTTTTTTTAATTATCCCCCCCCGGCCCCTCCCAAGTTTTTCTGTCCCCCTCCCCACCCCGCTTTCATTTTATGGCTGTCGCTACTGACTGACGCAGCACCTGTCAGACACCCAAACTATAGTTGGGTGCGGAGGGGTGTGTGCAGGGTTGGATTCGGGCAACAATGAGGCCCGGGCAGCCCAAAAAAAAGTGGCCACATTCGCAGATTGCAACCTTTTGCAATAAACTGGTAAGTTACAATCATGGAGCTTAGTGTTGGCAAATATGTACAGTATGGGCACAGACATAGACTGCCTTTTACACTCACCCTGGGCTTTTATTTATCTTTTACACCACCTAAGAGAGGCCCTCCAATGCTCAGAGGCTGGCGAAAGGTGTATTTTTAGGTCTCGCCTACGCAGCACGCATGCGCTGCTTAGGAGGACCTTTAGCCGTCGCTCTGCCCTTTTTGGAAGCACATACTCGTGCTTGTGGCGGCATCCAGCTTGCGGGAGCGAGCAGGGGAGCGCCACAAGCACGAGTGCAGTGCTTCCAAAAAGAGCAGACTGCGCGCACGCACCACTCCCGGGCTCACCTCCTGCTCCCCCTGTCTCTCACGCGCATTCCTTGTTGAACTTTCCGGCAGTTCGCGCTTTGTTTAAACTGCGCGCTCTTCTTCCGACCGTTTGTTGACTTCTCATGTTTACATAAATAAACTTCGTAAAACCAACTCCTCAAGCCTGGCGTTTCTTGCTTAACGCCATTCTCTGAAGGACAGTCAATCCTACAGTGTCTTCTACCTTCCTGCCCCAACTCTGCCGCTGTAACGCCCCAGCAAAAGAGCAGCCGTCCCGAACACTGGCACTTCCAAGCACCGACACCCCTCATTAACAGCACACACACACACACACACACATACAGACAGACAGACAGATATCAAACACTCGTAACTCTAAACTGTCACAAACACACACCCAAAATCATACTCGGACACAAAATAAACTAGCAGACACACACCATCAACAAACACAAAACTTCTTGGAGTAGCAAGTTCGCACAGTGATCTCGGAGACGCTCTCGTCTCCAAACCTATGGCAGAAATACACTGGCAGCAATGATACTTTGCCAGGAGAAGAGGCACGCCTGCTCCAACCACCATGACCCCTAAAACACAAAAAAATGACAGCATCGAAGACAAGCCTCTCAGATTAGCGGGGAGACAACCCCACCATCCTACTATGCTAAACACTAATATTTTTATTTATACATATTGTTTAATGTTTTAAAAACATGAACCACGATTATATAATTAATTATTGACTGACTAGCAACTTAAAAATGTTAATTAATCGGAAGGTAGATCTATAGAATCAGAATTCATGTGGCATCTAATTACGAAATTCCGTAGATACTGACAAATGAACAATGTCTAAGCTACGGCTTCTATTAAAAAGTTTAAACATTTAAAGTTGCAACAGAACCTGCACAGAGATTCAGTTTCGTTATGGCCCAACCTGCACATACTTCCGAGTTTGGCTAATCCCTACCAGGCTTCCGTGCTTCATTTGCAACAAAAAACAAGCACGGGCAAAGCCAAAATATCTGGCTCTAATGTTCCAACATAAGTAATATACACAGGCATTTGCAAAAGTTGCTTACTTGCATTGCATGGTCAAATTGCAGTTTATTGCATTAAAACATGTCCCACTGGCTTCTCCTTTACCATGAAACATGTAATGAAACAAGCATTTGCAATGCAATAGGTCTCGCATTTGCGAGAGTTTGAGCTATTGGCATTGTAAATGACAGTGCCTTTTATTTATGTTTTGAAAACCTGCAAGGGGTGCCTAAACACGCACTTTGTACTTACAGTTGTTGCTTATGAGAAGCAAGGCTGGCAGTAACTGCGCCTCTTTTACTGCCAGCCTTACTTCTCGTAAGCAACAACTATAAGTACAAAGTGTGTGTTTAGGCACCGCTTGCAGGTTTTCAAAACATAAATAAAGGCACTGTCATTTACAATGCCAATAGCTCAAACTCTCGCAAATGCGAGACCTATTGCATTGCAAATGCTTGTTTTTAACTGCTAACATCACGTGTAATTTTGAATAAAGGGAGTGATGCCAGTGTGTAAATGCAAAAAAAAATAAAAAAAATAGTGTCACTGTCCTCAAATGCATGCAGTTTTGTATAGCACGAAATTGGCCCTGAGGCATTGGAGTGCTTTACATGAGCACCAGATAACATTACAAACACTCAGACTCGTTTTTTCGGCTCGTGTAGATTAGTGTTTTGCTCAGAATCACAGGATGTTGAGCTGACGCTGGGACTCAAACCCGGTTTTATGGCAGGCAAAGGAGAACAGCAGAGACTAATTTGCATGGAAAGGCCAGTTACATGCAGGGGAGAGAGACAAAAATAAATGAAGAGCCACCTTGCTGGCCCTCACCAACCCCTCTAGTCCTCTCCCATGCACCAGTCTCCTGCAAAGCAAGTGCTAATGGCTTCCCATCAGCAGCTCCTTGAGGCTATCATCACACCTGGAGGGAGCTAGGGGGCAGGCACACCTCACACTGTGACAGCCAGAGCAGCCCATTGTCATGGCTGCCTCTCTCGGTGCAGCAGGCTGACCGTAATGTGCATCAGGTCAGGCACATTATATATATGCAAAGGCCTTTGATGTGGAGACTGAGACCGCAACAGCCACCAACAAACGGCCCACCAACGGGCTTCAACCACAGGCCCATCGGCCGGTGGCCGATGGCCCACCTTGCCAATCCCAGGCTGGGTGTGCGGCGGACACTGGAAGGTCAAATTTACTATTCTAACTCCAGTCCTAGAAAATCTGGGGAAACAGCAACTTTCCCCAAAATATTCCAGGAGGCTTAGCTAGTATTCCAACTCCAGTCCTGGAATATTTTGGGTAAAGTGTAGGAAAGAGGCTCTGGCCTCCTACTGGACGGTACGTCACTACCTTCTGTGGCTACAATATTCATGCTGTGGACCGTTAGTTCCTCTCTTACATCTTCGCTTACAAAGGAGCTCTGGGGCCCAGCAGAGAAATCTGAAATCCTGCTTCTCGGCGGAGCCAATCATATCTGGGACACTTCCTGGTGGCCCCACTCTTTGGGTGCGGCGCCAGCACCAAAGCAGTGCGTAAAAAACTTGGGCATCATCATTAATAACACCCTATCGATGCAGGACCATGTGCGGAGGATCCTGTGTGGTAGAAGCTTCGCCACACTGAAGCTCCTAAAAAGGCTCTTCCGCTGGATCCCACTGGAAAGCAGGAGGACCATCACACAAGCCCTGCTTGTCAGCAGGTTAGACTACGGAAATGCAATTTTTGTTGGCATGCCAGATTACCTTTTTAAACGTCTGCAGGTGATACAAAATGTAGCGGCTAAACTGGTGTGCAATGAGGGCAGATACAGCTCAGCGACAAAATGCCTGAAGCAACTTCACTGGCTGCCCATGCGCCAAAGAGCACGATTTAAACTCTTAGGACATGCACACAGGGCACTTTATCGCATAGGCCCCAAGATTCTCCAGAATAGAATCAAATTCTACTACCTGCCCAGGTGCTTAAGGTCACGTTCCTTAGCATTAGCTGAGACCAAAAGAATCAGTAAGAGCAGGACAGGTGGATGCACCTTCTCGCACCTTGCAGCACTTTATTGGAACGAGCTTCCGCTGGAACTACGGCTAACTGCAGAACACATTGCGTTCAGGAAGAAACTTAAAACTTATTTATTTCCTTAGCACTGCCGCTACTGCCCTCAATTAGACTAAACTGACTCATCACTCTCCGGCTACACTAGCGCTGTGATATCCCAGTGGGATGAATGTCGCGCTTTATAAAGAAATAAATAAATAAATAAATAAATAAATATGCTGGTTCAGTTTTCCCCATGAGACCTACAGTTTCTGCCTGAGGCTGGCTGCGTGGAGTTAAGCCTGGCTTCCAAGTCTCGCCTCTCATCGCCCCTTGGGAGGGCGCTAGAGTTCACAGAGGTTTTGACAGATGTGCCACAGGACACAAGTCTTCTGGACTATTGATGTATCTGTGAATGTCTTCTTGGTTCATTTGTTTTGTTTACTTCAGTGCGACACCCTAAGAGCGACAGGTGTTCCCAGACATGGGTCCTGTGCTCAGTGTAACCAAGATGCACCCGACTCAAGAGGCCCAAAGAGGCTGAAACCAGTCTTGGGTTACTTGTGTTCCCGTTCAGGGAGGACCTGGATTGGAAGTTCGGGCTGGACTGTTCCCATTGGAGGAGGGTTGAGACTGAATTGCATATGGCTATGTCTAATCTGAGGTGGCATGGTGTGCAAAATAACGATGGACTGGGATGAGGCCCGAGTAATTACCAGTAGCTGAGATTAATTCAAGCATTTCTCCATCACCTATTTGTTTACTAGAAAACACATACCACACTTCTGTTCGTCCCATACATCCAGTCGTGTCGCCATCGACCACAGGTGTATACACTGCAGCAGCAGCGCATGAACGGCCCAGTGCCCTGAAGAGCCATTTATTGTTCTTGAACCATATCCCAAAATGTTAGCAGGCATGATGGTAACTTGCACAGGATCCCGTTTGCTAACACGTCCTAAGCACCCATAGGTGTGCAGGTGTGCGTGTGTGCGTGTGTGCGTGCGTGCGTGCGTGTGTGTGTGTGTGTGTGTGTGTGTGTGTGTGTGTGTGTGTCAGTCAGCTTGAACTGCTGCTGGTCCCACTGAAAGAAGCTTGGACAGCTGCTACCTAGGGTCTTCCAGGGATGTGGAATTCCTATAGCCCCCACACCCAGGACATATTGTTTGGGGTCAAGGGCAACAGGTTTTAATGTGTATTTTGTCCTTGGGGCAAGTAGGTCCAACCCCCTGCAGCACAAACCCTTTGGCTGCCAGTTTGCAGTACCACATTATGGATCAGGGAAGGGCACTGTCTGCAGTTAAGGTAATATTTTTGCCCATATGTTAATGCTGTTCAAACTTGTATTTATGGCTCATTAATTGAAAGCCTTTATTATTAGGGTGAGTGCTCTAAGTAAATGTTGTAAGCTCCGACTGCACCGACAGTGGTTCCAGTATAAAAATGTGTAACACGTTTTCAAAGTTTAGCAATATGAGGCTATGTATAATGCTCCCAGAATGCTCTCTGAATTGATGCAAATATTTGCAGAAGCTTGAAAGCAAGATTGATGATTTTTTGCTTTAAAAAAAAATGTTCATAAAAAAATGAAAGCAGGAAAAAATATTTTGCTAAACTGCTGTAAAATTTTAGGTACCATTTCTTTGCAGCATCATTTAGTAATATGTGTTGATGCATGCTAGTATTTCCCAAAAATATCCATAATGGAAAATCGATGTAACCAGTTTCAATAAGGTTATGGGAAACAAAAATAAACAAGCATTGGCAAAGCCAGTAGGTATGAAATTGGTGGTCAGCTTTTTTAGTTTTGTCAATGTGTGACTTGTTTTGGCATGGTTTTTGTAAAACCTTATTGGTGTGGGAGCTGCCGGGCACTCGCCATTATAACAAACATTGGCAAAATCAAAAATTGTTTTTTGCTCTCAAAAAGCACACACTGCCACAGTAGTTACTGGCCCTAAACAAAACTACTTTGTGTGCCAATATGCTCTTTGTGAAAGAGCAGAATGCAGTCATTCACAGTGAAGCCAGCCGATACAGAGAGAGAGACAGAATTTTAATAAACACAAAAGGTCAGGGTCAACGCCAGACCAAATTAGGGGCCCAGTTATTAAAGAAAGTCTCAAAAGTGCACCCATGATGTATATGTCCTTGCATTAAGTGCAGCTATACGGCTTTCCTGAATTCCCAAGAATTTACAGAAGTAGGACAAGAAATAGTACTCCTAGAAAATATTTGTGAACTGCATTTTAGCATGAGCAAATGTGCATGTATAGATTTGCTCATGCAGAAATCTGAGTGTTTGCAAGTTCACTTTCCCTCCAACCACTTTTTTCCCAACTCTGGAAGAAGGTTTACGTCTGCCATTGTAAGGAGTAAATTTCCAACACTTCTCAGTATGGGAAAAGATTAGAGAAGAGTTGTTGAAAACCCTTAAAACATGCAAGTTAGTAGGTTTGCACAGACTCAAAAGGGCATTCTAACCCTGGAACTATTGCTTACCACTACCTTCAGCCCTAGTATGTAGATCTGCGGAAACGTGGCAACATAAGGGGATTGCAAGTATTCAAACACTACTATGGTATGAGCCCTGGCGTAATCAGAGAGGCATATCAGAGCTCTTATATAATGAGATTGCTGCCATAATTTGTTGCTGCACTACAGGGCACCAAAGGGACAAGTGGATTTTGTTACAGTACAAGTAGATTTATGAAGCAAACCTGCCCCATGGACAAGTAGATATTCTATTAAATTCCACACCCCTGGTCTTCGTGAGGAAAGCTTTCACTGCCCCAAGTTGGGTGTGAGAGAAGCATGCACTCCTGCGGTCTCATGTGTGAGAGGGAAGCTTAAACTGCTGCTGGTCACACTGAATGAAGCTTGCTCTGCTGCTACCTAGGTTTTGTGTGAGGGAATTCTGAGCTGCTGCTGAGCACGCCGTGTAATGAGAGCGTGAAGTGCAGTGGGAGGGAAAACTGTGTGGGAATGAAGTACACTGCTGAGGCCTATACTGTATGTGAGTGAACCTTGCACTGCTACAGGCCATGCGGTGTGTGGAACTAATTTGTATTGCAGCTGCTTGGGGTGGGGGAGAAGGGTGTGTGCGTGTGTGGGGTTTGAAGAGCTGTGTGCCAGTACCCTGCCTCCCTGGTCCCCAGGCTCTGTGCCTGAGGTAGGCTTGGACTGCTGCTGTGAGAGCTGTGTGCCTGTATCCTGCCTCCCTGGTCCCCAGGCTCTGTGAGGGAGGCTTGGACTGCTGCTGTGAGCGCTGTGTGCCTGTATCCTGCTTCCCTGAGGCTCTGTGCCCGAGGGAGGCTTGGACTGCTGCTATGAGAGCTGTGTGCCTGTACCTTGCCTCCCTGATGCCCAGGCTCTGTGCCCGAGGGAGGCTAGGACTGCTGCTGTGAGAGCTGTGTGCCTGTACCCTGCCTCCCTGAGGCTCTGTGCCCGAGGGAGGCTTGGACTGCTGCTGTGAGAGCTGCGTGCCAGTACCCTGCCTCCCTGGTCCCCAGGCTCTGTGCCTGAGGGAGGCTTGGACTGCTGCTGTGAGAGCTGTGTGCCTGTATCCTGCCTCCCTGGTCCCCAGGCTCTGTGAGGGAGGCTTGGACTGCTGCTGTGAGAGCTTGTGCCTGTATCCTGCTTCCCTGAGGCTCGGTGCCCGAGGGAGGCTTCGACTACTGCTGTGAGAGCTGTGTGCCTGTATCCTGCTTCCCTGAGGCGCTGAGCCTGAGGGAGGCTTGGACTGCTGCTGTGAGAGCTGTGTGCCTGTGTCCTGCCTCCCTGGTCCCCAGGCTCTGTGCCTGAGGGAGGCTTGGACTGCTGCTGTGAGAGCTGTGTGCCTGTATCCTGCCTCCCTGAGGCTCTGTGCCTGAGGGAGGCTTGGACTGCTGTTGTGAGTGCTGTGTGCCTGTATCCTGCCTCCCTGGTCCCCAGGCTCTGTGCCTGAGGGAGGCTTGGACTGCTGCTGTGAGAGCTGTGTGCCTGTACACTGCCTACCTGGTCCCCAGGCTCTGTGCCCGAGGGAGGCTTGGACTGCTGCTGTCAGTGCTGTGTGCCTGTACCCTGCCTCCCTGAGGCTCTGAACCCGAGGGAGGCTTGGACTGCTGCTGTGAGAGCTGGGTGCCTGTACCCTCCCTCCCTGATGCCCAGGCTCTGTGCCCGAGGGAGGCTTGGACTGCTGCTGTGAGAGCTGTGTGCCTGTACCCTGCCTCCCTGGTCCCCAGGCTCTGTACCCGAGGGAGGCTTGGACTACTGCTGTGAGAGCTGTGTGCCTGTATCCTGCTTCCCTGAGACTCTGTGCCAGAGGGAGGCTTGGACTGCTGCTGGGAGAGCTGTGTGCCTGTACCCTGCCTCCCTGGTCCCCAGGCTCTGTGCCGGAGGGAGGCTTGGACTGCTGCTGTGAGAGCTGTGTGCCTGTACCCTGCCTCCCTGGTCCCCAGGCTCTGTGGCTGAGGGAGGCTTGGACTGCTGCTGTCAATGCTGTGTGCCTGTACCCTGCCTCCCTGAGGCTCTGTGCCCGAGAGAGGCTTGGACTGCTGCTGTGAGAGCTGTGTGCCTGTATCCTGCCTCCCTGGTCCCCAGGCTCTGTGCCTGAGGGAGGCTTGGACTGCTGCTGTGAGAGCTGTGTGTCTGTACCCTGCCTCCCTGGTCCCCAGGCTCTGTGCCTGAGGGAGGTTTGGACTGCTGCTGTGAGAGCTGTGCGCCTGTATCCTGCCTCCCTGAGGCTCTGTGTCTGAGGGAGGCTTGGACTGCTGCTGTGAGAGCTGTGTGCCTGTATCCTGTCTCCCTGGTCCCCAGGCTCTGTGCCTGAGGGAGGCTTGGACTGCTGCTGTGAGAGCTGTGTGCCTGTATCCTGCCTCCCTGAGGCTCTGTGCCTGAAGGAGGCTTGGACTGCTGCTGTGAGAGCTGTGTGCCTGTACCCTGCCTCCCTGGTCCCTAGGCTCTGTGCCCGAGGGAGGCTTGGACTGCTGCTGTGAGAGCTGTGTGCCTGTACCCTGCCTCCCTGGTCCCCAGGGTCTGTGCACGAGGGAGGCTTGGATTGCTGCTGTGAGAGCTGTGTGCCTGTATCCTGCCTCGCTGGTCCCCAGGCTCTGTGGCTGAGGGAGGCTTGGACTGCTGCTGTCAATGCTGTGTGCCTGTACCCTGCCTCCCTGAGGCTCTGTGCCCGAGGGAGGCCTGGACTGCTGCTGTGAGAGCTGGGTGCCTGTACCCTCCCTCCCTGATGCCCAGGCTCTGTGCCTGAGGGAGGCTTGGACTGCTGCTGTGAGAGCTGTGTGCCTGTACCCTGCCTCCCTGGTCCCCAGGCTCTGTACCCGAGGGAGGCTTGGACTACTGCTGTGAGAGCTGTGTGCCTGTATCCTGCTTCCCTGAGACTCTGTGCCAGAGGGAGGCTTGGACTGCTGCTGTGAGAGCTGTGTGCCTGTATCCTGCCTCCCTGGTCCCCGGGCTCTGTGCCTGAGGGAGGCTTGGACTGCTGCGGTCAATGCTGTGTGCCTGTACCCTGCCTCCCTGAGGCTCTGTGCCCGAGGGAGGCTTGGACTGCTGCTGTGAGAGCTGTGTGCCTGTATCCTGCCTCCCTGGTCCCCAGGCTCTGTGCCTGAGGGAGGCTTGGACTGCTGCTGTGAGAGCTGTGTGTCTGTACCCTGCCTCCCTGGTCCCCAGGCTCTGTGCCTGAGGGAGGTTTGGACTGCTGCTGTGAGAGCTGAGCGCCTGTATCCTGCCTCCCTGAGGCTCTGTGTCTGAGGGAGGCTTGGACTGCTGCTGTGAGAGCTGTGTGCCTGTATCCTGCCTCCCTGGTCCCCAGGCTCTGTGCCTGAGGGAGGCTTGGACTGCTGCTGTGAGAGCTGTGTGCCTGTATCCTGCCTCCCTGAGGCTCTGTGCCTGAAGGAGCCTTGGACTGCTGCTGTGAGAGCTGTGTGCCTGTACCCTGCCTCCCTGGTCCCTAGGCTCTGTGCACGAGGGAGGCTTGGACTGCTGCTGTGAGAGCTGTGTGCCTGTACCCTGCCTCCCTGGTCCCCAGGCTCTGTGCCCGAGGGAGGCTTGGACTGCTGCTGTGAGAGCTGTGTGCCTGTACCCTGCCTCCCTGGTCCCCAGGGTCTGTGCACGAGGGAGGCTTGGACTGCTGCTGTGAGAGCTGTGTGCCTGTATCCTGCCTCGCTGGTCCCCAGGCTCTGTCCCTGAGGGAGGCTTGGACTACTGCTGTGAGAGCTGTGTGCCTGTACCCTGCCTCCCTGGTCCCCAGGCTCTGTGCCCGAGGGAGGCTTGGACTGCTGCTGTCAGTGCTGTGTGCCTGTACCCTGCCTCCCTGAGGCTCTGTGCCCGAGGGAGGCCTGGACTGCTGCTGTGAGAGCTGGGTGCCTGTACCCTCCCTCCCTGATGCCCAGGCTCTGTGCCTGAGGGAGGCTTGGACTGCTGCTGTGAGAGCTGTGTGCCTGTACCCTGCCTCCCTGGTCCCCAGGCTCTGTACCCGAGGCAGGCTTGGACTACTGCTGTGAGAGCTGTGTGCCTGTATCCTGCTTCCCTGAGACTCTGTGCCAGAGGGAGGCTTGGACTGCTGCTGTGAGAGCTGTGTGCCTGTACCCTTCCTCCCTGGTCCCCAGGCTCTGTGCCTGAGGGAGGCTTAGACTGCTGCTGTGAGAGCTGTGTGCCTGTATCCTGCCTCCCTGGTCCCCGGGCTCTGTGCCTGAGGGAGGCTTGGACTGCTGCCGTGAGAGCTGTGTGCCTGTACCCTGCCTCCCTGAGGCTCTGTGCCTGAGGGAGGCTTGGACTGCTGCTGTGAGAGCTGTGTGCCTATACCCTGCCTTCCTGGTCCCCAGGCTCTGTGGCTGAGGGAGGCTTGGACTGCTGCTGTCAATGCTGTGTGCCTGTACTCTGCCTCCCTGAGGCTCTGTGCCCGAGGGAGGCTTGGACTGCTGCTGTGAGAGTTGTGTGCCTGTATCCTGCTTCCCTGGTCCCCAGGCTCTGTGCCGGAGGGAGGTTTGGACTGCTGCTGTGAGAGCTGTGTGCCTGTATCCTGCCTCCCTGAGGCTCTGTGTCTGAGGGAGGCTTGGACTGCTGCTGTGAGAGCTGTGTGCCTGTATCCTGCCTCCCTGGTCCCCAGGCTCTGTGCCGGAGGGAGGCTTGGACTGCTGCTGTGAGAGCTGTGTGCCTGTATCCTGCCTCCCTGATGCCTAGGCTCTGTGCCCGAGGGAGGCTAGGACTGCTGCTGTGAGAGCTGTGTGCCTGTACCATGCCTCCCTGGTCCCCAGGCTCTGTGCCTGAGGGAGGCTTGGACTGCTGCTGCGAGAGCTGTGTGCCTGTATCCTGCCTCCCTGGTCCCCAGGCTCTGTGAGGAAGGCTTGGACTGCTGCTGTGAGAGCTGTGTGCATGTATCCTGCCTCCCTGAGGCTCTGTGCCTGAAGGAGGCTTGGACTGCTGCTGTGAGAGCTGTGTGCCTGTACCCTGCCTCCCTGGTCCCTAGGCTCTGTGCACGAGGGAGGCTTGGACTGCTGCTGTGAGAGCTGTGTGCCTGTACCCTGCCTCCCTGGTCCCCAGGCTCTGTGCCCGAGGGAGGCTTGGACTGCTGCTGTGAGAGCTGTGTGCCTGTACCCTGCCTCCCTGGTCCCCAAGGTCGGTGCACGAGGGAGGCTTGGATTGCTGCTGTGAGAGCTGTGTGCCTGTATCCTGCCTCGCTGGTCCCCAGGCTCTGTCCCTGAGGGAGGCTTGGACTACTGCTGTGAGAGCTGTGTGCCTGTACCCTGCCTCCCAGGCCCCCCGGCACCCCGCCTGCGGGAGGCTTGGACTGCTGCTGTCAGTGCTGTGTGCCTGTACCCTGCCTCCCTGAGGCTCTGTGCCCGAGGGAGGCCTGGACTGCTGCTGTGAGAGCTGGGTGCCTGTACCCTCCCTCCCTGATGCCCAGGCTCTGTGCCTGAGGGAGGCTTGGACTGCTGCTGTGAGAGCTGTGTGCCTGTACCCTGCCTCCCTGGTCCCCAGGCTCTGTACCCGAGGGAGGCTTGGACTACTGCTGTGAGAGCTGTGTGCCTGTATCCTGCTTCCCTGAGACTCTGTGCCAGAGGGAGGCTTGGACTGCTGCTGTGAGAGCTGTGTGCCTGTACCCTTCCTCCCTGGTCCCCAGGCTCTGTGCCTGAGGGAGGCTTGGACTGCTGCTGTGAGAGCTGTGTGCCTGTATCCTGCCTCCCTGGTCCCCGGGCTCTGTGCCTGAGGGAGGCTTGGACTGCTGCCGTGAGAGCTGTGTGCCTGTACCCTGCCTCCCTGAGGCTCTGTGCCTGAGGGAGACTTGGCTGCTGCTGTGAGAGCTGTGTGCCTATACCCTGCCTTCCTGGTCCCCAGGCTCTGTGGCTGAGGGAGGCTTGGACTGCTGCTGTCAATGCTGTGTGCCTGTACCCTGCCTCCCTGAGGCTCTGTGCCCGAGGGAGGCTTGGACTGCTGCTGTGAGAGTTGTGTGCCTGTATCCTGCTTCCCTGGTCCCCAGGCTCTGTGCCTGAGGGAGGTTTGGACTGCTGCTGTGAGAGCTGTGTGCCTGTATCCTGCCTCCCTGAGGCTCTGTGTCTGAGGGAGGCTTGGACTGCTGCTGTGAGAGCTGTGTGCCTGTATCCTGCCTCCCTGGTCCCCAGGCTCTGTGCCTGAGGGAGGCTTGGACTGCTGCTGTGAGAGCTGTGTGCCTGTATCCTGCCTCCCTGATGCCTAGGCTCTGTGCCCGGGGGAGGCTAGGACTGCTGCTGTGAGAGCTGTGTGCCTGTACCATGCCTCCCTGGTCCCCAGGCTCTGTGCCTGAGGGAGGCTTGGACTGCTGCTGTGAGAGCTGTGTGCCTGTATTCTGCCTCCCTGGTACCCGGGCTCTGTGCCTGAGGGGTGTCTGAAGGAAGCTTGCACTTCTGATGCCCCATACTGTGCTAAGTGCACTTCCGCTGCCCAAGCTACAAGAACGGCTCCAGGATGTGTATATATTGTCAAGGTGTGGGGGAGAGGGGCGAGGGTGCTCCACCCTCTGCTTGTGTGCGGGAGGGTCAGGTGGCATCTGGCAGTGTGCAAACCCCTTCGCGAGGGTGCGTTGGAGGTGCAGCTTGCCTTAGGACGAACCAGGCCCTCTCCAGTAATGTTTGTACCCACGGACACTAAGCGCTGCCCGTGTCTGCCGAACTCCGGGGACTAGACTCGTTTCATTGCTTTTCATTCGTGTGATTTGCTTCGAGACTTACAAATGTACCTCACAGCAGAGATCAATCACATGCACCCATAGACAGAGCGAGATGCACTCAGCACAACACAGCAGAGACCATTCAAACCTGCAGAATCTCACATCAGCAACACACATGCACCCACACACACACCTAAGATACACTCAGTACAACACAGCAGAGATCATTCAACCCTGCTGCCCTCACAGCAGGTGCAATCACATGCACCCAGACAAACACATCTGAGATACACTCAACACAACAGAGATCATTCAACCCGGCAGAACCTCACAGCAGAGATCAATCACATGCACCCACACACACACCTGAGATACACTCAGTACAACACAGCAGCAGCAATCACATGCACCCACATGGACACACCTGAGATACACTCAGCACAACACAGCAGAGACCATTCAACCCTGCAGAACCTTACAGCAGAGATCAATCACATGCACTCATGGACAGACCGAGATGCACTCAGCACTACACAGCAGAGATCATTCAACCCTGCTGCCCTCACAGCAGGTGCAATCACATGCACACAGAAACACAAACACACCTGAGATACACTCAGTACAACACAGCAGCAGCAATCACATGCACCCACATGGACACACCTGAGATACACTCAGCACAACACAGCAGAGACCATTCAACCCTGCAGAACCTTACAGCAGAGATCAATCACATGCACCCAGACAGACACATCTGAGATACACTCAACACAACAGAGATCATTCAACCCGGCAGAACCTCACAGCAGAGATCAATCACATGCACCCACACACACACACGAGATACACTCAGCACAACACAGCAGAGACCATTCAACCCGGCAGAACCTCACAGCAGAGATCAATCACATGCACCCATAGATAGACCGAGATGCACTCAGCACAACACAGCAGAGACCATTCAACCCTGCAGAACCTTACATCAGCAACACTCACATGCACCCACACGGACACACCGGAGATACGCTCATCACAACACAGATTCTGCACACATTTGGCTACCACCTTGCTCCCAACAGCATTAACCATAAATATAGAACACAAACATGAGAGCACCTCACACACAAACTCAATGCAAGAGCGGTGTCCTATTATTTATTTCTGCGTTGTTTTAAAGCACAATGTTCTGTATATAAAAACAACACAACAGAGCAAACAGCACTCCAACTTATACATAGACAAAACTTCTCACATACTTTCAACGCACACACCTGCCATTCAGTTGGGTACATGAGACGACACAAACAACAAAGCCCATTTCGTAGCCCCGCTAGAAAGAGAGCCTCGTGATAAACACAAAGAACCCATTAGTCAGAAGATCACAGAGACAGCTCATCAAACCACAGACAGGCCACACCACACAGACATCAGCACCGACCTCAAACTATCCGTATCCGCCGGTCAAGACGAACCTTGCACACGAGATGTGTAAACAACTGGACCACTCACTCGACCACACCAAACCATGCATCCCACAGCCCAGTGAGTAAGGCACTGCCACCAATCACCCAACATGATCAAAGATGATCCTTACTCATCAGATCCACCCGCCCAACCACAGACCACACAAGTTACACCACGCAGTCTCAGAGACAGACCACACAAAATGCCTGAAAGATGCAGTCACAGGAGGACCCAGACCCTGCTCTGGGATGAAGACCTCAGCATCTATTGGAAGCAGTCCAGGGCGCTACGAGGTCACAAAACGGCGACACGAGGCACTAGACACTACTACGACATACTATTGTCAGCCCATGCGCTATACAAAAGTGAATGCCTGGCCATAACTCGATTCATCCGTGAGACCACAGCCACCTGAAGCACTCACAGGAGCCCTGGCTACTGCGTGACGCAAGAACTGGGACCAAGGCCACATCCTGGCCGGACTCTAGGCGCTTGACCCTACAGCGGGCACAGCTGTGCTTCCTCCTGCACCACCCACTTCTTCCAATTGTCCTTTGAAGATGCATAACGTGTTTTAGATCGCGCTTCATAGCGCCCTTACACTCTTTCTCAAGCCGCACTTATGTCTTTTCTTTGCGCTATATACAAGACATGCAACAATTCCCAAATGAATGGTACTTAATTTGCTGACCTTGGAAGGATGAAAGCTGAGCTACTAGAAGTCACACATCACGTGACATCAGCAGCCAATGTTTAACTCACCAACGTGCCAACAATGAGCAGAGCTGCATCCCTCGAACCCCCACGTACCTCACTCAAAGACTCCTCTTTTTTCAGCCAAAAATAATGTTATTTTGAGTTCTCTCCCCTAAAAACTTCCTCAACTTCAACGCTGGATACTGAGAAAACAGAACTCTCAAGATTTCTCTTTAAATGTCCCCCTTAGGTGTTCCCAATTGTTGGCACGGGTTGTACATTTCACCCCAACTTCTAAAGCGTAACAAAGCCCTCTGGAGTGACTGCACACCGACAGATCTATCGCCGGAGAGACACAATACAGCGATCTCTCCATCACGGATACACTCCAGTGCCTGGGATCGTAGGTAACTGGTGTACCGATGACCCTTGGGTGATGTACAGGGGTGTTGGTGCACAGCTGGAAGCCACCAGACTCCTAGGACTGGTCACCAGAGGACCAAGTCACTATGTGTGAGGGAAGCTTGCACTGCTGCCGCCACAGAGGCACTGCTGGTTTACAAGGGAAGCCACTCACCTGATGCACCATGCGTGTGCTGCCTGTTGTGTGCGCAAATAAAACCGCTGCCGGGCTGTACTTACCGCGCGAGATAAGTGTGCACACTAGCATCCCATGATGTGTGTGAGGGAACACGTGTGTGAGGGAAGCTTGCACTGCTGCTGCCACAGAGGCACTGCTGGTTAGGTTTACAAGGAAAGTCCACACCTGATGCACCATGCTTGTGCTGTCTGTTGTGTGTGCAAATAAAACTACTGCCAGGCTGTACTCACCGCGCTCTTGTGTGCACACGAGCATCCCATGATGTGTGTGAGGGAACACGTGTGATAGACGGAAGCTTGTCCTGCGACTGACACGTTTTTCGGGGCAGGGCCCAAGGGGAGAGGCGCCTACACAGCTGTTGCGCTTGGTGCGTAAACCCTGCACTCTTGCTGGCTTTACTGTAAATATTTGGTGTGTGTAGGAGGCTTGCACACTCCCTGCCGCACCACAGACCGTCAGTGCCTAGAAGGACCCGCCCAGGCTCAGGTGCCGTCAGCCCAGCACTTGTGAGAGGTGGGCAGTGCGGGGCTGTTGTGTACACAAGGACGGCCCCTCCCGAGGCCACAGACACATACTGGATCTCAGCGCACACCTTGATAAGCCCTAGCTCTGCTGCATCTGTAACAAGTGCCTGGGGCTCAGCCAGCCATTATTCATTCATGCATCACAAGTGCAGCTAATCCAAGCCGTGACAGGGTGCCGGCCTGGGGCAGGTATGACAGAGACGGCCCCTCCCCAGCCAGGCAGGGCCCCTCCTCTGCCAGGCAGGGGCCCTCCTTGGCCAGACAGGGCTCAGCCCTGGAGAACCCGTGACAGAGTGCCAGCCTGGAGCAGGCATGAGGGACAGGGCCCCTCCTCGGCATGGCAGGGACCCTCCTCGGTCAGACAGGTCAAGGGCTCAGCCATGGAGGGGGGGCCGTGACAGAGTGACAGCCTAGGGTGGGGGTATAACAGACAGAGCCCCTCCTCGGCAAGACAGGTCAAGGGCTCAGCACTGGAGAAGCCGTGACAGGGTGCCAGCCTGGGGCAGGTATGACAGACGGGCCCCTCCCCGGCCAGACAGGACACGGGCTTGCTCAGCCCTGGGCGAGAGGGGGGTAGGGGGGTTGGGGGGAGGGGGGGCGCATGCGACAGAGGGGGATGGGGAGCATTCGACAGAGAGGGGAGGGCAGGGACGAGGAATCTGGAGAGCCAGGGACCTTGCCAGGCGGGCACCGAGTACAAGAGGATCTAGGGAGAGAGAGGGGGGCAGCAGGGTGACAGAGACCCTACAAAGTCATTTGAGATATCATCATTGATGTCATAAATGATGTCATGATGATGTAATATATGAGGTCATAAGCAATACATGCTGGGGGTGCAAGTTATAGTTTGCAATCTATAACTGGTGAATTTCTGTGTTTTTTTCAGCTCGGAATGTTCATGTTGTCACTGACATTCACCTACTATAATGTTACTTTAACCTTTGGGTTTTTCAAGTGAAGTTTCACTTTTTTTAACATAGTAATATTTTATTACCATACGTAAAGCCAATCTACGTCGCACACGGCCTTTGGCCACAGGGCCTTATGTTTTTTAAAGCGGAGGGGGGGCCCTCATGGCTTTCCTCCCCAAGCCAAATTAAGCCCATTGGGCCCCGGAGACCCCAGGGCCTTGTTTATTAAAGGGTAGGGGGGCCTCCGAGCCTTATTAGGCCCTTAGGTCCCCATTCTCCCCCTCCCCGAGCGTATATCGGCCCCATAGACCTCATACCCCAGGGCGCGCATTTTTTAAAGGTGGGTGCCCTGGTGCCCACCCAGGGCACTCACCATATACTTGTTGGGCACCGCGGGGGAATCCCAAGGCCCCAGCAGCCCCAGCCAGGTCCCTGCACACAGCAGGAGCCGGCATTGCTCCCGCCCAGAGGGAGCAGCTACTAATTCTGCTCCCTCTTGACGGGAGCAATATTTTGATCTGTTTCTCTGTCCGCATCAGTGCGGGCAGGGAAACAGATCAAAAGTCTGCTCCCGCTTGCTGGGAGTTTAGAAAATGCTCCAGCCAAGCAAGAGCAAACACAGGTTTCCCTGCCCACACCGGTGCGGGCAGGAAAACCGCTATGTTCTGGGGATGGACTCCCCGGACATAGCATTTGAGCCGGCCTCAGGGGATGGGGGCCCCTGGAACTAATGTTCCAGGGGTCCCCATCCCCTGAGACCGGGGCCATCCATCTCAGAGATGGGGGCCCTCCCTTAAAGTAATTGGCCCTGGGGTGGGATCCCCATGGCCTTTTGAGGCTCGGGAAGTGGGGGCTGTGTGGCCCCTCTCCGTTTTGTAAAATTGCGGTCCCCTTGGTGCTGGGCTCCCTGGGGCAATTAGAGGCCCCCCTCCCCTTTATGAATACAGTCCCGGGGATGGGATTACCGGGACATAAACTTAATAAATACAGCCCAGCCGCCATTTTTTTCCCGATCCAGCGAGAGTCCAGTGGGATCGCTTCATTTTTTGTCCACTTGTTTTGGCCCCAGGGGGGTCCCTCTGGGCCCCGGGACCGCGGGGGTTGGGGGGGGGGGAAGGGTAACCCTAACCTGCCCCCTTATACTACTTTTCTTCCTCTACTTTAGGACAGGGTACTAAGTCTCTGAGTCCTGCAATGGCTGCCAGCAACATTTTTCTCATGTTGCTGGCAGCCAATCAGAGAGCAGGAGTGAGATGATCCAAGGGAAATAAAGCTCATTGGGCCAATCAGAACGCTCCATTTTAGGTCGAGCCTGGGCAGCCCAAGCGCTGCTCTGCGAGCCGTGCTGTATTGTAGTATGAAATAGAAGCCCCACCCACTCTCCGCCCATATTTGTCATTGGCTTGTGTCATTGTCCTTTGTAAATGCTGGCTTCTGATTCGTTAATAGGCTTGTTAGTCCCTCCTTAGTACCGCCTTGTCTTTATTCGTAACCTCCCACAAGGATTGGCCCTTTTACTTTGGTTGTTACACAGCGAGTCTTTTTTTAGTCTGTATGCACTATTTTCTTTAAGTAGTTTCTCCTACTGCAGGCACGACATGCTTTCCTGCAATATTCAGCGTGCCGTGCGCTTTCACTTTCTAAGCAGGCCAGGACAATGGTGGCCGCTTCCCTGCATTGGTCTCACATTTACAAGAGTTTGAGCTATTGGCATTGTACATGACAATGCCTTTTATTTATGTGTTAATTATCAAAACATATAAATAAAAGGCATTGTCAATTACAATGCCAATAGCTTAAACTCTCGCAAATGCGAGACCTATTGAATTGCAAATGCTTGTTAAGCTGGCGTTCCAGCAAGAATCTCTCGACCCTCTTGCGGACCCAACCGTCCAGATTTATAAATATTTTTTACTCTTAATTTCTCAAAAACTACTGAATGGATTTACACCAAATGAAAAAAAGCACAATCTGTGTGCCAAGCTCTGGCTTCCTGACAAATTTGGTGTAATTCCGTTCAGCAGTTTTTGCTGTAGCCCTGCCTAAAGAAGTCTATGGAAAATGCAAAGGGATTTTGCGTTTTGAGACCCCACTTTTTTCTCGGCCCCCGCTTGATGATCTCACTGAAATGTTCCATGCACAAACTAGTCAAAAAGTAGAACCTTTTGGGAAAGTTTCATGGAGATTCGTCAAACGGTGGCAAAATTATTAGCAACACAAAAACCTCTTTGGAACAGCTGACCTGACTATAACTACCTATTGGCGACCGTCCCCAGGTAATATACACACACACATAGGGAGCAGAAAACCTGCAAGGGAGGGAACTGAGAGCAAGAGGATCCAGGGACAGAGAGAATAAAAGCGAGACAGGGGGAAGGGGGAACAAGCGACCCTGCAAAGGAGGGTTTCAAGAGCAAGAAGAAAGAAAGACAAGGTAATCGCCAAATTCCCCAATTCGGAATGTTCAAACTCTAAAATCCCAGACTCTGAAGAACTCTGTGATTCCCTGGCAGACCCTTGCCTCTCTAAAGTAAAAGGTCTGGTAATCCACAGCTAGGCAAAAAACAAGGGGGCGGGAGCTCAACTCAAACACTGCCCAGGAGTCACACCGCACTTCTCAACAGAGACTATTTCCCTTTAAAGCTTTCTCTGCTGGTGGCATTTCAGACTCAGCTGCTGCCCAATGTCCAGCACACACATCCAAGGACATCTTCATCCAGCCAGACTGAACACTGGCCACCGCGTGGGAGCATGGACGAGCTTAAAGAGGCCCACATCATGCCTGCTATACTCTGCCCTGACCACGCTGTACCACTGGTAGAAAGCGGCACGCACTCGGCAGATTAAGATGTATCCTTCTCCATATACCCCTATTGAAGGTAACCCAGACTTTCTTCCAAGCATATTGGACAAGAAATTTCAACAATGGCATGGGGGCGCGGACCTCGCCCTTAAAGATTTGTATGTTGATGGGGTCCCCAAAAAAGGGGACCAATGTACAACCAATTTCTCTCTCCACGGCACTGGGTAACACAGCTTGTACACTGGCCCAGAAAAGAACATAACATTCGGGGTGGGACACACATCTAATGGAGGATGTCATGGGGGGAGGGGTGACAGGATGAAAGCGATCTCACGCATTTAATACATAACGTGTATTTGTAAAGCGTAAGTTCACCCAAAAGGGCATCTTTGCACTGAATAACAGATGTTTATTGTTACCAAGCTCAATGGTACTCATTTTATCGACCTCAGAAGGATGAAAGGCTGAGTGGACACTCGGGGTTTTGAACCTGTGACCATTAGGTCAAACCTAGGCCTCTACAGTGGACGCATTAGTCCACTAAGCCATCAGACCCAGCTCACAGGACACTGGAAACTCCTTTCGACATCACTAAGGTTATCTACATTGCACAGTGGTCACGGTACGTGGGCATGGACATAGAAGAGGGGGACTGGTGTTCTACATGGCAGAGAGCGGCCAAGACTTCCATCTGTACCCAATATAAAGAAAACATATATAAATTACTCCTACGCTGGTCTCTTACTCCTGCCCGATTGTCACACTCAGCGGGTGGGGTTAGGAAATGCCTGTTGGCGAGATTGTGGAGCTCGCGGAACGTATCTTCATATGTGGTGGGAGTGTCCTGTGAGAGATGATTTTTGGAAACAGGTGTTCCACCAAATCTCTGCAGTCTTGAATATTACGCTAAACCCCCAACCCCCTTAAGGCTTTCTTGGGGGCGCCAGACGAGGAGGGCCTTAGCCACTTAACCCTCCTTCAGTCCCATTAATCACACGCTGTTTCCTTGCTCCTAGATTAGTGGTTGCCTACTGGTGGAAGGGTCCAGAGGCCCCACCATGATTCTTTGGTGGGATAAGATTTGGGACCTATATGCCATAGAAAGTTTGACCACTACAGTGCGTGACACGAGACTCCATTTCGATAAAGTATGGACCCCTTTCTTGACATACGTAAAGGATAGATCTACACACCGGGTGCTGACACGCCCCCATGGCCTGATGGCTACAGAGGGCCTTGGTGGGCGCGAGGGAGGTGACACTGGCTGAAGTATGATGGGGAGCAGTGTGGTCCCTTGGTTGCATGTGGGGGGCCCCCCAACGTGGGTCCTCGGAGCTCTCTGAGTTTACACTGTACTCAAACGAGATGGTCGTTTATTTATCTGGGGCGAAGACTGGAGGGGCGTTAATGGGGGAGGGGTATTGGTACTGTTGATTGTTTGCATTACTAAAGCTTTTTGTGTTATCTTCCCTGGGACCATCACCGGGAACCGGTGCCTACTGTATTATTCGTTAGTTTCATCTTATATTTTCAGATGGATTCCAGTAAACAACAGAAAGATCGTCGCACAAGCCCTCGTCACCAGCTGCCTCGATTACGGAAACGCGCTCTACACTGGTATCTCCACCCAAGTCCTCAGAAGACTCTAGACAATACAGAACATGGCAGCCAGACTCATCCTGGACCTCCCCAAGCGTACCCACATCTCTCCTCACCTCAGAAACCTGCACTGGTTCCCTGTCCAGAAACAATGCCTGTTCAAGACAGTCACACACACCTACAAAGCCCTCCACAAACAAGGACCTTCCTACATCAACCACCAGCTGAACTTCCATCTTCCCTCGAGACACCTGCCCTCCACTTCACTCGTCCTCGCACATGTCACCCCTAGGAGTGACAGTGCTGCGCTTTAGAAATGATTGATCGATTGATTATATTAAGCTGACCACCAACTGTGGACATGTGATTGCTTTTGTACACTTCGGGCTTCTTTTATTGTTTTTTTCTTCAATTATAAAAAGATTTGATTTAAAAAAAAGACCCACATCAAACTGTTCTACATTAAAAAGAAGAGACAGAAACTGGGTAGATCGGAAATAGAGAGATCAGAAGAGGCACTATAGAGGGAAGGGAATACTAGTACCATAGAGGTGCATTTAGGGCCTTCCAACTAGACAGCGCATGCACTGTCTGTTGCGAGACGTACTGTTCACAACAGTGGGCTTAGTCCCCGCCTACTGTTTCCCATTTGTTTGCGTCATTGTCACTCATCTGTTTGCTTCTTACTAGTTTGCTTGTGTGGGCTTTCCTTGCTCTTCTTAAGTTCCTCCCTCCCTTGGAGCATGGACGTATTATATGTGCCCTTCCACTGCTCATTTTTTAGGTGCTACTTTTTTTCTTTTTGTTTAAGCACTTCACAAGAGTGCATGTGTTTTCAAGCTGTCTCCCTAATGTGCTTTTCTTACCCCCTTCTGCACTCCATGTTGCTCTCTCTAACAAATGTGCCTCTCCCCTGCCCACTCCCGTTGCTCGTTCACCCATTTACTTTTCCTCTTATCCACGCTCCACGGTCCTTCCCCCACCCCTGTTAGTTTGCCTCACTCGCCGTATGGGGCCTTAGTAATTAAGGGAATGGCTTAAAAACTCTGAACTGTAATCCTGCGCTTTACACAACATTCTGTCTGACCCGCATTTAGCTGCCTCTTTGTGAGTTCCTCTCATTGCATCCAAACATGTCCCACAACAATAAACACGTGCCCAAAACAAGCCAGACCTATTGGCTTCGTGCGCGCTTGTTAGCAGCTTGATATAAATGAATAACAATTATTTTGCTGTAAATAATCAGATATGGTGATGACAAACGGTAAATATGTGATCATCACTATGTGCATAATGGCGAGGCCAAGGACTGGATCAGCTTGTAATCTGAACACAGTTACGGCCCACTGTCTAACCCTGCCTTCAGCCTCTGCTCCAGAGCTCCCCACTGTGCCCCGTAATCAACACCCTCCCACAACCTAAACTCACCCAGGCCCCCACATGCCATTTAGCTCACATGTACCTCACCAGCTTTGGAAAACCCAAAAGCTCCGCCTTTTAAAACTTTGCCAATACTTAGTAAAGTCAACTACAATACTAAATTGCACTAAAGTAAAGATAGTTTACAAATATTACCAAATTCAAAGTCTTTACTTACACAAAATATGCAATGTATATACAGTAACATTTTGCTAATACCATTGGCAAAGCCAATAAGCCCCAAAGGTGAGACCTACAAGCTTTGCCAATGCTTGTTTATTTCGTCTTTAAATGGCTGAATCAGGCACTAGTCTGTCTCTGGGGCCACTATCGCATCAGGGAAGTAGGGAAGGCCGATATATGGATATACCCTGTAACACCTAAGACTCATTGAGAAATCTGTATGCGAATGGCGGCAGTAGAATCCGCAGGATGTGACAGCAGAAAGAATGCAAGCTGTATGACAACAACAGTTACAGCAGTGCCAGCAGGACTCAGAGTGACAGCAGTACAAACATCACTGACGACAACACAAGTGAAAATCAGTGGCGTGAAAGAGCGCGACAGCGCGCATGCCGACAGGGAGTATCACCCAGATGAGTGGTGTCATCACTCATATATTCAGTCCTTCATCTGCTCGCAGGCTCGTCTCACTGGGTTAAGCCTCCACTCCAGAGATCTGTCTGTAACCTAGAAACTAGCAATGCTTTAATGTTATGTGCTCTGTAAGGGATGAAAGCTGGCTCTAGTCTTCCTCCTTCAGCGACAGGAAGCTTGCACTGCGGCCGCCGTACGGGAGGAAGGATCCTTGTTTGGCGACTGCCATGCTGTACTTGTCTTGAAGAAGCAAAGCTTTCATTACTGCATTACAATTGCACTGATACCCAATATAAATCTGTCCTGTGAGAGGCGACTGCCCGAGCTGTACCCATTTGTATGAGGGAGGTACGCTTACACTGCGGCTTCCAAGATGTACCTGTTCTATGAAGAAGGGGTGTTTCCACTGCTGTTGCCCCTTTCTAATGAAGAAAGGATGCATAGAAGGTACAAGGAGTGCCCTTGCATTACATACTCTAGGAACCAGGGGCAGTTTCACAATATTTAATGTGCGATACCGAAACCTATAGCCCAAATGAAGGCGCCTGAGCCTGGGCAATATGCAGGTGCCGAAACATGTCAATGGCAAGCAGGGTCTATTGCTCGATACCCCTGTTTATAATCTTGTGGTAGGGAGGCACCATTAAAAACATTTATATGGTTCGAAAGTTAACAAAGGAAGGACATACATGTCGACATACAGGGCACATCCTCGTCAAAGAATCCGAAATTCAGGAGACTGTCCAGCCAGAGGACAGCAGCGCTCTCTGGTGCTTCCCACGGCAGTAGATGACGCCTCATCAACCTACGTGTACATGACAGTATGATAATTAGGGCTCTCGGCTTCATGGTATTTATTTGACATTTCAATCTGTATTTATCCATATTTATTTTGGGTTTTGTGAATAAATGAAGTTGAAACCAGTATATTTCCCCATTTATGCATCGATAAATGTGCATTCATGCTTGAACGCCTCATAGGTGTACAGTGATGGGAACACCCACAGATGATAAATCAATGCACATATATAAAAACATGAACATTAGAGTATCAAGGTTGTGCATATCTACTGCTGTTTAAGCCGCTTTACTAGAATTCCTTTCTTTTTTTAACCCCTTACCCGTCAATCCGCACAGTTATTGGCCAAGCAGTCATGACTGACAGCATATAGAATCACTTAAAAATTAATCTAATTTCCATTTTTATCCACGTTTAAAAATAAATACAGACAGAAAAATAAATGGTTTTCTGTCTGTATTTATCTGTAAAAATCAGTAAAAACGGATAACAGGGAGCCTTAATGATAATTCCATAAGCGTCTGGAGGGGTGTTGGGGTTCTTGTATGTTTAGGGCGGTCCTACAAATCTACTTTAAATCCTCTCACTCACTTTCGAGTGCGTGAGCTACCTGGCACGTACCTGGTCGGTGCCGCTCCTGCAGCCGACACCTGTCCCGTACACACTCTGTGTTAAGGAAGGATGTGCATTGTCAGTACTTGTTTCTAATGTTCCTGACGTAAATGGCAGAGTGAATCATCACAAACTATGTGAGCAGAGTTTACTTTTGGCTTTGCACGTGAAACAAGCAGTTCAAGAGGCAACACCTCACCTGTAACACAATCGGCCGACTCTTTTTTTTTTTTTTTAGCCAAGATCACTTTGCATGCTTAGACTTTTGAACCCATACCAAGTGCTAAAAGTAAAACTACAAGGCCCAAAACGAAACCAGCTGCAGCAAAACGGGATCACATTTCAATCTTAGAGACACTTGGCAGACCTGTAAAATGTTCTGCCTTTTTGCCTTGTAAGCCATCCAGGGTTAAATAGTCCAGTGGTTTAGAAGAGGGTGGACATGGCCTTTTAATTGCAGATGGGAGCATCCCACAGAAAGAGTGTAAAAACAGAAGGGCATGCTAAAAAGACACTAAATCTGAGAACAATGAAAGCAGCAGCAACAGAATGTGTCCGAAAAGACAGGTGACATAAGTCCAATGTGCTGGTGACCCTCTTCCAGAGCCCGGCCTCCACCTACAAGGTCGGTGTGCATGTGATGAAGCACATGGTGAAACTATATGCAGACAACAAGTATCAACCTCCTTCAGCAGGAACATGGTCTGCACCAATTCTACAAAAACAGTTGCCCATCGACTACAAATATCAAACAACATGAACATTCTCCCTGTCAATTTCCATATCATTTCATTTACACTAAAAACGATCCTTGACAAATTGTTTAATCCAATATTTCTGGCTTATGTTTGAGTAAACTTCTCCTAGTTTAGAAAAAAGCCCTTGAAAATTAAGACTCACCAATGCAAAGTTAAAAGATTCCAAAATCTTCGATCGTTATATTTCTTTCCTTCAAATCGATTTTGCTTCTCCCCCAGTAAATGGAGTTTATAGAGTAATAAACACAAAATGTTGCCAGACCTTGAATAGAATTACCATGAAGTTATGGTCTTATAGACTTTAAGTCCAGAAAGCTTTAATCTACGCGTTAGCTTAACGGGAGGCAAACACCAGCACTGAATCAGTTTGTTGCCGAACATGGCGCCATACTGACCGCGCCTTTATACTGCATAGACTCCCGCCCAAGTCTCACCATGCGCTGTGACACAAACGTAGGGATCCACCATTTCCCTTCAACCATTGCAATGGAAGAAATATTTTAATCTCTTGGCCTGACTCCCAATAAATAATCACTTTAATTTATCCAATGCAGGGAACAGTCGCTGTTTTGTTGAAAACACTAGACGAACTGAATAATAATGAAAAATAAAAAATAAAAACATTCTTTTTCCATTTGAAAAAGCATTTACAAGAAGTAAAAAACTCCCCCTCCCCCCCCACATAGACTCAAACCCACTATCTCGTCACTGGAAGTCATCTGTACATGCCCAAATACTAGTTTCTAAGACTTTAATTACGATACTGCTTCTGAGTTGCAAAAACTCATTCCCGCGCCCATTTCAATTTGTCACAGTCCAATAATATAAACTCACATCATAACAAAGTAAACAGTTCCCTGTCAATATTCAAACCCTTTGGTACTGTTTTAAGTTTATCAATCCAAAAGGTTTCCCTCATTCTCAATACAAGTTCTAAGTCTACTCCTCTCAATTTGGGTTTTATTTGTTCAATTCCTATAAACTTGACAAATATTTCTGTACCAGGGTATGTTTCTCCTTCAAATGGGCCAGAATCGGATACCTTACATCCTCATAGTTAATGGCTCTCAAGTGCTCCCTCGAACGTTCCTTCAAGTGTCTTATTGTAGAGCCAACATACTTCAAAGCACAGCTGCATAAATGCATGATTTGATGTTACAGTTACTAAAACCTTTCATACCATACGTCTTCCTATCGTCACTGTCAGAGAATGTTTTGGTACCATCTATAACATACTTACAACAATTACATGAACCACACTTCGGGCATCCAGCAAGCAGAGTTGGAAACCATTGATTATCTCCTCATGTTTCCTTAATCCGATCTTTATATTTGGGTGTATTACTGGGACTCCGAATTGACTTTAGGTTAGGAGCCCCTGTGTATGTGATACGTCTTGTCTGTTATAATTGTACTCAAATCTTGATCAAGTTTTAAAAGCGGCCATATTTTGCTATGCTCTTAAAAACAAATTGTCCATACTAAACATTGTTATGAACCTTATCTTCTCTTTATGTTGTTCCCTCTCAAATGTTCTCCTCGTCATAAGTAAATCTGATCTCGCTAAACCATTGGCTCTATTTTTAGCCCTTTCCACTATTTTAAATTTGTATCCTCTTTCAAGCATTCTATTAACTATGATACCTTCCTCATTCCTGTACTCTGACTCAAGACTAGAATTCTGCTTTGCATGAAGAAATTTCCCAAATGGAATGTTATTGTTCTGTTTCCGAACATATGCTGAATCTGCATGCAAAATCATATTCACTGATGTAGGCTTCCTATACATGCATGCCAATAGCAGATTATCCTCCACATATAATTCAATTTCTAAAAACACAATTCTTTCCTTATGCGATTCCAAACTTAACTTAACATTAAACTCATTTTCATTCAGATATACATGATACTTTTGAAGTTCATCAAAGGTTCCCTTCCAAATCATTAAAATGTCATCTATATACCTGCCCCAATAAACAACCCTGTTTGGGAGATACATGAGCATGCTCCCTCTCATACAAACCCATAAAAAGGTTAGCATAGGAGGGAGCAAACCTGGACCCCATCGCTGTCCTGTGTTTCCGATGAAAGAGCACATTTCCATGCAAAAAAATTAATTATTTTCCAAAACAAATGCAGACATCTCCAAAAGCATCTTAGAGTGTTGTAAGTAACTCACTGATTTAGCATATTAAAAAGCCTTCACTGCTTCCAAACCTTTGCTGTGGTTAATGCTGGTATACAAACTCGTAACATCCATAGTGATCAAGAGATAGTCACTTTCCCATGGAATTTCAGTAATTTGATTCAGAAATTCTTTTGTGCCACAAATTTAAGTTGGGAGTGTTGCAACCAAAGGAGCTAGAATATGTCTATATATTCTGACACTCTTTCGGTATGGGACCCAATCCCTGAAACAATGGGTGGTTCAGGTGGAATTTTAGGAAGAAAATAGATAATGGGTATTAGTTACCCACAACACTCTAACATATTTCTGGAGTTAGGGTTCGAAGCATCAAGGTTCACGTCCTTGAGTTTGTACTGTCCTTGTAGGTTTGTACTGTATCTTATTTGTTGTTCTTGACAAACAATACCAATTGTATCTTGGTTGGATTTAATTTCCGGTGAACATCCATGTCTGGATGATGTGCAAGCACTGTTTGAGGCATTGGATGTCTGAAGCAGAGGAGACTTTTAGGTAGAGTTGTCTATCATTAGCATATTGGTGAATCTTGATGCCGTTATCTGTGAGTAGAGCACCAAGCAACTCCGTGTAGAGCAGGCTTCACCTACAAGTAGCTCTCCAGCTACCTGTAAGTAGCACTCCTGTGTGCAGCCCATGAACTTAATTAGAAGTTTTTGCTTGGTTGAGATATATATATTATAAATATATATTGAGAAGCATGTATTTAAAATTAGTTTGTGTGTAGTTACAGAATTCATAGGCTGATGTTTGGAGAAAACCGGTTACATTTCCAAAATACATTTAAAGATGATATTTGAGTGATACAAATCAAATAGTGTTGCAGAGACTATTACTATTATTATTATTTACATGGTGCAAGGGGTATTGCAGGTATGGCTGATATGCATTACCCATGCAAATGCATTCCACATTGACAATCCATTTTATACAATACTGCTGACAACCGTGCCTGATCACGGAGGTGATCATTGTTTGTAATCTTGCAAGTGGTGGCCACTAATGTAATCTTATCTGATGTAGTTCCTGCTACAACTCTAGTAATAGTAGCTCGGGAGGATGTTCTTTGAACATGAGTAGCTCTTATAACAGAAAAGGTTGGAGACTCCTGGTGTAGAGGTTGAAGATGGCAGGGGACAGTATAGAACCCTGGGGGACGCCCCAGGTGATGGGAATCTTTTGTGACCTTGGGGTGCCCAAGTGAACAAAGTGCTGTCAGTTGGAAAGGTAGGAGGAGAACCAGTGAAGGGGATTGCTGGTGAATCCTATTCGCGACTCAAGTGTGTGCATGAAGGTGGGATGGCCAGCTATGTCGAAAGCAACTGAGAGGTCCAGCAATATCAGGAGACATGGGTCATCTTCATCTGTTTAGAAGACAACAACAGGCCGGCGTGACCCCAAACGAGGGGCACAGACACAAGGCCGAAACATGTCGATCACCCAGCAGTAAGGAGGGGTGTAAGGAGCACATTACATCTCCCAATCACCACCATCCTTCATGTTTTTAACCCTGGCCGCAGGGTCCAGGACTAAAGTTATAGGCACAGCGGCACCTCCGAGCTAGTTTTAATCCACATCACACTGCACTTTCACTTCCGGCGTTCCCAGTCACTTTTTGCATTGTTTCTCTTTTGTGTTGTATTGTCTTCCCCTACCCTATTGCTCCACCCCAGGCGTTGGCTGCGCCGGGGTGTACAGAAGCAGCCCTATGATGAAGCATGTCACACTATTTGTGTGAGTGAGGGCAGTATTAAGACACACAGCACGTGCCACCACGAGAAACAGGTATTTTATTGCTCCCTACTCCTTCTGGTGTGGAAAGTATTGACTGGGGGTTCGGAGTAGGTGAGCCTGTGACCCTCACCCCTCCCTTTTTGTGTGGAATAATGGTACCACTATCCAGCAGAAATAAATTGAAACTACAAATGGAAAGGCGCTCCCGGAAAAAATTGCAGTAGGTAGAAATCCAATATATGTTGCAAAATATGTGCTTTTTTCCTTTAAATCCATATATCTATATTTCTAGTTTGTACAAAGGACATCCAGCAAAAAAACATCCAGCCAACGCGTTTTGTTCATGAACTACTGAGATCTAAGAGTTCAGTAGTCACAGAATACTGTCATAATGATAGCAAACCTCATAGATTTCACCTGTGCACAAAATTAAGTCTTAAAATTAGATATAAGACCTGTTTGTCCATTTCATGGGGATAAACACATAATGTATGAGATCACTCTGTAGTTAGGAACAGGTTTACGTAAATGAATCCGTATTATGATAATTGGGGACTCATTAACCCGATACGGTTCATTGAAACATTCCTTTGCAATATGCCGAAGTACTGTATCCCTCTGCTAGAGTTACTAAACACCTGGCATTGGCAGTTGTTAGTTAACTAACAAGTACTTACAAGTTTGAGTCTACACTGCATTACCTGTTCCTCTTGGTGCATAGGCAGGTAATGACTGTGTAATGTGATGCAATCTATTATTTGTCTTTGTTATAATCTTTTTTGACAGTATTGAGTCTTGCTCTCAAGCATTATGTTGGATTGTTTCTGTGTCTTTTTTGTTGCATTTTATGCTTTGATATATGTATTATATGTTAGTTCATTCAGTCTATGTTACGTTTTCTCTTCTGTATGTGCACATAGTGTAACATTGTCCTAAAAATGTGCCAGGTAAAAGAGTCTTATTCGTGTTTTTTGTATGTTACTTACAGCCCTGATGAAGTTCAAAAAAGTTGCTTTAACGAAACACGTTGGCTGGATATGCTTTGTGGCTGGATGTCCTTTGTACAAACAAGAAAAATACACATATATATCGATATAGAGTAAAGAAGGAATAAAACACATTTTGCAATATATTGGATTTCTAGGGACTGCATTTTTTTCCGGGTGCACCTTTCCATTTGTACTTTCTTGTCATCTTGATCTCTGGTCAAGAGGGGACAGTCTACACTGTACAGGCTAGCAGTTTCCATGATGTAGGTGCATCTGAAGCCAGACCGGTAGTCGTGCAGGAGATGGTTGGCATTGATGTTATCTTGGGATTGAACGCAGACTGTGTTTTCAATGATCTTGGGAACGAATGCTAGGTGGGTGATGGGCCAGTAGTTGACGAGGTCATTGGGATTTTGCATAGATTTCTATAAGAGTGGAGGACCTGGCCTGTCTTGAAAGCTCCTGTGAAGATTTTTTTTTTTTTTTTTTTAGAGTTTTATATAGTGCAAACTAGACCCGGGACATCGGGTATCAGAGCGCTTTACATGAGCACCAGTTTCGTTACAGAAGGACACATTCATTTTTGTTAGGCACAGGGAGATTACATGATTTGCCCAGAATCACAGGATGTTGAGCGTCGTTGCCGAGACTCGAACCCGGTTCCCCAGCTTGGAGGTCGACCGCTCTAGCCGTAAGGCTACATCCTCTCCTCAGATGTGCTGAGTGAGGGAGACACTGACAATGGAGTGTGGTGAGCATCCCCAGAGAGAGCTTTGATGAAGGACAATGGTAAGACGTATTCATAGGAAGTGGCTTTGTGGGAGTTGAGTATGTCGGCAAGATCTGGGGAGATAGGGCTTTGAAGGTGACCAATGCGGGATCCTATGCCATCTACAAGAACTGCTATCAGCTGCAATTTTACCCCCCTTCAATTCATTAAGCTCTGTTAAAGTGTGCTTTAAAAACTGATAATTAGACAATAAAATACAGACAACGTGCTGCATTAAAACACACCAACCCTGTATCACAAGTCACAACTTGTTGCTTCACTTCAGACCAAAGAACGTATCCAGATACAACCTATTGCATGATATCACACAAAAGAGCATCACACAGTCAGACACACCTTGCTTCATGTAACCCCCTCCCCCGCCCCACAAAGAACACATCAGTGCATAACCTACTGTCTTAAACTGAAGCAAAAACCATGACCCGGACAACCGTGATGCAGAACACCCCACACAAAGAACATGTCCAGACACAACCTGCTGCATTAAATCACACCAGAGACCATCATCACTCAGATAAAAATGCTGCACGACAGCACACCAAAGACCATATAATCCAGACACAACCTGCTGTAGGTAAGGCACACTAAAGAGCGCCACACAGACAATACCTGCATGACAGCGCATCAAAGAGCCAACCCTGAGGCAATCTGCTGCGTTTAATCACACCAGAACCATCACACAGTGGCAGATCGCTGTATTACATCACAACTGAGGACATCGCTGGCAACCCACTGCTTGATTCCAGAGACCACCCCAAAGTCTCAACTGAGTGCACCTAACGACCCAAAGAACACATCCGTTAACAAGGCACTGCATTAAATCACACCAGAGACCACTACCCAGATAAACCGTGCATGTCATTTACCTAAATGCAACCTGCTGCATGACACTGCAACCAAGAACATTCAGACAAACCCCGCTGCACGGTGTCACAACAATCAATCACCGGATAAACTCCGGTGCACGGTGCCACAACAGAGAACATACCCTGATAAATCCAACTGCACAGTGCCACACAAACAACACCCGGCTAAATCCCGCTGCACGGTGCCACCACAAACAACACCCGGATAAATCCCGCTGCACGGTGCCACCACAGACAACACCCGGATAAATTCCGCTGCATGGTGCCACCACAAACACCCGGATAAATCCCGCTGCACGGTGCCACAACAAAACACCCAGATAAATCCCGCTGCATGGTGCCACCACAAACACCCAGATAAATCCCGCTGCACGGTGCCACCACAAACACCCAGATAAATCCCGCTGCACGGTGCCACCACAAACAACACCCGGATAAATCCCGCTGCACGGTGCCACCACCACCGGACTGGCCGTAGCGGGCACCGGGCATTTCCCCGGTGGGCCGCCAGGGTGGGGGCCAGTTTTGGGCCCTGGGGGGCCGTTTTTGCAATATCGGCCCCTGTAACAAAATCGGCCGAAACCGGCCCTGGCAAACAGCTGGGCCGCTCCCCTAACCCTCCGGGGGGGGGGGGGCCAGCCGAGCACTTTGCCAGGGCCGGTTTTGGTTCCCAGTCCGGTCTTGGCCACCACAAACACCCGGATAAATCCCGCTGCACGGCGCCACCACAAACAACACAACAAGAACAGCCTGCTACACAACAGATAAAATATGTCAACAGACATTTTCCCCACACACAGCACCACAAGAAAGAACATGCTGTGACTCAAAATCTACTCCATGAAGACACATGGCACACAGGATAAAGTGGGCAGCATGGCATGGGTCATTCATGGGTAGAAACGGGGCGCCCTACCGCCCTCCGGGCTCAGCGCCCCGGCCCTGCAGTATCCTGATCAAAGAGGGCCGAGTGGGCTCAGTCAGCCAACACGCCAGAAACCAGTCCGACTTGTGAAACACCCCTGCGGTCACACTACAGCCCAGCTGGGTTGTGTCGTACGATAGGTGATTTTCCAGTTGTGCGGGTGGTGCTGGAGCGCGTGCACACACTGGTGGTGAATCACACAACACGGGAACTTGCAAGAAAGATAGGGCGCGAAAGGGTTAACACAAACTTTGCTTCAACCAGCGCGGGTTAGCGGCGCAATGAACAAGGGGTTTTACAGAAAAAAATGGCGATATCCACAACATGCCAGCAAGCCCCAGACAAGGAAGCGTCTCCCTCCCCGCAGCAAGTGGGGGAAGGGGGTACTCACCTGCCAGGAGGCGGAGAGGCACAGATGGAGGGAGGGATTGTGTGTGGTGTGGCTGGCTGGGTGTGCGCTGGGTGCAGGGACGCACCTACTCTGTGTGGGGTGACTGGGGGCGCATGTGGTGGGAGGCGTGAAGTGTGTTACGTGTGTTGTGTATTACCTGTATCTAACTGTGGTGTGTGCGTTTTCTGTGTAGGTGTGGTGTGTGTTATATATATTGGTGCTGGGTGCAGGGGTTGAGTCTGTGCTCTATGTGAAGTTGTGTGTTTTGACTAGGTGTACGTTACGTGTAGGTGTGATGCGTTTGTCATGTGTGATGTCTTCTTGCGTGGGTTTGATGTGCGTGTTATGGCAGCAGGCAGGGATGTTTTGCACTACGTGTACAGGTGCACACGGGTGGTTTGTTAGTTATGCGTCTACTACCATTGGTGTGTATTTTGTGTGTAAGTGCGGTGTACGTTTGTGCGTGCGGGTGTGCACAACGTGCGCAGTGTGTGGGTGGGTGTATGCGGTGCGTGCGTGTGTCCACACAACCCAGACAGTGCCAAGGCTAATCGCTTCTGGGTTCCGGAGTAGCGTCCTACTCGCCGAAAAGCGCTTCGACGCCTCGTCAGGGGAAGTAAGCGCTATGTAAATATATATTTTTAAAAGCCCCGGTTCCCTCCTGCTCCGCCCCACAATGCCCCTGCTTGCCTTCATGCTGGCTGCACCCCTCCCACCGGTGTCAGCGTGCTCTGCCCGGCTGCGCCCTCGGACGCAAGGTGTGCCTGGGGCCACCCCGCCCCTCTCACATGCACATCTGGTGGGGGGAGCCAGGGGGCCACCAGCAGCCACGGGAGTGCCACCCTTGCCCACAGCCCCCCGCTCACCTGTGTGGGTCCGTGCCGCGTCACCTTGGCAACCCTCTGCTCTGCGCAGCCTGGAGTGGCGCAGGGTGGAGGACCAGCCGCCGCTCCTCGTTCCTTCCACCCTCTGCCCACCCTGCCCTGACCCCCGGGCAGCCGCCACCAGGCCAGTCCCGCCCGGGCTGTGGCAGCAGACGCTCAGCTGGGCGCACACGCCCTCCTCCTCCAGGAATGCACTGATTCACATCTCCACACCTCCAGCCCACAGACTAGAAAATGTGTTTAGCCAAGCACCCTGGGCTCCTGCGATCCGCAGGTGGGGCGAGTTAACCCTTGCAGGGGCGGGCCGAGGCGTGGGAAGCACCGGCTGCACTGCTCCATCAGCATCCCTTCCTGCCACTCCCTCACACGGGACAGCACTGGCACCCCCGGGGGACCGACTTTAAAAACCAAAAACAGGGACGTTTCACCTCGGCGGAGGGGCACACAGCGCTCACCTACACACAAAACACACACGAGGCACTGAGGGAATAAACTGAATGTCACTTTTACACAGACTAGCATATGTGCTAGTAAGACTGATTTCTGAAAAGGCTGATAAGTAATACTGCACTGGAACACATAAAAGCCTGCCCCCCTCTGTGTTCAGTCGACCCCCCCTAATAAACGGGACATGCGTAAAATCTACCTGGACACGATGAGAAATAGGGACAGGCTTGGACAAAGCCTGCTCACCATAGGCACCCCCACCCTCACTGCCCAGGAAGCCTCTGGTACCCATTGTGCATTTGAACGCCTGGCACCACTGCCAGCCCCCACCCTGAATGAACACGTCCCATTACCCCCTCTGCGTTGAAAGGACACAGCCTCCCCCTTTTCATGGAATGCACTTAGCACCGGGTACAAGTCCTAAGGAAGCATTTGCAATGCAATAGGTCGAACATTTGTTAAAGTTAGAGCTGTTGGCGTTGAAAATAATATTCTTTACGTTTGTTTTTTTATTTGCAGTGGAGTTATTATATTTGCATAGCACTATTGCCAATGGAATAAAAAAGCAAAAGTAAAAAACATTGTCATCTTCAAAGCCAACAGCTCTAAATTTTACAAATGTGAGACCTATTGTATTGGAAATGCAATCGGTCTCGCATTTGTTGGAGTTGGAGTTATTGGCATTATAAATGCCAATGATTTTTACCTAGCCCTGTTGCAGGGTGCAGTACCATATGTGGCCAAAAGAGGTCCCATGGGACCTCTTTTGGTCACATATGGTACTGCACCCTGCAGAAGATATGGTAAATGTACCCGACCCATAATGCATTGCATGCAAGACAGTACCACAAGTATGTTCAAATAGCTATGTCCATATATACAATTAGTAGCTTTGAAATGTGACAAAATAATTATATTAATTCCGGATTTTGTTGTACTCTGTGTGGAGCTGATGAAGGGAAATTTATAGAAGGACTCATATAAATGTGAGATGTGTTAGTGAGTAAAGTAACCATTGGCAACCTTGCTTAGGACCAAGCTTGTGTCCTGCCTGAAGCCCTTTAAGGGAATAGAGCTCTCACCGACTGTAATTATCTGAGACTGTAATTAAAACCTAGGGAGGTGCAACACATGTAACAGGGGGTGTCCTCATGGGAGGTTACAAGAAGAGACAAGGCGGTAGTGAGGGACTACTAAGTCTATTGACCAACGAAAGCCACCATTTACAAAGGGCAGGGACAGGAGCCAATTAAAAAGATGGACGGAAAGTGGGCGGACCTTTATGCCCATAACCTGAATACAGCATGTCTCGAAGAGACAGCGCAAGTGCTGCCTAAGCGAGACCAAAAAAGAGAAGCGGGGGGCTAACCAACTTTGACAGTATACAAGTGATATCATAGCGCCTGACATCACAGCATGTGACATCACAGCGCATGACATTGAAAGTGACATCACAGGCAGTGGCATTACAACCAATAACCTCAAAGGGAATGACATCACAAGTGACATCAGATGTTAAGACCTCATACATATGTTTCGCAGGTCTTGAGCGCATTCCAAGATTTAACAAATGAGATTTTGCGTCAGGGTTGTGCCATAAAAAAAGTCATTTATACATTTATTCTTTATAAGCTCTGCCACAAACAAACTGACACAAGGAGAAACATGACAATAATTCAGTTCTGAAAAATTGGTTGCAAAGTCTGCATTTTAAAATATCTTATGGGGTTGAGGGACCTGCTGTAGAGAACTTAGTGTGCCCCATAAATCTCAGGGAATAATAAAATTGATAACATAACTTTGGTAGTTAATGCATTTGCTGGAGAGTTCTGTGTCTTGTGTAATCCCAGTTTTGAATCAAAGTAGCATAGAGGGTTAATGCGTTTCCTGTAAAGCGCATCATGTAACATGCAGATGACAGTTTTTAGGTCGAGCTTAGACAGCGCTTGAGCTGTCTCGCCAAGACATGTTGTATATATTTTGTGAGCTTACAGCCCGCCCATTGCTTTTCGTTTGTTTATTTCAGTGTCCTTTAAAAAATCCTTGCTTCCAAGTGGTTAATCTTTCCTATTGGTCCCTCCTTTTCGTCGGTTGTTCACTCCCATAGAGCAGCCCCCCATTACTTGTAACCTGCCACTTGCCCCATTTTAGTTACTGGCTCAGGAACAATTTTTTTAATTCTGAAAGAGCACTTCACACAAGTGTTTGTGTTTTGTTTCCCTTAATAAGCGCAACACCTACTTCACCGCCACGGCATTGCATCTTCCAGCATGGCAGCCGCTTCGGGAGGCCACACGCCTTTCTTTTTTTCTGAACAGTGCCCGCTTGTTGTAAATTGTACGCTAAAGCCAATAAATATGCACGTCTCTATTGGCTCCTGTTGCATTCTACTTGGTTTGATCTCCCGTGTATATTTTTTAACAACTCATTTGCGTCATGTGGTGTTGGTTTTGTTTTGGGCTTCTTCTGGCAATGCAAGCGTGTCTCAGGCTTGTTTTTTTTAATTCTGAAGGACCACTTCAGACAAGTATTCGTGTTTCGTGTTTCAGGGCAGCACCCACTTCAAAGCCGCAGCGCTTCATTTTTCAGCATTGCAGCCGCTTCGGGAATGCAAGAGTGTCTTGGGCTTGTTTTTAAAGGACATAGCGCTTGTTTCGTACATCAGACATGGCAATCCTACCCTTGCGGCTGAGCCTGAGTCATGTCCACTGCCGCGTCAATCAGCATCACCCACAGAGCTCCGCAGGGGCACCCGCACCGGCCACCATAACCAACTGAGGGGGTACCTCTCCAGCTTGTAAGGTCGCAATGTTTGGAACATTGTCGCCTGGGTAACCCATTTCAAACCACCCTTCCCAGAGAACCACCATTTTGAGGGTGCTTTACCGTTCATCTAAACGGTTCAGGATTAACCAACTCCAGTGAAAGAGGACTGGTGCCATGAGTTCGCATGGCATCACCGCTCCTGTTTCCAGAGAGTTTATGTAAAGTATAGGCTTTAATGGCTGCAGAGTGTTCTGTGGGGTGTGTGCATGCACTGCCCCACCCACAGCTCCCCCAGGGTCCCCTTTGGGACAAGCCACTCCATAGCACTACACCCTATTCAATTTAGAACACTTCACGCCATGCCCCTAAACACCAATAACTTTTAGCCATACTGAATAGCAGCCACACTAGTGTACAACATAACTAAAACATATTGGCAAAGTAATAGGCGAGACCTACTGGCTATGCCAATGCTTGTTTTTTTATGTAGATAGGTAAGTGAGCTACTGCTTTTAACACAGAGATCCTTTTGCTACTTGCAGTTCACAAATGTAATCCTTCTAAAATAGCAAAGTGAGATATGAAGGACATGTGACTCCAACACCTTGTAACCCTCACTGTCCTATGTGACACATTCTGTACATGGATTTCCCATTTATATGATTTATTGGCAATGTATATAATGTGTATGTTATTTTAATTAGTTCAATGGAAGCAAAACAAGACTACAACCCCCATAATGCATTAGGACATCACAGTGTTTGTACTGATCTGGAGGGAGTTTATTCTCCTAATGGAAGGCCATGACACCCACCACTACTTGGAAAGTCCCTGCACATCTCTCTGCAAGAGAAGGTCCTGGCGCTCTCCTTCCCTTGTAAGAGAAGGCCCTGACGCCCCCCTTGCATTGGGAAGATGCTGAATAGCCATTGCAGAGGAAGGCCCTAGACTCTCCCCCACTGCATAGGATGACCCTTGATCCTCCTCCGTCCTATCCTGACTGGGAAGTCCTTAGACCCCCGCTGCACGGGTCAATTTTCTAATAGATTCAGATCAATGTCTACATCAAACCCCCTTCCAGAACTCATCAATTCTTTCAGCCTTACACCCTACAACTACACTGATGATACCCACAGTGACCTCAAACTAAACACCTCAAAAACAGAAATCCTAACTGTCAGCAAACTGACAAGCTACAGCCAGCTGGGAAAATAGCCTGAAAAACTAGGAATGTTACTGACAACCTCTTCCGAGGTATGGAACTTGGGAACAATCCTCGATTCATCCTGCTCCAAGACCGCTCAAGATGATCAATTGACCAAATCCACATTAATCACCATGAATACACATCAAAGCATCATCTGGGATCCTGCAGAAGGACCTGCCTACCACCTCACTTGTCTTATGTCTGACTATGCAAATAGACTATACCATGGAGTATTACGACTCCAAAGAAATCAAAATGTAGCAGCAAGACAACTGCTGTACCTGAAGTGATGTGAAACCATATCTCCATGGCTCTGAAGGCTCGCCACTGGATGCCTGTTGTAAAAAGATCTACTTTCACACTTCTATGCATAACGCACAAGGCAAAAAATGGAAAAGGACCAATATTTTTACAGATGAAAATCAAAAAATACTACCAGAAAAAAAACTCTACTCTACACGCTGGCCCACTAGTAACTGTTTCACCATATAGAAAGAAAACTGTCAGTGGTACGTGGTTCTCTGACCAACGCCAAACTAGGGAATTCACTCCCAGCAATGATACGGGCTACGTAGAGCACCTGGAGTCCAGAAGGATGCTGAGAATGTGACTATTTCCAACTTGTACCTGGATTACAATATAGAGAAAGGGTCTCACTATCAACAGGAAGGGGCCTTACACATTGAGAAACTCACCATGACCTAAAATTTACCAGAACACCACCTCTAACATATCAACAAAGTTGGCATAACATGTTAAATCTGGAAGCGAGAATAAAGTCCAGTTTCTAGCACGTGCATCTACGGAGACCTGGACAGCACTAAGGAAATCCCGACAACTTTCAGCACTCACATAACTTGTACGATACTACTCGATTTCTTGTCCTCTTCTTGCACTACTTGTACTCTGCGGCATGACGTAGAACGTGAGCCATCACCAAACCATGCATGATGCGCCCAACAGGGCTATTTCATACTCCTTTATCCGGAATCCTTCTCAGTTCCTGCCTCCTTCTGACCTAGGCTGCTTGTCCTTCCAAACTAAACCCTCCTGAGCTCCTGCCCCTAGGCTCGCCGACCCCGCCTGTATACACATGATCCAAATACGTATGACTGTATTATCGAACAACCAAAACACTGTCCTGGGGCAACCTAAGAACAGTGCAATCCACGTTATATAACTTTTAATCAAAGTGACACAATTAGCAATATAAATCGAAACATAATTAAAGCATCAGAACCAAATCAACAATTAGCAGTTAGCTTTCCTCCAGACTAGAAATTGTACCTAATCGGTATACCATCTTTACTAATGTTGTATAACATACAACTAATTGCAACACTTACAACTACACTCCTACCAAAATCTCGTCTCCGCAGAGTAGGGTGCTACCCCCCTGCAAATCACTTCAACGCCTCATCAGGGACAGTGAGTTCTATATAGATCCCAATACAATACATGCAAAGGTGCTGAATTCCCGCCCTCCCCATCTACAAGGCTCCCCAATTGGCCCCAGAAGTGCTGGGGTAACAATGTACACCAAATATCCTATATTCAGGCCTGAACTTTTATTTACCCATCCCATGCATTCTGGAGTTGTTGTCTTCACCATTTCACAGTCGTATAGTAAAGGAGGTGACAATTGATTCCACTATGACTTTGGGGTTTTCAAAAGATGGGTCTGTACGTGTGTCCCAGTAACTCCAAGCTTAACTAACTGGGTTTCTGGCACCTGCAGACAGTGGGTGTTTGGGGTTAGGGTTGGCAGAGAGATTTCATCTTCAACTGTGCCAGGCGTGTTTTAAAATACAGGCCTAGTCCCCCCTAAATGTTGGCTATAATGGGTCAATTTCAAGATACTGGTCTCTTTGTCTTCCCAGTAGGCTCAAGAGCTGACCTGGATCCACAAAGGTTTGGGACATCGTGAGATAAGAGCATACACCGGATTCCATACTAAAGTGGTTATTCAAAGAGGGTGAACTTTACTCTCCCTTTTTCCCCCAAAACGTCAACAGGAACCAAACCAGCTCAGCTATCCAGAACTCCACAAAATCTCCACAAGAATGAAAATCACTTTTTGTTTTTTTACTTCCCCAGTAGTCCTTTTTCCATTAAAATTCAAAAATAAGGGGTCTTTTCCGACAAAGCATAAGACGAGAAGCGTAGTTTTGCGTCTGACGTTTACTTACCATATCAGTAAAGAGGACCATGAAAATACCTGGCGCTAGCATCGATACATCCAGAAGACTTCTGCTAGGAAGACAGACATCTCTGGGGGCAGCAATGACGAGGTCCACAGAGGATACACAGGTAGAGGACAAGCTTTTAGGAAAATTGCTTCCTCAAGGATCCGGAGGCGAATAGTCAGTAAATGTTACTCGTACAGACCTTTGAAGGGAAGGCGTAGAGCATGGAAGGAGGATCAGTCCAGTGCCAAAGTGGAGGGATATTGAAAAGATGTGAGGATGGAGACCAAGGGCACCGCAGCAGGACCATCGTCACTGAGGTGTGAAGACAAAGCTACATTTGATGCAACCATCTTTGGACCTTCATAAGGAAGTCCATGAGTCGCTGACGATGACCAAGCTCATTGAGAACTCTAATGTGTCTATGGGTATTATTGGCTCCCGTGTGGAAGCCCAGGGTATGGATGCTGAAGATATTAAAGACATTGCAAAGTGGTAAAGTGGTCCCTGGTGGGACTCTACAAAAGATGGCAGTAGAGTTAGAGAGGTAGGAAGACAACTTGACTTGGCAGGTGAATCATCGGAGGACAGTTCCTTCACTCTGCAGGAAGATGAAAGCCTGCTGAACAGTACGGCGCAGTCAACGATGCCCAAGGCCAATGAAGGGTCAAGGCAGACTAGAGCAGAGCGACATTGCGTATAGTTGGCTTCTTACCAATAGGCTGGGTGTTTCCAAGCACTCCTTGTATTTACAGCTATAGAAGGTAAGAGACCGTCCCGCAGTCACATACTTTGGTCTACTCCGTTACATGACAAAGACTCTGGTCTCCCAGTTGTAAAGTTAACCCTTTCCTCCTCGGAGATCTTGGACCCCACGTTCGGAGCACGAGGTGGGCCCTTGGTAGGTATCTCTATGGCTGGGGCAGTCACTCTTCACTACGTGTACTTCACAAACACTCAGTTTGTAAGTTTCACAGCTTGTGCGCGGCTTACCTCACCCTTGAATGACGAGTGTCCTACGTTGGTCCACAAAGGCATGCCCCATGCCAGATTTTTAGAATAATGACTATCTGTAATCAATCTACATGATCTATCTATGTGGATATCTTGAAAATCAATATAGATCTGAACCTTGGAACCTGTGCTGAACTCCCCTACGCTTCACAGCATACCTTATTGTGTTGTATTTTTTGTCAGATTTGGGAGTAGCGCCTTGATGCCTGCAGGGATGCGACAAGCGCGTCGATGCGGTCCACAGGCATGGTTCTGGTGATTGGGGTTGCGGGGATCCACTGGTATGCTGGCCAGTTCCTAAAATGAGACCAGGCTTGCATCTTGACGTCACGCCTCAATGTCTTCCTCGTTCGCTCCCCACCCTTTCCACCCCGGGACACTGACTCACCTTTAAATCACGTGCTTTCAATGTCGCCCACTGTGCGCCATAAAAACAGCAGAGGAGCTGTAAATGCTTGGAGCTGCGAGATAGGGAGCAGAGAGAAAGGACCTCCCTCCTCACACCTCGTCCACAGGATGAGTGAGGGTCCCAGGATGAATGAGGAGGGAGCTCCTTTCCTCCCACCTCACCCCTCGGCCCCAGGACGAGGGAGGAGAAAGCTTCTTCCTTCCCACCTCAGCCCCAGGACGAGGGAGGGTGGAGCTCCTTCCTTCCCACCTCCCCCCCCGGCCCCAGGATGAGTGAGGGTGGAGCTCCTTCCTTCCCACCTCACCCCTCGGCCCCAGGATGAGGCAGGAGGGAGCTCCTTCCTTCCCACCTCACCCCTCGGCCCCAGGAAGAGGAGGGAGCTCCTTCCTTCCCACCTCACCCCTCAGCCCCTGGATGAGGGAGGAGGGAGCTCCTTTCCTCCCACCTCACCCCTCGGCCCCAGGATGAGGGAGGGTGGAGCTCCTTCCTTCCCACCTCCCCCCCCCCCCGGCCCCAGGATGAGTGAGGAGGGAGCTCCTTTCCTCCCACCTCACCCCAGGACGAGGGAGGGTGGAGCTCCTTCCTTCCCACCTCACCCCTTGGCCCCAGGATGAGGGAGGGTGGAGCTACATCCTTCCCACCTCACCCCTCGGCCCCAGGATGAATGAGCAGGGAGCTCCTTCCTTCCCACCTCGCCCCCAGGATGAGGGAGCTCCTTCCTTCCCACCTCGCCCCCAGGACGAAGGAGGAGGGAGCTCCTTTCCTCCCACCTCACTCTTCAACCCCAGGATGAGGGAGGAGGGAGCTCCTTCCTTCCCACCTCACCCCTCGGCCCCAGGATGAGTGAGGGTGGAGCTCCTTTCCTCCCACCTCACCCCCTCATCCCCAGAATGAGTGAGGGTGGGGCACCTTTCCTCCCACCTCACCCTCAGCAGCAAGACCTCTGACCTCCTGGTGGGGGAACTCTGCTCTCCGCCCTAGCAGCTCCGTCGTTGTGCCGCTGCCCCCTACACCTCTCTGCCAAGTAGGTGTTCGAGGCAGTGGCGTAACGAAACTTGAGGGGGCCCCCCTGCAGGGTACGTGGAGGGGCCACCTCCGGACTTAATCTGGAGCTCTCCGGCCGAAGTGCGGTGCTGAGAGGGCCCCCTGAAGGGTGGGGGCCCCCCGGCACCACGGGGGCTGCGGGGGCCTGTGTTACGCCCCTGGTTCAAGGCCCTCCTCCACCCGCAGGCTCCTGCCTGCGTCTCATCCATGGTGGTCCAGTGAGAGCCATCCTCTTCTGCTGGTCCGCTCGGCCAGCCTTCTCGGTCTGTCTTTTGTTCTGTTATTGTGCCTGTTTGCCTGTTTTTCATTACTGTGCCTCGTTGTTTCCTTTGTCTTGTTTTATTTGTATTGTGCCCGTTTTTTGCAGCCCTTTTCCTGCCGCTGCTGCCCCGAGGCCCCTCCCCCCTACTGGTTCCCGCTCCCGCCTCCCAGCTGCGTTTCCCTCCCTGTTCCCCGTTTAATGGCGGCCGCGCAGCAGGCGTGCCGCTGGCGCGCCAAAGGCAAGCCCGTCTGCGCTGTCCGCGACCCGACTGACCAGCGCCAGGGACTCTGGTCCTCCGACCACCCACCGCTACGACTCAGCTGCCCTCCACGCTCTCAACCCCGGAAGGAACAACAACTGCCAGCTGTCCACACCGAACACCACCCACGGCCAATTCTCCTGCAGACACTGCCGACAAACCTTCACCAACCCCCGCACCCCAACGGCCACCACCCTCTCGCCGGAGGCCAGCACACACGAAGCCCTGAGCTGCAACCTCCTCAATGTGCGCTCCCTGCACAGACAGGGGGTAGAAATCTGGGACCTCCTCGACACCCTCTCGCCAGACGTCACCTTCACGGAAACCTGGACCAACCACACCTCCGCCCACGACATTGCGACCGCCATCCCCGACGGATACAAGATCCAGAGGAAGGACCGCCCCAACCACCCAGGAGGAGGACTCGCCATTGCACACAAGAACTCCATCCGACTCACCACCTCCAGCACAAAGACCCCTCGTCCCCCACAGAACACCTCCACTTCCAGATCCAGACCAGCCCCAGAACGACCCTACATGGCACCCTCCCCTACAGACCTCCCGGACTTCGAGCCGCGCTCACCACTACCATCACCGACCTCATCGCCCCCCACGCCATTGCCTCCATGGACTACATACTGCTTGGAGACCTCAACTTTCACCTCGACAACCTCAGGGACCCCAACTCCTCCGCCCTCCTGGACAACCTCGCCAACATCGGTATGAAACAGCTAGTCACCACCCCCACCCACAAGGCAGGACACACCCTCGCCCCATCTTCACAGGCGGCAACAACATCCACTTCAGCCACACCACGCAACCCCCCTGGATGGACCACCTCTGCGTACACTTCTTTCGACAAGGCCACCGCTCACAAACCTACAACACGCCCTCCGCGAAGGAACTGGAGCAAGGTCACTGAGGAGCACTTCAACTCCACCTTCAACCACGATCCCCCTCCCACTTCGACCAACGCCAACTCTGCAGCCAAAGAACTACACAGATGGATCACCAACTGCGCAGACAAGCTCGCCCCCCTCCGCAATCCCAACAGACAGCGCCCCAGGAAGGCCACCTGGTTCACCACCGACCTCCAAGAATCCGGACGTACCTGCAGACGTCTCGAGAAGCTATAAAGGAACAGCAAAACTGCGGAAGATCGGACCACCTACAAGAACGCCATGACGGAATACCACCAACTCATCAGAGCCACCAAAAGGACCTTCATCCAGAACAAAATCCTCGCCAACTCCAGCAACTCAAAAGAACTCTTAAGCATCATTCAGGAATTCACCAAACCCCCCAGTGAAGCAACAGACGTCACACCCTCCCAGGACCTCTGCAACAAACTCGGCTCCTACTTCCATCTGAAAATCAAGTCCCTCTACGACAACTTCAACGAACAGACACCAAAACCACTCCTTCCTCCAGCAACGACAGCCAGCCTACCATATCCGCCTGGACCCCGGTCACCACCGAAGACACCGCCACAACCATGAAAAGCATTCACTCAGGAGCTCCCACGGACCCCTGCCCGCCGCACATCTTCCACAGAGCCGCAGCCGCCATAGCACCCGAGCTACGATGCACCATCAATGCCACTTTCGAAGCCGGCACTTTCCCCAATGACTGGAAACGTGCAGAAGTCAAGCCCCCTCCTCAAGAAGCCCTCTGCAGACCCAACGGACCTCAAAAACTACCGACCCATCTCTCTCCTCCCCTTCGCGGCCAAAGTCACCGAAAAGATTGTCAACGTCCAGCTAACGAACTTCATCGAAGAGAACTCCATCCTTGACCCTTCCCAATCCGGATTCCGCAGCAACCACAGCACCGAGACCGCCCTCTTCACCGCCACAGACAACATCCGCACTCTCCTCGACTAAGGCCACACCGCTGCCCCCATCCTTCTAGACTGCAGCCTTCGACACTGTCTTCCACCGCACCCTCACCGCCAGACTCCACGACGCCTGCATACAAGGAACCGCCCTTGACTGGCTCAGCTCCTTCCTCACCGGCAGAACCCAAAGAATCAGACTCCCGCCCTTCCTCTCCGAACCCACAGAGATCAACTGCGGAGTACCCCAAGGATCATCGCTAAGCCCCACGCTCTTCAACATCTGCATGGCCCCCCTCGCCGCCATCGTCAGACAGCATGGACTCAGCATAGTATCCTACGCAGACGACACCCAGCTAATCCTCTTCCTCACAAAGGATCCCCACATCACCAGACTCAGCTTCTAGGAAGGAATGAAAGATGTCACTTCCTGGATGAGCAGCAGCTGCCTGAAGCTCAACTCGGAGAAGACAGAAGTCCTCGGACCCACCCCCTCAGCATGGGACATCACCTCGTGGCCCACTGCCCTCGCAAACCCTCCCACTCCCACGGACCACGCCCGAAACCTCGGCATCATACTCAACTCCTCCCTCACCATGACCCGACAGATCAACGCCGTCGCCGCCACCTGCTTCAACACCCTCCGCATCCTTCGCCAGACCTTCAAATGGGTCCCCCCCCCCGAATCCAAAAAGACCATCATCCACGCACTCATAACAAAGCAGACTGGACTACTTGAACACCCTCTAGGCCGGAATCAACAAATCCCTGCTCCGCAAACTCCAGACCATCCAGAACACCGCAGCCAGACTCGTCTCGGCATCCCACGACATGAACACATCACCCAACACCTGCAAAACCTCCACTGGCTCCCCATCGAGAAGAGTGTAACCTTCAAGCTACTCACCCACGCCTACAAATCCCTCCACAACACCGGACCCCAATTCCTCAACAAAAGAGTCTCCTTCCACGTACACAAGAAAAACCTCCGCTCCGCCGACCTCACCAAAACCCAGCGGATCCCGGCAAAGACCTGGAACGAGCTCCCGATCAACATCAGACGCTCCCCCACTCTGCACACCTTCAGGAAGAGCCTCAAGACCTGGCTCGGAGCTGCACCCCCGTTCCTTGATGCGCTCACGGGCGAGTAGCGCGCTTCACAATTCCCTGATTGATTGATTGATTGAGGATGAGTGAGGGTGGAGCTCCTTTCCTCCCACCTCACCCCTGTCCCCAGAATGAGTGAGGGTGGAGCTCCTTTCCTCCCACCTCACCCCTTGGTCCGAGGATGAGTGAGGGTGGAGCCCCTTTCCTCCCACCTCACCCCTCCTCCCCAGGATGAGTGAGGGTGGAGCACCTTTCCTCCCACCTCACCTCTCGTCCCCAGGATGAGTGAGGAGGGAGCTCCTTTCCCCCACCTCAACAGTGAACCTCCAGGGCCGAGCACCATTTCTAACACTGCGACCCCAGGGATGAGGAAAGACAGAAAGGACACCTTACCACTGACCTCACTAGTGCACACCTGCAGCCCCAGGGACGAGTGAGGGTAGATCACCTACACCCAGACCTCATTGGTGCACCCCTGGTGCCCCATGGAAGAGTGAGAGCAGGACACCTTTTCCATAACCATCTGACCTCACCAGTGCACCCCTGCAGCCCATGTAACACTGAGGGCAGGGCACCTTCTATCTGACCTCACCAGGGCACCCCTGCTGCCCCATGGATGGGTGAGGGTAGATCACCTTCCATCTGACCACACCAGGGCACCCCTGCAGGCCCATGGATGGGTGAGGGTAGAGCACCTTCCATCTGACCTCACCAGGGCACCCCTGCAGACCCATGCAACACTGAGGGCAGGGCACCTTCTATCTGGAATCACCAGGGCACCCCGGCTGCCCCATGGATGGGTGAGGGTAGAGCACCTTCCATCTGACCTCACCAGTGCACCCCATCAGCCCTACGGATGGGTAAGGGTAGTGCACCTAACACCATTGCACCCCATCAGCCCCACGGATGGGTGAGGGTAGAGCACCTAACACCATTGCACCCCTGCAGCCCCACGGATGGGTGAGGGTAGAGCACCTTCTATCTGACCCCAGTGCACCCCTGCAGCCACGCAGATTGTTGAGGGTAGAGTACCTTCCATCTGACCTCACCAGTGCACCCCATCAGCCCCACGGATGGGTAAGGGTAGTGCACCTAACACATTGCACCCCTGCAGCCCCACAGATGGATTAGGTTAGAGCACCTTCCATTTGACACCAGTGCACCCCTTCAGCCCCACGGATGGGTGAGGGTAGAGTACCTTCTATCTGACCTCACCAGTGCACCCCTGCAGCCCCACAGATGGGTCAAGGTAGAGCACCTTCCATCTGACACCAGTGCACCCCTACAGCCCCACAGAAGATTGAGGGTAGAACACCTTCCATCGGACACCAGTGCACCCCCACAGATGGGTGAAGGTAGTGCACCTTCTATCTGACCTCACTAGTGAACACTTGAGGCCCCATGTAAGACTGAGGGCAGGACACCTTCCCTCTGACCTCACCTGTGCACCCCCATGAACGGGTGAGGGCAGACCACCTTCCATCTGACACCAATGGACCCTTGCAACCCCAAGATGGGTCAGGGTAGAGCACCTTCCATCTGACACCAGTGCAAGCCTGCAGCTCCACACAGATGGGTGAAGGATGAGCAATTTCCATCTGACCTCACCAGTGCACCCTGCAGCTCCACGGATGGGTGAAGGTAGTGCACCTTCTATCTGACACCAGTGCACCCCTTAGCCCCACAGATGGGTGAGGGTAGAGCACCTTCCATCTGACACCAGTGCACCCCTGCAGCCCCACGGATGGGTGAGGGCAGTGCACCTTCTATCTGACACCAGTGCACGCCTTAGCCCCACAGATGGGTGAGGGTAGAGCACCTTCCATCTGACCTCACTAGTGCACCCCTGCGGGTGGGTGAGGGCAGTGCACCTTCCATCTGACACCAGTGCACCCCTGCAGCCCCAGGTGCCGATAAGAGGAGAACACATCTTTCGCCTCACCGGGGCACCCCTGCAGCTGCACCGACAAGTGAAAGCAGGGTAACTTCCCTCTGAGCTCACTAGCCACCCCTGGGACACGTGAGGGCCGAACACCTTTTCTATCGCAGCACAGTGCACCCCTGCAGCCCCAGGGATGAGGAAAGACAGTGCACCTTCCCACAGACATCACTAGTGAACCCCTGTAGTCCCAAGGACACATTAGGGCAGTAAAGTTCTCTTCCACCACAACAGTACACCTCCGCAGCCCTAGGGACAAGTGGGGGCAGGGTACCTCTCTCTCATTCCTCATCAGTACACCTCCACAGCCCCTGGAATCAGTGAGGGCAGAGCACTTTCCCTCTGACCCCACTTGTGCACCCCCATGGGCCCAGGGACAAATAAAGGCAGAGCACCTTCCTTCTAACCTCACCATTGCACCCTTGAAGCCCCAGGGTCGAGTGACGGAACGAATGATGGTAAAGCACCTTCGGTCTGAATCGGGTCAGGTGGCAATGGGCAAGCAATGCCTACTGGGTCTTCTAGTTGTTAGCTTCTAATGCCCGTCTCACCATGGCTCTGCAAACCCGGGCCAAGTACACCCTCTTCAGCACTTGACTCTCACCAACAATCACACAGCAGCACAATAACTAAATGTCCAAGCCCAGGGTTGATCTTTCTAGAAAGAAAATTACTTTAATGCACCTTGGAGAGGAATACTGCGCATAAACATAGGCAAACCACAATTTGGTGTCCTATGTGCTGCTGGTCTAAGCAGTTTTCCACTTGGATTAGGACAAGAGCTTTATTATAGCTCTGGTGCAGATCTCCCCCACCATTTATAATTTGCACTCAGTCTCACAGTTCAGTAGTTTTAGTTCCTATACAGTTCAGTTGCTCAGTTAACACCTGCAATGGAGCAGTACTTTCAGGCAGCCAGCAGGGATGGTATCAACACGCCGGCTTCTTCCCACTCTTGACATGAGGCGAGCTCACCGGCAGGCCCATCTGTGGTCTCCTCTGCAGGCACCACCCAGCAGATGCGGCTTCAGCAACCTTGCTTTTGCACGTCTCTGTTGGTTACCAGTGGCGGTCAAGCAGGCAGGGATGGAGATCCCCACAGAAGGCTTGATCTGCCACGGAACGGTTGGCCCATGCGGTTTGGTTCTCATGGATTAGTGTGGCCACGTACAGACCAAACTGCTCACGGTAGAGCCAAGCACCAGTTGTTCTCCGTACGGCAATGCAGTTATGCACAGGCCAGTCTCCTTCTGAACAATATGGCCAACTTTCTTAAAGGCAATACGGCCACCTACAGGCCAATCTTCTGGGCAATATGGCTACATACAGCCATGCATGGTGCGATTCAGACTTGGATCACAGCCCGGACCGGGCTTCAGAATTCTCAGGATAAGTCATCAGGGTTCCCACCAGGAAACGTAGGCCCACAGGCACTAGGATATACAAATCGAGCTCCACAGTCCTCCACTTCTAGAAGTCCCACAAGAACCAGGGCCCCATTGCCCCATGCTCCGTCTTGACAGTCAGTGACTCCTCCTGCATGGTTAGCAAGCTCCTGACCTCTTGCAGCAGGGTGGATGGCCTCATGACAGGTTCACACCTCTTCCAGCAAAACGACAGACTCTGTGAGGTTTCCTCACCTTTGGGATACTGGCTGTAAGGCAGACAAACCCTGGCTGCATAGCAGCCATTTGAGTGCTCTGCGGAGCACTCCCTTTCTTGGCTAAAGAGGACTTGGAACTGAAATGAGTAGTGGGGTCCTGTTTTCTACAACAAAAGCAACCAGGTGGTGTGTATCCACTGCCTGCACTTTCAGATGCGGTTTAGGGTGGCTCTCCTTTCAAGTGTCCTTTCCAGACTGCTCTACCGATGCAGTGTTTGTGTACAGTGGTCAGAGACTGGCTTGCAAGTAAACTCACCATATTGACTAACCTGAGAGCCCTGGGTCCAGAGGGAGCGATGAACAATGCCTGATCTCCGATTCCCAACTGAGCTCTCCCGATCAAGCACTGGATATGCTTAATCTAAAGCCACGCTTAAGGGAAGAGGGGACAGGGGATGAAAGAGAAGACAACTGTCTGCACAAGTGGCTCTGGTGCCGTGTTCCTTTACACTGTTCTGCTTGATGATGTCCCTCGCTGCATTTAATTTGCTGCCTCTCTTCCTTAAATTCTCTGGGTGTATTATTGCATGGATAAAAGACAGTGTTTACTACACCCCTACCACTAGATGCTCAATCCCTTGTGGTCACCAGTGTGTCTGCAAACCCCACCCCCATACCTTGTTTTTTCTTTGAGCACCTCTTAGCTGGTGGGCAAAGTATGAATGCCCAACCTCGAAGGTTTTTCAACTGTAGCTCCAAATTCTGGACTTCGTACTTGAGAGTTTGTCCGGATGCGCCATAGTCTCCGTGCACCAAGAACCTTGCACACTCAACCACGCTAACAAGTTAGTAGCTTGATCTGGTCACTGGGTCCTGTTCCTGTCACAGCAAACTCCTCAAACAATCACGCTTAGCCTCACACAGTCTCACAAATGTTCTCTTAAATGAAGATTAGTCTTCTATTTCTAGTTAAATGAGATGCTAAGCGCACATACTGTCGCTTTAGGACAAATTGTACTCATCTCAGTCTTTCTTTTGCAGTTATCGCAATGCCAGAATTGGTTAAGACCGGGGATGCCAGGATGCTGTCCGCTGGGAAGACTGGATAATGAGGAGGATGGCTGAAGTCGTTCTGGGAAGCTGGACAGGATGACAACCGTTCAGGGGCTTGCTTCTACTGAGATCCCGAATGCTAAGTAGGGTGTTGTTATATTCCATATAGGTACCCTACATAGGCGCAGGTAACATTGCAACCTTTCACCTATATTCTTCCCTACATTACATACATAATGGTTCTTAGGGACTGACCTTTTACCTAGATACAACACTGCATTCAGAACACAGGTTTTTCCCTAGTTCGAATCTCATACATTATGCATGAGGTGTCTTGGAAGCACAGCAGGACTACCATCTCCTGTATAATATCTCTGTATAAAGTTCAGGCCTGACGTCATCCTTTAGGCCGACACAGTAACACAGCAAGGTAGGACCTCTGGGGAGACCTATGGGTATATATACATCACATCTTGCTTAGAAGGACAGAGGAGACCAAGACTTCCTGGCTGACACACTGACCAGAGACACTGAGGTTCCTGCATGCAGACGCTCCAGCTCGCAGTGGTCTAACATCCCTCGTGGGGTGTCCAACTCGAGACCAGGACGGGGTCCCATATTCTCTCATTCTCAGGTAATGGGGTTGAGTATATCCTAGAAGGATTCTTGGCATAACACCTACACAGCTGCTAGGTACATTTAGGTACATCTAGTTAGGGAGGCATCGTAGGAGTATGCACTTTTTATCATGTATTTTATGTACTTGTGTATATTCATGATTACTGCAAAATGGTAGAACTGTACCATCCTTTTACTTTTATAGTACTTCTAATCATATATCTCTGCTACTGTCTAATGGTTGTTGCAGCTCATTTATTCTACACTAGAATAACAACTGTTCAATAAATTCTTATTGAATACACCCAGCGTGTTTATTCTGTGTATCTCTCTGAGACAAACTAAGTGAGCACGAGTGACTGAGCGAAAGGTAGCATATTGTTTCCACGATTCGGAGGGATCAGGGTTGTCATGTTCTGAGGTTGCCAAGAACTATTCTCTCCCCGATAAGAGGAGAATCTAGTGGCACTGCGAGCTAGCTGATACAGACAGGCTAACACACCCGGTGGGGGTGCAAGGAATCAGTCTGCCACCAATTCCACAGTTTATGTTATCCAAACATGCAGATCCTGTATAGGTTATATAGGAACTACACGACATGGCGCCGCCAACGTTGGGTGGGTACTAATTTAACAGTAGAATCTGAGTAGTTCAGTTGTGCTATTCTCAGAGACCCCTACTCACAAAACACCAGAGACGTCTGGAGTGGGTGGGCACAAACTCCGCCACAGCTGAGTAGGAAAAAAAATCCTATTTATTGGCTGTTGGTTAAATCAAGCTTGAAGGACACATTGTTCCTAGATTGTGCATAAACACCTTATCTTAGTTCCCTTGGAAAGCTCTTCTTTACAACAAGCATTTGCAAAGCAATAGGTGTCGCATTTACGCAAGTTTGAGCTATTCACATTACAAATAACAATGCCTTTTATTTTTGTTTTTAAAACTTAAATAAAAGGCATTGTCATTTACAATGCCAATAGCTTAAACTCGCGGAAATGCGAGACCTATGGCATTGCAAATGCTTGTGCGTTTAGACTCATGTATCTGAAGTCCATATTTAATGTAATTGGTTCTATTGTAAAGCGCACCGACACCTTCGGGTAAAGTATGCGCTATATTAAAACGCATAAATAAATAAACTAGCAACAAGGTGTCCTGGTGACAAGAAGATTAGTTGACAAGCCTACCCAGAAAGCAGCAAGTTGCTTGTGCCCGAGGTTTTTGGTACCATCAGGTTGGTGGCTGGCTGCTGCAAACTCATCTCTTCCGAGCATATCCTCAGTCATGTAAAACATGAAATGATGTTGCACTATCTGCACTATCAAATTTGTCCCAGTGACATTAAAACTCACGGGTGTACAGAGGAACCGGCGACCGGGCGTTCTGACACTTCGGTGACACGTTGCAAACACCGCATGAACCCCGCGCACTTACACATTTTAGCCTTATATTCAGCACGGCAAGGGGTCACTTATGACGATTATCGTTTGGAGCCCATTTGCCGACCATTAATTGACGCTCCCCCGACAGTATAATCTGCAGGGTCGTGCAGCTCACTTTATGGGTCATTAACTGAGTTACACTAAAAATAAACAAGTGGAGATAATTTTAATTTTCTGGCTACTCCTTAGACCTAAAACCTATATACACCACATGCTAGTTCTGAGACTCTCTGCCCACTAAACTCCAACAAACACCAATCTACACTCACTCAGAAGAGTCACGGCTGGTCTCGATACATCCTCGTGTAACGAGCGTCACCAGTTCATTTTTTGAAGTTCTATAGTCACTTCTTACTTTGGTGGTGAGTAAGATGCAATATAAAGGAGAGAAGGGAGTAAAGGAAGGAAATGAGAGACTTACACAGAGGTCAGAAGGAGTAATGAGAATGAGACCGAAGGAGGACAGGCCCGGGAGAGTGGGAGAGAAGGTGAAACATGGGAAATAAAGAAGGTGAGAGAAAAAGAGAGAGAGCGCGAGTGAGCAGATGGGAGCTCTGTGACAAGGGGGTAGAAAAAGAGAGGGTTAGAGGAGGACAGAAAGGGAATGGAGAATGCCTATGGAAGGGAGACAGCGTGGCGCTGCAAAACAGCGTGAAAAGGAGCGAGATAGAAGCAAGGGAGGCGTAGAGCAGGATAGGGGAGGGTCAGAGGGGATCACGAAAAGGGAGAGAGGTGCTCCAGAGGCAAACACAAGCAGACGGGGAGGGCTGGGAGGAGGGGCAGAGCGGTCCAGGAGGAAGCGTGTAACCAACCCGGAAAAAGCGAAAATGGCAGCAAAATTACAACAAGCGCGTAATAGACACCAATAGGCCATGGGCGGAGCAATGCGCCCGCCTTTGGCCAATTGCGTGCAGTCCTTTAGAAAAAGACGCACGAAAGCGCCAATGGGGTAGCACAAAAGGAATCACGCACGAGCGTGTGCGATTCCTAGGTCAGTGCTGAATCCCCGTTTTTTCATCTACTAAATGTCTCGCGCTGCGCAGTGCAACGCTAGGCGCAAGACCTAAAAATGACTGAGGACAGAGATAACGTAATAGTAGTTCTACTCGTCTCAGCCTAAGAAGATGCAGACGCAATACACATTGCAGAAAATTTTAGAAATACAGTCACCCTGAAACTGCTAGAGCATGGTTTAACACCTAGGGGTGGTGTAGTAGCATTCGTGATTGAGGTACACGAATCATACAGAACAGAGGTATTTTATTCGTGGGTTACATTCCCAGCAGCAAATGTAAGAACAAAAACATTTCACTCCTACACAGAAGGAGATGCACCAGCGGAATATTGTCCGTTTGAGGACATTGAGGTTCCGCTCACGTACCAGGAACACTTTATACTGGTTTAAAGGCGCCCACCCCACATAAGAAGAAGAGTGAGACTCGGCCCGCTCGGAAGAGAAGGGGCAACATGGCCAATATTAGCGGCCTACACACCACATCCTGACATTGAAACAATGCCACCAGGAGGCATACTCACACAACACAAAGAATTGATAAAGATCTACAGAAACTTGACGTAATTCGTCATGAGGACACTTACAGTCCAACCAGCAATGGTTGCAACAAATGGAACTCAAGCTCAGAGTACAGCAACTAAAATCACACCACGAACATTACACGCAGTGATGGGCAAAATGCCCACAGAACGTGAACAAATGCCATTCTGGGTAGCTAAGAAAATAACACAGCTAGAGGCAGTATTCCCGAATACTACCCCATATGAAAAACACAGAATGCTAACAATCTGCTTGCCCATGGGGATAACACCACAAATAGAAGATTGTACCACTTGGGGTACAGTCTTTGCTGCCATTTATACCAGAACTCATGGTATTCCGTCATTAGTAGTGATACCAGATGTATTGAGACATACAAAACGAGTACGGAGCAGAGCCTGCTCTGAACTTAGGGATGAAGTTACTAGGTAACTATACCCGGGTATCAGCCATAATCTTAGCTAATATTAAAGGGGAAGCAGCTTCAGTGGCTATCCGCCAACGCCTAAGGGAGTTCAGTCCTTTAGAACAAGAACACGAACTACCAAAAATAATTGAAACTGCATATGCAGAATTAGGCAGAGACAGTTTGGGTGGGAAATCTTTAAAACCACAACTGATGGGCAGTCCTGGAAAGGACACTTCCAAGCAGAAACCTGCTTCAACAAAAAAGAAGTGGGACAATAAGTAACAACAACACTTTAAAGGAAACAGATCTCAATCCAGAGGTAGATCTCCTCCACAGGAGCCCTCCGAGAAGAGGTATAACCTTAGGGATAATATTAGGAAACCTGACAGGTATCAGGATACTGATACACATTCCTCTCGTTCCTTTCAGGGTTCATCGAAAAACTCCGAGAGGGAAGGACGGTCAGACAGACCAGAAGAGCGTGGAAAGTCCAGAGACAAGCAGCACGCTCAAGATTACACTTCTAAACAATCATTTGCAATGCAATAGGTCTCGCATTAGTGAAACTTTGAGCTATTGGCATTGCAAATGCTAATGTTTGTTTTTTAGTTAAAAAATATTGCAGCAGCAGCATAAGTAATAAAATAAATTCCACTAAGCAAGGAAAGGGTGCAGTACCATCGGCTGTTACTAGGTGTCTCTGTGGAGTTGTAAAGAGCCCTTTATTAGCCACATAGGTACTGCACCCTTAATGCAATTATAAAGAGAACTATTGCAGCTCAGCATACGTTTCCATGTATTTTTATTAAAACTCAGAATTTTGTTAGCTTGCGTTTAAAAAAAGCACCATCGTCGTTTATTTAAATGGTGATTTTTTTTAAACAAAAGCTAGCAAAAATCTCACTTTCAATAAAAAATAAATGGAAACCTATGCTCAGCTGCAATAGTTTTTTTTATAATTGCATTAAGGGTGCAGTATCTTATGTGTCTAATAGAGGTCCCTTTACAACTCCACAGAGACACCTAGTAACAGCCTGTAGTACTGCATCCTTTCCTTGCTTAGTGGAACATGTTTTAGTACTTATGCTACTGTTGAGTTATTTTTTTCCCAAAAAATAAAATAACAAACATTAGCATTTACAATAGGTCTCGACTTCGGGACCTATTGGTTGTGCCAAAGGTTTTTAGCGATGCTGTGCAACATAAAAAAAACAAAGGTGCTATAACGCAGCCTCTGCAGCTGTGACATTTTGTTTGCATGAGCACCATGCATGCATGCACCTACAAAATGCGCAGGTGCCTTTTCTCTTATTATTTACTTATCTAAATTGGATTGGTAAAAAAAAAAAAAGGGCAGTGCAAAAGCGTTTTTTCAACAAAATAAAAAGTGTTGGGGTGGCAACATGGAGTGCGCAGTTGGGGTGAAGCATCACGCGGGGCAGGGGGGAAGCAACACAGGGTAACAGGAAAAGTACACAACACAGGTGAGAGAGCAACATGGATTGCGGGAGAACACGCACATAGACAAAAGAGAGAGCACAACGTGGAATGGGGAGAAGTAAACCGGCAAGAAAGTAATGTAGGGGATAGGAAAACCACACAAGGACAAGCACAACACCGAAGGGGTGGGGACAGTGCAGTCTTAACGCATGGGCACCCTGGGCAGTTGGCCGGGGGCCTCGCGAGCATAGGGGCACCATGCAGAAGAGAATTTAACACTCATTTTGCATTAAACATTTTTATTCCTGTGTGTGTGGTTGTTTAGGCAGGGCCCAGTGCCCTGCTTTGCCAGGGGGCCTATAATGCTGTTAAGACGGCCCTGGGTGGGAGAGAAGCACACAAACAAGAGAAACTTGGAGCACAGTGGAGGGGCGAAGAGAAGTACATGAGGGAGAGAGCAGGAAGGCATATGCACTCATGAAGTGCTTAACCAAAAAAAAAAAGACTGCCTGAAAAGTAAGCATTGGAAAGACGCACGTAAAGAGGCCAGGCTTCAGTGGAGGGAGAAACACAAGAAGAGGAAGTAAAAGACACACAACCAGTCTTCGAAGCAGGGTTGACTCTGTTCATCAGTCGCTCCATTAAAAGCATACCATGTACTGCAATGAACACTACGTTTTCATATTCCCACTGCACAGCAATCAATCTGTAATCACAAATGAATTTTATACTAATATGAATCTTCCCAGTGAGCTCTCACAGCTGCATCCTTCTCAACATTCACATATTGATTTCCATGAAATAGGCCGACAGGTCAATACATAGCTATAGACAAGTATACTGGATACATAGATGCATTGTTTCATGTGAGGGCAAGCTACTCAAGAGTAAACAAACTTCCATGAAAACAAATGAGTAATGATTTGAAAATGGTCGTTTGAAAATGCGTATCTTTTAGGACAATAGAGAGCCCTTTTGAATGAAAGGGTGGCAGTGGTGAGGGTGGTAGTGGTTAGGGAGACCTACCAAAAAGGTGATATAAGTGCCTTAGTGTTGGTGCACCATATCAGGCGCTATAAGATTAACATTAAGGGTTCGCTCACTCCTGAGTGAATTCCGTGACTGCTGAAGGGATCAGTGGATGACCTTTTGCCTACATGTTCGAATTCTGGTAAGGCAGTCAATTTATCATTTGTTGATGGAGCTATTAATAGGCATTAATACATCTGATAATATAAAAGTGAAAAAGCACCAATAGCACATGTACAGAAGAAACAAATGTTATGTTTTTAGAAGGTGCGCCAAACTAAATGAGCTATAATTACTATCACAAACACACAAACTGCAGCAGGTGCGCAAACTCGCTGAGCTATTATTGGTTTTGTAACCTGTGGATTACACACAAGCGCACACACCTGTTGCAAGTGCACAAATTTGCCGAGTTGTCCTATACGTGATCTACACTGACATACAGATCTCTACAGCCAGCACATCAACCCAGTGAGCTGTCTGCTGGTACGCCTGAGAGGAAACCTAGCCTGTTAGTTTTGGGTGTTCGAGTGAGAGGCGGAGAAGAATGCCTTTGTGTCCCGCCTTGTTCCACCTGTTCTTCAAGAAGCCAAATGCAGATTTTAGAAAATCATTAATGAATATGCAGTTGTTAAAACAATAACGAAAACTTTAGTTGGAACCATGTCTCGGCGGGGGTTGAACTTCCCTTCTTTGTGTATTGACAGAAGGCAGACATGGTATTTGCAAAAAAACTGTTTATTTAAGTCGTGTAGAGCTGCATTGTGTGTGAGGACTTAATTGTGCGTGTGTGTTTCGCTCTGCATTTTTCCTTCATTTTAGGTTCTGGGAGGTGACCCAAGCAGAAGAATGAAAACCAGAGGCTGCAAAGGTTGATAAACAGGATGCAAGTTTATTTTAAATGAAAGCAGACCACGGGTGATATTTTTAAAAGATGCAAGCACATCTACAACACTGTGTTCTGTGAACATTGCACGTTTGTGAAGTGTGTGCCGCTAATAACATTGAAGTACCACGGCCGCACATGCATGCAAATTTAATTTAAAATAATTTACAAAAGTAGAACGGAGAGTGAACAAAAGGAAAAAGCTGACGGGATATACAGTATGCCTTTGTTAAATCCGGGCATACCTTGATGTTTTCAGTTGATGCATTTGTGGTGGGCAGAAGCAGCGACGGGCAACGCTGTATTTGTGTGGGAGGGCAGAAGCAGCGACGGGCGCAGAGCCACCATTTTAAAATAAAGTTACAACACTCTGCTCCATAGTCCAGCCACCCGCTGCTCGCCTCTCACAAGTTCCTGCAGAGCTCGGACAAGACGATAATTTTGTTTTTTGGAGAGCGCCAGTGTACACTGTGATAGGGAATCATCGCGGGTGAAGCACGGCTGCATGCAAATATCATTTTTAAAAAGCCTCTGGTAAATACTGGTGTAGTTTGAGGTTTGTTCTGGTGCATTTGTGTTGATTGTGGGCGGACACAATAACGGGCGCAAACCAACCATTAAAACAAGCATTGGCACGGCCGCGAAAGTGAAAGTGATCGCGATGCACTTAATGACCCGTGACGGAGGAAAGACAGATGGCGGCTGCGCGCGTGAACGCAAGCTTGAGGCCAGGAAAAGCCTCTGGTAGCACTTTGAAAACCCCCTTACTAAATGTGTCGCAGAGCAGCGCATGCGCTGGCTCAGGCGAGACCTAAAAAGAAGAGAAACCAAAGCAAAAGCCACAGTTCAAAAAGAAGAAGGCTGCAGGTCTAAAGATCAGACATGCCCAGAATTCTGAGGACTCGACTACTGAACGGGGAATGGGCTCTGACGATGCTAGACAGTGCCGCAGAGGTAACAATAGCTCGCCAGAACCTGATGGAATTTCTGGTGATAGCGGACTTGAATGATTATATCACGGTAGAAACACCCGATACTAGGGTAAGTGTCCCACATAAAGTATATGAAATAACGCTCCAGATGGAGGGGGACAAAAGTAGAACAGTGAGAGGTCTCTTTTGAGAGAACCTGACGTTTGGCTATGACATTTTGTTAGCTGAACGAGATTGGCCGCCAGCATTTGCCAAGGATTGCCCTAAAGGGGAAATGGTAATTCTACCGGCATTCTCAGACCATAATCCCAGGCACTTAAAACACACATATGCGCAGGAGTGGGCAGTAGCCCAAGCGCCAGCATTATACAAAAACCATGTTGGATGGGATGAGGATTCAACCCACCACATAATTCCTATAAAAAATACTCCAACTGCACAGAGGCAGTATCCAATAAAGCAAGAAGCTAAAAAACAGGCCAGGGAGATCTTAGATCAACTTAAATACCAAGGGGTGATCGAAAATTGCACCTCATAGATGAATAATCCTTTGTTTCCGGTCATGAAACCTGACAATTCATATTGTTTAGTTTTAGATTATAGACATCTAAACACTTGCACTAAGACATTTGCAGTCCAAACTGCACACAGTGCCGCATTAATGAATAACATTGTGCGGAAAAAATATAAAACTACACTTGATATCTCAAATGGATTTTTCTGCCAAAATATAGCACTGAAAGCAGGTATCTAACAGCATTCTCAGCGCTAGGGTCCCAGGGGCAAATTTGTCGACTCCCCCAAGGGTATAAGAACAGCCCAGGGTTGTTTTCCGCCAGAGTAACTGAGTTACTTCAAAATTTGGATGAAGAGGCATTGTCCTATGTGGATGATATTTATCTGACGGACGATGACCTAGAGAAGCACTTGAACAGAGTGTATACCATAATTTGGGGATTTGCATCTGAGGGCTACAAATTCAACTTTAAAAAAAATCAAAAATTGCCCACCTCAGTGTCCTGTTTTTAGGATATGAGCTTTCAAGTGAAGGAAAAAGCCTGGCAGTCAATTTTTTAGAAAAATGTGCGCTGCTCCAACCTCCAAAATCATAAAAAAATTTACAATCAATCCTGGGATTCCTAAATTTAGGTAAACATACATTTTAGATTACACAGAAAGAGTAAAACCTTTCTACAACTTAATAAAACCTGATTTTTTAGTAAGACAATGGACACAGGAACACACAGATACACTTCGTTCCTTACAAGCTGACATGATAGCTTCCAAACACTTACATACGCGTTAACGTACGCAACCTGGTGATTCGTATAATTGCGGGTCAATCTGGGTACACCTATCTTACATATAATGAAGGTGAAACAGTACCAATTGCATACAAATCACATTTGTACACAAATGCTGAGATGAGCTTCGCATCTACAGAAAAGATTCTAACAGCAGTACAGACTGCTGTAGTGAGAGAAAGAGCACTGGCTCAGGGGAAACGAATAATAGTAGGGACTCCAGTTCCAGCCTTAGAGGCTGCAACAAAGGCGAGCGTTCCTAACGCTAAAGCCTTACATCCGAGATGGATACAATGGGCTAATTCTCTCACTGCAACAGATGTAGAATACAGGTACGACCCAAATTTAAAGACACAAGCATTTCTGCAATACGAACAAGAATATCCTCTACCAAACGAAATAATGCCTCTAGATCAGTATGAATATATAATTTGCACTGACGGATCTGCCCAACCGGCCACAGGAAGTAAGCAACAATATAGCGCGGCATGTGCAATCGTTAAAGGTCGCATGCGGGATGGAAAGTTCCACCCAAGTTGCAGAAAAACGCAATCTCTAGGAAACTGCACGGCACAGCTGGCAGAGTTAAAAGCCTTGATACTGGCACTGGTAAATACGGATCGAGAATTCCCCACACTAATTGTGTGAGATTCCTTTTACTGTGTGCAGTCATATAATGAATATTTGCAGCACTGGATTCAAAACGGGTTAAAAGATGCAAAAGGTGGCACGATTAAGCAAAAAATGCTATGGGAACAGGTAGTGGAGTTGAAAACCGAACTACCGAGGGCTCACGTGATACATTCACTGAGTCATCAGCGTGATGGCGTTCACGTTGAAGGGAATTCATTGGCTTATGAAGCTGCAAAGGGGGCTGTACGCACGGCTTCCGTAGCTGCAATCACTCGTTCTAAAACGAGAATAGACTGAGATTATGGTGGCTGTCATTGCTTCGCGCAAAAACAGCAAAGCAGTACCAAAAAGATTTCCACTCAAGTACTCCTACAAGTTAGATGCCAATAACATTCCATTTGCTCAGATTCCTGGAGTGGGGGATAGAGTAATTCCAAACATGGATCGTAGGTTAGGTTTAATTCTAGCAGCACACGAAGGGATAGGTTCTGCATATGCAGGAGTTACGGCGACTGTTTCTTTATTGAAACAACGCTATTGGTGGCCTGGATTAACAAAGCAGACTAAAGACTATGTCTTGAAATGCAACATCTGCCAGCAGATGAAAGGTTCCACCGTAACACGTCCAGCGCAGACACCATTATAAATATCTGACAAACCACTAGTGTGTGTTAACTTGGACCACTGCGGCCCCTTACAAAGAGATGGGGCTTACAGGTATATCATGGTTGCAGTGGATTCCTGCTCAAGATTCCTATGGGTGTGGCCCCAACGCTCGGCTGACGCTCGAACTGTTATAAAAGATTTGCGAGTCTTCATAGGGACATACGCAATTGGCACATTACATTCTGACCAGGGCCCTGCGTTTAGCTCTCGGGCTTACAAGGAGGCCATGCGAGGATTGGGTGTAGCATGCGGTACTCCTCTCCGTACCATCCCGAGGGAAATTCGGTCGTGGAGAGGAAAAACCGAGACTTAAAGCAGTCTTTAACAGCTAGAGTATTAGGCACGGGTGAGAGCTGGGAAAAACATCTGTATGGAGTGCAGCGAGCATTGAATAACATGCCAAGAAGTTCTCTGGGGAGGGTCACTCCATATGAGCTCCTATTTGGGACAAGAATGTGGGTAGCTGATCTTGATTGTGAAGGCGCAGTGGCGGATGAAAAGCCTTTTGACATCCATGATCGTTTGGCTGTTTTACAGGATCTAAATGAATCCAGGACAAAACAAAGTAATGTCCATCTGAAGAAGACCGCCAGTGGGGAAGTCAAATCAGTCACGGCAAGACCTGTCTGGATCCCAAAAGTCGGGGATCTGGTCAGAGAGAAAATAGCGGACAAGAAAGAATTTGGGCCATCATACAGAAAGCCTGTACAGGTCCTAGCAGTTGAAGGAACAAGAACTGTACTTCTACCGCCTCTTGCCGGAAAAAAAAGAGAAAAGATTGGTCTCAATCGACCTAATCAAACCACACTATGTGGCCGATACTGAGTAGTAGGCCACGTGGACTCCAAAGTAGCAGACGCCCTCCTCTCGCTACAATTCAAGAAGTTCAAACGGAAAGACTCATCACGTTCGAAGAGTCCCCTGCACGGAATGATGAACTATGCAATAACGCTATGTAACTCCTTCCTCTTGAACCTGAAGTTCAAATTCAGAGTCAAAGTGAAAGACAAATTTCAATTCGACCAAATACAGATGTCTACATCAATATGCCTCAACAAGAGCAAACTACGATTTCCACAAATCCTGATGCAATACCAACAATTGATCGAACTGCTTCTGGCTACTTCATAAACTTTGGTACGTTTTCTTTGGATCCAAGTGAACCTGAAACAATCCCAGCCCAAAAATCACGCAAGCAGCAAGTTAAAGACTTTCTGAACTTTCTTAAAAAGACTTACCTGGTGTCACCTTGGGTAGAACTATGGGTAATCACCGGGATACTTTTCTTTCTTTTCTGGGTAGGCTTAGTAATAGTTTTCAGCATGCTTGTAAATGGAAAATATCTTCGACAAAGCTCTGCAGCCCAAAAGGTGAATTTAATTTTAAAACCTCACCAATCATCTCAACAAGAACAAAGAGACTTGTCATCAGTGAACATTACAGCAGTTCCTATACCTGATGGTATAGTTTGGGACAAGGTTGATTTCGATATATTTGGTCCGACCGAACTTTTAAGAATTCCCTTATTTATTTAAAATATCATTGAGTGATATCATTACCTCAAGTACATTTTCCGATGTTTGGGATTTTGAAACTGTAAATAACATGTTGTCTGATTTGGAAAAATCTGCTGCATTTTCTAATAGTGAAACATTGGAAAGCACACCAGATTTCGAAACAATGTATTGTTATCAACATTATGGTCATCACTTTCTGCATAAATCTGCTAATCCTAGGAATGTGTTCACATACCACCAGTGGGAACATTGTCCAACACCACCGAAAGGCAGTTCAAAAACATTTACACAAACGTTTCCATATTTTTCAGGGTTTAATATGTCTGACCCAGCCTCATATTATTATAAGGTTGCACCAACATCAGCACAGAAAAATGTTAAACACCAAACAGATTTACTCTGCTTCCTTTATTGCCAAGTAGTCTGAACAAGGTTTCAACTTATGGAAAGACTTAAAATCAGTCTGGGGTACTAGAGAATGGCAAGTTCAGGGAACGGAAGCTTTATTTAGAGCATGCCTCATCCCTCAGCAGACCATGTTTTTGAACGAGACAGTGCAACAAACGTCTTGCCTTCGACTAGCAAAAACCAAGGACTTGAACACGCCTCGGATGCCACCTCCGTCACACACTGAGGGTAACATAACATCACAAAAAGAGGTTACAGTAGATGACATCATACAATACAATAGAACGGACCCCGATTTGGAAGAAATGGTTGATTTGGCCCACAGACACCAATAGTTGAAAAGCAAGATTCATGGGTAAAACCGAAGGGTTTAGTATCCATAGGCCAGATCCCCGTTATGTACAGAGAGAACATCCAGGGGTAGTGACATCCTACAGTGTTGGGAAGTTGTGCCTTGATTGGCTAAAAGCCTCAACACTCACACAGGTGAAACAACACTTCTCCTTACTGTCACAGGATGTGGATCTTAGGGATTTTTTACTAGGTCCCAGGAAGCCACATCAGAAACGTTTCATTTATGCGGTCTACAATGAAATATGGAAAATATCCCAACAAGAGGCAGCAGAGAGATTACGTGAAATAGACCATATAAATCTAGAAAAATCTCTAGCAGTGGTAGATAATGGGTTAACTACATTGACCTCCACGATATATTCCTTAGGCAACATTGTATCTTCTGCGATAGACATACTAGAACAAGATTTGGCCATATTACAACACGGGCAATCTCAATTACGTTCTATTATGTTGTAAGCTTGGACGCTGCAATCTTTGCGTGCAGGCTATGTGCCTTGGCGTTTTATTAACAGCACGTCTCTGTTCTCTGAATACAATCTAACAGATAAACAGATAGAAATGGCACAAAGGGGAGCAAAATATACAATGCTGCGTATCGAAAAACTGGATAGATTAGCATTTACAGTGGCAGAAACACCGCCCACAGAATGGCTAATCCATGGCCACATAACTCTACCAGTCACTACTTTTCAGTTTCAGTATTGCCTTGAACAAAAGCAGGCAGGCAGATATGAAAAGATGGGTAAGGAATACATTATGGAATCATGGGAATTACCATACAGATTTCGATGCCGGAGTGGGGATCGAGAAGTGTTTCTAAGCGGTACAAACTGTGAGAACGCTTTAAGTGGATCACTTATATGTCACGATATAATGCTGCGCGGGGCTTGTAATGGTTCTGTAGCGAACTTGTCCTGTCATTTGAGGGGTGCCCCAGCTGCAGAGATTACTCCAGCATTCAGGCTTCTTTCAAATGGGAGTTACTTAATGCTGAACAGTCAAGGCTGCTGCGGAATGGTCCCGGGCATCGCATATCTGGTAACCGTGAGCTCCAGGGTTACTTGTTGTATGCAAGTATTGTTTCCACCGACACATACAGTCAGGGAGGCGCCGTTATGGCCTTCACTGAATGTTTCTTTAATACGGTTTGATACTCTAAACAAAATGATAGCCATGCTTCTACAGAAGTCCGTGCCCTTAACCTCCGCTCAAGAGACTTTTGAACTCCAGATCGCAAGGTCTTCGGCAGAGATACAGGCGCTTATCCATACAAACTGCCCTTTCCATTTCGCAGAAAGGGTAAATCGTATCTTTAACATGTCTGATACGACAGGCATAGTCCACCTATTTAAGAACATAGGTTCTGGACTTCTGGGCACCTTTCAGACGGTACTTGGAGTTATACCAAACTTCATACACTCCGTATTCGGACGCATCTTTGGAGGACTTCCGCTAATCCGGTTTCTAGTAGCAGGCATCCTGATTGTTTTCCATCTGCTACGCAATGGACGTCCCAGCCCCAAGGAGATGGAAAAAGCACTCCTGGAGCGTAAATATCGTGACCGCATGGTACAACATCTAGGCACGCCTCGCCTAAGAGAACTAAGTGCATCTTGGTTTTTGTCATTTCGACCAGTCTGGATGGACTGCATCTTACCTGTCCTCCGATGCCTGTTTTGCGGAGAAGAATGCGTGTTAGACCTTTGTTTGACACTCCCATCATGTGCGCAACCGGACGTGAATGCTCTACTGGACCCGATAACAGCCCATGTTCTGCAGTGTCCTCAGCGTATTCCGATGTTGATGGCGGCATTCCTTGAGCCACCACAGGTAGTAACTGCACCTTTTGGTATGGACACCTGCTCCTTCACTGACACCCAGGCTTTGGATGGCGCACAGGCTGCGCCAGCACCAGCTGCGGACAGTGTGGAACATCATCTGTGCTCAATTGACGTACTCTGCGAGGTGCTACAGGGGCCGTCTACTGCGGAAGAAAGCAACGAAAATGTTGCGTCTTTCAGCCAGGACACAAACAATTGACTCATTTGGCTCGTCGTGTGCTGGAAGAAATTCGCCCTTTTAAAAAAAAAAAGCTCAATCTGAGAACTCAAAAACAAAATTGACATTCCTTTCATTTTTTGGGCATACATGGTTTTCTAATGCCTATAGTGGTTCGGACTATAACTATGGACACTTTAGAGCAATGGCTTGCAAACATTTTCTTTTAACATTATTTTTTTAGAATTTTTTTGAAGTTTTAAACATTTTAGCAAAACAAATGTTTTATGAACTTTGTGCGTACCTATATCTAGTTAGGCTAGTAGTACGGTAATGAGTTACATATGTCGTCCAGTCGGAAAAGGAGTGGGTGTTATATTCCATATAGGTACCCTATATAGGCGCAGGTAACATTGCAACCTTTCACCTATATTCTTCCCTACATTACATACATAACGGTTCTTAGGGACGGGCCTTTTACCTAGATACGACACTGCATTCAGAACGCGGGTTTTCCCTAGTTCGAATCTCATACATTATGCATGAGGTTTCTTGGAAGCACAGCAGGACTACAATCTCCTGTATAATATCTCTGTATAAAGTTCAGGCCCGACGTCATCCTTTAGGCCGACACAGTAACACAGCAAGGTAGGACCCCTGGGGAGACCTATGGGTATATATACATCACATCTTGCTTAGAAGGACAGAGGAGACCGAGACTTCCCGGCTGACACACTGACCAGAGACGCTGAGGTTCCTGCATGCAGACACTCCAGCTCGCAGTGGTCTAACATCCCCCTACGGTGTGTCCAACTCGAGACCAGGACGGGGTCCCATATTCTCCCATTCTCGGGTAATGGGGTTGACTAGATCCTAGAGGGATTCTTGGCATAACACCTACACAGATGCTAGGTACATTTAGGTACATCTAGTTAGGGAGGCATCGTAGGAGTATGCACCTTTTATCATGTATTTTATGTACTTGTGTATATTCATGATTACTGCAAAATGGTAGAACTGTACCATCCTTTTACTTTTATAGTACTTCTAATCATATATCTCTGCTACTGTCTAATGGTTGTTGCAGCTCATCTATTCTACACTAGAATAACAACTGTTCAATAAATTCTTATTGAATACACCCAGCGTGTTTATTCTGTGTATCTCTCTGAGACAAACTAAGTGAGCACGAGTGACTAAGCGAAAGGTAGTATATTGTTTCCACGATTCTGAGGGATCAGGGTTGTCATGTTCTGAGGTTGCCAAGAACTATTCTCTCCCCGATAAGAGGAGATTCTAGTGGCACTGCGAGCTAGCTGATACAGACAGGCTAACATACCCGGTGGGGGTGCACAGAATCAGTCTGCCACCAATCCCACAGTTTATGTTATCCAAACGCGCAGATCCTGTATAGGTTATATAGGAACTACACGACAGTGTGGTAGGTGGGTGTGCCTTTTATAGGCTCTGGATTCAAAATGGGCGTCAAGAAGATTCCCAAAGGTTCTGGATGCAAAATGGCAGCTTAGAAATTTCCAAAAGGTTCTGGATTTAAAAAATGGCTGCATAGAAGTTTACAGAAGGTTCTCCAGGTAGGTAACATAGAGCAAGTGGGCCAAATCGGACTAATGATGAATTCTGTTGACAGGTGGTCCTTTAACCACTGATAACTTACACACTATGATGTGCGGCCTCACCACTGTGCACATGTAGCATTGAGCTACATGTGCAACTACTGTATCCTGACTGCTTCTACTGGCAGTGACACCACCCTCTTGTGTTGTGTATGGCTGCAATGTTTCAGGGGCCCCAAGTGATCTTGTGGGGAAAGCGTTGAGTCAGGACAGAGCACATTAGGGGGCTCCGGATGGTCATCACAACAGCAATGCTTCTCATAGCAAACAAAATAGTAACCATCCTGGACTAACCACGACAGAGGCACAAAGAAACGTGAGGTTTCATTGTCTAATTTTCATCACCCAAAGTGTTATCAGGAAAAACCAAAAGGCTGGGCCACACCTAAGGGGGGTCCTCTTCACTTTGCACAACAGAGTCGGCAGTCCCACCCTTCACCCCTACCATCCATTAAATGGCACTGCAGCAAAAATAATCAACAGGTCCTTGCTCAAGAAAAAAGTGTCATTTAATTTTTAAAGGAGCACTGAATCCACTCCCATCACTTGAGTGTCCAGGTCTCCTCCCTCCAGCGTCAGGAATGTCAAAAAGAACTTCTACTGTCTGGGAAAACATCTGCATCTCCATCTTGTTCAAAAGGCCATTCCAGATGTCCAAAATGGATCCCACAGGCCTACATTACTCTGGCTCACACACACACTATGCCTTTACAACATAGGCTACATACACAAACACATGCAACATACATTTAAAATGTTATTCCTATGATTTGGGTGAGTGCATACAAGTGGAACCTTACAGGCTCAGCTCTCCCGTGCTGCTGTACTGCTCCCTCCCAGTTTTTTCTCCTGCTTTTCCCTTGTTTTTTACTGCTTTCTCCGTCCTTTTCTGTTTCTCCGCGTGCTCTCTCCTACTTCAGCCTCGTTTTTTACTGCTTTCTCTGTCCTCCCCCCCCCCGTTTTTCTGAGTGCTTTCACCTACTTTTGCCTGTTTTTTTTTTACTGCTTTCTTCTTCCTCTCCCTCGTTTTTCTGAGTGCTTTCTCCTGCTCTTGCCTCGTTTTTCACTGCTTTCTCCTTTTCCCCAGTTTTTAGGTCGAGCCTAGAAGTGCGCATGCGCTGCTCTGCTAGGTATGCTGTATCTGGTCGAGGTGCTTAGACCACGCCCACCGCTTACCATTTGTTCCTTCTTGTGCCTTTCTGCATTCCTTTCCTTATTGGTCAAAGGCTGCTCTTTGGCTGTGTTTTTCTCTTTGTGGCGACTGCCCCTCTTACATATCCCCTTACACCGTGATTGTATTTTTCATTTGTTTGCGCACTCTTTGTTTCGCTGAATTGGACCCGTGTCGTGAACACAGACAAAACAACCTTCTCTGCTTGTCCGCCTGGAATAACTCTTTCCGTGATTCGGATTCTTAGGCTGCCGGTTGCAAAAAATAAAAAGTTCACCGTAGCTGTACGAAGAATCAAACTCTTTCCGGAATCCGAATGTTGTATAAAGTCCCAGGTAAAGCATTATACAATTCAAGAATGTGGAACCATTTTCAAGGGCGAGAGAGAGAACTGGCAGTAGGCTGCAGGAAACAAGGAGAAGGAGCAACACTCGAGAAGTAAAATAAGCTGCAGATGTAAAATGTTCTCTTACAGTAATTTTAAAAAAATGCAGTTTAGGCAGGGACTATCGGAGTTGCGAGTGGAAATGCTGAGTGTGTATTAGTTGGAGTAATTTTCTCCCATCCGTGGCAGCTGCCAGGTCGACAATTTTCGATGCCCGTCAGCCTGACTTCCCTCTGCCCAGCTCTGTGGTTTCAAGCAGCCCCGGGAAGAGCTCCAGTCCCCTCAGCGGCTCCGCCCTCTTCAGGCACCGAAGCTCTGATAGGCAGCTCAGCCAGTCATGGTCATACCTCAAGTGATTGCTCTTCAGTACCACGAAGAGTTGCTTCATCGACAGAGCACGCCTGGCATACTGCCATCAAAGAGCATCTACTGAAATAGTTTTTGTTTATTTAGATAGTTTTACATAAGCACGAACAAGGCGACAGAGGACGTCAGAGCAACTCCTTTTCTTACAATTTTAATGCAATGTTGGTTACATTGGTTTTAAATAAACCACTTTATGAGCAAAAGCAGGAAGAATGATATAAACAAACTGCTTCTTTCTGAAGGTAGTGTTTTGGTTAAAATGCATTATTCCTATTATATGCAATATCAAGTATTGAGGCCAATTGGATTGTTATTTTGACTATTATGATTATTACCATGTTTATTATGTTTTGTATCATTGCTAAAGTTATTTTAGTGTTTTTGTTATCATTAGTATTAACTACTTCTTGCTTCAACATACCCATACGTCTTCCATTAAATATGGAGCCGGTTAGTTAAAAATACCTAAATAAATTCATCCAGGTCTTGTTCAAAAACACCGTGCTCAAGGACTATTGGACAGTCGTAATACTGCCTACAACAGCAATTCTTTTTGATCCCCTACGAGATATTTTAGAAATATGAAGTGATAACTACTTTAGAAACAATGGGTGCCAACAAGTATCCCAAGGACACTTTTGTGTTTACAGCGTTGAAAAATGCTAACTATATTGCAGTTTAAAAGTTTCTTTAATAAAAGCACAACTTAGAAGGATTTGCGTCCATGTCATATGGCCCAACGTGGGAGTTTCAGGGAGTGACTTTTTGGTTTAATTGTTAAAATACTAGTTCTGCTTCTGTACTTGAGCACGGTCAAACGAGACTTAACGAGCACTGAATCAGATTTTTTTATTTCCTTCTTTAGAACCTCAGGTTGTCAAATATTGCCGGTTTCCCACTCAATTTAGTGGGGATGCCTCGTTTGCATCCAGTTTATCCTTAAAGACCTGACAACTGTATGACAGTCCAGACACTCACAGACACATTGTCGCTGCATTTCTCCGAAGTCATCTGGGTCAACGAGAGGTGCCAAGCTCAGAGTCTGTCTCCCAAAGAAGGAAGGTCATGAAAAGAGGGAGGAAGGAAGCAGGCCTTCCTAGACAAAGTTGTAGTTACTTTAGCTATGCTGCACACTTTCATGGGTTCTGTGCAGCATGGCTAAAAACCATTGGCAAAGCCGGTAGGCCGTAAAGGCGAGATGCTTGTTCTGAGTGTATTTGCCTCGTTTTTCACTGCTTTCTTCGTGAAGCAGCTAGTCACTCCTGCGCCTCGAGACCCTCACGGGTGATTTACCGCACTTTATAAATCCTGATTGACAAATCCTGATTGACAATAGTGGGCCAGTAAGCCTCCACTCAAATGACAGATAAAAAGGCCTAGTCACAAGTATGGATTCACAAAACAGACCACTGCCACAACATCTCTTTGCGCTAACTACGACAGGGGCAGTAGTCCACTGTCTGTCAATGAGGGCACCCATGGTGTACCCCTCCAGTCACAGAATAGGCACCACTACCTTGCTCATGTTACAGGAAAGGCCTCGGCATCTGCACGCACACTAGATTAGCGTGACACCAGGGCCAACAATCAAAAACCAGGATACCAGATACATGCAGTCAGGCACTCTGGGGAGGGGAACAGGACTGTATACCAGGCAGGGGACAAGTCAGTCCCAACACCTTCCATCTGACCACACCAGAACATCTCTGCAGTACCAGGGCAGAGCAAGGGTATAGCACTTTCTCTCTGACCTGCACGCACAGGAACATGTGAGGCAGTGCTATCCCAGAAAAATATGAAGGAAGAGAACTTTTACTCACACCTGGACTCCAAGGGACATGTGAGGCCAGAGTACCTTTCTTCCCACCTCATACCGCACCCATAGGGATGAAGGAGGACAGACTTTGGCAGTGGAAGGGTGGTAATCACCTTTGCTACGGTGGAGCTGCTGTGAGTTTATGACTCCTGATGAGCTCAAATTCCTGTGTCTGGCTTTCACAGGCTCTGTCTGTCATTTTAGCCACCCGGACATTTTAGAAATTATAAATAGTTTATTAGTCAATTAAAACCATAAACATGATTCAAACATACAATTCAAAAGGTTTAAAATGCACACAAGAAAGACTAGAAATTTGTCATACATCTACTTCAGCCATTGGACATCTTGTTGCTTGACCTTCACATTTTTTAAACTTTCCTTCCTAAATATATAAGTAAAGATGCCAAATGCAGATATTAAATGGATCAAAATGACTAATCAGGGACTGGACTTTTCCCTAATGGGTAAAGTGCAAGTTTGCAATACAGACAGTTGGAATTCACATAAGTAAATCGCTATAGATAGTTAAAGTGCTTATATGGAGGACTAAAGCAGGTATATGTACGATGCTAAATGGACCATGGGTTTTCCCCCTGTGAAAGGGCTGATGTGCAAAACTACGCAACATTAAAATGCCAATGTTCAAAATAAAGTGCCAAATTAAACAAATTGTTACCCAAGCATAGCAGGATAGGGAACGGCTATTATAGCGGTCCCTAGCAGCCCGTCCTTGGAGTTTGCCTACTCATGTGAGATTTACATTAAAAACTACGGATTTATCACAACCTAGAGTCGGATTCAAGGACCCCCTCCGGATTACTCAACGCTCAACCTATACGCTAATCGATTTTTTGAAAATGTTCAAAAACTGGGCTAATGTTCAACATTGTGTTACTTGGGTCCATAAACTTCACCAGTGCAACCCTACATGACCTAATTCCCCAGTCAAGGAACTCTCGTCTTAATAGAGATCTTCGTTGGTCCATCAATACTGGGCAAATACATACAATGTGGAGCAATGTCTCGTTCCCCTGATGGCATAAGCGGCAGGATCGATCTTCACTTAAACCAACCATCCTCCATTTTGGCATGAGGTCTAGTGTGGATATCTCCCCAAATCTATGGGGCAAAAATGACTGTTTGATCTTCTGGTGGAAAGGTGCTGCAAGCAAGGGTGATTCTCTTTAAGTGGAACCAGCCACCATGACGACGTCTAAACAGGCTTTCTTTATCTGCCGTCCAGCTTTGCAGTCTGGTTGATTTATTTACCAATTTCTTAAAAGTTTGTCCAGAGATATTAGAGTTCCACAGGTCGCCCGGTTCAAGCATGCGAATGCTATTTTCAAGGTGTTTCATGTGGAGGCCATTTCCCCGTTGTAAGTTGATTTCGGTCCAGACTAAGTTAGCCAGAGTGTTTTCAGCTGCTGCACGCAGGTTATAACAAAGCTTTACAAACGCCGCCGGCCTAGCAAGTGTCTGTTTTGTAAGTAGAAATTCTAGCCGGAGCTGTGCAGGCGAGGCCGACCTGGGGAGTCTAAAGGTTTGTTTATAGGCTCTTATCAACAGTTTGTCTAGCAGAGGAGCCTCGTCACCTAGCATTATCTCCGATCTGTACGCGAGAGTTGGCATCAATTTGGCTTTCATAACTGTTCCCATGAGTTTCAGATCGTGACCTCGAATGGATCTGGCCAGTGATGAGAAGCCATAATTAATGGCTTGCGCTTTTGCCCTTATCGCCTTCTTCTGGGAAACAAAGGTGCAATTTGCGTCTATTTTGACTCCTAAATTTATGTAGATGTTAACCTCATCAATTCTATTTCCCTTAAGAAGCCATTTTTGATTTTTCTTAGGGGCACGCTTACATGCCATCACACTTGTTTTTACGAAATTTACTTCCAGGCCATTCTTTTCAGTGCAAGTCCCAAGGGAATTAAGCAGCCTTTGAAGGCCTATTTGAGTGTTACTAACCAGTACTACATCATCAGCATATAGGATGTGCGACATTTGTTGTCCTCCAGCGCTCGGTGCGTGAGCAATCTGCTCATCAAGCTCTGTAGAGAGATCAGCCAAAAAGAAATTTTAAAAAAGGGGGCTAGGACACAGCCCTGTTTTACGCCAGTTGTTGTTTGCACCTTCTTTGATATGCACGAGCCATCTCCGATTTTTATCTTGACCCATGTGTCCGAGTATACCAGCCTAATTGCTTGTAAGATGTTGGGTGGAATGCCCCATCGCTGAAGTTTGACCCACAGCTTGTTTCGAGGGACACAATCAAAAGCCACCTTAAAATCAACAAATCACATGTAAAGAGGTGTCTCAGTTGCTTTTGCTCTGTTTGTAATTAGGCTCAGGGTCATGAGATTAGTTAAAGTGCCTTGGCCCCTTAGAAAGTCAGTTTGATTTAGGGGAAGTCTTCCATTGTCATGCGACCAAGATTCCAAATCATGCAATAACAATGTTGAAAAATATTTTAGCTCAACATCCATCAATGCTATTAACCTGTAGTTGCTGGGTGAGCATGTCGAGCCTTTTTTGAAAATGGAGAGGAGTATTTAGCCACCCAATACCTTATTTTGTTGACTGCCTCCTATTTCTTCTTTTGACCAATGCCTCCCATCCAGTGGTAATGCTTGCCAGATAAATGACACATCATCCCTTATTCTGCAAATTATTTGTAAATTCCAAAATAACCGCACATTTCAGAATGAATTGAGAAGCTCTTTTTTAACCCACAAGTCTGTACAATTTCCATTAATTCTACCCACAACATCAAACCTGCATAATGGTGCATTGCCCTCGACTGCGCACCTGCCCAAAAGAGCACAACAGAGGACCTCAGATGCACCAGTTCTACATTCTCACAGCCTACTTCCATATCATTTATACTGATGTGAATGGGTCACTTTTCAACAATCAGAAGCTCAAACCTACAACACAGAAACCACCATACACACAACACTTAATGCAGTACCCACAAAGGACAAGGTTGAACATCAACAGAGCTATGCAGGTAGCAGAGCAATGCTGCCAACAGCACTAAACAAGAACCAAGAAACGCACATACTTCAAGGCTACTCAAAGGACATGTGACAGCACTGACCCTGTAACACAGCACCCAGTCTCCAACATCATATAAACACCCACAATCCTGCAGTGACTGCTGTCAACTAGACACCAAAGGCTCGCAACCAACAGTGCACTATCAATATTGCTTTTGGGGGCTACTCCATCTACACAACCCCTTTCTCATTCTGTCTACCTTGCTCCTTCCTTTCTTCTAAGCTGCACTCCTTCCCTATCTTTCCTGCTTCAACAAAGAGTGCCTTGCAGCGACCTTAGGTAGCAAAAAGGTATTCTAGAAATACCACAACACCCAAAGGAATAAACAACACAGACCATAACACGTTTATCACATGCTTAAATAGTGAAACCTAGTGTAATACATATTACAAATGTATTATCCCACATCCCGTCATGACTAAGCAAAAACCACATGCCCATCAAAAACCAAAACAAAGTCAAGGTAAGATATTAAACACAACAACCTACAAACATAAAAACACAGCAACAAGGGTCATACAAACAGTGGCATGCACTTTTTGCATCAACACTTCCTCACTAATTATATACCACCAAAAACCATGTCAACAAGAACACACTAGAAACATAACTCTCGCGCAACAAACAATACAAGTAATCACAGAGGGGAACGTAACTCAATCAGGCATCAGCAACCACAAATACATCACAAAACACACAATATATTACACTGTGGCAGTCGCCAGGTATGGTTTGCAACAAACAATACTCACCATAACTCACGGCACCATCATGCTCAGTACACCCCTTAACCAATGGTATGCAAAACGAGCATTGGTATTGAGACTTATTGGCTTTGCCATTGCTTTTTATTTGTGGTGTACAGCATTAGCAAAAAAGGTGATACTCTAAAACTTGAACAAAATAGCTAAAAAAAGATGCAAAGACGATGCACCATTTTGAAGGTGTGCATGTATCATGACACATGCGTGTGAGGCTGGCAACATATAAGCACTTTAATTTATAGAGCAGAAGGCCTGGCAGCAATTTGCAATCTGGCACTCCAAAAACCAAAAGCAAATTAAAAAAAAAAAAAAATACAGGACTGAGAGGGCCAGGGGAGAGGAGGGCAGGGGATAAGCAGGTTGGGGTACCAGTGTGGAAGGGAAAAGAAGCACACAAGGGAGAAAGGAGGACGTGGGGGGGACACCTGAGGGACAGAACACTGGGCAAAGGGAGTAGTACAGAGGCAAAAGAGAACAAAAAGGAGCATAGGGGGAGAGAAGTACATGGGTGAGTGAGAGCAACACAGAGCTTGGGGGGGGGGAGAAGAGCACGAGGGAGACAGCTAGAAAAAACATGTACTCTCAGGGAGTGCTTAAACAAAAAGAAAAAACTAGTTCCCTAAAAGTGAGATGTGAAAGGACACAAGATATGCTCCATGGAAAGGACAAACACAAAATGGACAAGGCAAGCTATCGAATAAGAAGCAAGGAAGTGAGTGACAACAAAGCCACTCAATGGTTAACCAACCGATTTTTTTTGGGGGCGGCATGTGCCCCAGTGCAAATTCTTGGTAAATTGACCAAAGATCTTTTGTAACCAGCCTGCGCTGTCTGGAATGTGGACATAAACTATAGTGGCATTACATAGAAAACATATAGTCCAACAGGTGAGGTAATTTTATTCCAAGTTGACCCTTTCCTACTACCCAGTGCATTTTTATATCACATATATGACCCTGGTTCACAAGGTTGCTCTTAGATGTTGGAGGGATCCAAATCTGTCTGCTTTTATTAAAAGTTGGGATGAAATTAAAAAGAATGCTGCGACAGAACTATTAACTTGTTTATTAAACGTTAATCCAAAAAAAAAAAAAAAAACCTGCACTTGGGAGCCTTTTACCTCAGTCTACAACAGCCAACATTACTTCCCCAGATTAACAACACCACAAAATTTAGCATGTTCCGAAAAGCGTAGTTCAAAATATGTAATAAAATATACATTCACCATGTATTATTGTAATGCCCATCTGTGGAAAAAGTGAATTTAGAAAATTGGGCGGAAATAGCATACTCAAAGTTTACTTGAAGTTCCTCCTCTTCATGACAGCGGCTGGCGATTCTTTTGATTACTAAAAGGAGGTTTATCATTCTTTGACTTGGTAAAGGCAAGCAGGCGTTTCCTTAACTTCATGGAATGATGCAAAGGAATGTTTATATGGTCCTTTTTCCGATTGCGCTTACCAAATGGCTTCAGAGTACAGCCTTTTATTAAGCCTTTGAAATCCTGCAGTAGTACATGGTCTGGTGTTTGAGCTGTCGGCTCAAGAATCCACTTATCAAAGTTGTCCAGGTTATGCAAGTTAATTCTTGGGACCTGTCGCATTACTTTATACAAATCACTGTAACCAGGACGCAGAGATCTATAGATCTTGAACGCCAGTTCATCAAAAGCATAGCCCTTAAATCTATCAACTTTGTGTACTTCCAATCCTTTCAGTACCATTGTAAAAAAATATGCTACAGTATCAGCGTGCAGAGGCTCCATAATAACGTGTTGGAGCAGGGGCCAGCAGAGATGAAGTACTACTTTGTAGCTTATTAATTGTTTCCACACAAGCGAGGAGAAGGATGTGGCCAGTATGGCAGAGCGAATGTCCTCGTCTTTCATCAAGCATAATCCCAGTGGTGTCAACTGTGTGTGCTTTGTGCATGAAGGCTGAAGCAATGAAGACGCCTCCACGGCAACCTCACCAGATTCCGGAGCCCCGACACTAATATCTTTATTCTTGTCAAACAAAGGGAAAACATTAGTGAACTCAGCTGAAGACAGCCCACTCACACTAGGCAAAGAGCAACCTACTGCAGATTTTTCCGCAACATTTGATTGGACAGCAACAGCACTGGCATCTGTCTTTTCATTTGACACACAGCAAGCAACATCATTTACTGCAGTAAAGACACTAATAGGTGCATCACCAATAGATGTACTGTCATCATCATCATCTGATTCAGCAACACAAACAGTGTCATCATCCACCTCACTAGACACAGTGCGCACATCATCACTTTCAATTGTGACAACAGCAGCATCTGCATCCATGCTACAACCGTCCGGGCTTCTGGGAAATTTAGTCTGACAGTCAGTCACATTGGAATCATCAACAATGTTCTCGTCTTCACAAGGCACGCAGCACTGAATGATTAACTCTATGACTTCTTCAGTCAAAAGCTTGACTTGCTTCCGTAAACTTTTCTTCAACTTTGGGTTTCCAAGTGTGGTTTTCTTTTTCTTTCTTGAGTTCTTCTGCTCAATGATATTTTTCTGCTCAGTGATATTCCAATCTCGAGTCAGTCTCGTGTGAAGGAATGGTAAGAAAGTCCTCATAATAGGAGACAAAAAAGTCTCATGGTATTCGGGAGGGCAGGAGTCAACTAAGGGCTTCAAAAAGTTATGGACAATGGAAAGGAGTCTACAGTTTGGAATGTTTTCTAGGTTCACAAAGGCAGAACCAAGAAGGCGGCCAACAAGACTGTTAATGTTGTAGAAATCCCGCTTTAGGGAAGATGCACCATATGCCAAAATACTGAAACAGGAAGCGTACAAGGTGCAGAAAAATCCCTGCATTCTTTCCAGTGCGGGTTTATACTCTGGGGGGTCATAAATGTCCAGCAAAGGTCGAGAAAGGTCTAGGTTGGACGTACTCTTCGCACCTGGCAGACCCAGGACCTTTGTGCATTTCTTACCCATCTTGGACATCACCTCTGGCAAGTAAAGCATATTTTGAGTCTTTATAAGAACAAATACATTGTCAAGTAGTTTAAGAATCTGCTCAGTGCATGGGTTACGGTAAATTGGTTCGCCATTGGACATAACTTCAATAACAAATCCTCCAGTCTTAGCTGTTTCTACATCAGCAGGACAACATGTCCATCTCAACACTCCAAGAATAGTAGCAACACAGTGGATTATTTCTGAACTATTTAAATCCATGTCACTTTCCACAACTCTTTTAGTGGCCTGGAGATCTCCACAAACATAAAGGACCAGTGCATCAGGATCAGCAAATACCTTTCGCATCTCATTAGACAGCCAGAGTGAAGAGACTGGAGCCATCAGCTCCTCCAAGAAAACTTTCTGACGACGATAATCCTTCAAGTGGTTGATAAGTATGACCATGGATTCAATAAGTGTACTCTTTTCCATCAACGTAAGCTGGAGAAGTTCATTGCACAGCAACTGCTTTATGTGATTAAACAGCAACACAAAGTTAGGTAGTAGGAACTGAGCTTTGTCTCGACAAATGCGATTAACACAGGAACAGGCATCTCTTCTCCCACTTTTAAGAGTTTGTGACTTTGGAGCCTTGGTCTCTTCAATAACTTCAAGCAGCTTATTGAGAACTTGAGGCAACCACTCATTTTTAAAATTAAGGAAAGGTAACAGTGTGCATATATTCAATGGAACACAAGCTAGGATGAGAGGATCCTTTGTCTTAAAACTCAGAAGAAGTTGAAGCAGCTCTATTCCGCAATTCACTGGGAGGTTCCGTTTCTGCAGATTTTTGGGAAGGTTTTCAACGATAATGTTAATGAAAAATGTGACAACTTCCCACTCATGAAAGGAGTTTGTGAAGGTGCAGAAGCCATCCTGTGTCAAGGAATGTATGGGCATAGAATCAACTGGAGACAACAGTTGGTGTTTAAGGAACTTACTAGCCATCCTGAAACTAGTATTTGGGTCAAGACGACATGCTGCACTAATCACCTGCCGTTGCTCTTCTCGAAAAGATTTCAGAAAGACATGGATATCGTCATCAGTAAGAAAATCAAAGCGAGAATATTGACAACTGCGGCTGCAATTTTTTAAAGGGAAACATACCATCATTAAGTTTGTTTTTGTGGCAAGAAGATATCTTGGGAGCACAGTCAGCAAAAGGGGGTTCTGGGATAAGTGTTTGTGGCTGAAAAGCTTCTTCCACGTGCTCTGGGTTAAGTAACTCAAGTACTGGCTGCTATGTACTGTGAAATCAAGTAAAGAGTCAAGATATTTACCAAAAGTAGAAGGCATATCCTCAAAACCATGATTATTCCATGTACAGCAGAGCTGCTCACCAAAAGCACAGAGGAGTTGGCACTGCTTCTTCAGGAAGGAATAGTTTCTCTCTGTTAGCACTTCCCCAGTTGCTGCTCCTGGGGCTGGGAAGATGTACGATATGGCAACATCTTCCAAACAGACAAGCAGTGGTTTGCTTTGAGGAATTTTCTCAATTCGATTGACAGCCACAAGCAGGCACTCTGCTGCCTCCAACTGCAGATCGCTATCATTCAAAAGGCACCACAGTGGGTCCAAGAGCTGGAAGTTGTTATCTGCGAGGACTCCCAGAGATGCCAACTTGACATACTGGGTCATGGTGTTGATGGCAGAGGTTATCATGCGGCAATGCACCTGAATCTGCAACGTTGGGGTATAGCGCGTTTTCAGAAATTGATGGCCCTGGACACTGTCCTTTAACAAGGCATGCACCACATCTAAGATGCCATGGATGTGCTGTTGCAGGTCATGCGCGAACCCAGGTGCCTGGACACCCTTCTGAGTGCCCTCGTCCTCGGCCAGTCTCTGCAAGGTGAGCATGGCCAGCTCACACCGCGAGGCCCCTTTTTGGGAAAGTTGCCGCAGGTCAACCAAGAGGCTCTGCCAGCGCTGCGGCCAGTTACATTTAATCAACTGCACCACCACACGCACCAGGGCCTCTTTGATGCAGGCTTCTTCTTCCAAGATGTGCTTGGTCCCGTTTAACATCAGGCCCATGAGGCTGTCCTTGAAGATCTTCCCCTCTCTGGTGGAGACGTCGACCCTGGTCACCCTGACGTGATGCTCCAGCACCTTGAGGGCATAGTAGCGCACGGGGGTGCACTGAGTGTCCTCAGTCAGCTTCAGGCTGCAGGGGACGCGGAGCTCGGCCATGTCTCGGAACTCGTCGCAGAACTGCTGGGCCTCGGCCCGCTGCTGGGGGCTGGTGGCCGGGTCCAGGATCAAAGTCACCGCATCGGCGAGCACGTCGCAGATGAACTTCACTTCTACGGCAGACATCTCGCCCTGGAGCCTGGGTTACATCGAGAGAACGGCGACCCGTATCATGTTGAAACCGAAACCTTTTTCCGCTTCCGCGTAATCCTGACCTAACAGGATGTGAGGGGCTCCCGTTCCAAGATGGCCGCTGTCACAGCACAGCGGGCGCTCATTCTCTGGTAGGTACCCCAGGGGCGCTTTACGGGGCGCACCTCGAAGGCTCCGAAGACATTAGAACAAGATGATGTATCTCATGAGCCTCAATGGGAAATAATTGCGGAAACTACATTACCGGTACCCCGGGGGTGCTAGTGAGATAATACGCTTTACGTTTATCTTTGTCCGTTTTCTATATTTACGATGTTAGACGGAAGTACTATAGTTAAGGTGACCAGGCGCCCCGGATTTGCCGGGACAGTCCCGTTTTCCCAACAATTGTCCCAGCAGATTTTGGTAATATTGGCTCATTTCCAGTTTTTTTGACAGACTAAACTTAAAACAATGAGGCACTTTTTTAGGTTTTCCATATGAGTAAGCAATTTAACAGGTATGATGCTGGTTTTAAAATTTAAATTTTATTTTCTTAGTGCCTCTTCTGTGTTTCTATGTTGATGAACGCTGTTATTCTTTGCCACTTTGTTGATGTAAAATTGTAGTCCTTCCTCTATTTTTGCGAAATGTCCTAGTTTTTGGGTCGCACGATCTGATTCACCCTAACAATATTGCTTTAAAACACACTCCCACAAATAATCTTGGATTTCATAGTGTTGTATTGCTTATAAAACTCCCTTTAGACCCTACCTATTGAGCACTTCATTGCCCAAGAAGCTGTGCGGAATTAAAGAGGAAGCTGGGCCTAAATGGTAGGTCACAGCTGATGGGAAGCGAGAGGAAAACAAAACAAACAAGCATTTGCAATGCAATAAGTCTCGCATTACTGAAAGTTTGAGCTAATGGTGTTGCATTATTATTTGCGACACCAATAGGTCAAACTCTCAGTAATGCGAGACCTATTGCATTGCAAATGCTTGTTCTTTAAGAGCGATCGTACCTAGAGTAGCACAACACTGCAGTTCAAAGAATAAGAAAATTATCAAAGCTACCTCTCCCAGTTGTCTAGCCCAACGGTTCCCAAACTGTGGGTTGAAAGCTGATTTTTGGCGAGTCGGGAAAGTCCAAGCAATAAATAAGGATGCCTTTAAAGTATGTATTTATCTTGACACATTTGCTGTGCTTCAAAGACAGAGGTCAAATTTCAGGCTGTGTTCTGAAAAATTATTATAATTTTTTTTTTTTTAAAGATAGTGACTGGTGTTTACAAATTCCACTAACTTTGCAGCCAGAGAAAGAAAAATAAAGTGAATTAATCTTGCTGGGGTACATGGAGTATGAAAGGAAACGCTGTAAGGTGACACACAATAACATCTAAATTCCTGTAAAAGAACTGAACACATTCAGCAGTCAGGAAAGCAAAAATAAAGTACTTTTAAAAAAAAAAAATCTGAAGAGTGATGGACGCTGACTAGACAGACAAATTGAAGCACAGAATTTTAGAAACTGTTTCTAGCTCGGTCTGCACTAAACGGACGATGTTTATCTAAACTTCGAAAACAACCCCAAAAATAACACACCAAAAAAAACAATTGTTAGCCAGCTATCATGTATATTACTATTTCTGGTAAGAACAATAACTTTGTCAATTAAAAACACTAATGCACTCCTTCACATCTAATAAGGTGATATTTTTGATAAAGTCCTGGTTTAAATGAAAGTGCAATACAACAACTGCACATTGTATTGACTAGTGTGTTACGAGGTCTAAGTATATTGCAGGTGTGTGGTAATGTTTTAGTGGACCAACCAAAGCACACACGACATTGTGCATCAGCTTGCAAGAACGTACAGCTCAGAGTGTAACTGAGTTATTACCAACACTTTCTTCTGGCACTGCTCTCTAACGGACTATACCATCGTGCGATTTTTGTTGGTCCAGTGACAATCTTTGGTCTTGAACTGGGGGCGCACTTTGACCCAGAGGGCTACAATCATATGTTTGAGACAACAATGGCAGGTTACCATCTCACCTAACGACTTGTTTGACTTATCTAGATCAGAGAAATAAGACTACATTCAGCTCAGGAAAGTTCAGGGGTCGCATAAATGTGAACTCACTTATGTCCGATTAGGGGGCAGCATGGGATTCACTCAGCCTCACATTAAGATCCACAAACCTCAGGGTGCCATCGGAGTTCAGGGTAAGGGTGGGGTGGTACTGCTTCTGGAAGTCTGCTGGCTGCAGCTTCTCAGGGCAGCAGCAGCAGCCAGAGGCCACAGTGTTGTCCTTCAAGATGCACTTGGCCGACAAGGTCAGCCGTGCCAGCACACTCACTGCCACTAAAGAACCGATTAAGTAGAGCGTCATCTCCGATTTACCTCTGGGATTGATCTTGAAATCGCAAGACTTGGGGCTCTCTTCCCAGATGTTGTCTTCCAGGGACAGGAGCATGATAACGGTGGGTCCCCGTTGTCCTTGACCAGGATGAGGATTCGCTGGGTTAGGTCATCTCTCTCTTGGAAGGCCCCTGGCAGTCCAGAGCTCTACGGTGTCCGGGGATATCCAGAACAGAGATGGGTCTGTACACTGCAGGAGGCTGTAGGAGAGCCAGGCGTTGTGGCCGGAGTCTGTGTCCACTCCTGTCACCTTGCTGACCAGGAACCCTACGGGGAAAGAGGCCGGATACTCTGATCGAGTGTGAGCTCCTTGGAAAGTACAGGGTACATCAGCACAGGGAGGGTTGTCGTTGTGGTCCAGAATATAAATGACCACGGACACGTTGGATTCAAGTTTCGGACTCCCAGTGCCCTCTGCGACCACAGTGACCTGCAGAATCTGAATTCTTTCGTAGTCGAAGGAGCGCTGGGCGAAGATGTCGCCCTTGTTTTTTTTCTTGTTGAGGTATGCAGGGGTGTCATATGCTTCCTCCGTACTTTTACAGCCTACATGCTGCTTTTTAAAATTGAATGACGGGCTAATGGCCAACAGTGTGGAAGTCCTTTGGGGACGCTTTACTCAGTAAGCACCGCGACTGGTTAGACAAAAAAAAAAAAACAGTGGTGCGCGCGCACCACAGAGGAGCAGGGGGAGGGAGTGTGGCAGCGAGACGAACGCGCGCTGCTGCGCGTTCTGGCCACCGTCGGGAATGGGCGCGGCAAAGGCGGGACATGTGCCCGCCTTTGACCAATCCAGTGCCGTCTCCGTAAAAAAAACACACGCTCCAGCCAATGTGGGCTTCCGAAAGCAAAACTACACGCACGAGCGTGTGGGTAGCTTTCAGAAGCCCTTTCTAAAGGTCTCGCGCTGCGCGAGCAGTGCTGTGCACTGCAACGCTAAGCGCGAGACCTAAAAACAAAGAGGAGGTGTAGCAGGGGAGACAAAGCCACATTTAGAAAAAAAACAACAACAATCATTTGCAAAGTCAATAGGTCTCACCTGTGGAAGATGGAAATGGCTTTGTCAGTGTTTTCTTAAGCCATGCTGTACAACAGCAGGCTGCTGTGCATTTTATAGTATGGTGTGGTATGGCCCGTCACATTGTAGAGTATTGTATAATCTGTCGAATACTATAGTATGGTCAGAGCCACTGGAATTATGTGATTCTGTAGCCTTTTCTGCACAGTTATGTATTTGTTGCATTTGCCGTATAATCCATCATCTGCTGCACACTTTGCAGATTTTAATGTAAACAAAATATGCCTAAACGGATAAATACAAACTATAAAAGCAGCAAAACGTGTTGCCGCTCAGTGGAAGACCCTTCACAAAGTTTGAGCTCTCATCTTTCTGTAGCTTATTGCTGTATTTAGATGTTACAGTGGTAATAATGAGGTGAAACATTTGCTAAGGCAGTTTATACGGGTAAAAAATTACAATATAATGAAGCTGTACTTACACAAAATGTGCAGCATTTGCTTTTGACCACATCATTTAGTCAACCCTGTTGCATAATTTGGTCCTATCCTGCAGCATCATTCCAGTGGCTCTGGGTATGGTATGGCTTGTCATTGTGTGGTATAGTATGACCTGTCATTGTATGGCCTGTCATTGTATAGTATGGTATGGCCTGTCTTTGTAAAATGTTGTATGATATGGCCTGTCATTGTATGGTATAGTATGTCTTCGTTTGGTATGGTATGGCCCGTCATTATATAGTATGGTAGGGTAGGATATGGCTTGTCATTGTGTGTGTTGGTATGGTATGTCCAGTTATGGTATAGTATGGCATGTAATTGTACAGTATGGTATGGCATGTCATTGTATGGTATGGCCAGTCACTGTATAGTATGGTATGGCCTGTCATGTGATGTGGTGTAGTATGGTATAGCAGGTTATCATATTGTATGGTATGGCCTGTCATGAGATGGTATGGTCTGTAACTGTATGAAATGTTATGGTATGGGAGAAATGCCACAGAGATGGATGGTGGCAGGAAGGAGGGCAAAGGCACATGGACGGAGTGTGGGAGGGAGGGATGGAGCAAGCAGATAAAGGTAGCACGGACGGACAAAGGGAGAAAAGGCAACACAAAGGAATATTGTATCTGCAATATAACTAAAGCAACAAAAGAAAAAAAATAGAAGTGACACTCTGAAAATAAACTTTTCTCAACTATGGTGTAGCATGTTTGAAGTAGTAACAAAGATAGATATGGTGCTGGGGGTCAGAAGCCACAGGAACAGAGCATGGCAAAGGCAACACAGACAATGGGAACGAGGGTGGAAGAGAGAGGGGCAAAGGCACAAAGAAGGTGGGAGGAAAGGTGCGGGAAACGGCAACACAGACTGATGGAGGAGAAGAGGTTAACACAAAAGAATATCTTATCTGCAATACAACTAAAACAATAGAAGTCAGAAAAATGTAAGTGACACACACACTCCGAAAATAAACTCTCTCAACTATGGTGTAGCATGCTTGAAGCAATAACAAAGAGTTATTGAGAGGGGGGCCAAAATCTACAGGGACAGGGTTTGGGAGGGTGGGCGGGGGGTTACAGGCAACACTGACGAAGGGAAGAATAATGAGAGGGAGGATGCAAAGGCAACACTGAAGGACATGCCTGTCATATAACAAAAACAGCAAAATTCAGAAAAATAAAATGAACACACAGTCTGAAAATAAACTTTCTCTGCCACAGTGAAGCATGTTTGAAGGGGGAGCGGGATGGAAATAGACGACCTGCAAACAAAGAGATGCACTGCTATGGAGTGCTTCCTTACAGATGCAGTATTATGAAGTGCTTCCTCCAAAAGAAAAAAAACAGGTAAGCTGTCAAAGCTTGAGCAGTGGAATGACACTCAGTGGGAATGAAAGCAGTACTTTGGGCATGTGCCATTGGAGGGACAAACGCACAAAGAGGAAATAAAACCAAGAGGTGCTACCAAACAAAAGCACGGGATTAAGAGTGATGATGAGCCCAACCACGGGTAAGCAATGAGCGGGCTTGAGTCCCCTTTAAGCTAGCAAAATGTCTTGAATGCGACAGTGTACGTGCTGTCTCAAGTGAAATCAAAACAAGCATTGGCATAGCCAATAGGTCTCGCCCTTGGAACCTTATAAGTGTTTAGCCATGCAACAGTTGATGTTGGGATATTGTGCTGCATAACTAAATACTTATAAGGTCCCAAAAGCGAGACCTATTAAGTGGGATGAAAAAACTGAGAGAGGGGGGGGGGTCTCTCAAAGGTGCGTGGCCAATGTAATTAGGGGCGTGGCTTAAAAACACATACGCGAAAAATCTGTGCTTGGCATAGTGCGCCATCGGACTTGTATTTGCATCTTGATATATGATACAAGTAATATCATACCTACAACAAGTCAGGGTTGTTGGCTTTGTCAATGGTTGTTACTAGTAGCATAAGATAAATAAGCAGCAACTATGGTTTGTATATAATATTGAAAAAGCTTCCACTAAAAGACATTGCTGTATCCTACACACAACACTGACATTTCATGTCTTCTGTTCACTGGAGAAATGTGACTTTTCCAGACATTCGATGTCACGCACACTCCAGAGATTAGTAAATGTGACATCGAAGAAACATTGTGTCTTATGCACCCCAGAGAGCAGACATTCCTTGTCTTACATCAGACCAACTACATTTTGTGTCTTGTGCACACTAGATAATTCGTGGCACACACGATAAAACATTTCATGCCTCATGCACACACAAGACATTTAGAGGTTCATGTATACCACACATTCCATGCGTGTGTGACATTTAGTAACACGCACCCACCAGAAACATTGTGCCAGACATACACTACTAGCACATTGTGTGTGAACCTCCCACCACGGATGTACCTTTCAGACATTAGAGTCATTATAATGGCATGTTTGCTATAATTTCATGAGTCCTACAAAGTGAGGATTTGTATTCAACGTTTTTTATATATCTAGTAATGGACTAACTCTTGTGATGCCAAAGAAAATGTGTCCCATTACAAAAAAATATAATTTTGAGTTGGTTGATGTAAACCACGTATAAACAAATTATTATATGTAAATACACTTATTTACACCGGCAAAATCAAACTAAATAATAGTAAATACAATAAATACAATTAAAGGCACCTCTTACCTTTTTCCTTGCCGTCGGAGCTGGGCACATGCTGACACTGCCAGAAAGGTGCCTAAAAGGTGAGGAGGCGCTATATACCATGAAAGGAGAACTGACATAAAGAGAGGCGATGATGGAAGAGTCACTACACACGACACTGGGGTGCAAAGGTGCAGTAACGAGAGTCCATTAGGGCCAATTTAAAACTTCTACAAAGGGCCTAGCCTTATGGGACAGAATAGAAGTACCATATTGCAAGCAAGCGCCATGCTTCAGCATCTGAGATGCCACGCTTTGGACTAGTATGGGATTCTTAACACGAGACAGCAGAAGCCACCATTTTAGAGACATTTTCATTGTCCATCACTCATCTAGTCACACCAAGGCTTTTACGCTGATCTTCAAACACAAAGTCAGTCCAAACTATAGATAGATGGATGCTTGTGAAGCGTTTCCCTGCCATACCATTTTTCTTACCCTTGCAGGTGGCTATATGAGACCAACGGCAGAGGTATCCAAAATCACAAGCCAAGGCATGTAACTCCACGCAAACACATCCATGTAAATCCTAGCCAACTATATTAGACAAAGCTATCCTAAATAGAGTTTACAAAAATACTGTCCCATTGGGTGTAGATGATCTATTATTAACTCCAGTGAGGTAATATTCTCTTAAATGCTAATATGGACACTATATTTATGTCAGATAATATTCTGAATACAATATTCTGGTACCCTACCCAACATCCAGATAACCATTGATAATGCAATACTTTAACAAGAAAAAGGAAGAAAAATAAGACTGCAAAGAAGGGAAAAGGGTCAGAAAGAAATGCAGGACAGCTGAAAGAAGGCACACGAAAAAAGGAAGGTGAACAGGATGAAAGAGAAAAAAGGGTGAAAGGAAGATAAAAATAGAGGGAAAGAAAGTAAGAAAGAAGGGTGTCAGGAAGGGAAGGAAGTCACAACAAAATTATAAAAGAAAAATAGAAGGGAAAGAAAGAAGGAAAGCAGAAAAACAAAATGAAATATTAAAAAAGGAATCTGAAAAAGAGGAATGAGAGACAGAGGAAAAGGGAAGGAAGGGCAATGAAAGGAATGAAAGAGGAAGAGAGAGAAATGAGTAAAGATGGAAAGAATGAAAAGAATGAAAAGAAGGGGAGAAGGAAGGGCAGAAAGATAAAGTAAGGAGTACAAAGAAGGAACAAGGAAAGAGAAGAAAGAAGCAAAGAGGAAGAGGAGCACAGAAATGAATAAAGAAGGGCAAAAGGGTAGCAAGAAGGCGAGATGGGAGGAAAGAATAGACAGAAGGAAAGCAAGATAGAAAGAAGGTAATAAAAGAGAGGAAAGAACAAATACTATAAAGTAGAAAAGAAAGAATGATATATAGAAAGAAAGGTAAAAAGACATACGGTATAACTAAAAGTCAGAGAAAAATTGAGAAGGAAAAATAAATGAAGGATAGAAGAAAGGATAGCGTAATTTAAGAAGGCAAGGAAGAAAGAAGGGCTGGTAAACGGTTGCAGCTGTTTGGCCAAATTCTTTTTAATTTGTGCTCTAAAGCATAATTGTGCACTATTTTCACCACGGGCGAGGGTGGATCAACTCACAGCCCTGCATAGAAATGGTCGAGATTTCTCACTTTGCTCGTTCATTTAGGGTCATGTGGTTCAAAGTGGGGGTAATTTTATTTTTCTGTCTACTCCCTTGCTTCGGTGTATGTCTGGACAGCGTCAACAAAAATAAATACGCAGTCTATAACCGCGGTTCACCAATGTTGCCCTTTGTGTGTGACGTGACGTATCCTAATTTCATTTTCAGTTCCACCGTGACAGTCCAGAAAAAAACACACTTGTAATGCAGATGTTTGTCCCGAGGACTGAATTGTGCAAATAGAATACTGTACAGGGGTGGAACGGGGAACAAAAAGAGGTAAGAAAAAGGTAGCAGGGGAGGGAGGTGAAGATGGAAAGCAAAACTCTGCTTTCCTGCTCAGATGAGTTTTGTTTCCCCACGCGTGCAACCTCCAAACACAGTGACGTCACACCGGGAGCCAGCCTCGCCTATGTAACGGAGGAGCGCAGGGCACCAGTGATATATGTCGAGGACTTGGACGCACCAAGAGACGCTGTCAAACGGAGGCAGAGAAAGGACGAGAAAAGTATCCATTCATACGAAGATCCCACGGAGCACCTGCAACAGTAAGCCATCGTTCATTTATTCATGAACTGTACTTGTGAAATTTAAATCAAAAGCTTTCCAAGCAAGCACCCTCGTCAGGGCAGTCAGTTGGAGAGAGCGCATGTGTGAGCGTCCGTGTGCGTGGGCGAGAACGCGGGCATTCTTAGGTGCGCGTGTGCCGTTCACTTTTCAAGCACTGCACTCGTGCTTGTGGCGCGCCGCTGCTCGCTCCCGCAAGGTGGATGCCGCCACAAGCACGAGTGCAGTGCTTGAAAAAGTGAAGAGCGACGGCTAAAGGCCCTCCTATGCACCGCATGCGCGCTGCGTAGGCGAGACCTAACAAAACAAAAGGTCTTGGTTAATGCCGACCTAATTAGGTGCCCAATTTTTTAAGAAAGTCACAAAAGTGTATCTGTAGTGTATGTCCTTGCATTAATGCAGATTTACAGGTTTCATGAATTAACAAGAATTTACAGAAGTAGACCAGGAACACGTACTCCAAGAAAATATTTGTGAACTGCATGTTAGCACAAGCAAATAGGCATGTGTAGATTTACTCATGCGAAAATCTGTTGAGCGTCCACAAGTTCACCTTCCCTCAAACCACTATTGTTCCCAAAGCTCTGGAGAAAGTTTTACTACTGCCCTTGTCAGGAGTAAATTTCCAAACTTTCTCAGTATGGAAAAAGATTAGAGAAGAGCGGGTGAAAACCCCTAAAACATGCAAGTTAGCAGGTTTGCACAGACTCAAAAAGGCATTTCAACCCTGGAACTATTGCTTACCGCTACCTCCACGCCCAGTATGTAGATCTGCAGAAAGGTGGCAAAATAAGGGCCTCGCTAGTATTTAAACCCCTCTATAGTACGAGCCCTTTCATAATCAGAGCGCCAATGTAAAGAATTATGCCATCATTTGTCGCTGTACAGCATTGCACCAAAGGGACAAGTGGATTTTTTTTTTTACAGGGCAAGTAGACTTATGAAGCAACCTGTCCTTTGTACATGTAGATATTTTATTAAATTCCACCCCCCCCCCCCGACATTCAACTTGTCTTTGAAGCGCAGCAAATATGACAAGATAAATAGAGAATTTGTAGACCTCTTTATTTATTGCTTGGACTTTTACAATCCACCAAAAATCGGCTTGTGGCCCACCACTGGGTAGCGAACCAGTTTGGGAAACACTGGTCTACACTGTCGCACATAGGACGGCCTCAGGATTACCTTTTTTGTTGAGTACTTTTTATTGGAATCTCCAAGACTACTTATGCATGTTATCTCGCGCCACCCTTCTTCTGCCTGTCCTAAAAAAATATAGATGTTGCCACCAGAACAATATTCAACCTCCAGCTGCAGGCAGTCATCAAGGGCAACAAACTCCCGCCCTAGATCAGGAGCATCCTACATACCCCCCGCCCCGGGACACCTAGTGCTCATGCGCATGCAAACCTTCCTCTGACACTTGGTGCCCTGGTTAGCCATTCTGGCCCTTGGTACCACAAATGCCCCCACAATCTCTTATCGCAACATGACACCTGCCAATCATCTTGACCTGCTGCCGCTTGCCAGCGCTGTCCCTGGCCATGGCCAGACAACAGCAGTATCTCGAACAGTCATCTTACTATGCTGATAAAACTTTGCTTGTATTGTCGATAGTGTAATAAAAAAAATGCGCAGTAAAAAAGATTTCTTTTTTTTTAAAAAGAACAATGTCCAACCTCACAACACAGACAGGAAATAGGATGACAATCAGCATATGCACTGCATACAGCACAATGCCATCTATCTACTCACTGAAGTATTTAAAAACATTTTCTGACATACCCATGTCCAATAATTTCCCCCCAAGAGATAAAATAGAGCACACAGTACATTTATGTACACATTTCCTCTGCCCCATAAGTAAATATAATATGCAAAGACGTTCCAGACACTCTATTGTCTAAGCATATACCACCTTCAGTCACATCGTCAATGCGTCTTTATTTTGCCACCTCACTGTCAGCGTTCTTGCCTACCACCTTGCGATTATTACGAGCAGCATTTCTGTAACAAGGACTTGCAAACACACACATACCGAACTTTAAGGTACTTTTTCAGGGAAAGAACGGCTGGCGTTTTCTCCTTTTGTCACCGATGAACGAATGTATTCACGTTAACACAAAACATACAGATTGAACAAAATATTCTAGTAACATGAACTATACCTTAGCCTTGTCACACAATTACATCATAAATAATCTTTAATGACTCCCCTTCCACCTCGAACCGGTCTAAAAGTTAAATACCGGAAAGACAACTCACATGGCACGATTTTAACAAGTCAACATCTAGTTGGGTTTCGTGCTCTTGGCGGTCCCAGAGTAGAGGAAAAAGCAGAGCTGTATTTCTATTTTGACTTGCACTTTAGTAGGTCAGATGAACAAACCAAAGTGAGCATGCCAGTAAAGAAATCAAAGGGAACGATAAGTAGCCCATGACCTAAAAACTATTCAGTCTCAAAAGTTTTTATTTTTCAGGAGAACTGGATCACAAATCAGTGGAGGTCAGAAGCCCCTACAAAGTAGCCACATATCTGATAAGCGTGCTTTTCGATTTATATTAATTTTTAACATTATTTGAGCAAATATTTTTATGCTGTTCATTTTGGTCACCCCGGAATATTAATGTCATTTGTAACAATCAATGAAATACAACTAATAAAAGGGGGAAAACTTCAAGTCCGTTTATCGTGCTACAAATTCATCATACTGAAAACGAAACACATAGTGACAGAAGCCATGGGGAAAAAAAGTCCGCGCCTGCTCGGTAAGCGACTACACGCCCTGCCATTACTTTCTTACGGGATCACATTCCAACATTATTTTAGAGTACTAACTACGAAGGGAGATTCCTATTGCCATTTTCAGAAGATCAACAAGCCTTGTTTTCTCTCTCGATATGTGTAGGAAGTTACATTCCATTTTGAAATTCGAATAAGCATCGATCAATACTGGGCTATTTTAAATACGAACTGCTCCAAGGGTAAAGAGAAGGAAACTTGACAATGCACTCCTCGGCAGCTGGAACAGGAACTGCCCTCCACTAAGTAAAAGAATCAAAGTAAACACCGCGTTTTCTGGTAGAAATCGCTTTCACAGTTTTAAAACAAGCATTGGCCGCGCGCTGTGGTGGGGGGAGGAGCGGGAGAGCAAGTGACGCGCGGCCGTGAAAGTGACACGGCCGCGCGGCTGCTAGACGCGCTCTGTGGTGGGGGAGGAGGGTTGGAAAGGAAAGCCAGATTTATTTATTTGAAAAGTTTTATATAGCGCTGGCTAGACCCGGAGGTATCAGAGCGCTTTACATGAGATAAGACATTGCATCAGAACATTGTTACATAGTTACATCAGTTACAGTTACGGTTGCAGTAATCAGTAAATGCTTGGGAGAAAAACGTGAGCTTACACAATAATATAAGATGTTAGCGCGTAGCATATCCAAGACACACGTCATATGGGGAATGGAAGGTGGTGGGGGAAAGGTAAACAGGGGAGAGGAAAGCAGACAGAGTCAGATAGATCTGAAAGGGGAAAGTAATTCAGGAGGAATAAAGCAGTCAAAGTAGTCGAAGAGAGAGACAAATAAAACCATGAAGAACCGTGAAAAACAATGTCCGATGTCCGGCTGGGTAGGTGACGGCCGATGGGGTGACCCAGAGCCAGACTCCGCTATAGCTGCAAAGGACAGCTCCACCGGGCATCGGCCATAATTGCTAGGTCTCTGCGGTCAGTATAATGATCATGATTACTCTGAGAAATTTCGAATTCAAACGTGAGAGTTTGAGAGATGGAGATCAAAGTCAGATCTGATCCCAGGTGAGAATAGGGGTCCAAGAAGGGGGGTAGCTCCAAGGGGAATAAAGCCTAAAAGTCAGTCCCTGGCAGGGGGGCTCCCGGCCGGAGCTCATCATCTGTCGGCCATCTTAAAGAAATCCTTTGTGAGATACATTGCGGGGTAAACTGGATACCAGTTGACAGAATTGGCAGATTGCACCCCAGCTTGGTGCCATAAGGAAGGGATTGAAATGAGCTCAGCGTCCGCCCACTGTCCCTCCCACCCCCCAATTTTGTCTTCCTCGTGTCTAGGTTTGCTGGACTTCAAGACCATTCTAGCCCTTTGGGTTGCGTACAAGCTCTACCCCACAAAAGCCGGAGTGTGTCTGTGGGCGCGGCTGCGCGGTCCCTACGGGGCCCGCTCCTATGCATGAGTACAGATCAACGGCAGGGCCGATAGGAAAGATGCCGCCCGTCTTGCGGTATTTGCAAGGGGCTCGCCGGAGGGGGAGGTCCGCACCAGCCCCAGGACACCGGGAAGAGCGGGACGATCCTTCCCTCCTTGCGGCTCCCCCCCTTTACCTCACTCAAGCGCTGATGTCCTCTTGGTGGGCAGCTCCGTCACAGCTCGCTTCACGGGGAGGCATTCAGTGCCATAGCCGGATCGGCTGAATGTCCCGCTCCAGCTCCGCAAGATGGCGGCTGCAGCTAGTTCAGCGGCCGGAGTCCCAACGACAGGGTCAGCTCACCAACAACTATGATCTCGAGCTGCACCGCATACGGGACATCCACGGCCCTCACGACGAGCCACAGCTCCAGACAATTCACCTCAGATGTTGGCATGTACTCGCGGCAGTGCAGGACATCCGCATCACAACGGCTGCAGCGTGCTGAGCATGGACTGGACGAGTGCGGAGTGCAGTCGCAGGGGTCAGGCAGAGCTCGTTCGCCCCAGGAGCGGTGTCGATCTGTTCCACACCACATCAGGTAAACAAATCTCTGCAGTTTAGTCACCCCCGTTGCAGTTACAGGATAGATTAAAGTCGGATCGGCCGACAGGAGCTCGCTCAAGGAGCGGCCAATCAGCTTGTCAGTGGCCTCTCAGCAGCGGGTAGAGGCAGGCCAGCTCCCGATCTGCATCTCAGTCCCCGGAGGCCACCATCTTGGGGTCCGACTACTAGATTCGCCCGTTCCTCAACCCTGCCGGCATCCCCATCCCCATTCCTCTCCTTCAGCGAACGCCTCAGAACACCCAGGGGGATCTCCGGACCGGGCACTCAGTCACCGGGGGGGGGAGATGGTTCGGACGGAGGCCAAAACCCCAGGCAAATGCCTAAAGGTGATCTCTGGCCCGGGAGCTCCCGGCCGGAGCTCCTTACTCGTCGGCCATCTTGCCCAGACCTCAGATGGCCTGGAGCATGCGAGGAATGCACGCGTTACTGTGCGCGTACTCGCATGCTCTAGGCCAGGACAAAAAAAAGTGGTCGCATTTCTGAAACCCACTACTAAATGTCTCGCCAGACCAGCGCATGCGCTGGCTCAGGCGAGACCTAAAAAGGCCATCTTTAAAGGGCAAAACATGGTGGGGTGTTAATTATGGTGTGCATTGTGCATTTTGGTTTTGTGTTTGCTGAACCGTAACTAACCTTTAACTGGGAAGCAGGGAGTATGGGGGGGGGGAGATTGTATTTTAACTGAGAAAAAACATTAAAAGCTAAGTTCTGGCTAAAAATGCTAAAACCACGGAAATCTTCTATTTACGGATTGCAATGGAAACCATAACTCCGGCTCCCTGCTTGGACTGCCTACGACATCACTGATGACATCATGAGTGACATCATTGATGTTCGCACTAATTACATCACTGCTTGTTGGTGCAATGGGTTTTGATAAAAGTTTCGTAAATTTTAGCTTTGAAGTCTGGACTGATTTTTGAGGGTCTTGAAATATATTTTAGAAAACGGGTCCTGGTTAGAGAAAGAACTGTGCTTTAGTCAATTTATCGATAGTTGACTGAGGTTGGATTTCTATGTTATTAGAAATGTTCTGGACAAAAAGAATACGGTTTTTGATTGAAAATGGAGAAATCAAGAACAATTTATGTGTAAGCATGTACAGGAGTTCACTATTCTGAAATGGCAGTGTGCTTTGTAACATCAGTTGCTAATTCTATTTATTTATTCATTTTTAATTTGGTGATGTATTTTATTTGGTCATGCTTAATAATGGATTTCTTTTACATTAGGTTCTTCATCTATTTTAAGGTTTTAATCTATTCTATGTTGTCATCAGTCTACCAAGATTGCACGGCTGTGTATTTTATAAGTCTTTTTGCTACTTTGTTTTTATTTTTTGAGACATTTAGAAAAATAGGTTATAAGATACTTATAGGTGCCTTCTCCATGCAAAAAGTTAATGCATAAACCTGTAGATGCTAGCGTTAGTCTAGTGACGTAACAAGTCATAATGAGATGCAGAGATACAAAAAAAAAGGAATAGGCAGAGAAAAGTATTTGTATTATGCCTGTCCCTCAGTGCTTCAGTTTCTAACCTTCTCATGCCTGGGTTTTGTTAGAAGAACAGATGATGGACGGAATGCTGAACAAATCAAACATTCACCTCCAATCACAGATCTGGGTTAAATCCATATTTTTTTTTAGCTCAAGCCATTCTAGTTTGGGCCCAGCCATATGTAAATCAGTCTTGACCCTGCTCCCCATGGGCACAGTCCAGCCCGAACTTCCAAGCCAGGTCCTCCCTGGACTGGAAACAAGCATCCTGGGACCGGTTTCGGGGTATCACCCCTCATCAGCCAGGCTAGCTTGAATCCGGTGGCATAGCGAGCACTGGACCCACGTCTGGGCATACCCTTCCCACTTAGGGCGACAAATGCAAAAAGAACAGATAATGGACGGAATTCTGAACAAATCAAACTTTCATCCGCAGTCACAGATCTGGGTTAAATCCATCTATCCCATTTACTGGTGGTTGCATCCAAGGAACGCTCACTATTAGGCCTTACTCAAGAGTCCCCCTTTGACTCTTAGGAAATAGTAAAAAATGTCTATAGTACCGCAGCACCTTCAGCAGTGAGTACGCCCGGAGCACAATAGGCCTGTAACCATCTTTACCCGCCCAGCAGCAAGGAGGCTTCCAATGTCCCAGTGACTGCCCAGACCACGGGCACTCACACTGCTCCTGTCCTGTACGGAGAGTCAGCTGCATTTGGCTCTCTCCTGAGCATACATGGCCAGCTCCAGCAGCGATTGGAGGTGCTCAGGTGCTCCTCCTGCACGGTAACTCTTGCGCTCCCCACATGGAAGGAGGATTGGATTCCTGTGCTCACGACTGGGGTACCAGTGATGCAGCAATGCACACACAGCATCTTCTTCAGTTTCACGGGGGCAGGTCTGGCTTAATCCAGGTTACTTCGTGGTGACCTAGCTCAGATTTCTTGGGGGACAGCCAGATCCTCACAACCACTTAGGTATCCGTTGCCTCCCCTGATATATGGGGTTGCTGTAACTCCATAGACCATGGGACCGGCACTCAATGTTCCGCGCAGGCTTCGTCCCTTTCGATCCAGCAACAATTTTCATGGCAGCCCCTCCCAGTATACAGGGTTGCCGCCACATGGCTTCACTCATCCCGCACGGCACTGCGCTCATGACTACGGCAGCTCCCTCCTGGCATTTGGGGGTCACCAACTGGAATCTGCATATGAGCAACGACCCGATCGGTGCAGCAGCGGTATCCTCACACTTCTCTGGAGTACACTCTGCTGGACTCCCCACTGGACTTCGCACCCTCCAACGATCTGCTCTTTCCCTAAGGGCACACTGGTCTTGGCAGGCACTGAAGCTCAGGCTCAAGAGCAGGTGGTCTTGGTTTCCCTGGGTTATGTCCTCTCACCCAGCAGGGGCACTAGCAAGCCATGGCCCCCAGTCCTGGTCACAGGCAGAACTGTTGCAGAGCATCCCCTCCTCAACCTGTCTTGCTGCTTGGCAGATGATACATTTTTGGGGTCTCAACCTCCTCTTCTTATAGTCCATTTCCAGATACCAAATGTGATTTAGGGCCTGGGTGTTTGAAGTTTTATGCTGGGGTTCATCTTCTTTAGAAGTGTACACTTTTCTCTCTTCTTTCTCTTGGATGGCTGTCTGTCACAACAGGAGAGAATCCGAAGCTGATAGTCCCACATCACAGGCCCTGGGAGTGACTAGAGTTCACACCTGGATGTCAGCCACAGTAATGTGTGCATCAAAAGGTAAATTCCGGGGCTCCCAGCTCTACTCTTTATGATTTCCTAATCAGATCATCTCCTTCCTGAGATGTGTCCAGGCCCCTTCCTTGTGATCTATCACAGAATCAAAGAGCAGTCTTTTGAAGTGTACATGGGGAGTCTCTCTCTCCCTTCCCCCAGCTTGTCCCACTCGGCGTGCAGGAATACAGCAATAGAGCAATACACAAATCTGTTGGGGAGGAGGGGTCTTCCATGGAATGCATCATTGCATGCACATATCCACTTAGTATACATTCACAGCACACATACTGTTCACTACTGTCACTTCCATGTATTGAGTCACTTCAGGAACACAGACATCCAGCACAATCACTCTGTACACACTACTCAGTACTGTATCCTTTCTGTATCGTGCCATGGTGTGCGATTTGCAAGCACACATACTGCCAGCACATACACTCACTATGCACGCTGCGCAACACTTCACCATCATGTATTGTATTTATCGCAAGCACACATACAATCAGCACATGCTTTCATTGCGCGCCACTGCACAGGACTACATCTCTCATGTAATGTATTCCTCGCAGGCATACATACACTTAGTACATGTACTAACGATGCTTGTACTACACAACACTGTACTATACGTGTACTTTACCCTTCCCAGGCACACATACATCCAGGCAGTCACTACTCCTACACTACGCAGCACTCTACATCTAACTGATGTAGGCCAAGTGTGAGTTAAGCACACAGCAGCAGAACTTTTAAAAAGGCGAATGAGCCTGTAGGCCTCACTCTAGTGGCACAGGGTAAAAAGGACCTGTTCACGCCTACTGATCACACTACACGGTATGCTGCCACCACCGCGCACCTCAACTCTTGGTGAAGGTGGTAGCCTTCCACCACTATGAGGGTAGCGCTTTGGCGCCTCTCCCAGTCCAACAAGACCACAATCCGTAAGCCAGGCCTATGTCATGGTGCACACACATGATCCGTGTTTGCCTATGACAAAAAAATCAGTATTAGGGATCCAGACAGCAGTACAGTTGGGCACTCAGGGCAGTAGTAAACCTATTTTACCATGCAGTGGACTTTTCCGTCTCAACAGTTCTAGTCATATTTTCAAATACTCCTGCTTTCTGAAGGATACATATGCACATCAGTTTGTAACTGTGTGGTTTTAAGCGTTAAGGTGAAATGTGTATTTGACTGTATGTCTTTGATATTGAAATATTTTTTTAGAGTGCTTGTAAGTTTGTGTGTGTGTGTCTGCGTGTGTATATAAATATGAGTGCATCTATCAGTGGTGTGCAAAGTTTGTGTCCGTCCCTGTGTGTGGCCATCAGTGTAATTTACACAGTAAGATTTATTCTCTGCCTATCCCTCTTTGTGACTGGTTGTTTCTAAATAGGAGTTTTTCAGTACTTGTCTTTCAGTTATATTTTTTCCCTTACAGTGTGTTTGTTTTGGTTTTTATTTGTGTGGTTTACACTTTTTATTGTTGTGTGTTTCCAAATGAGTAGTGGTGTACAAATATCTCTTTCTGGGAATGCCACATACTGTGTCTCATGCATATGTCAATCACTGTCTGAGTCTCTGACGCCATGCTAATAGTGCACCTGAACGTACCTCTGAGTTTTAGTGTGTGTGAGAGAGCAAGTGTTGTTGTGAAAATACATGTTCCTATATGTGCCTCCGAGTGTGTATCTTTGCCTATGTGATTCTGTGTTAGAAACAGTGGTGTACTGTGAATGTGTGTCTCTATGCTTATGTGAATGTGTGTCTCTATGCTTATGTGAATCTGTGTCCCAGACAACGGTGCAGTGAAAATGGTTTGAAGTTTTGAGAGCTGATTATTCCTTTGTCTCGGGGGGGAGGGGGGGTGTCATCAGTAATGTCATTGAAGGAGCTATATGTGATGTCAACAATGATATCCCTTAAGATGTTATGTGTGATGTCATATGCAACGCAAAGGAGTGGCCCAAGGGAAGGTTTGTGTCACTAACGGTAGCTGCCAAATTTCAGTGGCTTTAGCCAGAACCAAACTCAGTTTCTCTGGGTTTTTTTAAAAGTGAATTTAGTAGGTTTTCTTTGATTAAAAAAATTAGAAGGTTAAATACAATTTTTAAATATAGGAGATTGCATTTCATACATTTAAACAAAAATGACTCATTTATTTTAATGTAATTCTTTGAATATGTGCATTCCTTTAATCTTCAAAACCTGTTTTTGTTAATGATTTAAAACAAGTTTAGTAACCATTGCATCCATCGGTATATCACTGAGGCAGTGACAGCGAGCACTTTGAGATCCATAAGTGTGCTTCTAGGGGAATGTCCAAGTGAGTGGCGGTGGATGAGCACGTCCCTGTGGGTGACTCGGAGTCTTTTACTCCATTGGTGCGTCACTGAGGCAGTGACAGCGAGCACTTTGAGATCCATAAGTGTGCTTCTAGGGGAATGTCCAAGTGAGTGGCGGTGGATGAGCACGTCCCTGTGGGTGACTCGGAGTCTTTTACTCCATTGGTGCGTCACTGAGGCAGTGACAGCGAGCACTTTGAGATCCATAAGTGTGCTTCTAGGGGAATGTCCAAGTGAGTGGCGGTGGATGAGCACGTCCCTGTGGGTGACTCGGAGTCTTTTACTCCATTGGTGCGTCACTGAGGCAGTGACAGCGAGCACTTTGAGATCCATAAGTGTGCTTCTAGGGGAATGTCCAAGTGAGTGGTGGTGGATGAGCACGTCCCTGTGGGTGACTCGGAGTCTTTTGCTCCATTGGTGCGTCACTGAGGCAGTGACAGCGAGCACTTTGAGATCCATAAGTGTGCTTCTAGGGGAATGTCCAAGTGAGTGGTGGTGGATGAGCACGTCCCTGTGGGTGACTCGGAGTCTTTTACTCCATTGGTGCGTCACTGAGGCAGTGACAGCGAGCACTTTGAGATCCATAAGTGTGCTTCTAGGGGAATGTCCAAGTGAGTGGTGGTGGATGAGCACGTCCCTGTGGGTGACTCGGAGTCTTTTACTCCATTGGTGCGTCACTGAGGCAGTGACAGCGAGCACTTTGAGATCCATAAGTGTGCTTCTAGGGGAATGTCCAAGTGAGTGGTGGTGGATGAGCACGTCCCTGTGGGTGACTCGGAGTCTTTTACTCCATTGGTGCGTCACTGAGGCAGTGACAGCAAGCACTTTGAGATCCATAAGTGTGCTTCTAGGGGAATGTCCAAGTGAGTGGTGGTGGTGAGCACGTCCCTGTGGGTGACTCGGAGTCTTTTGCTCCATTGGTGCGTCACTGAGGCAGTGACAGCGAGCACTTTGAGATCCATAAGTGTGCTTCTAGGGGAATGTCCAAGTGAGTGGTGGTGGTGAGCACGTCCCTGTGGGTGACTCGGAGTCTTTACTCCATTGGTGCGTCACTGAGGCAGTGACAGCGAGCACTTTGAGATCCATAAGTGTGCTTCTAGGGAATGTCCAAGTGAGTGGTGGTGGATGAGCACGTCCCTGTGGGTGACTCGGAGTCTTTTACTCCATTGGTGCGTCACTGAGGCAGTGACAGCGAGCACTTTGAGATCCATAAGTGTGCTTCTAGGGGAATGTCCAAGTGAGTGGTGGTGGATGAGCACGTCCCTGTGGGTAACTCGGAGTCTTTTACTCCATTGGTGCGTCACTGAGGCAGTGACAGCGAGCACTTTGAGATCCATAAGTGTGCTTCTAGGGGAATGTCCAAGTGAGTGGTGGTGGATGAGCACGTCCCTGTGGGTGACTCGGAGTCTTTTACTCCATTGGTGCGTCACTGAGGCAGTGACAGCGAGCACTTTGAGATCCATAAGTGTGCTTCTAGGGGAATGTCCAAGTGAGTGGTGGTGGTGAGCACGTCCCTGTGGGTGACTCGGAGTCTTTTGCTCCATTGGTGCGTCACTGAGGCAGTGACAGCGAGCACTTTGAGATCCATAAGTGTGCTTCTAGGGGAATGTCCAAGTGAGTGGTGGTGGTGAGCACGTCCCTGTGGGTGACTCGGAGTCTTTTACTCCATTGGTGCGTCACTGAGGCAGTGACAGCGAGCACTTTGAGATCCATAAGTGTGCTTCTAGGGGAATGTCCAAGTGAGTGGTGGTGGATGAGCACGTCCCTGTGGGTGACTCGGAGTCTTTTACTCCATTGGTGCGTCACTGAGGCAGTGACAGCGAGCACTTTGAGATCCATAAGTGTGCTTCTAGGGGAATGTCCAAGTGAGTGGTGGTGGATGAGCACGTCCCTGTGGGTGACTCGGAGTCTTTTACTCCATTGGTGCGTCACTGAGGCAGTGACAGCGAGCACTTTGAGATCCATAAGTGTGCTTCTAGGGGGATGTCCAAGTGAGTGGTGGTGGATGAGCACGTCCCTGTGGGTGACTCGGAGTCTTTTGCTCCATTGGTGCGTCACTGAGGCAGTGACAGAGAGCACTTTGAGATCCATAAGTGTGCTTCTAGGGGAATGTCCAAGTGAGTGGTGGTGGATGAGCACGTCCCTGTGGGTGACTCGGAGTCTTTTACTCCATTGGTGCGTCACTGAGGCAGTGACAGCGAGCACGTTGAGATCCATAAGTGTGCTTCTAGGGGAATGTCCAAGTGAGTGGTGGTGGATGAGCACGTCCCTGTGGGTGACTCGGAGTCTTTTACTCCATTGGTGCGTCACTGAGGCAGTGACAGCGAGCACTTTGAGATCCATAAGTGTGCTTCTAGGGAATGTCCAAGTGAGTGGTGGTGGTGAGCACGTCCCTGTGGGTGACTCGGAGTCTTTTGCTCCATTGGTGCGTCACTGAGGCAGTGACAGCGAGCACTTTGAGATCCATAAGTGTGCTTCTAGGGGAATGTCCAAGTGAGTGGTGGTGGTGAGCACGTCCCTGTGGGTGACTCGGAGTCTTTTACTCCATTGGTGCGTCACTGAGGCAGTGACAGCGAGCACTTTGAGATCCATAAGTGTGCTTCTAGGGGAATGTCCAAGTGAGTGGTGGTGGATGAGCACGTCCCTGTGGGTGACTCGGAGTCTTTTACTCCATTGGTGCGTCACTGAGGCAGTGACAGCGAGCACTTTGAGATCCATAAGTGTGCTTCTAGGGGAATGTCCAAGTGAGTGGTGGTGGATGACCACGTCCCTGTGGGTGACTCGGAGTCTTTTACTCCATTGGTGCGTCACTGAGGCAGTGACAGCGAGCACTTTGAGATCCATAAGTGTGCTTCTAGGGGAATGTCCAAGTGAGTGGTGGTGGTGAGCACGTCCCTGTGGGTGACTCGGAGTCTTTTGCTCCATTGGTGCGTCACTGAGGCAGTGACAGCGAGCACTTTGAGATCCATAAGTGTGCTTCTAGGGGAATGTCCAAGTGAGTGGTGGTGGATGAGCACGTCCCTGTGGGTGACTCGGAGTCTTTTGCTCCATTGGTGCGTCACTGAGGCAGTGACAGCGAGCACTTTGAGATCCATAAGTGTGCTTCTAGGGGAATGTCCAAGTGAGTGGTGGTGGATGAGCACGTCCCTGTGGGTGACTCGGAGTCTTTTACTCCATTGGTGCGTCACTGAGGCAGTGACAGCGAGCACTTTGAGATCCATAAGTGTGCTTCTAGGGGAATGTCCAAGTGAGTGGTGGTGGTGAGCACGTCCCTGTGGGTGACTCGGAGTCTTTTGCTCCATTGGTGCGTCACTGAGGCAGTGACAGCGAGCACTTTGAGATCCATAAGTGTGCTTCTAGGGGATGTCCAAGTGAGTGGTGGTGGTGAGCACGTCCCTGTGGGTGACTCGGAGTCTTTTGCTCCATTGGTGCGTCACTGAGGCAGTGACAGCGAGCACTTTGAGATCCATAAGTGTGCTTCTAGGGGAATGTCCAAGTGAGTGGTGGTGGATGAGCACGTCCCTGTGGGTGACTCGGAGTCTTTTACTCCATTGGTGCGTCACTGAGGCAGTGATAGCGAGCACTTTGAGATCCATAAGTGTGCTTCTAGGGGAATGTCCAAGTGAGTGGTGGTGGTGAGCACGTCCCTGTGGGTGACTCGGAGTCTTTTGCTCCATTGGTGCGTCACTGAGGCAGTGACAGCGAGCACTTTGAGATCCATAAGTGTGCTTCTAGGGGAATGTCCAAGTGAGTGGTGGTGGATGAGCACGTCCCTGTGGGTGACTCGGAGTCTTTTACTCCATTGGTGCGTCACTGAGGCAGTGACAGCGAGCACTTTGAGATCCATAAGTGTGCTTCTAGGGGAATGTCCAAGTGAGTGGTGGTGGATGAGCACGTCCCTGTGGGTGACTCGGAGTCTTTTACTCCATTGGTGCGTCACTGAGGCAGTGACAGCGAGCACTTTGAGATCCATAAGTGTGCTTCTAGGGGAATGTCCAAGTGAGTGGTGGTGGATGAGCACGTCCCTGTGGGTGACTCGGAGTCTTTTACTCCATTGGTGCGTCACTGAGGCAGTGACAGCGAGCACTTTGAGATCCATAAGTGTGCTTCTAGGGGAATGTCCAAGTGAGTGGTGGTGGATGAGCACGTCCCTGTGGGTGACTCGGAGTCTTTTGCTCCATTGGTGCGTCACTGAGGCAGTGACAGCGAGCACTTTGAGATCCATAAGTGTGCTTCTAGGGGAATGTCCAAGTGAGTGGTGGTGGATGAGCACGTCCCTGTGGGTGACTCGGAGTCTTTTGCTCCATTGGTGCGTCACTGAGGCAGTGACAGCGAGCACTTTGAGATCCATAAGTGTGCTTCTAGGGGAATGTCCAAGTGAGTGGTGGTGGTGAGCACGTCCCTGTGGGTGACTCGGAGTCTTTTACTCCATTGGTGCGTCACTGAGGCAGTGACAGCGAGCACTTTGAGATCCATAAGTGTGCTTCTAGGGGAATGTCCAAGTGAGTGGTGGTGGATGAGCACGTCCCTGTGGGTGACTCGGAGTCTTTTACTCCATTGGTGCGTCACTGAGGCAGTGACAGCGAGCACTTTGAGATCCATAAGTGTGCTTCTAGGGGAATGTCCAAGTGAGTGGTGGTGGATGAGCACGTCCCTGTGGGTGACTCGGAGTCTTTTGCTCCATTGGTGCGTCACTGAGGCAGTGACAGCGAGCACTTTGAGATCCATAAGTGTGCTTCTAGGGGAATGTCCAAGTGAGTGGTGGTGGTGAGCACGTCCCTGTGGGTGACTCGGAGTCTTTTACTCCATTGGTGCGTCACTGAGGCAGTGACAGCGAGCACTTTGAGATCCATAAGTGTGCTTCTAGGGGAATGTCCAAGTGAGTGGTGGTGGATGAGCACGTCCCTGTGGGTGACTCGGAGTCTTTTACTCCATTGGTGCGTCACTGAGGCAGTGACAGCGAGCACTTTGAGATCCATAAGTGTGCTTCTAGGGGAATGTCCAAGTGAGTGGTGGTGGTGAGCACGTCCCTGTGGGTGACTCGGAGTCTTTTGCTCCATTGGTGCGTCACTGAGGCAGTGACAGCGAGCACTTTGAGATCCATAAGTGTGCTTCTAGGGGAATGTCCAAGTGAGTGGTGGTGGATGAGCACGTCCCTGTGGGTGACTCGGAGTCTTTTACTCCATTGGTGCGTCACTGAGGCAGTGATAGCGAGCACTTTGAGATCCATAAGTGTGCTTCTAGGGGAATGTCCAAGTGAGTGGTGGTGGTGAGCACGTCCCTGTGGGTGACTCGGAGTCTTTTGCTCCATTGGTGCGTCACTGAGGCAGTGACAGCGAGCACTTTGAGATCCATAAGTGTGCTTCTAGGGGAATGTCCAAGTGAGTGGTGGTGGATGAGCACGTCCCTGTGGGTGACTCGGAGTCTTTTACTCCATTGGTGCGTCACTGAGGCAGTGACAGCGAGCACTTTGAGATCCATAAGTGTGCTTCTAGGGAATGTCCAAGTGAGTGGTGGTGGATGAGCACGTCCCTGTGGGTGACTCGGAGTCTTTTACTCCATTGGTGCGTCACTGAGGCAGTGACAGCGAGCACTTTGAGATCCATAAGTGTGCTTCTAGGGGAATGTCCAAGTGAGTGGTGGTGGATGAGCACGTCCCTGTGGGTGACTCGGAGTCTTTTACTCCATTGGTGCGTCACTGAGGCAGTGACAGCGAGCACTTTGAGATCCATAAGTGTGCTTCTAGGGGAATGTCCAAGTGAGTGGTGGTGGATGAGCACGTCCCTGTGGGTGACTCGGAGTCTTTTACTCCATTGGTGCGTCACTGAGGCAGTGACAGCGAGCACTTTGAGATCCATAAGTGTGCTTCTAGGGGAATGTCCAAGTGAGTGGTGGTGGATGAGCACGTCCCTGTGGGTGACTCGGAGTCTTTTACTCCATTGGTGCGTCACTGAGGCAGTGACAGCGAGCACTTTGAGATCCATAAGTGTGCTTCTAGGGGAATGTCCAAGTGAGTGGTGGTGGTGAGCACGTCCCTGTGGGTGACTCGGAGTCTTTTACTCCATTGGTGCGTCACTGAGGCAGTGACAGCGAGCACTTTGAGATCCATAAGTGTGCTTCTAGGGGAATGTCCAAGTGAGTGGTGGTGGATGAGCACGTCCCTGTGGGTGACTCGGAGTCTTTTACTCCATTGGTGCGTCACTGAGGCAGTGACAGCGAGCACTTTGAGATCCATAAGTGTGCTTCTAGGGGAATGTCCAAGTGAGTGGTGGTGGTGAGCACGTCCCTGTGGGTGACTCGGAGTCTTTTGCTCCATTGGTGCGTCACTGAGGCAGTGACAGCGAGCACTTTGAGATCCATAAGTGTGCTTCTAGGGGAATGTCCAAGTGAGTGGTGGTGGATGAGCACGTCCCTGTGGGTGACTCGGAGTCTTTTACTCCATTGGTGCGTCACTGAGGCAGTGATAGCGAGCACTTTGAGATCCATAAGTGTGCTTCTAGGGGAATGTCCAAGTGAGTGGTGGTGGTGAGCACGTCCCTGTGGGTGACTCGGAGTCTTTTGCTCCATTGGTGCGTCACTGAGGCAGTGACAGCGAGCACTTTGAGATCCATAAGTGTGCTTCTAGGGGAATGTCCAAGTGAGTGGTGGTGGATGAGCACGTCCCTGTGGGTGACTCGGAGTCTTTTACTCCATTGGTGCGTCACTGAGGCAGTGACAGCGAGCACTTTGAGATCCATAAGTGTGCTTCTAGGGGAATGTCCAAGTGAGTGGTGGTGGATGAGCACGTCCCTGTGGGTGACTCGGAGTCTTTTACTCCATTGGTGCGTCACTGAGGCAGTGACAGCGAGCACTTTGAGATCCATAAGTGTGCTTCTAGGGAATGTCCAAGTGAGTGGTGGTGGATGAGCACGTCCCTGTGGGTGACTCGGAGTCTTTTACTCCATTGGTGCGTCACTGAGGCAGTGACAGCGAGCACTTTGAGATCCATAAGTGTGCTTCTAGGGGAATGTCCAAGTGAGTGGTGGTGGATGAGCACGTCCCTGTGGGTGACTCGGAGTCTTTTGCTCCATTGGTGCGTCACTGAGGCAGTGACAGCGAGCACTTTGAGATCCATAAGTGTGCTTCTAGGGGAATGTCCAAGTGAGTGGTGGTGGATGAGCACGTCCCTGTGGGTGACTCGGAGTCTTTTGCTCCATTGGTGCGTCACTGAGGCAGTGACAGCGAGCACTTTGAGATCCATAAGTGTGCTTCTAGGGGAATGTCCAAGTGAGTGGTGGTGGTGAGCACGTCCCTGTGGGTGACTCGGAGTCTTTTACTCCATTGGTGCGTCACTGAGGCAGTGACAGCGAGCACTTTGAGATCCATAAGTGTGCTTCTAGGGGAATGTCCAAGTGAGTGGTGGTGGTGAGCACGTCCCTGTGGGTGACTCGGAGTCTTTTACTCCATTGGTGCGTCACTGAGGCAGTGACAGCGAGCACTTTGAGATCCATAAGTGTGCTTCTAGGGGAATGTCCAAGTGAGTGGTGGTGGATGAGCACGTCCCTGTGGGTGACTCGGAGTCTTTTACTCCATTGGTGCGTCACTGAGGCAGTGACAGCGAGCACTTTGAGATCCATAAGTGTGCTTCTAGGGGAATGTCCAAGTGAGTGGTGGTGGTGAGCACGTCCCTGTGGGTGACTCGGAGTCTTTTGCTCCATTGGTGCGTCACTGAGGCAGTGACAGCGAGCACTTTGAGATCCATAAGTGTGCTTCTAGGGGAATGTCCAAGTGAGTGGTGGTGGTGAGCACGTCCCTGTGGGTGACTCGGAGTCTTTTGCTCCATTGGTGCGTCACTGAGGCAGTGACAGCGAGCACTTTGAGATCCATAAGTGTGCTTCTAGGGGGATGTCCAAGTGAGTGGTGGTGGATGAGCACGTCCCTGTGGGTGACTCGGAGTCTTTTACTCCATTGGTGCGTCACTGAGGCAGTGACAGCGAGCACTTTGAGATCCATAAGTGTGCTTCTAGGGGAATGTCCAAGTGAGTGGTGGTGGTGAGCACGTCCCTGTGGGTGACTCGGAGTCTTTTACTCCATTGGTGCGTCACTGAGGCAGTGACAGCGAGCACTTTGAGATCCATAAGTGTGCTTCTAGGGGGATGTCCAAGTGAGTGGTGGTGGATGAGCACGTCCCTGTGGGTGACTCGGAGTCTTTTACTCCATTGGTGCGTCACTGAGGCAGTGACAGCGAGCACTTTGAGATCCATAAGTGTGCTTCTAGGGGATGTCCAAGTGAGTGGTGGTGGATGAGCACGTCCCTGTGGGTGACTCGGAGTCTTTTGCTCCATTGGTGCGTCACTGAGGCAGTGACAGCGAGCACTTTGAGATCCATAAGTGTGCTTCTAGGGGAATGTCCAAGTGAGTGGTGGTGGATGAGCACGTCCCTGTGGGTGACTCGGAGTCTTTTACTCCATTGGTGCGTCACTGAGGCAGTGACAGCGAGCACTTTGAGATCCATAAGTGTGCTTCTAGGGGAATGTCCAAGTGAGTGGTGGTGGATGAGCACGTCCCTGTGGGTGACTCGGAGTCTTTTGCTCCATTGGTGCGTCACTGAGGCAGTGACAGCGAGCACTTTGAGATCCATAAGTGTGCTTCTAGGGGAATGTCCAAGTGAGTGGTGGTGGTGAGCACGTCCCTGTGGGTGACTCGGAGTCTTTTACTCCATTGGTGCGTCACTGAGGCAGTGACAGCGAGCACTTTGAGATCCATAAGTGTGCTTCTAGGGGATGTCCAAGTGAGTGGTGGTGGATGAGCACGTCCCTGTGGGTGACTCGGAGTCTTTTACTCCATTGGTGCGTCACTGAGGCAGTGACAGCGAGCACTTTGAGATCCATAAGTGTGCTTCTAGGGGATGTCCAAGTGAGTGGTGGTGGATGAGCACGTCCCTGTGGGTGACTCGGAGTCTTTTACTCCATTGGTGCGTCACTGAGGCAGTGACAGCGAGCACTTTGAGATCCATAAGTGTGCTTCTAGGGGAATGTCCAAGTGAGTGGTGGTGGATGAGCACGTCCCTGTGGGTGACTCGGAGTCTTTTGCTCCATTGGTGCGTCACTGAGGCAGTGACAGCGAGCACTTTGAGATCCATAAGTGTGCTTCTAGGGGAATGTCCAAGTGAGTGGTGGTGGTGAGCACGTCCCTGTGGGTGACTCGGAGTCTTTTACTCCATTGGTGCGTCACTGAGGCAGTGACAGCGAGCACTTTGAGATCCATAAGTGTGCTTCTAGGGGGATGTCCAAGTGAGTGGTGGTGGATGAGCACGTCCCTGTGGGTGACTCGGAGTCTTTTACTCCATTGGTGCGTCACTGAGGCAGTGACAGCGAGCACTTTGAGATCCATAAGTGTGCTTCTAGGGGAATGTCCAAGTGAGTGGTGGTGGATGAGCACGTCCCTGTGGGTGACTCGGAGTCTTTTACTCCATTGGTGCGTCACTGAGGCAGTGACAGCGAGCACTTTGAGATCCATAAGTGTGCTTCTAGGGGAATGTCCAAGTGAGTGGTGGTGGATGAGCACGTCCCTGTGGGTGACTCGGAGTCTTTTGCTCCATTGGTGCGTCACTGAGGCAGTGACAGCGAGCACTTTGAGATCCATAAGTGTGCTTCTAGGGGAATGTCCAAGTGAGTGGTGGTGGTGAGCACGTCCCTGTGGGTGACTCGGAGTCTTTTACTCCATTGGTGCGTCACTGAGGCAGTGACAGCGAGCACTTTGAGATCCATAAGTGTGCTTCTAGGGGGATGTCCAAGTGAGTGGTGGTGGATGAGCACGTCCCTGTGGGTGACTCGGAGTCTTTTACTCCATTGGTGCGTCACTGAGGCAGTGACAGCGAGCACTTTGAGATCCATAAGTGTGCTTCTAGGGGAATGTCCAAGTGAGTGGTGGTGGATGAGCACGTCCCTGTGGGTGACTCGGAGTCTTTTACTCCATTGGTGCGTCACTGAGGCAGTGACAGCGAGCACTTTGAGATCCATAAGTGTGCTTCTAGGGGAATGTCCAAGTGAGTGGTGGTGGTGAGCACGTCCCTGTGGGTGACTCGGAGTCTTTTACTCCATTGGTGCGTCACTGAGGCAGTGACAGCGAGCACTTTGAGATCCATAAGTGTGCTTCTAGGGGAATGTCCAAGTGAGTGGTGGTGGATGAGCACGTCCCTGTGGGTGACTCGGAGTCTTTTACTCCATTGGTGCGTCACTGAGGCAGTGACAGCGAGCACTTTGAGATCCATAAGTGTGCTTCTAGGGGAATGTCCAAGTGAGTGGTGGTGGTGAGCACGTCCCTGTGGGTGACTCGGAGTCTTTTGCTCCATTGGTGCGTCACTGAGGCAGTGACAGCGAGCACTTTGAGATCCATAAGTGTGCTTCTAGGGGAATGTCCAAGTGAGTGGTGGTGGTGAGCACGTCCCTGTGGGTGACTCGGAGTCTTTTGCTCCATTGGTGCGTCACTGAGGCAGTGACAGCGAGCACTTTGAGATCCATAAGTGTGCTTCTAGGGGGATGTCCAAGTGAGTGGTGGTGGATGAGCACGTCCCTGTGGGTGACTCGGAGTCTTTTACTCCATTGGTGCGTCACTGAGGCAGTGACAGCGAGCACTTTGAGATCCATAAGTGTGCTTCTAGGGGAATGTCCAAGTGAGTGGTGGTGGTGAGCACGTCCCTGTGGGTGACTCGGAGTCTTTTACTCCATTGGTGCGTCACTGAGGCAGTGACAGCGAGCACTTTGAGATCCATAAGTGTGCTTCTAGGGGGATGTCCAAGTGAGTGGTGGTGGATGAGCACGTCCCTGTGGGTGACTCGGAGTCTTTTACTCCATTGGTGCGTCACTGAGGCAGTGACAGCGAGCACTTTGAGATCCATAAGTGTGCTTCTAGGGGATGTCCAAGTGAGTGGTGGTGGATGAGCACGTCCCTGTGGGTGACTCGGAGTCTTTTGCTCCATTGGTGCGTCACTGAGGCAGTGACAGCGAGCACTTTGAGATCCATAAGTGTGCTTCTAGGGGAATGTCCAAGTGAGTGGTGGTGGATGAGCACGTCCCTGTGGGTGACTCGGAGTCTTTTACTCCATTGGTGCGTCACTGAGGCAGTGACAGCGAGCACTTTGAGATCCATAAGTGTGCTTCTAGGGGAATGTCCAAGTGAGTGGTGGTGGATGAGCACGTCCCTGTGGGTGACTCGGAGTCTTTTGCTCCATTGGTGCGTCACTGAGGCAGTGACAGCGAGCACTTTGAGATCCATAAGTGTGCTTCTAGGGGAATGTCCAAGTGAGTGGTGGTGGTGAGCACGTCCCTGTGGGTGACTCGGAGTCTTTTACTCCATTGGTGCGTCACTGAGGCAGTGACAGCGAGCACTTTGAGATCCATAAGTGTGCTTCTAGGGGGATGTCCAAGTGAGTGGTGGTGGATGAGCACGTCCCTGTGGGTGACTCGGAGTCTTTTACTCCATTGGTGCGTCACTGAGGCAGTGACAGCGAGCACTTTGAGATCCATAAGTGTGCTTCTAGGGGGATGTCCAAGTGAGTGGTGGTGGATGAGCACGTCCCTGTGGGTGACTCGGAGTCTTTTACTCCATTGGTGCGTCACTGAGGCAGTGACAGCGAGCACTTTGAGATCCATAAGTGTGCTTCTAGGGGAATGTCCAAGTGAGTGGTGGTGGATGAGCACGTCCCTGTGGGTGACTCGGAGTCTTTTGCTCCATTGGTGCGTCACTGAGGCAGTGACAGCGAGCACTTTGAGATCCATAAGTGTGCTTCTAGGGGAATGTCCAAGTGAGTGGTGGTGGTGAGCACGTCCCTGTGGGTGACTCGGAGTCTTTTACTCCATTGGTGCGTCACTGAGGCAGTGACAGCGAGCACTTTGAGATCCATAAGTGTGCTTCTAGGGGATGTCCAAGTGAGTGGTGGTGGATGAGCACGTCCCTGTGGGTGACTCGGAGTCTTTTACTCCATTGGTGCGTCACTGAGGCAGTGACAGCGAGCACTTTGAGATCCATAAGTGTGCTTCTAGGGAATGTCCAAGTGAGTGGTGGTGGATGAGCACGTCCCTGTGGGTGACTCGGAGTCTTTTGCTCCATTGGTGCGTCACTGAGGCAGTGACAGCGAGCACTTTGAGATCCATAAGTGTGCTTCTAGGGGAATGTCCAAGTGAGTGGTGGTGGATGAGCACGTCCCTGTGGGTGACTCGGAGTCTTTTACTCCATTGGTGCGTCACTGAGGCAGTGACAGCGAGCACTTTGAGATCCATAAGTGTGCTTCTAGGGGAATGTCCAAGTGAGTGGTGGTGGATGAGCACGTCCCTGTGGGTGACTCGGAGTCTTTTGCTCCATTGGTGCGTCACTGAGGCAGTGACAGCGAGCACTTTGAGATCCATAAGTGTGCTTCTAGGGGGATGTCCAAGTGAGTGGTGGTGGATGAGCACGTCCCTGTGGGTGACTCGGAGTCTTTTACTCCATTGGTGCGTCACTGAGGCAGTGACAGCGAGCACTTTGAGATCCATAAGTGTGCTTCTAGGGGAATGTCCAAGTGAGTGGTGGTGGATGAGCACGTCCCTGTGGGTGACTCGGAGTCTTTTACTCCATTGGTGCGTCACTGAGGCAGTGACAGCGAGCACTTTGAGATCCATAAGTGTGCTTCTAGGGGAATGTCCAAGTGAGTGGTGGTGGATGAGCACGTCCCTGTGGGTGACTCGGAGTCTTTTACTCCATTGGTGCGTCACTGAGGCAGTGACAGCGAGCACTTTGAGATCCATAAGTGTGCTTCTAGGGGATGTCCAAGTGAGTGGTGGTGGATGAGCACGTCCCTGTGGGTGACTCGGAGTCTTTTACTCCATTGGTGCGTCACTGAGGCAGTGACAGCGAGCACTTTGAGATCCATAAGTGTGCTTCTAGGGGAATGTCCAAGTGAGTGGTGGTGGTGAGCACGTCCCTGTGGGTGACTCGGAGTCTTTTACTCCATTGGTGCGTCACTGAGGCAGTGACAGCGAGCACTTTGAGATCCATAAGTGTGCTTCTAGGGGAATGTCCAAGTGAGTGGTGGTGGATGAGCACGTCCCTGTGGGTGACTCGGAGTCTTTTACTCCATTGGTGCGTCACTGAGGCAGTGACAGCGAGCACTTTGAGATCCATAAGTGTGCTTCTAGGGGAATGTCCAAGTGAGTGGTGGTGGATGAGCACGTCCCTGTGGGTGACTCGGAGTCTTTTACTCCATTGGTGCGTCACTGAGGCAGTGACAGCGAGCACTTTGAGATCCATAAGTGTGCTTCTAGGGGGATGTCCAAGTGAGTGGTGGTGGATGAGCACGTCCCTGTGGGTGACTCGGAGTCTTTTACTCCATTGGTGCGTCACTGAGGCAGTGACAGCGAGCACTTTGAGATCCATAAGTGTGCTTCTAGGGGAATGTCCAAGTGAGTGGTGGTGGTGAGCACGTCCCTGTGGGTGACTCGGAGTCTTTTACTCCATTGGTGCGTCACTGAGGCAGTGACAGCGAGCACTTTGAGATCCATAAGTGTGCTTCTAGGGGAATGTCCAAGTGAGTGGTGGTGGATGAGCACGTCCCTGTGGGTGACTCGGAGTCTTTTACTCCATTGGTGCGTCACTGAGGCAGTGACAGCGAGCACTTTGAGATCCATAAGTGTGCTTCTAGGGGATGTCCAAGTGAGTGGTGGTGGATGAGCACGTCCCTGTGGGTGACTCGGAGTCTTTTGCTCCATTGGTGCGTCACTGAGGCAGTGACAGCGAGCACTTTGAGATCCATAAGTGTGCTTCTAGGGGAATGTCCAAGTGAGTGGTGGTGGTGAGCACGTCCCTGTGGGTGACTCGGAGTCTTTTGCTCCATTGGTGCGTCACTGAGGCAGTGACAGCGAGCACTTTGAGATCCATAAGTGTGCTTCTAGGGGGATGTCCAAGTGAGTGGTGGTGGATGAGCACGTCCCTGTGGGTGACTCGGAGTCTTTTACTCCATTGGTGCGTCACTGAGGCAGTGACAGCGAGCACTTTGAGATCCATAAGTGTGCTTCTAGGGGGATGTCCAAGTGAGTGGTGGTGGATGAGCACGTCCCTGTGGGTGACTCGGAGTCTTTTGCTCCATTGGTGCGTCACTGAATCCATGCACTACTCTGTCCCAGCCAATGCCTCTCTCAATACATCTTCTACCTCCACTCTCTGACTCACCCCAAACCTCTTTTTACAACTATGATCTCCCTAATCCTCTTCTAGGGACTCTTCCCTCCTCCATCTCTCCTTTTTACTCATCCCAATCCTCATTTTACTACTGTGATCTCCCAAGTAACACTTTCTAGACTCTTCCCTCTTCTATCCCTCCATTATCCTATTCAATCCAACTAACAGACTCACGTATCCACCGCTCAAATTAACTCATATTTCTCTATACTAATCCACAAACTAATCCTTTTGGGTTTCAGAGTAGCGTGCTACTCGACGAAAAGCACTTAGACACCTCGTCAGGGATTGTAAGCGCTATATAAATACAATTACAATGACAGTGAGCAAGTTCCTGCTCCCCATTGTACCCAGCATACTCATGCTCCTGAGTGAGTGGAGGGGTCGAACACACATCCCTTTGTGTGACTCAGAGTACATCACAGTGCCTTTCACTCCTAGTGAGTCAATGAATCAATGTCCGTGAGCATGCTCAGTCAGGTCTCTCAATGTGCATCTCAGTAAGTGAAGGGGCGAACACATGTCCCTATCTGACTACGACACTGTGCCTTTCACTCCACTGGTGTGTGAGTCAATGACGTTGAGTATGTTCGAATCCCTCAGTGTGACCCTCAGTGTGTTTCTGAATGTGTGGTGGTGAGCAAATGCATGTCCATTCTTATGTCCATGCGTGTGTCAATGCGTATGACTGACTACGTTCCTGTGCCTTTCACTCCACTGATGTGTCACTGAGTGACTGTGACCATGTTCACCATGAATCGCTCATTGAGTGTGGCAGTGTGTGCGCGCCTGTGACTCCACTGGTGGGTCACTGAGTGACTGTGAGCATGTTCACCATGAATCGCTCATTGAGTGTGGCAGTGTGTGCGCGCCTGTGACTCCACTGGTGGGTCACTGAGTGACTGTGAGCATGTTCACCATGAATCGCTCATTGAGTGTGGCAGTGTGTGCGCGCCTGTGACTCCACTGGTGGGTCACAGACAATGACAGTGAGGATATCCAAATCCCTTAGTGCACCTATAATTGCATGCTCGAATGTAAAATCGGCAGCCATATCGGATTCAAGACTTCATAAAATGGAGGGAGTTTCTGCTACATAAAATGGTGGCTCTTCTAGTGAATCACATGTGGAGAAAAGTTCAAAAGAAATTGACCGAAGTCTAAATGGCAGAGATACAAAATAAGTTAACCCTTTCAAGCCCCCCCCCTCCCGCCCCCCCAGCCCATCCCCTGCAACTTTTTAAAATGCTAATATCTCAAACTACTGGACAGATTTCACACTTTCTGCATAAAGTTCCACTTTCATGCCAAATTTGGTGTAAATTCAATCAGCAGTTTGGGCTGTAGATGCGATCAAAGTTTCCTATCGGTGCTAAAATGGGAGATTCTTCTCTTCAGTCTACTGCCCTTTAACTTTTTTCCCCCTCATGGACCTACAAAAAAAATAGCATACCAAACCGTTGCTGACTAACCTAGTGATGTGCAAAATTTCTGAGAAATTCGTCCATGGTGTCAAAAGTTAAAGGCAAATCAATGAAACACATTTGAAATGGAAAGTATGCCCGAACCAGAGAAAGTGAGTAATACTGTAAAGTGGTGGACTTCAGCTGAAATGATACAAGGGGCAGAAGAGCAGGAGGCTTCAGCAAGAGTAATACAAGAAGGAAGAGGGGCAGAGGGCTTCAGCAAGAGTAATACAAGAAGGAAGAGGGGCAGAGGGCTTCAGCAGGAGTAATACAAGAGGGAAGGGGGACAGGGGACTTCAGCAGGAGTAATACAAGAGGGAAGGGGGACAGGGGACTTCAGCAGGAGTAATACAAGAGGGAAGGGGGACAGGGGACTTCAGCAGGAGTAATACAAGAGGGAAGGGGGACAGGGGACTTCAGCAGGAGTAATACAAGAGGGAAGGGGGACAGGGGACTTCAGCAGGAGTTCTACAAGACAGCATCCATCTAGGACAGGTGTCTCCAACCAGTCGACTGTGAGCTACCAGTAGCTCCCAGGCACCTTCGAAGTAGCTCACAACCTTGAGTTCATTTTTAAATAAGCACTGCGGCACATTTTTCTTTTAACATTAAGGGAAGGCTGTGTTTACTTTACACTATTATCATCAGGCTGCAGATAGCAGAGCCCGATAACCAGCCTTGCTCAGTCATATTTATGGGTCAGGCTGGGCCACAGAGGTGAGGAACTGAAGCACTGAAGTATTTAACTCTTGAATAAAAGTCCTTGTCGACTCAATATTGGAGCATGAGAACAAAATGATGTTTCTGAATGCTTTTAAATGGGAGAAAATTAAAATGAAAAGTTACCATAATGATTAACTCTTCACTATAATGTTCTTCCATTTCAAAGTTTCACATTCACGAGCAGCAGGCCTTATGCTCCCAGTGGCCAGTAGAAAGCTGTGCCATATTTATTACTGAAAAATAGTAATTCTCTTCAAATGGGAGAAATTTAAAGTGAAGAAAACTTTAGTATTGATGTTTTTCTCCACTTTCAATTAAGCCAAATATGTCTTAATGTTTTTGAAGCATGTTTATTCACTTTAAATTCCTCCCATTTAAACAAATGTATTTTTCTATTATAAATATGGCTCAATGTCTAAAGGCCACTGGAAGCAAGATGCTTGGTGTTTGTAAATGTGACACTTGGAAATGGGATTAATTTTAAATGATGAGTTTTATGGAATCCATATAAAAAAAGTTACCTCTTCAGTTTAATATTCTCGATACAGTGCCAGTTTTATAAGTGGAATAATACAGCCATTATTTTAAGTTGGAAAAATTGAAAGTGCAGAAATATGGTCCATATTCAAAAATTTTTGCAGAACATTTTTCTGCACTTTACATTTCTCCCATTTGTGTTAAACATGTAGCAGTACCACATATGGGGAAAGGTATGTCCTGTGCCACAAGTCCATACGACAGTCTCTCAGCCACCTGTACACATATACCCCATTCACACGCACACATGTTCATACATTCTAAAAGACCACACTCTGACACACACGGCAGCCCTGTCATAGGGCCCCCAGTCAAAGTATTTTATTCAAACCATAGCATCTGGCTCTATGGACATTAGGCTTAAAGTCAATAAGGCTGGGTGTAGAGGTGCCTGGTAACAATGCACGAGTTGCTTAGCCATCACTAGCTTGCGATGATTTTCACTGATCAATAGTAGCTCTCACTACAGAAAAGATTGGCGACCCCTGATCTAGGAAGAAACTCTCCTACATCAATTCCATTTCCATAGCGTTCAATGTGTCAAAGGGCATCCAAGCACTGGAGCAGAACAGCCCTTTACCACTCTACACTACTGTGAATCTTTCATTCCTGCCCACATCCCCCTCGGGATCCAGAAGTGCCCGGCACAGCGCTTCGTAGGTTTATGTCCTATAAATACCACAACCAATTAACACCTTCACTCCTCCAAACTAACCTCTAAGATAAAGTGCAATTATGCATTCCTGAACTTTAAAAGTCATTATTATATGAAGCTGGGCTTCTTTGTATGAGGGTCAGCAGGGGCCCCCACCCTTGGTGTCTGCTGACAGATGGTGAGGATGAGGAGATGGGCTGCTTACGTCAGCAACAGGAAAGAGGCTTCTTCTGCCCTTAAAGATATGGACACTGAAATGACAGGATTCATCTGGAGAATACCAGGGCAGGGCCTCTCAACTAGAGCTGCTAGAGCAATACAAGGGACAGAGAAGCAGGGGACTTCAGATGGAGTAATACAGTAGGGACAGTGGACCTTTGCTGGTGTCATACATGTGGACACAGCCAGAGCAGGCCTGTACTCCAGTAACACATTGGCGCACAGCGACAGACGTCTGCAGGGCTAATGGAGAGGGACAATGAGTTGGACCGCCTTCTGCTACAGTAATGCAAGGGAGTGAAGGAAGGCAGGTCACTTGGAATAATACAAGAGGACACAGGTAGGGTAGATATATGCTGGAGTGATCCACTAGTCAGCAACACTTCTTCTGGCTTAATACAAAGGGCACAGAGACAGGGGGTATCTGATGGAGTAATTTCTGGAGCATAGGGAGAGTAGACTTTCACTGGAGTAATCAATGGGAGACTTCTGCTAGGTTAATATCTGGGAGACACTGGGACAGCAGACTTCTGCTGCACTAATACCGGAGGGACACAGGGACAGCAGACTTTTCAGCTAGGGTAATATCTGACGAGACACTGGGACAGCAGACTTCTGCTAGGGTATTGCCTGGGGGCACAGGGACAGCAGACTTCAGCTAGGGTAATACCTGGGAGACACAGGGACAGCAGACTTCTGCTAGGGTAATACCTGAGGAGACACTGGGACAGCAGACGTCTGCCAGGGTAATACCGGAGGAGACACTGGGACAGCAGACTTCTGCCAGGGTAATACCTGGGGACACAGGGACAGCAGACGTCTGCCAGGGTAATACCTGGGGGGGCACAGGGACACATATGCTGGAGCAATATGAGTAGGTAAAGGGACGGAGAACTTCTGCTGGATAATACGGAGAGGGACAGCAGTATTTTGTTGCAGTAATACGAGAGGGCACAAAACCGCCTGCTCGGAAGTAATGCAGAAGTGCGTGCACGAAAAAGCAGGAGGGCACCTCCACAAAACATTTCTGCTGCAAGAATTTTCGCAGTGCCAAGCAAAATGGCATTTTGCCATTTGAGCCTCCTCACACAATGACCAGGCCTATTTGTAGACCATAGGCAGCAGTCTGGAGTAATCCTTCGGCCTCTTGTGAAGGCGCAGTTAGGCAGCTGCCTTCATTGGCTGCAACAGTACTGCGTTCCCACTAAACAAGGTCCGCGACAGACCATCCTTTAGACATGCGAGATGGCTGCACTGAACAACGCATCGTACGGACATAAAACAACTGCTTCCGGGGCGGGTGAGGCCTGATGCCCTCAGCTCCCGTCGAGGAAAGAAGGCACCTCGGAGAGCCTATAAAAGCCGAACTAATCTCTTTCTCACATAAAGACACAGTACAAACTTGGTATCTCCAACTTGTAAACCTATCTCAGCGGGTCCAGCAGCTCTTGACCAACGCACAAAATCAGCCCTGGTGCATCTCCATGGCACTGCCCCCCTATGTCCCTCAACGAGGTGGACCCTGATGGCCCTTTCAAAAGCCCCCACTGTAGCACTTCTCCATCACGTCTGCAGCACCACATCCGTTTGTTAGGTTCCATTATCAGCATTTGTGTAGCGCACATCTACATTAATATGACATCAAAGCCCTATGGGCAGCCAGGGGTGTATCTACAGTTACGGGGTTTCACTGCAGAGTTGTGGTGTGGTCTGCACCGAAGATGCTGTGTCCAATGCGTGGTGTGAACTTTGGCCTCTGTGTTCGAGGTTACACTAAGTGCTCAAGGCAGGCGAGTAGATTCATCTGTGAGTTGTTTTGCTGGCGCAGTGTGGCTAGAGAGCTTTTTGAAGAGGTGTGGCGCAGCGGCCAGGGTGCCTGACTCCAGACCACGGGGTTCCTGGTTCGATCCCCGGCGCCGGGGGCAGGTTAGCCCAGCACCATGTGACTCTGGGCAATAGCTCGCTTAATCTTCCCGACGTCCCCCAGCGCCTTGACACCCGCGGGTAATTGTGCGCTTTACAAATACTGGATTTCATTTCATTACCATCTATTTACTAGTCTCTTACGTTAACTGGAAGCACGCAGACCTAGTTGTGTGTGGTGTGATTAGCTGTGGGAAAGCTATGGCACAGCTTAGCTAACAGTGGTGGGAGAGACAAAATAGTCGGCTATTAGGCATGTGTGCGTTGTACTGGATGCATACACGATGGCCTGGTCTCATCTGTTGTGTTTGTGTGAAGGAAGGCTTTGTGTCTGCTGTTGTTTCAAGCAGGACTATTGCTGGGCACAGCTGAGCTGGGTGGATGCACGTGACATGTACTCTCTAATATGCTCCAGAAATTAGGATGTCCTCCAACAGTGAATAAAACCAATTAATAGGTCCCTGGGCCTTTCACACAAGCAAAGGGCTGGTGAATTGCTCTGAGGTGTGCTCTGGTTCTACCACCGCTGGCGCCTTCTCACGTGTCTATCACAGGTGTTGTTACCTGAGAGCACAGATTTGATTGGATTTGTTTTTGTAAAGCTCAGCTTCTGAACCTACTTACACTTAATCCAAAGACTTCCCTTATTTATAAATGTTTCTTTGTCCCTGATCCATTACGTTCTAAGTCCAAGCTCAAACTTAGTTGGGAAACAGACTTGGGTTGTGCTTGGAGCATTGCCTTATGGAATAAAATTTGGTCTAGAATATCTAGAATTTCCAGATCGGCATCAGCGACTCAATCTATGTTTTTTCTTCACCATAGATTACACCATACTCCCACTTCCATGGCTAGATCCTCTAACATGCACAACAAATCCTGTTGGTCCTGTGGTCATGCTCATGGAGATTTGGTACATTTCCTATTTTTGTGTCCACCTGCGGCCTCCTTTTGGAAAAAGTATGGTCTCAACTTACAAGCGTTTTTAAATGTCATTATTCTCTGACAACGTCAGTACCGTTTTTACGAAGCTTATCAGATGTTATTGAGTTAAATACCTATGAAAATGGTTTATTTTACCTTATGCTGGCATTAGCATTTCAGCAAATTACTGTTAACTGGAAGTGTTCTGCTAGTATTTCATTCAAAGCTTGGTGGTATAATGTTTGTCATGATCATAGATTAGATATAGCATTTGCCTCTTTGTGTAGACCACATGTAAATAGAGACTTATATTGGTTACCTTTAACGAAATATTTAGATGTTCATGCTAAACAACAAGTTCTCTCTACTCATTCTGAAAATTTTACATTCTCTGCTTTTTGTTAATGGTATTTTTTCATACTCAATTTGTTAATTAACTATGCTCTTTACTTATTTCCAGTCTATTATTTACTGCTTTGTGATACGCTGTCTTTAATTGTGGGTTTATGAGTCCCCTCCCATCCTCCCTCTGTTATCCTTCTTTCCCCATGTTATATAAAATTGTAAACGGCTTTACTTACTTATATTATAATAATTATCTACGGTTCAATATTTTGCATATGTTATCCTTATTGGTATTTAACTTTGTGAATGTTATTCTTAATAAAGCTGATTAAACACCAAAACTACAGTGGAAGAGCAAAAATCCAGGTTTTCAACTGTTTTTCAAAATTCTGGAAGTTGGATTGGACTCTCATATGATTCCAGAGCTTGGAGGTGTTGTAAACAAAACCTCTACCACCCCAAGAGGCTCTGTGAATTCTAGGCACCACCACTTTTTTGGAGACTGCAGACCGTAAATACCGGTTTGGTAAGTACCACGAGAATCTTCTTCTGAGGTATTCAGGGCCAGACAGATTAAGAGCTGTGTGAGCTGTACAAAGCGCTTTGAAGGCGACCCTCTTTTTAACCAGGAGCCAATGTAGCAGACTCATGCTAAGATGGCGCATTCATGCTGAGTGACTCTTGCTGCAGCAAGCCCATGGCAGTCATTTGATGGGATCACTGTGAGGTGTAAGGTACACCAAGTGTCCACCCCAGTGTGAGACGCAGAGTAGGCTGAGACATACTCAGGCTTTGAATCCCACATATGGTTCACCTACGAGTAAGGTAGACCAGTGAGTTTTTCCCAAAAGGAGGACCCCAAAACTGCTCAGCTGGACCAATGCCCCAGTAGTGAACTCCAAAACTGGGGGCAGAATACCAGATAGAGACTTGCAACCTGAACACAAGAGGCGAGAGACCCCCCCACACCCTATCTAGAACAATGCATCGGGGGCGGAGAGATGGTGGGTGTTGTAATGTAGAGAAGAAGACCCCCTCTTGAGTCCAGATAGAAGTGAAAGCGAGACTGCCGTCCAGGACAACAGGTGAACCACAAGAGAATGCATGACAAATAGAACACACTTTAAAATAATACACACAATCCCTTGTGTGTCCCCTGCCTCCCCAACCCTGTGTGCAGTGACCTTCTCGCTTACCAGGGTAGTGAAACATATGGAGTACAGACCGAACACCCCCCTGCCCCCCCATGTACAAAGAAGCTGGACATTCCAGACAGCTGCAGCTCGGACACTGACCTGTGGGCCTGGTATGCCATGCAACTCGGACTCTCTTCCATGTTACCAGGACACACCGGACCTTGTACGCTCCTGTACTTATTTGTATACCCTGTGTTGCAAGCCCTTAGGGGCTCTAGTTTGTATCCAAGTGGCACGTTATCGCTATACCTTCAATAAATAAATATTGCAAAAATAATAATAATACACACAAAACAACATCTCTTTCCACAAAAAACAAAACAAAAGCAGAGCAAATTTGAACTGACCTTTGAGAATACAAAACAAAATCAATACATTACATATTATTTCAGTTTGTGACTGGTGGATTGCCATGCTCCCCTGTTCCACCACCCCCTATCTTTCAACAAGACAGCCCTGCGAGAAACAGTCACCGAAAAACTGGAATCACCCTCTTGAACTCTGTAAGATTTTTTAATTAAAACCCATTCACAACAATGAGTTCTTTGTTTTGCACATATTCATGCAGCCCAAATGCTGATCGCTTATTTTGTACTCATCGACACGTTCTCTCACAATCTCATTCACAGTAATCCTGTCTTTCATTATTTCATCTAAATAGCTGTTATCCAACTCTTTTGCGGACCACTAAGGTATACGCTGAGCCTTGACAGCTCCTCTTTAGGTACAAAAAATGCTGAAAAAAACGTGATTGTATGTGGAGCATTTAAATAACTCCTATGTTTTTTTTTAAGACCTTTATTCTATAGTCTACAGCTGTTTATATACCCTCCTTAAGAAAACCTATTAGATCACTCAACTAAACAGTTCGCTGCAGGGAAATATGAAGGTGCCTTTTCATCATTTATACCAAATTTTCTCAAGACTTCTATCATTTTTCTTTACCTAAAATGAGTACCATTATCGGAAACTAATATCTGAAGTTCTCCTCTTTAGAAAATACATCTAAAAATGCAATGACATTTTCGGTACTAGGCATAGCTACAAAGTCATAACACACCCACTTTGAATAGTAGTCAGTAAGCACAATTAAAATCTCATTCTGTGGTAAAATGTTAAATGGTCCGGCAAAATCAATTGCAAATTAGTGCCATCCTGTACAGGAAAAGGATTAAAACAAGTCTTTTGTTTGTTGACCTTCCAGTGTTAGTCAGGCAACAAATACTGTCAATAAACTCTTCCACAAGCATTCATGCTGGGCCACCAATAATGTTTCCCCAAGAGTTTCTTAGTGTCTGACATTCCTCGATGCCCACTATGAGCAATATGAATTCATTCATTCTTCAAACTCTCAGGTGCATTAAATAATCCTAGTCTGGTCACAATTCCATTTTCTATGGATAACTGAAGATATTTGTTAAAAAGGGACAATTGATTGGATCACATTTCTAACTGGTGGCCATCCATGAACCAAAAATGTTGTACCTTCCTTTAAAACAGTATCGTGATAAATAATATGCCCCCAGCCCCTCATCTTCATACATGTATCCTGCAGAGAAAAGAGAGGCATCTACAGCAGACGCGACACACTCAACTCATGTCTGGACAATCGGCTAAGGTAAATGTGAGAGGCCCGGACACGTTTACCGCCTGGGATATATTTAAAATCAAAGTAGAATTCCTGTAAACTAGACAACCTCACGAGCCTCGAAGAAGCTAAATAAAGGCAATTACGGCTTATAAAATACAAAAGAGGTTCATGAGTGGCAATGAGATAAAACCAATTGCCCCAAAGGTACGTTTTTAACTTCTCCATGGACCACGCACATGCCAAGAGCCTTCAGTTTGATAGTGCTTCAATGTTTTCTGGAACCTTTAAGTGTGTGTGAAATGAAATCAATAGTGTGTTACTTGCCTTTGGTGCCATTGTGTTAACACAGCCCCTAAACAAAAAGAGATTGCATTAAAAATGACTAAACAGATACGCCACTATTAAAATGTTGTAAGGCAGGTGCCGACATAACCATGTTCTTAACTTTGTGAAAGGTATCATCCTGTTTTTTAGTCCATAAAAATTACTCTTTCTTGCATACAAGAAGTCTTGGGGGTTCAAGTGAAATGGCAAAAACTTGTACAAATCTGGTGTAATATTCGCCAAGGCCCAAAAATGCGCTTAGAGAAGTTTTATCAACAGGTGGTGCTGCATTTTACACGATTAAGCGATTACCCTTTGGTCTGATACCATTGTCAAAATGCACAACAAATACGACACAACAATGGGGAAACACAGGGCATTGGTGGGACAATGGGACAACCTGGGGTGGGAGGGGTGAGGATGCCAGAAGTGTCGTCATGCTTACAACCACACTTTCATTACACATTACAGAAGGAGTCTGTAAAGAGGACGCTTCCACGTAAGTTGGGACAAAAAATCTTTACTTCTAAGATGTTTAGAGGATTAACAGAGCCACCGCCGTGTTACACTCTCCAGGGCTAGCCAACTGTCACCACTCCAATACAGCCTTCGGAGCACGAGCAGTGGAATCAGAGCATGGAACGCATTCCATGCCATGAGTCACAACATATTATCTCCTTTTATTTACACTAAAACATTTGCAAAATTTAACTGAACCAACAAAATATAGAAAAAGCTAACAAACACAAAAAATAAAGAAACTAGACTATAAGAAATAAAATAAACAGCAAACAACGGAATAATAAAGAAACTGGCGTACTAAGCTACCATAAGGGCACACCAAAAATAACATTACACAGCACAAATATATGTGCTCATCTCAATCTCATAGGCACAAATCTGTTACGGGCAGATTTTCTTAATGCTACCCTAAATTAACT